>OY743171.1:66581594-67969094 GCA_963555705.1 Ligustrum vulgare | reverse complement strand
TTCTGTTTAGCATGCACCACAAGAAATAAAATTCAGATTTTGACAAAACAGCAGCTGAATCTTTTCGACCCGAGAAGGTAAATGCAAGGAATCTATGGATATATTTTAAAGCCGGATCACGAAGGAATGAATCTATAGACTTGCTCGGGTGATAAAAATTAGAAGTGGACAATGTTTTGTATAAAGAAACCGGTTCAAAATTCTCACTATAATCACATGAACTATTCAAATATTCCTCGGTTTCAGAATATTCCTTATCAATAAAACCAAAGGTCAAGTTAAATTCAGTGATTGAAAGTTTGAAATCTTTCCCCATAAGTCTAAATTGCACCACCCTAGGACTACTCAATGTGAAATCACCCGGTTTCTTAAATTCAAATGTAGTGTAAAATTCCCTAACAAGTTCAATATAGGCAGGATGCTTAATTGAAAAATAAGTACGCCATCCTATATTATCAATCAATGCACGCACATTCATATCAATATGCAAAGTTTCCATAGTCTGTTGATCAATGTATTTACAGGGAACGATATCCTTACCACACATTTGCTTATACCTGTCTTTCTCCTTTTTCTTTTTGAATTGCAGGCATCCATTCAAGTCAGATTCAGAAGGGGGGAGAATGTGCATTCCCTTACCAATTCGAGCCCGTTTGCGTGCAGGTGGATCGACATTCTCCGGGGTTGGACTGGATTCAGCAATTGGAGTCGACCTCGCAGATTTTGTTGAGCTTGCACGACTGGATTGACCCTCCTTTTTTCTGCCCATAACTCTCAAATTGATGTTTTTCTTGTTGATGAATAATAAAAGAAAGGGTTGGGGACAGAGGTGAGGTCACGGATTGAGTGAGGAGACGTGGAGGTTGGGGGTGTGATAGTGAGAGAAAGATAGAAAGCAGGTGGCGGTGGTTTGGTAGTGGGCTGTGCGAGAGAAAAAAGAAAACGGAGGTTGCGGGCAGATGGAAGGTGGAGATGGTGGTTGACTGGTTGAAAGAAAAGTGGATGGTGCGGCTGATGGTGCTCCAGTGAGGGATTGTAGTGGTGGTTTGCGGCGGTTGGCTGTGGTGAGAAGAAGAGAGGGGGACGGTGGTTGATGACTGGTGGTTGGGCTGTGCAAGAGTAGGTTTCTGGCGGCGGTTTGGTGGGAAGAGGATGGTATGGAGATGGCCGGTCGGTCGGATGAAGGTGCCGACTGTGTTTGTGGAAGAAGAAGGAGGCTGTGTTTGATTGTTGAAGTTGAGTTGAGAGTGATTGAAAGAGAGAAGAGGGAGAGAGATGCGTGAGTTAGGTTTGAGGTGGGGGAGAGGCGTGAGGTAGGGGTATGTTTCAGATTTGAATTTTTTTTTTTTTTTTTTGTGCTTAACCCGAGGATCACTTGGGGTAAGGCGTGGGCACGCCTTATTTCAAAACCTTTCAATCCTTCACTTCCTTCATAGAGCGTGCCCACGCTCTAATGAAGATGCACATCTGCCCAAAAAAATCAAAAAAATGTCAATTTTGCCTAAAAAATTATAAGGATTATAAAAAATAAAGAATGTTGAATAATAATAAAAAATTAAAAATAAATAAATAAATAAAAATTGGTTGTTAAAACTAAAGGAAAATTCGGGTTGCCTCCCGGAAGCGCTTTTCTTTTACGTCTTTGGCTAGACTTACCCACCACTCAATTGGTGTAAGTTGGGCATTCCAAATTGAATTGATCAACACTACATACCGGAAAACCTTCATAAAAAGGTTTCAAGCGATGTCCATTGACTTTAAAAATCTTGCCCGTATCCAAGCCTTGAATTTCAACTGCACCGTGAGGAAACACATTAGTAACAAGAAAAGGCCCTATCCATCTAGAACGCAACTTACCAGGAAACAATTTCAATTTAGAATGGTAAAGTAAAACTTTCTGACCAATAGAAAATGTTTTCCTGGAAATCATTTGATCATGGAAGGCTTTCGTCTTTTCTTTGTAGATCCTTGAGTTCTCATAAGCATCATTGCGAACCTCTTCCAACTCTTGCAATTGTAATTTCCTTTGCTCACCTGACTCATCCATTCTCATATTGCAATGCTTGACAGCCCAATATGCCCTGTGTTCTAGCTCTACTGGAAGATGACATGGTTTGCCAAATACCAAACGGTAAGGAGACATACCTATAGGAGTTTTGTAGGCTGTTCGATAAGCCCAAAGCGCATCATCAAGCCTTAGACTCCAGTCCTTCCTGTTCGGGTTGACTGTCTTTTCAAGTATGGATTTGATTTCTCTATTGGACACTTCAGCCTGTCCATTTGTTTGCGGGTGATACGCAGTAGAGATGCGGTGGGTAACATTGTATTTCTTTAGTAAGGCTTCCACCACTTTATTGCAAAAGTGATTCCCGCGATCACTAATGATAGCCTTTGGTGTCCCGAACCTAACAAAAATATGAGATTTGACAAAATCTGCAACCACTTTAGCATCATCAGTCCGGGTGGCTTTAGCTTCCACCCATTTTGAAATATAATCCACAGCAAGAATTATGTAAACATTATTATAAGAAGAAGGAAAAGGACCCATGAAATCTATACCCCACACATCAAATATTTCACAAACAAGAATAGGGGTAAGGGGCATTTGATCTCTACGTCCTATAGTTCCAGTTTTTTGACATTGTTCACAAGATTTGCAAAACATGTACGAATCGTGAAACAAAGTAGGCCAAAACAATCCACACTCTAGCACCTTACGGGTTGTTCTCTTAGGACCAAAATGTCCTCCACAAGCATAAGAATGACAAAATTTTAAAATTGAAGGAATTTCTTGTTGAGAGACACACCTACGAATAATTTGGTCAGAACAATGTTTCCACAAGTAAGGGTCATCCCATACATAATATTTAGCATCACTCTTTATCCTATCTTTTTGAGCTCTAGACAAATCATGTGGCAGCGTTTTAGTAACTAGATAATTAACTATATCAGCATACCAGGGGACTGCCTCTTTAATAGAAAATAGGTACTCATCTGGAAAACTGTCCTTCAATGGTGATGGTTCTTCACTTGTGGTCAATCTACTCAGATGATCAGCAACCAAATTCTCTGTGCCCTTTTTATCACGTATCTCCAAGTCGAACTCTTGTAACAAGAGAATCCACCGAATCAACCTAGGTTTTGCCTCATTCTTTGAAAACAAATACTTGAGAGCTGCATGATCAGAATAAATAATTACCTTAGTACCAAGCAAATATTGACGAAATTTTTCCAAAGCAAAAACAATAGCTAAAAGTTCTTTTTCTGTTGTTGAATAGTTGCTTTGTGCATTATCAAGTGTTCTGGAGGCATAATAAATGGCATGATGGGCTCTTCCAACTTTTTGTCCAAGCACAGCACCAACTGCATAATTACTTGCATCACACATGATTTCAAATGGGAGGTTCCAATCCGGTGGTTGGATAATAGGTGCTGAGCTGAGCATATCTTTCAACTTATCAAATGCTCCTTTGCATCCCTCATCGAATTCAAACACCATGTCTTTTTGAAATAACTTGCACATGGGCTGAGTGATCTTGGAAAAATCCTTGATAAAGCGCCTGTAAAAACCTGCATTGACCAAGAAAAGAGCGAACTTCCCGCACAGTCGTGGGGTAAGGCAATGATTTAATAATATCTATCTTAGCCTTATCAACCTCAATACCCTTGGAAGACACAACATGACCTAGAATAATTCCTTGATCAACCATAAAGTGACATTTTTCATAGTTCAAAACTAGATTTGTTTCTATGCATCTTCCTAGAACTTTTGTAAGGTTAGTTAAACATGCATCAAAAGAATTGCCATAAACCGTAAAATCGTCTATGAACACCTCT
Organism: Ligustrum vulgare; assembly: GCA_963555705.1. Taxonomy (NCBI): domain Eukaryota; kingdom Viridiplantae; phylum Streptophyta; class Magnoliopsida; order Lamiales; family Oleaceae; genus Ligustrum; species Ligustrum vulgare. Next base: position 67,965,257 of record OY743171.1, on the reverse strand, counting down.
ATGATGTTTTCCACATAATCAGAAAATATACTAACCATACACCTTTGGAATGTAGCAGGAGCATTGCATAGTCCAAACGGCATTCGTCTATATGCAAAGGTGCCAAACGGGCACGTGAACGTGGTTTTCTCTTGATCTTCCGGTGCAACCGGAATCTGGTGAAAACCTGAATAACCATCAAGACAACAATAATGAGTACGATCTGCTACACGCTCAAGCATTTGATCAATAAATGGGAGGGGGAAGTGATCTTTTCTAGTTGCAGCATTTAACTTCCTATAATCAATACATACCCGCCACCCATTTTGAACACGAGTTGGGATCATCTCACCTTCTGAATTTTTAATAACCGTTATACCTGTTTTCTTTGGGACTACCTGAACTGGGCTTACCCATTTACTGTCAGAAATTGGATAGATCATACCTGCATCCAGAAGTTTCAAAATTTCTTTCTTTACCACTTCCATCATTGGTGGATTTAATCTCCGTTGAGCTTCTCTAGATGGTTTACAATCTTCTTCCAATAATATCCTATGCATGCATGTAGAAGGGCTCAACCCCTTGATGTCAGCTATAGTCCACCCAATTGCTTGTTTATACTCCCTAAACACTCGAGTTAATTTCTCTTCTTCCAAGGGAGAGAGTTTGTTGGAGATAATCACCGGGAGCATTTCTCCTTCTCCTAAGAACACATACTTCAAATGGTCTGGTAGTGGTTTCAATTCCAATTTTGGTGCCTGCTCAACAGAAGAAAGAAGTTTTGTGTGAGAGATAGGCAATTCAATTTGAGATACATTATACCTTATAGGTTTGAGTGACTCTAATTCCTGAATTGCATCTTGCAAGTCGAAATCGAACACAAAATTCTTCATAGCCTTCTCTAGTCCATCAAGAGTGAGGTTCCTGCTTAGTGCAACATTCAACTTATCATCACTGTTAAGGTCAAAAAGATTTTGTGCTAAAGGATCAATAACATCCATAACATAAACAGGTGACACATCACTAGGATATCTCATGGCTTCATAAATATTAAATTTAATAATTTCACCATCAAACTCCATCGTGAGTGTTCCAGCATGCACATCAATTTTTGTCCTAGATGTTTTAAGAAATGGTCTTCCTAATAAAATAGGCGTAGGATTAGAAGAATCATCTTCCTCCATATTAAGAACATAAAAATCAGCAGGAAAAACCAATTCATTAACCTGAACCAATACATCTTCTAAGACTCCCTCTGGGTATACGTTAGACCTATCTGCTAATTGAATAATCACACCTGTTTCCTTCAATGGTCCAGTATTTAAAGATGAATAAACAGAAAGAGGCATGACATTTATTGAGGCTCCTAGATCTAACATGGCCTTTTCGACTCTAACTTTACCTACTTTACAAGGGATAGTAAACATACCTGGGTCCTTGCATTTAGGAGGTAATTTTTTCTGGAGAACAGCTGAAACATTTTCTCCAACACTTATCTTTTCATTCCCTTTCAACTTCCTCTTATTAGTGCACAATTCCTTCAAAAATTTAGCATATCTAGGCACTTGTTTAATCGCATCAAGTAAGGGAATATTTACCTCAATTTTTCTAAATGTCTCCATGATTTCCTTCTCTTCTTCTTCCTTTTTGGATTTGCTCAATCTTGTAGGGAATGGAGGAGGTGTCACGAAAACTTTTGGTTGTTCTCTGTTAAGGACTTCAGGCTGATCAACTTGATGTTGTGGGATGACTTCCTTTTCAGATTCTTCCCCCGAATTACCTTGCTTTGCTTTACCAGGCTCTTTCAATTCCTTCCCGCTTCTCAAAGTGATTGCACTGGCATTTTGTTTTGGGTTGACGATGGTTTGGGACGGTAATTTTCCTTGAGATTCTAATCGGCTCACAGTTGATGCCAATTGACTTACTTGAGTCTCCAAATTTTTTATCCCCGTCCTCGTCTCCTGTTGAAACTGTTGTGTATTAGTTGCAAGTGATTTAACAATTTCTTCTAGAGACATACCTGAGTTTGAAGAAGAAGATTGTTGCGGTTGAGGAGCAGGCTGTCTAGGCTGGAATTGTTGGAACTATTGAAATTGCGGCCTTGTCTGATAACTAAAATTGGGATGATCCTTCCATCCAGGATTGTAAGTGTTAGAATAGGGATCATACTTTGTTTGAGGTGGACTCGGAAATCTTCCAATAGCATTTGCCTGCTCAAATGAATCTTCTTGGAGAGTAGGGTAAGTGTCAGTTGGATGACTGGTTGCAGCGCAAATTCCACAGGCTTTTACCTGTTGCACATTTCCTATAGCCATTTGTTGAACAAGAGAGGTTAGGTTTGCTATTTGATTTTCAAGGGAGGATACATTTACCTCGTTCACCCTTTTCACAGGGGTGTCTTGTCTAAATCCAAACTGCTGTGTGTTAGCAGCCATGATGGAGATCAACTCCCTAGCGGCAGTTGGGGTTTTATTCACTATTGCTCCTCCGCTAGCTGCGTCCATCATTTTCCTCTCCATCGGCAACAATCCCTCATAGAAGTACTGAATTAGTAATTGTTCCGAAATCCCATGTTGAGGACAGCTTGCACACAATTGTTTGAACATTTCCCAATATTCATGCAAGGTTTCAGTATCTCTCTGTTTGATCCCACACACCTCTCTTCTGATATTTACAGCTCTTGAAGCTGGGAAAAATTTATCAAGAAATAGTCTAACCATCCCTGTCCACGTAGTCACAGAACCTGATGGTAGATAAAATAGCCAATCTTTTGCCCTGTCAGCTAATGAGAATGGAAAAGCCCGCAGATTTATTTGTTCTTCAGTCACTCCTTGTGGTTTCATACTTGAACACACCATGTGGAATTCCTTCAGGTGTTTGTGGGGGTCTTCATTCTCAAGCCCATAGAATTTGGGTAGCAAGTGGATCAATCCGGATTTCAACTCGAATCCCACGTCCAAAATTGGATACTGAATGCACAATGGCTGTTGATTTTCATTTGGTGCAGCCAATTCCCTTAAAGTTCTTTCATCATTGGCCATTGCTTGCTTTTGCTCTGTTTCAGAATCACTAGAAGAATCAGTTGTTGAATCTGTCAGCTCAACTGCTTGATTCAATCTGGTTTGTTTTAGCAACTTGGTTTCTTTCCTCAATTTCCGAGCAGTTTTCTCGATTTCAGGATCGTATTGCAATTCACCTGTACGAGAACAACGAGGCATAAAAGAAATAAAAATTAAAAATTAAAAACGATAAATGAAAAATTAAATCTGATTAACACCAATCCCCGGCAACGGCGCCAAAAACTTGATGGGTGTCGAATCCAACAAATAATAACTTGCTCTAGAAAAATAAATTGTGATAGTGGTGAGCAAGGTCGAATCCACAGAGATTGGTTAGATTTAATTCTTCAAAAATTAAAACAATAAATTAAAAATGTGGGGTTTTCAATTTTAAACGTGAAATCAAATTGTAACTAAATAATTGCAGAATTAAAGTAATGAAAATATCAATTTAAATAAATATCCAGCCCAAGGTATAATTTCAGTATTGATTCATAGAACTGATCATTGACGCAAAAATAAAATCTTTTACTTGTTTTCTAAACTGGTTATGGTCATTGATACGATCTAACAACCTATCTCTCCTTACTATCTCGATAACCAAGAGACGCTCGTTGATTATTTCCCTAATCAATAAACAACCCTAGATACGATCTTAGGATTTAATTTATTAATAGCATTAATCACTAGAGAGACGACCAATTCTAGCCAACAAATTCACACGCGTGATTTATTTAAACTAGGTTATATACCCTCACAACATGAGTTGAAAATCAATCTATAGTCAACTATGTTATTTGCCACATATATTAGAAAATCTAAACAATTACGAATTTAGATTCCTAATTGGTCAAGTATCGTTTTGACAATTAAAACAACGTGCACTTTGAATTAATCAATCAAATCAACAACTTAATTATACACAAAGGATATATAATTAGAAAATAAATAAAAGAACAATTGAATTAATTAGGTCTCACAATTCATGCAGAATCAATACATCAATTATCCTTAAACTGGAATTAAAATTTAACTATCCATAAACATTTAGAAAATAAAAACTAAAAGAAAAGAAAATAATAGTAAAAGTCAAACTTTAAAAATCTGAGAATGATGAAAAAGTGGCTCCTTCAACTCCCAAGCAATTCCAAAAGCAAAGTGGTCAGCAATTCATTCCAATGTCTCCCAGCATAATCACTCCTTTTTCTTTTCTGTTGTGTGGTTGTCCTCTTTCTTTTCTTCTCCCCCAGATTTTCGTGCAGCTCCCTTTTTTATTTCTGTTTTCAGGTTTTCGTGCCTTTCTTTTTATTATTAGTGCGGCCCCTGAGTTCTTTTTCTTCAGCAGCTGGGCTTCTTCAATAAAAGACCCAAGTAATGGTTGGCTTTTGGGCCTTTTACAGCAAAGGGTCCATTTAGTTGAGAAAGCTGATTTTCTGGACAATAAGGCGTGGCCACGCCTTATGCAAAATCCTTCACTGATGATTCACTTTTGAGTTGCAAACTTCTTCCACCATTTGTGATATTAAACCCACTTTAATCCAACTCTTTCTCCTAATCCACAAAAACATGAAATGTAATTAATACCCACAATTTAAACATTTAAAACCAATAGATAGAGATAAAATATCACGGGTTAAACATCAATTATGCACTCTATCAAATTGAGGGTTTTTATGTGTTTTTGCTTGTTCTTTGCTTGTGTCACGATTTAAATCTTTAAGGCATGATGGATTGGGTTGTGGATGGATAGGTGAAGGTAGAAGAATGAATGATGTTTAGAGCCAACTCATAAACTTGGTCTGATTTATGCTTGAGGACAAGCATTGTCTGAGTGTGGGGGGATTTGATAGAGAGAATTGGTCGTCTCTCTAGTGATTAATGCTATTAATAAATTAAATCCTAAGATCGTATCTAGGGTTGTTTATTGATTAGGGAAATAATCAACGAGCGTCTCTTGGTTATCGAGATAGTAAGGAGAGATAGGTTGTTAGATCGTATCAATGACCATAACCAGTTTAGAAAACAAGTAAAAGATTTTATTTTTGCGTCAATGATCAGTTCTATGAATCAATACTGAAATTATACCTTGGACTGGATATTTATTTAAATTGATATTTTCATTACTTTAATTCTGCAATTATTTAGTTACAATTTGATTTCACGTTTAAAATTGAAAGCCCCACATTTTTAATTTATTGTTTTAATTTTTGAAGAATTAAATCTAACCAATCTCTGTGGATTCGACCTTGGTCATCACTATTACAATTTATTTTTCTAGAGCAAGTTATTATTTATTGGATTCGACACTCATCAGATTCGCCTGGCTGAACTTGAAAGGTGGCATTATTAGACAGTGCTCTCAGATAATTTCGAGAAACCAAGCTTCTTTAAACGATTTCGTATAGGGTTTGCCCACGTACTCTCTGGATTGCCACATGTTATGTCCACGATTTCGACCATGGCGCCAGGCCCCTTTTTGACAGGTGTTTGCCTTATAGGAGTTCCATCCATGGATACAGTATCAGCTTTGAGCATTGGAATTCGATGAGCTTTTCCAGTGTGCTTTTTCCTTGTAACTTCAGGGGCTTTATGATTTTGGTCGCTGCTGCTTGCTTCACCCACTGACATTCTAGAATTTGGCCTTCTCGGAATGCTGTCACAGGAGAATACTGTGGAAGAAACTGGAGGAGAATCATTTCCAAACGACACTGGAATCTGAGATGCAAATTTCCCGGATTCTAATTCCCTAAACATGAGAGCACTGATTTTTCCGGTGGCTCCTACTTTAATGGATCCACCACCACCCTTGATAGCTTCTAATGTCTGAACCATAGCTTCTCCAGTCTGCGTGTAAAGATCAAAATAACCCTTTTAAGTTATACACCGATAAAAATGAGTGACGGATAAGTGGGTAGTGCTTGTTGGTCCCTCAAAATGTGTGATAAAAAGTGATTTGAACGTTTATAAACAGTATCTAAACATTAGCCAAACATAGGCTAAGCTCACTATAACAGTTAGAGAAAGAGCATTAATTCTAGCTATATTAACTGAGATAAATAGTATATATAATGTAAATCACATGAAAAATAAAGAAGTAGATAAAACCAATGCTCCTATCTGACATTGAAGAAGCACTAACGTATAAATTAATAACTTTTCAGTGATAAATTACTATATAAACTTGTGATTTACTGGTAAATTATGCTGTCATGGAAAATCATATTACTACTCGTACTATTTAGAAAAGGACCAAGCCGAGCTAGGACTTTGGTTCTATATTTGCCTTGGTTAGACTCTGCGTTGTCCATCATTACTATTAAGCTCCGGTCATCATACAGCTTAGTGTACAACAAAAGCTATCGATAAATGCTAAAATGGCTTTCACTTCCTTTTTGTGAGTGCAAACTGTCTAAGGCAGTGAATCAAGGGAAGGGAGACAACATGTATATAATAGACGCATCCTAAAGCCACGAATCAGACAACCCCAAGAGGCAGGCATATGGGCGACGTGCCAAGTTATTGGCTCCTAAGCACACACAATTATATAAAAGAGAAGTAAGGGAGCACAATCTTGTTAAAAGTCAAAGTAATATGCAATCTTCAAAAGCTTGGAACAAGAAATGTACACATTGGAAGGAGAAATCTTGACAGGTGAATTTAAAGGGCTTCATCTTTCTTAACCACTGGTTTAAATTATTTGTAATCTTTCCTCGTCTCTAGAATTGTCCATGGCTGCATTATATTTAAGCAACACATGATTGTAGTGTTTTGAAATCATGAGTGAATTGAGAAAAAAAATATAAAAAGAACAAATCTTACACACTAAAATTCGTAAACTCGCGCTAAAAATTATCTTAAAAATTCCATCCTATCTTAGGCAATGAACCATCTTCGATCAGCAGACCGGGACTAAAGCAGCTTTTCATTCAGTGAAGACTCTCAGCATATAATTTCATTCAAGATTATTTACAGATGTAAGTAACTAGCACTACTACTTATTTACTGTAGCAACAAAGAAGGTAGACGGAATCTTGGGCATCAAATTGACAAGAATCTAACTATAAGCAAAGAACATAGATCAAAATCCAATAACAAGACATCATAAAGATTGAATAAAAAAAAAAAAAGTAATAATACACCAATGATTGACCGAGAATATATCCCATCGATAGAAATAAAGACAGTAGAAGATTACCAACAAATTCTAGTCTGAATCTTCAAAGAGAAAATGCTGTGAAAAGGGTAAGGGAGAGAGGGTTTAGATTATATAATACAAAATCTACAAAGTAGTTGCAGCCTTCATATTAGTTGTAGTGTCACTTTCAAGATAATAAATTGCTTAACTGTGTATCTAGTTCAAAATGGAGGACGGGCAAGATCTGAATTATTGGTATCTACTCCCGTCAAATCCTTTTGGTTTTGGTTAAATTAAAGAGTAAGAATTTATTTATTTTTTGAATTATTTATTTATTTATTTAAAATTATTATTATTTTTGATAAAATTTATAATATTATTTTATTGATAAAAGAAAAGAGAAAAAATCGAACAGGGCTTAATTCGAAGTCCAGGTACGTACGTAGAGTATGTACAAGTTGATGACAACTCTTGACCCGGTGAAATAATATTTTAGTAATACATTTCATGGCCACTGGTGACTCGGTTGATGAAATTATATTTTTCAATCCTGTAATGCAAGATAAATATTTCTTAGGGGATTTAATTGAGATTAGACAGAATTTTAGCGTTAAAAAGTTAAGTTTGATAAGGAAATATTTGTGCTTAAGGTAACTTAATAGAATAATTAAATTTACTGCTTTCGAAGAAAAGTGAAATAATCGACCTCATTCAGCTTGAGTCGCCAGTGCAATCGCTCCATATATATATTATAATTTGAAACTCAATTCATATACAAATAACGTAATTGTTGCCTATTAAGTTTTTTTTTTTTTTTTTAATAAACTTAATGTGCTCCTTTGTTTTTTAGTAAAGTGATCTAAACATACGCGAATTGAACAATTGATAAATTAGACTAAACAATTATGTTAAAAGTATTTATCTTTTCAATCTGTGACAAAGTTTGTTCAGTTCCCCAATTCGGGGAACACTAGTATTCCCGATTCGGGGAATGGATGATTTTTGTGTAGTTTTATTGAGCATTCTATTTTATCATCTTTTGGTGGTCTTGTAAATATTTTCAGTATATATTTTCAATTCAAATGAAAATCTAAAAACAATCAGTGGTTGATGAATAAGGACATAAATTAATTATATGGATTTCTTTTTCAAGCTGTCAATTTCTCATGTTCATATTCTCCTAATCCAGATCTTAATCCATTTTTGCAGAAAATAAAAAATTCTCAAAAACTCTTGAAAGACAAAAACAAGGAATGCTGATCTTATTTCACTGTCACGGATCTCACTCCAGCTCTCATTTTGCTTTCATTCTTGAATATCCAGCATGCCTTAATTCTCACATTCCCTCCCCCACCCACAAAACGTTTTCACTTCATGTAGGTTCTTAACTCCTCACATTGCCCAATTCCTCATCCCTTTCTGAATCTCTCTGAATTGTAAAATCTTGAAAGTTTCTGCGTTGTAACATTTTTAGTTGATTATTTATCAAGATTTCAAAATGAGTTCACAGAGATCTTTAAAACCCACAAAACCTCCTAACCAATCAACCCCTTCAAGGTCTTCTTCATCTTCTCTATCATCCCATTTAGCCAGGGTAGAATTGAAGCAGAAAATAATCAACTCTCTATCTAAACTTTCAGACCGCGATACCCACCAAATCGGTGTTGAGGACTTGGAAAAGATTATAAATTCACTGTCCAATGACGGTGTTCCGACACTCCTCAACTGCCTCTATGACGCCGGCAATGATTCGAAACCTGCTGTGAAAAAGGAGAGCCTTCGTCTCCTCGCAACCCTCTGCGCCGCACATACGGATCCATGCGCTACCCACTTGACAAAAATAATTGCCCACATTGTGAAGAAGCTCAAGGACTCGGACTCACAAGTAAGGGAAGCATGCCGCGAGGCTATTGGCTCGCTTGCTACGCTGTACTTGAAGGGAGGCAATGGCAGTGAGGGGGTGGTTTCGCTGTTCGCGAAGCCGTTGTTTGAGGTTATGAGTGAGAATAATAAGACTGCGCAAGGTGGGGCGGCATTGTGCATTGCAAAGATGATTGAATGCGCCTCCGGCTCACCTGCAACTGCGTTTCAGAAGCTCTGCTCGAGGGTATGCAAGTACTTGAATAGTTCCAATTTCATGGCAAAGGCTTCATTATTGCCAGTTGTATCGAGATTATCTCAGGTTTGTCCAATTCTACTTCTTTTGAGTTAGGTTAGATGGTCTTAGCTATTGGTATGTGTTTCATTGTGTATGAGTTGGGAGCGATTTTCTTAATATTGTATGAATCGTTGTTACATATAACGCTGTTATGGGGTAAGAAGAATTTGCACATACTTCACGCTACGAATTTTAGTTTCTATGTTATTTTGCAGGTTGGTGCAATAGCACCACAAAGTCTGGAAACCTTACTGCAGAGTATTCATGAGTGCCTTGGCAGTTCAGATTGGGCTACTCGAAAGGCTACAGCTGATGCATTAAGTGCTTTGGCACTTCACTCGAGCAACTTGATCGCAGACAGGGCTGCTTCCACATTGAATGTGCTCGAGGCTTGCCGGTTTGACAAGGTGAGCTCCCAAAATCAACTCCTCCAGACAACTATTTAACTGTTACAATTTCCTATATATGGTGCCAAAAGTTTATGAAGTTGTAGAGCTATATGCTGCATCAGACACCAGCTATCATGCTCTTTTGCTTCTTTTTCCCATTTTGTCATTTGAAGTTCTGAAGAAAGAATTCTTTACTTGGTTTTGATTGTCTTCCACATCATTAGGCTGCTTGTATTTGTTCTGTTTGACAAGTAATGATTACCTCTAACTAACGTTACGATAAATTTCGAAATTAGAGTCCTTTATTGTATGAGCGGTCTTCCACATTAACATACTGCAGATGGTGCCCACTGTGTACATTCTCGATGATGAATGGAAAATCTCTCTAAAATCACGTTGAATCAATTCATCCAAAAGCTTGAGCTGATAGAAGGGGAACTACATTATTTATTTAAAATTTTTCTTCAACATAACTTACAGAACAGTTGCAGGTTGAATGACCTTTTGTTTTTAATGGGAAAGTTATTCTACTTAGAATATTCCTTGGGCGATCAACTTCTCATTTGGAATATTGATGTAATAATCCATTCAACTTAAATGTCAATTTGGGGATATATGAAAAGTCATTTAAGGTTATGCCCAGTTTGTTTGCATATCAAAGGTGAAAAATCATGCAATAAAAATTCAATGCTAATTACTTTTTTGACCAGATAAAACCTGTCAGAGATAGTATGACAGAGGCTTTGCAACTTTGGGAGAAAATTGCAGGGGAAGGAGAAGGATTTTCAGATGACCAAAAAGCTTCATCTCATGGTAGGAATGCTATCTAATATTTTCATTTGAACTTATTTTTAATTAGCATTGTTATATATCCCTCTCATGCGCCGGTCAATCCTTCAGATGGCAAGGCTTCTGCATTAGCTGACCGTTTTGATAAGAATGATATTCCAAGTCCTGGGGAGAGAAGAGGTGAACCATCAGTAAAGGACTCATCCAGTGTGTCTTCACCTATCAATTCTACTTCTAAACATAAGGGTAACAACGTTTCAGACAAGGCGGTTGGGATACTGAAGAAGAAGCCACCAGCATTAACTGACAAAGAACTGAACACAGAGTTCTTCCAGAAACTTGAAAAGAGGGGTTCAAATGATTTGCCTGTAGAAGTGATTGTCCCTCGTCGGTGTCTTAATCCTTCAGATCAACAAATTGAGGAAGAGACAGGGGCAAATGAAATGGACTCAAAGGGAACAATGGGGAATTTCCAGCCACATGATGATCTAGTTAAGATAAATTTCAAAGACAAGGAGAGAGGAACTTCAAGTTTAATATGTAGGGAAAGGAACATAGGTGATAGGAGTGATGCAAATCAGAGGGAGTCGTCCAGCATTAATGCTGATTTTTCTGAACATCCTAGTCAATCTGAGGGATTTATGAATAATAAAGGAAATTGGTTGACAATTCAGAGGCAATTGTTGCAGTTAGAGAGGCAACAATCCCATCTCATGAATATGTTGCAAGTATGATTTGTTTGTTTGTGTTATGGAAATGAGTCCTCTGTCTGTTAATTCTGCCTAACTCTTCTATTGTATTTCAGGATTTTATGGGTGGGTCTCGTGATAACATGATGACCCTTGAAAACAGAGTACGGGGTCTCGAGAGTGTTGTTGAAGACATGGCACGGGGTTTATCAATATCAACGGGTAGAAGAGCTGGTGATGTTATCGCTGGATTCGAGGGATCTTCCAATAGGCATCTAGGAAAGTATAGTGGCTTCCCAGATTACTCTAGTTCCAAGTTAGGAAGAGGTAGTAACAATTGGCATATTCCCTTTGGGGGAAGATATGCAGCATTTGATGGTGTTGCTTCAGGCATGCAAGGTAGGGGCTCATCTTGGAGATCTGATGCGCCTGATGCTTTGTACATCCATACGTATGGCAAAAGTGGGCAAAGGAGGGTGGCAGGTGGTGTTGCCCAAAACATTAGGTCCACTAAATCGGAAAATGAGACGGATCAGGTTAGCAGCAGGAGAGCATGGGAAAAAGGATCTGGACCTGTTAGGTTTGGCGAGGGGCCTTCTGCTAGAAGCGTGTGGAAAGCTTCAAAGGATGAAGCTACTTTGGAAGCTATTCGGTATGCTGGAGAAGATAATGGAGATGCACGAAATGCTAGAGTAGCTATTCCTGAAATGACGTCCAAGGCATTAGAAAATGATGGTAAATTGCAAGAGCGTGACCCCACCTGGACTTCTTGGAGCAATGCAATGGATGCACTTCATGTTGGTGATATGGATTCAGCTTTTTCTGAAGTTCTGTCCACTGGAGATGATCTATTGCTTGCAAAGCTCATGGACAGATCAGGCCCTGTAATTTATCAACTATCACTTGATGTATCCACTGAAGTTTTGCATGCTGTTGCACAGTTATTGCTGGAGCCAAACTTGTTTGAGATGTGCTTATACTGGGTTCAACAGGTATATTACTTTTTCACTTTCTAAAATAAATCTCCAAATTATACTTCAAAATGTAGGAAGAAGGCATTGACAACCGTCATATTTGGTTCGAATTTCTTAGCTGTTTCGGGAGTTGGATTCTTGTTGGTGTCTATAGGTTTATAGCATGTTTTGGGGTGACTTGTCTTAAGATAAGCAACAAATATGGACCCACCTATATTCTGAATAAGCCAACATACGCACACTTTTGGAGCTTATCTTTAAGATAAGCCACCTCAAACACTATATATCTGCAAATTCGATTCTGAAGTTCAAGTCAGTTGTCATTTTACTTGCATCTCAATGATCCTGAATGAATAAAAACATGAAATAGTTCATAAATGCAACATTTTAATTCTTCCCATGTAAGTAAATATGAAAAGGTTTTTTCTCATCCTACTGAGTGTAGTTGGGATAAGTTTTTGTAATTTTACGAGCATTTCTATATCTATATTTTGACTATGTTTTTACTACCTGTTCTGTTCAGTTGATGGATATTGTGATGGAAAGCGGGGCTGATGCCTTGGGCATTCCCATGGAAGTGAAAAGAGAAATTTTGTTGAATTTACACGAAGCTTCATCATCATTTGAACTGTCTGAAGACTGGGAAGGTGAAACTTCAGATCAACTCTTACTGCAGTTGGCATCAGCCTGGGAAATTGATCTGCAACGCTTGGATAAATAGCTGGCTTAACTACAAATTCTATGTTTTTTAAGTGTTTATAGTTACAAACCATGTATCCCGTGTTAGGTGTGTAATACTAGATAGAACTCGAAATCATAGTAAACAAGTTTTTTTTTAAATGCAAATGAAGATCAAATTGACATCCTCTTAAAACTAGATTAATTATTGAGTTTTCTGCCTGTTAGTGATCTAAGCTATCCATTGTCCATGCAAGACATTCTTCACTGGTGTGATCCAGTCTCAAATCAAGACCAAGAACAAGTGTATCAGTTCATAGAGTTGCAATAAGAAAGGCCAGAAAAGGGTGTTGCTTTTTTTTTCTTATAATTTCTTTCACAAAACCTCACGAGTGAATTTGAACAATGTTAATGATAAGAGACAAATCCCTCAAAAAGACGACATTCTTTTATGTACAGATCAACAAACTAATTTATATAATCCCACGTTGAATTACAAAATGCTGAACCGCCGAGTATCCTTCTTCCCTACCCTAACTATACAAGTACCACCTTCAGACGATGTGAAGTAAAAAGGTTTGCCAAGAGTGTAGTGCATAGATTGTTATCTACTTGGCTGAATACCAATTCTTTGCACATTTGGCATCAACAGATAAATCAACTTTAAGGATATTATTCCCATCAAAAGGTTTCGACATGCAGTCAACCACAATGTCCTTGGCAACCTCAGCAGACTCTGTCGGCCCTTCCAATATCACTTCGTCGGAAACCTGTCCAGAGAGAGAAGTTAATATTGAAATTTCAGCATAATATCTGATAGCTAACAAGACGGCATATCAACTCAGTTTTGAAAATTTTGGAATGATGATGGAAACCTGTCCAGAGAGAGAAGTTAATATTGAAATTTCAGCATAATATCCGATAGCTAACAAGACGGCATATCAACTCAGTTTTGAAAATTTTGGAATGATGATGGATTTTACATGCAGACAGAAGGAGATGCACAGTCGACATTGGCAACAAAGCAACTTCCTACACCATAATTTAGAAGCTAGAAAGTGCATTTAATAAATTCTTAATTATAACAAGGCAAAAAAAAAAAAAAGTCCTGCAGAAGGAGGGAGAATTTACAAGGATTTAATCACAGTTATCCATGAATCAGATTATTTATATGGCGTGGACACTGAGATTTACACAATGAAAGCAATAAGCTAGACACTTCAGATTGAGGGCAAAGAATATAGAGCCTGTTTGGTGTAAGAGTTTTTGGATGAATTTTGAATTTTTGGGAGAATGTGTGGTTCAAAACTCAAAAGAAATTGAAAAGTGTGCATTCAGATGGGTCCCATAGAAATGTTATTGAAAATGAATTTAATGAAAGTTTTGAAAATTTTAACTTTACCAAGCGGGCTCTAAATATAATAGGGAGCTCATAATATGTAATGGCAAAAATAGTTAATTGGTTTATTGAAATAAATTGTTCCAAAGAACCACTTTATATTATTAATATTTATTGTGGAATTATGTTTGAGGGTAGGGATAGGGGTAGGAGGGAGTGATCTACACAACTAACCTGTAAAAGAAGCCTCCATCCAAGCTCCTTCAGTTGTGCATTCTTTGATATTTCTAACATAGCACACATTGCAACATCAGCAGCACTTCCCTGTCAAAATTTCCAAGTCAGAGGACACACACAGTGTGGAGGACTGGTGAGGAGCTTAAAAAGCTGAGGCAACAGGAAATAAAGACCTGCACTGGGGTACTAATGGCAGCACGTTCAATATGACTCTTGTGCCATGGTGTTGCATTTCTCAAAGATGGGAACTTGCGCGCCCGCCCTAACAATGTGTGAACACGTCCATTTACGAGTGCTTCATTTTTGCGTTTTTCCTGCCAAGACAATACTTCTTGCCGATCGCTATACCAACGATCAACTGTTTCCTTGGCTTCCTTGATAGAAACCTGAGTTTATGATAGCAATCACAATCCATATCAATAACTGTGTTTCAACTGAAAAGAACGAAATATTGTTGTAAAGTCAGGTTTAATAAAGCTAACTGACCTTCCAATCGCGGGCAAGCCCCACTGCAGTTTTCCCGTATGCAATGGAAAAGTTAAGCATCTTCGCTTTCCGTCTTTCAGAAGCAAAAGCATCCTGACGAATAAGTCATTTTGGTTCCATTAAAGAAACAAACACTTGATTACAAGAAACAAGTAAAAATTGCAACTATGGTTTCCATTTTCTTGGCAATTATAGAAGAAAATCATCAAACACCCTGACAAAACAGCCTCATATGTGAACTATCATTTTAATAGAACTTTTGGACATCAGCAGAGATTAACTTGTTTGTTAAGAAAATTAAAATGGAATCCAAGTTGTTTGATATAGTAACAAAAAAAGTGCTTGTTGGTAAACTATGGGGCCAGGTAGCATGTCTCAAAAAATAAAGAGGATCTTTTTGTCTAATCTTATGTTACTAGCACAATTCTAGTAATTTAAAGAAGAATGAGATCAAGTTCCGTTTCTTTGAAAAGAACAAATTTATCATTAAAATCACATAATTGTGATGTATATCTTGATAATCTAATATCACTAAACCTATTGTTGCTACATGTGCTAAGATTTCTAAGAGATATCACTAAAGCTACTACAGTTCTTATCAATAGTCTTCATCTTTACATGTAGCACATTATTTTTATTTTCTTTTCCCAGTGAAAACTCGATTCATCACCTAATTTACTTTAGCCTCCAGCAAAATAAAATAATAAATAAACATCATATCAAGATGCTGTTACATTACGGTTGCTATTTGAAGAAAGCTACAACATAAAACTAAGAGAAAGATCCCAGAGTAAACCTTTAGTAAAGGAGCTGGATGCTCATCTTCACCAGGTTCAGGACGCCACTCAAGAAGAACATGCTTCCGTTCAACAGCTTCACGAATATGCGGATACATGTTCATTGCAGTCCTCGAATGGAAATCTTCACCTGCTTTGAAAGCATCCAACATGCTCTTACAGTTGGCAAGATGTGCAAGAATCCTAAGTTCCAACTGCTTTGAGGAACTTGTTCAATACATGTACAAATCACGTAAGAATGCCAGAGACAGAGACATAAAAGTGGAGGGTGCAAGTCATTACTTCTCCATAATCAGCAACTATGAGAGAGTTGTCAGGTGCAGCTATAAACGCCTGACGAATCATATATCGGTCTTTCTCTAAAGCAGGTTGGTGCTGGTTTTGAGAAGCTAAATAATTAGAAATACAGAACATTATCTTGAAAGAAAATAACTAAACATAAAATTGACACATTGGACTCTTACAGGGTGGTAACAGTGTAGTTCCGAGTCAAAAACAACATATGACCATTGAGGCAATAAAATTATTAACCAAAGAATCTTTTTCATGAAGCCATAAGTGAAAGTTAGCCCTCCTTGGGTTATCTTAACATGGTGATACTCTGGCAGATGTTTAGCTGGCAGCAACTCTTTAGTTAAATTCATCATCATCATCATCATCATCATCATCATCATCATCATCATATTGTTTAATTTTGTTCTAAAGAACATTATTTCCTCCATAATTGTACACGCTTCCTACCATTAATATATATATTTGAGTAGCTCAAGTGTTGATGCCAAAACAAATCAATAACTTGAAGCACTGAAGTATTGGTGCAAGAAAATAACATCAAAAGAACACAGAGAGAGAGAGAGAGAGAGAGAGAGAGAGAGAGAGAGAGAGAGAGAGAGAGAGAGAGAGAGAGAGAGAGAGAGAGCATATTTTCTGCAGGCGGCGAAGAAGGCCCTCTGATATAAAAAGTTGGAATATATTTTTGTCACAAAGTTATTTGGCCATGTAATTTCAACCAGAAACATACCAGATACAGGAAGAAAAGACAGATTTTTGTGCAAATCATTTTGTCATTGAGTAAACCAGTCACAAAATGAAACTTTAGAAAGAGTAATTAAGCCAAGACTTGGGCTTAACACTACGGTATTGTAGCATTGAGTTTATGCACGGAAATTAGAAAGGGGGGACAACATTTTTGCGGTTTAACTATGATAATTTCCGCTCTAGCAACATAATATAAGCATGGGGCAAGGCCTTAATGAGTTCATAAACTTGATTATCAGAAAAGCAAAAAAGGTCTGAACAACATAAGAGAATTCATTGGATAAAAAAGAAATAGAAATATATTTGTTAACAGCTATAGCCCCATTTGGTTGAGATTAAAGTCAAATTTTTAGTAGATTTTGATAAAAGTCGATGAAATGAGTGGTTGAAAATTTGTGGATCCCATAAAATATGTGGTTGAAATTGATTGTTAACATTGACTTAGATTAAAATCTAGATTTTTAATTTGTACCAAACAGGGGCATAGTCAAAGTTGCAATATGAAGAATGTTGAAATGTACAACCACAAAAAAGAATAAACCTGCATCAGAAAAGTTAACTAAGTGATCTTTAGAAGATTACGCAAATTATATGGCAGACCTGCAAATTTGGTCTTCTGGCAGATAAGAGACCAGTTTCTGTGTTAATATTCAGTGAACAATGAATTCGCCCTTCCTTGCCTGATACATGATTACCCTGATGTAGAGAAGAAGATATGATTAAAACAGAGTCCCAAGATTTTTCTCTTTCAGATGATGTATTATTATTTCGAAAGAATAAAGTTAATTATGAAAAAAATTAGATTTCACAAATATCTCAGACATCCTTCCGTCCGTGATATACAAGCAATTTAAAAAAAAAAAAAAAATGCTTATCTAAATTATAAAATGGAATTAAAAAAAAACCAGGACTTGAATCATAGTTGAAGATCTGGTAGAAAGAAAGAAAAAAGGGCAGCAGAATATTCTCCAGCCATAGCAATCGGGTTGAATTGAGCAAAAATTGTCTGCAAGTTTTTCTAATGCCTCAGAAGATCTTCATTTTATAAGAACATAGGGATAATCACAAATTGAAAATAATATGATCAGATTAACTATTGGGAGATACGAATCTATTGCCAAGCGCAACACACTACGCAAGGGAAAACATAAACAACTGAGGTTACCGAGCCCTTCTCATTGATACTTTCATCGGCCATCTCAAATAACTGCCTCAGTTACATAACCAATACAGTATATCAAGAAGTGCTCAACTACATAAGCACGTAAAGATGTTTGTGCATGCAAAGATCAAGAACATAATTGAGAGAGAGAGAGAGAGAGAGAGAGAACTAGAACCAAAAGGTGCCAAAACTGCTTTCTGACAAGTTTTTTCAAATTTTTAAACCAACATATAGCTACCATTCAAGAAATATATGTATATAAGGCAGGGGCGGAGCAAGACTTTTTGGGTTGGGGGTCCCATATTAAAATGTTAAAATAAAATAACGATGATGAATTTTTTTTTAATACTTTATTACGAGTTTTCCTTATGAGTTCTTCTACTTTGCTAATATATTATATTAACACATTCCAAAACATGTAAACTTGGTCCAAAATTAAGTAAAATATATAAAAATGATGATAAAAAAATTGGGGGTCTTGAACCCCGCCAGGACCCTCCATGGCTCTGTCCCTGATATAAGGTGCAACTGCTAACAACAGGGAATTATTCCAAGGAAATTTTTTACACGTGAACCTTTGAAAGCAAAATTTTCAATTACCAAATGCAATCTAATAAAGCCCTTGTTTGATTAATATACTTTTTCATAAAAAATACTACTTTTTTCTACAATAATTAATCTCAACCATCCAAAAAAGTCAAGCTTACAATTTTTAACTTTTCAAACCACTTTTTAACCACACGATTTCCCAAAACTACTATTCAAAACTCACTTTTTCAAATATTATGGAAATCAAACAAGGGCAAAATCATATTTGGGGGTGGGGTGGGGGGGGGGGAGGAGTCTCAAACAAAAGTTCTAAGCACGGATATTTATTTAGGAATTTAAATCATGTAGCCAAGTTAGTTGTGATAGCAAATAACCTGCAAGGGAATAATAAAGTTGGATATCAAAGAGTCTATTGAACGAACTTCACATAAAGCAGCAATGGCATTGCAAGCCTCAATTCCTGCCTGCCCACCACCAAATGCTGTATAAGCTGCTCCATAATCAGATTTATCAGGGTCTTTGAAGGCTTCACCATCCCCTGCATTAGGAACTTCTTCAACACACTCTTCATCCATGAAGTCAAAGTCAACACAAACCTTCCCAGCAAGACCCTTTAAAGCATATCCTCCCACAGAAGGCCAACCATTTGCAGTATACACATCAGCCTCTATATTAACACCAAGGGGCTTATGCAGTATAATTTTCTGATAATTTGTTGGACTCTTCTTAGCTTCTTCAATTACCTTGCCTGTGTTGGGAACTTTGAAATCCTTCTCTACAGGAAGAAACTTGTTCGCATCCCTTCTGTAGATAGATGATGAAAAAAGATACCGTCAATACATGGCAGAAAACGCGGTGGGGGGCGGGGGAGTTGCTAACTCCCAAGTCATTGTGCAGAGATTGCAATCAGCAAGAAAGTCAAACCTTTAAAAGAAAAAGCAGCACATAGCTATTTCAGTTATCATCTGTATCATTTTCTTCCAAATAAAAAGTAAAATATTGCAGCATTTCATGCAAAAGCTATGCCAATTTTCCCAAAGCTTATCCCTCCACTCACTTCACCTTTTACTAAGGATCAAAAACAAATTATTCCTTTTATTTATGCATAGCTGATGGATAGACAGCATGAAGAGTGGGAGTTTCTGAGGCATGGCCCCTCCAATCCAAAAATCTCTTCTCGTTGGCAATCCTATTATTAGGATGCAGAGCGACAAGCAACGGAAATCTCAGAAATTGAGATCACATTGGGCACAACTGACATAAAATTACAACAACAAATCAATATACTAGAAAATTGTCATTTTGACAATATGAACCTCACTGGATTTTGTAACTGTGTCCGTCTATACTAAATACAACAATAAAGAGAAAAAATCGTTTAAGGGCTAAAGTACGTGGTTTTGTCATCAACTTTCACATGACTAGAGTCCACAAATTGTAAATTCCTTAGACTATATGACCTCCCTCATCTCATATTCTATGACTTGAAAAGGCAGGAATCAGTTTCATACCTGTTCTGAACACCACCAAAAAAGAATTGGAGCAACTGTGCATCACTACCTACATTCATGTACCGTGCACCTGGGCAGTGTTTGGATGCCCACTTGCGAAATCTATCAGAGGCAACCTGCCGTTCTGCTTTAGCCACCTTTTCAATCTCAGCAAGATAGGCACGATCAACCAGCATTCCCTCGGTTTCCATTTTTACTAGAATCTCACCAAATGGACGCCAATATTTCTCGTAGAAGTCAAACATTGATCCTTTCACAACTCCATCAAGATTCCAAGGCATTTTAGACAGTTTACTCCTCAAACTTTCATATAGCTTCAGTGTGCTTATTGAGTCCAAAGCAGAATAACAAATCCACAATTTTCTCTCAACAATTTGCAGCTCTTCAACTGGAGGGATGACCATTGTTTTTCCCTCAGATCCATCTTTTTTCAATTTTCTTCTTCCAAAGATTGTTTCCATTGATACTTTACCAATCATCTCTTCACCGGGGCAAATCTTAGCATCAGACATGACAAAGGGATCACCCGTAAGTGCTTCTAAAGAATACCCACCCTCAGTTTTCCTGGACGAAATCCACAGCCGAGCCATGTGCATTGTATCAGCAAAAAAACCAGAAACTTTGAGCCCATAATTCTCTACTATGTGATTATCAAAGCTGTAATTGTGCCACACCTACAAAAAGCACAAGGAAGCTGATTATCATGCTGATGTTGCAGTATAGACTAATTAACTGACCACATTTTGGTTAGATAGGCTTGCTTAATTGCTTAAATTGTGATATGCGAAGGTCAAAATGACAACAAAATGGAAGTTGCCTTCAGAAAATGAGCATTTGAAGAACCATTTACTTTTTTAATGGAAGAGTCCTCGAAAAATGGAGCAAACTCGGCTATGAGATTCTTGCCACCACCATCAAGAACATCCACCCAGACACAAGATTTCCCATTGCCAAAATCAACCTCAGGACCAGAATAGATACTGAAACATATAATTTCTCCATGGTCCACAGGTGTCTCCTCCTTGACATCAATATTGGATACCTGATTTATATCATCAATAATATTGAATAAGATAAAAGGGGTTTACATTTGTGAGTAAAGTCAATTATTAAAAAAATAATAATAAATAAATAAAAATCTCTATTTTCTGTGTATCTGAAAGAAATAGAGATGTAAATGAATCCAGTGGATACATGCCTCAGTATCACATGCGTGAACAAGATGCCTGTATTGATTTGTGAGCAAATCAACCACTTCCCTAGCTGCGGAAATGCTATCAACTACAAGAACCCTGTCATAAATGCTATAAAGACTCTCGAAAATATTCTTTGGTTCATGAGTAATTTGCTCAATCTGAGTTCCGTTAGCAATGTCAGTGATAGCACATTTATGATTAGCTGCACCATTTTTTATTTCATCGATAGCAAGTTGATTGATGATTTTGGAAACTTCATCTTTTCCATTCTCCACATTATCCTCCAATAATAGCCTATTAGGCAGAGCGCCTTCCAACGATGAGTGGTTCTACAATGAAATTGAACCATCGTCATTATTCATGCCAACATTGTTACGTCTAATATAATCAACAGATAATGGGTTATGCAATACAAGCGGCCTGAATTGTCTTACATTTACACTGTATTCGATTTCTTTACTGAATGGTTTACTTCCATATCCTCTATACTGCCAAAAAATAAAAAAAGCTCACAATTGCAATGATTTTATGAGGACATTAAGGATACTCAATAACGCAAACAATAACTTGTGCATTCCTGGTTTAATTAGTGCTCATAATATCTTACCCTTTTGATACACTCAGATGAATCTTCTATGACTCCCAACTTAGATCCTTTTCCAGTATTTTCTGGAAGGGTACTAAGATTCACAGCAATGTTTCCCTTATATGCAAATAATGCCTTGTTCGTTTTACATTCTTCAGCTGCTTTACCCCAGGCTTCAGCAGTACGTCCAAGAGTGACATGGCTGCCCCTAACTTCTCCATTTACTTCCTCTGTGCTTTTGCCCCCTTTATGCACAAAAGGCATCTTCAAGTGAGGAGATGAGTGAGTATATCTTCGTTGATAGTGCATTTGACTTTCATCATGTAGAATAGTACCGTAACTTGATCTTTGTTTTAAATGATGGGAATCAACATTAAGAGTTCCAGTAGATAAGGAACCATTTGCACTTTCAAGTTTGAAATCTTCTGGCCTGCAAATTACCGTTACATAAAAGGTGAAAACACCCCTGAATGATTATTATTCAGTATAAATCCTCTGAAGCCAGCTCAAACCCAATGCAGCTACATTACAAGCCTCCACGTGACAAATGTGGCTGCCATTTCAAGATTTCAATATTAACCCCCAGTTGCAAGGCGCCTGATATTAAAATGTTTGTCACTTATTAATAATCTCCTAATTTTCTTCTTCATTTTTCTTCAACTACAAAAATCCAAATGAAAAACTCATGCAGATTCTAATGATGTCACTTGTTTCAATATCTGCCACATAACAATATAAAAAATTTGAACTATATCCAAGAGAGTTGGAAATGTCAATAGTAAAATTAAGGGGGGAAACTTCGGGGTCTATTACCAATAACTCCGAAAAAAAAATTAAGAATAATTAAAAACCCATATGAAAAAAAATATATATATATATATATATAACGAAATCCCATGGGTGAAACAAGTGAATTTGAAAGAAACTGTACCTGCGGAGGGCTCTTCTTGAACAAGCCCAAACAGTGCGAGAAGAAGAAGAGTAAACGTTAGTACAGGAACGGCACAACCAGAGATATGGGAGAGAAAAAAAGTAAGGCTTGAAGGGGTTTGACTGAGTAAAGAAACCCAATTTAGCCATGGTTTCTGCAACTCTTCCTAGCTTATTGCTAGTGCTGCAAATGAAACTACAAGAAGCAGCCGTTTCGCTAATATTTCTTTAGTAACAGTTAATACTATTACTGTTTGTGGGTCGCTGTAAATCAGAGGGGTTTACGGGACTTGTTCGAACTGTAGACTGAGAAGTGGCAGCTGCAGAGCACACGTTTGTAGAGAGAGGGCGACTTAAAGGAGGGGGAAAGAATTGAAAGCGCAATCGCGCTCTGTTTGTTAAGTACAATTCGCTGGTTTAATTTGGAATTGAAATTATTTGAATGATTTATTTTTATTTTTTAAATAAGATGTGTGGTTAAAAATTGAAAATAAATATATGAATGATTAAAAAGTAATATAAAAAATTATGTAAATTAAATTTTAAGTCTTTTTTGTCCCACAATTAATTGGGTGCCGTTGAACACATTATTTTGTGGGGGTCGTGGGGCTAATGTAAAGCCAAGAGTAGCCCAAAGAGTAGATATAACATTATCCTTTTGTTAAAAACAAGAGCCTAAGGTTACGTTCTTTGAGACAATAATTATAACTTTTTGATATCTAATTCTTGTTTGATAAATCAACTTTCTCGTAAAATTTACTATTTTTTTCTACATTAATCAATCTTAATCATTCAAAAAAGTCAAATCCATAATTTTTTATTTTTCAAACCATTTTTTAACCTCAAGATTTCCAAAAACCCTTTCCCCCCCCCCCCCCCCCCAAAGAATTGGCTTATCAAACAAGGGCCATCTTGTTTGGCCCATTATAATTTCACGCATTTTTCTCTTTTTCTTTCAATTTCACATTCTTCAATACATATGTTTTCAAGGTAAGTGTTGTTTATAATTGTAGTTAAAGAATAAAGCAATTTATAAATAGCATGATTTTTCAAATCACTTTTTAATCACACATATTTTATTCTTCAACTTTCAATATCACATTTTGCTTCAAAAACATAAATAAATAAATTTATAATTATTACAATATTACCGAATGGAGCCTAAGCATCCGTTCTTCAAAACAATCATTACTATTTATAAACTAATTTATAAACAAGGAGGATGATATCTTCCATATTGTGGGAACGACTTATGGTTCCCACAGTAGAGGGATTCGAACCCTCGATAGTTTTTTGTTCCAAACTATACCGATTTTCAAGACCGGGGCTATCAATCACTCAGCCATCTCTCTGAAAGACAATTTTTATTTTATTCTTACGAATAGAAATGGCCAGAGGTGTGGATACCACTATTTTATGTAGAAAAATCTCAGGTATGAATCTACCACTAGATCTATCTATCCTTATATATAATCCAACATGTCCATTTATGAAATATGAAAAAAAAATTCCTAGCCCAGGATTCGTTGAGGGTGGGAGGGCCCCAGTGCCACTCACCCCATAAGGGGTTGTGGAAGGGGAAGATATCATTTTCGTTATAAACAATACTCCATCTATCACATTTATATAGGCTGCATTTCCTTTTTCTCTTGTCCTAATTATATAGGCTTGTTTTTTTATTTGAAAGTATTTGTTTTGTTTGTTTACTAATGTACCCTTATTTATTACTTCCAATTAATATTTTTGAGGGGGGTGGACACCACACCACTCACCCCATAAGGGGTTGTGGGAGGGGAAGATATCATTTCCGTTATAAACAATACTCCATCTATCCCATTTATATAGGTTGCATTTCCTTTTTCTCATATCCAAATTATATAGGCTTATTTTTTTATTAGGAAGTATTTATTTTGTTTGTTTACTAATGTACCATTATTTATTATTTCCAATTAATAATTTTGATACTTAAATTAGAGATGGCAAAAAAATCCGATCCGCCCTGATCCGCGATCCGACATTTTTTTTTAATATAATTTTTTTATCATGTATAAAAATCTAATATGTAAATTTTGTAGCAAACTTTAATTTCTGGGAATAATCTGCAATCTTTGCATTTTAAAGAAAACACATTTTTCATGTTCTTCATTTGAAGAATGAATTCCATTAAGTGATGGCAAAAAAAAACTCGATCCGTTGAATCGGCGAATTGGCCTCTATACGTCTCGTTTTAATAAAATAAATAAAATTTAATAAAAAAATAATTTTTCTAAATTTTTTTTAAAAGATTTAATTTAAAATATATTAAAAATAATAAAAGAATAATTCGGCGGATCGGTCCACGAATCGGTGGACCGATCCGCCTCGACCCGAACCCGACCAAAAATTTGACGGATCGCGGGACAGATCCAGATCGGACCAAAAAAATTCGAGTTGGGGTGGATCGGGGTCTGATCCGCCCCTTTGCCAACACTAACTTAAATAAGGGCAATTTGAGAATATTCTTTACAAAAATTACTTTTTCAATAACATTAAATATGTTTTATTAATTTGTGTGAAAAGTCAAACCAGCCTATATGAATGGGACGGAGGGAGTGCAATTTTTTAATCACTTTTTACTCACGCACATTTTTTTCTTTACGCTTTTTAATATCACATTTTATCTAAAAAATATAAATAAATAAATTTATAATTGATACAATGCTACCAAGTAGAGCATAATTATTTCGAGATTTGTCATCAAATCTTGTCAGTTGTGGCTTTGTGCTCGAGAACTTATTTGAAATGGAAAAAAGTGAGAAAACGAAAATAGTCCCGTCTTTTTTTTTTTTTTTTGAAATAGGCAAATGCATTCAATTAAGAAAACAGGATTCATTCCCCAATGGATCGAAGAGTGGAAATGAACCAAGGAATACAATTGTCCCAAATCTGATTACATGTAGTAATAAAAGTAAACTTCGCTATCTTATGGTTACAATATTCCTCTCTCTAATGATGAAATAATAAGAACCACAATTACTACTAATCAGAAGAGAACGAATATCACAAAATAAGCTAGCAAGAGGATTAAAACTGTCATTCGAAATCAATCCTTGAATAACGTTGAGCGCATCGCTCTCATCTACCTTGAGCTGGAACCGTCTTTCAATAGCCAAATTAATACCTTCTTTGATAGCCATTGCTTCCGCAGTCATGGCATCAGCAAAGCAACGAACACGAATTAAGAAGGCTGCATGTGCAACTCTAGTAATATCTCTGAACCAACCCCCCAAGCCCAATGAATCCATCTTCCCTACTGACAGCTGCATCAATTGAAAGAATGAGCCCACCTGAACTCGAAGATGGCCCCTTCCAGATTGCCTTGCTATTCTCCGAGTCCCTCCTGGTGGCCAGCTCTTTTTTCTTAGCCTCCTTAAAATCCCGAATCTGCATTTCGACACCCCAACTAAGGTATTCTGCTGGGAGTGTCTTCCCTCCATGAATGAGCTCATTTCTGGACTTCCAAAGTGACCAAACCCAACACAAATTTTCTCCAACACTGAGACTGGAATCCGAAGGTGCATACTTGCCAAAACCTCAATGAATTCGACAACTTGACCTGCATGAAGGGCACCTTTCCAAACATCCCACACCCCCAATTGTTTCCAGAAGATTTTTGACCAAGGGAAATCAACAAAGACATGGGCTGAAGTCTCCTTCCCACCACATCTCGGGAATTCCAGCTATGCATGAATGTGTCTGAATCTGAGGTTGTCTTTAGTCGGAACAGCTTTATTGAGGATTCTCCAGACCAAATGTTTCGCTCTTGGTCAAATGTCTAGATTCCAAAGTTTCCCCCACCAAGACCTCGAGTCAATTCCGCTACAATCATCATCTTGGAAACATTCATTCATCATTAGATTGTAGCCTCCTTTAACTGAGAAGCGACCATCTTTCGAAAAATTCCAAATAATTTTATTCGGTATGTTAGTACCACCTGGGGGAGTGCAAGAATCCTTGTGGAATCAATAGTCCAAAAGGAGTTTTCAATAAGCTCCGTATTCCATCCTCCACTGGCTGTCTTTAGATCCGCCACCTTCTCAAGTCCGTGAATCCGAGGGGTTAGGATTCTCAAAGCCATCCCATTCGCCAACCATGCATCCTCGAATATACTCACTAAATTTCCATCATCGATCCTCCAATGGTAACCTCTGTCGATGACCTCCCGCCCCCACAATAAACTGGACCAAATATGAGAACTTCCTAATTTAGTAACCGCCTCAAGGATGCTACAATTTGGGAAGTATTTGTTCTTGAGTACCCTACTAACAAGTGAGTCAGGGTATTGAAGAATTTGCCAAACCTATTTTTCCAGCAAATATTTATTGAATATAGGGATATCACGGAACCCCATCCCGCCATTCTTCTTGTTGAAACACATGGTACCCCATTTAACCCAGTGGAGCTTCTTGGCTTTCGGGTTTGCCCCCCACCAGAATTTGGAGAAGATTCCCCAACTATCATTACAGAGGCTAAGTGGAAGCTTGAAGATGCTCATGATGAAGGTGGGATGGTTTGAAGGACCGCTTTGATCATAATTTATCTCCCTACATTTGAGAAGAGATTATGTTGCCAACCTTGCACCTTCTTCCAAACTTTATCCTTAATAGCTCCAAAAGTTTTCTTCTTGTTTCTCCCAACTAAAGAGGGAAGACCAAGGTATATATCATGCTTCCTAAGAGCCGGGAGGCCAAGAATGCTACCAATAGAGTTCCACTGATCCGAGGGGACATTTGGGCTGAAGGAGATACTAGTTTTCTGCATGTTTACTTGTTGACCAGATGTTGCACCATATTGGTTGATGAGGTTTAATATGAGTTTTGAGTCCTTAGCCTCGGCTCTGGAGAAGAGAATGGAATCGTCTACAAAGAAAAGATGACTGACTTGCGGGCCGTCGAGTTTACACCTCATCCCCAGTAGATCCCCTGTGGAAACCGAAACCTGTAAACTTGAAGAGAGCTTCTGCGCACATAATAAATAGGTATGGTGAAATGGGGCATCCTTTCCTAAGACCACGGGAGGGGATGACTTTACCTCGGATTTGGCCATTGATATTGAAGGTGATCTCCGAAGTGGAAATGCAGTCCATAATGCGGGTGATCTAGGAAGCTGGGAATCCCATTTTAGTCATGACTGCCTCGATGAACCTCCATTAGACACAATCATATGCCTTACTCATGTCAGCTTAAGGGCCATGTGTCCTTTATTTCCGTTACTTCGTTTTCTCATAGAATGTATCATTTCAAATGCAATGATAACATTGTCCGTGATGAGTTTATCTGAAACAAAGGCACTCTGAGAATCAGAAATAAGAGCATGTGAAACATTTTTCATTCTACTAGCAATGCATTTGGATATGATTTTATAAAGGACACTACATAATGAAATAGGGGAAACTCTAATATATTTCACGGGGCTGATTTCTTTGGAATTAAGACAACAATCATTTGGTTTATAGATTGGACGGAGTGGCCTTCATTAAGGAATTTTAGGCAGGCAGTAGAAACTTGATGTTTGAGGGTGTCCCAGTGATTTTGAAAGAAGAGAGCTTGGAAGCCATCAATCCCAGGTGCTTTATAGGCCCCAATGCTGAACAGCGCATCCCTAACATCATTCGGGGTGAAAGGCTTAAGCAATTCTTGGGCATCATCATCAAATAGGTGTTTGTGGATGTGGTGTGTCCCAACCTCTAGAACTTCTTATGTTGGATCTCGACATGGTCTACAATCTGCCCCTCATCCTCCATCCAAGAGCCATCCTCTCTTCTCATTCTGTTAATGTGGTTCTTCCTTCTTCTCTCAGATGCCCTTCTATGAAAGAACTTGGTATTGCGATCCCCCCTGAAAGCCAATCTGCTCTTTCCCTTTGTCTCCGAAAGTCTTCTTCTCTTCTATTAATTAAGGCAATCTTCTCATCTAGGTCTTTTACCTCATCCATCACAGTGCTTGGATTCTCGGAGCTAAGGAGCTGATCTTTTTTCTTCAATCAGCCAGGGTTCTTTTTCTACTACCAACTCTGCTCCAAGTGATCAGATCATCAAGACGCCCTCCAAGAATCATTTTAATATTCTCAAAGGGATCAGCTTCCATTTCTCTTCCAAAATTACCATAGAGTGAATTCTCAATAACGTTCTGGTAGCCCTCTTCTTTGATCCAAGAGGGTTCGAATCTTCTTTGGTTTGACCCTGTCCCACGTACATTCCCAGGAGACTTCCAGGTTGGTTTGATAAGAATTGGTCTATGATCTTAATTCGAAAATGGTAGATTCAATATCTCTGTCCAAGGGAAGCTTTACAGCCAAGATGGATTGCAGACAGCCCTGTCCAAACGTGCCTGTATGTGTGCTTCACCTACCCTTTGGTTATTCCACATCATCATCGGCCCATTGAATCCAAAATCAAACAGCTCACAATCGACGAGCGAGCTTCTGAAGTGTTCGCAAAGTTTCCTTGGTCTTAAATCACTCCCCAACCTTTCATCAATACTAGTAGTTTCATTTAAATCACCTACACAAATCCAAGGAGCCTCAAACATCCCTTTTAACCTTCTCAAAAGTTCCCATGACTAGTTCATGTTATTAGAAATAAGGTCACCGTAGAACCCAGTTAATCGCCAAGGCTGAGCCCCTCCCGAGCTGATAATCGCGTCAATATGACCTTTGGAGAATGATTTAATATGCACATCCCAATCATTATTCCATAACAACATGAGACCCCCATTTCTACCTCTACTATCAACCATAAAGTTAGAGCTGAATTCCAGGGAGTACCTCACACTAGCAGCTTTATCACCAAACAATCTCACTATTCACTTCTATTTCAATCTCAAATGTTAGTTTGGCTAGTTTGTGCAAACTCCTCTCAAAAATGGGGGCAGGGGGGGTCTAATTACAGTTGGTTTCAAAAGCGATTGCATTTCATTTAATTATATTTAGATAAAAATTAATAATAGACAAATGAACATTATTTATGAATCTTACGAAATGTATGAATAAAATGTAAATTAACAGTGATATTAATAATATTAAAATTAAACACATCTTGATGTTTGATGTGTCAAACTCGAATGATAAAAGAAAATAATGATTTATTTACCGAAATCGCCTTCTTAAAAGGTAAGAGAGAAATAACATTCGAATTGATAGATGTTTTTGTGCATGTATTTCACAGCTACCTCTTATTTCAATCAAAATGCATCTCAAGATTCAGGGACATTGGCTTCCACCAACGGTGAACTATCAAGGGCTATTGTTCGAAGTTGGTTGGTTAAGATTGAGATAGCACTTACAATTTGGACCTTGCTAAGTTAAGAAGTCTACTTGTCAAGTTGGCTTATATAAACCTTGTAAAAACTCCTTTTAACCTCCTTGATGAGAATTTGAGATGTTGAGATCTAACTTTTTAAGGCAACTAAGGTCATCTCCAATTAGAATACCAAATTTCCATCCGATTTCTCTCCAATCGGGACGGCATCAGGAACTCCAAAATGAAGTTTGCTATAGTGCAACGCCACGGCAAAGGCATTTCAATTGGAGGGAAAATTTTGGGTTTGTCAATTTTGACCCAAAAGTTGATGTTAACCAAGTTTTGCCCCCCAAAAAGTTGATTTTAAATAACATTTTTGTCCTCCGTTATTTATTTATTTATTTAGAAAACATGGTTATTTTATTGTATTATTGCATATATGTGTTTTTAATTTGACCATTATTTTTATCACATAATTAAGTGCATGTTTGTTGTATGTAGTTTTTTGTGAATTTTGGAAAATTTTCGATTTTGGGGAGATTGTGTGATTAAAAAGTGATTGAAAGTGTGAAAAGAGGTAGGTCCCACATAAACGTATGGTTGAAAATGAGTTTGAAGAAAAAAAAATCTTCGAGAGCAAACAAGGCCTAAATTATAATCAATCAAAAGATTACAATTAAATGACACAATAAAATAGATTGCTCAGTAAAATTAGAAGTTGTAACATAAGTGGTATGGTGACATGGACATTGAAAATGAAATGCAACGTGTAAGAGATGACATAAACATTGGAAATTGATATATGACACGAGCTAAATAAAAGACAACAATTTAATATTCTGGTCGATTGGATCCAGATCTAGATCCTCCAAGATCGTTAAGAAAACAACCATATGTTGCTGATAAACTTTGGTGATCTTTCTTTGATTCTTCATGATGTGATCCAGACCACGGATACAAGCCCGCACAAAAATCCGTTGAAGATCGATGGAGGACCGATGACTCGATTGCAAACAAAGAGGGCCAATGAAGCAATGGACAAGTTAGTTCAAGAAACAATGGCCAAAACAATGTTCGTGTCATCAAAAGAAGCAAGTTCCATGTTGGGACCGAGCCAAAACGATGAGTGGATCAACCTCATTCAATGCATCGAAGAAAATTGTGAAATCACAAATTCACGGCCGTAACATACACTACTCACGGCCGTAACTTACAGTGTCACGGCCGTAATACAGTCTCTGCCAAATTATGAATTTTCGGGGAAAAAGGATTTACGGCCGTAAATAAAGTCTCACGGCCGTAACTGAGAATCAGAAAGCTTCAACCGGCCTTAAGGGAGTTAGTCACGGCCGTAAAGGCCAATACGCGTGAATTTTAGGGTTTTATTTATTTCCTTATTTTTAGGTAGTCGTTTCCTTGTTTAATTAGAACTCTTAACCTAGATTTTGACCCTATTTATAGGGATGTAATTTTCATTATTCAATACACAACTTTGATATTATAATTGAGAGGCTATTTTGCTTTCATATTCTTATTCTTCATTGAATAAAATCCGAACTTGCGAGTTAATCTTGTTTGTTCAAATCTTGGGTGAGATTTACTTTTATTGTGATCAAGAGGTCAGCATATCTATTGATTGTGTTGGTTGCTTGGTTCAATTAATTTGAATCAATCTCTAAATCGTGGTTCTTTGACGTTCTTGGGTCGATTCCAATAATTTGTGGGTTACGTAGCTACAATTGCTACGTGGTTTGCATCATCTGGTATCAGAGCTTAGGCTCCAAAAATCAAGGTTATATCTTTGTTTTTTTTTCTTGAGTCTTCTTTAATTTTGTTCTTTGTGTTCTTCAAGTTCTTGAGTCTTCAATCTAAAAAGTGTCACAAGAAAATTCAAAAGTCGTTATTACCTTCGTTTAGTATCCAAATTAAATTCCGTTTGTTTCATTAGTCTCGTAGTTGAATTTTCGAGAAATTGAAAGAAAAAAAAAATGAAAGTTCTCAGTCCAATTACAATAGCAGTTATTTGATTTCAAAAAAATATATATATTCTTGACTCAATCCTAGTTTCGATAAAAAGTGTCAAGTTCTATATCGAGTCAAATTCCATTCTCCAAAAGTCTTCTTCAAGTTTTCCAAACAGTTCATAGAATTCTCACTCTTACTCGATTTGAATCATTCGGGCTTAAACTTGTTTGAGTTCGGGTTCGTTCTTTGAAGCAATTGGGGTGAAAGTCATTGAGTGGAAAAAGGCAGAGAGGTGAGATCAATAGAGTGTAGAAGCCAAATTTGAGTGATACACGAGCGAAATACACGTGAGGCATATAATATTTAGTTTTAGAATGTCTGCACAATCTTCTACTACAAAAAACAACGATCGAGCCAACATGACGGAAGAGATGGTACAACGGTTTGAGCGGTTGTTTGGGGATGTGCTAGGTAGGTTAGAAAGGCTTGAGCAACCTCGGGAAGTGTCTAATGCCCGTAGGCAAGGTGGGAAAGGTCGTAGAGTAGAGGGGATCGATGAGAATGAAGAAGGTAGTGATTTGGACAATAGAGCAATTTTGGATAGAGGAACTAGGCATGGAAGAAGGGATAGAGATCTTGGTGGCGATAGGATGGATGGTAGTATGAGCAACATCAAAATGACAATTCCGTCATTCAAGGGTAGGAGTGATCCGGAAGCATACCTAGAATGGGAAAAGAAGATGGAATTAATTTTCAATTGCTACACTTATTCGGAAGAGAAAAAGGTTAAGGTAGTTGTACTTGAGTTCTCAGATTACGCTATTACTTGGTGGGATCAATTGGTGACTTCTAGGAGGAGGAATCGCGAGAGGCCCGTTAGTACTTGGGATGAATTAAAAGCTATCATGAGAAAGAGGTTCGTTCCTAATCATTACCATCGGGAGCTTCATAAAAAATTACAAAGCCTATACCAAGGATCAAAGAGTGTGGAAGATTATCATAAGGAGATGGAGATGTTGATGATTAGAGCTAATGTAGAAGAGGATAAGGAGGCTAAGATGGCTCGATTTTTGAATGGGTTGAATAGGGATATAGCTAATGTGGTTGAACTGCAACATTATTTGGAGATGGAAGATATGTTGCACATGGCTATAAAGGTGGATAAGCAAGTAAAGAAAAAGGGAACAGCAAGGTATCAATCTGGTTCTAATTCTTCTTGGAAGCCGAAGTGGGATAGTAAAGGAGATGGGACTGTTTCTAAAAGGAAGTTTGAAGCACCAAAAGGGAAGGAGGAACAAGCTAATAAACTCGTACCTAAAGGGGAACCTCAACCAGCTAGGAGTAGAGACATTCAATGCTTCAAATGTTTGGGGAGAGAGCATGTGGCATCTCAATGTCCTAATAGGCGAGTGATATTTGTGCGGAAGGATGGAGCCATGGAGAGTGATAGTGAGGAAGAGGATTATAGCGATATGCCGGCGTTGGAGGAAGTATGTGATGATGAGGATGTGTTATCCGGGGAGGATGACGAGTTATTAGTGGCAAGGAGAGCTCTTAGTGCTCAAATCAACACGGATGATTTGGAACAACAACGGGAGAACATATTCCATACACGATGTCGCATTAATAACAAGGTATGTAATATGATTATTGATGGTGGTAGTTGCACTAACGTCGCTAGTACTATACTTGTTGAAAAATTAGGATTACCTTTGTTAAAACATCTTAAACCTTATAGGCTTCAATGGTTAAATGATAGTGGAGAAATTAAGATGAATAGGAGGGTGTTGGTGAGTTTTTCTATTGGTAGCTATGTGGATGATGTTATGTGTGATGTGGTTCCTATGCATGCCGGACACATTTTGTTGGGTAGACCTTGGCAATATGATAGGAAGGTAACGCATGATGGGTATAAAAATAGGTATAGCTTTACCAAAGGGGGAAAGACCATTACACTTGCACCATTGACACCGTCACAAGTGTATGAAGATCAAATAAAATTGAAAAATGACGAAGAAAAAAGAGTGAAGGAAAATGAGAGAAAGAGAGTTGAGGCCACGACCTCAGAAAAAGGAGAGGAAAAGAGAGTTGGAGCCACGACTCCAGAAAAAGGAGAGGCGAGAGAAAAAACTAGTGTTGGGGTACATACCTCAGAAAAAGGAGAGGGAGCGAAGAGTGCTAGAAAAGAAAGAAAAATGAGTTTCTACGTAAAAAGGAGCGAAATCAAAAAGGCATTCATGGAATAACGGCCAATGGTTCTTCTACTATACAAGGAATCATTCCTTGCATTTGATGAAACTAACAAATCCCTCCCTAGTTTGGCTATTTCTTTATTGCAGGAATTTGACGATATATTTCCCGATGACATACCTAGTGGGTTGCCACCCATTCGAGGTATTGAACATCAAATTGATTTTGTACCTGGAGCAGTCATTCCAAACCACCCCGCTTATCGAAGTAACCCCGAGGAGACGAAGGAGCTTCAAAGGCAAGTGGAGGACTTGATGAGCAAAGGATACATAAGGGAAAGTATGAGTCCGTGTGTCGTCCCCGTATTACTTGTACCTAAAAAGGACGGGACTTGGAGAATGTGTGTCGATTGTAGGGCCATCAACAACATAACGGTAAAGTATCGTCATCATATTCCTAGGTTAGATGATATGTTGGATGAATTGCATGGTTCTAGCATATTTAGTAAAACTGACCTTAAGAGTGGTTATCATCAAATTCGAATGAAAGAAGGAGATGAGTGGAAAACTGCTTTTAAAACTAAGTATGGCCTGTATGAATGGTTAGTAATGCCTTTTGGACTTACTAATGCACCTAGCACATTTATGCGTTTAATGAATCATGTTTTACGTGCATTTATAGGTAAATTCGTTGTAGTTTACTTCGAGGATATCTTGATATATAGTAAAACTTTGAATGAACATGTGGAGCATGTTAGGTGTGTGCTTGTAGTTTTAAGACAAGAGCAACTTTTTGCTAATTTTAAAAATTGTGATTTTTGCATGGAAAATGTTGTGTTTCTTGGCTATGTGGTTAGTGCTAAAGGAATAGAAGTAGATGAAGAAAAAGTCAAAGCTATTAAAGAATGGCCAACACCTAAAAGCATAACTGAGATTAGGAGTTTTCATGGCTTGGCTAGTTTTTATAGGCGCTTTGTTAAAAATTTTAGCACGATTGCCGCACCACTCACAGAAATTGTCAAAAAAAGTATAGGGTTTAAATGGGGTGTAGAACAGGAGCATGCCTTTGATACTATCAAAAATATGTTATGTAAAGCACCGGTTTTATCACTCCCTAACTTTGACAAGGCTTTTGAGATTGAATGTGATGCCTCAGGGCTAGGCATTGGAGCTGTTTTAATGCAGGATCAAAGGCCAATCGCCTATTTTAGCGAAAAGCTAAAGGGGGCTGCACTTAATTATCCCACATATGACAAGGAGTTATACTCACTTGTGCGCGCTTTGGAGACATGGCAACATTACTTGTGGCCACGGGAGTTCGTGATACACACTGATCATGAATCCTTGAAGCATTTGAGGGGTCAAGCTAAGCTGAGTAAGAGACATGCAAGGTGGGTAGAATTCATCGAAACATTCCCCTATGTCATTCGGTACAAACAAGGCAAGGAAAACGTGGTGGCAGATGCATTGTCTCGAAGGTATGTTCTTTTAAATTCTTTAAATTCTAAATTGCTTGGATTTGAATACATTAAGGGTATGTATGCTAATGATCTGGACTTTTCTAGTATTTATGATTCATGTGGTAAAGGGGCTGTAGATAGGTTCTTTAAACATGATGATTATTTATTTCGAGAAAACAAATTGTGTGTCCCTAGGTGTTCAATGAGAGAGTTACTTGTGAGAGAGGCCCATAGTGGAGGTTTAATGGGTCATTTTGGGGTTAAAAAGACCATTGAAATCCTAAGTGAACATTTCTATTGGCCTAAGATGAAGATTGATGTGGTTCGGGTTTGTAATAGATGCATTACTTGTAAGAAGGCTAAATCTAGAATTAATCCCCATGTATTATATATGCATTTACCCGTCCCTAGTGAACCTTGGGTCGATATCTCTATGGATTTTGTTTTGGGACTACCTAGGACTAAGAAGGGAAGAGATTCAATTTTTGTGGTAGTAGATCACTTTAGTAAAAT
Organism: Ligustrum vulgare; assembly: GCA_963555705.1. Classification (NCBI taxonomy): domain Eukaryota; kingdom Viridiplantae; phylum Streptophyta; class Magnoliopsida; order Lamiales; family Oleaceae; genus Ligustrum; species Ligustrum vulgare. The sequence goes on along the minus strand of OY743171.1, from coordinate 67,929,170 downwards.
GGCACATTTCATACCATGCCACAAAACTGATGATGCTACTAACATAGCTGAAATTTTCTTTCGGGAAGTCGTACGCTTACATGGGGTTCCTAAAAGTATTGTCTCGGATAGGGATGTTAAATTCCTTAGTCATTTTTGGAGGGTCTTGTGGAACAAATTAGGTACAAAACTACTTTTCTCTACAACTTGTCACCCACAGACCGATGGGCAAACCGAGGTAGTAAATAGGACAATGATTCAATTGTTGCGCACGATAATCAATAAAAATCTAAAAAATTGGGAAGAGTGCTTACCATTTATTGAATTTGCATATAATAGGCTATACATTCTACTACTTCTTGTTCACCATTTGAAATTGTTTATGGTTTCAATCCGTTAACACCATTGGATTTAATTCCTTTACCTGTGAATGAACGTAATAGTTTAGATGGAAAGAAAAAGACTGAGATGGTTAAAGCACTCCACGACAAGGTGAGGTTGGCGATTGAAAAGAAAAATGAACATTATGCTTCGCAGGCTAACAAAGGAAGAAAGGGCGTTATATTTGAACCCGGTGATTGGATTTGGGTACATTTGAGAAAGGAGCGGTTTCCAGAACAACGCAAGTCAAAGTTACAACCGCGAGGAGATGGTCCATTCCAAGTGATTGAAAGGATCAACAACAATGCCTATAAATTAGATCTTCCTGGTGAGTATAATGTTTCGGCTTCATTTAATGTTTCTGATCTATCTCCGTTTGATGCAGGTTCAGATTCGAGGTCGAATCCTTTCGAAGAGGGAGGGGATGATGTGATCCAGACCACGGATACAAGCCCGCACAAAGATCCGTTGAAGATCGATGGAGGACCGATGACTCGATTGCAAACAAAGAGGGCCAATGAAGCAATGGACAAGTTAGTTCAAGAAACAATGGCCAAAACAATGTTCGTGTCATCAAAAGAAGTAAGTTCCATGTTGGGACCGAGCCAAAACGACGAGTGGATCAACCTCATTCAATGCGTCAAAGAAAATTGTGAAATCACAAATTCACGGCTGTAACATACACTACTCACGGCCGTAACTTACAGTGTCACGGTTGTAATACAGTCTCTGCCAAATTATGAATTTTCGGGGAAAAAGGATTTACGGCCGTAACTGAGAATCAGAAAGCTTCAACCGGCCGTAAGGGAGTTAGTCACGGCCGTAAAGGCCAATACGCGTGAATTTTAGGGTTTTATTTATTTCCTTATTTTTAGGTAGTTGTTTCCTTGTTTAATTATAACTCTTAACCTAGATTTTGACCCTATTTATAGGGATGTAATTTTCATTATTCAATACACAACTTTGATATTATAATTGAGAGGCTTTTTTGCTTTCATATTCTTATTCTTCATTGAATAAAATCCGAACTTGCTAGTTAATCTTGTTTGTTCAAATCTTGGGTGAGATTTACTTTTATTGTGATCAAGAGGTCAGCATATCTATTGATTGTGTTGGTTGCTTGGTTCAATTAATTTGAATCAATCTCTAAATCGTGGTTCTTTGACGTTCTTGGGTCGATTCCAATAATTTGTGGGTTGCGTAGCTACAATTGCTACGTGGTTTGCATCACTTCACCTCATTTTACCATGATTCTTTTTTGTTCCTTTCAAAAAAAATTCGTAGCTCCAAATATAAAATGGAGCTCAAATCTGTTGCTAGAATATTATTGTCAGAACATTTGAGCCCTTCGAATTTCATAATTTTTAAACTTATCCCTTGCATATGACTTGCGAAAGCTCTCATTGCTCTATCATTATCCCTTTGCTTTTTTTATCCCAATGGCATTGTCTTGGACTATCCCTGGTAATGTCTTCATTAATATTTAGAGAAAATGAAGATAGCTCATGATATGCTGATGTAGGAGAATCAAAAGTTGGGTAGTCCACGTATGCCGATTCAGAGTATGTTTTCTAGCTTTGAAAGTTCAGTAACTTCACTTGGACGTCTTTTCCAAACAATTCAAAGCCATGTGAACGGAAGAAAAAATATTTCGCAATGAAACGAGAAAGTTGTATAAAAGACGTCTAACAAGCATTTGAGATTCTACAATCTAAGTTAGCAATTTTTGCAACGTTGTTATGATTTTGAAAAAATGTGTCTTACATAATATATCATCATAACATGATCATAAACTATGAACATGATGTTGAAGCACCAATTTGAGAGTAGGTAAAAGCTTCGAGCCCACAAGTTGAAATGGTTGTAGACGGAATACATGTTTTCAAGAGTTCCTTGGTCGTCATCGTCAGATCAGATTAAGAATAAGGAGGATCCCATTGTACTCTGAAATGCTTTGTTTAAACATTTCTTGGAACAATATAATAATTATGAGAATTAAATTATGGAACTAAATATATTTTATATATTTCTCGTTTTATCTTTAATGTAAAGAAGAGCGCATGTGGTAATTAAATTAATGGTAAAATAAATATTTCAAATAAAATAATAATCAAAATTAAATTTAAAAAAAAATACATTTTATTTGGTGCGAAATTTGAAGTTTTGGATTGGAGATAGTTATTATAAGGATATAGTAAGAAAAACGGGTTACAATATTTGTTGACCACAAAATCCGGCTGAACCTTGGACCAACACGTCTTAGCTCCTCCCTCTTGAACACGTGGATCTCCTGCATACTAGGACAAATGATCAGCTTGCAAAGGGGGCCGAGGTGGCTCCCGTTTGCACTCCGATGCCTAAGTCAGTACTCATTTTAGGCGAATATATATATATTGGGTGCGGGAGATAAAAGTGTGTAGAAGAGAGAAAAGGGAGTGAGAGAGATATCTTGCTAAGAGTATCAAATTGCTAACCCCTTACCTGGCGGGTGGCGTGCCATATTTATAGTGGAACCAACTGTCTCAGATCGTGACACGTGGCATGCTTTACACTTATCTTCACCCTAGCTCTTGGAGGTGACAACCTTGCTTTTTGACCGTAATCATTGCTACACTTCGTAGGGGATGGGCGCCTGTCACATCTTAGTAAAGGAGGTGTCACATCTCTGACTTCATGTCTCGTCCCATCCTTACGGCTGAGGCGTTACTGTAAACACCTCGTCAAAGCGTGAAGCACCTCGGATAGACACAAAACCAGTTCGGCCGAAGGGGCGACTGTGCCTTTCCACCTCGGCCATTAATTCAGGGCAATATTAAAACTTTGGTCATGGGTGGAAGTCCAATGGACCCTCGTTGGGCCTCCATGGCGGCCCAATGTGCCATTTTTAGGTGCGATCTCAACGGTATTTAAGTATAAAGTTAACTGCATTTTAGAATTTTGAGTTGGAGATGGCCTAAGATTGCAAGATGAATTTTCAATATTTTTGTTATTATTATTCTTGAATGGACCATTATATAGTTTTTGTCCAAGGTTTGAAAATTACTTGAGTCAGTTCTATATAATGTTAGTGGCAATTTGTAAGTGACAACGAAGTTACTGTTGGAAATGGATGTGAAATGGTTCAAGTTTGACTAGTAATTCGGGTGGGACCCGGTATCTGTTTTGTACGGGTCAATGGTCAAACAAATTCTACCCTGCTAGTAGATATTCATGGTATATTTAATTTCACAAAACTATTTCCGAATGAATGAGAAATTAATGCTAGAAATTGACAACTTGAAAGTAGAAATATTGAAATTTGGAAGCAAATGTGGGAACTTAATCACACATAGGAAGTTGAAAGAATTTTGAACCAATTTATATACCTCAAGTTTGGATATGGGTTTGGGCCCCAAGGGGTACCAATAATCTTTGGAAGGGGGAAGTCTTATACAATGTCTAGACTAGTCCAAAGCCCACACGCGCGCGCGCCGCCGCAGTCCGACCGGCTCTGTATGGTCACGGTCACGTCGGGTCGTGGGTCGTGTTTGGTTCCTATATTCTTTTTGGACAAAATAAATTAAAAATATTTATTTATTTTAATTATTTCCGAATTTCAAATATGAAAAGGTGTTTCAAATTAAATTGAAAATGTGTCTTTTCAACCATGTTTGAAACTGTTCGGACTAAACGACACATCCCAATAAGTTGTGTCTATTCAGAAACAAACTTTCAACCAGTTGCAACTCTTGACCTACAGCTTTTGGAAATCTATTAATAGAACCCCTGATTTCTGAATTTCATCATTCAAAGTCATTCAATATCATTTTGCATTATAAAACATTTCTGCATCTACAGTCGAGGGAGTACGAGACTTTTCTGGTTCGTCGTTCTTGTTGTTAGGAGTGCTTCCATACCGCAAGTGAATGATTGTTGTATCTTGAGAGGCATTTGGAAACGACTGTAAGCACCGTAGCAGGCCAAAATCGTCTTAAGGAAATAGAGTCAAACTCTAACCTCAATCCACCAATTTCTGAAATTTCGTTAACCATATACTTGGTTTGACATTTCCTTCTTTTCATTTTTATTTAATACAATTCTCGCATGCTAAATAATACTTGCTAACAATCTAAAGACGATTTTCTGTTTGTTTTATTATTTGCATGTGTTTGGATATTTCTTATTTAACGTGACTTTATTCTTTTTGCATGTATTTATTTATTTATTATAGTTTACATGCATAAAACTTATTATTAAAAATAGTTTTTATATATTCATATTGATTACATAATATATTTAATATATAAATTTATTGTGTTCTCGGGTAATTTATTTGACCTAACTTTATATCTCTTATAAATCTGTTATTTATAATCATTGTTGATACTTTGATTATAATTGTTTATCTTCTATTTTCGTAACAGAAATGGATATGACAAGTGGGAGTAATGTAGTTCCCCCCAATGGAACCAACAACACTAGGTTCCACCAAACACAACGGTTCCACCGAGTACTAATGTTCCACCTATGATCGTTCCTATTCAAACCACTCGGGTTCCACATGGAGAAAAATCGAAAAAATTCAGTGGAGTGGACTTCAAGATACGGAAACAAAAGATGCTATTTTACTTAACCACACTGAATTTGGCGAAATTCCTAACTGAGGATGCCCCGGTGGTTCAAGAAGGACCAAACAATAGGGAGTCCCTTATTGCCTTGGATGCATGGAAGCAATCGGACGTCCTATGCAAAAATTATATTCTTAATGGGTTGGACAACACACTATATGGCGTTTATAGCGCCATGAAATCTGCAAAAGAACTTTGGGAGTCTTTGGAGAAAAAATACAAAACGGAGGACGCTGGTACAAAGAAATTTATTGTTGGAAAATTCCTCGACTACAAAATGGTGGATTCCAAGACTATTATTAGCCAAGTTCAAGAACTGCAGGTTCTCCTTCATAACATACATGCTGAAAACATGAATGCCAGTGAATCATTCCAAGTGGCTGCCATAATTGAGAAACTCCCTCCTTTGTGGAGAGATTTCAAAAATTATCTCAAGTACAAACGAAAGGAAATGAACCTGGAGGAACTAATTGTTCAGCTAAGGATTGAGAAAGATAATAGGAAATCAGAAAAGAAATCTGGAGGACAATTTGTGCAAGAGAAGGAAAACATGTTGGAATCTAGTTCAAAGAAGAACAAGAAAAGAAAATATTCTGATGATGCTCCTAAAAAGGACAACAAGAAGAATGCTAAGAAATTCAAAGGCAACTGCTACAACTGTGGAAAAACTGGACATCGTGCAAATGAATGTCACAATCCAAAGAAGCAGAATGCCCAAGCACACATGACTGAAGGAGATACTTTATCCAATAATAAACAAGAATTGAACTTGTCTGCTGTTGTGTCTGAATGCAACAATATTGGAAATCCCAAGGAATGGTGGGTAGATACCGGAGCTACCCGTCACATTTGTGCCGATAAAGGGATGTTCTCAAATTATAATACCAATTGGAGAACATTTATTCATGGAAAATTCATCAAGTTCAAAAGTTGAAGGACAAGAAAAGGTGGTGCTGAAATGACTTCGGGCAAGGAACTCGTCCTCAACAATGTACTGCACGTGCCCGACATTCACAAAAATCTTGTATCAGGGTAAGTAAACATGGTTTTAAATTAGTCTTTGTGGCTGATAAATTTGTACTCACCAAAAATGATGTATATGTGGGGAAAGGTTACTTGAGCGATGGGATGTTCAAAATGAACGTCCTCACTATTGTACCAAAAACCATTAAGAATAATAATAATAATAATAATAATAATAATAATAATAATAATAATAATAATAATAATAATAATAATAATACATCTTCTTCTGCTTACATCGTTGAGTCTTCTTGTTTATGGCACAATCGATTAGGACATGCAAACTTTAAATCTGTGCGTAAATTAATGAATTTAGATTTACTACCTTCTTTACAATTTGATCCTAATCACAAATGTGTGATTTGTGTTGAGGCTATATTAGCCAAAGCTCCTTTTTCATTCTGTTGAAAGGAGTATTACACCTTTAGAATTAATTCACAGTGATATCTGTGACTTAAAATTTGTGCAAACTAGAGGTGGTAAAAAGTACTTCATTACTTTTATTGACGATTGCACAAAATATTGTTATGTCTATCTTTTAAGAAGTAAAGATGAGGCCTTAGATGTTTTCAAATATTATAAGAATGAAGTTGAAAATCAACTTAGCAAACAAATAAAAATTATTCGAAGTGATAGAGGTGGAGAATATGGGGCACTGTTTGAAGAATTTTGTTCTACTTTTGGAATGATTCATCAAGCAACGGCACCTTATTCACTAATGACAAATGGCGTTGTTGAATGTAAAAATCGAACTCTTAAGGAGATGATGAACGCTATATTGATAAGTTCTGCATTACCTCAGAATTTTTGGGGGGAAGCTATCCTCTCAGTCAATGTCATTCCTAATAAAATACCTCAAAAGAAAAAGGATGAAACTCCTTATGAGCTATGGAAAGGTCATAAGCCTACATATAAATACTTAAAAGGGGGGGTGTTTAGCTAAAGTAGAAGTACCAAAGCCTAAACAAATTAAAATTGGGCCTAAAACTATTGATTGCATATTTATAGGATATACTCATAACAGTAGTGCATATCGGTTCCTTGTTCATAAATCAGACATTCCTGATGTACATGAAGGTATTATTATTGAATCTAGGAATGCTGCATTTTTTGAAAGCATATTTTTCATGTAAGGAAAATATCGAAACAAGTTCAAATAAGCGAACTTATGTTACTGCAAATAATGGACATCTAAATGATGAAGATGAACCTAGAAGCAGTAAGAGGACTAGAACTTCTACATCCTTTGGTCCAGATTTTCTAACTCATGTCAAATCACACTTGGGAATTGGTTGATCTTCCACCTGGAAATAAACCTCTAGGATTCAAGTGAATTTTCAAGAAAAAGTTAAAATCAGATGGATCTATTGATAAATATAAAGCCCGATTGGTAGCAAAAGGCTATAGACAAAAGGAAGGTCTTGACTTCTTTGATACTTACTCACCAGTTACAAGGATTACTTCTATTAGAGTCTTTATTGCAATTGCTGCATTTCATAATCTTGAGATTCATCAAATGGATGTTAAAACAGCATTCTTGAATGGTGAGTTAGAAGAAGAAATTTACATGGAACAACCTGAAGGGTTTGTAGCCTCTGGACAGGAGAAAAAGGTGTGTAGGCTCGTTAAGTCTTTGTATGTGTTAAAACAAACGCCAAAGCAATGGCACCACAAGTTTGACAAAACAATGCTGTCAAATGGTTTTAAAATTAACGAGTGTGATAAATGTGTTTATATTAAAAACACACCAAATGCATATGTCATTGTGTGCTTATATGTGGATGATATGCTAATTATGGGTAGCAACCATACTATTATCATAACTACTAAGAAACTAATGACAAAACATTTCGACATGAAGGATATGGGTGTAGCAGATGTAATTCTAGGAATTAAAATCTCCAAAACACCTAATGGACTTGTTCTATCACAATCTCATTACATTGAGACTGTTCTTAAGAAATTTGATATCTATAATGAAAGTCCAGTTAAAACACCTGTAGATTTAAGTCTACATTTGGCCAAAAATAAAGGTGAACCCGTGTATCAATTAAAATATTCTCAGATTATTGGTAGTCTGATGTATATTATGAACTGCAAGCGTCCTGACATTGCGTATGCAGTTAATAAACTAAGTAGGTTCACTAGTAATCCAAGCAATGACCATTGGAAGGCATTGAATAGGGTACTTCAATATTTAAGATATACCTTAAATTTTGGATTACATTACACCAGATATCCAACAATATTAGAAGGATATTGCGATGCAAATTGGATATCTGATACGGAAGATTCTAAGTCCACAAGTGGTTATGTTTTTATCATTGGTGGTGCAGCTGCGTCCTGGAAGTCCTCAAAACAAACATGTATAGCTCGATCAACAATGAATCAGAGTTTATAGCTTTAGATAAAGCAGGAGGAGAAGCAGAATGACTTCGTAACTTCTTAGAGGACATTCCATGTTGGCATAAACCGGTACTCGCTATTAGTATCCATTGCGACAATCAATCGGCTATTGGAAGGGCACAAAATAGTATGTATAATGGTAAGTCTAGACATATTCATTGTAGACACAATACCATTAAGCAGTTGATCTCAAATGGTGTTATTTCTATTGATTACGTAAAATCAAAAGAGAATCTCGCGGATCCGCTTACTAAAGGCTTACCAAGAGATCAAGTATACTGCTTATCGAAGGGAATGTGATTAAAAGACCACTATGCATGAATCCTTGTAATGGTAACCCAACATTGTTGACTAGAGATCTCAAGATCTTGGTTCAATGGGACAACTAAGTTATGAAGATTCAATTGAGCACTTAGGAGTAAAAATTCCATCCATTCCTATGATAAATAAAAGTGCGTTCTACAGAATATGTGAGGTTAAGTCTTAACTTTTAATGATTCCTATAACTTGAATACATCAAATGGAGTAAGGCAGAATACTCTTAATAGGAGATCACCTATATAAGTGAGAAGTGAGGTCGCTTCTATGAGAATTATGGGGCTTGAATTCTCTAAAGCACTTATGAAACCCAAGAGTTGTTCAAGGCCAAAATGAACACAACCATGAGAACCTAAGAATTGTTACTATAGTCTTGGTTTACATCAACGGCTGGACGGTTCAAAACATCACGTTCACCGACTAGCCAAGTAAATCTGATAGTATTTCACTAAGGCAAGTTCAAAGTCAAAAGCTACCTCTCCTGATGCAATAACTTTCCGCTTGTACTCTCTCTCTCTCTCTCGTGTCTGCATTTCATTTGCATATTTTTTGATAATTTCCATTCATGTGGGGGATTGTTGGAAATGGATGTGAAATGGGTCAAGTTTGACCAATAATTCGGGTGGGACCCGATATCTGTTTTGTACGGGTCAATGGTCAAACAAATTCTACCCCACTAGTAGATATTCGTGGTATATTTAATTTCACAAAACGATTTCCGAATGAATGAGAAATTAATGCTAGAAGTTGGCAACTTGAAAGTAGAAATATTGAAATTTAGAAGTAAATGTGGGAACTTAATCCCACATAGGAAGTTGAAAGAATTTTGAACCAATTTATATACATCAAGTTTGGATATGGGTTTGGGCCCCAAGGGGTACCAATAGTCTTTGGAAGGAGGAAGTCTTAGACAATGTCTAGACTAGTCCAAAGACCACGTGCGCGCGCCGCCTTTTCTGTTCGTCCTCGGCTCGGCTCGGCTCGGCTCGGCACGGTTGGGTCGGGTCGTGGGTCGTGTTTGGTTCCTATATTCTTTTTGAACAAAATAAATCAAAAATATTTATTTAATTCATTTATTTTAATTATTTACGAATTTCAAATATGAAAGGGTGTTTCAAATTAAATTGAAAATGTGTCTTTTCAACCATATTTGAAACTGTTCGGATTAAACTGACACAACCCAATAAGTTGTGTCTATTCAGAAACAAACTTTCAACCAGTTGTAACTCTTGACCTGCAGGTTTTGAAAATCTATAAATAAGATCCCTGATTTTCGAATTTCATCATTCAAAGTCATTCAATATCACTCTGCATTATAAAATATTTCTACATCCATAGTCGAGGGAGTGTGAGACTTTTCTGGTTCGTCGTTCTTGCTGTTAGGAGTGCTTCGTAGCAGGCCAAAATCGTCTTAAGGAAATAGAGTCAAACTCTAGCCTCAATTCACCAATTTCTGCAATTTCGTTAACCATATACTTGGTTAGACATTTCCTTCTTTTCATTTTTGTTTATTACAATTCTCGCATGCTAAATAATACTTGCTAACAGGACGTTGTGAAGAAAGGCTAAGAGCGAAAACTTGTATTTCTAAACCAAAGCAAAATTTTTGGACTAAGAAATGAATTAAAGTCTCTCTTGAGAAAATTCATAATTATCCTTTTGGCCAGTTTTAGATAATTTTGTGCATGCAGTCTTCGTAGTGTAGTATTACTGCTCAAGTGAACACAAAATCAGTGTTTTCACAGAGAATAAGTCATGTTCTTAGGACAAGTGAACGAATACAGCACAAGTACAAACCCAGCCAGCCCTCCATGCGAACATAAAACCGTGCTATTTTCGCACCAATGATTGTAGAGGTATTGTAATTTCGTCTGATGGGAAAGTCTCCAGACTCCATTATCTATAGACTATAATCCCATAAAGGCAATGGTGCCTTTTTAGTGATGAGAGGAGAAGGTGGTGGCATTGGCAGAGACAGAATCGCCGAAATGCATGCTTGTGAATTCATATCATATCATATGGGTGTTGGTTCCTGACTTTAAATAACCACGCAATTAATGTAGAATTTGGCAGAGTAAGTGATTTGGTGAAAATCAATTTCGGAACAGCAACAATTTCCGGCTTCACTTCAATTTATATGATATATCTGTCACTGCCTCCTATCAGGTGATCATATATCAGATATAAATAAACAATAATGTAATTTCTCTATAAATCTTTAATCCTGAAAATATAAGAGAAATAAGTGGAAGAGAAAATCAGATAAGGGTGTAATCCCACAAATATGATGAGTCTATATATATGCGTATTGCGTTAACTATATATTTATTCAGCCTGGCAGACTCTCAGGAAAGCAAGCTTCAAGTTCCAAAATTATTCTCGACTACCAGGAAGCGCATCCTTGTTAAGGGGAAAGAAGAATTTTCACATTCTTTTTAACACTTCGAAATTGAGTTTCTATGTTATTTTGCAGTAGCACCACAAAGTCTGGAAACCTTACTGCAAAGTATTCACGAGTGCCTGTACTGCCTTGGAGTTAGAATGCAAGCTTGAGTCTCTTTCTACCATTCCATCTGATAAAAGCACTGAAGAAGAAGAAGAAGAAGCTTGGAGGAGTGTGTTCCTAGACGTTTTTTTGGTAGTTTACGTTTTTGTTAATATTTGTAGATTACTACAAGTATGTTCTGCAGTTATCCACCCTTGTGTACATTCTGGATGATGAATGGAAAATATCTCTAAAATCAACCATGATTCGTTTGTTCGTTCGTAAATCCATGCGTATGCTAAAAGTGGGCAAAGGAGGGTGGTGTTTCCTTAGTCTTAGACATTACTTTAGGTCCACTAAATCGGAAAATGAGACTGATCAGGATTCAGGTTAGCAGCAGGAGAAAATGGGAAAAAGGATCTGGACCTGTTATGTTTGGCAAGGGGCCTTCTGCTAGAAGCGTGTGGCAAGCTTCAAAGGATGAAGCAACTTTGGAAGCAATTCGGTATGCTGGAGAAGATAATGGAGATGCTCGAGTAGCTATTCCAGAATGACGTCTGAGGCATTAGAAAATGATGGTACATTGCAAAAGCGTGACCCCACCTGGACTAGCTTCTTGGAGCAATGCTATGCAATGGATGCACTTCATGTTGGTTTTCTGGAGATGATCTATTGCTTGCAAATAAATTACATGGACAGATCAGGCCCTGTAATTTATCAACTATCACTTGACGACGTAGCTACTCAAGTTTTGCATGCTGTTGCACAGTTATTGCTGGAACCAAACTAGTTTGAGATGTGCTTATACTGGGTTCAACAGGTATATTACCTTTTCACTTTCTAAAATAAATCTCCAAACTATACTTCAAAATGTAGGAAGAAGGCATTGATGACCGTCATATTTTGTTCGAATTTCTTAGTTGTTTCGGGAGCCGGATTCTTGTTCGCCTCGCCTCTATAGGTCTATAGCATGTTTTGGGGTGACTTCTTTTAAGCTAAGCAACAAATGTGGACCGGCCTATATTCTCAATAATCACACATTTGGAGTTTATTTTTAAGATAAGCCACCTCAAACTGGCTCTATATCTGCAAATTCGGTTGTGGAGCTCAAGTACTTACATTTCAATGATCCTAAATGAATAAAAACAGGGAATAGTTCATAAATGCAACATTTTAATTCTTCTCATGAAAAGGTTTTTTCTCATCCTATAGAGTTTAGTTGGGATAAGTTTTTGTGATTTTACGAGCATTATAAAGTCTAGATCTATATCTTCACTGTGATTTTACTACTTGTTCTCAGTTGATGGATATTGTGATGGAACACGGGGTTGAAATTCCCATGGAAGTAAAGGGAAATTTTGTTGAATTTACACAAAGCTTCTTCATCGTTTGAACGGCCTGAAGACTAGGGTGGTGAAACTCCAAATTTAATTTTTTTTCCCTTGTCCTCAAGCGATTGTTCGTGCTCACTCGAATTCTTGTATTCGCCCCTGCATTTAAGTCTACCCGAGAAACAACAGTCCACTAAAACGTAATAGTTATAGTTAAATGCTATTGCGGCAAATTTTGAAATTTTAATAGAGTATTTTCCCCCAAAAAAATATCAGTTTTTTCTTGGATGCAAATAAAGATCAAATTGACATCTTAACACTGGACTATTGATAAGAGTTTTCTGCCTGTTATTGATCTAAGCTATCTACATTCTTCTCTATGTGATCCAGGCTCAAATCAAGACCAAGAACAAGTGTATCAGTTCACAGAGTTGCAATAAAAAAGGCCAGCAAGAGTGCTGCTTTTTTTCCTTATCAAACCAATTTCATTAACAAAACCTCGTTTAACACGAGTGAATTTGAACAATGTTAATGATAGAAACAAATCCCTCAAAAAGACAAGATTCTTTTATGTACAGATCAACAAACTAATTTATAAAATCCTACATTGAATTACAAAATGCTGAACCGACGAGTATCCATCTTCCCTACCCTAACTATACAAGTAACACCTTCAGACGATGTGAAGTAAAAAAGTTTGCAGAGTGTAGCGCATAGGTTGTTATCTACTTGGCTGAATACCAGTTCTTTGCACATTTGGCATCAACAGATAAATCAACGTTAAGGATATTAGTCCCATCAAAAGGTTTCGACATGCGAACCACAATGTCCTTGGCAACCTCGGCAGACTCCGCCGGCCCTTCCAATATTACTTCGTCGTGAACCTATCCAGAGAGAGAAGTTAATCTTTAAATTTCAGCATAATATTCATTAGCTAATAAGGCAGCATATCAACTCAGTTTTGGAAAAAATTAGAATGATGATGGATTTTGCATTAAGACGGAAGGAGATGCACAGTTGACATTCACAACAATGCAACTTCCTTCGTTAGCTAATAAGGCAGCATATCAACTCAGTTTTGGAAAAAATTAGAATGATGATGGATTTTGCATTAAGACGGAAGGAGATGCACAGTTGACATTCACAACAATGCAACTTCCTACACTATAATTCAGAAGCTAGAAAGTGCATTAAATAAATTCTTAATTATAATTTCACAAGGTAAAAAAATGCCCCGCACAGGGAGGGAGAATTTACAAGGATTTAATCACAGTTATCCATGAACCAGATTATTTATAAGGTCTATTGATTGGACTGTGAAATTTACATAATGGAAGCAATAAGCTAGACACTTCAGATTGAAGGCAAAGAATATAAGGCCCATGGAAAATCTTTTCCATTTTCCATCTTTTGCACCGTTTGATTGGCTTAATTTTCCATGAAACTGATTTTCTAGCTTGTCATGATTTTTGTGTCTTTCCACCTTTTCGATGAATTCGTTTTCCCACCAAAGTGGTGGGGATTTGTTTTCCACCTTAGGTGGATAACCTTTTTAGCCTCGTTTGATCATTTTTATTGTTGTTAATTGACTTATTTTTTTCTAGAAATTAACATTATTATTATCAAGTACAAATGCATCTGCTTCAAAAAAAAAAGTACAAATGTATGAAAAAAAAATTTAAAAAAAATTGATTGAAATAGCAAAATTTTACTTTATTTTCTATGGAAAATAATATCAATCAAACAACAAAACTTGAAAAAATTATTTACTTTTTCCACCTAGAAAATTAAATCAATCAAATACTTAGGCCATGTTCTCTTTACTGTTTTGAGGTCGTTTTCTGTTTTTATTTTCAAAAACACTAAAAATGTGTCATCTTTACCATTTTCGAAAACGCATTTTGAAAAAAAAAAAAAAAAAAAAAATTGTACACAAAACGCAAAACACCCAAAACCTTGTTTTGGACGTTTTGTGTGTATTTCAACAAAAAATGTTCAAAACGCTCAAAACGCGTTTTGAGATTTTTTTTTTTTTTTTTTCAAATTATCCTAACTTGGAACTAAGCTTAATATAAAGTTTTTATTTTTATTTTTATTTTTTAGAATTATCCTAGCTTGGACTAAGCCTAAATAAAGATTATTTTGGAAGAATTATCCCAACTTGGAACTAAGCTTAAATAAAGTTTTATTAAATTCAATATCAACATTACAAAAAAAAATAATAATAATAAAATAAAATGAGAATTCTTGTTGTTATATTTCAAAAAATGCCTTGATAAATGAACTTTGGTGATTTTGAAAGAACTTGCATTTTCTAGATTTTAATATAACTATAGCTTCCTCAAATCTCGAACCTGATCAAGTTGTGTTAATATAGACCCTTTTATGCTCACATTAGTGTGTTACATGTAATCATATTTTCAGTGTATTGTGAAAGGAAATTTGAGTTTGAGTTAGTAGTATTCTGCAAGCAAATTAATTAAAAGTAATTTAAGTAGTATTCTGCAAAATTTCAAATAGAACGTGTTTTCTAGCTTTCCATTTTCAAAAACAGTTTTTAGAAATGATAAACTAAACGCGTTTTCAGCAAATTTGAAAACAAAAATAAAAATAGGAAACACAAAACATTTTCGAAAATAAAAATACAAAATAAAATACAAACAG
Organism: Ligustrum vulgare; assembly: GCA_963555705.1. NCBI lineage: Eukaryota > Viridiplantae > Streptophyta > Magnoliopsida > Lamiales > Oleaceae > Ligustrum > Ligustrum vulgare. Next base: position 67,913,976 of record OY743171.1, on the reverse strand, counting down.
AACGTCACCTTAAACTTTCAATTTTCAGGAATTCAATTACCGGGAATTCAATTTCATAGAATTTTTTTTTTTTTCCACCCAAATTTCACCCTCGCAATCAAACGGACCCTAAATATAATGGTGAGCTCATAATATGTAATGGCAAAAACAGTTAATTGGTTTATTGAAATAAATTGTTCCAAATAACCACTTAATACTATCAATATTTATTGGGTAATTATGTTAGAGGGTAGGGGTAGGCGTAGGCGTAGGAGGGAGTGATCTACACAACTTACCTGTAAAAGAAGCCTCCAGGCTCCATCCAAGCTCCTTCAGTTGTGCATTCTTTGATATTTCTAACATAGTACACATTACAACATCAGCAGCACTTCCCTGTCAAAATTTCCAAGTCAGAGGACACACAAAGTGAGGAGGACAGGGGAGGAGCTTAAAAAGTTGAGGCAACAGGAAATAAAGACCTGCACTGGGGTATTGATGGCAGCACGTTCAATATGACTCTTGTGCCATGGAGTTGCATTTCTCAAAGATGGGAACTTGCGAGCCCGTCCTAACAATGTGCGAACACGTCCATTTACGAGTGCTTCCTTTTTGCGGTTTTCCTGCCAAGACAATACTTCTTGCCGATCACTATACCAGAGATCAACTGTTTGAATCAAACGATCTCTTGTATGACACTTTATCATGTGTGGATATAGGACTTCTTTGGCAACCAGGAGGTCTGGAACTTTGAATATTGGTACAGAACTCCAATGGCAACTTTCTATTGATATTGATACAAAACACCTAGGTCACCTTGGGCCTACCTCATAAAAGAAAGAAGAAAAGATTTTTATCATTCTTAAAATGTTCTATTCTCACGTGATTTTAGTGTCCAGAAAAAAGGAGAGAAGATTGATGTCTATAAGTGCGACGAAGGTTAGTTTGCTAAACTCCTACTTTAGTTATTCAATATTTTTTATCATGTTAATTAGGATATCTCTTTTAATTTTTAATTATGTTTTGTGTGTTCATTGCTTTGTTTCATAAAAGGACAAGGAACAATGGAGTAATGAGATCATAATACGTGGATAAGGTTGTTGCATCCAAGAGAAATGAATACAACAAAAATAAGCCTACCGATATAGTAAGTCTTCATTATTCAATTCATTATTTATGTTTCACAGCTACAATATTTGGGGTGAATGTTCATTCTCTACTTTTTCTGGTATTTTATGCATCACTGGTCAAAGGCAATTCTTTTATATCAAGAATTCATTATTCAATATTTTTTGAATTTCGATTTTCCTAATTCCTGAATGAACAACATTGTGAATTCATTTCCTGCTTATGCAATTATTATTCTGAACAAGAAGGGCTAATCTTCAAGGTAGCATTTTTCAGGATCCAATCTTCTCATAGACAACAAAGGGAATCTGAAGCTTGCATATTTTCGGCTAGCACGATCATATTCCAGTGACCACAATGCTAATCTTACAAATTGTGTGATTACTTTGTGGTACAGATAAATATTTATCAATCCAAGGCCCTTTCTTTGCAAGATTACTCTACTGGAATAAATTGAGGAAAAGATGACTTGTGTTCTTTGGACATATTTTGTGTGATACCTCGTATATATCATGCAACATATCAGTTGTAGGAGACATGAGCAAGTCCGCTGATTACCTGGATGGTACTTATCGTATGGTTCAATTGCATTTACTCACAATTTTAAGGATTTGGTGATACAATTGAAAGTACAAGGTGGCACATTCCAAATAAACCATGGTATGAAAGGACAAATTCTACGCTCAGAGGAGATTGATTATTTGTTACACTATCATTAATTTCATACATGAATCACTTATTTAACTTCTCCCTTTTGTAATGCGATTTCCTTGATTTTTCGTGGTTTGTTTTGAAATGTTGTCTGTGGTACAGTAACTGAATCCACATTTTAACTGAAACTAATTTTGTTCTTCTTACTACTTCCGTAGAGACTGAAAAGTCGAAGTTAGAGCTATTTCTACTTTAGTACTAATGAATTATTACTTGTGTTCTAACACTTGATCAATGTTTTACGAAATTACAATAAATTTTTTTTTGCTGTTCCTTGTCTGCAGGTTACTGATGCTCCAAAAATCCCCTTGTGTCATTGGTGCAGGTACAAGTGGGTAGTTCTCATGTCTATAGGACAGGAGTGAAGTTAAGTGAGGATGGTTTTGGTCAAATTTATTTTGGTCGAAGGGTTAATGGTAGCACCGAAAGAACAGGAGCTGGTGCAGTTGAGGTATCTTATTGCACTCTATCATGACACTTTTAGATATCAGATAACTAATTTGGACTTTGCTGAATCAGCCCGGCCTTTTTGTAGTTTCCTTTTGCAATTCGTTGAATATAGAAACTTAAAGTATTTCTTTTTCATGTACATTCACTTTCGAACAAATAAAGTGTCACGAGAAGTTGAAATCACAAAAATGGAGAGTTGCATTGGCTTATAGTTGCTTCTCAAAGTTTTAGTTAGCTTCACATCATCCTCCAAGTTGATTATTATGATGGCTAATGCTAATGCTTCAGATTATTAAGGAATTTGGTAATAGTACATTTGGAAACGTCCGGAGAGCTATAAATAAGCAATCTGGTGAAGTGGTATGTCTTTATTTTTTTTTTCGAGATTGATGTGGATTTTTATTTAATTTATTATTTTTTTGGTCTGAAGATAAAAATATTATACACGAAATTTTTTTCCATCTGAATTTGCTATTTCAAACTAATAATCTAAATTTGCAGGTTGCAATAAAAAAAATGAAAAATAAATATTATTCATGAGAAGAATGTATAAATTTGAGAGAAGTAAATGTCACACAGTTTGCTTACCTGTTGACTGGTATAGGCTTCTATTTAAGTATAGTTAACAAAAAAATGTCGTTCTTGTGAGGGACAATTCCTCCGGAAAATGAAGAATTCAAATATCGTGAAGTTCAAGGAAGTTATTAGGGAAAATAACATCTTGTACTTTGTCTTTGAGTACATGGTATGGTATGCATTGTTTTCCCATATGTAGATATCTATTACATATAAAGATATTAATAGTTAAATTTTTACACAGCTATAATGCTTATATTTCAAAAATATATTTTAATCACGCTCAAAAATCAACTGGAAAACATTTCTCGTGCGAAGTACGAGTTTGCACTAGTATCTTCATAATCTAATATCACTATACCTACTGTTGCTACATGTGCTAAGATTTCTAAGTGGTATCACTAAACCTACTACAGATCTTATCAATAGTCTTCATCTTTACATGTAGCACATTATTTTTATTTTTATTTTTCCAATGAAAACTCGATTCACCACCTAATTTACTTTAGCCTCCAGCAAAATAAAACAATAAATAAACATCATATCAAGATGCTGTTACATTACGGTTTCTATTTGAAGAAAGCTACAACATAAAACTAAGAGGAAGATCCCAGAGTAAACCTTTAGTAAAGGAGCTGGAGGCTTATCTTCACCAGGTTCAGGATGCCACTCAAGAAGCACATGCTTCCGTTCAACAGCTTCACGAATGTGCGGATACATGTTCATTGCAGTCCTTGAATGGAAGTCTCCACCTGCTTTGAAAGCATCCAACATGCTCTTACAGTTGGCAAGATGTGCAAGAATCCTAAGTTCCAACTGATTAGATGAACTTGTTCAATACATGTACAAAATCACTTAAGAATGCCAGAGATAGAGACATAAAAGTGGAGGGTGCAAGTCATTACCTGTCCATAATCAGCAACTATCAGAGAGTTGTCAGGTGCAGCTATAAACGCTTGACGAATCTTATACCGGTCTTTCTCTAAAGCAGGTTTGTTCTGGTTTGGAGAAGCTAAATAATTAGCAATACAGAACATTATATTGAAAGAAAATAACTCAACATAAATTTGACACATTGGACTCTGTAGCCTGTAGGGTGGAAACAGTGTAGTTGCAAGTCACAAACAACATATGACCATCGAAACAATAAAATTATTAACCAGAGAATCTCTTTCGTTAAGCGATAAAGTTAAAGTTAGCCCTCCTTGATCCAGATGCTGGGACCATGAATTGCAATTAGTATTATTGTGGGTTATCTCAACATGGTGATACACTGGTAGAAGTTTAACCAGCTGGCAGCAACTCTTTAGTTAAATCAGCCTCCATCTACATTTTTTTCTTTTTTTGGCATGATATTGTTTCATTTGTGTGCTAAAGAACATTATTTCCTCTATAATTGTACACACTTCCTCCCATTAATTTTTTTTTTCCTTGTAGCTCAAGTGTTGATGCAAAACAAATTAATAACTTGAAGCTCTGAAGTATTGTTGTAAGAAAATAACATCAAAAGAACAGAGAGAGCTTATTTTCTGCAGGTGACAGTGATTTGATGGCAGATATTCTGTGGGGTCTTTGAGCCCAGATTTGTGGCAAGCCAAAAGTATGACTTGAGCCTACTACTTCATATTTGGTCACCCGAAGCTCATGTAGAGGAACCTACGGCAGGATCCGTCATCTTGGCCGGAATTCCTTTAAAATTGGGAACTTTTTTGTTCACCATAGGAGGACTCACTGGAATAGTTCTAGCAAATTTTGGGCTTGAACTTCAGCAATATAAACTTCCACTTTCTTGTAAAATCCATTGCGATCTTGGGCATCGCCAAAGAAAGGTGTTTTCCGATCCTATGCTTAACACGGCTCCTATGATAGTAGCAGAAAGAATGCATTGGATGGATGCCCCAGGCACTGAGAAGGAATGATGCCTTCAAAGGCAAAAGGCCATGGGGAGATACAGTCTGTGATCCATGGATCTCCAATCGGGAAACTTATCCAAGCTCCGTGGCTAGTCTGCGCTCTTTGGACTTTTCAAACTTAGCGAACTGGCTTTCTCTATGGGAATTGGTATACTTGGTCTTGATCTTGATCTTCCATGTGAAATATTCATCTTCATTGGAGCTTTTTGGTAGTAGTTGTAACCAACAACCATCGGTTGCTCGCTCGTTGGGAGTCAAGATAGCCCTTTATTTCTTACCACTCCATACGTGGTGCCGGTTGCTAATTGGCCAAGCAACGTAGGAATAGGGCAGTCTAGAAGCCGCTGCACCCGTGACTGCATTCCGTCATTCTATCTCTGGTTCATTCACTGCTTCTCGAAATTGACCTACTTACACTGCACTCTTTCTTCCAAAAATATTGGAAGTGGGGCTGCCCTATATGGTCAAGCCAAGCAAAAAGGGAGTTCCATCGAATCAACCTTATCCTCCTTAAACTCGCAAGTTGCGACGATGGTGATAGGAAATGGAATGGGAATACCCAATCGAAGAACGTGGAAGTCATGAAGGAGAGGAAGCGGAAGCTAACAACAAAAAGAAGAGAAGAAGCTAAAACTCCTATTCGATCAATGAAAGGACCCGTAGTGCATGAAGACCATCTGCTAGAGGTTGTAACAATCCAAACGATCCCACTACATCAGGACTTCATTCCATATATATAACATCGAGTCATCTTTGAATGTGTTGCAGGACTTTACAAGAGCCTGAGCTATCCTACAACCAAAGATAGTTACGATCTTTCCCGAAGTCGGGGCTATCTGAAGGTGATGGAGGTGTCCGACGCCGGAGGTACGGTTCTTTGCATCTGACATTCGTTGGGCTTCCCTTTCAGGATCCTACGTCCCGGTGTTTTTGTGCAATAAACCCCTCCGATCGAAGACTATACCACAAACAAGGAAGGGGTTTAGTGCTTTAAGGAGAGTGGCATGACCCCCCCACTCTCACCTCATTTTTTAACAGTGTCTTGTGCCATACTTCGAGAATGAGATGTTTTTGAGGAACTCTAAGTCAATTAGGTGAAAGCTTCGAGGACCGTTCTCTTTGTTTTTCGATTTTGGATTTTGAGTTTTGGATTTTGTTTTGAATTTTGGATTTTGGTTGTTTGTTTTGGGATTTCCGAAAACATGTTCTCTTTGTGATTTTGGAAAACTGTTTTCAAAAATAAAAAACTGAAAAATGCGTTTACTTTATAATTTTTTGATATATTTATTTTGTGATATTTTATATGTAAAAAATGGTTGATTTGTTGAATTACACTAATTTTAATGTTAATAAATCAGTTAGTTCTCTATGTCAATAAATTCATCATTAATATTGTTTCAGCTAAACAAAAATTTAACCCCATACCAACAAAATCTTAACATGGATTTATATATAATGGCAAAATAACATAAGAACTTCAAGTGAAGGAAGTGTCTCACATTTACCAAAAATAATAATAATAATAAATAAAAAATTGCAAAAAAAAAAAAAAAAAAATCTTAACATGGATCTACATAATGACAAATAACATAAGAACTTCAAGTGAAGGAAGTGTCTCACTTTTACAAAAAAAAATAATAATAAATAAATAAATAAAATAATCTTAAAATGAATCTATATATAATGACAAAATAACATAAGAATTTCAAGTGAATGAAGTGTCTCACTTTTACATAAATAAATAAATAATAAAAAATTTACAAAAAAATAAAAAAAAATCTTAACATGGATCTATATATAATGACAAAATAACATAAGAATTTCAAGTGAATGAAGTGTCACACTTTTACAAAAAAAAAAAAATTTACAAAATAAAAATCTTAACATGGATCTATATATAATGACAAAATAACATAAGAATTTCAAGTGAAGAAAGTGTCTCACATTTAAAAAATAATAATAATAATAATAAATAAATAAATTACGAACAAAAAAAAAATCTTAACATGGATCTATATATAATGGCAAAATAATATAAGAACTTCAAATGAAGGAATTGTCTCACATTTACCAAAAAAAAAAAAACCAAAATGCGCGTTTTGCTCATTTTGGATTTTTTAACACAAAATATCCAAAACGCAATAAACTCGTTTTGAGTTTTCTTTGTATTTTTTTTGGTGTTTTAGAAAACGCGTTTATGAAAATGGGCAAAGTGAACTCGTTTCCGATATTTCCAAAAATTGAAAACTCAAAATGGGCTGAAAACAGCAAAGTGAATGGGACCTTCTTTTTCCAGTTGCTCAAGTGGGCTCCTTAGTGCACTTAGATTTGTAGGGGATAGGCATCTAAGGACAGAACTTGCGGGGTTCAAAACCGTTTAGAATGAACTGTAGCCAAAGATCCATTTACCCAGATGGTGTGTGAAATGAGGAAATTTTCCGTAGTAGGCCAAGTTTGATTCAATTGCCCGACACACAGCCGGGTTACAAGGTTGATTCTCAAGCTAGGGCAATCAAGATTGAGAAATGAGATATTTGAAAACAGGAAAGGGGGAGCTCTACGCCGAAGCGCAATGACTAGGACTCATGTCGGAGGAGTTTTGAATAGAGTTAATCTTTTGATTCTTTTTGCAGTTTTTGAACAGTACCAAGTGCGATAGCCTGTTTTTACTAATACTAGACCAACTTCTTTACTCTCCATGATCGACTTCGGTTTGTCCCAGATTTGAATCCCGCCCTTCGAGCTTCCCTTCATTCGCTTCGCGAGAGCTGCACGCAACAGTTGGCCGCCTATTGAGCATCACTCTCTTTGAGTTGTGGGTGGGGAAACAAGGAGAACAAAAAGAGGAAACATGAACCCTTTCCTCCTTCGCCCTTTTCTTGTGTTTTTCAGTTCGTTAGAGTCAAATCTATCTCATCTTATTTAAAAATTAGAAAATGCCATTCATCAAAGAAATTCTCTCCCTGTGCTGTCAGTAACAAGGTAGCCGACGCCTTTCGAAGCATGACCTTTGATATAGAAGTTGTTAACACAGTGGGACCAGATGCATCTGTTAAGGTATGAAAGTTTCTTGGAAAAGTTGAAATATATTTTTGTCAAGACATTTTGACCATATAATTTCAAGATTTGGCTTGTACAACAGGGGTTATACTGGCCCCTCACAATAGGGGGTGGAGCCGGGAAAGAATTTTTCATAATTTCAACCAGAAACATGCCCGACACAGGAAGAAAAAAGGCGGAGATTTTTGAATTGTGCAAATCATTTTGTCATTGAGTTAATGAGACACAAAATGAAACATTAGAAAGAGTAATTGAGCAACGGCTTAAGCTTAGCACTATGGTATCATAGTATTGAGTTTATGCATGGCAATTAGAAAAAGGGGTCAACATTTTTGCGGTTTAACTATGAAGATTTCCTTAGGCTTGTAGGAAGGCCCCATGTAGCAGCATAATATAAGCATGGGAGAAGGCCTTAATGAGTTCATGAACTTGATTATCAAAGCAAAAAAGGGTCTGAACAACATAAGAGAATTAATTGGACAAAAAAAGAGGTATAAATATGTTTGTTAAAAGCTATAGTTACATTTTCATATTTGTTTTGTTAGATTTGTACTGTGACTTATTATCACAGTCAAAATTGCAATAGGAAGAATGTTGGAATGTACAACCACAAAACAGTATAAACCTGTATCAGAAAAGTTAACTAAGTGATCTTTAGAAGATTAAGCAAATTATATGGCAGACCTGCAAATTTGGTCTTCTGGCAGATAAGCGACCAGTTTCAGTGTTGATATTCAGTGAACAATGAATTCGCCCTTCCTTGCCTGATATATGATTACCCTGATGTAGAAGAGAAGATATATTTAAAACAGAGTCCTAAGATTTTTCTCTTTCAAATGATGTATTCTTATTTTGAAAGAATAAAGTTAATGATGGAAAAAATATATATATCCTTCCGTGATGTACAAGCAATTTTTCTTGTGCTTAATTCAGAATTTTTATATTGGTCAAGATCAGTTAAGATGACAAGAAACGGTACGTGTTTCTGAATAATCGGCAGGAAAAAATACATGCGTAAAAGGTGGTATAAGATAAAAACAAGGACGTGAGCCACAGTTGAAGATCTGATAGAAAGAAAGAAAAATGGACAGCAGAATATTCTCCAGCCCAGCTATCAGGGGTTGAATTGAGCAAAAGTTGTCTGCGAATTTTTTAATGACTGGGAAGAACTTCATTTCATATGAACACCGGGATAATCACAGGTTGAAAATAATATGATCAGATTAACTATTTGGAGAAAAGAATCTCTTGCCAAGCGCAACACACTACGCAAGGGAAAACATAAACAACTGAGGTTACTGAGCCCTACTCGTTGATACTTTCGTCCCAAATAACTGCCTCATTTAGTTAACCTAGACAGTATTTCAGGGCTAAATCAAGAAGTACTTAACAACATAAGCACGTATGTTTATGCATGTAAAGATCAAGAACATAATTGAGAAAAAAAAATTGCGGGGGGGGGGGGGGGCACTAGAACCAAAAGGTGCCAAAAGTGCTTTCTGACAAGTTTTACCAGACAAGAAATATATGTATATAAGGTGCATCTGCTAACAAGGAATTATTCCAAGGAAATTTTTTACAAATGAACCTTAATTACTTAATGAAAGCCAAAATTTTCAATTATCAAATGTAATCTAATAAAATTATATAGGGGCAAAAAAAAAAGTCTTAACAAAAGTTCTGAGCATAGAAATTTATTTAGGAATTTAAATCATGTCGCCAAGTAAGTTGTGGTAGCAAATAACCTGCAAGGGAAGAATAAAGTTGGATATCAAAGAGTCTATTGAACAAACTTCACATAAAGCAGCAATGGCATGGCAAGCCTCAACTCCCGCCTGCCCCCCACCAAATGCTGTATAAGCTGCTCCGTAAGCAGACTTATCAGGGTCCTCACAAGCTTCACCATCCGCTGCATTAGGAACTTCTTTAACACACTCTTCATCCATGGAGTCAAAGTCAACAGAAACCTTCCCAGCAAGACCCTTTAAAGCATCACCGCTAACAGAAGGCCAACCACTTGCAGTATACACATCAGCCTCTCTATTAACATCAAGGGGGTTATGCAGTATAATTTTCCGATATTTTGTTGGACTCTTCTTGCCTTCTTCAATTACCTTGTCTGTGTTGAGAACTTTGAAATCCTTCTCTAATGGAAGAAACTCATTTGCATCCCTTCTATAGATAGATGATGAAAAAAAATCAAGTCAATACATGGCAGCAAAAGCGGTGATGGGGTTGGGGGGGGGGGGGGGGGGGGATTGCTAATTCCCAAGTCATTGTGCAGAGATTGCAATCAGCAAGAAAGTCAAACCTTTAAAAGAAAATGCAGCACATAGCTATTTCAGTTATCATCTGTATCATTTTCTTGCAAACATAAAATGAGATCTAATTCCAAATAAAAAGTTAAAAATGTTGCAGCATTTCATGCAAAGTTATGCCAGTTGTCCCAAAGCTTATCCCACCAGTCACCCCAAATTTTGCTAAGGATCAAAAACATATTATTCTGTTTATTTATGCATAGCTGATGGAAAGACAGTAATGAAGAGTAGGAGTTTCTGTGGCATGGCCCCTCCATTCCAAAAATTTCTTCTTGCTGACAATCCTATTATTAGGATGCAGAGCTACAAGCAACTGGAATCTCAGAAATAGAGATCACATTGGGCACAACTGTCATAAAACTACAACAAATCAATATACTAGAAAATTGTCATTTCTGACAAAATGAACCTCACTGGAGTTTGTAACTGTGTCCATCTATATCAAATATAACAATGAAGAGTGATTCATTAAGGGCTAAAGTACGTGATTTTTCATCAACTTTCACATGATTAGAGTCCATAGATTGTAACTTCCTTAGACTACACGACCTCCCTCATCTCATATTCTATGACTTGAAAATGCAGGAAGCAGTTTCATACCTGTTCTGAACACCACCAAAAAACAATTGGCTCAACTGTGCATCACTACCCACATTCATGTACCGTGCATCTGGGCAGTACTTGGACGCCCACTAGCAAAATCTATCAGTGGCAACCTGCTGTTCTGCTTTAGCCACCTTTTCAACCTCTGCAAGATAGGCACGATCGATCAGCATTCCCTCGGTTTCCATTTTTACTAGAATCTCACCAAATGGACGCCAATATTTCTCATAGAAGTTGAACATTGATCCTTTCACAACTCCATCAAGATTCCAAGGCATTATAGACAGTTTACTCCTCAAACTTTCATATAGCTTCAGCGTGCTTATTGAGTCCAAAGCAGAATAACAAATGCACAATTTTCTCTCAACTATTTGCAGCTCTTCAACTGGAGGGATGACCATTATTTTTCCCTCAGATCCATCTCCTTTCAATTTTCTTCTTCCAAAGATGGTTTTCATTGATACTTTACCAATCATCTCTTCACCAGGGCACAGCTTAGCATCAGACATGACAGAGGGATCACCCGTAAGTGCTTCTAAAGAATACCCACCCTCAGTTCGCCTAGACGAATTCCACAGCTGAGCCATGTGCATTGTATCAGCAAAAAAACCAGAAACTTTGAACCCATAATTCTCTATTATGTGATTATCAAAACTGGAATTATGCCACACCTACAAAAAGCACGAGGAAGCTGATTATCATGTTGATGTTGCAGTATAGACCAAGTACCTGACCACATTTTGGTTAGATAGGCTTGCTTAAGTGCTTAAACTGTGATATATGAAGGTCAAAATGACAACAAAACGGAAGATGCCTTCAGAAAATGAGCATTGGAAGAAGCATTTACTTTTTTAATGGAAGGATCCTAAAAAAATGGAGCAAACTCAGCTATGAGATTCTTGCCACCACCATCAAGAACATTGACCCAGACACAAGATTTCCCATTTCCAAAATCGACCTCTGCACCAGAATATATACTAAAACATATAATTTCTCCATGGTCCACAGGTGTCTCCTCCTTAACATCAATATTGGCTACCTGATTTATATCATCAATAATATTGAATAAGATAAAAGGTGTTTACATTAGTGAGTAAAAAAAAAAAAAAAACAGGGAATCTCTATTTTCAATGTATCTAAAAAGGAAAGGATATGTAAATGAATCCAGTGGATACATGCCTCAGTATCACATGCTTGAACAAGATGCCAGTATTGATTTGTGAGCAAACCAACCACTTCCCTAGCTGCAGAAATGCTATCAACTACAAGAACCTTGTCATATACGCTACAAAGCCTCTCAAAAATATTCTTTGGTTCATGAGTAATTTGCTCAATCCAAGTTCCATTAGCAATGTCAGCGATAACACATTTACGATTAGGCAGAGTACCTTCTGACGATGAGTGGTTTTGGAACGACGCTGAACCATCGTCATTATTCATGCCAACAGTATTACTTCTAATATCATCAACAGACAATGGGTTGTGCAATACAAGCGGACTGAATTGTCCTACATTTACACTGTATTCCATTTCTTTACTGAATGGTCTATTTCCATCTCCTTTATACTGCCAAAAAAAAATCACTCACAATTGCAATGATTTTATGAGGACATTAAGGATACTCAATAACGCAAACAATGACTTGTGCATTCCAGGTTTAATTATTGCTCATATTATCTTACCCCTTTGATACACTCAGATGAATCTTCTACGACTCCCAACTTAGATCCTTTTGCAGTATTTCCTGCAAGGGTACTAAAATTCACAGCAATGTTTCCTTTACGTGCAAATAATGCCTTGTTCATTTTACATTCTTCAGCTGCTTTACCCCAGGCTTCAGCAGTACGACTAAGAGTGACATGGCTGCCCCCAACTTCTCCATTTACATCCTCTGTTCTTTTGCCCCCTCTATGCACAAAAGGCATCTTCGAGTGAGGAGATGGGTAAGTATATCTTCGTTGATAGTGCATTTGACTTTCATCATGTTGAATAGTACTATAACTTGATCTTTGTTTAAAATGATGAGAATCAACAATAAGAATTCCAGTAGATAAAGAACCATTTGCACTTTCAAGTTTGAAATCTTCCGGCCTGCAAATTACCGTTACATAAAAGGTGAAAACATCCCTGAATGATTATCATTCAGTCTAAATCCTCTATAGCCAGCTCAAACCCAATGCAGCTACATTACAAGCCTCCACATAACAAATGTGACTGCCATTTCGAAACTTCAATATTAACCTTTAGTTGCAAGGGCGCCTGTCATTAACATGTTTGTCACTTATTAATATTCTCCTACTTTCCTTTTTCAATTTTTTTAAACTACAAAAATCCAACGGAAAAACTCATGCAGATTCTAAAGACATCATTTGTTTCAACTCTGCCACATAACAATACAAAAAGTTTAAACTACATCCTCATAATTGCACAAGAGAATTGGAAACATCAATAGTAAAATAAAGGGGGGACTGATAAGTGTATTTTATACACTTATTTATTTGTCGAAATTAAGATATTATTTTGTTTTTCTTGAATAAATTCTACTTAATTTGTGTATATTATTATTATTTCAGGTTTTTATCCCAACATCAAGAAAATGAGGAATTAAAGCAAATACATAATAATTGGATGAAAAGTGGAGTTAATTGAAGACGTTTTGAAACTCAATGGCTTAATTGCACAATTGGAGACTCAATGACCAACTTATTTTATTTGAAAGAATTGAAAGGTTTAAATGATAATTTATTTGATTGGGGTTAGGGCTAAATTGTGTATAAATATATATAAACATACACATTGATTAGGTTTTTTTAGAGAGGGGGAGCCGAGAGAGACGTAAGAGAGAGAGCAGTGCACGCTGCTGGAGAAAATAGGTCAGCCGTGGTAGGAAAGATTGGAAATTTTCTTTGGAGAATACATATACACAGCAGCTTACTTGGGGGAGAAAAATAGAATTGAGTGGGTTGACTTGGGGAGATTATTATTCTTGGAATTAATTAGCAGCATTGCCGGAATTATTAAGAGGAAATTGTGGGAGGTGCGGCTGTGTCAAACAAGATTTGGTTGCGGCTGGAAGAGACAAAAAAGGAGGTTGCACGGCTTTGGTGATTTTGGAAGTAGGAGAAGATGCTAATTCTTGATCACTTCAAACTACGGGTTTACTTTCATTATTTATTGCTTTTGATTTCACAAACATGAGTAGCTAAATTTTAAATCGGGATTAACGAAATAGATTTAATGTTTCTTGTTTGATTTTGATTCTCAAGTTGGTGCTTTAATTTCATGTATTGATTTTATTATTGCGTTTAATGCTTGAATTGCTTGATCACCAATTCATGAATTAATGGTTGTTTTCATAATCCGAGAGCTGAGTTAACAATTAGATCACGTAATAAAATCCGGCAATTTCAACAAAAAGATAGAGATATGAATTTGTGGTTGCATGTGGTCAATTATGAATTCTTAGGAAATTTAATGCATTTAGTTAAGGAGAACTCTGACCCACTGTAGAGATACATGGTTGACTTAGTTAAATAGGTCTAATTTGAACTCGAGAGAGGTAAATTAGATATATGCGTGAATTCGACCAAATACAATTTTAGAAAACAACTTGAAACGAGAAATTAAGCTAGAACGTTATTTCGAAATCGTTAGTCCCGATATTCATTCAATTGCTAAAAATCCCACCACTTTGTTTTTTGCTTTTATTAATTGCTTTTAGTTTAATTTTTTTATTTTCATTTTAATTGCGTTGTTTATTTCATTTATTCTCAATTTTATTGTCGTTTTTGGATTGTTTGGTATTTTATTTTCTTAGTTAGTTTTTGTTTTAGTTTAGGAATTCTATTGAATCAAAGTAAATCGATAACAAATAAATAGTCCTCGTGGGATCGACAACCCGAACTCAAAAGTCCACTTTTACTACTTGTTAGCGATATCGTACACTTGCGATATTTCACACCAACAGGACAAACTTCGGGGTCTATTCCCAATAGCCAAAAATAAAAAAAGGAACAACTTTAAGAATAATCAATAATCCATATGAGAAAATGTAACGAAATCCCATAGGGTGAATTTGAGAGAAACTGTACCTGTGGAGGGCTTTTCTTGAACAAGCCCAAACATTGCGAGAAGAAGAAGAGTAAACGTCTGTAAATGAACGGCAGAACCAGAAACATGGGGGGGTGAGAAAAAGGAAGGCTTGAAGGGGTTTGACTGAGTAGAGAAACCCAATTTAGCCATGGTCTCTGCAACTCTTCCTTTCTAGCTTATTGCTAGTGCTGCAAATGAAACTACAAGAAGCAGCCGTTACGCTACTGTTTATGGGTCGCTGTTAAAAAGAGGGGCTTGCAGGGACTTGTCTCGGAGTCTCGGACTACAGAGTATAGACAATAGAGTGAGAAGTGGCAGCTGCAGAGCAAATGTTTGTAGAGAGAGAGAGAGAGAGAGAGAATCGGCTGTGCTATTCGTCCATTCAGAGCTTGTTTTGTTAAAGTTAATAAAATTTAACCACATTTTTTCAAATTCAATCTCTTTCATTCATTTTTAATTATGATTATAATTTTTGACTTTCTAACATTTTTAAATCACACATTCACATAAAAAAAAATTATAAAAATCAAAATATTTTACATTACCAAACAGACTCTCAATTATACAAATAGATGTACGAATAGAAAATAATTTTTGTTCACCCTCTTTTAGGGAAGTGAAAGTTACCTCCCTTACTTTTGAGTATAATTTTGGATTTGTGGTTTTTTCATTTTTGAAATTACAAGTCAATGCCTAATTACATTCAATTTCTCTTTTCTCTTTTATTTTTATATTTTCATTTTGTTAAGTCTCATTTTAAAAACTAATCTAAAGATTTTACAAAAATAGATTATTATAATGTAAAAGTGTCAAAAAAATTAATTTCTAATTAGCAATCAAATTAATCTTAATATAAATAATCTTAAATATTCTGATTGCAAAAAATACACTTATCATTGACAAAGAAAGTGATTATAACTATTTTTTTAAAAAAAAAAACTCAACTTTTTCACAATCTTACATTTAAGCACCAAAATTAATTAATCTTTTTTTACCAAAATTCCTCAAAACAAACTCTACATAACGTATTAAAACCATAGTCAAACCACAATAAATAATTATCGCTCTAATTATCTAGATGTTGCACCTACTTCACATAAAATATATTGCTCATTTGAAAGAAGACCTCCCTGATAACATGCACATATATAACATGTATGAAATGAAATAAAGTATCGCGTCAATGTACCTCAAAAAAACTAAATATAAAATTAATTAGTAACTTACATTTAGTGAAGCAATGCTTTCTATGATGTTGGTAAATTCAGCTTATTTGATATTCATGCATTGGGGTTTGGTTGATTTCTAGTCATCTCTTGAGGTGCGTACATTTGGAATGAAGAAGCCCACGTATATAAATTTATCAGGGTTAATGTTAACATTTCATACAAAAACCTATTAGTTAAAATATGTTATCACTATTTATAGAATGTGTATATCTCCTATGTCATTAAGAAATCAGTTGAGTCATGATTGAACCCTGCAAAATTCCATGATTGAAATTCAATTTGAGTCGGTATGCCTGCATGTGGATATATACCTCCTTGATATATCCAGTCCCAACTGCTATTGCTAGAACATCCTTGTTCCAACAACCCTCTACTGAAATATATATAAAAATAATAATTATTGATTTATTCGCACAAGTTTTGTATTAACAATTAGTTTTTACATTTATACAAAAAAAAAGATTGATATTTTCCGACTCCATAAAATGATTGGACTTCAATGTTCCTCCTGCAATAATAGTTTTGGTTATTTTGAGTTTCCAAATAAATATTAAAGAACACGTAAAAGTAAGTTTAGTAAGCGACCAACCTGTTGATGTTTGTGAAGTCTTCTTTCGTGATCTAGTTTTCAGTGCATTTTTAATTCTTTTGTAGATTGACCTTTGGTCAGTGCCGGCCCTGGGGGGAGGCTACTAAGGCAAGTGCCTTGGGCCACCAATTTTTTAGGGCCTCCAAAAAAGTAAAAAAAAAAAAAAAAAATTAGGCCACTGATGTATGTCGCAATGCACCAAAATAATAAATAATTCCTTACTCGCTAAATATTAATTTATATTGTAGTAGCGAGAGTAAGACTAATTTTAGTTGTTTGATCAATTAAAATGGAATGGGGGGTTTGTTATTTGAAATTGCTTAAATAAAAAAATATGCATAAAATAAATAATTAAATATGACTAGAGAAATAATATGAGAAGAAATCTTGTTCTCGGGTTCGGTTATGCCCTTAATTAATATTATATTTTTCCTTGTAACGTGTTTCTATTCCTAGTTCAATTATCAATCATAAATAATCAACAAGCTCTGATTATCTAAATTCTTCCTTATGTGTATTGATTTAAAACAAGCTATTCGAACCAATTCTATTTACGGACAATCCTAAACAAACTCTTAGGATTTAATGCACGACTAGTATGAAATTCTAGAAGAATAGATTGAATTGGATCGTTAATTACACAAACTCGAATTAATCAATCAAAGTTGAATTATTACTAAACCTGCACGAGATTTATTTGCTACTAAAGTAAAGATTCATTGACAATAGCGTGAAGGTTTCATCTCTTCTCTCTTTTCTTTTTTTATTTTTTCATGGGCAGTTATTATTTTTAACTGGGTACGTGTGTAACATGTCCCTCAATTTGTTGACAAGAATCCTTAGCCAGACACATGTAATCTATATTGATAAATTTTAATATTCATTTAAATATGTATAAGTTTTGTTAAGTTTTATTCAATTATATCTTATATTCTAGTGAAACATGTCCCATTATTTTTAAGGATTGCTACGTAACACATTTATCAAAAAAAAAAAAAAAAAAAAAAATTTAAGGGCCTCAAATTAATAAGTCGTCTTGGGTCTCTGTATTCTCAGGGCCGGCCCTGCCTTTGGTGCATCGTTTTGTTGGGTCTCGCAATGGAAAATCTTTTTGCAAGTTTGCTGCCATAATTTCACGTGTCTCTATCGGAATTCTGTTGTTCTCTTCTACGCCCTTCAATCTCTCTTGCTATATAAGTACAAATAGTTCCATCATCATACTCCAAGTCCAGTGACAGATCAGTAGTTTGCTTAACACCTTCTTGAAAATAATTTTAAAAAAAAAACTTGTGTACTTGCTTGCAGCTTCACGTTCAACTGACCACCTAGAGACCAAGTTTGGTATTGTTTGGCATGTTAAGTGTTCGGCCTCCCTTTCTTTTTCACGACCATTATCTATTGCCCCTTGAGTACATGTGTACAAACTCTCAGAGCACAATTCTTCCATGAGTGAAGTAATCCTTCAAAAACTTATTGATGCTCTCACTTCTTTGTGATGTTGTCATGCATGCACAAAAATGAGCACAATTGTACACTTGAGTCCATTTCTTTCTCATTTCATATGTTCTTTGCAACCACTCATTAACTCTAAGCTCATTATCTTCAAGTAACTTGTCCCAACTTTGTTCAAATTCTCCAATTGTTTCTGGATCGTATATGCATAATTTGAACAGTGGCAAAAATAATTTATATCCGTTATTACTCAAGTTTTTGCAGCATTTTGACATAAATGCCACAAACACAATCCATAATGGGCTTCAGGTAATAACTCATCAATAACACTTGATATAGTTGCAAACTGGTCTATAAATATACTCTTTGGTTTTTTTTCCTCCCATAACCTTAAAGAAAGTAGTAAATAACCATATTATTACATCAGTTGTTTCACCGTCCAGTAGACCACACCTAGACAGTGATGTTTGCCCGTGATGATTAATGCCAACAATTGATGCACACTACATGTCATCATTATTTGTTAGAAATATTGTATCGAGACATATTGCATCACCAAATAACTCATAATCTCGTCTAGATTTTGCATCACAAAAAAATACCACGCGTATCTCACCATCTTCATGGGTTCGAAAGGAATAGAAAAATTGTTTATTTTCACTTTTCTTCTACTTGAAGTACTCCAGGAGACATTCAGCATCGCCTTTCTTGAGAAATCAGCACGTCTTCCTCGTATTAAATTGTTGCAATCCGATCTTGTGATGAGGAGATTCTTCATCAACATTAAAATTCAAGTTCGAAAGACTCATAGCAAATTGTAGGAAAGTTAAAGAAATAATAAGAGTTTAGATTCTAATCTTATTCATAATTATATAGAACAAACTATAGATCACAATAAATATCAAATTTTCATATTCAAAAAGGAAGAATTAAAAAATTCAAATCCACATCTAACTTTCAAGACAATTGTATGTATTGGTGTACTATTTATTGCTCATTGATCGATCATTCTATGCACATGCAATTTGGTTTGTCCTAAATTTTTCCAAAAATTCCCAAATTCTTAACTACCCAAAAATTCTCAACCAAACCTCCAAACTGTACAAGCACTATGAACTTATAAGTAATCCCAACATGTATTGTTGTTACATATATGCATATACCTCATATTCTTATAGCAGTAAAAAATTTAA
The DNA here is from genome assembly GCA_963555705.1 of Ligustrum vulgare. Lineage (NCBI taxonomy): Eukaryota > Viridiplantae > Streptophyta > Magnoliopsida > Lamiales > Oleaceae > Ligustrum > Ligustrum vulgare. The sequence continues at coordinate 67,894,686 of OY743171.1, read as the reverse complement.
ACTAATGACTGAAAATCATAACGAGAAATTGAATCGTGTGACACGAAAATAACTAAAAATTAATTTCATGGATGTGAAATCAAATGTGACGCACATATATATTGGATTTAAAGACCAAAAAAAAAAAAAAAATTAAACAAACCTGCGAACACGTGTGTATGCACACAATGTTATTTGTTTTTGACGATGAAGCTCTTATTGAGAGTTTAATTTCTTGGGCTTTGAAAATTTTAGAAAGAAGTAAGAATTATTCAGTTGACGTTGTTGAGGAAGATGGAATAGAAAAGAGAAAGCTTTAGATTTCTCAAGAAAATTTTAGTGGGTCCCTCAATTAGTACCTTTTGTCTTGATTTATTTATCTTTCACCTTTTTTTTCCTTTTTTTATTAGGGGGGTAACGTTCACCCCCCATTTTGGGGTGAACAAAATTATTCTCGTACAGATAGCCTAATAAGGACAAAATAGTAAATAGTATCCAGACGATTTTACCACTGTTATCAATTTTGTAAGGTTCATCCTCTATTTGATCCATTTCTTATATTTTCGGTTTGGGATTCTAATGATTCTATATTTCTCCAAAAGTTTTTTATATCTTCTGGATTTATATTATTATTATTATTATAATTATTATTCATCGATTGCATAATTTCAATTTTTATTTCATTTAATATTTTTCTAATAATTTAAATTTCTTTTTCAATAGTAAATTCAGGCATTATGATAAACTAGTGTTATCTTGTATTATCCAGTGTTCTAAAATGCGCCAAACTACACAGCCAAAACAAGCCGAATTAGTGGTACGTGCGTAAAAATGCGGCCAAACATTTTCGTTGACCGCCTAGGCGAGTTTAATCCCGGCAAGGCGCTCCTAATCCCGCCTAATCTTTTTTTTTTTTTTTTTTTTAAGGTAAAAAAAAATATTTTTTTTATGATATAGTAAAAAATCTATTTCTTATATAAAAATCTATTTAATGTATTAAAATAATATTAAAAATATGAAATGAATTATGACGTTTATTCTTAGTATTGACACGCCTAAACTTGTGATTCTTGATTCTCGACATCGACGCCTTGCAACGCATTACGCCTTTTAGAACATTGGTATTATCTTGAATCTTATTATACAAACCCATTTTACGATCTACTATATTAGTATAATCTATCATAAGTTGATCATAATTTTCTAAGAGTATATAATATTCTTCAGATGATTCATCCATGTTTCTTAATCGAGATACGATTTTATTCATTTTTTCTAATATTTTTCTTAAAAGATTATTCAATCTTTCAATAGTATATCCTGACATTTTAAAATAAAACAGTAAAGATATAAAACAGATATAAATTTATAATTTATAAAGTTTCAAGTAATTTTTCAAATTCAATTAATGTTTGAGAATTGATAATATCTATATCAGCCATGACATCTATACTTGGTTCATATGGTATATTTTATTTTGAAATGTTTTTCTTCTTTTTTTCTAATTTATCAATTATATCTTGAATATCTTGTATTACTATAGATCTTACAGTTCCTCTAGCAAAGTTTTCTATCAAATTTTCTTTAAAACTTTTTAATATTTCTTGTGATGCATAAAGTTGTTCTTGATATCCTCTCTTTTCAATTTCATTTTCATATTCAATATCTCTTTTATTTTTTATGTTCTTTTTAACTTTGTATGGACCTCTTTTAGATCTGAATTTTTTCATAACATAATTCCTTTCATTCATGATTATCTCGAATTGTTATAAATTGGTAAAGAAAGATTCATCTCTTCCACCATTATCATAATTTAATATGGGATCATAATCATTATCACTACTAAATACGTGTTCTAAATATAATTCATTATTTATTTCAGTATTATCACTATCAAGTTAGAAGTAAATAATTGATTTTGTAATTTATAATCCAAGTAATTCTTTTAATTTAGGAAAAATAACTAGTAAACATGGCATTAAACATGATATAACTTTTTTTATTTCATTGTTAGGTCTAATATATTATTTATGCATAAATAATGGCTCAATTATCCTGTGATATTCATCTTTATAACGACTGTTTTAATAATTACACTTAATAATCCTAAATTCTTCCATAATATCAAAATATTAGAAAGTTTTTCTTCCTCCTAATTTTATAAAGACATATATATTAAGAATACTAACATCTCTTCCTATTCTTTGTACCTTTATATTTTCCTTCTAATGTTAGTGACCTTCAGTCTCACAGGATTCTCCTATCATTCCCTTCAACGACCTCTTGTCATTATGGGTAATTAGCCTCACCTGACTTCATGCATTCACTGTATAACACATTGATGGAAAATATTTTCTGGACAGAGTGTAGGGAATTTTCTTAATAATATATCTTCTTGTAGGAAATAGGATTTAGAAGACAGAAATTTAGAAACTCGTCATATTCTGGTAAATCGATTGGAATTTTATTGATAATATAAGTATCGATACAGGATTGGTAAGAGGATTTTTCAAGGACCGAGGATTTCTTTGGCTTTCTCACATGTTGAGTGCTCGAGTGATCCCTGCTTTTTCTTAGCCCGAAGGCCTCTATTTATAATACTACATGGGATACAATTTTGTCACTGCTTATATCACATATTCAATAATCAGACTTAATAATTTACATTTTATGTTACATCATAGGGACACATGTCCCTCCATTATTTCAATCTTCACATGGTCCTTACACGATGCTATCTTGGCATGATTCAAAAGCAAATTCCATTTTATCATTTCCATCTTTGTCTGCATTTCTTTTTCAAAAGCAGATTCCAGCTGTCCATCATTTTCATTGGCATACAGGGCAATTCCTGGTAATGCACGCTTCTTGTAAAGTTGTAACGCTTTCATTTATCTGATGTTTGTCAAACTTATTGATATATTCTTTCAAAATGGTAGATTTTTCCTTTCCACTATTAGTGACAAGAGTCCATTCTTCATATTGACATAAACATTTGAATTTTTTCTCATACAAATTTTTTGCAATGTTATAAATGACTTTTATTCCCAACACCCTTCGAGATCGGAACCATGATCTTGTAATATTTGGTACAAACCTGGTATTTTCCCCAACTTCAGTTTGGAAATTTCTTGCGACATATCCAATCTATATACATATATAAAAATATAAGTGAGGAAAGAGAGATACGTTAAATGCTATTTTCCCTCCAAAATGTACTTACAATTTTTGGGAAAAAACTAAAATAATAGAATAAAAATATTGTTATTTTCGAGATAAAATGCGTTGTTGAAAAATGATTTCAAAAAATGTGAATAGTTAAAAAGTGGGTGAAAAATGTGTTGTCTGTAAATAAATTTATAGACAAAGTTATCGAATGAATTTTAATATTTTTAATTTATATCTATAGACATATATGAAAGTAGAAGTGAGGAGATAGAAGTATTAAATGTTATTTTCATTCCAAAATGCACTTACAATTTTTGGAAAAAAAACTAAAATAATAGAATAAAAATATTGTTATTTTTTAGATAAAATACGTGGCTGAAAAATGATTTCAAAAAATGTGTATAACTAAAAAGTAGGTGAAAAATTGTTGTCTGTAAATAAATTTATAGACAAAATATTCGAATGGATGTTAATATTTTTAATTGTTCTTAATTGTGTAAAGATTGTATGGTATAAGATTTTCGATATAATTGCTTGATCTTCTGCATTGTCTGATTGTTGTATCATGATAATTTAACTTCTTTATTTTGTAAATAAAAGTATAATTTATTGGTTAAATATTTGTTGAGTTGAGAATAAATACACATTTATAAAAAAGATAAAAATAACTTATTTAGAAGAAGAAAGTCCAACAAACAATTAAATAATAAATAGCAATATTTTTTATAGAAATAAAATAATTTTAAAAATAACAAAAAATCCTGTAAAGATCATGATTTCCCAATTTTGATTGGTTTTATACATGTTGCATTTCCTATTTTGATTATTTTTGTCTTTTTTTAAAAGTTTTTGAATTTTATAATATTTTGTATTAAAATTGTATTGTACTATATTTTTATTTGATATGACTATATAATTAACACATTTTCATAAATTTTGATCAAAATCACTATTACAAACATATATTCCCGTGCGTCGCACGGGTGAAAATACTAGTTGTAATAATGTGTTCGGCAGGTAGTATACCCTTCCATCAACTTCTGGACTAATTGAATAAAATTTTAAGTAGATTGATCTTCCCTGGGCAAATTTTGAAATTTCTCCCTTTAATAAGTCATCAAAATTTTCAATTTCTTTTAAGTCTTTCCAAGGATAGATCGGATCTAAAAATTCACAATTCGCTGCTATTTTTGTCATGCTGGGATCACCTCCCTTGGTAACAATTAATCATGGGTAAACATGGTCTCCAGATGTAATAAAGTAACAGTCGCAATCCTGAAATTCATATATAATTTGGCAAATTTTTTTATATTCGTCTTCTTTTGATAAAAAATGAGAATCATCTGTCTCTTCAGTTTGGATTTTAATCACTTTGGTATGTTCATTGTTGAGTGCATTTTACATCCATATTTCATATATTTTTTGTGGTACTTTTTGAGTAATTTGGACAAATACCTACTGAATTGTGCATATTTTATGGTTAAATAGGTTCAACATTCAAATACATGAAGAAAGCACAAGAAATGAGCTAAATGGATGAATAATTGAAGAAATTGAGGAGAAAAAAGTCAAATCCTTCAAAGAGTCAAAGTTTGGGGACCAAATTGTCACTTTCGAAAAGTTATGGATCGCATGTGCAATTGATCAAAGAACTAAATTGCAAGTTTCCAAAGTTGACGGACTCAAATGCACTTTTGGAAGGGCTCAATTGAAAGAAATCGGAAACTTTAGAGACCAAGTTGATCTACATTGAAAGTTGGAGGACCCAATTGCAAATCATTGAAGGACGAAGCTGCCAAATGAACCACGCGATCGCGTTTACGAAATCGGGCCAAAAATCAACCCCAAAATTTTCAGCCTAACCACGCGATCGTGAGGCATTCAGCCACACGATCGCGTGGTCATAATTTTGAAAAATATTTTGGGCCGACCCGGTTCGGCCTAAACACTGTAGGACGCGGGTTTACGCGATTTTTGTGTTTTTTTTTTGGATGATTTGGCTAGGGTTTAGTCACTTTTTACTCCACTTTTTCATCCAAAAACATTTTCTCTCAATTGTTCTTCATTATTCTTACTATTTTCTTGTCATTTTCTTTTGTAATTAGTTAGTATAATTGATGAATATTGATGAAGGGAAGAAATACCAACAACATTGTAGAAGAACTTTGATGTTTTGAAACTTCAAGCATTGTTGAAGGGGAGTTTTTATTTTAAATCTTCATATTTCTTCATATACTTGAATCTATTGTTGAAATGATGTATTTAATTCTTGAATTTCATTGTTATTTCATCATGGACTAAACTATTTTGTGTTGGGATTATTGATGAAGATTGACCTAGCTTAGTTGATTTTAATGCCTGTATTAAGAATTTAGGCTATTTATTATCTTGTGCATTTATTGTTGTATTTATTAACTTGCATTTATTGTGTCCACATTTATGCTTGGATTTTATGGGATGTGCAATTATTGAGAAATTGTTGTGTATTCTAGATCAATACAATATTTGCTCTAGGTTCTTGTTTAGGATAGAGATATACCTAAAATCCTAAATGATCCATTGAGTTATTTTCACAAAGGGTTAATGCAATTGTTGTGTTTTTAATGACATAGAGATATAATAGGTTAATTCCACTAATTAGGGTTAATTTCACTCAAGAGAGGTAATTGGCTAAGCTTGGAATATCGGGTCTAACATGATTAATGAATTGCATTTCTATTTGCTTGTTGAGAATTCAATTAGGTAATCAAGAATCCTAACACTCATTTATCATCTATTTATCATCATTTTCTAGTTATTTACTTACAATTGCGATTTTAGCTCTAGTATTAAATCATTTCCAAGACCAAAACTTTATTGTGTGTATTCATTGGTTAAATTAATTAAAACGAGGGTGTAATTGAAATAGACAATCCTTGTGGGATCAATAAATCGGACTCTTTTAATCCACTATCACTTGTATGCGATGCGTGTATTTGCGGTGTGTTTCTAGTGAACATTCATCTTTGGCATTTATTGTCAATTTTTTTAGACATGTTTCATTTATGACCATTTTCTTTGGGCTTGAACTTGGTTCATCTCTTTTTATTTTTGGTCCACCACCGCTTCCACAGGATGTACCTGTTTATATTTTACCTATTGGTATATTTGGTAAAACCTGGTTTGTATTTAACGATTCAAATAGTGATTCAATTTCACTAACTCTATCGCTCAATTGTTTGGTATAATTGGAATGAGAGACAGAAAGTTCCATAAATAATTTAATATTTTGTTGGAGGTATTCTGCCATCTGTTCAATTATATCTTTTATATCATCAGCTTCCTCCATGAGGAAGTTAATTCGCACTCTGGCGTCTGTCAATGAATCTTTGATATTATCCATCCGCAAATTCTATATTCCTATTTAGAAAATTAGCAAGATAATTATTCACTCATTTAATATGAATTATATCAAAATTGTAAAATGCTAAATAGGCCTGCCATCTATGAAACCTTCTATATTGAGGTTCTGATGGTAATTTATTTTTTTACTAATCCTGCAATTTGAGAATTGTCAGTTTCAACAATGAATTTTTTAGATAATAAAAACAATGAGAACTTTTTTATTCCTCTAATAATTTCTAATAATTCTTTTTCTTGGATAGTATAATTTATTTCTGCTTGGTTAAATATTCCACTAGAATATCTGTAAATTTTATTAAGATATGTTTTTAATCTTGCTACTAAATACTTATCCGAGGCATCGGTGTTAACTATTAGATTATCTTTTTCATCTGGTAATCTTAATTTTGGTAAATTTTTACATTATTCTTTAATTGATTTAACAATTTCTATATGTTCATCACTTCATCTTTTAGTATTTGTTTTCCTAAGTAAAATTTGGATTTTATGTCTCTTTTTTGAAATATTTTCAATAAATCATTCTGCAAAATTTAAACATCATAAGAATTTTTGTATTTTTTCTTTTGATTCTAATTTATCTGAAATTTTTTCTATCTTTTTAGATATATGAGTTTGTAATTTTATTCATTTTTTATCTATTGACATTCCAAGGAAATCAATTTCCTGTTTTTCTATTATTGTTTTCTTTTTTGAAAGAACAATTCATTCTTTTTTTGCATTCATTTATAAATTGCATTAAATGGTTTCTATGTTCTTCTTTATTATGAGAACATATTAATATATTATCAACATAAATAATTAAAAATTCATTAAATTTTCTATATATGTTATCCATTTTCATTTGATATATTTGTGGTGCATTTTTTAAACCAAATGGTATGACCATCCATTCATACTTACCCTGAGGTGTACTCAATGGTGTATATTGAACACTATCTTCTTCCATTTTGACTTGCCAAAAACTTGATTTGCAATCAAATTTGGAATAATATTATTTTCCTTTTTCATGGTTTATTAATACTTCTTTATTTGGTAAAAAGTATCCATCAAACTTAGTATATTTGTTTAGTTCTTTATAATTTATAATCATTCTAGTTTTTTCTCTTATTTGTTCAGAATGGTTCATTACCATAAATGCTGGACTACTATGGAGTCCATTACTAGGTCTGATAAGTTTTTGATCAAGTAATTCTTTTATTTGAGTTTTAAATTCTTGTGTATCTTGTATGGTATACATCATTGGTCTAACTCTTATAATAACATTTTTTGTTAATTCTATTTTAGCTCTAGGATGATATGATTTTCAAAATGATAATGAATTTTCTCTATAAACCTTTTCTAATTGTTCTATGATTTTTTCTATACTCATTTATATTCTTGTTTTTAGGATTTTTTTTATATCTTATGTTTTTATTTCGTTTTGTGTAATTGGTTTTTTCTCCCATTTATCACCATGCTGGACTGACTGAACTCTGTAAGGTCTAAACTCTCTTGACATTTTTAATAAATGTGCACATGGTGTTTGTAACATTATCATATAATTATTTTGTTTATAATATTGAAATTTTTGGATAAAGTCATTTCCTAATAATACATCACATTCTAGTTTATCATAACTATATATTTTATTTATAACTACTTGCTTTCTTCCAAGTATTATATCGACTTTATCGGCTCTATTAATTATATGCGTACTTTCTCCTGTAACTTCTGTTATTTTTATCTTATTATTGGTATTCCATGTTTTGATTAAGAAACTTTTAAATATTGATATATCACTTCCTGCATCAATTAATGCATAGGTCGTTATATTTGTTTCAACAATAGTAACTTGTATATATACAGCAAATGGAAAGCTTATCTGATTATTCATTCAACTTTTTGCATAATATTGTTTGGCTATTATGAGTTATATATAATCCTTCTCTTTTTACACTGTAATCTTCCAATCTATTTAAGAAACTCATTCCTAATAGTATATGAGGTTCTATGTCCATATTGTTGTCTATGTAACATGGTACTAGAAGGTTAATTCCTCTTATTTTTATTGGTACCTCAACTTCTAATTCTGTAGTATGTAGTTGTCCATCAAAATTGATATATCTATATGGTCCAGTCTATGGGTTATTAATCCTTTGTTTTTGTTTGAAGATATATAACATTCACTAGCTCATGTATCTATTAATATGTTTGATCCTTTTATATGCTCTTTTCCATTGAAGTATTCTCCTTCTATTTTCATATTTCTAGCATTTCTATGAAGTTTTATTTCTCTAGTATTACTAGTCTCTCCTAACTGTCTTCTATTAGGTAGACTTAAACTTCTTGATCTTCTGATTAATCTTCCATCTCCAAATGTTATTCCATTTTCAGGGTATTCTTCTTTTCTTAATTGTATGATCTCAGGTTTATTTTTTGTTATACAAAGTTCAGAATTTTCTGGAATTAAGTTTATCTGTTTGTTTGGTTATACAATTTTACTAATATCTTTGCATTCTTTATGGACTTCAATGTATGATTTTTTAGAATAAATATTTTCATAATTAGAATTAGTAAATGCATATAATGCTCTATATTCTATAGTCATAATTTGATCTACTGGTTGCATTATGTTATCCCTATGTAATTTAAAATGTATTCCTAAAACTTCATTGAAGTTTTTATTTTTCAATGAGACACAATATTTTGGGTAACATGTAAATATTAGTTTTTGATATGCAAAGTTTCCTTCTATAGTTCCTAGATGACTCTCTTTTAAAATTATTATTCTTCCATCATGTAGACTTACAGTCAAAGGTGAATCTATCCCTTCTCTGAATAAGGATTTAAATATTATTTGTATTCCTGCAAGATAAACCTATTAAATCTTTTCACTTTACTTTTTATTAATCTTTGTTAATAATTCTGTAACTGTATTTTTTGGTAAAAGATTTAATTTATGTGTTCCTTGGGTTGTTCTAACGTCTATTGTTTTTTCAATTTTATGATACTCATTTATTGCTATCCTTTCTCTTCTCCATATTCTGTCTAAAATTTTCCATTTTCCAACTTTTAAATATAGGGATAATTTTTGTATTTTCTTAAATTTATTATTGTCGAATGTTACTTTCAATCCATAACCATCTATTCCTTCATATTCTTGTATATCTATGTTATTTTTTTCTATTTTTTCTATTTCTCTATTCGGATTTATCGCTCTTTGAATCTGTTTCACTTATGTAAATTTCCTGATCATAATATTCTTCAATATCAGATATTTCACTTAATTCACTTGCTATTTCTAAATATTCCTTTTGCAATATTTTAACTTTTTTCTTGGTAGAATTAGGACTTATATATCTTAATTCTCCACAATTACAATATTTAGTCTTTTATCCTTCTTATAATGTTTATTTTTCTGTTTTTTATTTAGATTATATTTTCTTTTACAAACACCTTCTTTTAGGTTTTATATATTTGTCCTAAAATTTCAGAATTTTTTAAACTTCTTATTTTTCTATTTTCTCAGGATTACATCCCCATTGTATAGTTTTTCCAAATCTTAACAATATATTCTAGTCAATTTTCCTTATTTTTTCAATAATTGTCTTTGCTGACATATATATGCTAATATTTCGAATAGAAATTTTATTCTTGATCCTAATGTCTTAAGAATTCTAGGTTTATCTCTAGCAAATTGTTCAAATTCTATTTTAAAATATTTTCCACACGAACCTGGTAATTTATTATAATACATGTCTTGGTATATTTTTTGATTTTCATTACTATAAAATTGGACATAATAATATTCTTTAAATTCACATGTATATTATTTAATTTTACACATATCACATATTGTTAAATTTATCAATCTGACTCTAACATTGTCTTTTTTCTCTTACTGATTCTTGTTTAGCATTACCTATCCAGTTTTCTCCTATGGACTCATCAATATATTCTGTTAACCTTTCTATACCTTCTCTATCTGATTTTATTATTTTTGTTTGAACATTTATTCTTATTAAAGTTTTTGTATCATTACTAATTCATTCCCACAAATTTCTAACATTTCCTTCAAATGATGAAACTAGGAAGTCTATAATTCTTTCAGTACTCTCTCATTTATCATCTTTATTATATAAAAGGAATAATATCATTGAATCTGTCCAAGTTAATAAGGCTTTTCGGTGTCTATTTTACAATATAAATCCAATTTTGTTCCTCCACATTAATAGGTTTATCATAATTATCATTTAGTTTATATCTATCTTTATTCTTATTTCCTTTAGGTGGTTTGCCTATCTCTAACTCTATCATAATATTGTCTATGTGGTTTGCTATATAAAGGTGCATAATTTTCATCTGGATCTGGTAATTTAGAAGTTCCTATTAGAACTGGATTAGGTGCTCATCTAGTGTTCATTAACACTTGGTATTCATTCAAATTTTCTATAAGTAAGTCTAGTTCTTAATCCATCTTTATTTTGTTTTTCGTCAAATTTTTCTTCAGCTTTAAGTTTTCCTAACGTTTTTTCTATGAATTTTTGTAATTCTAATTCTTCTTCTTGTATTTTTGGTAATATGTTTTTTTCTAAATTTATCATCCATGCTTCCAGATTCTATTACAATTTTTCTTGTTTAAAATGTTTCTTTCCAATGCTAACAAATTCTTTTTCTATAAGTTTTTTATCTTTATTTTTCTTATTTTCTTTTAACTCTCTAATTTCAAGTTTTAATATATTTATGTCATTTCTTGCTTCTTTTAATTCATTTTTAACTTCTTAGACATCACTTATTAATGATTTTGTTAATATTTTTAATTCTTCAAAACATTCACTTATTGACATTTTATGCTCTTGGTTTAGTGGTTTGTGGCTTTTGTACCTTAAATAGTCTATCGTACATATTATCAATCTTTGTTTCTATTTTCATGATTCTTTCTTCTATTGATATGATTCTTTTATTATTTATCTTTTCACTTAATTTTTCTATTTTTCTACAATTTTTCTTATTTCTTTTAATTCTTGAAATTGTATTGTTAGCTTGTTTTGGATATTTTGTAATTTTTCTCAATATTCTTATCTTGTATATTTAATTGTTGAAGCTCTTCAATAGCTATTTTATCTTGTTCATTTATGTTTTTATATGTTTGCTATAAAAAGGCACTTATCCAATTTAACTACATCTTGAGAAATTCATCAGAATCTCCCCATGAGCTTAAGGATTGAAACATGATTGTATTGACTCCTTTTATTTGGTAAGATCCAACTGGTAGTTTAATATTTTCTATCATTTGTTTCTCAAATTTTATTTATGGGAATTCTCTCATTAAATTTTTCCTCTAGTATACTCAATTTCTAATCTTAGTTCTGTCTCATATTTTACTTCTTTACATATCATTATTATATTCACAAAATTCTTCAATTGATTTTAACATTATTTTTCTTTGTTGTATTCTTTAATATTTTATATAGTCTTTTATTTCTCTAGTCTTATCATATTTTTCTATATTGATTTTTTATTTGTTATTTAGAATCATAAGTATATTAGGTAATTGTTTTAGAATTGTACTAAAGTATTTTCTCTTATTTTCTAATGATTTTAATCTTAGAAATCATTTTCTTTTTATATTTCTTTCTTCTATCATTTGATCCATTAAATTTCCTCTTTGTTCTGTTATTAAATATAATTTTTCGTTTGTTTCAATATCTAGATATTTGATTAATAAAGGATCTGCTCTATGGTATTCAATATTAATCTGTGATGTCTCTTTGTACTAATTCTTCTATGATGTCATTTTAATATTTCATTTATTATAAAATATCTTTTTACTATATTGAAATTTATTATATCATATATATCTCTTCTTATGTCTTCATTTAAATTCTTTAAAGTTCTTAAGATTTATATTTTATAATTATCAGGTAATATTAATGTTCGAGTAATTATAAATTCTAGTGTATGTATTCTATATTTATTTTTATATTTATATTTATATTTATATTTTGTCATATAGTATTTGTCCTTTATATCTGCCATATGACTCTGATACCAAATTGAGGGGGTGCTACTATGAGCGAACAAAAATTAAATAAAATCATATATTAAAACTGTTTTGAAATTTTTCATACTTTAGAGTTTGAAATATAAAGCTTGAAGGACTTATATGTTAAATTATATAAAATGAGTATTTTGGTAAATTTATTTCTGTATGATGATCTGTAGGTTCCTTCTTGTACAAATAGAGAAACGATACTGCTATTAGTACAGAATCACGTCCAGATGCTTAGGTGGAGGCTGATGTGGAGTCATGCACTAAAACGCAAGTCAAAACATTAGCTGCCTAAGTGGGTATTCGGAATTGAAGTATATGCTCTTTCATTTGGACGCTTCCCAACTTTTTTTGATTTTCTATGAACAGTGGTCTATGAGATTCTATCACCATTCTATCCACATTAATCACTATTTTATCACATTTCTATCCGCATTGAATCAACTTCTGTGCATATATGCCCCCTTTCATTTGGACGCTTCCCAACTTTTTTTTGATTTTCTATGAACAGTGGTCTATGCCCCTTTCATTTGGACGCTTCCCAACTTTTTTTGATTTTCTATGAACAGTGGTCTATGCATCATTCTATCCACATTAATCACTATTCTATCACACTTATATCCGCATTGAATCAACTTCTATCCGGATAGAAGTGCATTTTCCTGGTTCTTGTTTTATTTTCTTCAAAAACTGATTTCTTGACAATAGATCGGGAAGACAAAAACACAACAAAATTGCATAATTTTTTGATCATTAAAGCTAAGCTTTCATAAGCCAGAATACAATTCCTATCCTAAGATACACTTCCTGAAACTGACCGTAGTTGTACACTTCCTATCACAAAATATAATTCATGTCACAACATAACCTTCCTATCACAAAATAAAAAATACATTTCCTGGCACAAAATACACAACGCAATAGACCATAGATTTACAATTCTTTGCATATTATCCATTTGCAAAATAAGAAAATAGACTCATATATTTCCTTCACTCCCAACTTGTGAATATGCCAAAGAATTTTGTGTTGGCCATTGCGATTCCAGCGACACATTTGAGGCTATTACTTGTGGGGATCTGGTCGGCCCCTTCAATTTATTTGACGAATGACCAACCTGTAAAAAGGAAGCATGACAAACATATATCAACATACCGTGGAAGCTTTACTTGCGCCAAATGTAACCTCATTAAAGTTCAACTTAAAAAAAAAAAAAAATCTCGTGAATATAATATTGAACCTTTGATCTCCTTGTCGCTCTTTCCAAAGTTTCTTTGATGCGTAATTTTTTGGGTGCTCCCTTCCGCCGAGTACATTTTGGATCATTTATAATAGTATTTACTGTCACATCATAATCATCGCATGGACCCTTCAAATTTGGCATCACATTAGTCCCGATGTTCAATGAACTAGTGATAAGGTTTGTAACCCACTTCATAACATCTGGACTTTTCACTTCATCGTCTGCAATAAGGTTCGCAGCTTCGCCAAAGAGTTCACACATTTGTTTGTATCTTTCTTGACTTGGGGTTATTTTCAATCCATCATAGTTCATCATGACCCTAGAGTGGGCACGAGGCACGTCCCTCCTCCATCTTCTGAGGATGTACCACTCCGGAAGTGTCTTGACTCCTTCTCGAATTAGCACAGCGATCGAATGTCTACAGACTACACTCGTGAACTCGAACAAGTGACAGCTATAAACAATAGTTCTACTTTCTTCTTCAAAAGACACACGAAAATATTTTTCCTTCAAAGGATCATTGATAACAACGTTCTCTCGCACTACATATACATTCTCCGAGCTTCTCTGGCTTGTGGAAACAACCTCACAATACATCATATTTGCAGTGAACTCATTCTGAAACTCCTTGAATTTGTCTAACGTGTACACATATTGAAATTTTTTCTCTAAGTCGTACACAGTAACACAAGGAATCATTTGTGTAAATGACTTGAACTCGGCTTGAAACTCCTTCTCCACTTTAGACCTCAAGGCCCGGTCATATGGCTCTACAAATTGTTTCAACGATGTTCTTGAATGAACGAATCCATCAAAAAAGGCATTCATGCTCTCACTCCGTTGTGTTGTCGATATGCCAGCCCAAAACGTTGTTCGCAAGAAACAAGGAACCACCTCCCTCTATTCTCGTAAATACTTAATAACCAATCATTCGTGTGTAGAGCAAATCTTTCAATGATCACCCACCATCCATGTTCAAACTCCTCGGTACTTTGAGAATCATACACAACCTCACGTACAGTTGATAGAATTGAACCTTTCTCAGCATGATCACCAAACTTCTCCGGTAGCTTCTTCAAAATATGCCAGAGACACCATCGATGCTTTGTATTTGGAAAGACTAATGCAATTGCATTTTGCATAGCCCGGTCCTGATCTATAATAATACCTGATGGAGCTTGATTACGCATGCATTGAAGCCAGGTCTTAAAAAGCTAAACAAATGACGCAGTATCCTCGCCCGACAATAAACCACATCCAAGTAATGTTTATTGGCCATGATGATTTACCCCAACGAAGGGAGCAAATGGCATGTCATATTTGTTTGTCAAGTAGGTTGTGTCAAATGTCACAACGTAACCAAACTCCTTATATGCCACCCTACTTCTATTGTTTGCCCAAAATACATGTTGAAGTCGTGAGTCATCATCCAAATCCATGCTAAAATAAAAGCCACTATAATTTGATTGCATTTTCGAAAAATATGTCTGGATAGCCGCTGCATCCCCTTCGCCTAGTCTGAGCCTCCTCACTTTCTCAATATAATTCCGACAATCCTTTTCTACACAACGCAATTTTGCGTACCCGCCTGCTTCAACAACCACCGAGTTAAAACTTTTATGTAATGGAATCCCAGACACATCATTTACTTCAAGCCTACGCTTCACCTCTATAGTTAAATCTCGATTGCATCTGAACAAGCTAGATTTCGAAGGACTAGTTCTACGATTAAGTTGGACAGAGTTGATTCGCTATTTTCCACATAATTTTAGAGATGTAGTAATCCTCGCTCTACAACTTGATTGGATGGTAAGTTGTGGTGCAAATTACTTGCTTGAGGTACTAGGTCAGCTACCTTCTCGACCGCAAGTATATATCACATATCGAAGATTTCCAGCTTCATCCTTCTTTGAATTTCTCCTTCTAACTGAAAATTGACTATTCGGGAATATTTTTTGTAAAAATCAAATACGGATTTTTCATTTTCAAATTTCAGTCCTACTTCTGGCGGCGTTATACTGTCCTGGGTATCATGTTCTACAAGCTTCACATAATAATCTTCTCCAAGCTCAACATACCCATCCTCTTCATTTCCACGTTCTACACCTAGGGTTCAGGTTACATGTAAGCTAAGTCAGATCAAATGTTTTCAAATGACACTCACATTTCAACATTCATAAACTGGAACAAAGGTTACAAAAAGGAACTCAAAAGCAATCCTCTACCTACTGCTATCTCAAATATCTCGTGATTGAGTTGCACATTAAATATTCTAAGTGTTCTCCACTACATCATGCATTAACCAACTCCTAAACTCTAAACCATTTATGATTTTCCCAAAAAAAAAAAGAAAAGGAATGAAACACGTACAGAAAAAGGAAGCAAAATATGATACTGGGTACTGAAATTACTAACCGACAACGAGAAATGGTAGATTACCTGTGCCAGAGATGGAGGCCATTTTATGATTTCGAAGCTGGATCATATATTAGCTTCCCAACATTGATGTTCCATTCTCTGCATTGGTGCTTCTATTCTGATAGTTCAGGAGTACAGGTTTACACGGATTGGTATAGGTTAGAGGTGAGGCTATGTTCCATGGTAACCAGAAATTACGTACTGAATGGAGTATATGGTCGGTGATCGGTGGGAATAGGATTGCTACAATATCTTACTCTTTTTGTTCATTTTGATGAAAAGGGAAAAGGCGCTTCCTGAAGAAGCAACGCAAGTACAAAAGTTAAATCCCGCTATTTTTTTTTCTTTTTCCTGTCCATTTTTTCCTTTCGACTTAGGTCTCACCGCTGGCAGTCCAGCATGGCATATATTTTGTACAGGAGTCTGTATGCCAGTTAGTACGAATGACGTTTTCCATAGAGAAATCCGTTAAAGAATAGGGAAAGAATTGAAAGCCACTTTTTTTAATTTTCCTTCAAATTTATTTTCAATTAATATATTTTTATAACATCTACCACTTTTTACACTTTTCAATCAATTTTCAATTAAGCATTTTTTCAAAAACTCAAAATTTCCTAAAATTCCCAAAAAAATAACTACACTAAAGAGGCTCCAAAATTTGAGCTTTTATCATCAATTCTCGTTAGTTGTAGCTTTGCGCTCGGGAACTTATTTGAAAGGAACACAATGTGAAAATGAAAATAGTCCCATCTTTGTGAATCTTACGAAATGTATAGGTAAAAAGTAAATTGTTTGGGGTTTTAATAATAAGAATATAAATCAGATACAAATAGGTTAAACAACACAAAAGGTCCCTAACTTTTGCGTTTCTTGTGAAAATCCTCTATAACGTTTCAATTTTGACATTTACACCCTCAGAATCACCAAACATTGCGAAATTGGTCCCTATCGTCAAACGCCTTTAACTTCAACAGTTAAAAAAGGGATAATTGACACATTACATCCCTAACATTTTGATTTTTTGTGGAATAAATCTCTAATGTTTAGATTCTTTGTGGAATACATCTCTATTCTTTTATTTTTGTGCAAAACATCCTCGAATAACTCAATTCTTGCTAAATAAAATTTTTTTCATTATTTTTCCTTATAAAATGATAAATTTACCCTTACACTTTAAATTTTAAAAAAAATAAGAAAATGTAAAAATTAGTTGCACCCATGACTTCAAATTTTTCAAAAAGCGCAAATGAGTCACGGTGGAACAATAACAAAATTAAATATAATAAATAAATAAAAATAACAATAATGTATTTATATATTTTAAAATATCATATAAATTTATTAACAAGATCATTAATTCAGTAAAAGCATTTGCTTCATTATTCTATATAACTTTAAAATTCAAGAGACTTTGTAACGAACATTTGTTCTTATTGAACTCAACATATTTTGACATTTTCAAAATAGAATTTAAACTAATGAATTAAATATTATTATTAAATTGATGATCTTGTTCATACATTTATATGATCTTAAATTAAAATATATAAATACCTTATTGTTATTTTTATTTATTTATTATATTTAGTTTTTGTAATTGTTTTCTATGACTCATTGCACTTTTTCAACAATTTGATGTTATGGCGCAATTAATTTTTACAATTTCTTATTTTCCTATTTTTTTATTTTAAAAGAGAGTAAATTTGTCATTTTATAAGGAAAAATAATGAAAAAAAAAAGATTTATTTAGTAAGAATTGAGTGATCAGGGATGTTTTGCACAAATTAAAAGAATATGGATGTATTCCACAAAATCTAAATGCTTGGAATGTAATGTGTCAATTATCCATTTTTTTAACGGTTAAAGTTAACGGTGTTCGATGGTAGGACCAATTTTGCAACGTTTGGTGAATCTGGGGTATAAATGCCAAAATTGAATGTTGGGAACAATTTTTGCAAGAAACGCAAAGGTTATGGACTTTTTTTGCTGTTTACCCTACAAATAAACAATAATGTAATTTCTCTATAAATCTTTAATCCTGAAAAGCTAGATAATAAATATTAAAAATGGAAAAGAAAATCAGACAAGTTGTAATCTAATCCCACAAACATGATGAGTTTCTATATGCCTGTGCATGTTAACTATTTCTTCAGCCTGGCTGTAAGTTCACTCTCAAGTACGCTTAAGCAAGCTTCAAGTTCCAAAATTCTTCTCGACTACCAGGAGGCGCACCGTGATAATGGGCTGTTTTCAGTTTATGTTTAGGAGGAAAACCAGGAGGCGCATCAGGATAATGGACTGTTTTCAGTTTATGTTTGGGAG
The DNA here is from genome assembly GCA_963555705.1 of Ligustrum vulgare. Taxonomy (NCBI): domain Eukaryota; kingdom Viridiplantae; phylum Streptophyta; class Magnoliopsida; order Lamiales; family Oleaceae; genus Ligustrum; species Ligustrum vulgare. Next base: position 67,876,123 of record OY743171.1, on the reverse strand, counting down.
GAAAACCAGGAGGTGCATCAGGATAATAGACTGTTTTCAGTTCATGTTTGGGAGGAAAACCAGGAGGCGCATCAGGATAATGGACAGTTATCAGTTGTGAAGTTAGTCCAAATTTATCCGCGGCTGTGTTTGTTATTATTCCTGGAACTTCACTCTGCATAGTAACTTCATCTTGCTTTATCAATTGGTGCATTCTTGTACAAGATTCGACACCTGCTGCAGTAGACATAAATTATGAAAACGAGCGGACAACAGAAGAATAACATTTCAACAGATTTCTTACTTTTTCTTTTTACTTCGACGGATTTGGGCAGGAAACCAGGAGGGACATCAGGATAATTTCTTGAATTATGTAGTTCTGCATCTTCTTCTAGTTTTACTACTGGCTCAATCTTTATAGACAATCCGACCCCTCCAATCATAGGCACGACATTTTGAAATAAAGTAGACTGCAAAGGCTTCACTTTCCTGGGCAATACTTCATTGCACTGGAATTTACTACAAGTTTGCAGCATTGGCAAAGAAGCATTAACTGTTTTCAGTTGCTTCGACTTGTTTGGACAATAATGAGGTACTCGCAAGCTTCTTCGCCGTTTCACCACACCTTTAAACGCATTCACTGGACATAACACTGTTTTTCTCCACCATTCCAAATACCGTGTAGTCACATCCGATTCAGATAGTCTAGATGGAAGATATAGCATTTCATCATCACTCAAAGGCTTGAAATAGTCACACCAGGCCGTATCAGGACTCTTATTGTCTCTGGAAATCCATCCAGGAAGATCTTGATCATACCCAAATTGCATAGCAACTCGATGTGGATTGTAAGGTTCTTCGCAATCCATACCAACTAGTTTACACACCTTCAAACATCTAGCCAATGACTCAAATACACAATCCATATCTCTACAAACAACCCATGCTTCCTTTTCCTTATAAAACTTAGGAATTGACCAATTCTCAAGAGCCAATGCATATGGTCTCCAAAGAAAAGTCTCTCCAGCATAATTAATAGCAGGCCTCACATTCCCAATATCAGATTTCAGGCCCTCCCAAAGAGCCAGTCGAAGCTCACCGGAGTTCATGGAATTAGGCCGTGGGTGCAGTGGTGGCAGCCTCTCCCAAGCCCAAACTTGAACATAATGCAACGAGGACCAAAGGGTAAGTACCAAAAAACTGTCAGACTCTTTCATCTGGGTTGAAGCAGCCATTGATCCTGTCAATAAGCCCATGTCCCTATATATGCTCGCTAGAACAGCAGGTGCTAGAGCCACCCGAGTTCCCCTGGCAAGGTAAATTGCAATTCGAAAAATATGTTCACCAATCTTATCCTTTTGATTACCAGGAAAAACACACATCGACAACCATAGAGAAAGAAATGCTTCATGCTCATATTCACTACCGGTACCCATGAACATCTTTAACCACTTAGACTTGATATTTGTATCAAGGCTTACAAGAAATTTTTTAATATTAACGAGCTCCGGGGAATCAAGAGGCGATGAAACAGGATTACCCAAAACTGAAAAACCACCCAAAATCAGCATATCTTCCAATGTAACAGTGGCCTCACCCCATGGAAAAATAAATGTATTAGTGTCAGTACACCATCTTTCTGCAAGCCCAAAAATCAAATCACTGTCTACATATATTTTATACGTAGACGCCATGATAACTTCATAAATCCCAACTTTTTTCCAGACAGAGTTGTACCTCGACTCCATCTGATCGACCCATTTATCCCATTTCTTGATTGGATCCCTCCGTCCATTGAAATTCACCTTAAGAGACCATTTTGGTTTAGGAGTCAGAAATGGAAGCTTAATGGGTGGTCCATCAATGGAGGAAACAGAGGGTTTAAGAAAATGGGCTGTTCTCAATGTTGGTATACCACCTGTGGGTGAAACCATTAGCTCTTTTCTTTGTTCCATAATTTCTTGAACTGATTCTACCATGATGAAGAAGCAAAAAACTATACAAAAGGAAGATAAATATAAAAAAAGTTAATGACGGATTTCAATCCAGGTAAAGAGAAGATAAACAAAAAAAGTACCATAAAAGGAAAAAAATGAAAAAGGGAATTCAAGGGAAAGTACTTCACTTTTCACAAAATTATTTTCACACGTCTCGCATTGTTTTTATAATCATGTCTATATATTTCAAGAACAGTAGAGAGGAATATATAATTTCGCATTGCCTATAAAAAAGATGAGATTCTTGTGCCTTCATTGCACTGGTACCCTTAAGGTGCGAGCATAATTCTCTGGCAATGGAGCAGGTCTGATGGGTGATGGCCAGTTTGGGAGTGGGGCTGGGGCTGGGTGCTTCTCTCTTTTATCAATTATATAAACTTGGTAAAATGTGTGGTTAAAAAATGAAAAAAAGAAAATATGTGTGATTAAAAAATAATTTAAAAATTTTTATTATTTATAAATTATAATGAAATGATTTTTTTTAAAGAAAAGAGAAATTATTGTTTTCACTTTTACACGTTTTCACATTTAAGCCTCCGTTTGATTGTCATTATTTGACAAAAAAAATAAAAATAAATAAAGTTTACAATAGTGATTGATAGGATTGTCTAATTAAAAATGAGATAAATTTTGTGGGTTTAAGTGTAGAATATTTAACACATGTTTGATTCTTATTATTTTCAATTCATTTTTATATCGTACTCAATTTTAAGCACGCATTTTAAAAATTAAATCAAATATTCTACACACAATTTTTTTTTTCTCATTTTGAACCATGCAATACCTTATGAATCACTATTCAAAACTTTTTTTGCCAAATAATGGCAATCGAATAGAGACTTATCGTTAAACTGTGTTGTTAAAATTGAGTACTGAAAAATAATGGAAATCAAACAGAGTGTTATTCAGGTTCAGGCACATTGGTTACCTTAAGCCCAATGCAGACATTCTTTTTGATGTTTCAGCACTATTAGCCGTTATGGATTGTGGTTTTTGCCGCTACGTTCCTACAATAGAAAATTTATGGAGCCCCTACCCGTCACTTGGCGGGTGGGGAAGGAGTGGGGACTATAATTGGGGACCTTATAATTTTACATTCCTAGAATTTGGAATAAGGCGGTCCACGATCTTGCTTCTTTTGCTTTTAATATTGTTGATGTAATTTGTTGAACTCATTGCATGTTGTGCTTTCTTTTGCTTGCGATTCTCAGCAATTTTCCTTTATGTTTGGATTAGACCAATCTCATGGCTACTCGCATACTGGGAATACGGTACTCCATTATCCGTGCTTCGTGCTCAATTAAACACAAAACCAGCGTTTGGCAGAGAATAACTCTTGTTTACAGGACAAAGTGCAACAGCTGCGTGTTTAATTTCCTGCTTGGTGTTTAATAAAGCTAATAAACGATAATGCCATTTCTCCATTAAACTGAAATACAGAGAAGTTAAAGATAAGAAAAATAGAAAGAAAAAACTGATAAGATTATAGTCTCACAAACAGGGGCGGACCCAGGGTGGGGCCTCCTGGGGCACGTTCCCCTGTAAAATTTTGAATTTTTTTTTTTTTTTGGTAGGTAAATTTTTTGTTTTAATCTTCAAACTTGATTTATTAAGATATAAATATAATACTGCACATTTGCAGTGCACTCAGGACTCAGCACTTTGAAGATGATACATTACATATAATTTCTTTTTTTTTATATATAAAAATAGTGCACCAATGAAAGTGGAGCCATGGGCAGTGGGGGATGTGATTTATGCTAATTATATTATAAGCGTGCAAGGTTAATATAATTATTTATTTGTTTGGGAATTGAATATTTTCTAGTACTTTTTCATTTTTCGGTCTCTTCTTACAAAAAAAAATGTTTGGGGGCAGTGTGATTTATGCTAATTATATTATAAGTGTACAAGGTTAATATAATTATTTATTTGTTTGGGGATTGAATATTTTCAAGTACTTTTTCATTTTTCGGTCTCTTCTTACCAAAAAAAATTTTCGGGGGCGCTGCACCCGAACCCCTGTACCATCCGTGTGCCCCACTAGTACAAATGCTCTGCGTCCGCCACTGCTCACAAACATGATAAGCAGCCAGTTCTGTTCATGTTAACTACTTCAGGCTTGCAAGTTCACTCCCGAGCATTCTTATGCGAGCTTCAAGTTCCAAAATTCTTGTCAACTCAGATTTAGTCATGGTATCTCCTTCCTGAGTCGATATATTTTCTCCGCTTGTAGTTCCATGATCTTGTTCTTCAACCATGACGGATTTTCCTTTTGCAAGCCTACCCTGCACATTATGTACTTCCAGTTTTATCCCAGGGTTCCTTTTGTGATGCTCAACATTGCAGGATGATCTCTCCTCATTGCATCTTGTTTCTATGCCCTAAGATTTGGGTGGAAAACCTGGAGGGACATCAGGATGATGATCCATTATGAGTTTAGATTGTTGGGATTTGTCTGTGTTCGTCTTTGACCTTGCCATTGATCTTGTTATTCTTGCACCTGCAATGTGTGTAGAAATTTCTTCATGCTTTCTCGAAGGAACCGGATCTTGCCATGGTAAATGAAGAACTATGAAAATGAGAAGATAAAAGCTAAGCCTCTCTTAAAATTTGTTTATAAATTTTGTTTATAAATGGACACAAGACAACATTTCATTGGACATTTTATTTGAAAATCAACAATGTAACGCCCCGAATTTCGTAAAATTCGGGAACGTCACTTTTCTAAATTCTTGAATAAACTTTGTTGCGGAAAAATGATTCAATATTAAATATCGCATTTATCGAATAAAAGTTTAGCGATAATTCAAATGGAATAAGTATTTTCGTACAAATTTGTAAAAAATGACAATTCTTGATAAAATGAAATAATCATTTCAAAGTTCACGACTTTTAAAAAAATATCAATTTGTAATTTGCCGTCATTGCCCATCACTCGCCATCGTCTCCGAAATCTGCAAAAATTGTTAAAATAACGGGTTGAGCATTTCAAAAATGAAATATTCAGTAGACTCATCGCCAATAATTAATCTACAAGATAATTGAACAAGAAATTATGCAAATAATGTAGTGACATTCTTTTCTTATTCATAGGCATCCCATAGTGAACGCAAATGAACACATTCTTTTCTTTTCTTGGCTAGCAGATAAGTTATGCCCAGCATAACATAATTCTTTATCTCAAAAGAGATATTCTTTTCTCATGCAATTAAGCATAAAATCACACAAATCCACATAACACATGCAATTATAATATAAATCAATTAGTGGGGGCGAGTCTACCTTAAATTCGATGAGTGCAAAGTTGAGCGGGAAACGACTTAAATCCTTTAAATCTCCGTACGCCTCGTCTAGCCAATAAGTTACCTTAGTCTTTAGAAATTTGTAGTTTAAAAATAATAATTTACAATTTGAGGACTGAAATTGATGTTTTGAAAGTTGAGGGACTAAAATGAATACTTTGAAAGTTGAGGGACTAAAATGAATACTTTTGAAAGTTGGGTTGAAACTCAAAACAAATATTAAACCATAGGGCTGAAATAATTGATTTTAAAAATGGAGTGGCTGATTAAAATCATTTAAGACTTAAGGACAGAAATTATAAGTTTTAAAGCTAAAAGGGCTGAAATAAATCATTTTAAAACTGAAGGGACTGTTTTAAACTATTTTAAAACTTGAGGGACTGAAATGGATAACTTGTAAAACTTGGGCTTAAAATCAAATGAATTCGACCTACAGGGACTGAAATAAAATGGTTTGATACTTAGGGGCTAAAATAATAACCTTTGAAAATTGGGTACTAAAGTGTAAATATTTGAAACTAACATATATACATATATATCTATCTCTCATATCTCTCTCTCTATCGTTAGAGAGAGAGAGATCAGAAAAAGAGAAGGGGCGACGCCCCCTTCTCCGCCAGCTGCTGCCGGCGCTTCAGCCGGCGAGGCGCCGCCGGCACGAGGCGGCGGTGAGGGCGGTGAGTGTGTGTGTGAAGGGAGAGGACTTTGGGCGATTTGGGGGCTGGAATCCGAGGTGAAACGAGGCTCAAATCGTGATGAAATTCCGGTATTAAATCTGGCGGCGAAGGGCTTAAGGTCGAGGTAAGTGCCGGGTTAGTCTATTCTTGGTTTATGGTTTGATTTGGGTGTCGATTTTGGAGTAGGGATGAAGAGGGTAGTGGCGGTTGTGGGGTCTAGGCGGCGGTGTGGTGGTGATGTGGGTAGCTGTGAATCTGGGCTCGGTGTTGTTGTTATCGTTTGGGTCTGTTGTTCGGTTGGGAGTCATGAAGGTGGTGGTGGCTCGATTGTGTTGAAGTGGAGATTGGGTGTAGGCTGTGAAATTTGGGTTCGACTCATGGTGGTTCGATTGGTTGGGTTTAGGCAGTGATGGTGGCGTTGGGCTTTGGGTTGTATTCCTTTGGGTTTTCGATGAGTGTTGGAGGTGGGGCAGTGGGTGTGCGATCGGAGTGATGGTGATGATTCCGATGGTTTGGGTGGCGATAGGGTTGGCTGTTGCTGGTGGAGATTCTGGCAGTGAAGACTGAGTAATGGCAGTGGTGGAATTAAGGTCGGAGGGTCGTGGTTGTGATGATTTCTGATGGTGACGTTGGTCATGAATGGCGTGGGTTGGGCAAAAGTGGTGGTTGCCATTTGGGTGATGGTGGGATACTGATCGGAAGTTTGAGGCTCGACATTGTTTGAGGTTCACGGTGATGCTGTTGTGGTGATTCTTGGAGAGGCGGTGACGCCTGGAATGGGTATGTTGCGTGGTGTTGCAATTGGAGAGTTTTTTTTTTTTTTGGGGTTGGAGGAATGAATTGTTGATGAGAAGGAATGAAGATTTTAATATGGCTGATTGTGGTATGAACATGGTAACTTAGGTTAAAATCTTGATTCATGAAAAATTGTGAGAATTTTGGAAATGAGTATTGATCGTGTGAGGAAAAACTTGGAAAATAAGTTATTGATTTAGTTGGGCCAAGAATGACTTATTGGGTTTTTAAATAGGCTTGAATGATTGGTAAAAACATTTTGGCTCGATAAGTTGGATTGGATTAAAACAGTTGAAATTTGGACTTAAATATAATTAATACTTGGACTTTGAAAATAAACTGTGATATTGAAATATATTTGATAAAATTAAAATTTGACTAAGTATTTGAATAAATTAAATTTTTCACTTAACTGGCTAGACGAGCACGCGTTTAAAAATAAAATAACTAAATGATGGGTAAGGTCGAAGCGAAACGTTTTTAAAAATATTTATTTGAATAAAATCACGAAAATTCTCGGTCGCTACAAACAATTTCGTGTGGTCGAAGATTCCTATCCACCATTTTTGACCTTTCAAAAAAAATGAACTAACAAAATGTTATTACGTCGCTACTTATAATAAATGTTTATAAAGAATTCATTGAAAGATCCAAAAGAACACAAAAGAAATAAAAAACGAACAAAGTAATTCTACACTCAAATTCACTGTAAATTTTTTCGCTAGCTCCAATCAACTCGACCAAAAAAACAATCTAACTCCAATCAATTATGCCAAAACAAAAGGTATATAAACTCGTTGAACCATAATAATAATAATAATAATAATAATAATAGGTGTACCTTAATATAAACTTGTTCTTGTATATATAAGCCCTTCATCTAACTCAAGGCAAAAACACGAAATCCTTAAAAACTAATGGCAAAATGAAACTCTACCTCACTAAACACACAATACAGAGTTATTTATCTTATATAAAAGCATACAATGAAATTTATTTAAACTTTTACTCGAACAATATTCAACATAATACATAATACATAAACGCGTAAGTTACCTTTTCTACCATGTTTAATGTTTAAGCATCAATATGCATTAAATAGTTAGAAAGCAGTGTAGATTCGCAATTGTTTCTACTAAATTGTTGGTGACAAAAGAGGAGGTTTCAAATGCACTTTGGGATTTTGTTAAAAATTGACACTTTATTATGGTTTAAAAATGCTTGCTTTTGTTATAAAACTATCAAAATCTAAACAAAAATTAGAGAGGAAGAGATGGAGAGAATAGAGAGGAGAATTCTCATTCCATTAGGTGTAGGAAATATAACAATGAATGACTGTATTTATAGGAAGATAAAGTCATTCACAATAATTCTTTACAATATAAATTAGGTAGATATTAGGTAAGAAATTAGGTAGAAATTAGGTGAGGGAATTAGGTGAGGGATTTATATATATTTATAACACTCCCCCTTGAATGACTTATTGCTCAATTGCTCAATTGTCTGCCTCGTTAAAACATTGCTAAGAAAACCCAGTGGGATAAAACTTGAGCGAAGGAAAAAGAGTACAGCTGCTCCCCCTGATGTTGGCCATCATTAATCATTGAGTCTAATATCCAAAATGACATCAATGATAAGTAGTACAAATCATGTACTGAAATCTGAAGTGTTTCACTGCTTCAGTGTTTTAGTGCTTTAGTGCTGCCTCGTTAAAACCTTGTCAGTAAAACCCAATGGGACAAAATCTGAACGAAGGAAAAATAGTACAGCCGCTGCCTCGTTAAAACCTTGTCAGGAAAACCCTGTGGGACAAAATCTGGACGAAGGAAAAAGAGTACAGCATGACAGCATGATTCTCCCCCTGAAGTGTGCAATCAAGTATTTATGAACCTTTTGAATAATGATATCATCTTTCTTCTGGAATATATATGAAAATCTTCTTGTGTGTAGCCGATATCATAACATTCTTCATAAGATGTGTATGATTTTCTTCATTTGTTGATATCATTCCAGTATAATAATGTGTTGCCGAATTATAGCTTGTTGATAGCTATGATGATGCTTCAAAAACCTTGCTAGGAAAACCCTGTGGGACAAAACCTCAGAGAAGGGAAAAAGAGTGCAGTATTCTCATTAATTTTCATCAATACGCCTCAACTGTTGCCTCATTAAAAACCTTGCTAGGAAAACCCTGTGTGACAAAACCTCAGCTAAGGGAAAAAGAGTGCAACGCGTATTTATTCCTTTTCATGGAATATCACAAGTATATTGATGCAATCACGAATCTTTTCATCGTATAATTTATGATGAGCTTTATATAAATCGTTCATAGCTCATGATGTCATAACATGCTATATTAAGAAATGTTGTACTAATTTATTGATTGCATCTTTCACTTCTGGTGAATAATCAAATATTGGATCTTTCACTTCGGTGAATAATCAAATATTGCATTTTTCACTTCTGGTGAATAATCAAATTTAGAATTCACTTCTGGTGAATAATCAAATCTAGAATTCATTTTCATATTCACTTTTGGTGAATAATCAAATCTAGAATTCACTTCTAGTGAATAATCAAATCTAGAATTCACTTCTGGTGAATAATTAAACATATTCACTTCTGGTGAATAATTAAATCTAGAATTCACTTCTAGTGAATAATCAAATCTAGAATTCACTTCTAGTGAATAATTAAACATATTGATTTTCCGAATTCACTTCTAATGAATATTCATTTTCCGAATTCATTTCTGGTGAATATTCATTTTCTGATGGATAATATAATTTTGCATATTGAAAATCAATTGCATGCCCAAATATTCAAATATAATAATAGTACACTCCAATTTCACTTTCAACATATTATATCATGGAGTCATTTGTATCATTCTATAGTGATACTAATCTGGGCATATTGAATCTTTCAATGATTTATACATCTATGTTCTTGCACTTTATAAACTGCAATTTCTAATTTGCAGGAGTATAATCAATCATTGAAATAGATATCAATTTTGACATATAATCTACAATCATTTTACTTGAAATCCCAACGTACCGCGATCAACTGGTACATCAAAGAATACTCTCAAAGTACCGAGATGAGAATCATACATTTTGACCTCACTCATTGGTATATCAAAGAGCTCAAGCTAGTGATTTAGACTATAGTCTATCCACCATATGTCATGCCAGTTTAATGAAAAATTTTGCGCGCAACGAGTCGTCTTTTACGACTGTGTAATATTTTTCATTTGTATATATAATTACTGGCTTTACACATTTAAGCATTTGGACTTCAGGTCCTTGAACAATAATCCCTACATTGGGTTATATACTTTGCCAAAGTATTATAATTTCATAAACCTCATTTTCATAAGAGGGTATGCAGTCGACTTATTTATCGATTCTATCTCAATATAACATAGAGAGATCTCTTTATATGTTCTATCATCAGGTACCTGAATATCTTACATTTAATTATGTCCCTTTTACTCACCATGAGTATTTAGCTTCAAAGGGATCATCTTAATCATTCAAGAGATATTTATTTTGGAATCGATAGTCATTATGCTTCGGGCATAATTACGCTTCAGGCGTGTTTTCCCCCTAATGTTCTCAAACATTATCAATCGGCTAAAATGCCGCACATGTCGTCCCTTTAGGGATGTAATTTCAATCATATATCTCAGTGCGCTTTGGTGGATTGTATATATATCGCACTTTTACAAATCATAAAGCTTCTTGAGCTAATCCCTGTTTGACATAGAATATTGTTTATGATAAACAATTTCTCATAGAAAATAATTTGAAACTTTTGATAATCTAACCGTTTATTATAGAACTTCTGGTTCAATACGGTTTTATTTCATTTCTATGTATGAATATTTAATTCAATACAATATAGCTAAACTTCTGGTTCAATACAATGTATATTTCATTTATGAGCTTCTGGTCCATACTATATACATATTTCACTTGTACGTATGAACTTTTGGTTCAGCAAGATATTTCACTTGTACATATGTATGAACTTCTGGTTCAATACAGTATTCATTTCATCAGTAAGTATTTCTGTATATTTCAAATCAGTATACCTTTATTACTTTTATACCGAAAAATCAGGTACAATATCCAAGGAAATATCTCATGATCTCAATCTTGTCGCCAAATCTTCCCTTATATCGAAAAAGGTAATGACACATTATCTCATTGTTTCCACCTTTTCAATAATTTATTCCATTATTTCTTGATGGAATCGATGTCATTGACACGCGGAGCCACTGCTCTTTTACGCGTTGAATAATGCATTTAAATAGATGATTTGGGAAGAAGGCTAGATCCATCAAAAATGGATATCATACTTTCAAATATTCGCAAATATTATTCCAATCTTCCAATAAATGATTTGAGAAAAATTTATCGAATTAGGCTCGAAAGATTGAGGTTGCTGATGGATCATGGCATCCCAGAAGATGTTCGTTGGTTGATCGAAGCAAAAGTTCAATTAGCTGGTGAATTACCAGATTCATTTTCTAAGCACAAGTCTGGCTTAGGTAAAAGTACTTTTGCAAAGAAGCGAAGAGCAAAAAGATTAAATAGTTGCTACAAATGTGCTCGATGGACATGTGATACCCGTTGTAAATCAATAGGATATTCATCCATAAATCGAGATGATAGACTTCATTAAGGGTGGACTGAGTAAGGAGTCATTGGATGATATCCGATTGACTCTTGAGACGCACCCTAGTGGGTATGTGCAGCGTGAGCTACTATCTTTATGGGCTAAATTCATCAGCGATAAAGAGCGTTATAGTCTCAAAAATATAATAGCAAAAGATCCTGTTTGCCAGGCTGTTATAAACAATGATGTTTTGGCTATGCAGCATTAATACAAGGTAAATCATTTGATATATATGCACATATAAAATATTTTTCTGTTTCCTTTCACGGGTTTTGATAAAGGCTGGTTAAAAATATTAAATCACCGAAAGGTGAGTAGGGTGATTTTGTCAAAAGTAAATCTTCACTTTTTCGAAATACGAGCAGTAAATAGTGAAGTTTTACAAGTTTAAAAAGCCAATGGTTTTCACAGTTTATGCATCCCAAAATATTATTTTCTCATAAGTTTTTCCTTCCTTATTCTCCCAAAGATGGAAGGATCAAAACTTCGACAGATTAAAACTATCTGTGTATTTTGTGGATCAAAAGTAGGAAAAGGTTTTGGGTATCTAGAAGCTGCAGTGGATCTTGGAAAGAAATTGGGAGAGAAAGGTATCACTCTCGTGTATGGAGGAGGTAGCAGTGGATTGATGGGTTGTGTTTCACAATCCGCTCTAGTAGAGAAAGCAAGAGTGATAGGTTTTATACCTACTCCTTTAGCTGATATTGCAGGCAAAACACGAGGGCATGAAGTACAAACCTTATCTATCCATGAACGCATAACTTGCATGTTATATGGTTCTGATGCCTTCATAGCCCTGCCTGGAGGTTTTGGTACTTTAGAAGAAATCTTTAATATTACTTCATGGGCTCAACTAGATCTCCATACTAAGCCTATTGGGCTTTTAAATGTAAACAATTTCTTTGATGGTTTGCTAACATTTCTTGATTATGCTGTGGAACAGGGATTCATATCTCCATTTTCTAGGAGAATCCTTATTTCTGCTCCTACTATCGAGGAACTGCTGGATAAGTTGCAATCATATATTCCAATACAAGATCCAGCAGGAGTAAAGATAGATTGGTCGCAAGGAAGGGGAATCAAGCCAAAATGGAGTCCGGTTAATGTAAATTTATCTTTGTGAACTCTAGAATAGGTGGTGGTAGAGTACGAAGTATTCTCACTCTTGAGACACACCATAAATTTCTAGGATTTTATCAATGTTTTAATCTTGTGTACCTCAAAGATTTAAGGTGGTAGAGTATGGAGTATTTCTTACTCTTGAAACACACATTTTTCTTTATTTCCTCAAAAGGTCAGAGGTGGTAGGATACGGCTACTCCCGAAACACATCTCTAATTTTGAGGATCATAAATGTTTTCCCCTTTTGCATTTTGCATGTATGTCTCGTTTATGCTTCTTCAGGAGCAATAATAATATCATTTCAGTATGTTTAGATGATAATTTTTACTTCTTCTGGAGTAAATATGTACTTCTTCTGGAATATATAAGTGCTCGTGCAAGAACTTTTCCAGGCACTTATCATCTAACATTTATCTCATAATACTGATGAGATTATTTTCACATTAGCCATATCCGTGCTATCATGTGATATTATCTTATCATACATCAACATTCTCTTGTTGAATAATTTTCATCCACCCATTCATATTCAGATATTGGTAACTTCTGGTACCATTGGATAAAATATTTTTATCAACATTTACCAACTTTTTGGTAATGATAACTTCTGGTATCATTTGATAAAATATTATCTATCTTTAGTAGTGATAACTTCTGGTATAATTTAATGAAGTATTAAATAACAATATTGTATTAACAATAATAATACTAGGGTTATACCACCAAGTATATATTAACAATAATATTGTATATATATTAACAATAATAATACTGAGTTTATACCACCATGTATATATGTTGACAACAATCCTCTAATATGTTAGAATTAACCAACAATTGAGGTGTTTATATGTATTCAATTGATAAACCGACCATATAGGCGGTGTCAACATAATAAAATAATTAAACCGACCATATAGGCGATGTCAACATAATGAAATAATTAAACCGACCATATAGGCGGTATCAACGTAATGAAATAATTAAACCGACCATATAGGCGGTATCAACATAATGAAATAATTAAACCGACCATATAGGCAGTATCAACGTAATGAAATAATTACCTTTCATGAGTGAGTGAATCATATCTTTCAGTCAAGGTATTCATAATAGTCCAATCCGTTACGGTGCGTGAATTTGCTTTGAAAGTTTCGGGTTACACCATTTCTCCAATTTTTTCTATGGACTTGGAATTGATTTTCTAATCTATGATGTATAAATGATTTTCTAATACCAAAAACACTAGATTTGAAATATGAAACGTTGATTAATAATAATCTGGTTTCTGATACAGAGGTTCATCATTTAGATGCAACTGTAGAGCATACTCCCGTCGTATTACTCAATTGGCTAGAGACTCGTGCTGATAACGTGTTATAAAACTATCAAAATCTAAACAAGAATTAGAGAGGAAGAGATGGAGAGAATAGAGAGGAGAATTCTCATTCCATTAGGTGTAGGAAATACAACAATGAATGCCTCTATTTATAGGAAGATAAAGTCATTCACAATAATTCTTTACAATATAAATTAAGTAGATATTAGGTAAGAAATTAGGTGAGGGAATTAGGTAAGGGATTTATATATATTTATAACAGCTTTATGGTTTTAAAATGTTTCTATTATCGAACTACAATGTTACAACTTACAACTCATATCTTAATTGTAAAAATTAAAAGGTAAAAAGCTATTTTTCAGATGTTTAATAATTTGAAATATGTTTTGCTAAAATTATTATTTACGTGATCATAAAATAGTAAATCTATTAAAAATATTTAAACTATTAAATTAAATGAACTCATATTAATTAAAAAACTATTATTCTAAATTCACGTTACATAATAAGATTTTAAATTAATTTGCTTTAATTAATAGTCTAAGAGTGTGTTTGGTATTATTTAAAAAGAGTTTTTTTTTAAAGAAATGAATAGTAATTTTTAGGAGAATAGATAGTTGAAATTTTGTTGAAAAGTCAAATATTGTGTGCTTGACTTTTAATGAATGGTTGAGATTGAATACGGTAGAAAAAAAAAATTAATGAATACCAAACAGGGCTATATACCAACATTTATGTTCTAATATCTCAATTTAAATGAGATTGCACTGAAAATCAGTCCTCAATTAATTAGATTAACTAGTCTAATATATATGATTTTCAGGCAATTAAAAGAAAATGTGACTCAAATACTATGTTTTTAATTAATTAAGAATTTTAGTATTAACAAAAGAGTAATTCTACCACCCAATATACGTGCGCCATGTTAGAATGTTACTTAAACATGTCAAATTAAAATATTTCCCTAAAATTACTCTTTACAAAAATCAATTTTCAAAAATTTTCAAAATAGTAAAAAAGATTCAAGAACTTCCCACGTGGGAACACCGCCTTTCTAAACAAAAACTACACTAACAAATATAGAGTAAAAATGTATAAAACTTTAATTTTGTTATAAAATCATCGAAATCATAAGAACAACATAGAGAGAGAAATGGAGAGAGTTTAGAGGAGAGAATTTCTCTTCAAGAATTGGTGTAATAAATTGGTAAGTATAGGCTCCTATTTATAGGAGTGGACAATGGCACAATCGTAATATTGTAAAGTTTACAGGGATATAATGGTTATGTCATTCACATATATACATTATTTATAACACTCCCCCTTGAATGACATATTACGCAATTGTCTGCCTCGTTAAAACCTTGCTAAGAAAACTCAATGGGATAAAACTTGAGCGAAGGAAAAAGAGTACAGTTGCTCCCCCTGATATTGGCCATCGTCAATCGTTGAGTCTTAATGTTCAAGTAGAACAAATCATGTATTGAATCTTTAAAGTTCTTCAGTGCTTCAGTGCTGCCTCGTTAAAACCTTGTCAGTAAAACCCAATGGGACAAAATCTGAACGAAGGAAAAAGAGTACAGCCGCTGCCTCGTTAAAACCTTGTCAGGAAAACCCTGTGGGACAAAACCTGGACGAAGGAAAAAGAGTACAGCATGACAGCATGATTCTCCCCCTGAAGTGTGCAATCAAGTATTCATGAACCTTTTGAATAATGATATCATCTTTCTTCTGGAATATATATGAAAATCTTCTTGTGTGTAGTCGATATCATAACATTCTTCATAAGATGTGTATGATTTTCTTCATTTGTTGATATCATTCCAGTATACCAATGTGTTGCTGAATTATAGCTTGTTGATAGCTATGATGATGCCTCAAAAACCTTGCTAGGAAAACCCTGTGGGACAAAACCTCAGCGAAGGGAAAAAGAGTGCATTATTCTCATTAATTTTCATCAATACGCCTCAACTGTTGCCTCATTAAAAAAACTTGCTATGAAAACCCTGTGGGACAAAACCTCAGCTAAGGGAAAAAGAGTGCAACGCGTATTTATTCCTTTCATGGAATATTACATGTATATTGGTGCAATCACGAATCTTTTCATTGTATTTTTCACTTCTGGTGAATAATCAAATTTAGAATTCACTTCTGGTGAATAATCAAATCTATAATTCACTTTCATAGATTGCATCTTTCACTTCTAGTGAATAATTAAATATTCATTTTCAAATTCACTTCTAGTGAATAATCAATTTCAAATTCACTTCTGGTGAATATTCATTTTCGTATTCACTTCTAGTGAATAATCAATTTCCCAGATGTCATAAATAGTACACTCCAATTTCACTTTCAACATATTATATCATGGAGTCATTTGTATCATTCTATAGTGATACTAATCTGGGCATATTGAATCTTTCAATGATTTATACATGTATGTTCTTACACTTTATAAACTGCAATTTCTAATTTTGCAGGAGCATAATCAATCATTGAAATAGATATCAATTTCGACATATAATCTACAATCATTTTACTTGAAATCCCAACGTACCGCGATCAACTGGTACATCAAAGAATACTCCCAAAGTACCGAGATGAGAATCATACATTTTGATCTCACTCATTGGTATATCAAGGAGCTCAAGCTAGTGATTTAGACTATAGTCTATCCACCATATGTCATGCCAGTTCTATGAAAAATTTCGCGCGCAACTAGTCGTCTTTTACGACTGTGAAATATTTTTCATTTGTACATATAATTACTGGCTTTACACATTTAAGCATTTGGACTTCAGGTCCTTGAACAATAATCCCTACATTAGGGTTTCATACTTGGCCAAAGAATTATGATTTCATCAATCTTATTTCATAAGAGGGTATGCAGTCGACTTATTTATCGATTCCATCTCAATATAACGTGGAGAGATCTCTTTATATGTTCTATCATCAGGTACCTGAATATCTCATCATTTGACTATGTCCCTTTTACTTACTTTGAGTATTTAGCCTCAAAGGAATCATTTCAATCATTCAAGAGATATTTATTTTTGGAATCGATAGTCATTATGCTTCAGGCATAATTACGCTTCAGGCGTGTTTTCACCATAATGTTTTCAAATATTATCAATCGGCTAAAATGCCATAACACATGTCATTCTTTTAGGGATGTAATTTCAATCATATATCTCAGTGCGCTTTGGTGGAGTGTATGCATATCGCACTTTTACAAATAATAAAGCTTCTTGAGCTATTCCCTGTTTGACATAGAATATTGTTGTATGATAAACAATTTCTGAATAAGTTATTCTCATAGAAAATAATTTGGAACTTTTGATAATCTAACCGTTTATTATAGAACTTCTGGTTCTATACGGTTTTATTTCATTTCTATGTATGAATATTTGATTCAATACAATATCGCTAAACTTCTGGTTCAATACAATGTATATTTCATTTATGAGCTTCTGGTTCATACTATATACATATTTCACTTGTACGTATGAACTTCTGGTTCAATAAGATATTTCACTTGTACATATGTATGAACTTCTGGTTCAATACAACATTTATTTCATCAGTATTCTATATAGTTCAAATCAGTATACCTTTATTACTTTTAGTATACCGAAAAATCAGGTACAATATCCAAGGAAATATCTCATAATCTCAATCTTGTCGCCAAATCTTCCCTTATATCGAAAAAGGTAATGGCATATTATCTCACCTTTTCAATAATTTATTCCATTATTTCTTGATGGAATCCATATCACTGACACGCGGAGCCGCCGCTCTTTTACGCGTTGAATAATGCATTTAAATAGATGATTTGGGAAGAAGGCTAGATCCATCAAAAATGGATATCATACTTTCAAATATTCGCAAATATTATTCCAATCTTCCAGTAAATGATTTGAGAAAAATTTATCGAATTAGGCTCGAAAGATTGAGGTTGCTGATGGATCATGGCATGCCAGAAGATGTTCGCTGGTTGATCGAAGCAAAAGTTCGATTAGCTGGTGAATTACCAGATTCATTTTCTAAGCACAAGCCTGGCTTAGGTAAGAGTACTTTTGCAAAGAAGCGAAGAGCAAAAAGATTAAATAGTTGCTACAAATGTGCTCGATGGACATGTGATACCCGTTGTAAATCAATAGGATATTCATCCATAAATCGAGATGATAAGATAGACTTCATTAAGGGTGGACTGAGTAAGGAGTCATTGGATGATATCCGATTGACTCTTGAGACGCACCCTAGTGGATATGTGCAGCGTGAGCTACTATCCTTATGGGCTAAATTCATCAGCGATAAAGAGAGATATAGTCTCAAAAATATAATAGCAAAAGATCCTGTTTGCCATGCTGTTATAAACAATGATGCTTTGGCTATGCAGCATTAATACAAGGTAAATCATTTGATATATATGCACATATAAAATATTTTTTCTGTTTCCTTTCACGAGTTTTGATAAAGGCTGGTTAAAAATATTAAATCGCCGAAAGGTGAGTAGGATGATTTTGTCAAAAGTAAATCTTCACTTTTTCGAAAAACGACCAGTAAATAGTGAAGTTTTTCGGTTTTAAATAGCCAAACATTTTTCATAGTTCATGCATCCCAAAATAACATTTTCCTTCTTTACTTTCAAAAATGGAAGGACCAAAATTTCGACAGATCAAAACTATCTGTGTATTTTGTGGATCAAAAGTGGGAAAAGGTTTTGGGTATCTAGAAGCAGCCGTGGATTTAGGAAAGAAATTGGGAGAGAAAGGTATCACTCTCGTGTATGGAGGAGGTAGCAGTGGATTGATGGGTTGTGTTTCACAATCCGCTCTAGTAGAGAAAGCAAGAGTGATAGGTGTTATACCTACTCCTTTAGCTGATATTGCAGGCAAAACACGAGGGCATGAAGTACAAACCTTATCTATCCATGAACGCATAACTTGCATGTTATATGGTTCTGATGCCTTCATAGCCCTGCCTGGAGGTTTTGGTACTTTAGAAGAAATCTTTAATATTACTTCATGGGCTCAACTAGATCTCCATACTAAGCCTATAGGGCTTTTAAATGTAAACAATTTCTTTGATGGTTTGCTAACATTTCTTGATTATGCTGTGGAACAGGGATTCATATCTCCATTTTCTAGGAGAATCCTTATTTCTGCTCCTACTATCGAGGAACTGCTGGATAAGTTGCAATCATATATTCCAATACAAGATCCAGCAGGAGTAAAGATAGATTGGTCGCAAGGAAGGGGAATCAAGCGAAAATGGAGTCCGGTTAATGTAAATTTATCTTTGTGAACTCTAGAATAGGTGGTGGTAGAGTACGGAGTATTCTCACTCTTGAGACACACCATAAATTTCTAGGATTTTATCAATGTATTAATCTTGTGTACCTCAAAGATTTAAAGTGGTAGAGTATGGAGTATTTCTTACTCTTGAAACACACTTTTTTCTTTATTTCCTCAAAAGGTCAGAGGTGGTAGGATACGGCTACTCCCGAAACACATCTCTAATTTTGAGGATCATAAATGTTTTCCCCTTTTGCATTTTGCATGTATGTCTCGTTTATGCTTCTTCAGGAGCAATAATAATATCATTTCAGTATGTTTAGATGATAATTTTTACTTCTTCTGGAGTAAATATGTACTTCTTCTGGAATATATAAGTGCTCGTGCAAGAACTTTTCCAGGCACTTATCATCTAACATTCATCTCATAATACTGATGAGATTATTTTCACATTAGCAATATCCGTGCTATCATGTGATATTATCTTATCATACATCAACATTCTCTTGTTGAATAATTTTCATCCACCCATTCAAATTCAGATATTGGTAACTTCTGGTACCATTGGATAAAACATTTTATTAATATTTATCAACCTTTTGGTAATGATAACTTCTGGTATCATTTGATAAAATATTTTCTAACTTTAGTATTGATAACTTCTGGTATCATTTAATGAAGTATCAAATAACAATAATATTGTATATATATATTAACAATAACGATACTGGGGTTATACCACCAAGTATATATGTTGACAACAACCCTCTAATATGTTAGAATTAACCAACAACTGAGGTGTTTATATGTATTCAATTGATATACCGACCATATAGGCGGTGTCAACGTGATGAAATAATTAAACCAGCCATATAGACGGTATCAACGAGATGAAACAATTAAACCGGCCATATAGGCGGAATCGACATAATGAAATAATTAAACCGGGTAAAGCCAACCATGTAGGTGGTAAAACCAACCATGTAGGTGGCAGCATAATATAATTCAATTGATCACATATTAATCGTTAATTTACGATTATTATACTTGTATGTATTATTAAGGGCAAAATCGTCCATATTTTAATATATTGCTCATATGAATAAATTGAAACCGTCAATAGGTTTAAAATTTAATTTAGAACAAACTTACTTTTGGTCCGAAGTTCAAAATCTCGTCAGGATTGCTCCAAAAACAGTTTTTAAGAAAACCGCCATGTTCGACCGCCGGAATATTTTAAAAACTGCACAAAACAGAAAAATAAGATCATAGAAAAATCCAATTCATCAAAACGGACAAACTGCCTTTCGTCATCGCCGGATCCGCCACGCGCCGCCGCCGCCGGCCGCCACGCGCCGGTGATCGGAAAAATTAACCCATCACCATAATATGTGCCTCGGCGTCCTGAACATGCCGGTGGTCTCCGATTTTCCAAAAGATCAACCGTTTGGCCGGAATCATCATTTTTCAGTCCGCCAGCATCTTCTTCTCCGGACAATAACTTCCGTTTTAACCGTTGGATTTGCGCCAAATTTCAGTCGAGTCTTCTCCTAGAAAAACCCGTTGATATGCCGCTGGCCGATCGTCGATCGGAGTTCAGAATCGTCCGGAATAAGCATTTCAATTTTCGGTCAGATATCTGTTTTTGCACAGTTTTTCAGATTTTCTTCTTCGGTCGATATCTTTTGTTTCAGCCGTTGGTTCTGCGCCAAATTTTAGGCGAGTCTTCTCCTTGACAAGCCCGTTCTGATGGCGGTGGCCGATCGTCGATCGGATATCTGGATCGGCCAGAATCATTCTTTTTCAGTTTGAGAGAAAAGGAAACATTGGTTAGTAATAATCAGGTTTCTGATACAGAGGCTCATCATTTAGATGCAACTGTAGAGCATACTCCCGTTATTACTCAATTGGTTAGAGACTCGTGCTGATAACGTGTTATAAAATCATCGAAATCATAAGAACAACATAGAGAGAGAAATGGAGAGAGTTTAGAGGAGAGAATTTCTCTTCAAGAATTGGTGTAATAAATTGGTAAGTATAGGCTCCTATTTATAGGAGTGGACAATGGCACAATCGTAATATTGTAAAGTTTACAGGGATATAATGGTTATGTCATTCACATATATACATTATTTATAACAAATTTCAATATTTTTAGTCTTTGTTGGCCAAATAAATAAATATATATTATCTTAACATATCACGTGCAACATACGTAGGACAAACTAGTCATTATTAAACAAAAAAAGTTCTTAATAACTCGTAAAATTTTAAATAACCGGCATTTTGAATGAATAAGACTATTATATATTATTTCCCAAATCTATGAGTAAGGCAATATTAAAGTGGCGTTCTGTTTATATTTTATTTTGTATTTTCATTTTCGAAAAAGTTTTGTATTTCCTGTTTTCATTTTTGTTTTCAAATTTGCTTAAAACGCGTTTGGTTTGTCATTTCTAAAAACTGTTTTTGAAAATGAAAAGTTAGAAAACACGTTCTGTTTGAAATTTTGCAGAATACTACTTAAAGTATTTTTAATTAATTTGCTTGCAGAATACTATTAATTCAAACTCAAATTTCCTTTCACAATACACTGAAAACATGGTTACATGCAACACACTAATGTAAGCATTAAGAGTCTATATTAACATCACTTGGTCAGATTCGGGATTTGAAAAAACTCTACTTCTATTAAAATTCAGAAAATGCAAGTTCTTTCAAAACCACCAGAGTCCATTTATTAGTGCATTTTTTTAAATATAATAACAAGAATTCTCACTTAATATTTTTTTTTGTAATGTTGATATTGAATTCAATAAAACTTTATTTAAACTTAGTTTCAAGTTAGGATAATTCTCAAAAAAAAAAAAAATAAATAAATAAAAATATTTAGGTTTAGTTTCAAGTTAGGATAATTCTAAAAAAAATAAAAAAATAAAAACTTTATATTAAGCTTAATTCAAAGTTAAGATAATTCTTTAAAAAAAAAAAAAAAATCCCAAAACGCGTTTTCCGTGTTTTGGACATTTTTTGTCGAAATACACACAAAAATCCCAAAACGAGGTTTTGGGCGTTTTGTGTACAATTTTTTTTTGTTTTTCAAAATGCGTTTTTGAAAATGGTAAATAGAACGCGTTTTTAGCATTTTCGAAAATAAAAATAGAAAACGACCTCAAAACAGTAAAGAGAACATGGGCTAAATGTGTAGCAGATGCTTCTAAATCTAGTCAAAATTCTTTACATAGTGTTGTACCATAAATATAATTTTCAAAGTCAAAATAAATTATTGAGTCTTTAAAGGCCATTAATATAATGATAGAAGATTATAGGGTAGTTTTCTTTATTTAGTGACAATTTAACTTAGCAATAGCTTTCCTTATTTACTGTGATCATTTTCTCCCTATAAAAGAAGTTGAATTCTTATGGGAGAGGGGGAGACCGAATTTCTCACATCATGTAAATTTTCAATTTATTATATACAATACAAAAATTATATTTAGGATGGACCGCAAGTCCATTCGCAATCTGTCTTATAATTTACGTACTTTTTATAAAAATTATTACGTTGACAAGAAAGATGTTGTGCCATTTTTACGTCAACACATAGTATTTTATTTGGGACTATAAAATTAATTGTGAAATCCGCCATCAATTACCAATTACTACCTTGTTCCAAAAAATAAATAAATAAAATTAAAATAAAAATAAAATTACCAATTACTACCAAAAGTTATAAACCTTTTCTAAGTAGGACAATATTAAGAGTATGTTTGGTAATGTAAAAAATTTTGATTTTTGTATTTTTTTTTTAATGGATATGTAGTTTAAAAACATTTGAATAGTCAAAAATTATAAGCTTAACTAAAAATGAATGGTTGAGATGGAATTCAAAGAATTGTGGTAAAATTTTTACCTTTATCAAACAAACTCTAAATGTGTAGAAGATTATCTAGTCACGGATAGAGCTCTTCACGTGTTTTATAAATTTGAACTGAGTAACTACCAAATATAATAGAATATTTTGAAAATTTTAAAAATATTTAAATTACCGTCATTTTAAATGACAATGCGTTCGGCAAACATTATAAAACATAAATTTCAACATCACTTTTTAACCATACATATTTTTCGAAATCACTTTTTAACCATAAATTTCACCGAAAAAACAAAAAAAAAAAAAACGATAACTACAAATCCGCCGAACACATTGTGAGTAAAACGGTTTACTCAAATTGTTGTGTAATTTGTGCAATGTGAACATCACCTTCCAACGAGAGTGTACCAATTTTACAACATCGAACACTTAACACACCCTTATTGGAAGGTAACATTGTCCACGTCAGACAACGGAACAACTTCGTATATCATCATTCTTGCCAGGGCTGTCTATTTTAAATATTGATTAATTGTTCGTATTTCTGGCCAAGTAAAAACAATTACAAGATTTTAATTAATGTACGATTATTATTAGAATACACGATTTCACCTTAGTTATTCTTTTAACCTCATTACTAAAATTTGAGGACATAAAATACGTTCACTTTGATATTCAAACTTTATCTAATTATCCTCCACTGCAAAAGGTTGACCTGAACTTCATTTTGTCTCGAGATCATTTAAGTTTAATTTAGTTTCAATCAAGAAACCTCCTATCTTCTTGTTTCAATTTTGGTAGCTTCTTCGTAGTTGTTGAAATACCCTCCACTTGCAGACCTTTGAAAATGAATGCAAGCATAGAATCCTCCCCACCATCTGGAGTATTTGGCTGACACCCCAACCTCAAAAGATCTGGATTGGAGAAGAGACTACAACTTCAGTAAACCAAGTAATACTTCCTGGTTACAACAAATTTCATGTATGATCGGTCATACTCCAATAAATCCCATTTTGTTTCAACAGAAAAACCCACCAACCCACCCACCCCATATATTACCCAAGTGCCCTGCCACAGGCCTGGTCAATTTCAAGTACTCAATAAGTAATCCAAGTCATCTACTACCTGGCCACAATAGTATCATCTGCAAGATTCATAATAGCACCATGAATCCAAGTGTTAGCACGCACATCTTACTGTCAGATTTTCAGCTCGCTCTTTCCGACTTTTCCAAGAAAAAATTCTTGTCTTTGAAAAATGAACTCTGTAAAAAGTAAAAACCTTTATGAAGATTATATCGACCAAACAGAAAAGCAAGGCGAAAAAACATCTCTTCACTTAAATTTTACTTGTCGAGGATGACATAATAATCATTCATAGGAATAGGAAGGATTTAAAAGTTATTAGGCATATTAAAGCTAAACATTTGAAAGATGATTTATCACAAGAGTCTGCATACCAAAAAAGGTGTAACCCACACCTTGGGGGTCGAAACCGCCATTGATTCGAGAGATAAATCGCATGTTATGCCTCTCAGAGCCAGAGTGAATGGCACGTAGTAATGCCTCGCGAAGCAAGGTAATCCCCGCTTGCCACAAGGAACGAATCCATTATTCAGCCGTCAAGATTTGAACCCTGCACACGACTGCGTTGGATACGTTATCGGCCAACCCCTTTGCCGCTAGGAGATGTGCCCTGGGGGCCAAGAGTCTGCATACCCGTTGAGGCTACGGAGGAGTATAGTAACTATATATAAATGTATGCAGCTGCAATCTCTAAACGTACTTCAAAGTCGTGATTAGCATTAAAGGCATCGTTTCAACTATCAAGATGGGTATATGCAGCCAAATCACGTTTCTTGATGTTCTTGAAATTACTTACATCTAAATGGTCCAATTAGATGAACTTTTCTTGTTCATGTTTCATGCCATGAAACCACAATGTTGAAGTTTTATTCCATATATGAAAATACGAAGAACAGACATAAACCAAAATATGTATTGGAAAACATAAAGATCCTTCACAATATAAGTATCATCAATGGATATCTGTCCAGTGCTCATGAATTAGCATCAAGTAGGGACTGACTGAGTACAATACAGCATAAAGAACAGTCAAACAAGGCTAATTTTTTTACTAAAACCAAATAGTCAATTTTTGTTGAATTATTGTGCCTGCAATTTTCAAGAGTAATAAATCCAGCACATCCCTCAGAATTCATTTTCTCTTCAAAGAATATCAGTCTACTTTTAACGTTAAATCTTCACAAGTATTCCTCATAGGGATGCGGGATTTTCTGGAAAATAGCAACACGACTTTAATGTCTTAATACAACCAAAACAAATAAAAGACAGATCTTTAATCTTCAAAAAGACTAGCATTATGTATTACAAACCAAAAATTCTTTTTGAATGAAACTAATGGAAATAATAGATTGATTTTCATCCTTCAACAGAAAGAATTTCAAAATACAAATAATATCCCTCAGAACAATATTCTCATCAATCTAAATCAGGCCACTACTTTTATTTCAATCTTAAGTTCTTCATTGGGATAGTTCTGGAAAAATAAACGAAAATAAGAATAATACAATAGCAGAAACTAGATATATACACACAATAATATTTTGTTTCTAAAAGGCACATCTTGCATTAAAAGTTTGTACATAATTTCTAGCACATCCCTCGGAACTAATTTCTCTTCAATGAATGTCAGTCTACTTTTAACGTTTAAACTTTTAAACATTCCTCACGGGATGCCAGAGCGTTCTCGGAAATAGAAGCATAAAAGATCTTAATCTTCATAAAGATTAACAGAATGTATTACAATTAAACAATTATCTGTGAATGAAAATATGAAAATAATAGTTTGAATTTCATTCTTCAGCAGAAAAAAACAGAAATTAATGCAAAGAGGACCAGGAAAAAAAAACTGAAATGATAAAACTTCAAACACAAATAATATCCCTCAGAATAGTAGTTTCATCAAGTCAATCAGGCCACTACTTTTATTTCAATCCTACGTTCTTCACAGGGATGGTGGGGAAAAACGAAAAAATCCAAAAAATAACAACAATACAAAAGCAATCACAAAATAAATGCACAATAATACTTTCAATACCTTACATACAATTCTTTGATTAACGACGCCATGCCTCCAAACGACCAAACGCATGTTTTTTTAAGGATGCGCAGAGAAAACATTTTGTTGCCAAAAAAAGATTTGGAGGAATTGTTATTATATGTAAAATAATCATAGATACGGGTCTGAGGAAATACTGGAGAGGAGAGGAGAGGAGAGGAGAGGAGGGAAGAATTTGTGGCGGCGAAAGAATGTCTAAATGGTTATTTTCAGGGTTTATATGTAAAAGCCATAGGGTAAGAAATGGAAATTATGGTGACCGCACCAGGAATAACAATAATACAAACGGATCCTATATTCGTTGAGGACTCGACATAAACGGATAGAAATTATCCAACTAAATGAATTTGTGGATCGAGTATGAATGTAAGTTTTAAAATCGGATATGGGTGTCGATCGGGTGTGAGTTTTATTACAAGACTCATACCCAATTCGTATATCCATTAATTTCCTTAAAAAATTATATAATTTAAAATAAAAGTAATTGTGTAAAAAAAAAAAAACAAAAGAACCCAAATATTTATGACGTTGTTAACGTCTAAACCTTAAAATGTTTAAATTATTGATATTTAACATTCAAAAAAATTTGGTTGAAATTCGCTTGTTTAGTTTCAACCTAGAACAAGTTTTTTAAAATCAAATTCAAGTGAAATTCAACATTTAACTGATTGAAATTAATTCGGAACACCTATAACCTATTTACAACCCTAAAATAAGTAAATAAATAATAGGTATGTGTTTTAAACGGGTATATAAACTTACCCGCCTCCGACTGTCATTCTTAAGTGAGTATACGCGACTTATTGTCATCCCTAGCCTTGAGATGAGCTCGGATTTGTCCCAAATACCAATCCCCTTGATTGCCCCTCCAATCAAAATAAAACACCACACCAAATTAATCCAACTCAGAATTAACTCCGTCTATTGAATCGTCTCTTCTTCCTCCCTTCTCATTCAATTCGGAGGATGCACTTAGTTCGAATTCAATACCAAAAGTCACAAGACCCAGTTTTGATTCAGTAACCACCTTTTGGGAGAAATGGATAGTTAACATATCAATTAAACTCGATGGTCCAAGGGCGTTCTCATATTTTGCAGAAATTGAAGATTTGGGTTCAAGTGATACTAGAAAATTCAGATTCGTACTGCTTGGCAACCCTGATTTTAGTAAGGCAATCGTAAATATCCAAGAGAATGCCCAAGGAAGTTATCATCTTTACGAGTCTGGATATTACAACATATCTCTCCCATTTGTGCTTCATTTAGATTTGGAAGGACATATGATTCTACTATGGGTTCTCTCTTGAATGCAACGAAAATAAATAAGTATCTGAAAAGAAGTGATGGTGTAGAAACTATCTTCACAGAAGTCACTACACCATGAGCAACCTTGATTACATAGACACGTGGAGTCCATCTCCTCTGAAGTCTACTACTGGCTTTATATATTATATATTGTTTCGAGATGACTTCAGTAGATACACATGGATTTATTTTATGACATCCAAATCTGAGTCCATACCAATGTTTATGCAGTTTAAGGAACTAGTTGAGACAAAGTTTGAAAGAAAAATTAAAACACTAGATAGTGACTATGGGGGTGAGGAATACAAGTCCTTCGAAAAATTGGCAAAAGAGAAAAGAATAGAGATGAGATTTTTTTGCCCTTATACCCCAATGCAGAATGGAAGAGCCGAGAGAAAACATAGACATTTGACTGAAGTTGGGTTATACTTACTTGCTCTGGCTCAAATGCCTTTACATTACTGGGTAGAGGCCTTCCAAACTACAAACTACCTAATCAATAGATTACCTATGCCTATACTTCAACTTAAGTCACCATTTGAAATTCTTTTTCATAACAGTTAACAATGAACAACTTAGGGTGTTTGGATGTGCATGTTTTCCCTATCTTAGACCCTAGAACAAACACAAGTTTTCATTTTACTCCCAAAAATGTGTAAATCTAGGATTCAATGAATCTCACAAGGGACATAAATGTCATAGTTCAACAGGTAGAATATTCATTTCAAGACATGTCATTTTCAATGAAAAGGAATTCCCCTTTAAAGCAAATTTTCTAAACAGACAAATGACTCCATCAGATTCAACAATAAGTTATCCACTACCTCAGAATACTGTGACTTCATTATCACCAACTTCAAATGCTTCACACAAATTTTCCTCTTGATATACTTAATCTAACTGAAAATCATGATCACTCCTCATCCCATACTGCTGATAGAACTCATCAACAAGATTCCTTGCAATCAACCTTTTTGGGTGGTAATTTTGATCAACATGAAGAAGCTGAAGGTAATGAAACTCTTGAAGATCTAATGTTAAACAATGAAGAGTTGTCTGAAAGTGATAATCAAGAGTCGGAAATTGCAGTTGAAACTACAGGACATCCTATGATTACAAGAGCAAAACATGGGATTTTAAAGGGGGAATACACGTCGGTTTTTCAAAAAATTGACGTGTAAAAAAGGAGCATTTTCGTAATTTTGTTTTTGGAATACGCGTCGGTTTCTCGCATCGGTTCTCCATGAACCGACGCCTAAAGTCGGCCGACGTCGGTTCAACTAGAACCGATGCGAGAAACCTTGGTTTCTCGCGTCAGTTCTCTATGAACCGACGCGATAAATCTTTATATTTTCCCTCCGAAACATTCATAACTTCACTCTCGCGCCTTACTCTCTCTCTCTCTTTTTCCTCCACTCTCCACCACCGAGCCGCCACCCGCGACATGCCTCCACCGCCGCCGCCACCTCCACTGCCCGGCACCACCTCTGACCACCGCCGCCTCTTTCATTGTAAGACCCACTTCGATTCTCATGTGTGTATATATGTATGTATATGTATGTGATACATATATATATATGTGCGTGTGTGTATATATATATATATATATATATTTTCGTGTATGTGTGTGTGTGTGTGTGTGTGTGTGTTAGGATAAATTTATTGATTAAATGTTAATATGTATATATTTATATTTGTTAGTGTGTATATATGTTAATATATGTATATAAATTTGTTAATTACATGTTAATATATATAAATGTGTTAATTAAATTTTAATATATATAAATTTTATGTTAAATTTATATTGTTGATTTTAATTTAGTAGATAGATACATTGTAATATTTTAATTATTGGAGTTGAAATTATGAGATATTATTGGAGTTGTAATATTTTAATTATTGGAAACAATAAAAGAAATGAAGAACCAAAATGTAAATGTGTTGAACAAGAGAAAACGCAAGAGGAAGAAAACACGACTTATGCATCAAATGAAGTTAACAGAAAACTCATGCTCAGCAGACCTTCAAAATCTGTTACCGATTTGCTAGAATTTAGGGATTCCATTGATGACTCACAAGATAAATGTAAAATGTAATTTGTGTGATGATTGATGTATATATCTTGTATGTATTGCTGTGTAGCTCTATATATTGAGCTCTTCATAATGGAAATTTTGTTGGATATTGGTTAAATAAATCGAGAATTGAAAATCGATCAAAGTGACTTCGTGTCGACTTCGGCCAAATACTCAAAAGCTCAACTCAATTCATTTAGGCAAAATTGTTTGCCACTTCGCCGCTTCGGGGAGCACAAACGGGGATCGACCTGCCCGGTCGGGTCGAGGGGGCAACGCCCCCGAAAGAGAATTTTGATTTTTCTGCATGTATTGAAGGGTATATTTGGCATTTCAAAAACCAATATCGGATGAATGAGAAATTACGAAAAATGATGAAAATCAGGTCAAAATATTTGACTGTGCGACCGCATGGTTAGTAAACCACGCGATCACACGTCAAATTAAAGTCCGATTTTTTGAGTAAAACCGTGCAACTGCACGGTCTATAACCTTGCGGTCGCACGATTTTCCGACCACAAGACACCTTTTCATAAATGTGCATTGTTTGGAAAGGTTGCATAGTTTTGCTTCAACCATTTCGTCCACACCCTTTCATGATCTATTAATAGGACCCTTTGTGTGTCCTATTCCTCACAATTTTGATATGCAAAACATCTCTCATCCTCTCTTCTCTCCAAAATCAAATCATTGCATTTATTATTTTGATGTTCTTCATTTCATCCTTGGAGTACATAAGACTAACTTTGGTTCGTTGTACTTGTGTTTTGGATTGCTACAAACACAAGTGAAGCCGTTGTATCTTGGGAGTCGATTACCGAAATTCGTAGGCACCGTTGCGAGACAAATTCGACTTAAGGACAAATAGTCCAACTCTTACCTCGGCTTTGTCCCTACTTTTCTTCTTTTTCTTGTTTGTACTTTCCTTGCAGTTACTCTGTCCAATTCTCAGTTTGGATTTACAAATTTTCATTCTACTTATTTGGTGTCACTATTCACAAATTTCCTCCAACAAATTTAACGGCTTCTCACATAGAAAACTTTCAGTTACCTTACTTCTTTCCATCGTATTGTATAACTCATTCTAAATATAATCTATTACTTAAGATGTCATATATCAATGTCCAAACAACATTTTATGAAATCCAACAATAATCCCCTTCAATTTATAAATTGTTCGAGGAAAGTTTCAAAAAATAGACGAAATTAATCAGAATTTTGTACACAACCCATATAGGCAAAATACTTGAATTAAAGCTGTGATAATGCATTTTCAATATCTTCAGTCCATTCCGAGTTCGGTTCAGTCCAAGAACGTGGCCTCACTCCAAGTTTAAAGAAAATTAACATCTCCAGTGCCTCGAAAAACTTAGAATTATCCAAAAACTCATTCCAAACTCCGCTCACTATGCAGTAATTATTGTTATACGGCTGGCGGTGGTGCGCCGCATGCTGCGACCGAGACACAAGTATACCGGCATCTTGCAGTGCCACCACCGCCACCGGAAGCTTGCTCTTTGTAGAATGAGCCCATGCATGAAACTGCTGGCTAAACATAATGCAACCCGAGCAGACACCAACAAATCCAAGCAAAACTGCATCATCGTTGCAGATTAGGTCAAATGGAAGCACTGTAAAAGTTACTGCACGTGCTAGTGCGTGTAAATTGTTGGCAAATTGGCGTCTGGTTATTGTCCATGGCCATTTGTGATGACCTTGAAATGCTTCTATTTGTGTACCAAAAAATGGGGTTTTTGAATGGCCATAATTATCGATCCCCCAGTGGTAGATTCCGGATCCAAGATCTGCGAGTATATAGCCAATGAAGCTTGCTAAAATGGGCTCAATCCATAAATGTGAATCAACGGCGGTGGTTATGGATTTTGCTAGAGAAATCAGCACGGTGGTGCAGCCACTTGCCACCCAAACACGGTGGGACCATGTTGATTGTAAAGTTGGGTCATTTAGAACGGGACGTGTATTAACAGTGGCCACATTTTGAACTAGCGCCGATGGTGGATTTACTATAGTTGGCGGTTCGATGATTTGATCACGGTGTGGCTTGGCGGGGGTCGTGGTGGTGGAGCAATATATTCGTGTTGAGAGGGAAATATGGTGGCTCAATCGAGAATGGTATAGGGGCCTAAGAGTTGGGTTGTGGTGAGGCAAAATGGCCATTCGAGTTGTATTGTGAAGCACTAAGAAAGACCATATGGTAAGTCTTGAAATTATATATACACAATTCTACATGTGTGGGGTGGGAAATAGTGGTTCGTGTAGAGAGTAGGACGTTTCATGGTAGCATAAAGATGAATTGGGACACTGTTTTTGTGGTAGGAGGGACAGATGCGTGGGGCTATTGAGGTCTTTAGTGAATTTGTGTTCCACAATTGTTTGTTTACAAGGTTATCAACTAGAAACCTCAATCGTGTTTCAGTGGTAGAGAATTTGCGTGTCATACTAACATTCTCGGAAAAATATTAAAAAACAAAATTCAACGTATAAGTTTCGAGTACACATTTGGAAAAATCAGGTTAAAACTGACTTTTACTTATTTAACCCCTCTTAGGTCCCAATTTTTTAGGAATAATATGGTTTTGAATAATATTTTTGAGAGAATGTGTAGTTAAAAAATGTTTGAAAAATAAAAAAAAAATAGTAGGTTTGACTAAAATTGATGATTGAGATTAAGTGTTGAATAAATTTGATTTTAAAAAAATTAGGATCAAACAGCGGCTTAAGATTAACCAAACATGAAATATGCCCTGATACTCGTTAACGGCGTTGTAAATTACTATTCGATGTTCTTGTTGATGATGGAATACATATTGTGGTTTCATATTTGTTTTTGGTTATTAGTGCATGTTTGGTGTAGGTATATTTTGAAGAATTTTGGAAGTCTTTGAATTTTTGAGGGAATGCGTGGTTAAAAAGTAAATAAAAAATGTGAGAAATGATTAGTCTCGAAGAAATGTGTGATTAAAATGAATTTGAAGAAAAAAAAAAAGAAAAAAAAAGGACACATGAGAGCAAACAAGGCCTTTATTTCATTCTTCCATGAAGCAACATTTATTTAACAAAATTTAGATTATTTCATTCAATTTGACTCAAGAAGACAGGGTTTTACAAACTGTTCAAAATCATCCTCCATGTTAGGCCAATAAAAACTTCAGGAAAGGAGAGCCAGGGTTCGTTGCTGTTCACTCATTTGAACAATCTATTTTTACCCGTTTTCTCCAAATTGAATCAAATAATAGTTAGCCTACCACTACCAATGTACATATTGTTGAAATATTTTGTGTTTAATAATGTGAAAAGAAATAGGAAAAAAAAATTAAATGAAATTCGTGCTGATAAATGGATGGAGTAACGGTAAGAAAACAAGAAAAAGAAAAGAGAAGGAAAGAAATAAAATCGAGGCAAGTGTTAAACATTTTGTCCTTAAATCTAATTTGCCCTGTAACGATATCTACGGTTTATGACAATCAACTCCCAATATATAACGACTCTCACTTGTGTTTGTAGCGCTCTATAACATAAGCACAAATAACCAAAATATGATTTTGTACTCCAAAATGAAAATGAAGAAGGAAAACAAAGTGTATGTAATAAGAATATAATTATTTTGTTTAATGGAAGATGAGAGAATGATATTGTGATTGCATATCATTGATTATTTATAGAGGATGAAGGGTTGTTGACGAAGGGGGTGGAGCCAAACTATGCAACTTTTCCAAAGGACACAAGTGTTCGGACAACCATGCGATCGCAGCTTTACGTGAAACTGAATATTTAATAAAAACAGTTGACGTGTGATCGCATGATTTTATAACCATGTGATCGCATAGGCAAATTTTTTGACTCGATTTTCGTCATTTTTCGTAATTTCTCATTCATCCGATATTGATTTAGAAATGCCAAATATACCATTCAACATATGCAGAGAAATCTAAATTGGGGTCGATCCTCGTTTTCGTGTCCCGAAGCGGCGAATTGACAAATTAATTTACTTAAGCAGATTGTGTCGAGTTTCGAATATTTGGTCGAAGTTGACACGAAGTCACTTTCGTCGATTTTTAACACCTAACTAATTTCTCAAATTATTAAACTAATATCCAACCCATCTCGCAGTTGAAGAATATTCTACACTAGTAAACTGGGATATGCTAGAAATAATTTTATTGAATTTCAAAATTATTAATAATGATTGACAATTGGCAATAGAATATCCACGTCGAGATCCCATGTTTCATAGTTTGTGAGATAAAATGATGTCACATGTTTTCGACCACCTGTTTGGATTGGGTGACACCTAAAATTCAATATTTTCAAATACGATCAACTACCTGATCGATCCAAACTCGAGATTGACCCGAGTTTTGTATTTTTTTTTATTGTTCTAGTCAACATAATGACCCTTGATCAAGTCTCTCAACCTACTCGATGGTTGAATGATTCTGTGAAGATGTTATTGTCAATTTATCTTTAATCGTTGACGAAATTACTTCTTCAAAACATACTTGAATTCAAGCTTCACAAGTTGTGATGAATCAAGTAAAATTTAATAAACAATTTAAATAGATAATCATCTAAAATTTACGATTATATAAATGAATAGCACCCTCCTCCTTAAAAGCGGCCAAAATTACATCTTACCCAAAAGTACGGTACACACTACACACAACAAACTATAAAATAGAAAAGACCGACAATTCTGTCCATATTTGATAGTACTAAAAGTTTAAAATTTAATCAAATTTAAAGTGAACATTTAATTTTAATAGCACATTTTAGTTTTTACGAGATTTACAATTTTTTAACCACACATTTTAAAAATCTTATTTTTATCAATAGCAAATGAGATTTTATTTATTTATATAACATAGTAAATATAGGGAGGAAGATGGAAATAGAACCCTGAATCATTGCCAAAGAAGGGTGACCTCGGACATATGGGGCAACCCCTCGATTCCCAACTACCGGCTTAATTCTATACACAGAAAAGGTCAAATTTTCCTGTAAAAAATCTCTCTGTATCTCCTCTCTGGAAAGTTTCATCGGCCATGGTACTTTTCTTAAAGACCCATCACATAAAACTGTTATTAATCACAATCCTTACTATTTCATATCCAAATGTACAAGCCTTAAAAGCACCCTTTCATCCCAGAGACATACTGCCGCTGCTACCAAGACAAGTGTCATGGCCTATTCTGAATACTCTCAACAGTGCAGAGGACCTCTTGCCTGCTTTTGTGGGCACTGCCACTACGGTCGAGAATTCTTTACAGTGGAAAGGTGCTTGCTTTTACAATAACAGTGCTTGGTTGGAGTTTCACAATAAAAGTAAAACTGAATTTGGTGGTGGTACTCTTCATATCAAGGTTTGATTACTGGGTTTCTTGATTTTATTTTTTATTTGCATTTAATTTTTTTTTTTATTATTTTTTGGCATTTGTTGTATTGGTTATTGTTAGATACTATTATCCAAATTGAGCTGGTTCTGGTTATTTATGGAATTTGTTCAAGTTTTCGATTGTTGAAGTACAGACAATCCGGTTGTAATTAACTTTGTTTGTGAGGTTGAACGGATTTTCTTGAGGGACTTCTTATAATCTGCTGTTTGTTATGTTTTCAATGAGTAATTGCTTGTTTGGATTTTGGGATTGTCATGTGAGGGGGTTGGAAGATTTATTGGTGATTGTGAAGTTTTGTGTCTAAATTAAATCTAATGGAAGTAGTCTTCAGATGATTTTTCAAGAAAGTAAAGACAAATTCTATCCGAATTCTGGAAGTGGCCATTATATTAGGCATAATCTTTTAGATAATTAGTTGATTGTGATAAAGGCAGCTGAGGCCCGGATTCTGGATAAAGATGGAAACCATAACTGTATTTGGTTGGAACTGATTGCCTTAATAAGACTTTTCTTCGACTTGTCTGATTCTGGTTTGCTAATGTAAGGCCATGGGTTTACAAGATCACTGCTATCTCCGATAAGCTTTGGTGGTTTTCTTTTTTGTTTCAACTTTTAATTAGAATGTTCTATTACATCACTCTCATGAATAAATTTTTCCCTCTGTTATTTTTCATTAGACGTTATAGGTGTTAAGGTTCCAATTTATATCCTTAAGTATTGGAATATGTTGTCTAACAACCCTTTAAGATGGCTTATATTGAGATTTTTTGTTCGGCATTGTTGATCTTTGTCTAGTGCTACAAATGGCTGAATTACATCTTTCATGGCAGAAGTGGTTTGATGACAATTAGTTAATATTTGTACTACATCTTCCATTATTTACTTATTTCGTTCTTTGGTGTATTCAGGTTAGAAATGCTCATAGTTGGACATGCATGGATCTTTATCTCTTTGCAACTCCTTATCGTGTAACATGGGATTATTATTTTTTATCTCGTGAACACACCCTCGAGTTCAAAGAGTGGTATTCAAAATCTGAATACGAATATGTGAGTTAAGAATTCTTAATCAGAAACTATGTATATATTTCGAAGTACGACAACTGAATCATGATTAACCTATACGACAACAGGTTAAAAATAGGGGTATTTCAATTTTCCTCATGCAAGCTGGCATGCTAGGAACTCTTGAATCATTGTGGGAAGTATTCCCTTTATTCACGAACAGTAATTGGGGCGAGAACTCGAATGTTGCATTCCTTCAAAAGCACATGGGGGCCACCTTTGAAGAACGTCCTAAACCATGGGTCACAAACATTAGTGCTGATGATATACACACAGGAGATTTCCTAGTTCTATCAAAAATTCGGGGTCTTTGGGGTGGTTTTGAGACTCTAGAGAAATGGGTGACTGGGTCTTATGCTGGTCATGCTGCTGTTTGCTTACGAGATTCTGAAGGAAAGCTATGGGTTGGAGAATCAGGACATGACAATGAGCAGGTAATACCTTAAATCTGACCAAAATTTGGTGTATTAATTCCTGTTAAAGCATATTTGGCTAACATTTGTGGAAAGTAGGTAAAAATCTCCAAAAGAATTGACTTTTAAAAAAACTCAGACACGTTAGTCAAAACAACGTTACTTAAAAAATAACCCTTTTTAGGCTTAGCCTAACATGCTCTTAATCATGAAGCTCATTTCTCTTTAAAAAGTGGTTTGGAAAATTGTGTTGTTATAAATTGGTTTATAAATTATAATGATTGCGTTACAGAACATAGTGTTACTTTCTTTCCTGGTTGTTAATGAAGATGCCTATAAGATGAAAATTAAGTTTAACAAATAAATATGTCCCCTTTCTGAAAGCATAAGCTTTAGATAGCTGGTTAAACTTACAGCTAATAATATGTAGTTAAAATTTGAACTCAATAATGATGGAATAACTTGTATGTATCTTTTGGGATATTGGATTTGTAGGACTTCAAAGGTTTTTCTTTGTACAGTGGTGGCTTATAATTCTTTACATTTAATTTAATCTCATTGGGATAACATCTAATTCTTTTGGCATATATTTCTAACCGTTTTTGAATTTAATATTTCTAATATAGGGAGAGGATATTATTGTTATTATGACGTGGGAGGAATGGTGGGAATATGAGCTCACAAAAGATGATGCCAATCCGCATATTGCATTGCTTCCTTTGCATCCTGACCTCCGGGCCAAGTTCAACGAAACTGCTGCCTGGGAGTATGCTCGAAGCATGGAAGGACTACCTTATGGTTACCATAACTTAATATTTAGCTGGATAGACACGATTAATGGAAACTATCCATATCCCTTGGATGCTCACCTGGTATTGCATTTACTTCTCTTAAATAATTTTTGTTAGTGCTGATACCTGCCGTCTCTGCAGCTCCCACTCTTGTTCAGG
This sequence comes from Ligustrum vulgare, assembly GCA_963555705.1. Classification (NCBI taxonomy): domain Eukaryota; kingdom Viridiplantae; phylum Streptophyta; class Magnoliopsida; order Lamiales; family Oleaceae; genus Ligustrum; species Ligustrum vulgare. Next base: position 67,838,687 of record OY743171.1, on the reverse strand, counting down.
ATGCTCCGTGTTCTGGGATTTTCTCCCATTTCTATTGACTGAAGACCATTTTGCAGGTTGCTTCTGTAATGACTGTTTGGACACAGTTGAAGCCTGCATATGCTGGTAAAATATGGAATGAAGCATTGAACAAGCGGCTCGGGACTCAGGTTATATTCATTTCACCATCCAAACATGTACCAGTATCAAAACACATATTTAGGGGATCAATAGTAAGAGAGGAAGTAGATCATAATACTGTTCAGGACCTTGCCATATTTAGTGGATCAATTGTAGTACAGACTTCAGTATAAGTTCACAGCAATATGTTAAACAGTGGTACATTCTGTGTTTGCAGAACTTTAGCCTTTCTGAAATAATCGTGGAAGTTGAGAAGCGAGGATCATCTTTTGGTGAACTGTTGGCAGTCCCGGAACAGGACAATTGGGTTTATGTTGATGGGAAGTCAGCATCATGTATTGCTTTTGTCTTCGAAATGTACAAGGAAGCGGGACTTTTTGGTTCACTTGCAAGCTCGATTCAAGTTACTGAGTTCACGGTGAGTATGCCAGAGTTGACGAAATATTTGAAATTGACTGTTGTTTTTGTTTCCCTTGCTCTGGCATTGTTTAAAATTACCGCTCTAGAAAGTGAAGACAAGACTTTTTCACAAGTTTTATATTAGTATAAAAGGTAACTTTGAAAATCAGCTTGGAAAAATAACTTTTTAAACACACACACATGCCAACTTTTTACATGAAAAAATGCTTGTCCAAGTACCGTGAAAACATCAAAAAACATCAAGTGGTAAGATAGATATATACACTGAAAGAGGTAATGATCTGTTATTTGAACAGATGTTATATCAAGAATTTTACGTATATTTTGCAGTTTAATCTATTTATTTTTTTGCAACTGCAGATAAAAGATGCTTACACACTAAATTTTTTTGAAAACAATTCAAGCCGGTTGCCTAAATGGTGCAATGACGCAGACACGATGAAGCTTCCATTTTGTCAAATCCGAGGGAGATACCGGATGGAACTGCCTGGATATAATACCATGGATCCGTACCCCCACATGAATGAAAGGTGCCCTTCCTTGCCACCAAAATATTCGAGACCCGCAGGTTGCTGATTAGTCATGTAGATGCAGCCCTCGCTTTCTGGGCTTTCATGCTCAATACTATCTAAGTTTTTAGTTTGTACATTTTCTTCTTCGGTATACAACTTGTATATTTAGGAAAACAAGGCTTAGTTTGTTGCTATTGTGTGCAACTTGCATTTTTTTTTTTTTTTTAAATATGATTCAAGTGTCCAAGCTTCACCCACTAATCCTAGGAGAAGGCGGCCTTCCCCCCGGTTTACCTTCCATGTAAATCCGAATGAAGATACAGCATATGAACACTTAAAATAGTTAACATGTGACATTAAATAAGTTTGATAAGCTGATGTTGGTTGCTAATTGAAGTAAATAACTAAGCCCTTGTCTATTAGCAATTAAAATATAGATTTTAATTTAGTCAAAGTCGATAATTAATTTCAATAACATATTTCATAAAATTTACAACTTTTCAACAATATATCTTATCAACTTTTATAAAAAACTACTAAAAATTAGTTTTTAATCTCCACCAAGCAAGGGCTAAGTGCACTGATCGTAAGTGCACTCATCTAGAACTAAGATACAAGCAACGTCTTTCCCTTAGGCAGGAACAATAAAACCAACAGCAGGTTTCTTGATTCATACTATACAATCCTCGGCAAAATCTTAACCAAGTTACAGCAGTTTTTTTGGGCTTATTTGGATTGGAAGTCCTTGAGCAGGTACTGGAACTGGAACTGGAACTGGATCCCTTCTCATAGAGTTATCATTAGAGCATAATTTCCATGTAAATTGAGTAATCAGGTAATGAATTGTGACTAGAGTTTCAATCCGTGCAAACTCATAACCAGGACTGCAAGACCCTCCTCCAAACAGAATATAGCAATAAGGTGGTATGGATGCCCGATTTTCCAAACATTATGATGTATACTGAATCAAGGTGAATACTGAAAATCATTAAACAAATCTATCAATTTATCTCTTCGAAATACTGAATCAAATTATCTCTTCTTGCTCCTAGTTTAACACCGAAAAGAAGAGAGCATATTATGTTGAATGCGATTGTCTTCATCAAGGGTAACGCCTAGGAATAGCAACCATTATAATTTATACAGATTATTATCCATATCAAGGGTAACGCCTAGGAATAGCAACCATTATAATTTATACAGATTATTATCCGTATAAAGGATCCCATAAAATACTCTTCATTTATTAATCTTTTCATAAAATAAAATCACGTAATAGTATAACATCATTGACTAAGCTTATCAGGGGAACTTGTATAGGTATATTTTTTGACATTAGACTCGTTTGACAGGACTTCTGCTTCTTGTATAAGAGTTTCCTTAGATTATTTACTCTTCTAACCAGACAAAACACTTTTAGAAAATTATTCAAGTATGTTAAAAAATAGCTTCTAATTTTTCAAAAGCCTGTCAAAAGGAAGATATAATGAAAATACCGTAGACCTTGTTTTACATGCATCTCCTTGTTTTATCTACCCCATTGCCTCTTATTTATATAAATTTCAAGAACTTTACCTCTTGGACTGTAGACCTTTCCTTACTGATTTTCTCTTTACATAATCTTTTATTTTGGCCAATGGTCTTGCGACTTTAAAGAGACCTCTGTTTTTGGTAAATGACCGGAGTTGGTCACTGTTAACGTTTACGTTTTCAATGTTCAATCAGAAATAGGTAGGTAGTTACCAGAGAAGTATAGCCTCTGTTCAACAACCGGTGTTATAACAACACGTTTTCTCAAACCACTTTTTAATAACACACATTTCCCAAAACTACTTTTTAACCACAAATTTTACCTAGAAAACACAAATAACGCCCTCTTCAACTTTATAACAGTTGCAGAACGGAGGCTTAATTGAATTCTTTGATTATAATAGTAGCATACTTGACAGTTAAAACTAGTTCTCCTCTTCCTGTCTGTCAAGACATAGTAACAGGAAAAATTGCAATTTTATGTAGATAAGATACAACACTTGCAGATACAATTCAATGATATCGATACTAACACACCCTGCAATTAGTGAAGATTCACCGAACATGCACTGAACTTGGATACAGACATACAGATAAACTGGATTATCAAGACATTTAAGCACAAGCAATTGCCTGGAGACTACCAAGAATTACAATATACTAGCTATATATTTACTATGCCTCGGGAAACGGGCGTTGGAATCTATCAGTTTTAGGGTTCACTGGGTATGTTTCTTTGTTCACGACTCTTTTCAGCAAGGCACTGTGATCCAATCAGAGATGTTAACCAGACTTGGTCGGACCTCACTTGCTCATCGTCGTCATTCCTATGCCAACTCCAAAGTGCATGAGTCGAGTTCATAATCTTGAGTTCACCATGACCAAAGCTTGCTTCACGGAAGATTGACCATTCAGGCTCGGGTTCTCTGTACCTGTCAATAATTTGACAAGACTACTTAGATCCCACATCTTAATTTCAATGTTCTGCAACTATGGTTAATGCAGATTCCGGTATGATGAACCCACAAAGAATGCGTTGAGGATGCTAGAATAACTACCAGTCCATTCAGGGCTTCTATAACCTTAATTGATAATGAGGAAACTATCTACAACAAAGAACAGATAAGCAGCCAACTACAAGAGAGGAAGTCGGTAGAGAGGTAAGGAAGTAAACTCCAAGAGCATTAATAAATGAATGAAAAAGTAAATCATAAACGAACAAGAACGCATAGGTTTATAGTGGTCACTCCAAGGTGAGAGCTATGTAAACTCGTCCACGGATTTTTCACTATAATGATGGAGATTACAATGTTTTCTCACACCTGTCCTATCTCACACAGAAAACGGCCCTCTTTCAATGTAGAAACTAGGTCGATCTGCGGTCAAGGATAAGTCAACAATATAATTAGGCTTAGCATACTCCAATAGGAAGATGGACATAGTTGAAACTCGCTCGAGGCACGTCTTTCATTTCCACTGCAGATGCACTCAGCATAGAGAACAAATAATTTCAAGTCTTTCAGTTTATAAAACATTATATTCTTTTAGCCTCTATTCTTTAACGCAATCGTTACAATTTATAAACCAATTTATAAACAACACAATTTCTCAAACCACTTTTTAACCATACATTTTACCTAAAAAACATAAATAAATCAATTTATAATTGCTTTGGTACAGAGACTTGGTTATTTCAATGTGCATTCAACTTATCACAAGAGAAGACTTACTTGTGTGCTAAACCTTCTCTGTTTCCTCCATCACCAATAGTTATGTGGACAGCTCCACAAGGATCCGATTTGCCATTGTAAACACGTTTCTATTAAAGAAGTAACAGATATAAATTGGTAAAGTTCGGAAAGATAAAACTGACAGAAAGTCAGAAACGAAACTAGTACATAAAACCATACCGAGCGTTCATATGCATGAACATGGCCGGCTAAAACAATATCCACACCAGCAGCATAAAGCAATGGCTCCATGGCAGCCATCATGTCATCGCCTTCACCTTGATGAGCGTTGTTACTGTTATACCATGGCACATGGAATAGAACAACAAGCCATGGTGTCCTTTCACGATCTACTTTCGAAAGATCAGCCTACAATTCAAGGTTCAAGTTGGCTTTACTATCAATCTTCAATGCAAAAAATCTGAGTATAAAAATTGATCCTTCGTGAGTAATCAAATGCAACAGTCTTTGACAGTGAAAACAGTGTTTTCATTCACGGGATAGAATGTTCTTCAGTGGAACCTTCAAATTGGTGAGTAGGGGCAAAATAGACTTCGATGTTTTTATTATTTTTTCGTCTCAAATAGTTGGATTTGTAAGGAAAAAATCACTGAAGTCAATTACATTATCATTACATCTACACAACAGGTCATGAGACGTCAACTGTGGCATTCCCTAACCATATTTTAGCCATGAAGCTTAACTATTGTATTACGTTCTTTGAAAATTAGTGCATACAAATGTATCGATAATAGGACCTTTTCCCCAGAAAATATGGAAGTTAACTAACCTTCAGCCAGTTATATTGATCAGAGTACTTGTCATAATCCGTATACGAACCAAGCATGATAGTATGAACTCCTGCCACTTCAAACGAATAATATAGATTTGAACTGGATCCACTCTCCTCATACGGCATCTTCCATCTCGAATTATAGGATATAAACCCATCCTTCAAGAATGGTATGTTCTCCTTCTCATGATTACCTTGCGTCACCATCCAGGGTCTTGAACTCGCAAGTGGCTGCACCAGATTGCCAAATGTGTCCCACTTATGTTGCATGTAGTCAGCGTAGGAAAGATCTCCAGGGAGCAAATGCACATCGTATTTACACTGTTCTATGTGGCCTAAAGTTGACTTCGTCCATTCAGTCTGACCCAAATCGCCAGCAATGGCAAACGTAATTGGGAATTGAGATGGTGGGGTTTTGAGCTGGAATTCAGGACCTTCTCCCCCACATCGGTAAAAATACAAGTTGTCATCTTCCAACGGCCCAATGACAGTATGGTGTATCTTCCCGGAGCTGTACAGAAAATAACCATAACTAGTACTCTCTCCTTGAGCTTTGGAGCTGTAATTTTTAGGTGATATACCATACTCAACAATAGAAGGTGAGGATTTATCATTAGTAACCCATGTGACCCGAATGTGTTTATGCCCAGCAAAGGAGATGTGAACCTGCAAATGGCCATTTGTGCAACAAACTTAGGAAAAATCAATCTTCCATGGTACCTAATCGAGCAACTCCGTCAAACAAGATTCTTAAAATTTCTTTATTTTGAAGCTCATATTGAACAAATCAATCTTGATCTTATTAAATAAACTAACAGCAACTCCAACTTTTCACCATATAATAATTTTCAAAGCCCAATAAAAACTTTAATCTATTCGTTACAGGGTTTAGCCAAGCAATATTTCCTTAATTCTACAACTGTTAATGCCAAATTCCTACACACTCCAATTCCTTAAAAGAAACCTGCAAACACATACTGCTAAATATACCGCCTTTAAACAAAATTAATCCACTCTCTTCCAAAAATTAAGCAATCATGATAAACCATAACTAATTAATCATTTGAAACCCACACCCCCTTCCCCCACACACAAATAATAATAATAATAATAATAATAATAATAATAATAATAATAAATCAAGAACAATGAATCTTCGGCAAAGCTCAATTCTTTTTCTCAAATTCTCTCGTAATGTTAACAATTGATCGAAACAAACAATATTAAGAAACAATTTTTTTCCCCTTTTCCTAAAACGTAAAATCGGCATTACCTGTTGAGGGTGAGATGAAGGCTTTGGATCCCATGGAAATTGAAGCGTTTTCCGAGGCGGTGGTCGGACATACTCTGCAGTGGTATTTGTGGCTAGTGCTAATACTAGTAGCACCATCATCATTATCAGTTTCGATTCCATGGTTTTTCTTCTTTGAAATTGTATTGTTTATAATTTATAATTATTTTCTTTAACGGATTCTTGTTTTGTCCTGCCTTGGTTGTTTAGCTTTTCGTTTTACTATGGCCCGTGATTTATGCCAATAATGCTGAATCTTTTTCTAACTTTTCCTTAATTCAAACGAATATATTATAAAGTTATACGGCCGCGAACTGTTAACTTTATAGAAAGCGCAAACTGCTAAGAGCATCTTCAGTGGAGGGGTCGGCCAAGATGATGAATAGTACCAATGTGAATGAGAGAGAAAGTGGTGGAGGAGGGAGGTGAGAAATGGTCCAATAAAGAGTGGAAAAAGAGGAAAGAAAGCGACACAATGAAGGCCGTCTTGGCCAAGGTCCACCTACAGATTTTACTCTCGACCTTACGGTTGGTTTTGACATATCTTAATAATTTTTGGTTTCTCCCATGGACATCAAGATGAATGATGAACTTTATCATTAAAGATGTTCTAATGTTATATAATGCGAAATGTGTAGTTAAATCAGACTCGATCACCACCACCTATGGTATGCTAAAGATCTACGAAATCTTACAATTGAAATGAAAAAATAAACAAATTGGAGGATCAAGACTTCAAGTTGATACAAATCGAATACATGTGACGAAAATAAAAGGAACCTACAAGTTCAATGACAAAAAATGAACAAAAAAACTGGGAACTTTTATTGCAGTTAAAATGTGACATAGATAACAAAAGCTGAAGTGTAAATAAAATTACCTAATTCGATATCATATAACCAAGAAATATGTCTTATGGAATAATAAATAAAATTACCAAAAAACCAAAACCGTCCAACTACGTCCAGCTAGAACCCCAAATGATGAAAGGAAAAATCAAGATATTAGACAACTTAAGTAAAATATTAAAAGTAAACAAAACAAAAAAAAAAAAAAGATTGGATGAATACCTGATTTTGCTTCCTTGCCTTCTGTCTTCTATGTCTCAAGTTCTTAATAGTACATAAGTTTAATGTTATATTGAATTCAAGGAGTGAGCCAAACAATGAAGTATAGTTTTTTTCTTGGTCCAACGATCAATAAGAATATTGTAAACCACATCTAAAAAAAAGGACTTCTCACTCAACATTTTGCATTCATGTCTAAATATTGTTTTTCTCACTTTTTCTATCATAGAATCCCACATTTCATAAATCAAATGAAGACATGTTTTGTCTGTCTCACAAGCTCTTATCACGTCACATTTATTGGACTTGTAAATGCAAGAATGTACTCAATCTTGTCTCACGAAATGTCATCAAGAATATTTTCCTTGACATATGTGGCCTTTGCTACATCGTCCTCCCGATAAGAAGACCATTGTTCACTAATTACCAATGCTTGAAGGGCACATTTAATGAGTTTAGGTGATTATTACTCATTTCCACAGTGAAATTTGTAATTTTTTTGCATAAAGTTTCTTACAAATTTCTGAAAGTTTTCACAATTTCTAAACTTAAGTAAAATATAGAAACTTTTTCTCGAGTTTTCGTGGAATTTTCAAGAGTTCGTGTTTTCGAAACTAAATGCTTGGTTCGTCAAGGTTTTAATGCTTCCTTGATTAACAGATATTACGTTCGAAATAACTGTAAAAAAGTATGTGTAGTGATGAAAATAGTCCTACCTTTCTTCACTAAAACTCGTCGTCAACAATTCCGTTTCATACTCGATCATATAAGCATACATCTAGTCCTCTTTGGTGATTAAAATTAACATATTATTTTAATAAAAATCGATGAGACGTGTCGTAAAAAAATGATTGTTCATGATTAGGCATGTATTTGGTAAACTATAAAATGTGATAATTTCTTAAATCACTTTTTAATTACACACATTTTCTTTTTTCAATTTTCAACTACTATTTTTTACCTCAAAATCGCAAATAAATTAATTTATAACAATGATGTAAGGATTTTAATCAATCGTGTGGGTTTATATGTGAATTATTGTGTATTGAATAAAAGGCTATCAATTTGGTTAAGCCCAATTAAAGTGATGTAATAAGGATTTGATATATCGGGCTTTAATGCATCTAATTAATGTATGGACTTTTATGTGTAGATACCAGGCCATTACCTAATTCATGATGGGCCGGATTAGGTTAATTTGCAATTCAGTTTATAAAGTCGGTTATGGTCCCTGAATCCTACGTACTGTTCATCTTGTCTGACATCCCATCATCAGAGAGAAAATAAGGACTACGTATCGATTTAGAAGATCCAAACACCGTCGAATCGTTTATCGTGAATCGCGTTTGATTAAGGTACGCTTTCGCTTCAGTTATTTAATTCTTGATAATTCTAACATGATTATTCAGATTATAGATAAATTATTATCTGTAATAAAATTTTCTAACAAGTGGTATCAGAGCCAACATCGTGTTGAATTATCAGATCAATTTCGAACGCATATGTAAAAACCAATCTACTGATTTCGTTATAATTAAGTCTGGTTAAGAATTGGATTTTGAATCTACTTTCTGATAAAATTCGATATATTTGGCTGTATATATATTGGCATCTATTCTGGACGGCTGTGGAATGGATAATTGATTGAGTTGATTGTGAATATGTCATATGGGGTTAAGAATTTGTGGGACGAAATCTGTTTGGGGTCGAATTTTTGGATGATGTCTGGATTCTGTTAGTTTAAGTTCGAACAAGGTTATGGCAAGTTGGTATGGCCGATTATACAGTAGCCGGCACTTGCAGCACTGGCTGTGCACGGCACTGTGCGCCGCAGTTTCCAGCAGCGCAGGAGGAGGTGCTGCAGCATGGTGGATGAATTTGGTATGGCTGATTGGTTTGGTTGAAATCCGGTTATGGGGTAATGAATTTGTGAAGTATGTATGAATTGTGGTTAAAGTTATTGTATGAATCTGGTCGGACTTGGGGTCACCGCGCACAGCGTGTTGCGGCGTCGAATTTGATGGGTTGCGCGCGGCTTGCTGCTTCGCTGCGCGCGATGTGGGTTGCTGAGGTTACAGCGTCGCGCGCCGCGACGCTGTGTTCTTGGTTGCAGCGCCGTCGATGGCGCTGCAGGCGACGGGCCGCGTTCTTTGGCTGCGGCGGCGGCTAGGGTTTAAACCCTAGCTGTCGCGTTTTTGAACGAAGGACTTATGCCTGAAAATTTGAAGTCTTCAGGGTTCCTTATGCAATTTTGGATAATTTTGTTTAATTGCACATCAGGTCCCTCCCATTTGTTTTAAATAATGTTTAAATCCGAAGTTATTGAAACCATTTAAGTTGGCCCTTAAAGTTCTGAAATTTATAAATTGAGCCCCTGAAGTTATAAATTTATTTAAGTCAGGACCTTTCAAGTTATGGAATTTTATGATTCAGCCCCTGAAGTTTGAGAATTTTCTAATTCAGTTCCTAATGTTTGAGAATTTTCAAAATTGGTCCCTAAAGCTTGAAAATTTCTCTAATTTGGTCCCTTAAAGTTTGAAAATTTTCATTTTCAGTCCCTAAAGTTTGGAAATTTTCTAATACAGCATCTAAAGTTCTGAAATTCTTTAATTTGGTCCCTAAAGTTTGAAAATCTTCTAATTTAGTCACTAAAGTTTGGAAATTTTCAAAATTGATCCTTAAAGTTTGAATTTTTTTTTTTTTTTTTTTAAATTAAGTCCCTAAAGTTTGGGAATTTGCTAAATTGGCTCCTAAAGTTTGAAAATTTTCAAAAATCAACTTTTAAAGATTGAAATTTTCATATTTTGGACCTCTAAAGTTTGGTTTTGTTTCAAATTGGGACCTAAAGTTTAGAATTTCTCTAAATTGACCAATAAAGTTTTAAGAAAATTGTAATTTAAGCCCTTCAAGCTTAAAATTTTACATAATTGGCCACCAAAAGTTTAAGAATATTGCAATTAGACTCTCGTAACTTAAGGATTGCTTTATTCTAAAGTTTTGAATTCTATAATTCAAATCCTAAAGTCAAATATAGATGCAAATCAATGGATTTCAGTTTCAAATCTTGGTACATCAGAATCTTTTGAGAGATATAATATTCGAAAGTAAGTTAGTTGAAGCAACATGTTGCCAAAGCAACCTCTCTTGTGGATATTAATTAACTTTGAATATTAGAAGGTATTTGTGTGTGTTATTCATTGCGGATATTGATCGGCCCAAAGGAAGGTCAATATTTGGCTCGAATTTCACATGCACCTGTAGTGATAAACACGTGGCAATTATTTGGCTTAACGTGTGACCAATAAATCGGTCCAAAGAAAGGTTTATTGGTTAACATGTCTTATTGCCAGTGTTTGATCACTGCACTAAGGGAAAATTAGGTGTTTGTGTGTTATTTCATGCGGATATTGATCGGCCCAAAGGAAGGTTAATATTTGGCCCGAATTTCACATGAACTTGTGGTGATAAATACGTGACGGTTATTTGGTTTTACGTATGATCAATAAATCGGTCCAAAGAAAGGTTTGTTGGTTGACATGTCTTACTGTCAGTGTTTGATCACTACACCAAGAGTACCACTTACAAGTCAATATTTCTGTCCAAAGACTAAATATTGATGTTGTGCTAGGTATCTTGTGATGGGCCCTACCATTATTTGAAAGTATGATTTGCATAATAAGGTATTTATGTGAGCTATTTTGTTTAAGTGTTCTCTATTCGGTTTCAAATTTCGCTAGTAGTATATCTACAAGCTCAAATCTAATCCCTGTATTTATGGAACAAACTTCAAGGATCAAAACAAGAACATTAACTTTTCGTTGGCTGCATCGATCTAGACCGTGTACTAAGGATTGAACAACCTGCTCCTCTTACGGATGAAAGTTCATCTAATCAAATGAGGAACTTTGAGAAGTGGGATTGCTTAAATTACGTGAGTCTCATGATCATTTAAGTGCGGCATTCCGGAAGCCTTTAGTGGCATAGTATCTGAGGAGGTAAATGATGTCAATGAATTCCTTGCCGAAATTAAGAAACGTTTTGCGAAAAACGATAAGGCTGAAACAAGCACGCTTATGCAAAGCTTGATTTCAATAAAGTATGAAGGCAATAGGTAAATAAGGGAGTACATCATGTAGATGTCTCACACTGCTTCAAAACTTAAGGAACTAAAACTCGACTTGTCTAATGACTTGCTCGTGCATTTGGTATTGATATCACTTCCTGCACAATACAGTTAATTTAAGGTTAGTTATAACTGTCAAAGTAAAAATGAACTCTAAATGAGCTTATTCATAGTGTGCAAGCTTCTTGCACAATTCAGTCAATTTAAGGTCAGTTGTAACTATCAAAGGTAGAAATGAACTCTAAATGAGCTCATTCTATTTAGTGTGCAAGAGGAAGAAAATTTGAAGCATGACAGAACTGAAAGTGTTCACTTGGCAAACACCTCTAAAGATAAGGGCAAGAAAACAAATAAATAAAATAAAGTCGTTAAGGGGCTATTAATTTTATAATCTCACACTTGAGTCAATTTTTTGAAACGGGAACTGCAACATTTTTGAGGATGTTGAGTTTGGGGGGAGAAATAAGGTTAGAGATATTGTCTTTAAGGAAGAAGTTGAGGAATGATCGGTCTCGATTCCTATTGTTGCTTTTGACAATGTGCAAGTTTTATGCATGTCATTGATCAAGAAGCATATCCGGAACCTCAATTAGACAATATTGAAGAACCTCCCATCCAAAATAAAGTAAATTTCAGAAGTACAAACTCAACAACCTCAATAACTAAAGCCATTAAGGAGATTCACGAGAGAAAGGGAAAAATGCTATTCCGGATAATTTAAATAGTATTTTTCCAAGAACATAAGGAAAATAATGGAATGGTGGAAGATGGTCTAATAAATTCCATCAGGCCATACATGGTTCTAACTCTCAAAAATGGATTGATGTCATAAATAAGGAGTATAAGCATATGCAAGACAATAAAGTTTTGGGATCTTGTCCCATTACCAGAAGGTACGAAGCCCATTGGTCTTAAATGAATTTTTTAAACCAAGAGGGATTTGAAAGGTAATGTGGAAAGATATAAGGTTCGTCTTGTATCTAAGGGCTTTACACAGAATGATGGCATTAATTATAAAGAGACTTTCTCTTCGGTTTCAATGAAAGACTCTTTCAGGAAAGTTAGGTTGTTGCACATTTTGACCTCGAGTTACATCAAATGGATACTAAGGTGGCGTTTCTCAATGGCGACATTGATGGGACGATCTATTTGGTGCAATCAGAAAACTTTGTGTCGTAGACCCAAAGCAAATGATTTGCAAATTAAAGAAATCCATTTATGTGCTCAAGCCAGCTTCTCGTTAAGGGTAATACAAATTTCATCAAATAATTATCTCATTTGGTCTTGAGATTAATGTTGTTAATGGTTGTTTGTATTACAAATTCAGTGGGAGTAAGTACATTGTCCTGGTTTTATATATTGATTATTGCTTGCCACTAATGATATAGGTATGTCACATAAAATTTTGAGATTAAAAATCTTGGTGACGTCTCTTTTGTATTAGGAATTCAGACACACCGGGATTGTTCTCGGGGTATTCTTGAATTGTCACAAAAGGGCTATATCGATAAAGTGCTTAAGAGGTTTGACATGCAAGACAGTAAATCAGGGGACACCCCTATCGCTAAGGGAGACAAATTTAGTCTCGACTAATGCCCGAAAAGTTATCTTGAAATTAAAGAAATGCAGAGGATCTCATATAGTTAAGCTATAGAAAATCTGATGTATGCTCAAATTTGTATGCGTTCGGATATTGCATACATTATTGGGATACTAAGGAGATATTTAAGTAACCCTGGGATGGATAATTTGGAAAAGCAGCCAAACATGGGTTATAAAGTATTTAAAGAGAACAAAAGATTACATACTCACATACGGAAAATCGGATCAGTTGGAGATCATATGGTATTATGATTCCGATTTTTACTAGATGCCAAGAAAGTAAAAGATCCACATAAGGCTACATTTATCTGCTGGTTGGAGGAGCTATTTCCGGATGGAGTGCTTAACAGACACTTTAGCTTCTTTCACTTGGCAGCACAGTTGTAGCAATTTTGGGAGCATCTAATTATGGAATATAGCTGCGAAATTTTGTCACAAGGCTGCGTATTCTGTATAGTATAGAAAGACCACTAAAGTTATATTGTGACAATAACTCAGCAGATTTATATTCCAGTAACAACAGGAGCTCAACTAAGTCAAAATACATTGACATAAGTTCCTGGTTGTGAAGGATACAGTTCAGAGTGGACACGTGTCAATAAGAGCACATTGAGACAAACTCCATAATTGCGGATCCGCTTACTAAAGTATTACAACATAAGGTCTTTCATGAGTACATTACTCATATGGGTGTTGTATTTCTTAAGGATATTCGGTTTCAGTGGGAGTTTGTATTTTGGGTGCATTAGACACATTTGTTGTCCTTTCGGATACAGTTTAAAGTTAAAGTTATTTACAGCTGTAAGGTTTCAGGTTTATTATCTCTGAACTCGTTTGAGGATGATCTCACTAAAGTTGGACCAGTTGGAAATAGGCATGTTGAAGATCACATTACATGTAATTTTCATGCTACACATCCATACTTGATCCATGTCATTCAGTTATGTCGATATACGTGACCATTGAAGGTTTAGTTACGATTAATGTAGCGAAAGCCGCTTTGATCCTATGTTGATATAATTGATGGACCGGATTGTTTGGGGATGCATTCAGTAATGATAGCAAAATTCTGAGTACTCATAAGGTTATGATTGATACACAATTGTAAGGTTACACATATAGCCCAAGTGGGAGATTGTAAGGATTTTAATCAATCGTGTGGGCTTATATGTGAATTATTGTGTATTGAATAAAAGGCTATCAATTTGGTTAAGCCCAATTAAAGTGATCTAATAAGGATTTGATATATCGGGCTTTAATGCATCTAATTAATGTATGGGCTTTTATGTGTAGATACCAGGTCATTACCTAATTCATGATGTGCCAGATTAGGTTAATTGGCAATTCAGTTTATAAAGTCGGTTATGGTCCCTGAATCCTACGTACTGTTCATCTTGTCTGACATCCCATCATCAGAGAGAAAATAAGGACTACGTATCGATTTAGAAGATCCAAACACCGTCGAATCGTTTATCGTGAATCGCGTTTGATTAAGGTACGCTTCCGCTTCAGTTATTTAATTCTTGATAATTCTAACATGATGATTATTCAGATTATAGATAAATTATTATCTGTAATAAAATTTTCTAACAAATGATGCTACATTCAAAATATGATAACAGTCCTGTTCTCCTGTGCGTTGCACTCAGGAGAACAGGTTTGAGCTTTGCCTTGCATCTCATGCAAGGCAAAGCTCAATTTAATAATAATAATAATAAAAATATTTAGGCAAGGCCTGCCTTGTGTGTGTCAGCCGCTACTTTTAGCGGCGGTTGACACACTTTTTTTTTAATTTTTTTTTTGTTTTACACTCTCTTTTTTACGTAATAATTACAATTTATAAATAACACAATTTTTCAAACTATTTTTTAATTACACATATTTTCTTTCTCTAATTTTCAACCACTGTTCAAATTCGCTTATTTAGTTATAACCTAGAACTAGAACATGTTTTTTTTAAGTCAAATTTAAGTGAAACCCAATATTTAACTGATTCAAGTTACTCCAGAGTACCTATAACCTAATTATAGCTCTAAAAAAATAAATAATTAGTAATGAGTTTCAAATGAGTATAGGAGTAAACCCGCCCCGACCCGTCATTCTTAAATAGATATATGAGTAGCGTATGGAGATTGTAAATCTTTAATGGGTAGGGTATGAGTTTGGCAAACCCAACCCATACTCGACCCATTGCCATATATATTTGGCCTATGTTCGGATAAATGAAAAAAATATTTATAAACCAATTTATAATTTACACAATTTTTCAAACCACTTTTTAATCTTATTTCTTTCCAAAATTTAACCTTCCATCTTGCCTCGATTTCCAAAAAACTGGATTATAATCGAGGCAAGATGAAGGGTTAAAATTTGGAAAGAGAAAAGATGTAAGGTTAAAAAGTGGTTTGAAAAATTGTATAAATTATAAATTTATTTATAAATATTTTTTTCATTTATTCAAACATAGATCAAAAAATAAAATAAAACTAACAGAGTGTTCGGCGGTTTGAGCTGTCGTTTATTTTTTGAGTTTTTAGTGTTTTTAGGTGATCAATGATTGAAAATTAAAGAAAAAAAATATGTGTAATTAGAAAGTAGTTTGAAAAATTATGTTATTTATAAATTGTAATCATTACGTAAAAAAAGTGTAAAAAAAAAATTTAATTTTTTTTAGAAAAGGTGTGTAGTAGCTAAAAGTAGCGGACACACACAATTTTTTTTATTATTATTATTAAAATGAGCGCAAGGCAAAACTCAAACCTGACCGTACATGTAGGAGAACAAGATTGATTTACGGGATGGGATATTGTGTAAATAGACTTATTTAATTTATAAATCAAACTGGGTCCCAAACGGAATCAGTACTGACTGATTTGACTTGTTAGTAAAATCATAGCCAAACATGGGCATTATTTGATTATTACAGAGGGAGAAATGGGTTGCAGAAACGGCTGTTAGAGCCTAGAGGGAGGAAGAGAACATCCCGATGGCGGGTTCACTGGCAGTGAGAGACGCATTGCTATTCGCAACAATGTGCATCGTCGAGCTCCCTGTGGACGTTCATGCAAAGGATGGCTCTGTTTATACTGGAATTTTTTACACTGCCTGTGTCGACGAGGATTATGGTACTCTTGAAATTCACAAAAATGCCTTCTGGGTTTTGTTTATTCTCTCATCGTTTATGGGTTTTGGCTATATTGGGAACTGATGGTTCTTTTGCTTGTTTTGTCATGATTTATGGTTCAATTTTCCCAATTTTTAGCTGATTAAAATAAAAGTCAAGATTTTAATTAATTTATCATAAACTACTGTAGGACAAAGCTTGAGGCAATTCCTTATCCGTGCACATTAAATAGAGTGTAAATTAAGTACTTTTCGAATTTATAGTACTGATCACTTGCCAGGCACAGTGATGATGATTTGAGTTGTTGTCTTGATACATTTTTAAATCATTTATATATTTGGAACCAGCTATTGTACTGAAGAACGCAAGGATGATTAAGAAGGGGAACAGAGCTGCAAATGTCGCAAATGATAGTATAATAGAAACGCTTATTGTTCGGTCAGAAGATCTTGTACAAGTTGTTGCTAAGGCATGTCAATGTGCTTTTGCAAATTTAATTTTTCAATTCCTGATTTTGTTAAAATCTGCTATTTATGTAATAAATTCTGGCCTGTGTTTAGGGACTTCCTATTCCTTCTAATGGAGTTTCTGAGTGCATAAGGAGATATGATTTAGAGGCTATTGCAGGCATTAATGAATGTTCAGAGAGGGAGGCAAAAGCTAACGAGTCCAATGGATATAAAAATCACAGAAGTGAGACAAGGTACCATATTCAACACAATGTCCTGATAGGTGATCACCACAAGATTCATTTTCATTATGCCCCTTGGTATTGGTTGATAGTCTGTCATACACCGGCTTCAGTACGACATCTTGGATGAGGCTCTATGCTTGTTGATTGAGACATTAGATTGTTGAGAAATTGCAATTTTTATGGAAAAAGTTAGTAGGAACATTTTCTTAAATTCCAATTTACATGCAGGTTAGCCAGCTTAGAGAATGATTCTGCATCTGATGTGGAAAACCACTTGAGCAAATCCGTAGAAGAAGAAAATGAGATATCCGATGGCACTGATTTTGGAAAGGTGAAATTTAAAGTGAAGAATGGCTTATTTCCACACTGGAAGAGTAATTGCTATAGATTTTTAAAAAATGGGATATATTAAAGTATCAAACGCATGGGGCATGCTATTTGTGCCTCTATACGTATTAATACTGCATTTTGTACTTATTTCCCATGATAACCTAGAACCTTATTGGAAATACTTATTAAAGTGTTTTCACATGCAGATGGAAGAGGTACATATTATTTCGGCTGATGGAAGGTAGAGATTATTGTAAATTGATTTCATCTCTTTGTTATTCTTTTTTCATTTTTTAATTCTTATTGGGTTTGTCGTGAATTTAACATGAGTTCTTTTGCCTGTTGAGATATCCCATCATTGATCTTGTGTGTTTTCTTACACTTCAGCAATAAACTGCATATTCTACCCTTAGTTTCAAAGTTTTCATGAAGAATACCTTATGTTGTGTTTGCACATTTCAAAACATGTTTTTTTGTCTATTTTTTATGGTCATCTTGGTGGTCACTCTCTCTGTCTATCTAATGTTGGCATACTTGCCTGTTTCATCATGAGATTGTTCTTTTCTTTTCGCATAATCCTAGACATTGTTTTTCTTCTTTGTTCTCAAGAATGTCTCACTTTCAACCATACATTCCAATGGACCCGTAAGTACTACCAACTTATACTCAACTCATTTCTATTTATTTATACCGTTTTATAAATTATCCCTAATGGAGGTATAGTTTTCCCTGTTTTTCGAGTTTGACTCTTTCTAAGCAAGTTTTCTGCCTCGTCCACAAATTCATTCCCTTTATCATTGACAGACAATTTGAGGATGGCTTGGGAGAAAAACAGAGCAATCACGAAGAGAATCCTGAATTTCAAGATGATAAACCTGTAAGTTAATATCAGAATAAACCCACTACATTTAGTGATAGTTTTAACTTTCCTAATTTTTCCTCAATTAGCATAATTCATATCTCTTCACTTTACAGACCTGTGAAGTTCAAGGCTCAAATTTAAGATGTGAGTTTCTTTCATTCTTCTTATTAGGTGCAATAGTTTGATAAAATAATGTATTTTGGATGCCCGGTAGGATATAGTTTTGTAGGGAAAACTATATCTTGGGAAAAATGTTCTTGGAGGGCAAGAAACACTTTCTTGGTTTGTTCAGGGCAATGAATATTACCCAAATTATGGATTTAGGAATTTTCAAATATTTGTGAACTAGGAATTGAGGAAAAGATTTGGTTGGGAAATGTGACCAAAGTTAAAGCAGAGCGTAATCATCTTTTGACGTTAAATCTGAATTTGTGGAATATTATGAACACAACAACGGGTTAGATTACTTCCAATGAATCCTACTACTTAACAACCAAGGTTGGAATTACATTTGTATTGCCCATACTCTATAATTACTTGGTAAGTAATGAATGGAAGCTTTGCATGATTTTATGTGGAAAAAAAAATGATTTCCTTAATATTATTATTATTTTGGATGATAAGAAACATGCTTTTATTTCACTATCTAATTAAAACAGAATCTTGGCCCCAACAAAGACCGCCACATTATAGTAACAGCCATTTATCAGTGATTAACCAGGATTCATTAAGCTAAATTGCAGCACGAGTGGATACTTAGAGATGTGTAGTTTTAGGGGATACTTGAAATAAAGCATTCTGCTTGATGGTACCTGAATGTAGGATGTTGTTAGTTATTGTTTGAATGCAGTAGCATCGTTACTGGAAAGAGAGTCGATGATAAACTTCGCTTTGAGTCATGTTGGATATTGGTTTAATAATTCAAGAAATTGATTAAGTGTTGAAAAATCAAAGTGACTTTGTGTCAACTTCGGCCAAATATTCAAACTCTACCCGATCTATATAGGTAAATTAGTTTGTCACTTCGCAGCTTCGGGGGGCAGAAACGGGGATTGATCTGCCCGGTCAGGTCGAGGGAGGCAGTTCCCCTCGTGGGGGCTCCGGGGCAACACCTCCGAAAGAGAATTCAAATTTCTCTATATGTGTTGAAGGGTATATTTGGCATTTCGAAATCAATATCGGATGAATGAGAAATTACGGAAAATGACGAAAATCGTGTCAAAATTTTTGCCCATGCGATCACATGTCAACTATTTTTGTTTAATTTCTATTTCGCGTAAAGCCATGCAATCACACGGCTTATAACCATGCGATCGCATGGTTAACAATTGTGTTCTTTGGAAGGGTTATATGGTTTGACTCCACACCACTTCGTTCACAACCCTTAATCATCTATAAATAGGACATTTGGGATGTCGTATTCCTCACATCAATGACATGCAATCACAATAACATTCTCTCCTCTTAAACAAAATTCTTATATTCTAGTTACATGATTTTGATTCTTCTTCTTCATTTTCATTTTTATTTTCATTTTAGAGTACAAAACCACATTTTGGTTCATTATGCTTGTATTTTGGAGTGCTACAAACAGAAGTGATAGTCGTTATATCTTGGGAGTTGAATGTCATAAATCGTAGGCACCGTTGTGGGGGCAAATTCGACTTACGGACAAAGTGTTCAATACTTGCCTCGACTTTGTCTCTTTTCTTCTCGTTTCTTTTTCTTATTTCCTTGCCGTTACTTTGTCCATTTGTCTGCACAAATTTCATATAATTATATTTTATTTCTTTGGCGTCATTATACACAAAATATTCCAACAAGTCATGCTATGAATGTTATCCTTGTTCCAACCAACTATTCCTTTTACAGGGCTGAGATGATTGATTTTCTACTTCATGCGTCCTTCTATACTTTTTAAATTCTTGCTTCACATAGTTCTCTGTATTTACGTATAGTGGGAGCTTGTCTATCTCGATCAACTGCTGCTGAGAATATATTGGGGGAAATGGATATGCAAAAACCATTGAAAGGATTATCTTCTGGTAGTCATGCTGCCTCCATGGTCAAGCTGGATATACAGAACCAAAAGGGGCTCACTTCAGAAGAGGCTAAAGGTCCAGATGATCTTTCATCTCGTGTTTCTGAAGCTACCACCCCAACTGTGGTTGTTTCTTCAGACTCAAACCCCAGTTCATCCTCTGCTTCTACTCCGTCAGTGCCTCCAAAAGGTTCCAATTTTAATGGAACTGCTAAGGTAAAATGGATTTTCGGGATGGTTTAAGTTTTAGCCTCATATGAGTTCCCAGTTTATAAATTATTTTAAAATTGTCTAAACCCTAAACCACCTTTGCAAAGATCCTGGTTTTTGTGGTATTGGATACTTAAGTTCCTTGCTCTTTTTGCCAGAATTAATATTCTTTATCAAACGTTTGTTAAAAAAATATCAGATACATTTCTCATTATTTTTTTATTGGATTTGAGAATATGGAAATAAGAACTTGAGTAAAAAAAAAAAAAAAACGTTCATCAGTTAGGAAATTAATGTAAATTAACTGTTGTGAGTTGAACACACTATTTACTTCACAAGCCACTCTCTTTTAGGAATTCAAGCTCAATCCTCAAGCAAAAATATTTTCTCCCTCGCCGTTGCACCATAGATCAGTGACTCCACCTGCAGTGCAAACAGAAGCAAGTGTTGTTTACGCGCCAGAAGTCTACGCCATGGTACCAGTTGCTACTGCAGAAAACGAAGATGACATCAGTTTGTTTGCTCCTCATTCTTCTCTGCCTATGACATTTGTCCTGTACACTGATGTCATCATCGGAAATGGCAGCAGTGATACACCATATGCCCAACCTGTAAGCATTGCTGTTTTGTAGTAACTATAGATTATAGTTTTTCCTATTTCAAGGTAACTTCTATTATTTCATGAAAACATTAATCATTAAATTAATGTTATCTCCTTGTGCAAAACTCTGATGTATCAGTCAATTCTTTTCCTATCTCTTTCTCCCTAGCCTATTCACTGGTCATTGACACACTTGTTTTAGGTTATTCATTACTTTTATCTATCTATTTTGGACGGATGCTGAAAGCTGCAGTGTTCCAAAATATTTCACGCTGCTAATATTTATCATTGTTTCCTTTTTCAATGTGTAGGTTGTTGGCCAAGTCTTAAGCAGCACACAACTAATTAGATATGCCAGTCAGTATCATAGCCTTCAAGCTGGGACTGGTTATGTGTATCCAAATTCTCAAAATGTATATAGTATGGTTGTTTACACTCTTATTTACTGCAGTGCCATTGTATTATGGTACAATAATTTTAATGGGGTGGCTGAGCTTTTACCAATTGATGCTATCAGGTTATTGCAGGACGAGCGGGGCCTCTTGTATGTTTGTATCCCATTTCAGTAAGACACAACCCTTGACCTACTAGGAGTAAAGTGAATATCCATTATTTTTTTTCTTTCAAATGGATTTTATCAGAGTATTCAGACATCTGAAAATAATTGAGCATTTCAATATTATCGTGCCTTTGCTGTTATGTTTGGTGTGAAGGATTCGATAGTACTGTACAATACGTACTGGAAAAGAAGCTAAAATTTATATTCTCTAGTACTACGAACCAAGCATGCACTCACATGTATGAAACATTGTCATATGCACATCAGGGAAGAGACTGCAAAATAATCTCTCTTATGCTCTTGTTACCAAAAAGCTTGCTTTATGCAATTTTTCATATTCGTTCGTCTCTGCTTGTGTTTCTTTTTCTCATCTTTTGGTTTTGGTTTTGGTGCTACCATTCAACTTCTTAGCTTCAGTTTGGTGACTAATGTTTATATACTACACATTTTTTTCCCCAAACCACTTTTTAAACACACATTTTTCTAAATCACTTTTTAATCACATAATTTATCTCGAAAACAACAAATTCTTTGTTTATAAACAAAAAACTTTTACCAAACCGAGGCTTAATTATTTACTACCTTCTATGCTTGTTTTAGGACGCTACTCAGAGTGCAGCAGGATATTCTCAAGCAGCCATAGGACCTCTCTCGACTCCATATCACATGCATCTTCCCAAGCACGAAGGTACGAGCTATTCGAATTCATTGTTAAACATTAAGTGCATTAGAGAAAGTTGGATTTGTTTCTAGACATGTTATATTATATTGTGTGTAATAAAAGTTAAGAGCCTGAAAATAATTTTCCAGTTGTCCTGATTGTTTCCTCGATATTTGTTATATAAGCATGCCCTTTATCATTCAGCTCTTAGAAATGTAGTTTTTACTTCAGGTCTTGATTGTAGAATAATTACTAACCGAGCAGGTGGATTCAATCGGATGGTCTATTAGGTTATGTTTCTTTGGGTCTCCATTTGGGGGATCCATAGTGATTTGAATGACATAGAGCTCCTGTTCGATTCCCTTTTTTTTCAAATATCTTTTTTCTTGTACTCATTTTCAATCACATATTCACATAATAAAATATTCTATACATAGATCCAAATTTTTTCCCAACTTTTCAACCACACATTTTCTAAACAAAAAATCACTTATCACTCTCTCTTTAAAATGGGTATCTAACAGGGGCATAGTTTGAGGGTTAACATGTATAGACAAAAATAATATCAGTGAAACAAAAAGAAAAAATGGAAAAGGAAAGAGTACATCTTCTTTCGTTACCCACATTGATCCAAGAAAAGGATCAAAGCAAAATGTTAATGATTATACTACATTTTTTATTAAGCATCGCATAGCTACTACTTCTTCCCTTAATTTTAGCTCCCAAATTCAAGAGATTAATCAGCTGTCGCTACAGGACCGATAACCAAAGAAAATGGTCTGGTCAATTTTGGCAGGAAGACATTACTTGCCAATGTATTTTCTGAGGGGACAGTGGCGTGGGTGGGTGGGTGGGTGTGGGAGTGGGAGTGGGAGTGGGAGTGGGAATGGGGTGCAGGGGGATGGACGGGGTGGGGTAAAGATGAATATGACATTTTTTCTTTTCTTTTGTAATGAGCTGAAGGAGCAGAGGAAAGGGGTTCGCGTATGGCAAAATTCATAAATGGTTTAGTTTATAAAGAGGAATAGTAGTGGGTTCGTCGAAATGTGCCGATAATAAATTATTAACAATTATGAATGTGTCTGAAATTAATATTGATTTTGACTGAATTTATAAACTATTTATAAACTTGTATCCAGAGAGAGGCTTAATATGTAGTCCTTTTCTTTTCCTTTTATGGCTGTCAAACATGTCAAGTGCAAATCATATGACCGTTTAATGGCTTTTTGGACGCAACCCGTCTTTGGGTTCCAAGTGCTAGAATTATTAAAGAATGGGGACCCAAACCAAACTTAGGCAAGGGTACCTCTGGTGCTAATTTCCCATCTTTTATTACTTTTTTCACGACTCCTCGTGCACTAATCTCGTGGTTATGATAAATAGTTTCGTTGTCTGAAGTCAAATGTGAGCAAAGGATTTTATTAAGGTTTATCATTATATTGGATGCAGATTCAGATCAAATGAAACATATGCAGCCTGATTCGTAGTTACCATGACACATGGATGTGCCTGGGCAATAGCTATGATTCAGTGTGTAGCCGACTAAGTGACGGATGAGGTGCATGTCCAAAAATAATGGAAAAAACAAAGAGAAAATGAAGACATATACTTCAAGAGAACAAGGGTGAAGTTCATTTCAACTTGTAGCTCTTTCCTTTGTCAATATTTCTTCTTTTTCCCTATATATTATCGTTCTGTATATTTTGCATTGTTGATAGTATATTGGCATGTAATCAGAGGCGTATATTGAGCTACAACTTGTCATCTCCTGGTTTGTTGCCTACATGTTTGGACTAAAATTGGGTGCTATAGTTGTTGCTTAGTGCCTAGGAAAGTGGCTGTGATATGTAATTATATTAATTATGTGAAATAAATGTGATTCATGATGTTTTATGGAAATGTTGTGCAACAAAAAGTTAGGTATTTATGTAAATTGCCCATCCCTGAAACTAGAAGCCCATATATATAATTTAAAATGACACTGGAACATTTTCTGGCATCCGGTGCCTGTTTGGTGTAGGTAGTTTTCGGGAAAAATTGGAATTTTTTTAGTTTTTGGAAGAATGTGAGGTTAAAAAATAATTGAAGGGTAAAAAGTTGTTGGCCTTATAAAAATGTGTGGATGAAATTGAATTTGAAAGAAAAGTTGAAAAAAATGTATATGAGCAAACAAGCTCCTATTAGAAATGCATTTTCACATGAAAGGTCCTGCAGCTATGCCTGACGCCTAATTGGTAATCACTGCTACACAACCTATGCCAGGATCGGGATTGAAAGGCTATTTGATCCCCAAGTTTGCTAGAATAAGTTAATATCTGTTTTCTTAGGCTGGCATGGGTTAAAAAAATCAACAAGACATAAAGACGTATATGAAGTTTTTGTAACGTGAGTAGGAAAGAAACTATGTACATCCGTGATTATGTAATGCATTTTACTACACAGAAATTCAAGCCATTCAACTTTATGCCCAAGACTGTTGTTCCTACATATTAGAAATATTAATCATGCCAGTATAAAGATTAAATGCATAACTGTTGTGATTTTATCTTCCCAAATTTGCTGTCAAGAACATTAGTTGCTAGAGAAAAAGATGAACCAAAAAATGGCAGATTTGTACCAAAAAGAAGATAAAGATCAGGAAACCGACTGAAGACAGGATAGGGAAAAAAAAGGAAATTGATTCCAGTTTCCTGAGTCTATCTTATTCACCAAGAAGACATTACAAACTATGGCTTTGAATCAATAGCCATACAACACATAGAATTCTATTCACTACACAAATACTAGAAAGTACATCAAGATTGTAAGCAGAGAAAAGGCAACTCTCAATCTTCCTTTCAATTTCTTTGTACATGCTTTTTTCTCTTTTTTTCTTCTAGCCATCTATATCTATTTATAGACCTATACTTCTAACAAATGCAGGTGATATAGGAATTAGCTGTTACAATTACCAAAAAACTCAATTAGTTCGAACCAATCTGTTAGAATAGAAAACTAGTGCAGCAACCTTGTCATCAGTGTTGGGAGTAAATTCAATTCAAGGATCAATTTCTTCAAATCTCCACCTTTGATTGACAACAAAACTTACAGTTACTGGTTGAAGATCATGCAGCCTTTAACTTGTTAACTGATATGACCTTGGAGAACACATCGGCAAGATTAATATCAGTTGAAAACTTGACCACCTTTCCTTGCAAAACATAGATGCCTTGTAGTATTCCCTTCATGACCACCTTAGATCCTTTCACAACTTCCAACACTCCACCTCGAGCTTTATGCACATAACCAGACTTGACTAGTGTTCCTAGTCAAATAAGGTTTCTTTTCAGACATGGTATGTGTCTCACTCCACCTAGGATCCTTGTAGAGTCATCCCACATTTTTATCATGGGAGAACCAACACCAACAATATCACAAGTATTGTCATTTCCCAACAACACTTTGCTTCCAAATTCAAGTTTGTAATCAAAGAACATGTCCTTTCTTGGTGTCATATGAAATGCACAACTAGAATTCATAATCCATTCATTTCTTAGGTCTGAACTTGTTACAGCAAGAATCTCACCACTTACATAGCAATTCGTGAAATTTTCACAGTCCCATTTTTGTTTGCTATTGAAGTTTCTTTGCTCCATTTCCCTTTTCTTTCCTTGAGAAATTATTTTCTGAAATGTCCTTCTTGGTTGCAGATCCAACACAGCTTCTTATCTCTTCTTCCTTGCACATTCAATACAGCCCCATCTATCTTGACTTGATTCTTAGTTAATTTCAGATCTAATTCTTTAGAATAGACTGCTGAAGTTGCCTCTTTCAATATCAAAGTTCCTTTGATATATTTGATTGTGTCTTCGAGGTGTTCATATGCCTTTGGAAGAGAGTTTAACACGTAGATTGCTTGGTCTTCTTCATCAATCTTGATCTCAAGATTCTCCATGTCTGCAACCAGCTTTGTGAACTCATCAATATTGTCATCAGTGGATTTTGTATCATCTATCTTGAAGTTGTAGAACTTTTGCTTCTAGGAAAGGCTTTGGTCATATAAATTTTCTCCAGCTTTTTCCACATCACAAGCCGATTTCTCCTTGATCACCTTCCTTATATCCAAGTCGCAAAGATCGAGAATAATAGTGTTTCTTGCTTTCTTGAGAACCTCAGATTTGTTCTGGAGAGTTGTAGCCATTTCAGACTCTTCCTTCACAACTTCATCGAGTCCAAGATTTCCAAGGTGTGCCAACATCTTTTCTCTCCACAGGTTGAAGTCGTTCTTCCCATCAAACTTCTCAATTTCAAACTTTAATGAAGACATTGAAAATTACTTTTCTAGCCAGGAAGTTTCTTTCATATGTAGTGCACTAGCATATCAAGAAATTTGAATTAAAAGTAACCTTCAACCCTTTGATCTTCTTCTCTGCAGATTTGAAATAAAGCTCTGATACTACTGTTGTGATTGTCTTCCCAAATATGTTGTCAAGAACATTAGTTGCTGGAGAAAAAGATGAACCAGAATAAACTGGAATTAGTTTTCTTAGTCTATCTTATTCACCAAGAAGATATTACAAACTATGACTTTGAATCAATCACCATACAACACGAGAATTCGCTTCACTGCACAAACACCAGAAAGTACATTAAGATTGTAAACAGAGAAAATGCACTCTCAATCTTCCTTTCAATTTCTTTGTACAAACTTTTTTCTCTCTGTTACCAGAAAGTTCATTAAGATTGTAAACAGAGAAAATGTACTCTCAATCTTCCTTTCAATTTCTTTGTATAGACTTTTTTCTGTTTCTTCGAGCCATCTATATCTATTTATAGACCTAAACTTCTAACAAATGCAGGTAATACATGTATAAGCTATTACAACTACCAAAAAGCTCCAATTAGTTTGAACCAATCCGTTAGAACAAAAAACCAGTGCAGCAGCCTTTTCATCAGTGCTGGGAGTAAATTCAATCCAAGGATCAATTTCTTCAATAACAAAGAGATAAAGTCCAACTTCATATTGTTATACATTATGAAGACATTATGAGCAAGCAAAATTACTGGAGATAACCATAATATTCATAGATCATAGAAAATCATAGAAGGAATTAATAAGGAAAGGACTAAGTAAAAACTGAAAGGAAGCAAGAAATAAAGTTGGCAGAGTTAATCTTGCAAAGGCAATCCTACTTTTCCCTAAATCGCGCACACATTTTCTACGACACTTCCTAGCAACTCATTCTATATATGACATCTTTCTTATTTTTATTGGTTTATAGGATAAAATTCATTGATGCATTCAGCTTCCCAATTTTTCTTCATTTTGAACTCCTTGTGCTTCCTGAACATTGGCTTAGTTCCATCCTAGAACAATCAGTTGGACTTCTGCTTGATCACCTTATCATTTTATTTTTGTTAAACTCCTACTGATTCTTCTGATCCAAGTTCTCTTCCAATGTTTTTTCAAAGTTTCGGAAGGTTCATTTCTACATGTTCTACAACTGTACCTCCAACTCCAGGATTATTTACTACCCTAATGCACTAACGAATCAGATGGTCCTTCATGTTCCTGAGCTTGCTATGGTCTTCTATATGTGAAACTCCTTCGTTTTCTTCTAATCCAAGTTGTTTCTTGGGGGAATAGCCCAAAAAGTTTTGATAGTTTTAGAGGGTTCATCCCTACATGTTCTTCCATGGGACCTCTAATTCCAGGATTACGTATCTTCTGCGCAAAAAAATCAGACGGTCCTGGATTCTCCTGAAAATCTGGAACGCGGTCTTGCTGGTCCACAGTTGGCGGTTCTTGAGGAGGCGGATATAAGCCATCTGCTTGAGACCTGTCACAAGGATTATATTGAGTAAGCTCTCATGGTCTAATCATGTAAAGAAAATTATATAATGCTTTTAGATTAGAGAGTTACTTTTTCTTGAAAAAGTGCAACATCTTGTAACAAGGCAATCATCCAAGAATCAGGAAGATTTCAAGAAACTAATCTTGAGACTTCCTATAACAAGAAATCAAGAACATAGATGTTATATACCAAAAATAATAATAATAGTAATAAATAAATAAATAATGAAGATCATTCAAATGTATAAAGCACAGTAGTGTTCTGAACTAGGTATGAAACATGCAATCTCCTATTCTTTCTTAGAAGACAGAAACCGAAATGGCTGCTACAATCAACTTCATATCAAGAAAGTTCAAGGAGGACTTGTTTTGTTCCCAGGACTTCAGAAAGAAATTTAAGAACATAGTTATTGTATACAGAAAGATAGTTATTGAGATTTGTGAATCAAACCTGATGTAAAAGAAAGGCGAGAATAGAATTTTCAATCTTTAGTAGAAGAAAAATCAATAATGCGAGTGGGGATAGCTTCAAGAAAGAGTTTCTTGAGATATGTATGAGATTTTAGCCTACTTTACTCCAGAAACCAATATTTGAGAATTGGTAAAAAAATATTTGCATGAGACACAATGAATT
The DNA here is from genome assembly GCA_963555705.1 of Ligustrum vulgare. Taxonomy (NCBI): domain Eukaryota; kingdom Viridiplantae; phylum Streptophyta; class Magnoliopsida; order Lamiales; family Oleaceae; genus Ligustrum; species Ligustrum vulgare. The sequence goes on along the minus strand of OY743171.1, from coordinate 67,809,950 downwards.
TCACATATTTCAGTGGAAAGAAAAGAAGTGAACAGAAGTCTACCTTATATATATATATAGGACCAAATGTAAATACTATGGGTTAATTCCAAATTTGTGCATCTAAATGTTTGACAAAATATGAAGTTTGTGCAATGCATCATGGTATCTCATTTAACGCGACTGCTCCTCCCTTTCGAAGTGAAAATCAATTTTTAGTAAATTTTGATTAAAGTTGATGGAATGTGTTATTAAAAAGTTGTGGAACCTATAAAATTTGTAGTTAAAATTAATTGTTGAATTTGACTTAGATTTTAATCAGATTTTTTTAGAAATACCAAACTGGGGCTTTATTCCTTTTATTTCAAAAAATTATCTCTTTTTGCTTAATACTTATTTTCAATCGCATTCATACAATAAAATATTATTTACATAAATCTCCAAAGTCTTTTCTTATTTTTCAATAATTCATTCTTAAAAAATTACAGTTTAATAAACCAATTACTTTTCCCTAAGAATGTAGAAAGGACCAAATTTATATTGGATTATACATAATGAAATATGAGTAGAGTACAAATCACAACATTTCATTATGCAAGTGCGAGACATAATATAAAATAAAATCATACAATTTCTTTCCTTAGACATACAAAATATAAATTTGTTTATTGACCAAAAATAATATTGCTAATAAAAGGAAAAAAAAAAACATAAAATTGGAGCTAAAAAATACAGTGGATATCCTCATATCATTATGCTTGCTCTGATATCACATTATGGAACACCCATGAGGATTCTCATCACTGAAAGTATCGCCGGTGCGATTTCCAAAAATCGTCGAATGTCCTTGGCTGCCGCCGCCATAAGAAGGGACATTTATATGGTTATCATAGCCATGCTTGTAATAGTTATAGCAAGATGATGATGGCTGAGAAGCATAGTAAGTTGAAGGACCACTGTAATTCTGCTGATAATTGTAATTCCCAGCATAGTTACTATTTCTTAGCTCAGGATTATATGGAAATTGCCACACTTCTGCTCTTCTCCCAGTTTTCCTTACAGTTTTCAACACTTTCTTTTGATCAGCATATCCCGTCACCGTCACCTTTTGCATTCCCATGTCTATATCTATGTCGTCTACTCCTGTTCAATGCATGCAGTATGTTACATGTAAAATATTTATGAATGAGTGACGATGAAACTTGACCAGTCGGGATAGTACGTATATGGACCTATCTTTTTGAAGATTTTAACCTTGTTTGAGCCCCATTATTTCTCATAAAATTTACCACTTTTTTCTACAGTAATCAATCTCAACCATCCAAAAAAGTCAAGCCCACAATTTTTTACTTTTCAAATCACGTTTTAACCATTAGATTTTCAAAACTCAATTTATAAATGGAAATAACGGGGATGTGTCCAAAAATTGAAATACCTTTAACCTTTTGGAGAGCTTTCTTGATCTTGCTCTCACATCCACCACAGTCCATGTGTACACGCATTTCAATAATCTGAAACAAAAATTACAGATAAAAATACAGAACTTAGAGCCAATAAAAGTATAAAAAATTCTACATGGACATGAAAATCTGACGTGAAAATGAGACATTGTCGACATGATGCCTCTTGTCTGGATGATGAAGATGTGCTCATATGATGAAGTACATGACCCATCTCTTTATCCGTCAATGCCGCAGCGTCACCTTGACATGTCTCAATTTCATGTCCATGTAGAAAGCTGAGTGAACTATAGAGCGATAGAGATAGAAGGAGAAAGTACCGTCATCTTTTTATGTAAATTCCTTGACGAATTCCTTTGTATATCAAATGACAGATGAAGAGGGAAAGTCTGAAATTATATATATATATATATTATACAATTATTACAATTTTCAATTATTAGTTTCAGTAATGCACCGACTCTTTCCTTCTCTTCAGGCACCAGTAATTGCAGAATTACAAGAAGTCAAGGAAAGCTCACTCAGGTGTTAGCCATGTATATCTGTTGACGGGTTGATGAAATTAGAATTTAATTCGTAGAGTTGACTTTTTTTATTATAAATGGAATTCTAAATTTGAACGTTGGAGGCGGAAAAATGCATGTGATAGCTAATGAAATGGATCATGTCTTGCGTAAATAATGATGCGTGTTGTGTTTATATGTGGGCATATTTTCTACGGATATTCATAATAATAAGGATAATGCTACATGAACTAACAAGTTACTAACATAAGGCGAAATTCCAGAATTGCCCTTAATACCGTGTCTGAGCCCTAAATATACCTACCTCATTTAAAAAAAAAATATATATACCTTACCTCTGAATTTCTTCTCTACACACGGCGAACCTTACCTCTGAAAATCTTCTCCACACACGGCGAATCACTCTCGTTTCTCCTTCACACACGGGGACTCTCCTCTTAGTTGCTCGATTCCGCTGCAGGTACGGTAACTCATTTGGCGAGTCCTCTTCATTTCCGGTAACCCATTTCCGCTACATTTCCAGTAAGGCAGAAATAGGATGTTTCGCAAGAATTAGGGATTCTACTGCAACATTTCTGGTAAGGCAGAATTAGGGATTCTACTGCTATATTTCGCAAGTTTTCTCACTGATTAAGATGTTTTTTGTACCCATTTCACACTTAGTTCTCACTTATTGTACCCATTTCCCAGTTAGTTAATTTTTTGAACAAATGTAGTTGGTGCTTGAAAATTGAATTTGGTAATTAGATCGTAGTTTGAAAATGTGTAGTTTACCCATTTTCAGATTTCCTCATGTTGAAAATTAAAAATGTTGTACGGTGAGAATGCGTGTTGTTGTGTTCAAATGAGAGTTTTTGTACCCATTTCACACCTAGGTCTCACTGATTGTACCCATTTCGCAGTTAGTTAATTTTTTGAACAAATGTAGTTGATGCTCGAAAATTGAATTTGGTAATTAGATCGTAGTTTCAAACATATGTGTAGCTGAAGCTTGAGATTGAAAGTGTGCATTTTACCCATTTTCAGATTTCCTTCTGTTGAAAATTGAATATAAGGTACATTGAAAATGCGTGTTGTTGTGTTCAAAGGGTGATTTAGATCATAGTGTTGAGTGTTGTGCATTTTGGTGCTGCGTTAATAGGTTGCCCAATCAGAAGGCCTTATTTGATTGCCAATGAGTAAGAACCGCAACATATGCCATAGCTTTAGGAGCCCTGGTGATGCAAACCACATAGCAATTGTAGTTACGCAACCCCCAAAATATTGAAATCGACCCAAGAACGTCAAGAAATCACGATTTATGGATCCAATTAAAATTAATTGAACCAAGCAACCAATACAATCACTGGGATATATTGACCTCTTGATCACAAGCAATAATAATTCTCACCGAGATTTGAACAAACAAGAATAACTCGCAAGTTCGGATTTTATTCAATGAAGAATAAGATTGTGAAAGCAAAATAGCCTCTCAATTATAATATCAAAGTTGTGTAAAGTCTAATGAATAATGAAAATTACAACCCTATAAATATGGTCAAAACCTAGCTTAAGAGTTTTAATTATACTAGGAAACAAATTGCTAAAAATAAGGAAAATAAAACCCTAGTCGCTAATGGACTCAAAATAGAGTTCTAATTAAACAAGGAAACAACTAGCTAAAAATAAGGAAATAAAAATTAAGCTAAAATTACGCGTATATGTTTTTACGGTCGTGACCCTTCCCTTTACGGCCGTAACTTGGTTTCTGCTTAACAGTTACGGCCGTGACATAATTATTTACGGCCGTAAATCTTATTTTCTGAAAATCTTGTTCTTGATCCGAGGCTGCGTTACGGCCGTGACAAATCTTCGTTACGGCCGTAAGTCCAATTTTCTTCAAAATCACAGTTTTCAACAGTAGGTTGGTTACGGCCGTGAGCTCCCATATGTTACGGCCGTAATTCTTGAAATCTCACAATTTTCTTCGACTGCTTGAATGAGGTTGATCCACTCGTCGTCTCGACTAGCTTCCAACATGGAAATTGTTCATTTTCCTATGTCGAATGTTGTTGCGTCGTCCGTGACTTGACTTCTCCTTTGAGCTCCTATCCTGGATCACATCACCTGGACACTGGATGCAAGATTGCCCTACAAAGCAACAATGCCCAAGGTGTGGGAAGGGTTATCTGAGATGGTTGAAGGTGTATAGGACTGATAATGTGGGAAAACTATTCTATAGCTGTAATTCGGGATGTGGCTACTTCGATTGGGACCAACCAAGCATGAAGTCTGAGCATGATGAAGGTGAATCAAGTGGATCGTCAAGTAACAAGAGCAAGGGAGTTGACGAAACCATTGACTTGTCTGGTCTGTTGAAGACGCTCGCTGCCATAACTGAGGAGAGCAACGTGAAATTGTCTTTGAAGTTAACCATTGAGAAGGGAAAATGTAGCTCGGATGAGAAGGGGAAGGGGAAAATGTAATAGCTAGGTTATTTTGTAATGTGCTAGTTTGTCGAACTTCATGAAGTATTGTTATGTTTTGTTATATTAGGTAATGTTGTATGATGATTTGTATCCATGTTTTGTGTCATTTTCACTTGAATATTAGGATTTTATTTCTCATGTTGTCTCCAAACAAAGGTTATTATCATGTCCTCCAACGTTGGTAATGTGCTAGACTTGAATATTAGGAATTCATCACTTAATCATTCAAAAATGGAACTCCACAGACTTCATCATATATTTATGATATATTGAATTGAAGATGCTCAAAGGTATGCAAAGGAAACTAAACATTGCCAAAATAGGAATTCATCACTTAATCATTCAAAAATGGAACTCCACAAACTTCATCATATATTTATGATATATTAAATTGAAGATGCTCAAAGGTATGCAAAGGAAATTAAACATTGCCAAAATAGGAATTCATCACTTAATCATTCAAAAATGGAACTCCGCAGACTTCATCATATATTTATGACAATGCTCATATTCACTTTCACACAGAATGGAAACTACAAAATTCATCACGAAATAAGGACATTATTAAACTGGAGGTTTGATTTTAGGTTGAGAAATAGTAGTCGAATCTCTTAAGATGCGGATGAGAAATAAATAATAAAATGCAGTTTTTTTTTTTTTTTTTTTTTTTGAAGAATGCACTCGTCGGTCGCCAGAATAAGCTCAAACGGTTGTTTGATAGTTCACCATTTTCGGATATGCTGCTTCAAGAACAAGATAAATGCCACAACGAAAGCAAAAAAAAAAAATACAGGTTTCAACTCAGTTTATGCATGTTGGACTATGTTGGAAGGTGTCACTTACTGGTCACCGGAAACCTTTGAATCGGACGACAGCAACTCAACTGTAAAATGGTGAAGAAGGCTGTTCAAATTTTTTGGAGATGCAATGGAACGAAGCTCTGCTCTGAGATCTGAAAGTGAAGTCCAAAAATATTTTGTTAGATACTTTTCGAAAAAAAAATAAAAGAAATGGGTCTTTTCTAGTCAGCCGAGATTTTGGACTGATAAGTGGTGAAATATCGTCTGTTAGTCACTTGTTAGTACATGCTGTTAGTTCATGTAGCATTGTCCTAATAATAATAATATGAGTTATGCTACAAGAACCATATCCTTACCCCTAAGCTTGCCCTCCCACTCACATGGGGGGCGGGGCCCGCTCATCAATGATGAGCGGGCCCCGCCCCCATGTGAGTGGTAGGGCAAGCTTGGGGGTAAGGGTGGGGTTCAAATAGCATTTTCCTAATAATAACACATAAATTCAAATCAAATAGGGTTCTTAGCTTAGCTTCCCTTTTGATTTCTGCTTAATGAATTTTGATTCACGCTGCAAAGTCACTTTGGATGATTGAAAATTTGTGAATAGTTGATTTTTGAATTGATGTGATGAGTGAAAAAAAGAATGACTGACATGTGTGAATGTGTAAGACGTTTGGTCAAATTTTATGACGCCTATAGCTGGATTGATTTTGATTCATGAATCATGATTATGTTACTATTATGACGACAACTAGATGGATTCGTTTGTCATTAACATTAAAAATTTGCTTACAATATTTTAAAAAATTAAAAAATTGCGAACAAACATGTTTCTGCACAATTGTGCTTGCGGACTTAGTTTTGCAATTTTCTTCTTAACTAGCATCTATTTGGTAAACATAATAAATTGGTTTATTATTCAGTCCATTTTGATCACCTGCCCCTGCTGGGCCCCACCTGAATGTGGGGCCCAGCCCCTGCCTGTGGCCGTCACGAGCAGGTGATCAAACCCGATGATTATGAACAACTACTTTTTACCTCAAAAACATAAATAAAATTCGTAGTTTTTTTTTTCTTTTTTCTTTTTGAAAACTAATTCGTAGTTATTTTACTTAGGGTTGATTGGCCACAATTTGGTATGGAAAGTGAAAATCTTTTCCAACTTTAGTGATTTTGCCCCGTTTGACATGCAAAATTTTCCTCAAAAAACATTTTTTTGGGAACACATTCAAGCGCCAAATTTTCCAGACAATTGAGGGAAAAGATTCTCAACCAAAAAATAGGTAAAACATTTTTCATGTTTCATGGAAAATGAATTTCATCACGTTTGATCTTTTTTATTATTGTTAATTAACTTATTTTTTTTTATCAAAAGATGACATTACTATTATCAAGTAAAAATATGTTAAAAAAAAAAAAGATTAAAATAGCTAAATTTTATTTTATTTGTCATGAAAAATAATGTCAATAAAACAACAAAATTTGAAAAATTTCTCACTTTTTTCACCAATAAATTAAATCCAATCAAACACGTTCAATTGATATTTTTCAAGCAATTCAATTCTCTAAAAAATATTTTCTTTCCATCTATTTTCCATCTTTTCATTCAAACACACTTAGTGTTTAATTGTATAAAAAAATGCAAAAAGAAAATATTTTTTAAACAAAATCTAGCTTTGAGTGTTTGATTGACAAAAACTTTTCGTCGAAATAGCTTTCTACTCAAGGTCAAAAAAGTGCAATTTTTCCTTGAAATCATGAAATTTAGGGTGAGTGTGATAACAATCCATATAAATTTTTCTAATTCAAGTATTCAACCCATAAGAAAATATTAGATTAAAAATTGTCCAAAAATGTTTTAAATAATTGTACATACAAAAGATTTTTCATGAAAAAATTTCAATCAACAAGAAAGTTGTAAAATATTTTGTTTATTTTTCATGTAAAATCTGTCCAATCAAACACACTAATATTTTCTTTGGGGTGGAGGGTGAAAAGTGATTTTCCTCGCAAGCGCTTGACCAGTTTATTGTCAAACATCGAGCAGACAAGCTCACCAATGCTCGCAAACTAACTCTTGCAAACCGAATAATGCTTATTCGAGGAAATTCGCTGCTCAACTCGCTAGTGCGGTGTGTCATTGTTTCTATTGTACAAAGCTATATAACGAAGAGGAAGAAAAATATAAACTTTTTATTCATCGGGCGGGTCCAATTCACCCCACACAACGTTGGTAGGAACTTTTATTTATTTAAAAAAAAAAAAAATTTGCCAACAATGATCGAGTGACACACATTCATGAGATGAAGAACTGATCAAAATAACTTATCTTGATGAGTATAGTAAAAAATAATAATAATACTGCATTGAGTTTTATGTAAAATGAATTCATTATTCTAAACTGTAAAATTTCTTTTCTTTTTTAAACTAATCAATCAAACTTCTTCCAACCCAGTTTAATCAAACACCAACTTGGTAAAAATAAAAATTAACTACGTGAAAATGAGCCTCATTTTCTCTTCTTCCAATATATCCCTTCTACTCTCCAGAACTTTTTAACTGGTCAAATATTGCCCCTGTTCTCTTTACTGTTTTGAGGTCGTTTTTTGTTTTTATTTTCGAAAACGCTAAAAACGCGTTCTCTTTACCATTTTCGGAAACGCATTTTGGAAAACAAAAAAAAAAAAATTTGTACACAAAACTGAAAACGCCCGAAACATCGTTTTGGGCGTTTTGTGTGTATTTCGACAAAAAATGTCCAAAACGCGGAAAACGCGTTTTGGGAATTTTTTTTTTTTTTTTTTTATAGAATTATCTTAACTTAGAACTAAATTTAATATAAAGTTTTTATTTTTTTTATTTTTTTATTATTTTTTTTCGAATTATCCTAGCTTGAAACTAAGTCTAAATAAAGTTTTTTTTTTTTTTTTTTTAGAATTACCCTAACTTGGAACTTAGTTTAAATAAAGTTTTATTGAATTCAATATCAACATTACAAAAAAAAATTAAATGAGAATTCTTGTTATTATATTTCAAAAAATGCAATGATAAATGAACTCTGGTGGTTTTGAAAGAACTTGCATTTTCTGGATTTTAATAGAAGTAGAGCTTTCTCAAGTCCCGAACCTGACCAAGCTGTATTAATATAGACTCTTAATGCTCACATGAGTGTGTTGCATGTAACCATATTTTTAGTGTATTGTGAAAGGAAATTTGAGTTGGAGTTAGTAATATTCTGCAAGCAAATTAATTAAAAATAGTTTAAATAGTGTTCTGCAAAATTTAAAACTGAACGTGTTTTCCAGCTTTTCATTTTCAAAAACAGTTTTCAGAAATGACAAACCAAACGCGTTTTCAGCAAATTTGAAAACAAAAATGAAAACACAAAACACAAAACATTTTCGAAAATGAAAATACAAAATAAAATACAAACAGAACGCCACCTTAATTTTCATTAGCTTTCAATTTTTTTCTCCGATTCCTTCTACTATCTAAAACTTTTTGACTGGTCAAGTTTTAATTTTCATCGTAATGGGATGCAGAACATTTAGCCCATGTTACCTGCAAATCTTGGACAAAATTGTGGTTTGAAATAGTATTTTTGAGAGAATGTATGGTTAAAATTTTTGAAAAGTCAAATATTATAGACTTGACTAAAATAAATATTTGAGATTGAGTATTTTCAAAGCTTGATTTTCAAAATTTTGGGGGCGAACAGGAGCTTATTAACCTTTCGATAGTATATTCATCAACTTTTACTTAAAAGTGGATGAAATATATGATTGAAAAATAAAAAGTTGTAAATTTTATGAAATATGTGGTAAAAATTAATTATTTACTTTAATTTAAATTAAAATCTTGATTTTAAGTTATATCAAATATAAACTACATTTTTTTTTTATCAAAAACTTTTTCTAACAATCGTACTTAGGATCGGACCTGAGATTTTGGATGCTCTGTACAATAATTTAAAATGATAATTTATAAAAAAAATTATACTTATAATAAATTTATTCTTTAAGTGTCTTATTAAAAAAAAAAAAAGTGATACCGATATAACATTGAGATATTTTACTGTCGCACATCTCACACAACTCCCAAACAAATTTTTCTATCAACAAAATCTTAACATAAAACTTAATTAAAACACTTTGTTTTAACTTTCTAACCAATAATTTCTATATATACATGAACACAAATTTCCCAATTCAACCCTTCTAACCCTAGTTCTATCTACGGATCTACCAAAGAATATGAAACTTCTCAACAGAAAAATTCTGTACAAAAATGAAAAACCTCATTCAGGTATACTTTGAAGAGCAGGCTTCCAAGGCTGTTGATGAGTCTCAAATCCATCACTGACGTTCATTAACTTTGTTAGAATTTGCTGGACTGATGATCCTTGAATATTGTCCCTGCTTAAAAGCTCCTCTAATTGCTTCTTGGAGATTTTGATTTTCACTTCTGTTCCTGTTTCTGTGGAAGAGATCTTCTCTTCTGTAGTATTATTCAACGAGTTGCTTTGAGTTTTGGAGTCAAAAGATCCCCAATCTTCACCACCCCATTGCATTGAGGATTCTTTTCTGAAGCAATTTCCCATAGATTTTCTGTTTTGAAGTATTTATGTGTATATATATATATATATCTTGTATGTAATTTGAAGGAAGATTTTGACGAGAGTTTGTGTTTTTATATATAGGCAGGTGGGGAGCGTAGGTGGGTGGGGGTGTGGTGTCCTACCTGGCAGGTGAAGGAGGGTCTGATCTCACCTTCTGGCGGCCCCACGCCACCTATTTCAGATTGGTTCAACTGTTCAATTTATGTGGTGGCGCCACCGCCACTTTGAGTTGTTGAAAGAGTCGGTGGATCAGCTTGGCTGATTGAGCCGGTCTTGTGGATTACTTTAAATTTATTTATATTTTGATTTTGATTAGCCGTGGAAGAATATTACTAGAAGGAGTCATCAATGATGAGTTAAACGCGTTTATTATATGTCTAACATCTGATTTCATATTGTCAAAAACATTATCATGAATTTTTCTAAATGTCAAGCTCGCATCATACTGTCATTAAGAGCATCTTTAATGCACTATATCAATTGAAAAAATGACTTGACATGTTAATAAATTAACAAAATGGGTTAAAAATATTTCACTAATGCACAATTTCAATTACAGTGTTGAGTTGACGTAGCTAAAAAAAATTGACAATGTCAAGTATTCCGTCTGACTGAATGAGTCAGTATTAATTTATTTATAATTATTTTAACTATATTAAAAAGGGACGTGTGCATCATGACATGAAAATTTTTGTTGAAAATTATCTCTGATCAAACACTTTTTAATTACTTTCATTCAAAGTTTTCATGATTATATTAAATTTAAGATTAATAATTTAAAAAAATATATGCATTTTAATAAATTTAATATATCAATAAAAAATTATCGCTAAATAAATTTATATAAAAATATTAGTTATTGAAATATCTTAACAAAATAACATTAAAAATAATAATAATAATTTAAGATTAATAAATATTTTTTTCTATAATAATTAAAAAAAAAATCTCATAATAAATTTAACTACCAAAATAAAATCTAAAAATGAAATATGTTCCAAGAAAATAACATTTATAGTTTATAATAATGAAAAATTTAATATTATATTAATCATTTTGTGGAAAAAATATTTTTAAAATTAAAAAAAGTCACGTAATTGACGATGCTCCGCAAGTGTAATAAAGTGGATTTTAAGTCCGAATATCGTTCCCACAGAGATTGTTTTAAATCGTATTTTAGACTACTACCTTAACCGGAACGAGAAATTGTTTGAAATTGAGAATTTTGAATTAAAATTAAACTAGAAAGAACGAGGAAATTTGATTTAGAGAAAATATGAGAAAAACATGCTAGAATTGAGAATCCACATTTATTCCATTAATTACGCATTAAATTAAACATCTAACAATAATTCACGAGGTTTTGAAAATCCATATTCCTAATATCGTCAAGACTCCCTTTCGGACAAGAATCAACACCTATTTCTATACACAATCCGACTATATTTCTATGACGAATCTAAATGTATAGAAAAGCATTACAAGTTTTGTGAATACTATAGCAGATAACACAAAGCATAAAGGTATATTTCTATCCCCTATCGGACTTTGTGGCAATTGATACAAGTCTAATGAAATCTCAATCTTTCGAACTTAAGAAATCACTACCTAAATTCATACAACTAGTGATCAAGTAATTGCATGATAAAAAAGTATAAATCAATTGCTCAAACCCATGAATTATGAAATTAAATGATAATCAATACATAAAATCCGGAAATAAATGCTTCATCACAATTCTAACATTTAAGAACTAGCCTAGATACATAATTGAATATAAATCACAAAAGGAATGGATAGATGTCACCCTATTCATGCCCTTGATCTTCGTTCTTCAATTGTGTTCTTGGCGTGACATGGATCCCTCGACACTTCGACAGCGTTTTGGCCTCTCTTCAATGAATTGGGAACCCCTAATTTCGTGCCTTAGGTCTGGTATATATAGATGCTCATGAGAATTAGGTTAATTATGGAGAAAACTGCTGAATTCCGCGTAAAAAGTCCAGCTGAGGCCCAGTCGGGACTACCGTGCGGCCGCACGGTTCAAAAACACGCGGTCACATGACTCTGCAGGTAAACTTCAGTCGCCGAATTTTTTGACCGTGCGACCGCACGCCTTTTTCAACCGTGCGGCCGCACGGTTGTAATTCCGGCTGCAATTTTTATCTTTTAAATTCTGCAACTTGGTCCCTGTCTTTTAATTGCACAGCAAGTCCTCCAACTTCTGATTGTTGTAATTTAACCCCTGAACTTCTAATTTCTTCCAAATTCGATTTTTTCTTCAAATTAGCTATTTGATTGACTGCATCAATTCTTGAATTGCTCACTTTTACCCCTTTTACATCCAATTGCTCAATTTTAGCTTCAATTCCTTTGTTTTCTCGACTTTGGGATTATTTCTGAAATGTAAACAAATAACACAAAATAAATAGCGAATATTCTAAAACAAACATATAAAATCCTACTTTTAGGATAGAAATAAGTGTATAAAATACACTTATCAGTAATCAACAATATTTAAAGTAGATAGAATAATTGAAGATGAAATTTAAGACTTCTCTATCAATTTATCCACTTTCTTTAGAAGTCCATCAATTTCATTGTCACGTCAATCCCAATTCACATAGTACATTGGAGATGCTCTAAGTTGTTCCCAAGGCTATGCAAAATGAAAATTAATTGTATGAATAAAGTTGATAATTATATTTATATAATCATTATTGTGAATTTTGATCTTTAAACATTGTATTGCATTAGTTACAATTTTCGTGAATAATTGGAATTGACTGGTGCCTACCGAAAAAGTATTTAAATGTCTAAAGTGGACAATTAGAGTCTATTTGGTGTAGGAGTTTATGGACGAATATTTATTTTTCGGGAGAATGTGTGGTTGAAAAATTATCCAAAATTGTGAAAAGTGATGAATCCTATAGAAATGTGTGATTGAAAATGAATTTAAGGAAAATTATGAAAATTTTAACTTTACCAAACATTAAAACTAATTTGTCTAAAATAAGTAGATCTAAAATAAGTAGATAATCTTAATTTACCAAACATTAGACCTAATTTGTCTCTGTTTTTTGAAATTTACATTTTTAAATTACTATTCACGGAATATCAACTATATTAATGTTATTTTAAGAAAAAATCATAATAATAGCTAGAGAATGACACCGTGACACATGTGTAATTAACTTGAGTAGATTACATACGTGCGAACAATATTGAATTTTAGAATAAAAAAAGAAATAGTCATTGAACCAAAACATGTTTGACTTGATAAAATCATTTACCAACTTTAACGGGTTAGAAGTTCAAATTAAAAAGTATGAAACAAACAAAATTGATTTGTAAATGAATATTATTGTGGTCATTATTTTACAATCTGATCATCTACTCGTTCACATAATTCTTTTACTCCTATCCGATACATGATAATTATGTTTAAATTAGTAAAGTTAATTAATGTCATCACGTGAAGTTGATTTTTTGAAGTGATATTTTTAGATAATATATTGTTAAAAATTAGACAAATGTTATGAAAATTATGATTTTTTTTTTAAAGAATGTTTAGTCGAAAATGAATGTACGAAAAACATAATTTTGAAAAAAAAAAAAAAAAAATCAGATAAGGATTATGCAAGAATAATTTTTCTAAATGGTCAATGCAATAAAGCCGAGGCTTAAGGCTCAAGCGAGCCGACCATCGCTGAGGAAGGGATGGTTTATAATAATCATTGCCACGTAGTGTGAAAAGGTCTGGCATAGAATCTTTTACGCTGAAGTTGAAGAAAATTGCAAGAAAGGTCCTAAACTATTTAGCTTATGTAAACAGAATTTCAACAATCTATTTTTATTTCAACAATATGTTTGATCTCAACTTTTGATATTGTAGCAACTTCGGCCCCAAAAATACATTCTTTTCATTAATAATTTCACGTAGAATCCTACTTTAAGAAGTAAAATGTGTAACACGTCCGACATCCCAGTCCTATGCTCATCAACGTTCCATTCAATTTGTTTGCCAACAAACCCTTCTGTCATGACTCATGCCCCTTCCTCCACTCTCATCTTCATTTCCCCTTCATCCCAGGAAAGACTTGAAACTGGACTTTTGATTGGCATAGGGAAGTGAATTTATTTTATTTTTTTGGTGAATTGGAAATGATATCGTTTTTTGTTTTTATTTTTTAAAAATAGACCGTTAAAAAGTGAAATAAGATAAAATCCTATGCCGAGGATCAAGTTGTTGTAATGCATACATAAAGATTAAGGATTTAAAAGTCTATGAATAAAAGTGAGAGATCTGCTTCCCATCTTATCCATAGCTGGAGACTAACCGTGCAATTTTCTCCACAGTAATGTGAACACATCTATGTAGAAGGAATATATGATCCATGGCGTCTATACACTTTCATGTGGGATTCCTTTCATGATATCATGCATTGACATAATTCAATAATGTTTTGTCGAATTATTACTTATGCTATAATACCAGTTGAAATGATGTGCAATTGATAAAACATCTTAAATGGTAATTGATTTCTTATTTTTAAGGTTATATTCATCATGATACTTAAATGTCGTTTAGACGAATGCTCAACGTTAATTGATTTATTATTTTTAAGGTTATTCATCAATAATGATACTTACATGTCGGCTAGATAGATGCTTAATATCAATGAAACAAAATAGCATTATTCGTGGGAACCACTTTTTCCCCTAATCCATTATTATCATAATAATCATTGTTCTCATCCACCTATAGCTGACTCAGTAAGATGTGTTGGGTCAAAGTATAAGCTCTAAAAATTGCAGAAAATGATTGATAGTGGAACTAGTCTATATGTTGGAAAATACCTAGTCTTCACACTCTCATATATGGAATATATCAATTAATTATAGGGGTTTATAATTAATTGGTATTGGTAAATAAACTGACCAGTTTCTCAAAACTTTGTTTTATATTTGCTCTAATGTGATTTTTAATTTTAGTCCTTTTTCTCAATATTCTTAAAACTTATAAATTTTAACAAGAGAGTTGTTTGCACGGCATAATCAAGTATTCAATCTGCAACAAAAAGTAGATTTAAGCCTACTCCATCTCCGTAGGAAAGTGGTTGTTAAGTTTTATATACCATGCTTCAAGTTCGATATCAATATTTTTGTACTTTCAATGCTATTTAAGTCGAATTGACTTGTACTACGGAGTAGAAGACGAAGAACAAAATAGCAACATCACTAGCTCATGCGACCCTATCATACTATCATGTTCCAAATGCAAGGTGTCGCACTGTTGAAATCGATTTATACTCGTGAAATACATAGGATTGGAAAGTCACGAGACACAAATTGAGGATGAATGATTGAATATATTTTTCGGAAAATTACAAAAACTCCTAGGTTTAAAGATCACTTTTTAAAAATAAAGTGATGAAGTTTACTTGTTTAAAAATCAGGTGTTAATTGAAATTAAAAATTATTAATTAAATATTTTATCAAAATTAAAACCAAATCCAGCTTGCCTTCACTTCAAGAAACACGGGTCAAACAAGACTCTCTCTCTCTCTCTCAAACCGGCGTCGACGACTTCTCTCAGACCAACGTCGGCGGCTTCTCTCAGACCAGCGTCGGCGGTGACCTCTCTCTAACCACCAGGTCACCGACGTAGCGGAGATCTCACCCCTGGCTCCACTATAAGTTCCAGTCGCCGCTGCAGGTGGTGCGATTTGTGGTGTGATTTGTCCCCATCTTTCTACCCCTACTCTCTCAAACTTCGGTAACATATCGGGGGCGACGTTGACACAAAGGGGCAAAGAGTCGGATGCTGCTGAACTGGTGCACTTCGATCATGAATTGGTGAGTGTTGAGATCTCCTCGCAGCTCGTCGCACGCCACTTCTAGCGGCGATCTCCAGGTTGGTGGCTGGTGCCTTTTGCTCTATGATTTGTTTAGGCAAATAACATGTTCAAATTATAATGATAAACATATTGGGGGTGCCATCCCTTAATTGCAGTTGAGGAGAATGAACCATTTGTATTAGAAGTGTTAACCAATCTTCCAGCAACTATTGTAGATGTTGAGCCTCATTAGATACAAATCTCAATTTAGGCGTTTATTTTATTTATTATTTATTTGGATCGAAATGTAAAAATGGTGATGGCGGTGGATTGAGGCTTCGACAGTGGTTGTGGTGGTTTGTTGGTGGAATAAAGAATCTGCAGAGCTCGAAGGTTCTCCACTTCACCAGCTTATGGGGTATTCTTCCTTGGGTCAAGTATTAAAATAAGTAATTTCCTAGCATATCCAAAACGAGTTGAGGAATTTTCTTCTGTTCTTTGAAGTGAAGGGTCTGTTGAATTTTTACACTCCCTGAATAAATTTGATTGTTGTGAGTTGCACTATCTCCATCAAATTCATCATATATGGATCTGTTAGAAGAAGAAAAACTCCATTGTATTTTTCCTTTCCATTTCTTCATTGGACATGTTTTCTACAGTTTGCTTGTGTTTTACTTTGAAATTACCATCACTTATGTTGCATTGCCTTGCCTTGCCTTGCCTTGCCTTTGGGGGGGTGGTATTCAAATGGATTCTATATGGTAGCAAATTTTCAATTATAAATTTACAATGTGGGAAAAACACATCAACCTCACTTGTAAATGTTTTTGCTTCTTTGATTTGAGACGATCGAAATCCTTTGATCCCTCTTCATGTTCAAATTGTCATCTAACAATCGTGTGTATCGGTCAAAATAAAGAAGCTGTTCCATGAGAAGAGCAAACTCCAGAGGAAATCTAAGCCTATATCGACTAATTGTGACTTTGTGTGATTTATGATAAGTGCGGGATGTCACCAATTATTTGGTAAATGTGACTAAATATTAACTAAATGTGACCAAAATATTGATTAATTGTGACTTTGTGCAATTTGATAAATGCGGGATGTTATAAAAAAAAGCGTGAGTTGTGATCAATAAATAAATATTATGTGACCAATTGTAGGTGATTGTAATCAATTATATTAGAGATTATGACAAATTGTAAATTTATGTGATCATTGGATAAGGACGTGATGTGAACTATAGTTGTGTCAAATATGATCTTTGTGTGACCGAGCTGTAAATTTGTGAGAGTGAAATATAACTTTGTGTGACCTCATGTGACCGAACTGTGACCTCGTGTGACTGGACTGCGACTTTGTGCGAACGAACTGTGACCAACCGTGACTTTGTTTGACCAACTGTGAAGAAATATTTGTTCCCACCAATATTAATTTAATAATAATTATACAATATAATTGGACAATAGAAAAATTGGAAATAGTTATAAACCACATTAAAAAAAAGAGTAAGTTGTGACCAATAAATAAATAATATGTGACCAACTATAAATGATTGTGACCAATTATATTAGATGTTTTGACCATCTATAACTTTGTGTGACCATTGGACGAGGACGTGATGTGACTTATAGTTGTGTCAACTATGACTGTGTGACCGAACTATTACTGCGTGTGACCGAATTGTGACTATATGTGACTTCATGTGATTGATAGTGACTAAAATGTGACCTCATGTGACCAGACAGTGATCTCATGTGACCTAACAACGACTTTGTTTGATCGAACCGTGACCAACTGTGACCCTAATTGCGACTTTGTGTTACCAATTGTGACTTTGTGTGATTAACTGTGACTTTGGAAGTGGGATGGGGTTTTGTAACTTAATTTGTAATTGTGACTTTTTGTGACTTGACATGAGGGGTGGGTGGGGTCAATTTTATAACTAAATTTTTAATTCTGACCAATTTTGACTTTGTGTGACCAATTGTGACTTTGCATGTGGGATGGAGTTATGTTGGGTGGTGTGGGGTTGCGTTGAAATTTGTGAATAAATTTGCAATTGTGATTTTGTGACTGAAATATAACTTTTGTGACAAATTGTGACTTTGGGGATGATATTGGGTGGGGATGAGGCGGGGTGGAAAACCTCGATAAAAAATCATTTGTGGGTGGGATCGGTTGGTTAGGTGGGTGGAGGGCAGGGGCAGGGGCAGGGTGGGTGGGTATGAAAAACTAGAAGACAAAAATCATTTTTGCGTAGGGTGGGTGGTGGGGTAGGGTTTGGGTGTGGTGTTGAAAAGTAGAAGAAAAAAAGCATTCTTGTATGGGTCGGTTTATTGGGTGGGTAGCGGGGTAGGGGCGGGGGATGGGTGTGAAAAATCAGAAGAAGATAAATCATTTTTGGGTGGGGTGGGTAGGGTAGCGTTGGTGGGTGACGGGTGTACGGTTGGGATGTGGAAAAGTAGAAAAAAATCATTTTTTTTGGGTGAGGTGGGTAGTGGTGGGGTTGGTGGGTGACGGGCGTAGGGTTGAGATGGGGTGTGGAAAAGTAAAAAAAAAATCATTTTTGGGTGGGGTCAGTTGGTTGGTTGGGTGGTGGGATGGGGTCAGGAGCGAGGTGGGTGGGGTGTGGAAAATTGAAGAAAATAAATCATTTTTGGGGGTTGGTAGGTATGGTTGGTTGGGTGGGTGGGGTGGGTGCAAGGGTAGGGTTGGGCGGGGTCTGAAAAGTAGTAGAAGAAAAAAATCATTTTTGGAGTGGGTGATGTCCATTGGTTGGCTGGGTGGGTGGTGGCTAGGGTCGAGGGTGGGGTGATGTGGGAAAAATTAGAAGAAAAAAATCATTTTTGGCTGGGTTGGGTGGTGGGGGTAGGGTCAGGGTGGGGTGGGGTGGGGTGGGTGGCGATTTAGGGTGGGAAAATATCGAGAGGTAAAAAACCTTATTTTTTTGGGTGGGCAGGGTGGGGCTGGTGGTAGTGTGGAAAAGTAGAAGGTAAAAAATCATTTTTGGGTTGGGGTGAGGTGGGGTAGGGGTAGATGGGTGGGTGTGTGGGGTGAGATGCTGTCGGGGTCTGTGGTTAGGGTGAGATCAAATTGTCCTTTGCTATGAGGTGAGGTAGGGTCGAGTGGGGGTGGGATGGGAAAGTGTAGGAAAAAATCGAGAGGAAAAAAAAACTTATTTTTGGGGTGAGGTTGGGTAGGGGTGGATGGACGAGGTGAGGTTGTGGCTTGTGGTGGGGTGGGGTTATGGCTGTGGTGGGTAGGGTGGGATGGGATGGGATGGGGTGAGGGTGGAAAGGTAGAAGTAAAAAATTCATTTGTTTGGGGTGGGGTGGGTATCGGGGTGACGTGGATGAGGGTGAGTGCGGGGGTTGGGTGGGATTGGGTTAGGCTGGGGTAGAGTTGATTGGTTGTGGATTATGTGTTGTTTGGATTTTATTATTTAATATTATATAAGTTTTAATTCAATATATAAATGATCATTATTATAATATAATATTAATTAATTAACTATTTAATATCTGATTTAAAAAAAAAAAAAAACTTAACTTTGTTATGTTTAAAAAGTGAAAGTTTTATTTGTGTAGTTATGTACTTTTTCCTATATTTTTCTTACGTAATCTATACTATATTTTATAATGAAAAAGTTCTTACAAAAACCATTCTTTTTTTTTTCGAGGGGTGGGGGTGTTTCACTTTACACGGTCCAAGACTCCAAGCAATTATTTTCAGCATGCTGACACCATTTCTAAATTTTTATTTATTTAATTTTTTTTTTTTTGACTTATTCTTTCATTTCATTTTTTTGCTTCTGTTAGGCAAAATGTTTAAAAACAATATTTTTTCAACATAATTTTGAAAATCACTCTTTCATCACACATTTTTTCTTTCCACTTTTTAACCATACGTTTTATATAGGAAACATAAAAAAATATGTTTTTAAACATAAAATATTTAACGAATACAACTTTAACTTTTTTTTGTCTTGCTATATATATTTTTCTAATTTTGCCTTAGGTCATGTGTCATTCTTATCTTTTATTTTGTCATAAAAATTTTAATACACGTACAAGTATTAAATTTCGATCACATATTCTACAAAAAATTTACAAATCACATTATTTGAAAAAAAATTCAGAATATAGGGTTAAAAGTAGAGAATTTTTTTTCGTTCGTGTGTAGAATATTTTATTGGTAAAATGTGACAGAAAATGAGTTTTGAAAAAATTAAGGCCTCGTTCTCTTTGCTGTTTTCAACTCGTTTTGAGTTTTCGATTTTTGGAAATATCGAAAACGCGTTCACTTTGCCCATTTTCAGAAACGTATTTTTCAAAAAAAAAAAAAATACAAAGAAAACTAAAAAAGAGTTTATTGCGTTTGAGATATTTTGTGTTAAAAAGTCTAAAACGACCAAAAAGCGCATTTTTTTTCTTTTTTTAAATGTGAGACACTTCCTTCACTTGAAATTCTTATATTATTTTCTCTTTATATAGATCCATGTTAAGATTTTTTTTTTTTTTTTTTTTTTTTTTGAGAAACTTCTTTCACTTGAAATTCTTATATTATTTTGTCATTATATAGAGATCCACGTTAAGGTTTTTTTTTTTTTGTAATTTATTATTATTATTATTTTAAAAAAAATTAGACACTTCCTTCACTTGAAGTTCTTATTTTATTTTGACATTATATAGATCCATGTTAAGATTTTTTTTTTTTTTTTTTGGTAATTTATTATTATTATTATTATTATTATTATTATTATTATTATTTTGGTAAATATGAGACACTTCCTTCCCTTGAAGTCCTTATGTTATTTTGCCATTATATATAGATCCATGTTAAGATTTTGTTGGTATGTGGTTAAATTTTTATTTAGCTGAAACAATATTAATGATGAATTTATTGACATAGAGAACTAACTGATTTATTAACATTAAAATTAATGTAATTCAACAAATTAACTATTATTTACATATAAAATATCACAAAATAAATATGTCAAAAAATTACAAAGTAAACGCATTTTTCAGTTTTTTATTTTTGAAAACAGTTTTCCAAAATTACAAAGAGAACATGTTTTTAGCAATCTCAAAACAAACAACCAAAATCCAAAATTCAAAACAAAATTCAAAACTCAAAATTCAAAATCGAAATACAAAGAGAACGACCCCAAGGTCCTGTTCTCTTTGTTATTTTGGAGTCATTTTTAATTTTCGATTTTCCAAAACTCGTTCACTTACACATTTTGAAAAACGAGTTTTTGAAATAATAATAAAAAAAAATAATACACAAAATCCAAAACGCCAAAAATACGACCCCGTTCTCTTTACAGTTTTGAGCCCGTTTTGAGTTTTCGATTTTTGGAAATATCGAAAACGCATTCACTTTGCCCATTTTCAGAAACGCGTTTTCCAAAATACAAAAAAAAAAAAATACAAAGGAAGCTCAAAACGATTTTATTGCGTTTTGGATATTTTGTATTAAAAAATCCAAAACGACCAAAACGCACGTTTTGAATTTATTTTTTTTGAGACATTTCCTTCACTTGAAGTTCTTATATTATTTTGTCATTATATATATATATCCATGTTAAGATTTTTTTTTTTGTAATTTATTTATTTATTATTATTATTATTTTTTAAATGTGAGACACTTCCTTCACTTGAAATTCTTATGTTATTTTGTCATTATATATAGATTCATGTTAAAAATTTTTTTTATAATTTTTGTGTAAATTATTTTTATTTTTATTTTTTTTAAAAGTGAGACACTTACTTCACTTGAAGTTTTTATGTTATTTTGTCATTATATATATAGATCCATGTTAATTTTTTTTTTTTTTTTTTTTTTTTTTTTGTAAAAGTGAGACACTTCGTTCACTTGAAGTTCTTATTTTATTTTGACATTATACATAGATCCATTTTAAGATTTTTTTTTTTTTTTTTTTTTTTTTTTTAGTAAAAGTAAGACACTTTCTTCATTTGAAGTTCTTATGTTATTTTGTTATTATATAGATCCATGTTAAGATTTTTTAAAAATTTTTAATTTATTATTATTATTATTATTTTGTAAATGTGAGACGCTTCCTTCACTTGAAATTCTTATATTATTTTGTCATTATATATAGATCCATGTTAAGATCTTATTGGTATGAGGTTAAATTTTTGTTTAGCTGAAACAATATTAATGATGAATTTATTGATATAGAGAACTAATTGATTTATTAACATTAAAATTAATGTAATTCAACAAATCAACCATTTTTTACATATAAAATATCACAAAATAAATATATCAAAAAATTACAAAGTAAACGTATTTTTCAGTTTTCTATTTTTGAAAACAGTTTTCCAAAATCACAAAGAGAACATGTTTTCAGCAATCCCAAAACGCTGTAAATTCCAAAACGCGGCACTGTAGCAAGGCAGATGTAAGGTTCGACTTCTTTCCATCTCATTCTTCTTCTCGGTTCCTCTCCTCCCTCTTCCATATCTTTCTTCTCATTCCTCTTCATCTCTTTCTTCTCTGCGCCACACGGTGTACGTGGTGCTTTTCCTTCCGAAGGTGGTAGTCCTTCCGACCTCCTCTTCCTACTCGGCGGCGGGATCTACTGTTTGGCTCCGTAGAGTAAATATTATAATTCTACTGTGTAAAGATTGATTATTATTGCATTATTATTTAACAAAAAGTCTCTTTATCTGCTTTTGGTTGTGGGCTTGGTGGGGTGGTCTTGTAATTTGGAAGATAAAACATTTATTTACCTATTAACATATTTAATATTATGCTGAGAATCAAGAGATTTCCAACTATTGTTTCGAATTACCAAAAGGAGGAGGCTGAGGAAGGTGGCTGCGGTCGGAATTGCCTAAGAAACTGCTGCCTTCCAGGTATCATTTGAATTTCATCTATAAAGGCTTTCCTTTTTTTTTTAATAAATGAAATTTTGGTCTGTAATATTTACTAGTGTAGTCGGTTAAATTAGGAGCAAAGCTGCCTCTGTATGCTTTCAAGAGGGTGAATAAGATTCCTTGTGATAATGGTTTGGTTGACCATGAGGATAAAGGGGCTCCAGTTGTCTTCTTGGATTCCCTTCTTCTTGGGGAGGTAATTTTCGTCGAATTCACCATATTCATTAGTTGTTTGTTAGTGAGATTTGGGGGTTTAGGGTGTTACGATTTAGTTCAACCTATTTTGGATTAAATGTGTCGGATTTTGAATCAAGATATTGCTAGAATAGCTGTTAATGTGCATTGGAAGTATTCTCTGCTGATATTTTGTACTAAATTCTCGAGTTTTCACTGGGGATGAAACTGTCACCCCTTATGCAAATCCCAATTTTTTTAGTATCCTTACTGAGTTCATAATTTTTTTTTTCATAGCTGAAGAGTGGAAAAAAGTTGACAAATCGGGTTTTTGGTATCAAATGAAACAACTGGAGTGTGGCCTAAGGGGTTTTGTTTTGATAAACAAATTGATTTTATTCATTAGAGTTAAAATTAATATTTTAGTGATGGATAATTGGAGAAGGTAAAACCAGAATCAATGTGAGTTCGCCTAGTCTCATAAAGGGGTCCTGAGCTGAGAGTGTAAGTTTTATTTGTTTAGGACACGCTGGTAACTGGTAAGGGCCCTTTACACAACTGCATCTTTTCACTTTATTCATTTTTGTGCCATTTTGCTTATCAATCAGGTGAAATGATATTATCATAAACAAATTAGTTCGACTTTTAATATTGAGAATTGATGCACAGCACATGTATATCATAATTTGGCTTCAACAATTCACCAAAACTTACATACAAGAATAAAACAATAATAAGTTTATTTAATTTATTAATTGTATTAACTCCAATCCTAGCATCTGCCTTGAATTCTTCCAAGACCGTTGAGGGCACGTTTGGTGAGATTGGATAAGGGAAATTGAATTAACGTAAATTATATTAAGGTGGATTGTTTGTGTCACAGAGGTAGTTTATAAACAAATTTATTTTGTTTTCCGAATAGCTCTTTATTATAGACTATGGAGTGTCGTAAAAATAGTTTATAAATTGGATTATAAATCAATTTATTTTGTTTACCAAACGGATGCTTAATCTTACCACAATCGAATTATGAGTCTAGGTTCTTGATAAGAAAATTGAAATATGTTTGTATGGATTATTGATCAAATATCACACTGATACGGCTATTTCTGCCAGTTGAGATATGGGAGATGATTAGAATGATTGCAGCAACCCGGATTGTAATGCCAAAGCCAATGGTCAGGCTTTCAGCTGTTAGAGTTCTTTTCTCCATTCTCGAGCAGGCCCTCTGCTTTCTTGCTGGGGCAAATTCTATCTTCACTGGAGAGAAGCTGTTGACAACTCCTCTCCCAACAACGATTATGACGCTGATCTGTATATGTTCAAGCTGTTTGGATTAATTCCAAAAGCTCCTGATTTCTCTCAGAACTCTGGAAAAGATTTTGATCAGTATATGTTCAAGCGGTTGTTACTTTTGTACTACCCTCTAATATCATCTAATATATATTAATTAGTTTAAATTTCAAGTTTTATTACTTTTTTGTTTGGGTAAAATATGAAATATTGTTAAAGTAACAAAATATTAATTGAATATATGATTAATATATTGAAATTTAAAATTATTGCTATTAAACAAATCAACCATTTTTTTACATATAAAATGTCACATAAGTAATGATTCTCAACATTTTAAAGTGAATGCATTTTCCTTTTTCTTTTTTTGAAGACATTTTTAAAATCACAAAGAGAACACGTTTTCAGCAATCTCAAAATAAACACCAAAAACAAAAAATTCAAAATAAAATTCAAAACTCAAAACTGAAAACTGAAAATCTAAATACAAAGAGAACGGCCCCTAATGTTTTGAATAAGTGTAGAGAGAATGTGTAATTAAAAAAGTAGAGAGAAAATGTGTGTGGTTAAAAAGTTGTTTGAGAAATTATGTTATTTATAAATTGATTTATAAATTGTAATGATTGCATTAAAAAGCAGAAGTTTATATTGATCTAATTTATGCAATGTCTATTTCATCTTGATATTCATTATTCAAAATATCATTTACCACACATTCTACAAAAATTTTACAAACCACGTTATTTGAAATGACGGATATCAAACATGGAGCTAATAATAACATGACATATTATTTCAAATAATGAGGTTTCAAATGCTAATTTTTTTTTTAGAATGTGTAAAGTTGAACGTAGATAAATTTTTTTTAGTTTATTTGTAAATTATTTTATTTGTAAAATGTGACAAAATAATGAGTTTTGAAAAAAAAAATGATGTTTTGAATAAGTGGAGAGAAAATGTGTAATTAAAAAGTAGTTTAAGAAATTATGTTGTTTATAAATTGATTTATAGATTGTAATAATTGCATTAAAAAATATAAGCTTATATTTATCTAATTTATGCAATGTCTATTTCATCTTGATATTCATTATTCAAAGTATCATTTACCACACATTCTGCCTTTTTTTTTGGTACCCATTAAATTTTAATTCATTTTTCTCTCTCTTACCTTTAACCATACATTCTCCAATAAAATAATAGTATAATTTTTTTCTTTCTTATTTTAAACCACACATTCTTCCAAAAATCACTATTCCAAAATACATTTTTCCAAATAATTTGATTATAATGGGACTCTACAAAAATTTTACAAACCGCATTATTCGAAATGATAAGTCTCAAACAGGGGGTTAATAATAACACGACACATTATTTCAAATAATGAGATTTGAAATAGTAAATTTTTTCAGAATATAACTTTAAAAGTAGAGATTTTTTTTGATTTATTTGTAGATTATTTTATTGGTAAAATGTGTGGCAGAAAATGTTTTGAAAAAAATGATGTTTTGAATAAGTGGTGAGAAAATATGTGCGGTTAAAAATTGGAGAGAAAATGTGTGCGGTTAAAAGTAGTTTGAGAAATTATGTTACTTATAAATTGATTTATAAATTGTAGTTATTATATTAAAAAATGGAAGCTTATATTTATTAAATTTATGCAATGTTTATTTCATATTGGTATTCATTATTCAAAATATCATTTTTTTAAAAAAAAATCATTTTCTACTTATTTAACACCAATAAAATAATTTAGCCACCGTTCGGCTATGGATTAAATTGAAATGATGATTTTGAATTAATTTACACAATTTTCCATACCACTTTTTAACCATTCACATTTTCTCTCTCCAATTTTTAACCCTACATCTTACCTCGAAAACACAAATAAATCAACAAATAATTTAAATTCTTTGATTTGACAACAAACATTCTATTTATTTTGCAAAAAAAAGATTCCAAACGGTCCCTTATATATAAACTAAAAAGAATTGTCTACTTTTAACCTTACATTCTAAAAAAAAATACTATTACAACTCTAATTATTTGAAATAATGTATCATGTTATTATTAGCCCTTGTTTAAGACCCGTCATTTCAAATAATGTGATTTGTAACATTTTTGGAAAAGTTGACTTTTCTGAATTTACGTAGATTAAAAATAATGATGACAATATTACAAAAAGATCAAATTATAAAAATATACAAAAAATGAAAAAAAAAATTAAAGAATAAGAACAAAAGGAAAAAATAAAAAGAAAAAGAAAAATTAAAAATAGCATTAGCGACTGACAACAAGCAATTATGATTTATAAGAACAGGATTTTATATCAATCTATAATATATATTGAGATTAAGGTTGTATTGAATCCGTGTAGATAATATTTTTAATATTGTTCTTTTTTTCTATTTTTTTAGAGAAATTATATGTTTTTATACGATGGAAAGCGAAGAATGGTTAGGTTAACTTTCTATATAGATTTTTTATTTTTTATATTTGTATATTTATTACAAAGGATTTTTTTATTTTTATTTTTTTTGAGAAATTATATGTGAATGCTATAGTTTTGGTTAATAATGAATTATATTTTTTAATCATTCTTAATTTTAATAGTTGCATAAATGTTATATGATATATGATTTTCAGTATAATTTTTTAAATTCGAGAGGAGAATGCAGGCATCGTGGGAAATATATTGACGTCTTCCACAAAATTAATATTGTACCATAATATTAAAAAAACTACTAAATTTGTATTTTCTTTGAAATTAATAATAGTTCATAAAAATTATTGAAATTAATAGTAATGTATTACTTAAATATATAAATTAATTTACTATTCAAAGAAGCAAAAAATAATTTGAATTAGTTATATTATATATTAAAATTATGTATAAATATTAAAGTTTTACAAATATTTATCGAAATTGATATTTTTAAATAACTTTCGTGCATCGCACGGGAGAAATGCTAATTTTGTTTTAATGAAACAATGTAAATACATTCTTAGCCTATGCGTGGTAAATCGTTTATAAACGATTGTTTATAAATAGTGACGTATCAATATTTTATTAGTCTATACTTTTTTAAGTAAAAAATGATGGGTTAGAAATTTTAATCAGTCAAAATTGTTGTCTTTTTAAAAGTTTGTCCAATTAAATGTTATCACGATTCACGTAATCATTTGTAAACAAAATCTATAAACAAATTTCATTTTATTATATTATTATTATTATTATTATTATTTTGAAAAGAAATCTATAAAAAAAAATTAAAATAAAGCCAAACACGGCCACTAAATATTATTGATTGCATATTAAAAAATGTAAAGCCTAACACGACCAGACACGGCCATTAAATATTATTTAATATTCCGTATATAATAATATAATAATAATAAATTGAAAATCGATGTCATAGCTTCCCCCGATGGGCAGCCGAGTCAAAGTCCGGTCAGATTTCCAATTTTCTTGGCCAACCGGCGGTTGTTGTTTATATACGGCTCTGATGATGTGGAGACAAATCCATTTTAAATTAATTGTTTCAACTTGCTTATAATTTACTTTGTATTTTAATTCATTATTAAAGGGCAATAAATTAAAATTGACCTTAATGAATCAAAGTACACGTTTCATGAATTTGATAGAAAATGTTTTTGACCTTCATTATTCCAGTTTACATTATACATTTGAATACACTTCAGATGCACAAGAACAAACAAGAACCGAGTCTTCTCCAATGATAAGGTTAAGGACAGGATCCTAAGCACTTTGAAGTTCAAATCAATAATGGACGTGTAATTTAGTGTTAGAGAAAGGAGAATAATGGGGGATTCGAGCTTATATTTTGAGAATGGAAATTCCTAATTGTCAATTACATTTGAAATGATACAAGTGTGAGTATTATTAAATTGTCGGGGAGATATACTCAATTATCATGAGGACCATTATACATTTATACTTGCAGAATAACAATGATCTAATCGGTTTAATCCATCAAAGTTAGCTTCCGCTATGTATTGAAGCAAAAATTTTAATAACGATTGGATGATAGTAAAAAGTCGGATAAGAATGCTAAATCACCTAATTGAGATGCTAGGAACTAAGATTATGAAATACCTAAATGAATTCGAGAACTACATATTCGTGCTTTGTTCGTAGAGATTCCAGAAGCTTTTAGAAAGAATATAAAATCTATGTCCAATTGAGCTAATTTTTGGTGATTTATTTATTTATTTTTGGTAATTCGCTAAATCCTGTTGTTTCTGCTACTAGAACAATAAATATATAAGGGATTTTTTTATTTTTTTTTAAGAAAATAAATATAAATGGGATTTTTAATTCTTAAGTTTTGCGTATTTTAATTTAAAAAGGTATAATAGTAAAGGGGGAATTTGTAAACATAACCAGGGCACTCTTTCAGAATTATTCCCCACTTAAATGGTTTGGGCTAAGGCTAATTAATTTGGGTTACTAACAAGAGCAACTAAAGACGTCATTTGATCCGATCCGATCCGATCCAATCCAATTCATTGTCTTAAAATGTTAAAAAACATATTTTTATCACTAACTTATATTTCTAAAATTTTGGGTAAAAAAAAAAATTTATAAAATTTAATCTCTCATAAAATTATGCAAAGCAATTCAATAATTTTCTTTATTACCATAAAAACTTTTTTTGTTGATGCTAAAATAGATTAATATAAAAATTAAGTAATGGGTCATGTTTAACTTAGCCCTTGTTTGGTAAATTGTTTATAAATATTGTTTACAAATAACGATATGATAATATTTTGTTAATCCATTTTTTTGTAAAGTAAAAAGTAGTGGACGGAAATATTTGACATTTTGAAATTGTTGACAATTCCAAAAAATTATAATAAAATATTGTCACGTGATCGTTTATAAATTAAATTTATAAATACATTTTATCAATCAGAGTATTAATGATTTCACAAGAATGACGCTCAAATTTACTACAATACTGTATGCAACCAGAAATAATTGAGTATTTGTAAACATGTCCCTTAGGTAGAAAGGGTCATTGCCAAGGATGATAAATTAGAAATAATTTGTAGGGTGCTAGATAGGGATGGCCGCTCGCCAACTTGCTTGCAAAGGGGCAATGGACGTAAGTCCAGCAACAAATTTCTCGTGCAAGCCGCCTGTTAGCTCCAACGAGTTTGCTCGTGAGCTCATCGACCCACAAGCCAATTTGCCATAATGAATCAAATATATTATTTTTATTTTTTAAATAAAAAGCGACAAATCAAGGTGGCTAAGATAGTGATGGCAACGAGGCCTTGGGTCCAAAATTTTAAGGAGCCCATTTTTTTGTTTCAATCTTTTTTTTGGGAAAATTTACACAAATACCTGATTGTAATTGAAAAATACTGACTTTTCATACTATTCGTAATATTACATAATATTGTTTCCAAAGTTTAGAAAAATACCAAATTTGACGTGAGAGTATATTATTTGATTAATTTCATTAATTATGATAATCTTTTTTTTAGGAGGTTGTTACCTATTTTACAGGAATTTAAAATAGGTACTTTCTAATCTTCTTTTAAAAAACTTCACACAAGGTTTCTCCCTAAATAATAGACTATTACCTATTATTTTAATTATTTGAGGATTTAAGATATGCGCTTTATAATGTAATGTAATCTAATTTAATTATAGTAATTATCCTAAAAAGAAAAACTCCACATACAGTTTCTTCCTAAATAATAGGTTGTTACCTATTATTTCAATTATTCAGGAATTTAAAATAGATACTTTGTAATTTAATGTAATTATGGTAATCATTTTTAGGAGCATGTTACTGTTATAAATTATTAGAAATTATTAAGAAATTCCTTTGTAGATCTCTACCTAATTTCTTACCTAACTCCCACCTAATTAATATTGTAAAGAATTATTGTGAATGACTTTATCTTTCTATAAATAGAGGCATTCATTGTTGTATTTCACACACCTAATGGAATGAGAATTCTCCTCTTTATTCTCTCCATCTCTTCATCTCTAATTCTTGTTTAGATTTTGATAGTTTTATAACACGTTATCAGCACGAGTCTCTAGCCAATTGAGTAATACGACGGGAGTATACTCTACAGTTGCATCTAAATGATGAACTTCTGTATCAGAAACCAGATTATTATTAATCAACGTTTCATATTTCAAATCTAGTGTTTTTGGTATTAGAAAATCATTTATACATCATAGATTAGAAAATCAATTCCAAGTCCATAGAAAAATTTGGAGAAATTGTGTAACCCGAAACTTTCAAAGCAAATTCACGCACCGTAACGGATTGGACTATTATGAATACCTTGACTGAAAGATATGATTCACTCACTCATGAAAGGTAATTATTTCATTACGTTGATACCGCCTATATGGTCGGTTTAATTATTTCATTATGTTGATACCGCCTATATGGTCGGTTTAATTATTTCATTATGTTGACATCGCCTATATGGTCGGTTTAATTATTTCATTATGTTGATACCGCCTATATGGTCGGTTTAATTATTTCATTATGTTGACATCGCCTATATGGTCGGTTTAATTATTTTATTATGTTGACACCGCCTATATGGTCGGTTTATCAATTGAATACATATAAACACCTCAATTGTTGGTTAATTCTAACATATTAGAGGATTGTTGTCAACATATATACGTGGCGGTATAACCCCAGTATCATTATTGTTAATATATATATACAATATTATTTTTAATATATACTTGGTGGTATAACCCCAGTATTATTATTGTTAATATATATACAATATTATTGTTAATATATACTTGGTGGTATAACCCTAGTATTATTATTGTTAATAAAATATTGTTATTTAATACTTCATTAAATGATACCAGAAGTTATCACTACTAAAGATAGATAATATTTCATCAAATGATACCAGAAGTTATCACTACCAAAAAGTTGGTAAATGTTGATAAAAATATTTTATCCAATGGTACCAGAAGTTACCAATATCTGAATTTGAATGGGTGGATGAAAATTATTCAACAAGAGAATGTTGATGTATGATAAAATAATATCACATGATAGCACGGACATAGCTAATGTGAAAATAATCTCATCAGTATTATGAGATGAATGTTAGATGATAAGTGCCTGGAAAAGTTCTTGCACGAGCACTTATATATTCCAGAAGAAGTACATATTTACTCCAGAAGAAGTAAAAATTATCATCTAAACATACTGAAATGATATTATTATTGCTCCTGAAGAAGCATAAAACGAGTCATACATGCAAAACGAAAAAGGGGAAAAACATTTATAATCCTCAAAATAAGAGATGTGTTTCGGGAGTAGCCGTATCCTACCACCTCTGACATTTTGAGGAAATAAAGAAAAAGGTGTGTCTCAAGAGTAAGAAATACTCCATACTCTACCACCTTAAATCTTTGAGGTACACAAGATTAAAACACTGATAAAATCCTAGAAATTTATGGTGTGTCTCAAGAGTGAGAATACTCCGTACTCTACCACCACCTATTCTAGAGTTCACAAAGATAAATTTACATTAACCGGACTCCATTTTCGCTTGATTCCCCTTCCTTGCGACCAATCTATCTTAACTCCTGCTGGATCTTGTATTGAAATATATGATTGCAACTTATCCAGCAGTTCCTCGATAGTAGGAGCAGAAATAAGGATTCTCCTAGAAAATGGAGAGATGAATCCCTGTTCCACAGCATAATCAAGAAATGTTAGTAAACCATCAAAGAAATTGTTTACATTTAAAAGCCCAATAGGCTTAGTATGGAGATCTAGTTGAGCCCATGAGGTAATATTAAAGATTTCTTCTAAAGTACCAAAACCTCCAGGTAGAGCTATGAAGGCATCAGAACCATATAACATGCAAGTTATGCGTTCATGGATAGATAAGGTTTGTACTTCATGCCCTCGTGTTTTGCCTGCGATATCAGCTAAAGGAGTAGGTATAACACCTATCACTCTTGCTTTCTCTACTAGAGCGGATTGTGAAACACAACCCATCAATCCACTGCTACCTCCTCCATACACGAGAGTGATACCTTTCTCTCCCAATTTCTTTCCTAAATCCACGGCTGCTTCTAGATACCCAAAACCTTTTCCCACTTTTGATCCACAAAATACACATATAGTTTTGATCTGTCGAAGTTTTGATCCTTCCATTTTTGAAAGTAAAGAAGGAAAAACTTACGAGAAAATGTTATTTTGGGATGAATGAACTATGAAAAATGTTTGGCTATTTAAAACCGAAAAACTTCACTATTTCCGCTCGTCTTTTGAAAAAGTGAAGATTTACTTTTGACAAAATCACCCTACTCACCTTTCGGTGATTTAATATTTAAACAGCCTTTATCAAAACTCGTGAAAGGAAACAGCAAAATATTTTATATGTGCATATATATCAAAAGATTTACCTTGTATCAATGCTGAACAGCCAAAACATCATTGTTTATAACAGCCTGGCAAACAGGATCTTTTGCTACTATATTTTTGAGACTATAACGGTTTTTATCCTTGTTAAATTGAGCATATAAGGAAAGGAGTTCACGTTGCACATACCCACTTGGGTGCGTCTCAAGAGTCAATCGGATATCATCCAATGACTCCTTACTCAGTCCACCCTTAATGAAATCGATTTTGTCATCCCGATTTCCAGAAGAATATCCTACTGATTTGCAACGAGTATCACATGTCCAACGAGCACATTTGTAACAACCGTTAAGCCTTTTTGCTCTTCGTTTCTTTGCAAAAGTACTTTTTCCTAAACCAGGCATGTGTTTAGGAAATGTCAATGGCAATTCACCAGCTAATCGAACTTTTGCTTCGATCAACCAGCGAACATCTTCTGGGATACCATGATCCATCAGCAACCTCAATCTTTCGAGCCTAATTCGATAAATTTTTCTCAAATCATTTACTGGAAGATTGGAATAATATTTGCGAATATTTGAAAGTATGATATCCATTTTTGATGGATCTAGCCTTCTTCCCAAATCATCTATTTAAATGCATTATTTAACGCGTAAAAGAGCGGTGGCTCCGCGTGTCAGTAATATAGATTCCATCAAGAAATAATGGAATAAATTATTAAAAAGGTGAGATAATGCGTCATTACCTTTTTCGATATAAGAGAAGATTTGGCGACAAGATTGAGATCATGAGATATTTCCTTGGATATTGTACCTGATTTTTCGGTATAAAAATAATAAAGGCATACTGATTTGAACTGTACATAAATATGTACTGATGAAATGAATACTGTATTGAACCAGAAGTTCATACGTACAAGTAAAATATCTTGCCGAACCAGAAGTTCATACGTACAAGTGAAATATCTTACTGAACTAGAAGTTCATACGTACAAGTGAAATATGTATATAGTATGAACCAGAACCAGAAGTTTAGCAATATTGTATTGAATCAAATATTCATACATCAAAATGAAATAAAACCGTATTGAACCAGAAGTTCTATAATAAACGGGATTAGCTCGAGAAGCTTTATGATTTGTAAAAGTGTGGTATGTATACAATCTACCAAAGCGAGATATATGGTTGAAATTACATCCCTAAAAGGGACGACATGTGCGGCATTTTAGCCAATTGATATAATATAATATTTGGGGAAAACACGCCTGAAGCGTAATTATGCCTGAAGCATAATGACTATCGATTCCAAAAATAAATATCTCTTGAATGATTGAAATGATCCCTTTGAGGTTAAATACTCATAGTGAGTAAAAGGGACATAGTTAAATGTAAGAGACTCAGGTACCTGATGATAGAACATATATAGAGATCTCTCTATGTTATATTAAAATGGAATCGATAAATAAGTCGACTGCATACCCTCTTATAAAAATGAGGTTGATGAAATTATAATACTTTGGCCAAGTATATAAACCCAATGTAGGGATTATTGTTCAAGGACCTGAAGTCCAAATTGCGACCTGAAGTCTAAATGCTTAAATGTGTAACATGACATATGGTGGATAGACTATAGTCTAAATCACTAGCTTGAGCTCTTTGATATACCAATGAGTGAGATCAAAATGTATGATTCTCATCTCGGTACTTTGAGAGTATTCTTTGATGTACCAGTTGATCGCGGTACGTTGGGATTTCAAGTAAAATGATTGTAGATTATATGTCAAAATTGATATCTATTTCAATGATTGATTATGCTCCTGCAAATTAGAAATTGCAGTTTATAAAGTGCAAGAACATACATGTATAAATCATTGAAAGATTCAATATGCCCAGATTAGTATCACTATAGAATGATACAAATGACTTCATGATATAATATGTTGAAAGTGAAATTGGAGTGTACTATTATTATATTTGAATATTTGGGCATGCAATTGATTTTCAATATGCAAAATTATATTATCCATCAGAAATGAATCCGGAAAATGAATATTCACCAGAAGTGAATTCGGAAAATGAATATTCACCAGAAATGAATCCGGAAAATGAATATTCACCAGAAGTGAATCCGGAAAATGAATATTCACCAGAAGTGAATTCGGAAAATGAATATGTTTAATTATTCACCAGAAGTGAATTCTAGATTTAATTATTCACCAGAAGTGAATATGAAAATGAATATGTTTAATTATTCACCCGAAGTGAATTCTAGATTTAATTATTCACCAGAAGTGAATATGAAAATGAATATGTTTAATTATTCACCAGAAGTGAATTCTAAATTTGATTATTCACCAGAAGTGAAAGATGCAATCAATAAATTAGTACAACATTGCTTAATATAGCATGTTATGACATCATGAGCTATGAACGATTTATATAAAGCTCATCATAAATTATACGATGAAAAGATTCGTGATTGCATCAATATACTTGTGATATTCCATGAAAAGGAATAAATACGCGTTGCACTCTTTTTCCCTTAGCTGAGGTTTTGTCCCACAGGGTTTTCCTAGCAAGGTTTTTAATGAGGCAACAGTTGAGGCGTATTGATGAAAATTAATGAGAATAATGCACTCTTTTTCCCTTCGCTGAGGTTTTGTCCCACAGGGTTTTCCTAGCAAGGTTTTTGAGGCATCATCATAGCTATCAACAAGCTATAATTCAGCAACACATTGTTATACTGGAATGATATCAACAAATGAAGAAAATCATACACATCTTATGAAGAATGTTATGATATCGGCTACACACAGGAAGATTTTCATATATATTCCAGAAGAAAGATGATATCATTATTCAAAAGGTTCATGAATACTTGATTGCACACTTCAGGGGGAGAATCATGCTGTCATGCTGTACTCTTTTTCCTTCGTCCAGGTTTTGTCCCACAGGGTTTTCCTGACAAGGTTTTAACGAGGCAGCGGCTGTACTCTTTTTCTTTCGTTCAGATTTTGTCCCATTGGGTTTTACTGACAAGGTTTTAACGAGGCAGCACTAAAGCACTAAAACACTGAAGCAGCGAAGCACTTCAGATTTCAGTACATGATTTGTACTACTTATCATTGATGTCATTTTGGATATTAGACTCAATGATTAATGATGGCCAACATCAGGGGGAGCAGCTGTACTCTTTTTTCCTTTGCTCAAGTTTTATCCCACTGGGTTTTCTTAGCAAGGTTTTAACGAGGAAGACAATTGAGCAATAAGTCATTCAAGGGGGAGTGTTATAAATTATTAGAAATTATTAAGAAATTCCTTTGTAGATCTCTACCTAATTTCTTACCTAACTCCCACCTAATTAATATTGTAAAGAATTATTGTGAATGACTTTATCTTCCTATAAATAGAGGCATTCATTGTTGTATTTCACACACCTAATGGAATGAGAATTCTCCTCTTTATTCTCTCCATCTCTTCATCTCTAATTCTTGTTTAGATTTTGATAGTTTTATAACAGTTACCTATTATTCAGGAATTTAAAATATGCACTTTCCAATCTTCCTAAAAAAAATCCTCACATGATTTTTTCCTAAATAATAGGTTGTTACTTATTATTTTAATTATTCAGGGATTAAAAATAGGCACCTTGTAATGTAATGTTCAACTAATTTATACATATAATGATCCGTAATATAAGATAATGTTCGACTAATAAATACTCGTAATGATCTGTAATATTATGTAATGTTCTGTAATTACATTGTAAATGCTAAAAAAAAAAACAACACAATCATGTAATGTTATGTAACATTACACATCACAGTCATTGTGTAATAGTTATCGATATTACGGACGTGTAATGTAATGCAATGACTTTGTATTCAAAGGTTGCTACGTATTACAGTACTGTAATGTTGTGTATTGTTATTTTGTGATTTGATGTAAGAGATTTTGTGAATTTATATATTCTATATCTATATAAAAACAACACGGATTTTGAGAATCTTTAATTTTAATTGAATCAATTGTCAATAGATTCTGATTTTAAAAATAAAATTTGTGTTATAAATTATTAGAAATTATTAAGAAATTCCTTTGTAGATCTCTACCTAATTTCTTACCTAACTCCCACCTAATTAATATTGTAAAGAATTATTGTGAATGACTTTATCTTCCTATAAATAGAGGCATTCATTGTTGTATTTCACACACCTAATGGAATGAGAATTCTCCTCTTTATTCTCTCCATCTCTTCATCTCTAATTCTTGTTTAGATTTTGATAGTTTTATAACACGTTATCAGCACGAGTCTCTAGCCAATTGAGTAATACGACGGGAGTATGCTCTACAGTTGCATCTAAATGATGAACTTCTGTATCAGAAACCAGATTATTATTAATCAACGTTTCATATTTCAAATCTAGTGTTTTTGGTATTAGAAAATCATTTATACATCATAGATTAGAAAATCAATTCCAAGTCCATAGAAAAAATTGGAGAAATTGTGTAACCCGAAACTTTCAAAGCAAATTCACGCACCGTAACGGATTGGACTATTATGAATACCTTGACTGAAAGATATGATTCACTCACTCATGAAAGGTAATTATTTCATTACGTTGATACCGCCTATATGGTCGGTTTAATTATTTCATTATGTTGATACCGCCTATATGGTCGGTTTAATTATTTCATTATGTTGATACCGCCTATATGGTCGGTTTAATTATTTCATTATGTTGACATCGCCTATATGGTCGGTTTAATTATTTTATTATGTTGACACCGCCTATATGGTCGGTTTATCAATTGAATACATATAAACACCTCAATTGTTGGTTAATTCTAACATATTAGAGGATTGTTGTCAACATATATACGTGGTGGTATAACCCCAGTATCATTATTGTTAATATATATATACAATATTATTTTTAATATATACTTGGTGGTATAACCCCAGTATTATTATTGTTAATATATATACAATATTATTGTTAATATATACTTGGTGGTATAACCCTAGTATTATTATTGTTAATAAAATATTGTTATTTAATACTTCATTAAATGATACCAGAAGTTATCACTACTAAAGATAGATAATATTTCATCAAATGATACCAGAAGTTATCACTACCAAAAAGTTGGTAAATGTTGATAAAAATATTTTATCCAATGGTACCAGAAGTTACCAATATCTGAATTTGAATGGGTGGATGAAAATTATTCAACAAGAGAATGTTGATGTATGATAAAATAATATCACATGATAGCACGGACATAACTAATGTGAAAATAATCTCATCAGTATTATGAGATGAATATTAGATGATAAGTGTCTGGAAAAGTTCTTGCACGAGCACTTATGTATTCCAGAAGAAGTACATATTTACTCCAGAAGAAGTAAAAATTATCATCTAAATATACTGAAATGATATTATTATTGCTCCTGAATAAGCATAAAACGAGTCATACATGCAAAACGAAAAAGGGGAAAAACATTTATAATCCTCAAAATAAGAGATGTGTTTCGGGAGTAGCCGTATCCTACCACCTCTGACATTTTGAGGAAATAAAGAAAAAGGTGTGTCTCAAGAGTAAGAAATACTCCATACTCTACCACCTTAAATCTTTGAGGTACACAAGATTAAAACACTGATAAAATCCTAGAAATTTATGGTGTGTCTCAAGAGTGAGAATACTCCGTACTCTACCACCACCTATTCTAGAGTTCACAAAGATAAATTTACATTAACCGGACTCCATTTTCGCTTGATTCCCCTTCCTTGCGACCAATCTATCTTTACTCCTGCTGGATCTTGTATTGGAATATATGATTGCAATTTATCCAGCAGTTCCTCGATAGTAGGAGCAGAAATAAGGATTCTCCTAGAAAATGGAGATATGAATCCCTGTTCCACAGCATAATCAAGAAATGTTAGCAAACCATCAAAGAAATTGTTTACATTTAAAAGCCCTATAGGCTTAGTATGGAGATCTAGTTGAGCCCATGAAGTAATATTAAAGATTTCTTCTAAAGTACCAAAACCTCCAGGTAGGGCTATGAAGGCATCAGAACCATATAACATGCAAGTTATGCGTTCATGAATAGATAAGGTTTGTACTTCATGCCCTCGTGTTTTGCCTGCAATATCAGCTAAAGGAGTAGGTATAACACCTATCACTCTTGCTTTCTCTACTAGAGCGGATTGTGAAACACAACCCATCAATCCACTGCTACCTCCTCCATACACGAGAGTGATACCTTTCTCTCCCAATTTCTTTCCTAAATCCACGGCTGCTTCTAGATACCCAAAACCTTTTCCCACTTTTGATCCACAAAATACACAGATAGTTTTGATCTGTCGAAATTTTGGTCCTTCCATTTTTGAAAGTAAAGAAGGAAAAACTTATGGGAAAATGTTATTTTGGGATGCATGAACTATGAAAAATGTTTGGCTATTTAAAACCGAAAAGCTTCACTATTTACTGGTCGTTTTTCGAAAAAGTGAAGATTTACTTTTGACAAAATCATCCTACTCACCTTTCGGCGATTTAATATTTTTAACCAGCCTTTATCAAAACTCGTGAAAAGAAACAGAAAAATATTTTATATGTGCATATATATCAAATGATTTACCTTGTATTAATGCTGCATAGCCAAAGCATCATTGTTTATAACAGCCTGGCAAACAGGATCTTTAGCTATTATATTTTTGAGACTATATCTCTCTTTATCGCTGATGAATTTAGCCCATAAAGATAGTAGCTCACGCTGCACATACCCACTAGGGTGCGTCTCAAGAGTCAATCGAATATCATCCAATGACTCCTTACTCAGTCCACCCTTAATGAAGTCTATCTTATCATCTCGATTTATGGATGAATATCCTATTGATTTACAACGGGTATCACATGTCCATCGAGCACATTTGTAGCAACTATTTAATCTTTTTGCTCTTCGCTTCTTTGCAAAAGTACTCTTACCTAAGCCAGGCTTGTGCTTAGAAAATGAATCTGGTAATTCACCAGCTAATCGAACTTTTGCTTCGATCAACCAGCGAACATCTTCTGGCATGCCATGATCCATCAGCAACCTCAATCTTTCGAGCCTAATTCGATAAATTTTTCTCAAATCATTTACTGGAAGATTGGAATAATATTTGCGAATATTTGAAAGTATGATATCCATTTTTGATGGATCTAGCCTTCTTCCCAAGTCATCTATTTAAAAGCATTATTCAACGCGTAAAAGAGCGGTGGCTCCGCGTGTCAGTGATATGGATTCCATCAAGAAATAATGGAATAAATTATTGAAAAGGTGAGATAATGTGTCATTACCTTTTTCGATATAAGGGAAGATTTGGCGACAAGATTGAGATTATGAGATATTTCCTTGGATATTGTACCTGATTTTTCGGTATACTAAAAGTAATAAAGGTATACTGATTTAAACTGTACAGAAATACGTACTGATGAAATAAATGTTGTATTGAACCAGAAGTTCATACATATGTATAAGTGAAATATCTTGCTGAACCAGAAGTTCATACGTACAAGTGAATTACGTATATAGTATGAACCAGAAGCTCATAAATAAAATATACATTATATTGAACCAGAAGTTCATACGTACAAGTGAAATATGTATATAGTATGAACCAGAAGCTCATAAATGAAATATACATTGTATTGAACCAGAAGTTTAGCGATATTGTTTTGAATCAAATATTCATACATAGAAATGAAATAAAACCGTATTGAACCAGAAGTTCTATAATAAACGGTTAGATTATCAAAGGTTTCAAATTATTTTCTATGAGAATAACTTATACAGAAATTGTTTATCATACAACAATATTCTATGTCAAACAGGGATTAGCTCAAGAAGCTTTATGATTTGTAAAAGTGCGATATGTATACAATCCACCAAAAGCGCACTTAGATATATGATTGAGATTATATCTCTAAAAGAATGACATGTGTTATGGCATTTTAGCCGATTAATAATGTTTGAGAACATTATGGGGAAAACACGCCTGAAGCGTAATTATGCCTGAAGCATAATAACTATCGATTCCAAATAAAATAAATATCTCTTGAATGATTGAAATGATCCCTTTGAGACTAAATACTCTTGGTGAGTAAAAGGGACATAGTTAATAAGAGATTTATGTACTTGATCTCTATATGTTATATTGAGATGAATTGAAATGGAATCTATGAATAAGTCGACTGCATACCCTCTTATGAAAATGAGGTTGATGAAATTATAATACTTTGGCCAAGTATATAACCCCAATGTAGGGATTATTGTTCAAGGACCTGAAGTCCAAATGATTATTGTTCAAGGACCTGAAGTCCAAATGCTTAAATGTGTAAAACCAGTAATTATATGTACAAATGAAAAATATTTCACAGTCGTAAAGGACGACTCGTTGCGCGCGAAATTTTTCATAGAACTGGCATGACATATGGTGGATAGACTATAGTCTAAATCACTAGCTTGAGCTCCTTGATATACCAATGAGTGAGATCAAAATGTATGATTCTCATCTCGGTACTTTGGGAGTATTCTTTGATGTACCAGTTGATCGCGGTACGTTGGGATTTCAAGTAAAATGATTGTAGATTATATGTCAAAATTGATATCTATTTCAATGATTGATTATGCTCCTGCAAATTAGAAATTGCAGTTTATAAAGTGCAAGAACATACATGTATAAATCATTGAAATATTCAATATGCCCAGATTAGTATCACTATAGAATGATACAAATGACTCCATGATATAATATGTTGAAAGTAAAATTGGAGTGTAACATTTATGACATCTGGGAAATTGATTATTCACTAGAAGTGAATATGAAAATGAATATATTTAATTATTCACCAGAAGTGAATTCTAGATTTTATTATTCACCAGAAGTGAATTCTAGATTTGATTATTCATCAAAAGTGAATTCTAAATTTGATTATTCACCAGAAGTGAAAAATGCAATATTTGATTATTCACCGAAGTGAAAGATGCAATATTTGATTATTCACCAGAAGTGAAAGATGCAATCAATAAATTAGTACAACATTGCTTAATATAGCATGTTATGACATCATGAGCTATGAACGATTTATATAAAGCTCATCATAAATTATAAGATGAAAAGATTCGTGATTGCATCAATATACTTGTGATATTCCATGAAAAGGAATAAATACGCGTTGCACTCTTTTTCCCTTAGCTGAGGTTTTGTCCCACAGGGTTTTCCTAGCAAGGTTTTTAATGAGGCAACAGTTGAGGCGTATTGATGAAAATTAATGAGAATACTGCACTCTTTTTCCCTTCGCTGAGGTTTTGTCCCACAGGGTTTTCCTAGCAAGGTTTTTGAGGCATCATCATAGCTATCAACAAGCTATAATTCAGCAACACATTGTTATACTGGAATGATATCAACAAATGAAGAAAATCATACACATCTTATGAAGAATGTTATGATATCGGCTACACACAGGAAGATTTTCATATATATTCCAGAATAAAGATGATATCATTATTCAAAAGGTTCATGAATACTTGATTGCACACTTCAGGGGGAGAATCATGCTGTCATGCTGTACTCTTTTTCCTTCGTCCAGGTTTTGTCCCACAGGGTTTTCCTGACAAGGTTTTAACGAGGCAGCGGCTGTACTCTTTTTCCTTCGTTCAGATTTTGTCCCATTGGGTTTTACTGACAAGGTTTTAACGAGGCAGCACTAAAGCACTAAAACACTGAAGCAGCGAAGCACTTCAGATTTCAGTACATGATTTGTACTACTTATCATTGATGTCATTTTGGATATTAGACTCAATGATTAATGATGGCCAACATCAGGGGGAGCAGCTGTACTCTTTTTTCCTTTGCTCAAGTTTTATCCCACTGGGTTTTCTTAGCAAGGTTTTAACGAGGAAGACAATTGAGCAATAAGTCATTCAAGGGGGAGTGTTATAAATTATTAGAAATTATTAAGAAATTCCTTTGTAGATCTCTACCTAATTTCTTACCTAACTCCCACCTAATTAATATTGTAAAGAATTATTGTGAAT
Source organism: Ligustrum vulgare (assembly GCA_963555705.1). Lineage (NCBI taxonomy): Eukaryota > Viridiplantae > Streptophyta > Magnoliopsida > Lamiales > Oleaceae > Ligustrum > Ligustrum vulgare. The sequence continues at coordinate 67,767,401 of OY743171.1, read as the reverse complement.
GACTTTATCTTCCTATAAATAGAGGCATTCATTGTTGTATTTCACACACCTAATGGAATGAGAATTCTCCTCTTTATTCTCTCCATCTCTTCATCTCTAATTCTTGTTTAGATTTTGATAGTTTTATAACAATTTGGAATTTTTTATAATTTTTGAGAGTTATTTACGAGTAAGTTTTAAGATTAGTGGGAGTTTACCTCTGAATTTACGGATCCACGACAAAGCTCAGTTCACGGAGCGGTTTTCTTCAACTTCTCTCTCTTCCTCCCTCAAATTGATCTTCTCTTCCAAATTTTTTTCTTATCTATATCAGAAAAATTGATTGTCCGCTGTTAACTTTTATGAACTCCATCATTCCCCTCTCTCTCGGCCGACTCGTCGATCGCCACCACCTCACCATCTCCCGGGCCACCAGCACCACCTCGCCGTCTCCATATTATCAACGTAAGAGTGAAGGTATTTTGCTACACATTCTTGCTTGCTTCCTTCTTGATTTACATGCCTATTTGTTTTGGTTTTAGATTATTGATTTCAGATTTGGTTTGTTATTCTACATTATTCTTGTAGGAATTGTGTGCAGAGACAGAGTAGTGGGTTTGGAGTATGGAAGCAATTGGGTTGATAAACATTGCTGAGCATCAGTACAACATGTTCGGGAGAAATTCATTAAATTCTTAGAATCCGTTGGCATAATGTGAATGAATTCAACCTCCCTCATTTTCCATTCATTTCAAGACCTTTTTTCATCCTTTTTTTTTCCTTTCCCTTTTGCAGTTTGAAGTTGAGAATTTTCTGTGTAAAGAGAGAAATGGGAAAGAAAAGTGCAGAGGAGTTGAATAATGAAGTTTGGCAGGCAGTGGAAATCAAAGAACAGGAAGATCAAAACAAAAATCAAAATCTAAATGAAAAAACTGAGTTGGAGTTTGAAGATCACTATCATCCTTATGCATTCCATGTGTCTGGACCTCGAAATGTTTCTTCTCCTAATTGGAAAGACCTCATTAACTCCAGTTGGTCAGTGCCCATCTCTCCATTTTTCTCATTGGCTGCTTTAATGTGTCCCTGTTTGTATTACATATACGCCCAACTTATGTCGTTATTTTCTTTATCAATATACATTTCTACTAATTCTTGATCTTATCTTGATTTAAGATGAGGGTTATCATTGAATTTGTGTAAATGACCAAGATCTTTTTGTGTTTAGTTTTAATCCCACCTTAGAATCGAATGGTTGGATTTTTGTTTTAGTTACTGAGATGCATTCTATGTTCCTCATTTGAATTTGATTGTAATTTGTGGCCAGTAAAAGAAGGATGGTAATGTGTGTAATCAAATAGGAGTTGACAAATCTATTCTATTGGTGGAATTCTGAAGATCTGATCAACCACATCAGGAATAAGTTTTGAAATTGGCAAATATGCAAACTTATATTGATGTTCATTGGTGCAATTTTCTTAGAAATATATTTCAGTACTAATTCGAAACAAATCCTGATGGTATGATTTTTCAATGGAACAGAAGAACTCAAGTAAAGTCTGAAAACTGTTTCCTTACATGGTGCCAAATTTTCTGTGAAACCTGTACTGATGAAAGAGATGGATCAATATTCGGGGCGATTCTCGAATGGGATCGTTGTGTAGCTTTGGCAGACTTTGTACTGCTTCAACCTAACGGAGCACCAAGGACCATTTAGCACTTCGAGGAACACTTCTTAAAGGCCCCACAGTTAGACGCGATATTGAAGATGATCTCCGTTTCCTAGCTTGGGAAAGTTTGAAGGGATCAGTCCGATTTAGATGTGCTTTCGAGGCATTGAAATCGATTGCTGACAAGTATGGAAGCAGCAATGTCTGTATTGCAGGACATATACTTTAGGTGCTGGTTTTGCTCTCCAAGTTGGAAAATCATTAGTCCAACAAGGAATACGTGTGGAAGCATATTTGTTGTTTTTTATTGATTTTTTCCCCATTTTTTCCGTGTTATTAAAATATACTTTGTTAATTAAATATGTCCGACACGTGTGTGAAACTAATTAATTATAATTGCAAGAGATGAGAGAGAAATTCTTGTACTTTGTGATTTGACTAATTTCTAGTGATTTGTCGTTGATTTTAAATTAGCAAATTTAGTCTCGAAGAAAATTATTGCTTACTAAAATTCTGGGGTCCAAATTTTGAAATTCGCCTCTGACCCACCAAGCTATAGGTATGACATTGCCCACATCGCGAATTTCGGGTTCGGGTTCGTGGCGGGTCACCCCGCTGCCTTGTTAAAAAAAAAAAATTCCTTTTTTATTTTTATTGTTTAATTTACTCGGGGCGGAATCGGGTTGGGGCGGCCAAACCCACCCGGCAATCCGGCCGAGTGGCGAAAACCCGTCCCACAATTGCCCCGTGTGTCGACGGGGTGAGTTTTTTCCGCCTCATTTTGATCGATTTTTTTTTTTTGCCATCTTTAAGCCAAGGTAGAGGTGGCAAAGCGGATCGATCCAAGACAGCTGTTCGACTCTGACTCATGCGGGCGGTTCAAGGGTTAAGAAGGTGTGAATTGAAAGTTTCGCGGGTCAAACATTCGCGAACCGCTGTTAACCCGCTGGACCATGAAAGTAAAAAAAATTGTTTTTATTAAATTTGCAAGTTTAGAAATAATTTATATAACATAAAATTTAAATATTTTATGGTATAAATATGAATTTATCATTTTGTTCATTTCGTATTTAGAAATTTGACAAAAAAATGTTATAAATATGAAAAAATTTATGATTTTATTCATATGAGCCAAATTAGAACGAAATGTGATCCACACGGACTCGGCTCGACTCGGATGGGTTAGCGAACAGGCTTAGGTCAAAATTTGTGGGGTAATCTGGAATCGGCCCTGAACCCGCAACGGGCTGACTTTTTTCACGTGAATCCTTATCGAATTTTTATGTTGGCCGATTGATCCGACTCGGACCAACATATCTAAGCCAAGCTCAACGGTAGACGAGTTGAGAGTTGAGCGACTCGCTCTTAAATATTCCTAGCACCAAAAATCCGTGGGTAGAATCATACCTCATCAATTATACTCCACGCGACATCTCGTTTCAATAATCTTGTTAACCAGGTTCCTATTGTCTTGTGATGATGAAATAAGAGCCGCGGCCCGCTGACTGTATCATCAATCGCGCTCTCTCTCTCTCTCTCTCACACACACACACACACACACACACACACACTCACTCACTCAGGTCCACTCTCCGGCTCTCCTCCACTCTCTGAAAGATATCACAGGATCCCCACCCCAATGGGCCCACCTCCAGGAGGAAGGCCTTAACCTTAACGTCAAAAACCCCCAAAACATACAAGTTCAATAAATGGAACAAGTCTGTAATGGCTGGATCTGAGCTACAGAAAAATGAAGATAACTGTAGAAAAGATCAACACAAAGGCTAAAGAAATCCCTCTTCCCAAAGCAACTATCATTCCGTCGACAAAATCAGATCCATCTCACAACCCCGTATATCGAAGTAAGCCGCCTCATCGGAAAACCAGGGCTTCCGGCAGCAGAGTTCGGTTAAGGAAGGAATTCGGATTAACGTCTGGGAAAAGGAACAGCCGTCCGGAGACACCTTTACTCAGATGGAAGTTTGACGAAGATAAGGGCAACGATGCTTCTACCAAAGAGGAGAAATCGTCATCTGAAGTTCGCCGGAAAAGTGTCAAGAGATTTAGGGTTAATGTCTCAGCTAGGAAACTTGCTGCTGGACTCTGGCGGCTTCAGTTGCCAAAGTTTCGGGTAAATGGTGGCCAAAGGTTAGGGTTTCAGGTACTGCCATGTCAAAAAGATACTTTTCAATTTATATTATGTATGAGTTCATAACTTGATTGTACTTAATCTGGATCTCATGTACTTTTCCTTTAATCAATTTGGAAGGTGTTTTTACATTGATTTTGCTTTTATTAAATTAGAACCCAAAAAAAGTAGAGCAAGAGTAGTACAAATTATGAATTAATTGCAGTCCTGTTAATTTGCATTTCATCTAAATTATTGATTCCCAGTAGGAGAATCCTTGTGCATTCTTATTGTTGCATTTGCCTTTAATAGCAGTATTATATTTGTTCTTCATTTGAGGTGTGGTGTGTTATGTTATATCACTTTGGGGACCGTAATCTTTTTCCTTTATATTGTACTGCATGTCATCTGTACACAGATCGATTTCCATGGTTCGTTAAAGTTTTTCTTTGCCTGTTCCTGACAATTATGATTCATTATACGGGCTGTTTTTGTTTATGCAGTCTGGAGGTGCTCATGTTGGGGTGGTCCCTGTCCCCACTCATGGTTATCATATTAGTAAAGCTCTTAATTCTCCTGAAAAGGATCTGATACATGGTCCGCATTCTGTGTCTAGCCAAAGAAACGGGCTTTCATTTAAGGTCATCTTTCTTCTGATGGATTTGTGAAGTGATTTATTATTTCAAATGACCATGCATAAACTGCTAAACACCTGATCTCATATAATGTGATTCGTTCGGCACCATGTTAGATGCTTGCTTATATTTTCAGTTCAGCTTTCACATCTGTGCGGTTTTTACTAATCAGAACTTAGACATACTCATATTTACTTGTAGTTTGAGTCCTCGTTTCAATTTTCAAATTCTGCAATGGAGGGGGCAACTAAGTGGGATCCTGTTGGCTGGAAGGCATCGGATGAAATAAAGCAGATATTTGGCCAGCTGAAACACCTTGACCAACAAGCAAGTGCTGCTCCAATAATATCTGCACTTCAGGCAGAACTTGAGCAGGCTCGAGCCAGAATCAATGAACTCGAGATTGAGCACCGGTCTTCGAAAAAGAAACTCGAGCATTTCTTCAAGAAACTCGGTGAGGAAAGGGCTAAATGGCGTAGCCGAGAGCATGAGAAAATTCGTGTAATTATAGATGATATAAAAGCTGACTTGAGCAGAGAGAAGAAAAACCGCCAAAGGCTGGAAATAGGGAACTCGAAGTTGCTCGATGAGTTAGATGATGCCAAGTTATCAGCTAAGCGCTATGTGCATGATTATCAGAAAGAAAGAAAGGCCAGAGAGTTGTTAGAGGAAGTATGTGATGAACTAGCCAATGAAATTGGAGAGGACAAAGCTGAAGTTGAAGCACTAAAAAGAGAATTGATGAAATTCCAAGAGGAGGTGGAAGAAGAGAGGAAGATGTTGCAGATGGCTGAGGTCTGGCGCGAAGAACGGGTCCAGATGAAGCTAGTCGATGCAAAGGTGATGCTCGAAGAGAAGTATTCGCAGATGAACATGCTAATAGCAGAACTCAAAACCTTTCTAAATTCTCAAAGCGCAAACCCAAACACAGATGAGATGAAGAAGGCAGAGTTCCTTCGACAGGCAGCTGCCTCTGTGAGCATACAAGACATCCGGGATTTCACTTATGAGCCCCCAAATCCAGACGACATGTTTTCCGTCTTTGAAGATGTTAATTTTGGCAAATCCAATGAGAGGGAGATTGAACAATTTGTTCCCTACAGTCCCGCTATCCACTCCTCCAAAATCCATACGGTGAGTCCTGAAGTGAATATGTTCGATAAAGACAATAATGCTAATAAACATTCTAATGAATACCTAGACCGAAGTGGTGAATCAAGTGAATGGGAAACGGTGAGCCGTCTTGAAGATCAGGGTTCAAGTTATTCTCCAGATGGAAGCGATCCCTTGATCAATAAAAATTTTCGACCAAGTAATGTTTCAAGAAGTGGAAATGAGTGGGATGAAAATGAGGGCGAGGAAATGCCAATAACTGAAATTAGTGAAGTATGCTCTATGCCCACACGGCATCTGAAGAAGGTATCTTCCATATCCAGGCTCTGGAGATCATTCTCGAGCAATGGTGGTGACAATTACAAGATCATTTCAGTTGAGGGAATAAATGGAAGGCTTTCAAATGGCGGGCTTTCTAATGGGGCTACCATGTCTTCGGATTGTGGTTCAGTTAAAGATGGCTTTAATCCCCAAGATTTGGTTGAACAATGGAGCTCACCTGAATTGGGGAATCCAAATATAATAGGAGGGATGAAAGGGTGCATTGAATGGCCACGTAGCGCTCAGAAGAGTAGTTTGAAAGCGAAGCTTTTGAAGGCAAGAGTGGAAAGTCAAAAAATCCAGTTGCGCCAGGTTTTAAAGCAAAAGATTTAAGAAGAAAACAGCAAATTCTGACTGACCAACAAGCCAGGTTTCAATCTCCAACCATGAAAATGCTCCTATTCTTCTAGCTGAAACTACTTGTAGCTTATGAATAACCCTTGACTAGATGCATACGATAAATGTTGTGGAATTGTGTTTTCTGGTTCTCCGCTCCTTCTTGTAACCTGGATTGATAAGGATGACATTCCATAATATAAACAAATCTAAGAACATGACTGAGCTGGTGGGAAATCGGCGTCAAGCTTTATTTTTATTTATTCAGATAATTTAGCATCCATTTTGTAGATGATCAGCTTAGTGTACTATATATATTGCACTGTTTTACGGGTTAATATCAGTGACTTAAAAGTAGAACTTCGCTGCTTCTGCGTATGATAGTCTTAATTGCTCTTGATTATTTTATTTTTTTACAAATAGAATGAAAGCAAAGAAAGCTGGGCCTGGCCTGATGGAGAAGTGCATTATATATTACTGCCCCACAGTTATTATGGTTCCATAATGATTTCCAATGGTTCAAATTGACGTATCATATATACGCGTAAAGTGGCTCGAGTTAGGTTAGTTCGTGCAGAAAATTTCAAGATCCTGTGGGTAAAAGGGAGATGATGAGTTTTCTTGCGCATACTTATTACGAGAATGAAAGTTGTATCTTTCTTATAATTAAAAAATAAAAATAAAAATAAAAATTTGTCAAGAGCTCCAAGTTCTAGACAAATGTCTGTGAAAAAGAAGTTAAACTCGTGCTTCAATCAAATCGTTTATTATGCATATCCTTGAGTCATGTTCAATTTCACTAAATTTATATGCATTTGAAACCTTGGAAATCTTAATGAGATAATGCCTTTCAAATCTTAATAGCCAATTATCCTATTGCAATCATTCATATTTTATATTATAAATTTAAAATAATTTTAATGAAATGCCCGACTCAAGTTAAGATCATTTAGACGATCGCTTAAGGTCCCATGTTGGCAAATCCAATAGATCTAAAATTGATCATTGGTATCTATTGTCATTGATAGCCTTTCAAAAAATCTCTATAAATTATGTTTAGTGATATAGGTCATTTATCTAACATTGATTATTGGTATCTATCGTCATTGATAGCTATTTAAAAAATATCTCTATAAATTATGCTTAGTGAACTAACTTTCATCGTTAAATAAAATAATATAAGATAAAATAAATAAATATTACAAACGATTTTTATTACTAAGGAGGTGTTCGGCTAGCTCATTAATGAGCTATTTAAACTATAATTTAAATTACACAATTTTTCAAATCACTTTTTAACAACAAACATTTTCTTTCTCCAATTTTTAATTACATATTTTACCTCGAAAAAAAAAAAAAAAAAAAATCTTCTCTCACCTCATTAATGAGCAGTCGAACTGAGTGTAACATTAAAATGTAAAGTTTCAATAAATTTAATTTGATGACGGGGAATTCGTAAACAAATAATGTAACTATAATATAATGAATAAATACTTCTTATTCGGAGATTTTGGACTACTCATAGACGACATTGTCACAAGTAATCAGTGGCAACGTGCGTCAATGATCACCGATGGTATCGTTATGTGATATAATTCGTTTATATTAATTTTCGTCAAGTACTGGACTAATTCTTTCAAAAAGAAGGCCTTGAATATCCTCTCAATAATTTTATAAAATTCAATATCCAGAGTAATCTCTTTATGGAAAATACATATGTTTCAAAAATATTCCTACGTGACCGGTTCCATAAGAGGTACACTTACTGTAACAGAACATTTCTTCATTTTCCTACAAGTTGATTTTGATTTTTGTGTCCTGCATTCATCAAACATCTTCTCTACATATTGGGCACGTCCCATTCCGGATTAGCCATTCATCTACACAATTTAGGTGGAAGGAATGTCCACATCTTGGTAGCACCCTTTCGCAGTCTCCATTCTCAAAATCCTATACACAAGGGAAGAATTAATACCAGAACTAGACCTACATTGTCAAATCATGTTAGAAAACTATGTCCTAATTCAACCGTTTGACATGATTTTTGCTTTTGTAGAGCTTTTAACTTTTGAAAAGTCCCGTCAAACGAGTTTTTAGTGCCGACCGACCTAACCAAAAAGAAGAAGCACAAACAAACCTCTAAACAAATAGTGCAATTTATCTCTTCCGCCGATGTCTTGATCTCCATAGAATGATATTTATAACTTGGCAGCTTCTTGATCACATCTGGTGATAATCCTATGGTAGAATTGACCTCAACAATGTCTGAAATTTCACTTAAATTCGTTTCCATTGCGCTGATCTGAATATAAAGTTTTCATTAATTAATAACACACGACTAACAAATTAATTTCCATAATGAATAGATAAGAAAGTAGTCACCTGCCATTGACAAGCTTTAAAAACTGCAGAATTCAGCCATTCCATACATGCTTTCCCATTTAGTAGACTACATAGTAAGGCTACCTGAAAAATTATCCCACAATGTTCATTCATAACTTCTTGCTAGATACAATCATAATAGATTAAAAATATATTCGCATTTAGTCCTTTTTTGGTATAACATAAACGTTGACATTTAAGTGAGTCACACATTCAATAAGACTCACAACTTTTCAAGTAGAAATTTCATTAACTTTTATCAAAATCTGGTGAATTTTTTTTATCAAAAGCTTTGCCAAGCAATTCCAATGTCCAATGGGGATCCAAGTTGTAGCTTTGTCAAGCAATTCTCGGAACACAAAACCAGGATATGTTTAGTATGATGTACTGGACATGACTCGGGAAGATTAAGAAATGGAGATGACACATGTAACAAAATTTGTAACAAGTTATGCCATAACATGTATATTAAGTTTACCATCCACAAAACAATTCGTCACCTTGGAAAATGGCTCTCCATTAAGTATGAGTTCCATTAATTGAAGTGCTGCAATCACTCCCGCCATAGCACCAACACCAGCCCCACGTAAAAAACCCGTCTCTGTCGTCTGCCCTTTGATTGCTCCTGCAATTATTCCGATCGTAACTCCACCTACATGTATAAATGCGACTAAAAGTCATCAACAGATGCTCTGATACAATGTTGAACCAACGATATTTGACGATAGAAGAAAATACGTATACATACCTAATGCCAAAATGGACGCAAGTAGAGCCACTGCAGTTTTCCTCAACAACGTCGACAGAAAATCAGTAGAAAGCCGAGAGAAAGCGCTAGAGATAGAGAACCACGTCTTCATTATCGAGTCGATAACACAAAATCAAACCCAACGTGCACAAAGAAATGTGTATGAAAAAACCAATCTGGTAAACTTGAAGGACTCTTGGGAATGTGGAACTAGAATTTATAGGACAAGAAGAAGAAGAAGAAGAAGAAGAAAATGAGCATTTGAGTGATCTTCTGCATGTCTTGTCACTTTTTCATAGCCATTAAAGATTTAAATCTACACTTTTTTCCTCGAGAGTCAATAGGAAATGGTAAATTGGAAGTGCCCATGCCTCAATCGGAGTTTCTAGGTGAACCTTATTGCAATAAAAAAAATTGTTCATGTTTCGCTATCAAATTTATTTATTCGACGGTAGATTGATATTCGATGTAAAACATTGCTCGTTGTTATTTTCGCACTGTCCATAAATGGAAAATTTTATCATACGGTTTGAAAATTTCTCATTTTGTTGTTGAACGGTTGCTGATTTTTGATTAATTAAGACTTTTGATGCGTAGCTTGATTATATTACTGATTATGGAATCTTTTGATAGGTACAAGTTGTGATCGCTCGAGATTTGATTTTAATAATTGAATCCAAAAATTTGGGGGTATAACCCACACTTTGAGGGTCCGAACCGATTATACTCTGAGTCATTGGTTCGAGTAATAAATCGCATGATGTGCCTCCCAGAGGTCAGTCCGGAGGGTACTGAAAGTCTCCCACGAGTGGTGGTAACTCCCGCTTGCCACAAGGTCAAATTCATTTTCAGGATTTCAACCCTGCATTCGATCGCAACGAATGAGTTTTCAGCTCTCCTCTTTGCTATTGATGTCATGGGGCTTGAATCCAAAAGTTTGAATTACTTATTTTAGTAATGAAGTTTAAAGTCTAACTTTAATATATAGTTAATAATAATTATCATCTAGAGCCTTCAAAAATATCATACACGCGATTTCTAGAATTTCAAGTGTCAACAAACTCGGATATTATACGTTCCTATTCAAGATATGGCTCCGTCATAGCATAGGGTCGAACAGGGCTTGAGTTTCCACGGTTGAACCGTCCCTTTTGACACTCCTACAATAAACTCTTCCAAGATTACAAAGGTAATATTGCAATATATATAGAATAATGATACTATAATAAGATATTAATATTTTTCAATATTATACAGATTATTATTTTACGAAAAAGTAAATGAGTAGGTGACCCCAATAAATACGGATTTATATTGGACATTTAATTAGTATTTATTATTTAATTTGTGCAATTGGGCAGCCCCTTTGGCTTGTGATTGGCTAGAATAAAAGAATAATAAATGACAAAGCACAAAACCAGGTGCTGCAGCCTGGAACACTGGTTTCATCTTCTGCGGGCTGCTGGGAAAGTGTAGGAGATTGCATTAAGAAATTGGACTTCATTTGTTTCTAATTTTCTATTGGCGAGCTGTGGACCTTTACTCATATTTATTTATGGTAGAGTCGTAGAGAGATATTTTGCATGTCTACTATTACCAAAAAAAAAAAAAAAAAATCAATCTTTTATTTCTCAATTATTTAACACGCGGAGTTTTAACATATGACTTTGCATACTTAATTTGATATTTCACTACATTTGAGTTGAGGGCCCTTCTACTGCCCTTACACAAACAAAAATGTTAAATAAACAACACTTTTAAATAATAAGGTGAACAATACTCTCACATGGAGGTGGGACCCACATGTGAAGGTCTCACGCTCCATGTGAGAATGTTGTTCATTTTATTGTCTCAAAATATTGTTCATGTAGCATGATTCTTGCACAAAGTACTGAGTCCTACCGTCCCACCATAGGTGGGGCCCAATTATTTCCCTATTTGGATACATGTTGCTTGCAGTTTGACCGTGAATTTTTTTTTAGTTTTTAACAATATGTTAAGTTAAAAAAAAAAAAAAAAAAAAAAGGCAATCTATGCGTCACTTACAATTTGACTATTATTGAATTTTTTGCATTTATAGTTTAGAAAAATAAAAATAAAATTCTGGGGCAGCTAATTGTTCACAATTGGACGAAATTATGAATAGTAACTTGCCCATTTGTTCCCTTATATGTATATATAAAGGGGGTATATGTATTGACTAATAATCTTACATTGATTACGAGGGAATTAATTATATAATTATATTCATTATATTTAACATGTATAAACTTACCAAGTGGCATTATTGTAAAAGTAAGAAGTTTATCTGTAAAGAGATCGAGGCTCAGAATCAACCACAAAGTGTACAAGTGCGATTTCACAAATAAAACTTCAGAAAATTTTATTAAACACAAAATCGCAAAAATATCAAACACAGATTATATAGATTCACGTCTCTGAAACAAAAATCCCAGAAATCTCAATAAACTCGCAAAACCACAAAGAAAATATAAAAAATCACAATCTGTATAACAAACCACTAAGCAATACTGATTTTACACAAAGAATCAGTAGAAATTACTAAGTAAATGCGAGAAATCAGAGAGAAAATATGAATGTTTCTGGAAGAAGAGACGAAACTTGGGAGAGAGAGAGAGAGAGAGAGAGAGTTTGTGTGATGATAATGATCAGAATGAATTATTCGTAAACAAAGCATCTCAGGTAAGCTTTATCTTCCAGGTGGACGGCTGTGATGAAGATAAGAGATCCAATGGTTAAGAGATGGCGGTGGAGATAGATATACCAACAACCGGGTTAAGTGACATGGGCTCCAGCTTCAGATTATTGGGCTTCCATTAGCTCAGGTCCAAACACAGCAATGCAAATCATATTTGAGCTGAATCATGGTCCAGATCTGAATCAATCCTTGGGCTGAAAAATTGGGCTCTCCAAAATGTATCAACATACTCCACCTCAATTTGGATCAGCATACCTGCAAGTATAAGAATTCAAAGCAGTATTAAAATTCTAACAAATTAAGAGAAATCAAGGCATCTTTAAATTTATTTATAGGTATTATTTTAGTTCCTGCATCTGCAGGATTCAACTGTGTTGAAATTTAAACAAGTTTAATAACAACATTTTCAGTTATATCCCTAATGAAGTAAAATTTAACATCAATGTGTTTTGACCTGTTATGGAAAACAGGATTCTTACACAAGTGTAAAACACTTAAACTATCAGTATAAATTTCAATAGCAGAATTATCAATACAAGAGATTTCAGACAGCAAACCTTTCAGCCAGATACATTCTTTTACAGCATCAGTGGCAGCAATGTATTCTGCCTTAGTTGAGGACAATGCCACAAGTTTCTGTAATTGTGATTTCCAGCTAATGCATGAACTATTTAATGTAAAGAAATATGCAGAAGTAGACTTTTTGTTATCTATGTTTCCTGCAAAGTCCGAGTCTACATAACCCTTTAATTTGAAATCATTTTTGGTTCTAGAAAACACTAAACTCAGATTTGCAGTGCCTTTGAGATACTTTAAAAGTGATTTTACAGCTTCCCAGTGTAACTCATCAGGATTACTCATAAACCTACTAAGAACACTGACAGCAAAAGCAATATCAGGTCTAGTGTACACCATAAGATACATAACAGATCCTATAGCATTAGAATATGGTACATTTTTCATTCTAAGTTCTTCTTCTGCAGTTTTAGGACAGTGATCAGAAGACAATTTAAAGTGAGCAGGCAAAGGTAGGGACACAGGTTTAGAATCAATCAAATTAAATCTGGTTAAAACTTTTTCAATATAATGCTTTTGGTTTAAAAATAGATTTCCAGATTGTTTATCTCTGAAAATGTCCATGCCTAAAATCCTTTTAGCATGCCCTAAGTCTTTCATTTCAAATTCAGAATGCAGTTTGTTTTTCAGCAATTAATTTCATGCACTTTAGGGCCAGCAATCAACATATCATCAACATATAGTAACAAATACATAAAATTAGAATTATCAAACTTGAAATAAAAGCAAGAATCATATTGGCTCTTTTGAAAATTGAGGCTTTGGATATAAGAGTCAAACCTCTTATATATACCACTGCTTAGGGGCTTGTTTCAAGTCATAAAGAGATTTTTTTTTAATAAACAAACTAAATCAGATTTTCCACCTTTTTCAAAACCTTTAGGCTGATTCATATAAATTGTTTCATCTAAAGAACCATAAAGAAAAGCAGTTTTAACATCCATTTGTTCAAGTTCCAAGTTAAATTGTGCAACTAGAGCAAACAATATTCTGATTGAAGTATACTTAACCACAGGAGAAAAAATTTCATTGTAATAAATTCCTTCCTTTTGAGAAAAGCCTTTAACCACAAGCCTAGCCTTGTATCTAGGCTTGATATCTTTTGACTCGCTTTCCTTTATTTTATAAATCCATTTGCAGTCAATGATCCTTTTATTATAAGGTCTATTAACCAGAGTCCAGGTGCCATTTTTCAGAAGAGAATCCATCTCTTCTTCCATTGGAATAAGCTATAAATTGGATTCTTTTGAAGACATAGCTTCTTCAAAAGATTCAGGTTCAAATACAAGAGGATTAGAGTAAGTAAATGCAGATACAAAATCAGGATCTTCAAATCTAGGAGGAGGTCTAATCTCTCTTCTAGGTCTATCCCTAGCTAATTGATAATTTTCTAAATCTGTTTCAGTTTCAGTGATGTTATCAGGCAATGGTGCACTCTCAGTTAGCTCAGGTTCAGGTTCAGTATTGACATTTGGAGACTGTAGGGGTTGCTCCACCTGAAACTGAGTATAGGGCAGGCCATTTTCATCACCTAAATGGTCTGCACTCAGCTCAGTGGTAAGAAAATCTTTATCATTAACAGGGTCATCTAATTTTTCATCCTTACAACGAAAAACAGTTTCATTAAAAATGACAGACCTACTCAAAATAACCCTGTAACCTCCCTGCTCCCTAACCCAAAGTCTGTAGCCCTTGACCCCTTCTCTATAACCTAAAAACACACATTTCAGAGATCTGGAGTCAAGTTTAGTTTCAGTTTGGTGTGAGTAGGCAGCACACCCAAAAATTTTCAATTTTGAAAAATCTGGAAGAAAATTATTCCAAATCTGATCAGGTATATTGAAATTAATAGCACTGCAGGGAGAAAGATTGATCAAATAAGAAGCAGTTTTAACTGTTTCTCCTCAAAAAAATTTAGGCAAATTAGAATCAAGTAGAAGACACCTAGTTCTTTCTAAGAGAGTTCTATTCATCCTTTCAGCAACCCCATTTTGCTGTGGACTGCATGCAACAGTCATGTGTCTAAGAATTCCTAGGTTGCTACAGAAAGAATCAAAATCTTGGTTACAGAACTCTAGTCCATTGTCTGTCCTAATAATTTTTACCTTTTTTTCTTTCAAATTTTGGACTAAGGTAATCCAGTTTTTAAAAAAAGACACAGTAGCATCCTTAGTTTTCAACAAATGAACCCAGGTTTTTCTAGAGAAGTCATCTACAATAAGAAGAAAATACCTAAAGTCTGAAACAGAACTAACAGGAGAAGGACCCCATAAATCAGCATGCAAATATTCAAGAACATCATTAGATTTGTGAATATCTTTACCAAAAGAGTTTCTTTTCTGTTTTCCTAACACACATTTCTCACAGAAATCAAGTTTATGCAGCACATCATTGCCAAAAACACCTTTGTTTTCAAGTAACTTAAGACCTTTTTCACCTAAGTGTCCTAATCTTTTATGCCATAGGACAATTTTATTCATATCAGACACATCATTAAAAGATCTAGCATAAACAGGTAAGGTATTCAACACATAAATCCCATTAATTTTGGGAGTAGAGAAAATCAAGAAGTTACTTTTGAAAATACTCAAGTAACCATTAAGCATTTTAATCTCATAAGATTCAGAATCAAGCACACCTAGAGAAATTAGATTTCTTTTTAAGTCAGGAACATATCTTGTTTGGTTTAAGACAAAAGTTTTGTTATTTTCAAGTTTTAACAAAACCTTCCCAGTTCCTTTCACATCACAAGTAACATTGTTACCAAGTTTCACAGAGCCAAGGTAATCAGAACAGAAGTCAGAAAACAAATTTCTTTCAGGACACATATGAAAAGTGCAACTAGAATCAAGTATCCATTCATGTTTGTTATCAGATTCAGTGGTAACATAAACTACTCCATTATTATCTTGGACTACAGCCTCTGTTTGATTACTGGTTCCTATTTCATTTTTCCTTTTGAAACATTTTTTAATATGATGTCCATGTTGGCCACAATAAAAACAAAGTCTGGGTCTGTTTATGTTATCAAGTCCCCCAGTGTTATCTTGCCCCCTGACATTATTCTGACCTCTATGGTTGTCTTGATTTCTAGAGTTATCAAAACCTCTAAAATTGGTCTGATTTCTAGAATTATTCAGTCATCTATAGGTGTTTTCATTAGACCTATTGAAATTGGCTTTATTTTGGAAATTTCCTCTTGCAGGCTTATTGTTCACATTATTCCAGGTTCTATTATTACTAGAAGTATTCCAATTTTTATTGAAATTACTCACTGGCTTGTTGTTCCTAAAGGAAGTCCTCTTCTTAGAAGATCTTATGACACTGTAGACCTCTTTAGGATTGTTTTTTAAACTCAAGTTCCTTATTTTTAAGTGAAGTGTGAACAATTTCAGTAGTCAATTTCTGCCTACCATATTCAAGAGCATTTCTAAGGTCTTTGAACTTATCACCCATATCATTAAGTAAACACACAACCTTTTGTTCATCAGTAAAGTTTTCATTACAGTTTAACAGACTCTGTGTGATCTTAATAAACCTACTCATGTTCTCATCCACATCCTTAGATGGATCAAATTTAAAAGAAAAATATTGTTTCCACAGAAAATACTTATCAGGCAAAGACACAGTATCATAAACTTCTTCTAGTTTATCCCATAATTCCATAGTAGTTTTAGTCTTGCCTACTTGTCTAATGACATTATCAGATAAGTGTAAAAATAAAGTACTCCATGCAATTTCATCCATTTCAAGTTGTCTGTCCTGAGGGATATCAAGGGGCCAGGACCTATCTATAGCCTTAGCATATTTCATTTGAAGTAATAAAGTCTTCATTTTCTTGCTCCAGAGATTAAAATTTCCCTTGTCATTCCATACTTCAACATCTACTTTTATAGTAGCCATTGAAGTAATGATTAAAAGATTTTGAAAAGAAAGTTTATGAAGATTGAAGGCTTTGTTATCTCAGAATCAAGAATAGTCAGACAAATTGAAATGCAGAGTATAAACACAGAAGTCAAGAATTATCAGAAAGTATTCCACAAAGATCAGGATATAAAAGTACAGTTTCAAACAATTATGAAACAGTAGAGCAATCAAGGTGATCACAGTTCAAATAATAATCAGGCTGATCAAGAAACTACACAATACTAATATACTGAAAAACAAGTTCTCCCAGTATATCCCTCAACCTATTTATGGGTCAGCCCAAGCTCCCTCAGATTCCCGGATTCTCAAGAAATCCTGGACAAAGGTAAGGATTGGGGTCCAAGAATAGGCTTCAACGGAGAGATTTTGGAAAGAACCAAGAATTGAAAACAAATCAGTATAAATTGCAGTAAATTAGAAAGGTATCACCTAATGCAAATTTTATATAACTGCAGTAGCACAGAGATATTATTCCACAAAGATTCAGAACCCACAGGTTCAGTACCACCAAGCCTTCCAGCAATGTTAAGAAGATCAGCCAACAGAAGAATGTAGGATCCAATATATGTGTTTCAATATATTTATGGAGGAAATATACTGAATCCAAAAACAAGACAAAGATCCCCCAAAAATATATGACTCAGAATAAAAGATCCAGAAAAATTAAGTAAACCTAATTTTAAAATAGGTTTTAAACAGTAATACCACAAAGCAATTTTTGTACCACGAAGAAAATATGAAAAATTTTCAAATAAAATTTTCAAGAAATCTGAAAAATTCAGAATCATGAACACCTTTTCAAAAAGTTTTCAAGAAACTTTAAGAAAATGAATTTTCTCAAAGATTACCACCAAGGTCTGAAAATCCTAAAACGCAAATTTCAGAAACCACAAAAAAATTTCATAAAAACACAGATCCACCAAGAATAAGTCTGGATCTAACAAGATCTGAGTCTAAAACAATGTTTATTACACGAACCCTAAGGCTCTGATACCACTGTAAAGAGATCGAGGCTCATAATCAACCACAAAGTGTACAAGTGCGATTTCACAAATAAAACTTCAGAAAATTTTATTAAACACAAAATCGCAAAAGTATAAAACACAAATTATACAGATTCACGTCTCTGAAACAAAAAATCCCAGAAATCTCAATAAACTTGCAAAACCACAAAGAAAATACACAGAATCACAATCTGTATAACAAACCACTAAGCAATACTGATTTTACACAAAGAATCAGTAGAAACCACTAAGTAAATGCGAGAAATCAGAGAGAAAATATGAATGTTTCTGGAAGAAGAGACGAAGCTTGAGAGAGAGAGAGAGAGAGAGTCTGTGTGATGATAATGATCGGAATGAATTATTCGTAAACAAAGCATCTCAGGTAAGCTTTATCTTCCAGGTGGACGACTGTAATGAAGATAAGAGATCCAATGGTTAAGAGATGGCGGTGGAGATAGATATACCAACAACCGGGTTAAGTGACATGGGCTCCAGCTTCAGATTATTGGGCTTCCATTAGCTTAGGTCCAAACACAGCAATGCAAATCATATTTGGGCTGAGTCATGGTCCAGATCTGAATCAATCCTTGGGCTGAAAGATTGGGCTGTCCAAAATGTATCAACATTATCAAAAATCAACATTTCCGTCATTTCGATTTGTTAAATTAGGAATATAAGAATAAAGAAGATAAATCTACATCTACATCTACATCTATATCTACCTAAAAAGTGTGAATGAGGGAGAATCTTTTACTTCACGAATTTGCCCTCACATTTTTTCCCTCCAAGCTAAATATAACCCCTATTACCCATTAATTAAATTAAATGAAAGGATTCATAAAAAGATAAATAAATAAATAAAATAAATTGAAAAAGAAACGATAAGTCGGTAGCTCCTCAATTTGAAAACATATAAACCAAAGAGAAAAAACCTCCAGTCTGCTCCATCGTCGCTTCTTCATCTCATTGCTCGCCTGCGAGGTAAACTTCCAATTTGAAAACATACACACCATTTTTTTATCCATGATTTCTGTATCGTTCTTGAAATTTCCATGAATTTGATTTCGTTTTTGGTTCGATTTAGATTTGAAAATGTTGGACTACTGAATTGAGTATCCATGTTTTGCAATGTGCTCTGATGTCAATGGTTAATTCAGCACACGAATACTTCCCGGTGATGTGAATTTCACTTCAATTTTTTATTGATAATACACACCCTTTTTATCCATAATTTTTGTATCGTTCTTGAGATTTCTATGAATTCAGACGTAGTTTTTCGTTCGATTTAGATCTGAAAATGTTGAACTACCGATTTGAGTACCCATATTTTGAAATGTGCTCTAATGTCATGGTTAATTTGGCACGTGAATTGGATTGAAAATCTAAAGGATCTTATGCAGTTGATGCACAAAAATGGAGAGAGGTGCTGGGTTAGGAGGTGTTTAAAGAAGAAAAACTCATATAATTTGTGAAATGTGTTCCTAATGGTTTGGTTCGTTATGGTATAATAATACTTTTATATAATTTAGCATCAGATTCATTTCATTACTCGTGCACGTATCATTTGTGAAATGTGTTCCTAGCTGTAGTTGCAATATGATTTGTGTGTTTTCCAGTCTTCGGAGTTCTAAACACTAAGCTGAAATACACAGGGCAATTGCCTTTATGCAGTTGAGATGTTTAAATCAAAGCGTTGAGTACTTTGGAGAGCAATTGTTCGATTTTGCCTTCGTTGCTATAATGGGATGATGCAATTTCATTGATCTCATAGTGAGAAGCCACCAATCATCTATGGAGGTCTAAGTCGTCCCAACCTAATGACTGCACTTAATAATTATTATTTCATATTTGAAAATGGACTTTCTGATTTATTTATTTTTTATCACAAGTATAAGCTAATTCATAGACTGATATTCTATATTTTTGTGTATCTACTTTTTTTGCTTTGAATGGGGTTTTTGATTTGAAAATATAAGCTACTGTTTAAAGTGGAAATGGAAGTTAAAAACATAATAGCTTAGTTTTTCATTTAAATTCAAATTTGCAGAAAATAATCACCACTTGAATAAAAAACACATGATATCAAATTCTAAAAAATTACTTCTACGCTTACACGCTCTAACCACAATTTGCAATTATTTTGATTGTAGTACAAAATTTTGGACGAATATTTGAAAGTAATCGACTCTACGTGTTCATTTGTTGCTCTAGGTGCATCTCTATGGTGTTTGATTATATCCTCTCTAATCCCCCCCCCCCCCAAATTTACTTATTTGATATTAATATTATCAAATATTTTATTTTATCACAAATTTTTAATTCGATCTATTGAATTTTGAAAAATACTCACACGTACACAATAAATTAGAAGTGTCCATATTATTATGCAAAGTAATTAAATTTAAATGTAATTAGGATGTTTGTTCAAATGTCTCTAATAAAATTAATAAATAGCAATCTCACGTAGCATATAAATTATTATGGGCTTTTGTGTTTATATAATTCGTCCCTTCATTCTCTTATGGACGTTTTATTTTTGTATTCCACCTAAATTTATATTAATTGGGACACTTTTAAACATATATACTATCAATCTTAATCAATCAACAATTGTTTACTACTATAAAAATTGCGCATATTTTTCATCATTTACATAAGACGTGCAATGCACGTCCTAACGACTAGTAAGTTTAAATTTATCGATCTTTCTATTTGTTTCGGTAATTTTTCTGACCTTGACATGGCGAGATCAAAAGCTGATATTTTGTTGGAGATGATGATCCAAGCATCCAAGAGACCTGCAAAAAAGGCAACGAGGGATGCCCTCGTCGCCCCTCCGGTGTGAGAATTAGTATTCTGGAGAGAAATAGAAATTATATAACTGGAATATATGTAAAGAATTATAAATGAATAATATATGATCAAAGGAGATGTATTTATAGGGCTGAAAAGCCCATGGCCTTTTTTAATTAAAGGAGTCCTTTTGGTATAAACTTACCTTTTAGGAGGAGTTTCAACCTTACAAGAATTGTACTTCCCCCTTTTTAGGACGTTTCCTTATGGGTTATGTCTTATTTCGAGGGCCCAAGAAGGTGGCCCATTGGTAAGGCCCATAAACGAATAAGGCTTTGAACCCGTTTGTATTGTACTTGTAGGCATAATATGGTCGGAATGTACCGTTCATAAAACACTATAGGATTAAACAAGACAATGCCGGGAATACCCTACCTAGGTTACAGGATAAGCCAGGGCAGACATGTCAACTTGTAGATGAACGGATTTGGTAACCTAATGAGATCGGGCATCAATCCCGATCTATGCATGGCCGGGGCATTCTTGCCCGACCATGTGCTTGTTTGGTTGTTGGTCATGGATGTGATCGACCAATTGATCAAGGTAATCCTGACCTATTATATTTCTAACCCTTGAATTATTATAAGACGTTGTGAATCTGTATCGATCAGGCAAGATAGAAGGCCGGCCCAAAGCATGACCTTGGGCCTCACGTATAAAGGTGAAAAGTAATATTCTAATAATGGAATGACCAAAAATATACCGATCATTAGCCCCCGTGCGTCAGAGGTCGAGCTCCGGCCTCTAGACGTATATCATATCAAGTTTAATTATTGCTATAGTAAGGTTAAGGTCATGCTATGAAATATGGATCTTACTTCTAGCAAAAGATTTTCTCACTTATCAAATCTTGAGAACAACTGAGAGTGTTCTTACATTCGTCCCATCTCATGAGTTTCACTAATTCACAAGTAGAGGTCTTGTCCTTTATGAACCGGACAGTGGTCGAAGACCCTGTATTTATGGAGTAAGTAGCACATTCCTGGTAGAATTTGGTTATCCGGATGGTTTGGAGACGTAGGAGTCTTGATGGTAGTATTAGGATACAATTGTATAATATCCAATTGTCATATTGAAGTAGGAATTTTTTTAGCTGCCCATGCAAGACAGAATTTAGACTAATTATAAGCCCCCGTGCATCCCACCTCGAGCTCGGGGAGAGACGGATATGAAATAATGAGACAACATAGTTTTGGTAGGATGTGATTCAACGGTTATGTTGCAGCTTATGTTAATAAATAATAATCCAAGTCCATGCTAAGTAATGAGTTCAAGCTTTTATAATAAGCTGAGCTCATGTTATGTAAGAATAAGCAGAGGTTATGTTAAGGAATGAGCTTTGGTTTATGTTGGCAAGAATTAAGCACGAGCTTATGTCAAGTAATGAGCTCGAGCTTTTGTTAAGCAAGAATAAGCCGAGCTTATATTAAGGAATAAGCTTGGACTTATGTGAGCGAGAGTGAAGCATGAACTTATGTTAAGTAATGAGCTCAAGCATATGTTAGCAAGAATTAAGCATGAGTTTATGCTATGTAATAAACCCGAGCATGTAAAGTAATAAACCTGAGCTTATGTAGATCCGGGGACTTCATTATGTGATTTGATTACTTGACTGCTTGAGAATGGCCATGTGTACTTGCATGAGCAAGTATCTAATTGTTTGCTCGTGGTTTAAGACTTTGAGCGCTTGCGCGTGGACAAGAAACAACTTTTCTAGGTAGTGTCATCAATAACTTGTGAAGGTCGTGCTATGTGAACGACCTTGTAAATTATTTTTATAAAGAAAGGGTCAAGCCCTTCACTTTGTGATTTTTGGAAATTTATTTGTAAGGTCGGGTATTGTGGCCAACCTTGTAAATTTTCGCACAGAGAATGGGCCAAGTCCTTGATTTTGTGTAATTTACAAGAATAGTTGACAGTTGGGCATTTTGAATATGGCAGTGAGCCCGTGCTTTGAACTAGAAACCCTTTATAATTTTGAAGTATAGTTATACAGGTTGGTCATGGCCAACCTTATGGACTTTAGCGCAAAGGAGGGGTCAAGCCCTGCCCTTTTGTGAGTTTATGAAAAATAATTTGTAACGTCAAGCGAGGTCGACCTCGTATGTGATTTACACAAAGAAATGATCAAGCTTTTGACTTTGTGAATTCATGGAAAACAACTTGTAAGGTCGAGCAAGGGGGACCTTGTAAATAATTTACACAAAGAAGTGGTCAAGTCCTCAACTTCGTGTTTTTGAGGAAATAGTTTATAAATTCGTTCCATGTGACTGATCTTCTAACTTATTTAACTTTGTGTAGTTTTAAGGGAATGGTTAGTCAAGTCGGGCATTCAAGCCGACCTTGTAAACCTTTCACACAAAGGAGGGTCAAACCCTTGACTTTGTGTAATTTAAGGAAATAGGTCGGGCAGGTAGGTCGACCTTATAGACTTTTTGTACAAAGAAGGGATCAAACCCTTGACTTTGTGTAAAAAAGAGATAGTTTGATAGGTCGTGCATATGGGCTGACCTTATAAACTCTTCGTAGGGAAGCAATCTGTGAGGCCGGACATGATGGTTGATCCCGTAAATTACTCGTGCTGAAATAATTCGTCAGGTCGGATATTTTGGTCGACCTTATAATTTATTTATGAGGAAATAATTTGTAACATCTTGTCATATGAGACATTGTAAATTATTTGTAACGCCTTGCCATATGAGACATTATAAATTATTTGTAAGGAAATAATTTGTAACGTCTTACCATATGAGACATTGTAAATTATTTACAAGGAAATAATTTGTAACGCCTTGCCATATGAGACATTATAAATTATTTGCGAGAAAATAATTTGTAACGCCTTGCCAAATGAGACATTGTAAATCATTTGACCTTGTGTTTTTGGGAGATAATTTGTAAATTCATCCTTTGTGGTCAGCCTTGTAAACCATTCTCAATGTGATTGTATGGTAGGCCTTCTACAATTATCATAGTTGTTTTCATTCGGTGACTGGAGGGCATAGAAGCTAAACTCAGATTGGCGAGAGATTATGGCTTGCATTGATAATAGAACCTATTGATATGTTTAAGCAAGGAATAAGCCGAGATTATGTTAAGTAGTAATCGTTAACTTATGTTAAGAAGCAATAAGCCGAGATTATGTGAAGTAATAATCTCTAATTTATGTTGACAAGCAATAAGCCGAGCTCTTGTTAAGTAATAATAAGCTCGAGCTTATGTTAAGAAGTAATAAGCCGAGCTCTTGTTAAGTAATGAGCTCGTGTTTATGTTTAGGCAAAGAATAAGTCGTGTTTATGTTGAGTAATAAGCCCAAGCTTATTTTAGCGGGAATTTAATTGATTCAAAGCAAATATTTTTCCAATTAATATGAGTAGCTATTGAAGAAAATGGTTGAAGTGTGTTAATCAATGTAGATTGTACCTAGGAAGGTTATACTAAAGTATATTAAGTGTTTCTATTGGCGATCACATAGAAATATGATGTTTTATATAATTGATCATTGTGTGAGTCACTTTATAATTTACTATTTAACTCAGCTAATTTCCAAGTCATACAAAGTTTAGATCACAAAAAATAGCATGAATCATAGAAGGAACATATCAAATAACTTCCAATTCAGCAAGCAAATGAGTTTAACTTGGGTATTATTGATCTGATCGTACTTGAGGTAGTGTAAATAACGAGATAATAATTGGATTTCATCAATTAAATAAGCATATTAACAGATTATGAGGCTTTCATAATTTTCACAAAGATCAATAATTAATTATTGATCGTAATCCGTTAGGCATTTTGCTCATAAATCATAACGGTTTTTGTCAAATTGTACCAAGAACGTTCCATTTTGAGGCTTGGTCGCAACTCTCGACTTGTTCTAAGAAGTAGAGGGACCAATAAATAATTTATGAACGGAAAGCATATTTCTTGAATTCACATATCACAAGCTATTGAAAATTTAATAAACTAGTCTCAACTTACCAAATAGATTATCAATTTGGGTAAATATAAGTAATCCTATTTAGAGTTGATTAACTCTTTATTTAGCAGTAACCACAGACAATATGGGATTGCAAATTTTTGGAGCTCTAACATATGATCAACATTATGCAAGGATTAAAGAGTGTTAGGGTACACTTCGTTTTTGCAATTCCAATGGCAGATCCAGAAATGACTAAGGACTTGAGGAAATCCATGCTTAGCATTAAGCGGTATTTACGTCCGTGGCTTTGATCAAAAGGCGTAGCAATTACAATTGGAGGCCGTATTACACCCTAATTGATAGGAGATCCGATTGAGGTTCTCCTGTGCTAATAAATCAACAAACTTTGCATCATCAACGACTTTCATTGAGGGTTCTTCATATGGTTACCTCCATCCGTTTGAGGTCGAAATTCCCGTCGTGGTTGAGGACAGGGTTACGACCACCATATGATGTCGTTTTAGGAGAGGGCTTGAAAGAATTCTTAGGCCAAGAAAAATCTACTCCGGGATGCAATCCAACGGGAATGTAGGCGCGCGATGATAATCAAAGGCACTATATCTCTCTAGTCAATCTGTAGCTCTTAATTTCTTCAACCTGAACTCAGAACTTCGGTTTTTCTTTATTTATTCATCCAAAAAACGATCTTTGAAATTGATTTTTTGTTCGACAAGTCAGCGACCGGTGAGGAAAATCATCGCGAATCGCGACCTCGGAGAGCTGGACGCTGGGAATTGGAAAGCTATCTGCTACTTGCCTGTGGAGTCGTGGATGAATGAAGGGCTGGAGACTGGAGCAGATTGGCAGGTGGGTTACGATGAAGACTCTAGAGATGGAGTCGTCGATTCGAGGAGGGGAGTAAGGTTTGGGATTTGGAGATTTTCATTAGTGCCGCTGATCTGATTCCTCTTCTACTGGTCTTGACGGCAGGTTTGAGGAAATATAGAGAATAGATCTAGTATCCAATATCAATACCAAGTACCAACTGTGATATTTACGATTCAGACTTTCGGTCCCAAATTAAAAAGATCTAATTTTTAAAATGTGGGTTACGCTAGAGATGTAGAATATCTGGCCACGATGATTGCGAAAGAGACAGATAAAATATTTTCTCGTGAATTTTTATTTATTTTGATTTTGAAATCGATCTCTGAACAACATGGTTTTTTGATCGAATTCCCACAGACGGCGCCAATTGTTTCTGTAATTTTTCTGACCTTGACATAGCGAGATCAAAAGCTGATATTTTGTTGGAGATGATGATCCAAGCATCCAAGAGACCTGCAAAAAAGGCAACGAGGGATGCCCTCGTCGCCCATCTGGTGTGAGAATTAGTATTCTAGAGAGAAATAGAAATTATATAACTGGTGTTATAAACTAGAGAGAAAAGTAGAGACACCAATAAACTTGTGTATTTTATTATGAACCAGAGCCCCATATATATAGGAGAAGAAAGGGATATACAAAGTAATTATAACTAGGGTTAGAGGGGTACAATTGTCATTCACTAATACAATACAATATTTACAACACTCCCCCTTGAATGACATATTACAAAATATATGCCTCATTAAAACCTTGTTTGATAAAAACCCAATGGGACAAAATATCAAACGGAGGAAAAAGAGTACAGTTGTTCTTGGAGTATTAAGATGAATGCTGTCTCGTTAAAATCTCGCTAGGAAAACCCAACGGGACAAAACATTGGCTAAGGAAAAAGAGTACAGTTACTCCCCCTAGTGTTGATCGTTGTAAATCATCGATTTGATGTATCCCAATCTTGTGAACTGGTTTCTTGAATGTAGATGTTGATGGTGCTTTTGTAGATAAATCAGCTTCATCTTCATTATCACTTGAGTAGATTTGTTGAAATTCTGGAGTATTTTGATGCTGCCTCGTTAAAACCTTGTCAAAAAAACCCAGTGGGAAAAAACCTGAACGAAGGAAAAAGAGTACAGCCACTCCCCCTGATTCAATCTCTATTGAATCATTCATATCTTGATCTCTTCAGGAGTTTCGTATAGGAGAGTATATCAATAGATATTGATGACAGCTACCTCATTAAAAACATTGCCAGGAAAACCTCGTGGGATAAAACCTCGGCTAAGGAAAAAAGAGTGTAGCGTATATTAGCTCCCCCTCATTGGAACATTACAATTATATTGATACTGCATTTAATTATTTCAACTGTAAATCGGTGCAATATCGAATATGTTTACCAAACATATATAAATGGTGCATATCTTGTATTATTTGTTCTTCGAATATAAATTCAATTATTCATTTGAACTTGAAGAACTATAAAATATTTCCAATTATTTGAACATGCTACATCGAATCATGTTCTATAATCAATATTCATCAATGCATTTAATGCAGTTCTCAAATCTAGAAGTGACTTATTCACTTCAAGTGAATAATTAACCATGAATTTGTATCTTGAAAATCAATTGCCACGATTTTTATTCATAGTAATGGTACATCTCAATTTCAACACTTTGTCATATAGAGTCATTTGTACCATTATTCATGTAATCTAATTTCATATTATCAATTACATTCCATTGGAAATTGAATCTATTAAAGGCATATGATATATTCAGATAGCAAAGTATCTTTATACTTTGATCAAACAAGTTTCTTAAAAACTTGAACTATATATTTCAAATATATTTAATCCTTCAAGGATTATACTGTATGCTTCAAGCATCGTATATGTTTCACATTGCAATTGTCAAATTGCTACCACCAAATTTAAGTCGTGAAACTTTAGATAGATAACAATTCCTATATTTCAAATGGATTTTCTCTAATTATTTCAACGCAATCCCAAAGTACCGAGGTATTGATTACCCTTTTTAATCTCACTCATTGGTACTTCAAAGAATACTCCCAACGTACCGAGTTGATGATCATACATTTTGATATCACTCATTGGTACATCAAAGAGCTCAAGCTAGTAATCAGAGTAAATCATTTTTCATTATATACATTTCTAATAATCATATATTTATAGGCACTTATTATGCATTTTCAGGCAAATAAAATATTGTATCTATGCCAGATCTTTCAAACATTCGTTGCGCAACAAGTCGTGTATTACGACTATACCTATAGGTATTTTACTGGCTTTACACTTCTATGCGTTTGGACTTCAGGTCCCAAAACTTCAGGTTTTGTAATAAGTTTAATTTAGCCTGAATGCATACTTTTGCCAACTATTTTTATGTCGATTTTCTTCGACATATTTTCTTTTATTATCCTCGCTATCATTCAAATTATGATGCAGCTAGCTTCGCAATTTGCTTTTGCATAAGTGCTTTAAAAAGTGTGTCGACACAATTATCATCTCAATTTGATTTCTTTCCCCCCACAAGACATAACTATAGAGATCTCAATTTTCAATATTTCAAGTACTTGAACCTCTTCTGGAGATTTACAATTAATTATGTCAATAAATACTCTCTCACGAGTATATGTCTCCTCAATAAGACCATTATAATCATTTGCTCTATTTTTATTTATTTGAGGATCTTTATTCGAATCAAATATCGCTACGCTTTAGGCGTGCTATATATCAATATAAGATAGAGCATGAGATTTTATTAATCTCTTATGCATCTTGTAATTATGTTATCTTTGAACGTTTCGTTCATATTTTCAATCAAACTTCTGGTTCGTATTATTAATCGCGAGGATATATATATAACATAATATGATGCATTTGTTTGATTTTAAGCTATTCCCCCCTAATGTTGAGAAAATTGTCCAATCAAGTTGACAATAACTTTTTTTTTCGACGTTGTAAAATATCATCCATTTGGGATATATGTTCAAACAACGCATTTTTCTCAACATTCTTTATTTCCCATATCAGTGCATTGTGGTGGATCAATTGCACTATTAAAAAGTTATTTGGGAAAATTATGCTCTAACCCCAATTATAATAGGGAGAACTATGATATTGGCATGATGCGTAATAGAATTCCCTAAATAAAAAGGGAAGTATTTTATTCTCAATTAAATTAATTGGAGGCGTTTAACAAACAAAAATGTTAACTATTTATCGACATCCCAACTAACACTTATTAAAATGTTGAGATTCGTGTCCACTAGCATTATCAAGACAGATTCTTGATTATATAATCTGGAAATTATGCTCATAATTCATAATTTGAGCAATAATTTAGCAAACTTCAAGTTGCGAACACCATGCAATCATCTAGTACATGTATCAAATCTATTGAATACAAATGATGATGGGTCCCCATTTATCACCCCAATTAATTTTCAGAAATATAGGGAATTTAATCCCTATTTTAGCTAGTGATAATGAAAAATTTCATGAAAGAGAACAAACATCATATATGATTGAATTGAAGAATCTTCTGGTTCTTCATCTATTATCAATTTTAATTTCGCATCATTATTGATCCAGTGATGGTCCAACTGGTCATGCCAAATAATAAAATTAAATTGAACTTCTGGTTCAATATAAGATATAATTCAATGATTAAATCATATATTATTCAAGTAGTCAAACTAATCAATGTCATTATGACATAAGTTATATGTTTTCCTTCAGGGATAAACATGAACTCAAATGAGATATTTTTCGAAACATATGCTAATTCGAAAAGAACGTTTCTATTACTCATTCAAAATCAATATATCAATATTTTTCCGAAATATTGTAATATCAAATTAATAACATATCTCATAATATTGGGCTCTCCGAGAGCAAATTATATTTCATATGAGATAAAATTATGATTCTTCAGTAATCATCACAACAATATATTATTCTACATCATAATAATCTTCTGAATTATTAATAAATCCGAATTTCTTTGAGAAAAAGAATGCAATATTTATCACATGAGCAATAAAATAATATTCTTCTAGAATATTGAAACGTAGCAATAATGCAATATTCTTCTGGAATATTGATTCGAATCTCATTCAATTATAACAATAATTAATATCTATTTTGCTATTTATGAGCAAAATAAAGAATTATTCTTCTGGAATAATTATATTGCTAAAATTGCAATTCTTCAAGAATAATAAGTCAATATTCTTCTGGAATATTGATATTAATTATTCATTCTTCCTTTCAAACCAACAATATTTGTGCTCTACACGAGTGACGTTAAAATATTCTTCTGGAATATTTATCTAACGTGGGTTGTGTTTATTTGAGAACACCAACACCATATTCGTTTAAATTATGCTTCTTCAAGAGCATTAGATCAATATTCTTCTGGAATATTGAAATTGTAATATACTGCTCATGACAAGCAAGTAATATTCTTCTAGAATACTACTATTGTTGTCCTACTTCGTGAGTAACAACATGATACATTATTAAATCAGAATTTATGAATGAACATCTACAAATATTTAATCATCTTAAAGAATATTAATTACCATATAAACATAATATGAATTTAAATATAAAAATGAATTACCAAACATATATCAGGAAAAAGAATCTCCATATATAGAAGTTAACAAAATTGACTAAATCTTTTATTAATAGGCAAAAGATACTAAACATGCACGTGAATTCCATATATAAAAATTAGATATATAACTAATATATGGTAGAATCAAATCTAATAATGTATTTGAGAATTCAAAATAACGTAGTGATTTCCAATGACAAAATTGAAAGAGCAAAAAAATAATAACAACAACAATTTGCTGGAATAAGGTATACTTTAACGAATTTATTTCGATTCTTCCAAAAGAAATAATAAATCAATATTCTTCTAGAATATTGAAAATTATAATTCATGCTCTTCAGGAGCAAATAACATCATTTCAGGATATTAATTATAATGTTGTACTACTTCAAGAGTAACAACAAATTATGTATAATAGACAAATTTACAATTAATATTTTTCTGGAATATTAATTATTTATTGCGTTACTTCAAGAGCAATAACAAATTATTCTTTTGGAATAATTATAAATCTAAAATTGATATTATTCAAGAATAAAATGTCAATATTCTTCGATATATATGCTACTTCGGGAGCATGTTGTATTTTTCTATTATTTCTTCAATAATAGGTCAAATATTCTTCTGGAATATTGACAATTATAATTTATGCTCTTCTGGAGCAAATAATAATCTTTCTTGAACATTATAAAGTTGTGCTACTTCGGGAGTAACAACAAACTATTCATGATAGTCATATTAATATTCTTCTTAAATATTAATTATATACAGTTGCGCTACTTCGGGAGCAACAACAAATTATTTATGATAGTCATATTAATATTCTTCTGGAATATTAATTATACAGTTGCGCTACTTCAGGAGCAACAACGTAATGAAAAAAATTCAACAATAATATATAAATTAAACACCCATATTAATATTCTTCTGGAATATTAATTATACAGTTGCGCTACTTCAGAAGCAACAACGTAATTCATTAAACACGCATAATATGTAAAATACATATGTGAATAACGCATCAACTAAATATTAAAATATGGCACAAAATTTATGTAATTCGGAAACATTAATTGAATTTGGAAAAAATAGAAGAATCAATTGGAAAATATGGACGCAATTCAACAATTAACAAAACAATCACGCAACCCAATGAATGATTGTGATTTGGAATGAATTGAATTCAGATTTTTAATTGAATTGGATTCGGATTATGCAGGAACTGATTTGGAATTGTAATGATTTGGACTAAAAAAAATCAAGCTCCACGAATCAGATTCGCATTGATGCAGTTAAAAAAATTCATGTGTTATCAAATTAATTTTGATACACATGACATTTGATTATAGCTAAAAAAAAGTACCTTCTAATAATTTTAGAGAATCGTGCTGATAACGTGTGATAAACTAGAGAGAAAAGTAGATACACCAATAAACTTGTGTATTCTATTATGAACCAGAGCCTCATATATATAGGGGAAGAAAGAGATATACAAAGTAATTATAACTAGGGTTAGAGGGGTACAATTGTCATTCACTAATACAATACAATATTTACAACAATTGGAATATATGTAAAGAATTATGAATGAATAATATATGATCAAAGAAGATGTATTTATAGGGCTGAAATGCCCATAGTCTTTTTTAATTAAAGGAGTCCTTTTGGTATAAATTACCTCTTAGGAGGAGTTCCAACCTTACAAGAATTGTTCTTTCCCCTTTTTAGGACGTTTCCTTATGGGTTATGTCTTATTTCGAGGGCCCAAGAAGGTGGCCCATTGGTAAAGCCCATAAACAAATAAGACTTTGAACCCGTTTGTATTGTACTTGTAGGCGTAATATGGTCGGAATGTGCCGTTCATAAAACACTATAGGATTAAACAAGACAATGTCGGGAATACCCTATCTAGGTTACAGGATAAGCCAGGGTAGACATGTCAACTTGTAGATGAACTGATTTGGCAACCTAATGAGGTCGGGCATCAATTCCGATCTATGCATAACCGGGGCATTCTTGTCCTATCATGTGCTTTTTGGTTGTTTGGTCATGGATGTGATCGACTCATTGATCAAGGTAATCCCGACCTTATCTATTTTAGGTACCAGATGTGAAAAAATGATCATCAAATTTATTAATTATTTTATTTAATTGGGATATCGAATATAAGATGTGAAATATGGAAAATATTCAAATTGGCTTAATAGATTTTTGTCCTTGGATATATTTATGCTAATTCTGAATTTTTCCTGTGGATGGTTGACGACTCCATTTTTAGAAGAACCTCGTAGATATTTGAATATATTTCTTCCTATCACATCGATTTAAATGCAAAAAAAAATAATTGAAGATCAATTATAGATTATATTGAATTCAACAGTTTCTTCAATATTATATTTATATATAATAATAGTTTTAAACATTCGTGAAACCTCTAGACTTGTGTATGATTCTAGTAGAGTAATAATAAATGTTGAGAAATGACAAAATGTCACAATTTGTCGTACATTCTATATTAATAATTGTATTTATGATAACGTGCTCGATATAAATCAATTAATTGCATTGTCGTTTTGAAAAATAAGTAGAGAATTTGATTGCTCAGTTTTAAACGTTAAATTCTTTGACTAATGTGTTCTCTCCATAAGAATCGAGCATACTCTTGTAAATTTTGTGGGTGTAAGATTCTCTAATCTTTTAATTAAACATTTCAAGATTAGACAAACATGCTTAGTTTTGATTAAAAAAAAAAGAAAAGAAAATCTTTTGATCGATTACAATTAGAAATAAGTAAGATTAACCTTGATTTCTTAAAAATATGAAAATTCTAAAACGAAATGGAAGCAAACCTGTTTACAAATCCCTTCACGATTTCAGAGATGTGAAAAAATAAGTGGAAAATCAATTACAATAAATCTTTACGGTTCCATTGTATCCTAGAGACGTTTGGGGGCAAATGTCCTCCTAATAAAACCTCAAACACTTGCCTTAGAGCTAAGTGTTGAAAAATATCAAAAAGGATCAAGACATAATGAGATAATGAAATTCAAATTCAAATAGAAAATAGCGAAACAAGATGAGAAGATAGAGTCCAATATAATGTAAATTGGATAGTTGTTATTATTTGATTTTTTTTGGGAAGAGTTGTTATTTCCAATATATTATATAAATATGAGTCAATTTATGTCAAAATATCATATTTATGGCCTTTGGTACTCAGTAAAGTTAGAAATAGTATTTTATTCTTTTTCGTCTTCCTTTTCATATTTTCTTCTTGGAATTAGAGTCAGAGTGAATACAAATCTGGGTTTACGTTAAGTTTAATAAATACAACTCTTCTCTTTTATTATGATTTCATTATCATTTTCCTCAAAAAATTAATCAGTCCTCATCTCATGTTATCTTCTACCAAATATATCATATCATATCCAGAAAATACAAATTAAAATCCTACCCGCACACATCAATAAAAGAATTCATACCAAAAATCAACGTATGAATTCATTACCAATCAAAAGTCTGAATCATCAGCACATTCTCTGAAAAAATTCTCAGAGACACAACCCATGTAATATGAAATACAGAAGATTCACAAAAAAAAAAAAAAAAAAAAAAAAAAAAAGAGCGAATCCACAACATTACAACAGGTGACATATATTCACAAGGATGAAGATAAAAAATGTTAATTTCAGAAAATCAGTACCCAAAGTAATTTTCAAATTTTTCATTACAAATTGTGCTTTCAGCCTCAACACAATTTGTGGAAAGATATTGAAAAGTATCAAAAATGATGAAGACAAAATAAGATGATGAGATTCAAATTCAAATAGAAGATAGCGTAACAAGATGAGAAGATTGAATATTTATGATCTTTGATCATCACTCAATAAAGTTAGAAATAGTATTTTATTCTTTTTCGTCTTCCTTTTTCATATTTTCTTCCCTAAGTTTATAAGAAAAAGAGTTAAACGGCTTTATCTCCAACTTCATCTACTTCTAGCTCCAGATGTTGCGAATACTTGACCAACAATATGTTTTAATTTCTGCCATTTAACAACCTCGAAGCAATCCTGTGAAAAATAAGATATGAATTTTTCATATAACTCTTCATTGTTTCACGCTTTAACTAAAAAAATTTCAATTTTAATTGTACTTGCATGTTCACAAATTTTCTTCAACTCAATTATTTTATCATTTTATGCTTGTGAATTTGTATCATTGATTGCGATAAAATTTAGGGAATATTGTAGCATTAATTTCGAACATTGAATCATGCATGATTCAATATAGAGTTGTTGGATGGAATTTTGTGAATAGTGATGTCAAAATAAGTATAATGATGGTTTGTAAATCCTTGCCGA
The DNA here is from genome assembly GCA_963555705.1 of Ligustrum vulgare. Classification (NCBI taxonomy): domain Eukaryota; kingdom Viridiplantae; phylum Streptophyta; class Magnoliopsida; order Lamiales; family Oleaceae; genus Ligustrum; species Ligustrum vulgare. The sequence continues at coordinate 67,733,202 of OY743171.1, read as the reverse complement.
ATATTGGACAGAGTAACGGCAAAGAAAAACACAAATAAGAAGAAGAAGAAAAGAAGGGACAAAGCCGAGGCAAGAGTTGGACTCTTTGTCCTTAAATCGAATTTGCCCCGTAACGGTGCCTACGAATTTCGGTAATCAACTCCCAAGATACAACGGCTTCACTTGTATTTGTAGCACTCCAAAACACAAGTACAACGAACCAAATTTAGGCTTACGTACTCCAAGAATGAAATGAAAGAATATCAAAACAAATGAAATGATTTTGAATTTGGAGAGAAGTGAGGATGAGAGATGTTTTGCATATAAAAAATGTGAGGAATAGGATACTCAAAGGGTCCTATTTATAGATCATGAAAGAGTGTGGACGAAATGGTTGAGGCCCAAACCATGCATCATTTCCAAATAATGCACCTTTATGAAAATGTGCCTTGTGGTCGGACAATCGTGCACGATTTTACTCAAAAAACTAAAATTAAATTTGATGTGTGATCGCACGGTTTCCCAACCATGCGGTCGCATGGTCAAATATTTTGACCTGATTATCGTCATTTTCCGTAATTTCTCATTCATCCGATATTGGTTTTCGAAATGTCAAATATACCCTTCAATACACGCAGGTCGATCCCCGTTTGTGCGCCCCGAAGCGGCGAAGTGACAAACAATTTTGCCTAAACGGATTAAGTCGAGCTTTTGAGTATTTGGCCAAAGTGACACGAAGTCACTTTGATCAATTTTCAATTCTCGATTTATTAACCAATATCCAACAATCCCCCACATGAATGGGAATTCCTCGATATGTGCAACACAATGCGAATGCGATGCAAATGGAATGCAGACTCTAACAAATGGAGTACACACGACAAGTCATAGCATCAAGATAGGTAACTTGTGGCCTTGAGCCTTCTTTAGTTGAATACAATCGGATTTACTAGGCTAGTTGGTGAACGCGATGTCTTGAACCATCCAGCCGTTCATGTAAAACCAAACAACTGTACCAACACCATGACTCATCTAACCTATTCGGTTCTCATGGTTGAGTCCATTTTGGCCCTAGACAACTCTTGGTTTCATAAGTGTTCTAAGAGAATTAAGCCTCAAATTCGCGTAGAAGCGGCCCCACTTCACACTTATATAGGTGATCTCATACCTTTCTATCTCAAGGTTATGAATCATTAAAAGTATATATGTATACTTATCCTTATACACATTTTACATAGCACTTTAAATTTTAGGAATGAGAATAAGTGCTTTATTCCGAATCATTTATGACTTAGTTGTCCCATTGAACCAAGATCTTGTGATCTCCAATTTACAAGGTTGGGTTTCCATCATAGTAATTCTATTCAATAGGCTTTAGGCTCATTCCCTCGAAAGATGGTATACTTGATCTCTTGCAAGTCCTTTCGTCAAAGGATCAGCCAAATTTTCTTTTGACTTCACATAGTTAATAGAAATTATACCATTTGACATTAACTGTTTAATAGTATTATGTCTCTGACTGATATGTCGAGACTTTCCATTATACATACTGTTTTGTGCCCTTGCTATTGCCGACTAATTATCGCAATGTAAATTAATCGCAGAAACCGGCTTTTCCCAACATGGAATTTCTTCAAGAAAATTACGAAGCCATTCTGCTTCTTCACCGACTTTGTCTAACGCAATAAACTCAGATTCCATCGTGGATCGAGCAATACACGTTTGCTTAGACGATTTTCAGGACACGGCTCCACCTCCAATGGTAAATACATAACCACTCGTGGATTTTGAATCCTTAGTGTCAGATATTCAATTTGCATCAGTATATCCTTCTAACACCGCATGATACTTTGAGTAGTGTAATCCATATTCAACCGTGTGTCTTAAATATCTAAGAACTCGGTTTAATGCCTTCCAATGTACAACACTTGGATTACTAGTGAATCTACTCAACTTGTTCACTATGTATGCTATATCCGGTCTTGTGCAGTTGGTAATATACATTAAACTACCAATGACCCGGGAATATTCCAATTGAGATACGGGCTCACCAGTATTCTTGGCTAAGTGAATACCTAAGTCAACATGTGACTTAACCGGTTTATCGTCATACGCCTTAAATTTCTTAAGTATAGTCTCAACATAATGTGATTGAGACAATGACAAACCATCGGATGTCTTAGAGATTTTAATCCCTAATATTACATCCGCCACTCCCATATCCTTCATGTCAAAATGTTTTGTTAACATTTTCTTAGTCGAGGAAATGACTTTGGAGTTATTTCCCATAATTAGCATATCGTCAACATATAGCCATATGTTTACATATTCATTATGTGTGTTTTTAATGTAGACACATTTGTCACATTCATTGATTTTGAAGCCATTTGACAACATAGTTTTATCAAACTTTTCATCCCATTGCTTCGGTGCGTGTTTCAATCCATACAATGATTTTACAAGTCTGCACACCTTTTCATTTCCTGATGCAACAAACCCTTCAGGTTGTTCCATGCAGATTTCTTCTTCTAATTCACCATTTAGAAATGCGATTTTGACATCCATTTGATGTATTTCAAGATTATGCAATGCTGCGATTGCAATCAGACACGTATAGATGTAATTCTTGTAACGGGTGAATAGGTATCAAAGAAATCTAGTCCTTCTTTTTGTCTATACCCTTTGGCTACTAATATAGCCTTGTATTTATCAATTGATCCATCCGACTTCAATTTCTTTTTGAAGATCCATTTATAGCCTAAAGCTTTGTTTCCCGGAGGGAGTTCAACCAATTCCCAAGTATGGTTACTCATGATAGATTCAATTTCATTGCGTACAGCTTCTTTCCAAAAAGGAGCTTCGGGAGAGGACATTGCTTCATCAAATGTCCTAGGATCATTTTCAAGTAAATTGGTTACGAATTCTGGACCGAATGTCTTTGGAATTCGTTGTCTTTTACTACGTCTCGGTTCTTCATTTACTTGAAGATCATCATTCTTTCCATGTATGTTATCATACGTTCCTTTATTTGAACTTACTTCCTTTTCTTTACACGGAAAACTGTCTTCAAAGAAGACCGCATTTTTTGATTCAATAATTGTACCTACGTGTACATCAAGTACTTCGGATTTGTGAACCAAGAATCGATATGCACTACTATTGATAGAATGTCCAATAAAGATACAATCAATTGTCTTTGGTCAAATCCTAACTTGTTTAGGTTTGGGTATTTGTACTTTTGCTAAGCACCCCCAAACTTTGAGATGTTTGTAGGAAGGTTTCCGACATTTCCAAAATTCGTAAGGTGATTCAACCTTATCTTTGTATGGAATTTTATTAAGGATGTGATTTGCAGAAAGTATGGCTTCCCCCACAAGTTTTGAGGTAAGCCCGAACTAATCAACATTGCATTCATCATTTCCTTTAGTGTTCCATTTTTGCGTTCAGCAATTCCATTAGATTGTGGTGAATATGGTGCCGTTGTTTGATGAATTATTCCAAATTCTGCACAAAATTCTTCAAACGGTGCAACATATTCTCCACCTCTATCACTACGAATCATTTTAATTCGTTTTCTAAGTTGATTTTCAACTTCATTTTTGTAGTGTTTAAACACTTCCAAAGCTTCATCTTTGCTTTTCAACAAGTACACATAACAGTACCTTGTACAATCATCTATGAATGTGATGAAGTACTTTTTACCAACTCTTGTTTGTACGAACTTCAAATCACACACATCCGTGTGAATTAGTTCTAATGGTGTGGTGTTTCGTTCAACCGAATGGAATGGTGTTTTGGCTGCTTTTGCCTCTACACATGTTTCGCATTTTCCATTATTAAAATGCATATTCGAAAGTAAACTTAAATTCATTAATTTTCGTATTGAATTAAAGTTTGCATGTCCTAATCTATGATGCCATAGATTACATGACTCAAGAATATAAACTGAAGATGACGTTTTATTGATTGTAGCATTAGGCACAACAGTTAGGACATTCATTTTGAATAGTCCATCTTTTACATAGCATTTGCCTATATACATATCATTTTTGGTAAGTACAAACTTATCAGATACAAAGACTAGTTTAAAGTCATTCTTGCTTAACAAAGAACCCGACCCAAGGTTCTTGCGAATATCCGGTACGTGAATAACATTATTGAGGCTAAGTTCTTTTCCCGACGTCATCTTCAAGACCACTTTGCCTTGTCCTTCCACTTTGGATGTTGAGGAGTTCCCCATAAACAATTTTTCTCCCTCGGTTGGAGTGTATGATGTGAACATTCCTCTATCGGTACAAATGTGACATGTTGCACCCGTATCAACCCACCATTCCATGGAATTTCCAACAAGGTTGCATTCAGAAACAACCGCCGATAAATTCATATCGGACATGCCATTTGATATGGCATCAGATTCGACAATGTTGGCTTGGGATTGCTTCTTAGGTTTGCGACAATCAACCGAGTGATGCCCAGCCTTTCCACAATTGTAGCAATTGCCCTTGAACTTCTTTGCACTCTTCTTTGTAGATTCAACGGAATGCTTTCTCTTCTTTCCTTTGTTGTTGCTAGATTCCACTACATTTTCCTTTGCTTGTGGTATGCCATTCTCAACTCGTTTTTTCGAACTTTGGTTGTCTTCTTCAATCCTTAATCGGACCACAAGTTCTTCAATGTTCATCTCCTTGCGCTTGTGCTTGAGATAGTTTTTGAAGTCCTTCCACATGGGTGGAATTTTCTCGATAATTGCAGCCACTTGAAATGATTCGCTCACGGACATATTTTCCGCATGAATGTCATGGAGTATGACTTGCAATTATTGCACTTGACTGATGATGGTCTTCGAATCTACCATTTTGTAGTCCAAGAGTTTTCCCACAATGAACTTCTTGGTTCCGGCATCTTCGGTCTTGTATTTCTTTTCCAAGGACTCCCATAGTTCCTTTGCAGATTTCTTGGAGTAATATACATTATATAAGGCGTTGTCCAAGCCATTAAGAATATAATTCTTGCATAAGAAGTTCGAATGTTTCCAAGCATCCAAAGCAATCAAAGATGCCCTATTGTTTTCCCCTTCTTATATGGCGGGAGGATCTTCATTCAAGAATTTCGCCAAGTTGAGGGTTGTGAGATAAAACAACATTTTCTGTTGCTACCTTTTGAAATCAACCCCAACAAATTTCTCCGGCTTTTCCCCATGTGAAACGGAGTTTGAATGTACGATAGTAGGGGCACCCACAACCGGAGGAATCACATTAGTAGTAGTTGTATTCACAACGGGAGGAATCACACCGGTAGGAATACTTCCTTTAGAAGTTCTCATGTTCGAAGTTTCATTCGAAGTAGTATCGGTATTAAGAACCGTATTCATTTCTGTTTACGTAAAACAGAAGATCAACCAAAACAAAATAGAAGTGAAGAAGAAGTTAAACTTAACAAGTTTAACCAAACAAGAATATCACTTTCACAAAATATATAAAATTCGACTTAAGATTGTTGGATGGAATTTTGTGAATAGTGATGCCAAAATAAGTATAATGATGGTTTGTAAATCCTTGCCGAATATTGGACAGAGTAACGGCAAAGAAAAACACAAATAAGAAGAAGATGAAAAGAAGGGACAAAGCCGAGGCAAGAGTTGGACTCTTTGTCCTTAAGTCGAATTTGCCCCACAACGGTGCCTACGAATTTCGACAATCGACTTCCAAGATACAACGGCTTCACTTGTGTTTGTAGCAATCCAAAACACAAGTACAACGAACCAAATTTAGGCTTACGTACTCCAAGGATGAAATGAAAGAATATCAAAACAAATGAAATGATTTTGAATTTGGAGAGAAGTGAGGATGAGAGATGTTTTGCATATCAAAAATGTGAGGAATAGGACACCCAAATGGTTCTATTTATAGATCATGAAAGGGTGTTGACGAAATGGTTGAGGCACAAACCATGCACCCTTTCCAAACAATGCACCTTTATGAAAAGGTGCCTTGTGGTCGGACAACCGTTCGATCGCACGGTTTTACTCAAAAAACCAAAATTAAATTTGATGTGTGATCGCAAGGTTTCCCAACCATGCGGTCGCACGGTCAAATATTTTGACCTGATTATCGTCCTTTTCCGTAATTTCTCATTCATCCGATATTGATTTTCGAAATGTCAAATATACCCTTCAATACATGCAGGTCGATCCCCGTTTGTGCACCTCAAAGCAGCGAAGTGACAAACAATTTTTCCTAAACAGATTGAGTCGAGCTTTTGAGTATTTGGCCGAAGTAGACACGAAGTCACTTTGATGAATTTTTAATTCTCGATTTATTAACCAATATTCAACAAGAGTCAGAGTTAAGGATGAACTAAAATCGCAATAAGGAAAAACAATATTTTATTGCGTGCCTCAAGAGGGTGCATTTTTGATGTTGAAAAGTTGCTCTAGTAGTGTCTTGATTTGCAATTTATTTAAGCAATTAAAAAGAAAATGAAGAAAAAAGATCATAAAGGGATAAAATTATACTTGGGCCGAAATTCTAATGAATCTTGTGTAGCCCATATAGAAAATAAGATCAAGCCCAAGAATAATAAAAAGAAATTACACGTAAACGTGCATTTTAAGAATTGAAAAATTCATATGTACCCTATAAAATCAAAATATTCCAATTTATACTACTATATTTATTTAATGTAGAAAATACTGTATCATAGATCCAAAAAAACCTATTATACTGCTGCCCAAAAACTACATTATATTCTTGTAACTGACATTTAATAGACTAAATTTACGCTCATCAATAATGAGCTATCCGCCCAAGATGCACAATTCAAATTCTAATGATATAATTCCATTTTGCCATTTTACTGGCGTGCCGAAATACAGTGATAAACTTTATTGCGATTTTTGAACAAGAATCAAGTTTAAGGAATCACAAGTTAGTATTTTTATATCATGTGATTCTTTTCTAGTTGAACGTTACTAGCACCCAGAAGGTATTGTTTTCTGTCAAAAAAACATGTCTTGTGTCTGGAAGGAATGCAAATTCTGGTAATTCCACCTAATCCATTGGAGTGAATGATACGAGCATATCAGATCTGATCCCGAGTATAGATGTAAAGGATATATTAGAATAATGCACGTTATGTTTTGATAATTTATTGTTTAATTTTCAATTGTTTTCTGTAAATTGATACATTTAGCTTCGGGATATATCACAAATCTTTTCCTTATTGTTAATTTTATTTTATTAGGTCTCCTTTCCAAATGATTTCTTATATCAAGTGTCGGACGAGAACACCTTGATATACTCGAAATGAAATGCACCTTCAACCGGTTCCAATTTGATGTAGTTCCATGTCCACACGATTGGCTGTAATTGGGGAGAAAGGAGATCAACCTTATAAATGTTGCTCCAGATACCACATTAAGGAGTCCTATGTTGATACTTACGCTCGATGCATAGTTCCACTTGGAGACAGTTCGAAATGGAGAGTCGATAATCATAGATATAGTGTAGTTATATTTCCACCGAAATCTAAGAAGCAGTCAGGAAGGCCGAGGAAGGCTAGGAGACGAACAAGGTTCGAGTCTTTGAATCCGACAATGTGTACCCGCTAATTCAATTGTGAAAGTGTAAAAGAACAACGGATGTAGTGGCTACATGTACTGAATAGATTTATGTATTCAATCCAAACTAGCTACAAATTATCTTCTTGTTTCTAGTATATGACGAATGATATTTTGCTTATTTTGATGTATTTATCCAGCTCGGATAAAGTTGGAAATATTCTGTCATCATTGTGATTTGCGAGAAATTCAATACCTTATAAAATCAATTTTGTATAGAATGTCGAACGAAAGCAGCAGTGAGATTAGTATTCAGTAAGCTGTAGATAGCTTTTCAAATTGTGCAGCAGTGATGGCTTCCAATTTGATGTTGCGTTGTTTCCTATTCACTTTCACCTTCATCTGTGTTATACCGTGGCAAGTAAGCACAAATTTAGTGTACTTGTCCACAATATTCATCACAAATTAAATCAAATAATCAATATAATATATCACTGCCATTTGTCCACAAAAACCATTCCTTCCAAACATGTCCATGATGCCTATTAAATACCATAAAAATCTTGGTAATTATAACTAGTAACTAGCTAATAGCAGGAGAGAACTCCCAGATGATAAATCTTCGGAAAACAAGTTTTCCTGCCTTTGGCTTTTGGACTTGCAATATAGTCTCCAACCCTTCAGAGAAATAGCAGAATAGTAATCTAAACGAATCAAACTAAAAAGTAAAAATCTATTGTTATTGTTGAGATCATGTCCATAATGTAGTACCTTGAACCACCGGTGAAGGCCCAATAGAGGTCCTAGCCCATGGTTAAAGTTTAGGATATCACCTTGGATCAAACTGCCGAGGTGGAATAGCACGTGAACTTCTTTGGCCGAGCTGATTTACGTTTAGCCGATGTACTTTACGGTGACGCCACAGATGAGTGATGGGACAACGGATGAAGTCAGAGATGTGACACCGGCTTTATCAAAAGTGACAGGCGCCCATCCCCTATCAAACGTAGCAATGATTACTGTCAAAAAGCAAGATTTTTCTCTCCAACCGCTAGGGTAAATACACGTGTAAAGTCCACCACGTGTCGCCATCCAAGATTATAAATTCCTCTATAAATAGAGCACTCCTCCCATCTGGAAAGATGTTAGCAACCTGATACTCTTGACTAAATATTTTATTCTCACTCTCTTTTCTCTCTTTTACACACTTATATTTCCCACACCCAATTTATAACCGCTTGAAATGGGCACTGACTTTAGTATCAGAGTGCAAACGGGAGCCACCTTGGCTCCCTTTGCAAACTGATTGTTTGTCACAGTGCGTAGGAGATCCACGTGTTCAAGAGGGAGGAGCTGAGACGTGTTGGTCCAAACTCCAGCCGGATTTTGTGGTCAACAGTTATTTCACCATAACTTTATCAAAAACTTGATTCCTAATATCTAATATTTAAATAAAAAATTAATGAAACTTCAGCTTCTCTAATTTTCCAAATTTGGACAACAAAATTATAACAGGGAAACCAAGTTTTTGGCCTAATCTCAAATATTTAAATAATGTAATACAATAAACAATCTTATACTAGGAGCAGGGAAATTGCATACTTGCATTGCTGATATATGATGTCATGGTCATGTTTAGGACCTGTGTGATATAATAGAGTAGGGGGAAAACTAACAATGGAGCTTGATATATTCGAACCAGTATCTAATACATTGATGATTGAACTATGTCAAGAATTTTCACTGGACACAGTTATGTATTGCAAATCACTTGAAATGAGATCAAATAAATAGTTGCCATATCATCAACAATTGAGATTCAAATAAATTGTTTCCATATCATCAACAACTGCATTTTCATATTGAGACAGATTAAAACATTAAAAAATGTTCCATAACATCGCTTAACTTTGGTTCATTTTTCTCTACCCATTTTTTCTTCTTGGAACTTGGGTTACGGACAATCAACTCTATTTGCCTCTTGGAGCTTTTGACATCTGGAGTCATCTTTTTTTTCAGGATATCTGTTTTGTATGTTACGAGATATAGGAGAACCATGAGAATTAGCCATTCCATCTGAATTATTGATTATGGAACGAGTGATTCGTTGAGTAGGAGTCTCAAAAATTTCATTCTTAGGCTCCATAACCTCTATTGATGGTGTTGCATGACTGGTAAGGCTCATTTCACTGGAGCTGGTTTTTGAAACTTGCCTTGGTGTTTCCATAGTAAATGGTCATTGGTTCAATTTTGTTCTCGAATCACTTGTTCAACTGCTTCTGAATTTGGTACATGAAAACATACCAGTTAGAGAGCGTGAATTTATAGTGAATCCCATATATTGTTGTGCACAGAGAAGATTGCAGAGATCTTGATGTATCTTGTCTTGTGCATATGGGAATAGAGGATTTGCAGGCTCTGGATCAGAATTGTATATCAGTGTGGGTTGAAAATTGATGAATAATGAAGATTGCTAATATTATGAGATTACTGACTGATTTTCGGGTTGGGATGGGAGCTTGATTACAGGTTGTCATTTTAGTAATTCCGTTAATTGGCTGTAAATTTCTGATGAGTGAAGTCGTTTTAAACAAATCAATTATACTATTATTTTGCAGTACTAGTATTCGCACCCGTGCGTTGCACGGAACAAAAAAAATTATAATTATTAATTAATGAATAACTAACTAAATATATTCGATAATTAATGAAAATGTGAGAAATATATAACAAAAACAATTAAATTCATATATTATGGGAAAGAATATGAAGAAACAAAAAAAATATTCAATAGCAAAATTCAATGTAAATTAAAAAAACTTCTTTAAAAATAATAATTGTGGTTCATAATTTTTAAACAATTACGATTCATTGTCATTGCATACAATACAATTAAAAAGAAATGTGGTATAGATTTGTATATTATAGGAGAATATATGGTTAAAAAGTAGAGATTTTTTTTATATCATGTATAGAATACATCATTAATAAAATATAGTTAAAAACGAATTTTAAAAAATGAGATGTGAATTAATGAATGCCAAACATAATTCAAAGAATGATAACAGGAAAAAAATGTTTTCCCAAAGAATGAATAGACATAATTTCTTTATTGGACTTTATTACATTAGTCCTTAAAATTTAGGATATTAAAACTTTCAAATTAAATCGTGCAGAACCTCAATCAATACATGAAAAGGAATTACACGTGTATTAAATTTATTTATGGAAAATAACAATATTTTTTTATTTCTTGCGTTAATGTTGGTCAACGTTACAAATAATATTTTTGTAGATATTTTTAGTAATGTCAAAATATAATAATAATTAAAAAAAATTATATTTCACAAAAGGAAATTGTTTTTTTTTTTTTTTTTTTTACATTCTTGAATGTTACATAATTTGTTCTTGAAATTCATATAAAAATGATCCAACTAATGAATCAATGTATTATAGAAAATTGATTAAACAATTTATTAGTATCAATGCACTGATTCTCGTGTAGTGGGGAATGAGTGCCAATACAATAGTGCTGATATAATTGATATTTAATGATCTTAAACAAATAAATGTCATATTTTGACCGAAAAAAATGATGTCAGCAGTTTTGACGAGAAAATTTAGACCAACTATCTTGTTATTATATATACTAGTAATCGCACCCGTGCGATGCACGGAATAAATAATATTTATTGAATAAGTTGTAAAAATACAATGCCCGATAAAAATAATAAAATAAAATAATAATAATAATAATAATAATAATAATAATAATAATAATAATAATAATAATAATAACTTCTATACACAAATTGTGAATAATTTGTAATTTCATTTCTCCCTATAAGATTTCTTACTTTAATGCATAAATTGTATATTCAATATACAATCAAAATATCAAAAAAAAAAAAAAAAAAAAAAGTTATGAATTGCATTTTTTTAACAGTTAATTGTTCATTATCTAGTTTCCTTAGTTTATTTATTCATATAGAATTGATTATTCAAAAAAAAAAAATTTTAATGTTCATTAACAACCACATATTATTTTAAAACTAATTTTTCACAATTGCACATACTACTTTTTAACCACACATTCTAAAAAAAGAAAATCAATTTTTAACCACTCAATTGATTGATTTGACAATTATTTTATTTTTTATACTACCTTCTTTCACTTTCAATCACACATTTAAAATCATATCTATAGTTTATATCAAACTTACTCCTATTCAATGGTTTCAAATACAATGTGACATTTTATTTTTCACCAAGTATTAAAAATGGTCATATTACCCACACACACACAAAACCATTTTTTGTGCATGTTAAATAAATGTATGGACTATATTTTATTTTTAAATAGAATAAGTTTGATAAAACGTTATATTTTTATTTTCTATAGAATTCAATGAATTAATTGTTAAAGTCTGTAGTATATATTTTACAAATTGATTTTATTTTAAATTTATAAAAATTAAAAAATAGATAAATGAACAAAATGAGTAAATTTATAAAATTAATTTCAAAATTACCAAAGAGTTTATCGAAACCTGAAGTTGTAGAAATTGAAATGATTTAATTGAATTTACTTAGAAAGATCGGATATCATTATTTCTTTTAATTTGATAAGAAAAAAGATTTGAAATTAATCATTTATGTCAAATTGAAGTTAGGTAAGAAATGATAAATATCATTTTATAACTTAGATGAGATAAATTAAAAATATTGAATTTGAATATTGAAAAAAGTAAAAAGTATAAGTAAAACTTTTACCTTTATTATTTGAGGCAATTTTATGAATGATATATTTAGAGTTTACTCTCATTTGTTAACTTGTATTGAGCTTCTCGTTAAGATCATGAATTTGACACCTATTTTGCATATTTTTTTTGACTTCAAAATATTACAATAATTGTCAAAAGAATAAAAATAATATACAATTTGATTTTTTTATAGATTTTTTATTTTTTTACAATCAATAGGTCATTTATTACATGTTACCTATAATTAATTTTGCATTAATTGAAGTTTCCTAATTCAATTATTAAAATAATTAATAAAATTACAAAGTTTCCTAAAATAGCAGGGAAAAATGGCGGGAAACTATGTGTGGGTTTTTTTGGCGGCTATACTATTATTATATATATTAAGATTAAGATTTGTGGAATAAAAAATTGTTGTTATGTAAATCTAGAATATGGTATTCTATATAGTTGTGTAGCCTAATTTCCTCTTTTCCGAATGTGTTTCATTTATCAAAGTATAATTGTATTAGTTACAAATCAGGTTGTAATTGTTTATTTTAATATTTATTAATTACTAACATAATTTCTGTTGAGATCGTGCCCAAAATACGACACGTTGGGCCACCAGTGGAGGCCCAATGAGGGTCCACGAACTTTAGCCCATGATTAGAAGTTCAAGATATCTCACCTGGGCCAATGACCGAGGTGGAAAGGCATACGAGCCCCTCTGGCCGAACTGATTTATGTCTAGCAAAGGCGCTTTATGCTTAGCTGAGGAGTTTACGGTAGCGCCTCAGATGCAAGGATGAGACAAAGGATAAAGTTAGAGATGTGACACTGTCTTTATCAAGATGTGACAGACACCCATCCCCTACGAAATGTAGCAATGATTACGGTCAAAAAGTAAGGTTGTCCCCTTCAAGAGCTATGGTGAGTACACGTGTAAAAGTCTGCTATGTGTCACAATCCAAGGCAACGAATCCTTCTATAAATAGAGCACACTTGCCTCCAAGGAAAGGGTTAGCAATTTCATACTCTTAACAATATATTTCTCTCACTCCCTTTTCTCTCTTTTACACACTTATATTTCCCGCACCCAATATATATTTTCTTAAAATGAACACTGACTTTGGCATCGGAGTGCAAACGGAAGTCAACTCGGCCCCCTTTACAAACTGATTGTTTGTCACAGTGCGCAGGAGATCCACGTGTTCAAGAGGGAGGAGCTGAGACGTGTTGGTCAAAGGTTCAGCCGGATTTTGTGGTCAACAATTTCAATAATTATCCCCTCAATTCAAATTCAATATCTTTTCATTCCCTCCCTCCCTCCTCAACAGACCCCTCTTTCCCACCCACCCACCCAACCACATCCCATCCCATCCCACCATCTCCCTCTCCTTTACATTGTCCAAAGTGTTGTTACTAATTTAGGCGGAGGTGTTAGCGGTTGGTTCAGGCTATGATGTATATGGTGGCGGTGGTGGTGACGACAGTTGGTTATGGTAGTTGACAGTTGATGGTGGTGATGACGACAATTGGGTCTATTGGTGTGTTAGTGGTGGTGGCGATATGGTGCGAGTAGCAATGGTGGGACGACGGTGATAGTAGTACACAGTGGAGTTTATTAAGGTGAGTAAATTTTCAGATCTGATATATATATATATATATATATATATATATATATATATATATATATATATATATATATATATATATAAGTTGTATTCTAATTATGAATTGCGATTCTATATCAGCCCGATATATGTATTGTTCCCTAAAAAGTATTAGACCTTATTGAGCCCCCCACAATAATCGATAAAAGCCCAAACATATGCTAATAAAGACGTATAACAAATCAAAGAAGTGATCAATTTGGTAAAGGTGTTGGCGTGAGGGAAAGAATTCAAGCAAAGACATTGCTAAGATGATAATTAAAAGAACATATAAAGGGAGGAGAAGAAGGTATGAAAAGTCAGAACACTTTTACCTGACATACATACCAATAAACAAAATTTCACTTAAACAATTACCATTCAGCTTCTTAACTGCTTTCAGATTCTATGTTTATTTACTGCCTTATGCTGGAAACAAAATGTGTCACATTACTGCTAGTACTAAGGTCGTCATGAAATAGGTCAAGAAATGTATAAACTGTATCAGTCTCTATGTAAAACTAAGAATTAGACGAGAAAGTTTTAATTCTCTACATAGAGAAATGTTCGTCTTCTTGAAAATTAGAGCGGAAATGTTAATGAACTAAGTAGGTCCTCGTCTGCAAGAAATGAGATCGAATCCGAAAAGTGTCTATTTCACATGAAATACTTGAGTATGCTTATCCTAAATCCTGCAAGAAATATATGGATCAACTGAAATGTAAAATCAACGTAGATATTTATTATGATCTTCATATAGTAGAGAATACTGCAACACTTTACTGATCACAACTCCTTGTGATTTGCACTCTTTACGCAGTAAAAATTTATATGTTACACGGTGAAAATTTATTATTACAAGTATCCATATAACAAAACAAATAATTATTTTAGGCTCAACCGAGGAACCTTGACTTTCAAAATAGGTTTTTGAGATACACTCATCTTCGAAAAAATAAAATGTCACTTACTCTCTCTCTCTCTCTCTCTCTCTCTCTCTCTCTCTCTCTCTCTCTCTCTCTCTCTCTCTCTCTCTCTGTGTGAACATTGATACATTAGGTTTTTGAGATACACTCATCTTCGAAAAAATAAAATGTCACTTATTCTCTCTCTCTCTCTCTCTCTCTCTCTCTCTCTCTCTCTCTCTCTCTCTCTCTCTCTCTCTCTCTCTCTGGGTGAACATTGATACATTATAATACCAGGAAAATGCCTCCTCATTTCCTAGATAAAATAGTCACTAACCCACTAACGCCTATAATGCGTAATAAATAATTGACATCAATGACTCGTACAACTACCTTGACTAATTCCAATTAAAACAATTAATAGAATAAAATCTCAGAATTGCAAATAATATTGTTATAAATAATGTATATATGTGAATGACATAACCATTATATCCCTGTAAACTTTACAATATTACGATTGTGCCATTGTCCACTCCTATAAATAGGAGCCTATACTTACCAATTTATTACACCAATTCTTGAAGAGAAATTCTCTCCTCTAAACTCTCTTCATTTCTCTCTCTATGTTGTTCTTATGATTTCGATGATTTTATAACACGTTATCAGCACGAGTCTCTAACCAATTGAGTAATAACGGGAGTATGCTCTACAGTTGCATCTAAATGATGAGCCTCTGTATCAGAAACCTGATTATTACTAACCAATGTTTCCTTTTCTCTCAAACTGAAAAAGAATGATTCTGGCCGATCCAGATATCCGATCGACGATCGGCCACCGCCATCAGAACGGGCTTGTCAAGGAGAAGACTCGCCTAAAATTTGGCGCAGAACCAACGGCTGAAACAAAAGATATCGACCGAAGAAGAAAATCTGAAAAACTGTGCAAAAACAGATATCTGACCGAAAATTGAAATGCTTATTCCGGACGATTCTGAACTCCGATCGACGATCGGCCAGCGGCATATCAACGGGTTTTTCTAGGAGAAGACTCGACTGAAATTTGGCGCAAATCCAACGGTTAAAACGGAAGTTATTGTCCGGAGAAGAAGATGCTGGCGGACTGAAAAATGATGATTCCGGCCAAACGGTTGATCTTTTGGAAAATCGGAGACCACCGGCATGTTCAGGACGCCGAGGCACATATTATGGTGATGGGTCAATTTTTCCGATCACCGGCGCGTGGCGGCCGGCGGCGGCGGCGCGTGGCGGATCCGGCGATGACGAAAGGCAGTTTGTCCGTTTTGATGAATTGGATTTTTCTATGATCTTATTTTTCTGTTTTGTGCAGTTTTTAAAATATTCCGGCGGTCGAACATGGCGGTTTTCTTAAAAACTGTTTTTGGAGCAATCCTGACGAGATTTTGAACTTCGGACCAAAAGTAAGTTTGTTCTAAATTAAATTTTAAACCTATTGACGGTTTCAATTTATTCATATGAGCAATATATTAAAATATGGACGATTTTGCCCTTAATAATACATACAAGTATAATAATCGTAAATTAACGATTAATATGTGATCAATTGAATTATATTATGCTGCCACCTACATGGTTGGTTTTACCACCTACATGGTTGGCTTTACCCGGTTTAATTATTTCATTATGTCGATTCCGCCTATATGGCCGGTTTAATTGTTTCATCTCGTTGATACCGTCTATATGGCTGGTTTAATTATTTCATCACGTTGACACCGCCTATATGGTCGGTATATCAATTGAATACATATAAACACCTCAGTTGTTGGTTAATTCTAACATATTAGAGGGTTGTTGTCAACATATATACTTGGTGGTATAACCCCAGTATCGTTATTGTTAATATATATATACAATATTATTGTTATTTGATACTTCATTAAATGATACCAGAAGTTATCAATACTAAAGTTAGAAAATATTTTATCAAATGATACCAGAAGTTATCATTACCAAAAGGTTGATAAATATTAATAAAATGTTTTATCCAATGGTACCAGAAGTTACCAATATCTGAATTTGAATGGGTGGATGAAAATTATTCAACAAGAGAATGTTGATGTATGATAAGATAATATCACATGATAGCACGGATATAGCTAATGTGAAAATAATCTCATCAGTATTATGAGATGAATGTTAGATGATAAGTGCCTGGAAAAGTTCTTGCACGAGCACTTATATATTCCAGAAGAAGTACATATTTACTCCAGAAGAAGTAAAAATTATCATCTAAACATACTGAAATGATATTATTATTGCTCCTGAAGAAGCATAAACGAGACATACATGCAAAATGCAAAAGGGGAAAACATTTATGATCCTCAAAATTAGAGATGTGTTTCGGGAGTAGCCGTATCCTACCACCTCTGACCTTTTGAGGAAATAAAGAAAAAAGTGTGTTTCAAGAGTAAGAAATACTCCATACTCTACCACTTTAAATCTTTGAGGTACACAAGATTAATACATTGATAAAATCCTAGAAATTTATGGTGTGTCTCAAGAGTGAGAATGCTCCGTACTCTACCACCACCTATTCTAGAGTTCACAAAGATAAATTTACATTAACCGGACTCCATTTTCGCTTGATTCCCCTTCCTTGCGACCAATCTATCTTTACTCCTGCTGGATCTTGTATTGGAATATATGATTGCAACTTATCCAGCAGTTCCTCGATAGTAGGAGCAGAAATAAGGATTCTCCTAGAAAATGGAGATATGAATCCCTGTTCCACAGCATAATCAAGAAATGTTAGCAAACCATCAAAGAAATTGTTTACATTTAAAAGCCCTATAGGCTTAGTATGGAGATCTAGTTGAGCCCATGAAGTAATATTAAAGATTTCTTCTAAAGTACCAAAACCTCCAGGCAGGGCTATGAAGGCATCAGAACCATATAACATGCAAGTTATGCGTTCATGGATAGATAAGGTTTGTACTTCATGCCCTCGTGTTTTGCCTGCAATATCAGCTAAAGGAGTAGGTATAACACCTATCACTCTTGCTTTCTCTACTAGAGCGGATTGTGAAACACAACCCATCAATCCACTGCTACCTCCTCCATACACGAGAGTGATACCTTTCTCTCCCAATTTCTTTCCTAAATCCACGGCTGCTTCTAGATACCCAAAACCTTTTCCCACTTTTGATCCACAAAATACACAGATAGTTTTGATCTGTCGAAATTTTGGTCCTTCCATTTTTGAAAGTAAAGAAGGAAAATGTTATTTTGGGATGCATGAACTATGAAAAATGTTTGGCTATTTAAAACCGAAAAACTTCACTATTTACTGGTCGTTTTTCGAAAAAGTGAAGATTTACTTTTGACAAAATCATCCTACTCACCTTTCGGCGATTTAATATTTTTAACCAGCCTTTATCAAAACTCGTGAAAGGAAACAAAAAAAAAATATTTTATATGTGCATATATATCAAATGATTTACCTTGTATTAATGCTGCATAGCCAAAGCATCATTGTTTATAACAGCATGGCAAACAGGATCTTTTGCTATTATATTTTTGAGACTATATCTCTCTTTATCGCTGATGAATTTAGCCCATAAAGATAGTAGCTCACGCTGCACATATCCACTAGGGTGCGTCTCAAGAGTCAATCGGATATCATCCAATGACTCCTTACTCAGTCCACCCTTAATGAAGTCTATCTTATCATCTCGATTTATGGATGAATATCCTATTGATTTACAACGGGTATCACATGTCCATCGAGCACATTTGTAGCAACTATTTAATCTTTTTGCTCTTCGCTTCTTTGCAAAAGTACTCTTACCTAAGCCAGGCTTGTGCTTAGAAAATGAATCTGGTAATTCACCAGCTAATCGAACTTTTGCTTCGATCAACCAGCGAACATCTTCTGGCATGCCATGATCCATCAGCAACCTCAATCTTTCGAGCCTAATTCGATAAATTTTTCTCAAATCATTTACTGGAAGATTGGAATAATATTTGCGAATATTTGAAAGTATGATATCCATTTTTTGATGGATCTAGCCTTCTTCTCAAATCATCTATTTAAATGCATTATTCAACGCGTAAAAGAGCGACGGCTCCGCGTGTCAGTGATATGGATTCCATCAAGAAATAATGGAATAAATTATTGAAAAGGTGAGATAATATGCCATTACCTTTTTCGATATAAGGGAAGATTTGGCGACAAGATTGAGATTATGAGATATTTCCTTGGATATTGTACCTGATTTTTCGGTATACTAAAAGTAATAAAGGTATACTGATTTGAACTATATAGAATACTGATGAAATAAATGTTGTATTGAACCAGAAGTTCATACATATGTACAAGTGAAATATCTTATTGAACCAGAAGTTCATACGTACAAGTGAAATATGTATATAGTATGAACCAGAAGCTCATAAATGAAATATACATTGTATTGAACCAGAAGTTTAGCGATATTGTATTGAATCAAATATTCATACATAGAAATGAAATAAAACCGTATAGAACCAGAAGTTCTATAATAAACGGTTAGATTATCAAAAGTTCCAAATTATTTTCTATGAGAATAACTTATTCAGAAATTGTTTATCATACAACAATATTCTATGTCAAACAGGGAATAGCTCAAGAAGCTTTATTATTTGTAAAAGTGCGATATGCATACACTCCACCAAAGCGCACTGAGATATATGATTGAAATTACATCCCTAAAAGAATGACATGTGTTATGGCATTTTAGCCGATTGATAATATTTGAGAACATTATGGTGAAAACACGCCTGAAGCGTAATTATGCCTGAAGCATAATGACTATCGATTCCAAAAATAAATATCTCTTGAATGATTGAAATGATTCCTTTGAGGCTAAATACTCAAAGTAAGTAAAAGGGACATAGTCAAATGATGAGATATTCAGGTACCTGATGATAGAACATATAAAGAGATCTCTCCACGTTATATTGAGATGGAATCGATAAATAAGTCGACTGCATACCCTCTTATGAAATAAGATTGATGAAATCATAATTCTTTGGCCAAGTATGAAACCCTAATGTAGGGATTATTGTTCAAGGACCTGAAGTCCAAATGCTTAAATGTGTAAAGCCAGTAATTATATGTACAAATGAAAAATATTTCACAGTCGTAAAAGACGACTAGTTGCGCGCGAAATTTTTCATAGAACTGGCATGACATATGGTGGATAGACTATAGTCTAAATCACTAGCTTGAGCTCCTTGATATACCAATGAGTGAGATCAAAATGTATGATTCTCATCTCGGTACTTTGGGAGTATTCTTTGATGTACCAGTTGATCGCGGTACGTTGGGATTTCAAGTAAAATGATTGTAGATTATATGTCAAAATTGATATCTATTTCAATGATTGATTATGCTCCTGCAAAATTAGAAATTGCAGTTTATAAAGTGTAAGAACATACATGTATAAATCATTGAAAGATTCAATATGCCCAGATTAGTATCACTATAGAATGATACAAATGACTCCATGATATAATATGTTGAAAGTGAAATTGGAGTGTACTATTTATGACATCTGGGAAATTGATTATTCACTAGAAGTGAATACGAAAATGAATATTCACCAGAAGTGAATTTGAAATTGATTATTCACTAGAAGTGAATTTGAAAATGAATATTTAATTATTCACTAGAAGTGAAAGATGCAATCTATGAAAGTGAATTATAGATTTGATTATTCACCAGAAGTGAATTCTAAATTTGATTATTCACCAGAAGTGAAAAATACAATGAAAAGATTCGTGATTGCACCAATATACATGTAATATTCTATGAAAGGAATAAATACGCGTTGCACTCTTTTTCCCTTAGCTGAGGTTTTGTCCCACAGGGTTTTCATAGCAAGTTTTTTTAATGAGGCAACAGTTGAGGCGTATTGATGAAAATTAATGAGAATAATGCACTCTTTTTCCCTTCGCTGAGGTTTTGTCCCACAGGGTTTTCCTAGCAAGGTTTTTGAGGCATCATCATAGCTATCAACAAGCTATAATTCAGCAACACATTGGTATACTGGAATGATATCAACAAATGAAGAAAATCATACACATCTTATGAAGAATGTTATGATATCGACTACACACAAGAAGATTTTCATATATATTCCAGAAGAAAGATGATATCATTATTCAAAAGGTTCATGAATACTTGATTGCACACTTCAGGGGGAGAATCATGCTGTCATGCTGTACTCTTTTTCCTTCGTCCAGGTTTTGTCCCACAGGGTTTTCCTGACAAGGTTTTAACGAGGCAGCGGCTGTACTCTTTTTCCTTCGTTCAGATTTTGTCCCATTGGGTTTTACTGACAAGGTTTTAACGAGGCAGCACTGAAGCACTGAAGAACTTCAAAGATTCAATACATGATTTGTTCTACTTGAACATTAAGACTCAACGATTGACGATGGCCAATATCAGGGGGAGCAACTGTACTCTTTTTCCTTCGCTCAAGTTTTATCCCATTGGGTTTTCTTAGCAAGGTTTTAACGAGGCAGACAATTGCGTAATATATCATTCAAGGGGGAGTGTTATAAATAATGTATATATGTGAATGACATAACCATTATATCCCTGTAAACTTTACAATATTACGATTGTGCCATTGTCCACTCCTATAAATAGGAGCCTATACTTACCAATTTATTACACCAATTCTTGAAGAGAAATTCTCTCCTCTAAACTCTCTTCATTTCTCTCTCTATGTTGTTCTTATGATTTCGATGATTTTATAACAAATATTATGGTTTTGGGGATGTTATTGTTTGCACGTAATATTCGTGAATAAAACGTTGCTTTACGAATCAAAACCGCGTTAAGATAACCCGTTTATAGTACTGACTTTCTTTCCCCACAAAAAACCACTTTTTTTCTAGTTGCAATCGCCTCAAATGGAACCCGTCCTTGTCTCTACATTACAACTGCCCTTTCCTACATAAAAACAATTTTTTTTTTTCCAACTATGGAAGTACAATTACCAATTAAATAATGGAAAAATGTAAAATATCTTATTTTCTAACTCAAAAAAATATAACTTAATATGAAAATAAATTCCGAGATATATAAAACGTTCACTTTTAAGCGTTGTTTACTATTACGTAAAAAAATTAAATATAAGTTTCATCTGTGTCAATTGGGTAATTGCACTTCAATTTTGTTATTTCGCATAACTACACTTTCATTTGATTTCAATAAAGTTACTTTATTCCATTTCGTCACTTAGATTGATGAAAACTGATGACTTTATAATCAATAAAGGATGGTCATAATTCATCTCACGAAATCAAATAATGGTTGCGTGTGCTAATCATCATTTGTTGTTAGTCGAACTGAACAAGATCACCTCAATTGAAAAAATTAGAGTATAATAATATGCTTGAAATTAAAGTATATTTATGCAATTAGATTAAATAAAATAAAAGTATATGTACCTAATTGACATTAAATAGAAGTATAAATACTAGATTGTACACAATTTTGTTTTTTGTATTGTATCGAATTCATAAATAAAGGCGACTGAGAGTGTGTGAGAAGTACGACCGCACAAAATCGCAACGTTTTATGGATGGCAATTTTTTATTTTTTTTAAATTATATGACACTTAAAGAAAAAAATTGAATATAAGACACAATTTTTTTATAAGTTATCGTTTTAAATTGTCGCACGTCACGCTCAAATTCTCAAAATCGTCCCCGTCGATAAATGGATATGAATATGTATATGAAACAAAGGATACAGCTTGAACATGTCACCTTTGTTTAATGTTGCCTCCACGACTACAATCAATATTCTCTCTTTTTCTTCATCCTTTTTCAATTTGGTAAAACCTTGAATTTAATTCAAGTCATTCATTAACGTCAAGTCTAATTTCATTGTTGCTTCTTCAATTTTAGACCGTTTCTCGGTCTTCTACGAGAAGAATTCTACTTTTTATACATGAATAATAATTCAATTAGAACACAATTAAATAGCCTCTGATCTGATTCATTTCTTCAGAATTTTTGTGAATTTCAATCTGGGTTTTGGTTGTTGGGTCTTTTTTCGTATTTTAAGGATCGAAATTGTGGGATTGGAAGAGAGAAAATGGGGATTTGTGTAAGTAAAGAGAAGTCGAAGCCTGTAAAGTCAAACGCCAATGGGCATGGAGCTGGGAACGGCGTGCATCATAATCAGACTCCAATTCAATACACAATGTCCCCAGGGTACGCCGCTCAATTGCCTGCAATTCCACCAGCAAGCCCTAAACGAGTTGTTCCAAAAGCAAACACCATTTTAGGAAAGCCATATGAAGATATCAAAGCCCATTACAGCCTTGGAAAAGAACTGGGCAGGGGGCAATTTGGTGTTACTCATCTTTGTTCTGATATTGCCACTGGTCAACAGTATGCTTGCAAATCAATTTCAAAAAGGAAGCTTGTTACTAAGAGTGATAAAGAGGATATGAGAAGAGAGATTCAGATTATGCAGCATTTGAGTGGGCAATCAAATATCGTTGAATTCAAAGGTGCTTATGAGGATAAACAGTCTGTGCATCTTGTGATGGAATTGTGTGCTGGTGGAGAGCTTTTCGATCGGATCATAGCCAAGGGACATTATAGTGAAAGAGCAGCTGCTTCAATCTGTAGGTCTATTGTAAAAGTTGTGCAGATTTGCCATTTCATGGGCGTGATGCACCGGGACCTTAAACCAGAGAATTTCTTGTTGTCGGACAACAGTGAAAAGGCTCTGCTCAAAGCAACGGATTTTGGATTATCAGTTTTCATTGAAGAGGGTAAATCATTCTCATTTCGTTTTATTTACACCGTAATTGACCATCTATTGATTACTTCGAATGTATGCATATGTAGAATGCCTGCAATATAATATACTCTTGAATCATCGATGATAATTTTGTCTCTTAGAATTTGTATGCTACAGATTTTAAAAATTATTGAACCATGAAGTATGATATATGAGACAAAATTGGGCAGGACTTAAAGAAGAAACTGTATTGTGCAGCATTGTTAAGAACCATGTGCCAAATATGTCTTCAGATGGTTTTAATTTTACTGAATCTTCGTAGCTGGTTGTTATCCTGTATAGCATCAATATTCATTTCAGAGGGTTCATGTAACACCCCAAGTTCAAAAATCTTAAACCCAGGTGCGATAACTTCCCTTGTCTTAAATGCGGAAACAAATCATTTAAAAACTTCAACCTTTTCATTTTCTATTATAAATTTTTACAGAATCTCGGCAGAATCTCCTCTATAAATTGGACTTAACCAACCTGTAGAGGGACAACATAACCTAAAAAATAATTTAAACATAATCAAACCACCTCTCAATCACATTCATCATCACCAAAATAAATTCATTCAATCCCAAACTCCTCAACATAAAAATCCCAAAACAATAGGCATTAACAAATGAAATAAGAGGCAGTTTAATCATTAATGCGACGTCATAATTCATTTAAAGCTAACTTCAACCAAACCATGATCAATAAAATGAATAAGAAATAATTTAAATGATATCTTAAAATAAATTTAACTTTATTTAATAAGGGTGACAGCGGGTACTGTCTGAGTCTGCCCTCGAGCGCTCACCTCAGATCATCTAACTTTCATCACCTGAAATATGGGGGGGAGGAATTGGGATGAGCTAAAGCCCAGTAAGTAAACTTTATGCATGTAATGCTAAAGCCCAGTAAATAAACTTTATGCATGTAATGCATGCTTATGACATGAAATGCTTTAAAAATTCAATATATGTATCCCCATTTACTTTACTTTCCAGAACTTTCAAACTTTCACTTAACATTTCAAAACTTTTACTTCATTTCTATCGTGAGCTCACTTGGTGTATCTTCCAGTCAATCAGATAACAATGGGCAATTCTTATTTGGAACCAGATTAACATTCACATTTCCACCGCAAAGCGGTTTAACATTCACTTTCCCACCGCAAAGCGGTTTAACAGTCCACCATAAAACGGTTGAACATTCCGTCGTAAAGCGACTTAATTCGGGTACGCCAGTCCCCCGCGCCCCATTTCCCACTCGCATCTTTCATGAACTAAAAGTACACCCATTCTTTCTTAAAAACTTGGGATACATAACTTTTGAACAAACTTGCACCTTGACACATTTCTTTCATTTAAAAACATTTGACTTCCCAATTTCGATGCCAACGCATGCTTGATGATGCAATGACATGATAATGTGCATGCTTGAGCATTCTTCATAATAACATATATTTTCATAAAGTAAATGAAATTCATCAAAGCAAGTAAGTTGCAAACAGTCATTTACACATTCCACATTTACATTTAACTTCTATGAAAATAGGGGAATTTTACTTACATGTAGTCCTTAGTAATCACTTTATTTAATATGCAGGTGGAAGTCTTGGTTACCCGCGACGTCAATGTACCGTTTCTCCTAATTAATTTCCATTCATTAACAAAAATATGGCTTTTAGTTCAAAATCATATGTATTGAGTATTCCTTACTCAATTTTCTAAATTACAAATCTAATTATTTACGATTCAAAAAAAAAAAATAACCGAAGTCCCAATTTAAACATAAATCAGTCAAAAATCCATCTAATTATCTCAAACTCAAAACTCTTGAAATAAAATCTTGCATATAATGTGAATGGAAGTTAATACGCCTAGGTTTTAGATTTTTAAACTTGGGGTGTTACAGTTCAAGTTCATCTCTGGGCTAAAACAGAGAAAATAATCGCTCACCTCTTATATCCGAGGTTTAGGGCCCTTTTCAATGAATATGAAGAAATATCCTATGTTCTACAGCAAGATTTCATCCCTGAAGTTTTAAAAAACAGGGTAGATTGATGTGAAGACTACAAACATATGTTTCCATGCTATCCTTCCTCTATTCAAGTAGTATAAAAATTTCTCTATTAGCGTATGTAATCTGTTCTTTTAACCTTTGTTGCAAGAGTAATTACTAGCATTTACAGTTTCACCTGAACTTGAATTTGTCGTAATTTTCTTATAATGGCTGCACTCTGCAGGAAAGGTATATAAGGATTTGGTTGGGAGTGCTTACTATGTAGCTCCTGAAGTATTACATCGCAGATATGGGAAGGAATCTGACATTTGGAGTGCAGGAGTTATGTTATACATATTACTCAGTGGTGTGCCCCCCTTTTGGGCTGGTAAACTCAATATATAAACCTTCTTTCTGCTTGGAAATGTTCTTATTTACTTACCAAAACTAAAGATAAAATGGAACATAAAACTGTTTCTAGTGGTCTGATATTTCATCTTATGGATTTCTCTTGGCTAAAAACTTCCTGATTTATAGAAAATTTTGATTGCAGAAGCTGAGAAGGGAATATTTGATGCCATAGTGAAGGGACATATTGATTTTGATAGCAAACCTTGGCCGTCGATATCTAATAGTGCAAAGGACCTGGTCCGCAGGATGCTGACACAGGATCCAAAGGAACGCATTACTGCAGCTGAAGTTCTTGGTATGCCTACTATTGCGTGAGAAATCATTAACATAGGAATATATTTATTTCTGAATGTATTTCTCTTTCTTCTACCATGGTGCTCTATATCAAGCACTAAAAAAGATGTAATTATGTTTTTGGATATCATGACGAACCCATCTACAAAGTCCAAATCTGAAATACTTGTTCGATGATCAGGATTCTCTCATTATTTCATATTCTGATTTTCGTAAAGTTCCACAGTATAACTGCTAATATTTAGAAGATTTTCCGAAGATTATTTTCTTGGACTAATTTAACATAGGGTTTGTTTGAATCCCTTCTTTTTTGGAATCTAGGTTTTGTAACAATGATTTTTTTGGAGAAAGTGTGTGGTTAATAAGTATGGAAGATTTTTTAGGTTTATGTGTAAAATTATTTTATTGGGAGAATATGTGATTGAAAATGAGTTTGAGGAAAAATGGAGCTTAAACAGGGGCATAGGTGCCTTTTCCATTGTAATTTGTTTTGAAGGAGCTATAGTTTTTCTTTCCGTCTCAAATCATGTTGTTTTTTCTTAATTTGATCAGACAGGCAGATAATTATTCATTTTCTTGTTGTCTTCTTAGAGATTTAGTTTCCTCATTTTTCTCCATGGCAAAGACCATCCTAGGATATTTATGGTTAGATATCGAATTTGCTTACATTTTCTTGGTTAAAAATGGTCTACATAGCTTTGTTTCTTTTGCATTCACTGTTCTGGAATCTACAAATTTCTGCAATACCACGCCTATATTCTTTAACGACGTTTTTAAAATATTTTTGTCTCATAGAACATCCATGGATGAGAGAAGGTGGAGATGCATCAGATAAGCCTATAGACATTGCAGTTCTCTCTAGGATGAAGCAATTCAGAGCAATGAACAAGCTCAAAAAACTTGCACTGAAGGTATCGTTTAGAACCTATTTGTTCTAGATTTATCTCATCTAGTTCAAAGAAGTAAATAAAGAATTATTAGTACCTCTCTGACAGTTATACAGATATCAAGAGCTGTTTATTATTGATTATGCTTACGTTTCACTAGTTAATGTTACTAGTTCCTGTCTTGTCATAATTTTTATTCGATGATCTATCGTAGGTTATTGCGGAAAATTTATCGACCGAAGAGATTCAAGGGTTGAAAGCAATGTTCACAAATATGGACACTGATCACAGTGGTACAATCACTTACGAAGAACTTAAAACCGGATTGGCTCGACTTGGTTCAAAGCTGACAGAGACTGAAGTTAAGCAGCTTATGGAAGCTGTAAGATACTTTTCCTGTAATTTTTCCATTCCCTTACCTCTTTTATTGGATTGAGAGAAACTTACCGATCATGCACTAACAGGCCGATGTGGATGGAAATGGGACTATTGACTACATTGAGTTCATTACTGCTACAATGCACAGACACAGATTAGAAAGAGAGGAAAATCTTTACAAAGCGTTTCACTACTTCGATAAAGACAGTAGTGGGTAAGTGCTTCGAGCAAGCGTTTAAAGCATATATCTCTCTGTATGTTTTAAGACTGAATAAGTTCGTTTTACGCTGTTATAGGTTTATCACGAGAGATGAACTAGAAACGGCCATGAAAGAGTATGGAATGGGCGACCCAGCCACCATAAAGGAAATAATATCAGAAGTGGACTCGGACAATGTGAGTTTGTTTATACTTGAATAAAGATCAAAATCTTCCTTAATATACTCGTCTAATCTCGTCCTATCAAATTTCCAGGATGGAAGAATCAATTACGAAGAATTTTGCACCATGATGAGAACTGGAACTCAACAGCCGGACAGACTCTTTTAGCAGTTTTGGGAACCCGGATGAGCGTAAGCATTGAAACTTTCACAAAGTTACTTCGCTGACTAACATGGGATCTCCATCCGGCGCGCTTTGAGTTAAACGCTGCGATTTGGATTTATTTATTTATTTATTTATTTTCAATAGATATTGTGAATTAGTCATTGTTTACACCGTGAGTTGCTTCAATTATTTCTCTCTCGCTTTCTCTTCTCATCCACTTTCAGGAGATTTTTATATACAATTTTTATCTATATTTTATTGTTCTAAAGATTTTTGGACATCTAAACAAGAAGTTAAGAAAGAATGTGTATAAGAATTACCTTAAAAACCGTTTTAAGGATGAGTTTCAATGTTGGGGCCATTTATATGCACAAGGAAAAAAGGGGTCGTTAATAAAATCAAGGTTAAATTTATTCTTACCATAATTAAGATAGACATCCTAGTCACCATCAAAAGTTGGTTATTCCAAAAATAAATGGTTCTACAAACAAATCGCGTAAATTTAAGGTTTAAAGATTCTCGTTGTTCAGCTAAGTTTAAATATTGTTCCGATTCGATCACTAACTTACATTATTGATTGGATTTGATCATTCAATTTATAGTCTTTGTTTGAGCCTCATTAATCTCAATTTCATTTTTAACTACACATTTTATCAATAAAATAATATATACATTTTATCAAAAGATTTCCCTACTTTTTAACAAACCATGATGGCGTTATCCAAAAAATCATTATTATTTTTTGTATATAGTAAGATTTACGCACGAAGTTATTTATATTTGTGTTTATTCGTGTGAAATTAGTAATGAAAAAAATAGTTATTTATTTGTACACGTTAAGATTGGAATATAATTTATTGTTTCAATTTGATGTGTTAAAATTAGGGAATAATTTATGTTATCAATTCAACGTGATTTTCAACGTGATTCATTTAAAGAACATAAAAAAATATTGTTTGTATATACATTTGAAAAAAATCAATCAAAGTACAAATCAATGGTTTAGGATTGCATTACAACCAATTTTGATAGTTGGGATCAAAGACAAAGGGGACTATAACAAAAACAATATTAAACAGTCAAAGTCAATTGCTTTATATTTTCAACAAATTTCTTGTTTTCCTTAATGACAATTGCACGACCTAAATCACACGTAACTACAATAACATCCAGGTCCCCAACATTGTTCTATCTGCCCTTCTCACCCTGAATAAATGATATTAACTGCTTCTCAATATAATTCCTACAAACACGTGACAAACACACTATTAATTCTATAATCTCCTTTCACAATCCATAACATCACGAAACTGAATAATGAAAATCAATGTCAATGAACCATATGCCCTTTAATTTGTTCATAAATTTTTAAAAAGGAAAGTCAATAGGACTTATTATTACTCCCTCAATATATAAAAATGGAAGATTCTTACCACATGAATAATTTCAGAGCAAAATTTTAAAAATATCAAAGAAAATAAGAAAGATGAAACAAAACTTACAAAAATAGTACCAACAAGAAGAACCGAGGCACGAGCGTAACTATAAGAGGAGCTCTGCCAAAGTTTTAGACAATGTTTCACAAATGGGTTTAATGTACTTGTGATGGTTTTCACATGGTCGGGTAATGCAACTGCAAATTTTGATGCATTTTTAGTTTCTTCATCATCATAAGCTTCTGGGATGCACTTAATTTTTTTTATTCTAATTCTAGTTGTGAAATGTAATGAAGAAGGGAAGAAGCAGCGTGGATGAATGTAGAATGAAATGTAGTTGAGACTCTATCTTCTATGACCAAAAATGAAGCAAAACGAAGTCAAATGCATCATTCACAAATAAAATATGTACCTCAATGGTAGTTTTGAGTGTGTTTTATAGCCTCGTCAATACATTTGAGAGCAATGTCATATTGGCCAATCATGTCAAATGCTGCACCAATAATTCTTGTTAGAAAAATCCAAAATCAAAAAGCAACAAAAACATTGCAAAATTCATTATTAGAGTGATAGAAGCAGAAATTTTTACTGTTCCTTAACCATATCTTTTTCCTGCAATATCCAAAAATCAATAGTATAAGAGTGATAGAAGCAGTGTTGTGGAATCTGATAAAAAATAATAAATCACATCAAAAAATCTGAGTTTTCGAAAAAACCCTTTCGATGTTCAACCCAAACACCAACAATAGTTCTAAAAAATATTAACAAGCAAAGGCAAAAAGACTATTGTTAGATCATGATTCCAAATTAATGCAGGGAAATAGTAAGAATTATTGTTTATGCTCCAAAATTTATTGACTCGATCAAATGCCAAAAGTTTGGACATAAAATATTCATTGATCACACATTCCCAACAGGTCAATTCATATTTAAATTTCTGATATAATTAATCAATTTTACCTGCCAAAGGTCATTTGTTTGAAATTTTCATTTTTAGCATAAATCCGTTAACAACTCAATTTTGTGATGCTTATCAAACACATATTTCTACTTAAAACGCCACAAATCTTCCAGTTGTAACTTGTATTCACTCCAACATCAACACATTGAGGTAAATCAAATATAAAATCGAATAATTAGAAAAGTTATTTACCTGATCATCCTTCAGGAAAATTGTGATCTTGGTTTTCCTAGCAAGTTGATCTCCATTGACAACCCTTGTAACATTGAATTAGCCCCCTGATGCATCCTGGTGGATTCATGCATGCATAAATGCAAATTCTGACATTAATAGATTATTTTCGCTTTTTAATGTAGTAGTAATTATGCTGAAAAGCTAAGCATCTTCCTTCACTAAGGGAATCACAACAGGATTAGTATAAATAACAATTCAAACATAAACTAACATCTGCACATTTATTAAGTAAGATCAATAAAAAGAATGTTGAAATAAAGGGATTCATGACATTAAACATATCTGCATAAGCTGATGCATATACACCATCGTGGCAAAACAAAGTTTGGGTTTGTGTGAAGAAAAACCTTCAATATCAATCAAAAATATAATTGTTCTCTCCTAGAAAGACTTTTTTCTTCTAAAATTTAGTCTAATAACTAATAAATATTTCTTGCTTGCTATAACAAGCAGTGGCGGAGCTACACTGTGGCGAGCTAGCGCAGCCGCGCTAGCTCGCCGCCGGCGAATCCATCGGTTTAGATTTTTTTTTTTAAAACTGATTCTTTGGCTTGGTACCTTCAAAGAATCCAGTAAGCCAAACAATAACCCAACGTCCCAATTGATCTCCCAAAGTCCCAACCCATTTCTTCAAACCCTCCTTCCTTAGACGGTCTGTTCCTTGCTCTGTCGTTGCTCCGTTTGGTGTTTGCTCGTAGTGTCTCCAGTAACAGCAGCAACACCGTGCGTCCTCTCTTGCGTGACCACTTCTGCCCTCCTCGCAGCAACTCTCCCCTCTTGCCTCTAGGTAATTTGTAAATTGTAATTATTTGGCTTTGTAATTTGTATATTTAGTAATTTCTAAGTTCTAATCAATAATATTGATTCTTGATTTCTCAATTTCTAACTTCTAAGTACACTACCCACTCGGAGCCAATGCTGCTTCCGGTGCTAACTGCTACGGTCGAATTCTTAATCTTTTCTCAATTTCTCATTTTAATTCTCAGGTACTGAGGCTAACCTTCATTATGATTGAAGTTTTATTTGGAAATCATGCATAAATGTTAATTTTTTGTTTTCACTTGTGAACCCTATAGTCATCTTGCGTGAAGTTTAATTTTGATTATTTTGATTTGGTGAATGTTGGATATTTGAATTTGTGAATTGTGATTGTTGAAATTTTGTGAATATTAGATTTTTGAATTTGTGTTGTGTTGTGTTTTGGCTTCCCCAAACTATTGCCAAGAGAAAAGATACAGGAAAAAAACCATTCTATGATCTATCCGGATAAAACTTGATTCAATGGTGATAGAATAATGATAGAATGTGATAGAATCATGATAGAATACTGATAGAAACACTATACATAGAAAAGCTTACAAACAGAGAAAAAGGAGGATCAATAGCAATTCTAATTTGTTTGGATCAAGAGAAGAGACTTTAAATTTTCTTACAATTTGGTTTATTGAATATTTGTTTAGGTGTATTTCTATATTGATCTATTAATTTTTAATATTATTTAATTTAATTAAATAATAATAAACAATCTTGTGGCCGTCATCGATCAACGGTCAACGATGGGGCCGCTCTACCTGAACTGTTGTCCTGGATCCGCCACTGATAACAAGGGGAATCATAAAAATTATAGGGAGGGTAGAAGGCTGCAAATCTTCCAATTAATAAAACCAAAATAAGCTTAAGAAATAAAAATCAGATCACTGTCATAAAATTTCTAACTCCATAAAGTAGAAACTATTCGATAAACTTAAGGAAAGAAATAAATGATTTTCCTTTAGAATTAACTCGTATTAATAAGGTAAATAAAATATTATACCTTGTCCTTGAGAATAGTTGACCTACAAAACATTGTAAACATTCGTAAGACCAACCATGCTTACTCATTTGTAATGAAAAGGAGTCTTAAGAAGCAATCTAATGCCCTGCAGAATATAACATAGGCCACATTAAGTTTTTCAAGCTTCACACTACATAAATTATGACATATGACAACTGTACATAAGTCTATTGAAAGTTCGCCAACATAACAAAACTATGAAACGGCAAGATTCAAAATTAGCAAAAGGCCAAACCTTGAAACAACTAATGAAAAAATTCCTTGCTTGTAAATCAATAACGAATCGATTAGAAAAAAAACACGAAAAAGACTCAGGATAGACATGGTGTCATTCCTACAACTTCTACACTCGTTATCTAAGAAAAGCAAAAATCAGCAAATAAGCAAATAAAAAACAAGACACTTTAAAAAACTGATGGAAATAAATGAATTATAAGGATAAATAGTTTACCTTTAGACAAAAGAAGTCGTGCAGTCCGATGTAGTGAGAGAGTGGACATGTTACAAATCAAATAAAAATCACAATACATTTTATGTAATTATTGATACCTTACGATAAACGATGACAACTAATATAGAAATGAGAAATAATATCTAACATTTTAAAAATGAGCCACACCAATAAGATGTAGTCAAGAACAGAATTCATATCTTTCCTCATTTAATTTATAATGGTTGAGTAACACTCTACTGTGGGAATCCACATTACCAAGGGTTTTTAACCTACGAAGAAAGGAACCAGGAACAACATGTACAAACTGTAGAGGAAAAAAAAAAGACTTGATAGGGTAGAAATGTTGGACAGTAATTGATATGCTGAATCCAACAAGAGCAATATACCTTAAACACAAAATGCACACATGAATAACAAAATGGATTAATTTTAAGTAGAAAAAATAAAACAAATGAATGAAACTCACATGTAGCAAGCATGTCTACAAGTTCAAAAGATAAGTGGAAGAAACCAATTGGACTATACAAAATTTAATACTTTTTTTTCATTTATTAATCACAAAAAACTATCTTTCAAAAATGAGAAGCAATCCATAAAACCATATAGAAAACAGGAATTCTTTAATGCTAAACACAATTTAATACAATCTCAAAGAGAAACTAACAACATTGACATCCATTTAAGAAGAAAAAATGCAGAAAATAAATAATCAACACTAATCTAGGCATCCACATGCAAATGAACTAAAAATCAAAGAGCTTAAGAACATAAGAATCAAGAAAACAAGCAAATTGGAAAGGGAGAAACCTCAGATGTACATCAACCATAGACACAAAGCCCTCAAATTATATTAATAGTAAATAAAATAGACAAAAATCATTAATATATTTATCACATGCAACAAAACGATGGGAAAAAATAATATATATTACATCAACACTAATTCAGCACAACAACGGGTACTAATCGAGTGCGATTCCCAGATTCTTCCATTTTAACTTTGAAGAATTTGTTTGTAGCATGATGATAGATCGATATGATTGATGAATTTATTTCAAAAAAGAGAGAAAATTTTTGAGAAGCAGTCAAAATATTATGATAATAGAAGATGCTAAATAACCCTACCTAATTAAGTAGAGAATTTTTTTTTTTAAATCTAAAACACAAAGAAATCATAATTTTAAATCATCAACAAATGCATTAACCTAAATTTTACATACTTCAAAAATGCATTTCTGTAAATTAAGTCAATTTTCTCCGTTTCGCCTCCAAACACATCCAAAATTGAATTTTTCCTAAAACAAACAAAATAAACATATAATTAGCAATATAATATTATAAAACACCTACAATTGTCTAAATTTAAAGTCAAAATAAGTACGTATCACTTGGATTTGGGATGAGACATAATGCAAAAATCTCATGGTCACAGCAATTACAAAGAAAGGGTAGCGGAAGACGATTATCTGAAATAGAATGCAATAAAATATTTCATGTGGTTTCATTTTAATATGAAGCTGATGAAAGACAGACATATGGACATGCAATCAAGCAATGAACAATAGATAAGATAGAAAGACACCTACAATATGGACAAAGGCTCTATACTTTTCGCTCCAATTCCTTAAATTACTCTGCCAAACACATTCGGTAATATTAAAAGGAAGAAATATAATCTCATTACATGGCAAGACAATGTAAGACTACATAAAAATATACAAGCAAAGGAATATCAAAATCATCAATATGCATGGAACACTTTCTAAAGCTAGAGTTCAAATATGGATTAGACTTCAGAGGGTGGAAGAGTATGGATGATAATCAAATAATGTTGTACTGCCACAGCCATTTTGAGAACAACTAATTAATGTGATTAGATGATAATCGGATAATGTTGAGCCACCACAATCATTCTGAACAAACTAATTAATGTGATTTTTACGCACAAACATAATGTCCTCTTTTTTTTAATAGTTTAAATAGTTAACCTTTTATCACTTACAAACTTCTAAGTTTATACTGCAAAGACAACAAACGAGAGGATCAACCTCAACATCTCTAAGATGAAATATTAAATTTGAGAGGTGAAACTACATTCTCATGGAAAGACAATAAGCATTTGTTTTGCAATCAAAGAGGGATTTTTAAAAACAAATGGGGCTTCCTTAGTAGGAAAAAATTAAAAAAATATATAAGCTAATTACAGGTTTTACCCAATTATATGATAAATTTGAAAATCTCAACATAGATCTCAACTGTACAATTATTGAAACCGGAGGTAACAATACCTCTTTAACCAAGGAAAGTTGAAGCAAAACCAAGATTAATTAAAATCATGAACCTCATTAACTAAGTCAGGTTGAAGTGAAACCAAGATCAACTAAAATAAGCGATGAATCTAAGAGAATAAACAAAAAATTACCCAATACAAACAAAAGCTACAGCTTCGAAGAAATGCTCACTTTTTGAAACAATTTTCCAGAGCAACCATAGATCTGAATAACAAATGAAGATTATTTGAAAAGAAACAGAAGCAAGAAACGATTACCGTAAAATTTAATGCATATCGTTTCCATTTAAGCGGACACTCCACATCCACGCACACAACTTCTCTCGGACAATGGCTCAGACACATGAAATGGAAATGGAAACGGAAAGCTGAAAGATGAAGGGAATGAGAGAGAGGAAATGAAAGAGGAACGAAGATTCTAGAACAAGAGAGACGAAAACTCACTATTATCTGGAAGTGAAATAGAGTCGTGTGTTCATTTCAACTAAAAGTGCTATTTTTGGTCCTATGAATAGTAATTTTTGTTGGATAGTGTATGCCCGTCGAGTTAATTTATTTGTACTCGTGACATTTTTGGAATAAAATAAAATTTTGATTAAATATTTGATTATATTATTTTGAGCTTGCATTAGTCCATAGATCGATTCGATATTACTAATTGAGTGTTTAAGTTGTTAAACACAGAAAGATTCAATTTGTAATTCGATCTAAAATTATTGTTCGCGAAAAGTAAAATAAATATGGATAATTTATTTTGATCGTCTCGATTTCATTAAAATCTATCTTTGATTTTGAAAATGAAATTGAGAGTACATTTGATATGTATGGAACGGGACCACGTGAAATTAATTTGTGACATTGACCGTGCAAGTTTAATTTCACTTGACTATCATACATGGAACCTTAATCCTAATCAGATAATGAACTTCGATTACTAACTTGAAGTTCTTTGAGGTATCAATTGGTGAGATCAAATTGTTGGTCAATATCTCGAT
The DNA here is from genome assembly GCA_963555705.1 of Ligustrum vulgare. NCBI lineage: Eukaryota > Viridiplantae > Streptophyta > Magnoliopsida > Lamiales > Oleaceae > Ligustrum > Ligustrum vulgare. Next base: position 67,696,822 of record OY743171.1, on the reverse strand, counting down.
ACTTTGGGAATTAAAGTAAACTAACGAGGAACATATATTCGTATTATGGAATCCGTCACCTTTAGGTATGATCATGATCTCACTGGTTCTTCTAGTGGACAGTTAAATGTGAGCTCAGTAATTCGACAGTGATTGTTGAATTCTATGATGTGATGTGATCACATAGAACTGTCAGATAGAAGATGAGAGTCGAGAATTTATGAATATTCAGATAAGGGTATTTTGGTCATTTAACCTTACTTCGAATATTCCAGTTGATCGACGGGGTAACATGTAAGAGCGGTAAGTCAGAGGATATAATTATTGGTTATTGCTTCAGTAATTACAATTTTACTAAGAGTGCAATCTCGTTCTTTTAGTGAAATAGAACGTGATTAATAAATTATTTTAATTGTTCAAGAGTTGACTGGATCAGAATTAATTAATTGAAGCTTAGTTTAATTGGGTCTGATCAGGTTCCCTTGGTGGCTTCAATATAACAGGCATATACAGGCTTATAACTTGTATTGAGCCTTGCAGAAATGGACATGGGTTATAGTATTAGGGTTGGTAGGGTTTTTAAAGGGTAAAGAAGTTATAAATAGTCTTCAAAGACTATTTTTCTTAACCTAATACACTTGTGGGCGGGACACACACTAAAGTGTGAAGTGTGTATTTTCTTCTCTTGATTAAAACCCTAACCCTAGTGTAACCAAAACCCAGAGAAAAGTGACCACACACTTGCATAGCCTCTGTTGGAGAACACCAAGGAAAATTTGAAGGTTTGGAGATTGGTGGAATCAAGAACAATACAAATAATTGTCGAAGCACGCTACAAGGGTAACGATTACTAAACTATTATCTGTTCGAAATTATTTAATCTAGTCAAATACATAAAACAACGAATTCCTACTATGGGATGATCCAAATCACAGGAAATTAATTTTTGTGATTAGATATTTCGTTGTTTTATTTTCCCAACAATGGTATCAGAGAAAGGTTTTTGATACTGTTTTATGTATTTAGGATTAAATAATTTTGTTATGCATGTGTTAGTGGAGCGGTGTTGGTTTTATGCGATTTGATTTGTTGTTGGTTGAATGATATTTTAATGAACTGATTTATGGCATTAGATTGTTTGTTGTGAATTATGTATTTGTTTTATCGAGTCTTGTAACAAAGGGGGTGGATTACGATTCCATGTTTCCCCTTTAATTTTGATTTATTGTAAAATAGAATTAGAATTAGTTTTTCTATTATATTTTGTTGTAATCAAAATCTGAAGACCGAATCTGTCACTGCTGAAACATGGAGGACTCCAAGGCAATTTCGAAATAAGGGCTTGACTTCATCTTCCTCAACACATGAAGGACTTGGATTGCAATTTTCTAAAATCCAACATGAATGGCATGCAGGCAGTCGACGGGCCTCGTGGGTGCTACCACTGTGATCGGCAGTTGATGGCGGAGCTTTTAGCGCTGCTATCTTGGCTCGATCGCGGGGGTAGTGGAACCCACAGGTGTCGTTGCACACTGTCGACAGCGCCTGTGGGTGCTGCCTCTGCGATGGGTGGTTGATTGTGGCGCCTTTGGCGTCGTGATCTCACCCGGATCGTGGCTGCAGCGGCACCTGTGGGCGCTGCTGCCTGTGCAGTGCTGCGGAAGATCGACAGCACCAACCATGGTGCTGCTGCTGCTGCCATTGTTGGTATATCACACCTCTTGTTGGTGGCGGCGGCGGCACCTGGAGACTGGTACTGTCGTGACATGATTCCAGGCATTTTTCGGCGATGGCATTTCGGAAGGCAGCGGCTGAAATCGCGGCTGAAATCTTTGAGTTCTCGGTTAGGAGGTTACACGGAAACCTTGCAATGAAGAGTTAATTCAGTTGGGCTGTTACTTTCAATTGGGCCTTGACTTCTTCATGGGCCGAATGGACTGAATTAAAATTGCAGATTGGACCAGTTTGTGCATGGCCGATTATTATTATTTGAAGAGTTCGAGTAATGGGCTGGACACTTGAAAATGGAAATTAAAAAATTGGGCCGGGTTGGGCTCAATGTAATCTTTAATTTATTTGTAATTTGTGTCTAGGTTTTGGCCATAAATCATGTTATAGTTTATTTTATTATTGCATTTATTTATTGCTTTAATTGAATTGTGGATGAATGTCATTTGATAACATGTCATGTAGATCGCATTAACACCGCTCTAGGAACTATACTGTCATGCATAGTTTTATATTTTATTTTATTTTCTAAATGTTAGATTAGAAAATAATTTTGATAATTATTAAATTGATTTTAAAAGTTAAAATTGATTATTTAATTATTAAATGAAAACCCAATAGTTTAAAAATATTAAGTGAGTGAGGGTACAAATTCTTGAACTCGCGACCTCCCTTGTTAGCCCATTAGTAAAAATTTGTACATGCCTCGTGCTAATTTATTTAGTCTCCCTATAGGAGGGCTGCACTGTTTTTGTTACTTTTTTGGGCCCAATTAGGTGATGATTTCTTTAAGTTTGAATTAATCATGATTACCCTATAGGTAACGTAATTAATTTGGTACTTAAAAAATCATCAATATAAGGGTTGAACACTTAAATCAAAGACATCGTGGGGACTTCCTATAGAATATCCAAACGATGTCGATGATGGCCAAATTTTAACGACAATAGAATTAATATTGCATGAGATGCTAGATATATTAATTTTAGTGGGAGGGTCTCAGCCTAACCATAAATTTCATTTATTTCTCCTATAGAGAAATGTGTTAAAGATTTTGAGGTTTTAGATTGTCGTCATATTATAGTAGTTTTGGGTCTACTTGTGCATAATTTTGTATTCATGCATCATATATGATATTATTGAATACATAGCTCATTTTCTTTATTTTATTTTATTTCAGAAAAAATGTCTGAAAATTCACTGTCCATTATCTTAACTAAAAATCAACTGGTTGGAGAAAATTTCATTGATTGGAAATGTAATTTGATGATTGTTCTCACCGCCGAGAAGCATAAATTTGTGCTAACTGAACCCCGTCCCAATGCACCTACTCGGACTTCCACACCCGAACAGAAGGCCGCATATGAGAAGTGGATCCATTCTGATGAGATGGCCCGCTGCTACATTTTGGGTTCTATCTCAAATGTGTTGCAGCAGAAACATCAGAATATGGAAACTGCTGCTCTTGTTATGGAGAGCCTTCAGCAAATGTTCGAACATCAAGGTCGTCAGGCCCGTCAGGCTGTCGTTAGGTCCATTATGAACATGCGTATGAAACCTAGTACGCCTGTTAGAGATCATATGCTTGCATTGATTGGTCAGTTTAACGTGTCTGAGGTTTTGGGGGCTGAAATCTATTCGGAGATGCAGGTTGACATGGCTTTGGAGACTCTCCCAGAGATGTTCTCTCAGTTCAAGGTTAGTTATAACATGAACAAGCTGCATATGTCACTGACCGAGTTGATGCAGGAGCTTCAGAATGCTGAGACTGTTCTTAAGACCAGGGCCAATGATGTGCTGGCTGTTGCTTCTGCTGGACCATCCTCTTCCAAGCCGAAAGGCAAAGGAGGCAACAAGAGGAAGAAGTCTAACAAGAAAGGACCAGAGCAGCAGGTTAAGAAAGCAAAGACAGATGGCAAGCCAAATGGGAAATGCTTTCACTGTGGACAGAAAGGTCACTGGAAGAGGAACTGCCAGGGATACCTAGCTTCCAAAAAGCAAGGTAATGGTGAGTTATCATATATTGAGTCTTGTTTAGTGGTTGATTCTACGTATACTTGGATAGTAAATTCTGAAGCCACTGATCATGTTTGCAATTCATTGCAGGGGTTCCAAGTAACCAGACAACTCAGTGAAGGGGAGCATACTTTAAGGGTTGGCACAGGAGCAGTGGTTTCTGCGAGAGCTGTTGGAGAAGTTTATCTTTATTTTAATAATAAACATTTGGTTTTGAATATTTTTTATTATGTCCCAGATATTACCTGAAATTTGATTTCGGTTGCATTACTTTTTAAACATGGTTATTCTGTTTATTTCACTCGTTTGACGGTGAAAGTTGTTATGAATAAAGTTTTAATTTGTGAGGGACATATGTTTAACAATTTGTATACTTTGAAACCTGCTGATAGCTCTCAATATCACATTGTATCTAATAAACGCGTTAAGTTATCTCCTACTAATGAGACTTATTTGTGGCACCTGAGACTTGGTCATGTTAACCTAAATAGGATTCAAAGACTTGTGAGGGATGGTCCTTTGAGTGACTTAAAGGTGGAATCCCTACCAATCTGCGAATCCTGTCTGGAAGGAAAAATGACCAAGAGACCTTTTACTTCAAAGGGGTATAGGGCCAAAGAAGTCTTGGAATTAGTACACTCTGATGTATGTGGACCCATTAATGTCCAAGCTAGAGGTGGGTATGAGTACTTCGTCACCTTCACTGATGATTACTCTAGATATGATTATGTTTACCTAATGGTACGCAAGTCTGAAGCTTTTGAAAAGTTCAAAGAATTCAGGACTGAAGCAGAGAAGCAATTAGGTAAGAACATTAAAACACTTCGATCAGATCGAGGTGGAGATTATCTATCCCATGACTTTAGGTCATATCTATCAGAAAATGGGATTGTATCCCAATTAAGTGCACCAGGTACTCCCCAACAGAACGGTGTATCTGAAAGGAGAAACAGGACCTTGTTGGACATGGTCAGATCAATGCTAGGCTTCTCAACTCTCACGACATCCTTTTGGGGATATGCTCTACAAACTGCAATATACTTGCATAACATGGTTCCATCTAAATTTGTCTGGAATTGTGGAATGGGCGAAAGCCTAATCTGGCACATATACGGATATGGGGATGTCCTGCACAGGTGCCTATGGGAAAGGTGGAAAAGATGGAATCAAGATCACAGGTATGCATTTTTGTAGGATATCTAAAGGGAACAAGAGGATATTACTTCTATAGTCCTCAAGATAAGAAAGTTTTTGTAAGTGAAAAATGCAACTTTCTCATAGGACAAGTATATAGAAGAACGTGAATCAAAGAGCAAGGTTCTTTTGGAAGAGATGAAAGGAAAAGTTCCCAGTTCATCAACCCCAGTAATCCGCATTGAACCTACTCAGGATGAATTCACGTCCCCACCAGTTATGATACCTGAATTCAGTGGGAGACAAGTGGGGGTTATACCTTCCATGTCTGCTGGATCATTGACACGTAACTTGGAGGAGGAACAAGTCCCCATTGCATCACCACTTGGTATTGAAGTTGGAAACGAGGGACTTGTTACCAGAGAGCCGGTGGTAGAACAAATACAAATTCCAATCAACCAGGAGCCTCCTCGGCATAGACGAAGTGAGAGAGTCATTAGATCACCCTCCAGATACTTGCTCTATGGAGAGTCTTTCGAGGCAGTCTCCACTGAACAAGAGGAGGATCCTACTTCGTATAAAGAAGCTGTGGAGGATGTAGACGCTGACCATTGGAGGAGTGCCATGGACTCAGAAATGAAATCCATGTACACTAACTCTGTCTGGGATCTTGTAGATACACCTAATGGGGTAAAACCAATAGGATGCAAATGGGTCTACAAGAGAAAAAGAGGGGTAGACGGAAAGGTAGAGACCTTTAAAGCTAGACTGGTCGCTAAGGGTTTCACCCAAAGAGAAGGTATCGATTATGAGGAAACCTTCTCACATGTGGCCATGCTTAAGTCTATTCGGATCCTCTTATCCATTGCAGCTCATTTTGATTATGAGGTGTGGCAAATGGACGTCAAGACAGCATTCCTTAATGAAAATCTTGACGAAAGCATCTATATGATGCAACCAGACGATTATATCCAAAAGGGTCAAGAGCATAAAGTATGCAAACTGCGTAGGTCTATTTATGGATTTAAGCATGTGTGCGTTTAGGTCCTGGAATATCATATTTGATCAAGCTGTAAAAGGTTATGGTTTTGATCAGAATCATGATGAGCCTTGTGTTTATAAGAAAATTAAAGACAACAAGGTAATTTTTCTCATACTGTATGTAGATGACATCCTGCTAATTGGGAATGATGTAGGAGCATTAACATCAATTAAAAATTGGTTGGCGCAACAGTTTGATATGAAGGACTTGGGAGAAGCCAATTATGTTCTAGGAATCCAGATCCTTCGGGATAGGAAGAACAGGAGAATTGCGCTATCTCAAGCTTCATATATAGACAAGATTGTGGTGAGGTTCGCTATGCAAAATTCCAAGAAAGGTCAAACGCCTTTCAAACATGGAATTCACTTGTCACGGGAGCATTGTCCTAAGACTCCTTATAGCGATCCAGAATTTTTATGCAATAAATAATTATTTTAATATTTAAAAAATCGTGTCGCTACTATTTCACTCATTGTTTTGAAATTAACGCCGCGACGGATTCGTCTAGCCAAGTCAAGAAATATCGAATTTGTTCGATTTTAAATTAAAATCCGAATTTCTAAAATTATGTTATTTTAATTAATTATTCAAAGTATTATTTTTAAAATCATTTTTTGAATTCCAAATTTATTAAAATATCCCAATGATCCTTATCAAATTATTTCAAGTCTAAATACGAAATCCAATTTTATCTCAAAATTTACTTACTTCTCAAATGTATTTTTTCAGTCCAAAATATATCAGTTTTAAATACTTTTCCTAATCGAAATTAGTCTAATTTTTAGTTAATTATCCTAAATTAATCATAATCTATATCCACCTAATTTCATCCACGTTTTCATCTTTACATCAAATTCATCATTATGTCCCAACACCATTTTCTTTCCACCTCATTCCAACTCACTACACCTAACAAAGAACCCACTATTTCATCATTATACCATCACCTCCATTCAAGACCATCATCACCATAATCCCCACCCTCACGCAGCCAACCTCACACAATCATCTCACTCATACCACATTATACAACCATCAACAAGCATCATCATTATCATCACCAACCCATATTCCACTCAATTATTCCCACTAATTATTTTCTTTTCTTTCTTTTCCCCTTTAAAGATATCTTCATCCCACCTTCACTTTTCCATCATCGATCAAACCATCACCAAACTGCATTATGCTGCCTCAACTACAATATCCCTCACACAACCATCAGTACACCGCAGAACCTCAATCACTGGCCAACCTCACCATTTCAAAGCCATTACCTATTGCCAATCCAACAACAAGTCTCCATCATCTGCATACTTTTATCATCATCCCTACCAATCAATCACGAAACCACCCAATTCAATACATAACTGACTGCCCAGGTTAAACTCCAAACCTACATTGCCTCTGTCATTTCCAAAGCTTCCACCTTCAAAACCAAATTTATTTGAATCACCAACTGTGAGCTCGAGCAAAAACCATAACCACGAAACCTATGTATCATCAGCATCATCACCTCAACCTTCACTGCCTTTCAGTTCTTCCCATAGCCGATTTTGAATTTCACCATCACCAAGATCAATCAACAAACTACTACTACTCTGCAGTAACCAGCTGCACAATTCAACCACCACTAACCGGGTTCCAGCCTACAATCAATTCAGACCACCACCTCGCCATTTATCATCATCAACAATGAATCTATATCAATCCGCCACTGCCATTCAACACCAAATTGAATCATGAACACCAACTTCATCAAGCTTTCAGAAATCATTCTCATTATCAATAAGTCAATCCCCAAACCGTCACTGATTTCCATCACTTCACCAAATGACCCAACGACTGCCCCTCACAAATCAAAACCCAAAACAAGAAATAAGTGAACTCAGTTACTTACCTCACCTCAGACCACCTCTTCGCCGGAAAATCACGACCTAAACCGCGAAACCCAGCTTCGATTTTGTTTCGATTTCGCCCTTGTTTCTCGCACCAAATCCCGTAACTAAGCCCTAAAATCAGAACCCTTGCTTTGATCGCCACTCACCGCCACCTATGCCGACATTTCACCGGTAAATCGCCGGCATCGACTCTCCCCTAGCACCTCCGTCTCTCGCTTTGCTCTCCCTCTGTCTCCTCTCTGATCTGAAATGAAAAGAGAAAGAGATTGATATTATATATTCAATTTCAGAATTTGCAAATCAGTCCCTGACATTTTAATTTGTTTCCATTCAGTCCTTTTAGTTTTAAAATCATCAATTTCAGCCCTTAAGTTTTAAATGATTTTAATCATCCATTTCATTTTAAAATTCTGATCAATTCAGTCCCTGCTGATTTACTTTATTTGATTTTAAGCTCAAGTTTCAAAAGTATTCATTTTAGTCCCTCAACTTTCAAAACATCAATTTTAGTCCTCAAATTATAATTTATCATTTTGAACTATATATTCGATATACTAAAGTGACTTATTGGCTAAGACGAAGCGTACGGAGAATTTAAAGAAATTGAAGTCATTCCCGCTCAACTTTGCACTCGTCGGATTTGAGGTAGACTCTCACTTATTAATTGATTTAAATTATGATTTCATATAAATGTCATGTGACTTGTGAAGAGTTATTTTTATGAAAGGAAATGAAAATGTATTTTCATGGAAAGAACAATGCATAGATTCGCATTTATTAATTGATTTAAATTATGATTTCATATGAATGTCATGTGACTTGTGAAAGTCAATTTTTAAGAAAAGCAAGTATGTTTTTATGAAAAGAAAATATACTTTATGTTTTTACGAAAAGTAAGTATACCCTATGCTTCACGAAAATGTTTTTTTGGATCATTGCTATGAAATCAATCTACCAAGATTGTTTTGGGTCCCATATGATAAGTTATGATATGTTAAGGGGACCGGAGTTTTAGTAGCGCTACACATAAGAATTCTTGCCACCTAAGTTCGGTAACATTCTTGTGTCTCCTATGTTTATGAGGATTTGCCACGAAGTTCGGTAAAATTCCTATGTTTCCATATGTTTATGAGGATTTGCCACCTAAGTTCGGTAAAATTCCTGTCGCATATGTTTATGAGGATTTCGATCCTATCTTATGTTATGATGCAATTGATCCCTATGAATTTCAGAAAATTATGCTTGATATACTTACTAAATAAGAATTCTTACCACCTAAGTTCGGTAAAATTCTTATGTTTATGAGGATTTCGATTTTATCCTATGTTATGATGAAAACTTACTGTTATTATGATTTTACTGCATAAGAATTCTTGCCACCTAAGTTCGGTAAAGTTCTTGTGTCTCCCTATGTTTATGAGGATTTCAATCCTATCTTATGTTATGCTTTCAAAAGAAATTATGCTTGGCATAATTAAAATGTTTTTATAAGTATATGGTTTTCAAAGAGCTGTTTTCAAAGAGCTATTTTCAAAGAGCCTATGATTTGCAAAATATGTCCCGTGCTGTATTGCACAATATGAGTTTTATCAAGAGCTGTTTTATAAAGAAGCTCTATCAATGCCCGTTTTATAAAGAGCCGGAATTTATGTGTTTAATCATCTTATAAATTAAATTAATTTGCGATGAGTCTACTGAGTATTTCCCCCATGAAATACTCACCCTACTTTTTAACAGTTTTGCAGATTTCGGAGACGTTGGCGAGCGATGAATGATGGTGGCAATAATCGTTGAACGGTTGAAAGTTTGACGTTAATGATTTCCGTATTTTCCAAACAATCGAATAATTTAGAGAAGTTCATTTATTTGAGAAATTATGATATTGGCAATTTCTTTACAATATTAATGGTTCGATTTACTATTCAAATGGTTTCATAAATGTTTTCAATTTTAGCGGCCATTACAGTTTATTTAATGTTGCCAAAAATGAATTTCAATTATTTCTTCCGCAAAAAATATTATTCGAAAAATTTAGACAGAAAATGACGTAGTGAATCGGGTATACGGAACTCGGGGCGCTACACTCCTAGTGAAGTGGAACACATGAAACAGGTTCCTTATGCTTCGGCTGTAGGAAGTCTCATGTATGCTATGCTATGTACTCGCCCAGATATCTGTTATGCTATTGGGATTGTCAGTAGATATCAGTCAAATCCTTGACCAGAGCATTTGACTGCTGTAAAGCATATACTCAAGTATCTTCGCAGAACTCGAGATTATATGCTGGTTTATTCAGCTCCAGATTTGGTGCCAACGGGTTACACAGATTCTGATTTTCAAGCTGATAAGGACTCCCGAAAATCCACATCTGGATCAGTGTTCACACTGGGTGGTGGTGCCGTTGTTTGGAGGAGTATCAAGCAATCATGCATTGCTGATTCCACCACGGAGGCAGAATATGTGGCAGCTTGTGAAGTAGCAAAAGAGGCAGTATAGTTGAAGAAATTCTTACTGGACCTTGAGGTGGTTCCATCTGCATCTCAGGCCATTACTCTATACTGTGATAACAGTGGAGCAGTGGCGAATGCAAAAGAGCCCCGCAGCCATCAGCGTGGAAAACACATTGAGCGTAAATACCACTTGGTTAGAGAAATCATTCAACGAGGAGATGTGACAGTGTGCAAGATAGCATCAGCAGAAAATCTTGCAGACCCTTTTACCAAAAGCTTACCAGCTAAAAGTTTTGAGGGTCATATTGAAAATATGGGTGTACTTAACATGTCTCATTTACTCTAGGGCAAGTGGGAGAATTGTTTGATAGTGTATGCCCGTCGAGTTAATTTATTTGTACTTGTGACATTTTGGAATAAAATAAAATTTTGATTAAATATTTGATTATATTATTTTGAGCTTGCATTAGTCCATAGATCGATTCGATATTACTAATTGAGTATTTAAGTTGTTAAACACATAAAGATTCAATTTGTAATTCGATCTAAAATTATTGTTCACGATCAGTAAAATAAATATGGATAATTTATTTTGATCGTCTCGATTTCATTAAAATCTATCTTTGATTTTGAAAATGAAATTGAGAGTACATTTGATATGTATTGAACGGGACCACGTGAAATTAATTTGTGACATTGACCGTGTAAGTTTAATTTCACTTGACTATCGTACATAGAACCTTAATCCTAATCGAATAATTAACTTCAATTACTAACTTGAAGTTCGTTGAGGTATCAATGGGTGAGATCAAATTGTTGGTCAATAACTCGGTATTTTGGGAATTAAAGTAAACTAACGAGGAACATATATTCGTATTATGGAATCCGTCACCTTTAGGTATGATCATGATCTTACTGGTTCTTCTAGTGGACAGTTAAACCTGAGCTCAGTAATTCGACAGTGATTGTTGAATTCTATGATGTGATGTGATCACATAGAACTGTCAGATAGAAGATGGGAGTCGAGAATTTATGAATATTCAGATAAGGGTATTTTGGTCATTTAACCTTACTTCGAATATTCCAGTTGATCGACGGGGGTAACATGTAAGAGCGGTAAGTCAGAGGATATAATTATTGGTTATTGCTTCAGTAATTACAATTTTACTAAGAGTGTAATCTCGTTCTTTTAGTGGAATAGAACGTGATTAATAAATTATTTTGATTGTTCAAGAGTTGACTCGATCATAATTAATTTATTGGAGCTTAATTTAATTGGGTCCGATCAGGTTCCCTTGGTGGCTTCAATATAACAGGCATATACAGGCTTATAACTTGTATTGGGCCGTGCAGAAATAGGTCTGGGTTATAGTATTAGGGTTGGTAGGGTTTTTAAATGGTAAAGAAGTTATAAATAGTCTTCAAAGACTATTTTTCTTAACATAATACACTTGTGGGCGGGACACACACTAAAGTGTGAAGTGTGTGTTTTCTTCTCTTGATTAATACCCTAACCCTAGTGTAACCAAAATCCAGAGAAAAGTGACCACACACTTGCATAGCCTCTGTTGGAGAACACCAAGGAAAACTTGAAAGTTTGGAGATTGGTAGAATCAAAAACAATACAGATAATTGTCAAAGCACGCTACAAGGGTAACGATTACTAAACTATTATCTGTTCAAAATTATTTAATCTAGTCAAATACATAAAACAGCAATTCCTACTATGGGATGATCTAAATCACAGGAAATTAATTTTTGTGATTAGATATCCCGTTGTTTTATTTTCCCAACAATTTTGGAACTTGATTTTATATATAGTAGGGATAATGGAATTCAAGCAAGAGCTATAATTTTTATCAATGTCTATTAATTTATTGTATTAACATGGAATATAAAATAGGGTCTCCATGGAATCATGGTAGTATAAAATGTAAACTACAACTTCACTAAAAATGAATTTGCTCAATCCTCAACTCTACACTTCATTCACATATGTAGTTAACCATAACCCTAAATATCTATCCAAATTCTTCGACGACGACAAAAAGTGTAAGCAAAAGATTATGAAATAAAGAATGAATAATAATTTTCATAATCGCAAATTTGAATTACTTACATATTCCTTGGACTAGGAAAACGATATTCCACCAACTTTCAATTTTTTAAAGGACTCTTACTTAAAAGGAAAATCTAAGTGCTAGTCCTTTCTTTGATGCCTCGAGGCCCTCAACTCAAATTCTCGATTTTTTTCAATTAATACCTCTTTTAGTTTTTCCAACTCCATTTAAAATCGCATGAATCAGTCCAACATGAAGCCCAATTTTTTCTCTTTTCAATTTCTTCTTCATCTCCACCATCCAATAGAGCTCCACAAGTCGCTCTGTATTCCCTCTGATCGATCTGATAAGCAAGTGTTCGGTAAATTCATTTTTTTGGTTTATAAACCAGTTTATAAACTATACAATTCTCTCCGATCGATCTGATAAGCAAGTGTTCGAGAATATTCGCTATTCATTTGATTTTTATGTGTTTATATTTCAAAAAAACAACCTAAAGTTGAGGAAATGATGTAAATGAAGCAAACACTGAAGAGTTTGATGATTATATGAGCTAAAATGTATACGTAAAGAAGTGTAAAGAGCCAATTGAGAAGAACAAGGAAGAAAAGAGAAAAAATCAGAAGTGTAAGGGCTAAAAAGTCACAATTGAAAGGTGGAGGACTTGGATATAAATAAAAAAGGATGACCAACTTAAACAAGAACAAAAGATGTAATTGCACAACAGTCATTATACTACGCGGCCAAAAGCTTCATAACTGAGCGGTTGTGCAACATCATGTGAAATCAATTGAGCTGGTTACTGTTCAATTCTTGAGGGATCCATGCTAAGTCAAAAGCAAGCTTGAAGATACAAGAGCAAGAAGATGAACGGGATGATTTCTTTTCATTTATCTTCTAATTTATTTTCATTCATGTATCTAGGCTAGATATAGTGTTGAAGTTGTGATAAAATTTTAATTTCTTGAATTTATGTTCTGACTTTTGTTTAATTTATATAATTCATAGGTTTGATTAATTAAATTGTACTTTTAATCTTTAGCAAATTTCTGTCAACTTTTGTATAATCTTTGTGGCATTTTCTTATATGAAGAGGGTATGAGAATGTTAGACATATTTAATTACCACAAGATCCAATAGAGGATAGAGATATACCACATATGCCTTGTCTTATCCTTTAAAGTATTCTCAAAACTAAAATATTTTTCTAGTTTTCAATTTGTCATATAGATATAGTCGGGTTATATTTAAGAAAAAAGCTTTTAATGGATCATCAAGAGAGAACTTAAATAACATTAGAAACACAATTTTCAAATTTTCATGAATTGTAGTTAAACAATTAAGTCAAAATATGAATGATAAAGTTAAAGTGAATTCTCAATTATAACACGCTTGTTTTCATTTATTTTATAAAAATTAATTCTTTATCATTTTCTTAGTTTAGAATCCCTCAAATAATTCTCAATTTTAAGGAATTTAACTTAAAATAATATTTACTCAATTCACGTGGGTACGTTGAAGTGGTTATTTCCACTTAATTTGTAAGCCATGTTGAAGACGCTTTTTGACATGTAAAACTCATATCATTAAAGACAATTCATGTTTCTCGCACGTGCATTATTTATTTATTTATTTTGAAAGTACACGTGCATTGTTTTAACATCATTCAACTGTGAGTTTTTAGATCACGAGTTGTGATATCTAATAACGTATATTTTAGAAACTTAACTCTATGATGAAGTTCTACTTGAAAATTTTTAATAATATTAATTTATCACTCGTAGATTTAAAATAGTATTATTTTATATACACATTCCATGTAATTTATATAGCATTTATAAATAATAGTCTTTCATTTTCGTGAAAATAGACTTGTATTTCTTATTTTTTTGTCGTAAATTATAAGTCACTTTCCTTATTGAAAGTCTAGATATTTTTAAATTTCTAATATTCCCTTATTTAATGTTCATTGATATCAACAAATATAAACTAATCATATTTATTCCATTATTTAATATAGGAATATATTAGGTAAAATGTAAAAAAAAAAATTATTTCAACTACATTAATTATATTTTCTTAATTTGTGTGGGGGAAAAAAAAAACCTACCTCCTTCCACTTTCTGTTTATTTACAAATACAACAAATTTATATTTCATCCATCTCGTGAAAATCGACTTCCTATTTTCAATTAAATTAAAAAATATTAATTAATGTGATTGAAAAAGTAAATTTTAGACATATTTTTTCTAGTGTACTCTTATTCAATATTTATTCATTAATAACAAATCACATTAAGTAAAGGCATATTAAGAATTTAAAATTTAAAATATAAATATAATTTGAGATCAATAAATAACGAAAATAAGTTTTCACGGACGGACTGAGTAATACTTTCCACATTAACTAATGGGTTTATTCAAATAATCCGTACACGTGTCAAGTCGATAGTTGACCGACATTTCAATATAACCAGAGTAGCAACTGTAGAAGGTTTGTCGATATTAGAGTGTGAGAGAGTAAAACAGAAACTTTATAACGAGTTGTTGGAACAGAGTGCAGTTTGGTGGACGGTGGATTCTCAAATTCCATATTCCATGACTCTCACGTCGCCATCTTCTTTTTTGATTCCACTCATACAGATTGAATTTAGTTTTCTTTATTCTTAGTATTAGTATTAACATATTATACATACATAGATTTATATTTATATTATACCTGGAGTCATTGACTTGACTAACAAATCACTGGCTGGTGGGCCGGTGGCTGTGAAGTGAAGAGATTTGCTTTTAGATCTGTTCTTGAGTTTTTATCTACATGGGTATGGATATTACTTTAATAAATTAAGAAGAGAACAAAATGTCTTGGAAGAACAGAGGATCGGAGTCAACTTCAAAGAATGTTATATCAAAAAATCTCACTGTTTTGCTTTGTATAGGATGTTTCTGTGCTGGGATGCTCTTCACAGACAGGTTACTTTTGAGTTTATTTCAAAACTTTTAAGTAAATTCATTTAATTTGGTTACCTGGGCATTTCTTTATTCGTAAAAAGATCTTCTTTTTCCCTTGTAAATTTGTGCATAAATGACTATTTTTTTGTCTTTTAATATAAACATGCTACTTTTGCAATTTCTTCGTTTAGTAATTTGCCTGATAGATTTATTGAAACATTTTGGTTTTAGAATGTGGGCAAAGGATTCATCAACGTCAACAAGATTTGTTGATGAAAAGGTTAAGTTAGTTGCAGAAAGTTGTGTTCCAACAACAGTGAGTACTGGGAATTGCTTTATATGTAAATGTTATCATCATTTGTACTTATGAAAAACATAATGCAGCATAGAAGTTCTGAGTTCATTGCAAATTATCATTTTTTTTAAAAAAATTTCCCAAGGATGTAAAAGGCGAGTCCAAGAATATAGTAGGAGAAGTTTCAAATACTCATCATTCTACACGGTGAGTCCCTTGTGTTAGAGATGGATATATTTTGTATTATATATTAGACGAATTGCAAAATTCATGGCTGGATACCAAGTGCAGGACCCTGGATAAAACTATTTCGAATTTGGAGATGGAACTGGCTGCAGCAAGGGCCTTGCAAGATTCCTTGCTCAGTGGTTCCCCCATATCGACGAAGAAACGAAAATATTTGATGGTAGTAGGCATAAACACTGCTTTTAATAGCAGAAAGAGAAGAGACTCAGTTCGTGCTACTTGGATGCCACAAGGTGCTTAATATACCAGTTGTTTGTGTTTCTTCGGCCGATATTGAATTCATGGAGTTATTCTAATTTTCTCGGCAATCAGGTGATAAACGCAAAAAGCTTGAGGAAGAAAAGGGCATTATTATTCGCTTCGTGATTGGTCACAGGTGGGACGAATATCAGAATATGTCTATTAACATGTTGTTTAACAAAGAATATATAGTGTCTAATTTTCTGCTTTTTTCCTATTTGTTTTGTCCCACCTTCCCACCAGTGCAACATCAGGTGGCATTCTTGATAGAGCTATTGAAGCAGAAGATAACAAACATGGAGACTTTTTGAGACTGGTACTGTGATTGTCTCTTGTTGTTCTTTCTATTTTATCATAAAAAATAAATCATGGTAACTCAAGAATACTAAATGTCTCACTTACTAAAGCAATGTCGTTTAGGAACATGTTGAGGGGTACTTTGAACTCTCGGCCAAGACGAAAACTTATTTTACTACTGCTGTTGCACTTTGGGATGCAGATTTCTATGTCAAAGTTGATGATGATGTACATGTAAATATAGGTAAAATGCAATATTTGTTATTTGTGAACATTATTATTTATATATTATTTAGCTATTTTTGGGAGATTTCACCTGGAAAATCATCATATTTAAGTATCATTCCTTGTTTATCTTTGCCTTTATTTTTCTTGAAGATCATGTTATGAAGGAGAAGGTTTTGATAAGCTTCAAAGTTTGCTGATATGTAAAAACTATATAATTAAATTAATACTTTTCTTTCGGTATTTTCTCGTGTATTAATATTTTGAACAAAAACTGCAGCCACCCTTGGAGCAACTCTAACTAGGCATCGTTCAAAACCAAGAGTGTACATAGGATGCATGAAATCTGGTCCTGTCCTTGCTCGAAAGTACGCAACAATTCGTAAAAATGATCTGTAGTTGTTCCCTGGATGTTCATTTTTGGTTCCTTAATAACCATTCGCTTTGCCGTTTCTACTGTAGGGGTGTAAGATATCGTGAACCCGAGTACTGGAAATTCGGTGAGCAAGGAAACAAGTATTTTCGTCATGCTACTGGACAATTATATGCTATTTCAAAAGATTTGGCTTCCTTTATATATATAAACCAGTGAGTTTTTTTTCTTTCTTTTTTCATATTGTTTCTTTCGATACCATCTGATTCACTACCTAAGTTTTACTGTATTAGACATGTCCTGCACAAGTATGCGAATGAGGATGTCTCGTTAGGATCTTGGTTCATTGGATTGGACGTGGAGCACATCGACGACAGGAGACTATGTTGCGGGACACCACCTGGTAACATTTTAGCAACTTCCACCCCACCCTGCCTATCCCAATACTTAAGTTTTTGATAAGTAGTTCTCGGGCTGCTATATGACTGCAGATTGCGAGTGGAAGGCTCAGGCAGGGAACATATGTGTTGCTTCCTTTGATTGGAGCTGCAGTGGAATTTGCAATTCTGCCGATAAGATTAAAGAGGTTCATCGACGATGTGGAGAAGGGGAGAATGTTGTGTGGAATGCAGTTTTTTGATGTGTCTGGACAATGCTAGTCGATCCTATATATTGTTTCAGCAAGTGTTGTATACGTATGAGAAGAGAAAGATGGGACGAGGGGGGCGGGTTAGCGTTGTAAATGTGCTCCATTTTTGGAGAGGAGAAGATTACTATAGCAACCATCTTAGGAAGAGACTGTAAAAAGAACATGCTTTTGAAGTTCAAATGCTTAGAGGATCAAATTGATGGATAGTTAGGACTTTGTTGAACACATTATAAGTTGGCTAGTTTTTTTTTTTTTTTTTTTTTTGACTCATTGGTAGAATAAAGTAATCTCATAAATTTTGCTGCTGAACTTCAGTGTGTGAATAAATGCCTACACCTTTGTAGAGAATTTCCGGTCTGGAAATTGAGGTCGTGTTTGGTATAGATTCTTTAAATTCGATACATGTTATCTAATAAAAAATAAAATCTACCTGTAACAGACAGAATTCAATTGCAATTCTTTCAAGTGTTTACTCAATTGGACATGCAACTCCATTTATATGAGATAGTAATTTGAAATGGATAGTAATTTTTATGAGAATGTGTTACTAAATGTAGGTAATATTTTTTGGGTTTATGTGTAATATTAATTTGTTAATAAATGCATGATTGAAAAAAAGAGAGAAAAATGTGTTAAATTTTTAAAAAGTACCAAACATGGGCATAATAAAAAATGTTTTCAATAATTATAATTATCAAAATAAAAATAAATAAGGGTATTTGAATTTATTTTTTGTCGATTTTGTACTTAAGCTCGCACGCTTGTGCAACGTTAAGAAATAAATATAGATCATGTTTAGTATAGATTAAAATAATTTTGTGATTAAAAATAATTGTTAACACTTCGGGAGCCTGTTTGGCAATATGAAACTTTTTGATTTTTGGAGTTTTTTTTTTTTGATGGATGTGTAGCTTAAAATTGTTTGAAAAGTCAAAAATGGTGGGTTTTACTAAGAATAGATGATTGAGATTGAGTTTGAAAAATTGTACTAAAAATTTAATCATTATCAAACAAGTTCTAAATTCAGATTTTTTTAACTAAAACAACGGCATATATGCAAAGCGACCTTTTGTATATTAACAACTTTGCTACTTATACAATTAAAGTTGTACAAATTGACCCCTACATACTAATTTGTACATCTTTATTTTTATCAATCAATAGTTTAATTCAAAGTCAAAACCCAACTCAATTTCTTTCGATTTGGTAATGTATCTTTTCCTTCTATAATTCTTGTATAAGATAAACCCTACTAAATATCTTTTTCTGTTTTTTCTTCTAGCTTTCATCGGACGCCATGGCCAAAAGATCCTTTAAGTTGGAACACCCTCTTGGTATATATCCATCCTCGCACATATACATCACAGATGATCGGATCGTTTTTAATAACCCTAATTTTTATTGATTTGAGTGATTGATTGATTGTGTGTAATTGATTTTGTTTGCGGTGAGATTTTGCCTCTAAAATTGTCGGATTACTTGTTTTTTTTTTTAATTCCTGTTGATCGGATCATTGATTTGTGCGTGGGTATCGAATTCTTTTTTTCAATCTATGATCCGTTATTAATTTATGTGAATTCTTGCCTCATATGGCGTAAATTGAGTACAGTATGTTTACTTACAGTATGATAATATTTATATGCCCTTGGTTGATATATTGTTATCTACTTATTCTTGTTGCATGGACAATTTTTTTTTTCTTCTTCCTGTAAAGGCTTCTGAACCCTGTGCAAACTCGACACTTTTTCAAACAAGAAGTTTATTGTATGTGAATTGAATTAGTAATGAGTATGAAGTATATTTTCCATACGCATGTGATGGAAGGAAATCTTCTACTCACCAGTCACTATAGCCAAGTTAGATTTATTGACAGTCATTTATTTTTTTATTTTTATTATTTTCCTTTTTTGTTTGTAGATTGTTTAGACACTTTTTTAACAAATTTGGCTCCACGGATATTTCATTACTGTACTGTAGAATAAAATTAAAATCTTTGTTTAAATTATGTACTCGCGGATTGGAATATTTAGGAAAGCAGCAAAAGGTCAAACAATTACTTGAAATGCAATTTTATAACATTCTTCTCATTTATAGGTCAGCCTAATGCATTTGTCTCTTGAAGTTTAAACAATGTGAAGAACAATTGAAGATTTTGAACTCTTTTTAGCACAGTTCTAGAACAACAAGGCTTTCCTTATTGTTGATTACGAAGTAAAAAATAGTTGCACTTGTAACTACAACTCTGCAATATTTAAATTATTATCTTTGAAGCAAGAAAGCTTAAAGATTGCAAGACTACTCTGCGCTGTGCTATTTTAATGTTGAATGATGCACAGCCGTTCTTACCTTTTCTTCTTTCACTCATTGTCCATTATTTTGTTTTATAGATGTTCCAAAAATACTAATTTAAATTAATGCAGAGAGGCGACAGGCAGAAGCTGCACGTATCAGAGAGAAGTACCCTGATCGAATCCCAGTACTCATCAATGATCTTCAAGATTGTCTTTTTTTGGATGTTTGACATTTTTTCTCTTGTTCAATGTTCTCTTTTGACCATCTCTATTTTTTTCTGCATGTAGGTTATTGTGGAGAAGGCTGAAAGAAGTGACATACCTGATATTGACAAGAAGAAGTCAGTCGCCTTCATTATCTTTTCTATACCTGGTCTTTTGTAGTTTGAATGCATTTGTAGTTATCAATTGTCTAAGCAATCAGAGCTTCTCCACTATTCCCTTTTGTCAGTTAATGGTATATATATTGAGTTGTTGACATACAGGCTTGACGTTTGTTTTAATATTTGATATCTTTACTCGCTCTATTCTATGAACTATGACAATGAAGGGATATAGATGCAGCATCAGATAACTATGACATGCTATGAAGAAAGGCTGCTTTCAAAATTGTGCAATATCTCTTTCTGTGATGAGTGATAACTGATGCATCTGTGTGACACTTGCACATGCTAATAATACATCACTCTTCATTGTTAATAATAATTGCTTTTTTGTGGGATGGGGCGATTTGTAAAACCTACTCTCTTTCTCGAGCTTAAAGTTTTGTTATTCAAGTTGTATGTTATCCGCACCGCAATCATTTCCTCCCCACCTCCCCTCCACAGCATAATTCACTTGTATCTTGATGTATTTAATCATAATGAATGCAGATATCTGGTTCCTGCTGATTTGACTGTCGGGCAGTTTGTGTATGTTGTCCGAAAGAGGATTAAGCTTGGTGCTGAGAAGGCCATATTCATCTTTGTCAATAACATTCTCCCTTCTACTGGTGAGAAGAAATAGCATTGTTATATTTTGTTACTCTTTATGCAATGTTTATATTTATTTTGTTTAAGATATTTCTCTGTTCAATGTCATTGCAGCTCTAATGATGTCCACGATTTATGAGGACAACAAAGATGAGGACGGTTTCTTATACATGACTTACAGTGGTGAAAACACATTCGGGTCATCTGAACTGGGAGTCGAGCTTAAGGGCTGAACTATGAATATAATGGAAGAAATCATGTACATTCACCTTAATTATCTGTCTTGATGTTATCTTTATTCCAAAGATTGCTTTGTTCTGAACAATGCCTACTTTTTAAATTTGAATGTGTTAATACGTGTTGATTTGATCTTTTAAATGTTCAGTTTCCTATTAGATTTATATGTACAGGGAGATGGTATCCTTTCCCATTGAAGTGTCGATACTTCTTTAATATGCCCTTTTGTTGCTTGCAAGAATACCGTGCTTGTTTGGAATTTGGATAAAAAAATATGTTTCTGAAACTATAATGCGATAGAAATGGGTAGTAGTTGGCGGGTCTTACGAAATCTGTGGTTAAAAATGAATGTTTGAACTTGACTATTAAATTATAAGAAAATTATAAGTTAAAACAAACGAGTCCTTAAAGCTTAGGGGACCCGATGATGACCAAGACCGAATCTTTGGACAAGATGATGATTAAATCAAATCTAATGAGACTTAAATTGAAGGAAAATGAATGTTGATATACCAGAATGTTGGAGTATGGCTTTAGAATTTACTGGTTAGAGTAGTTGGATTAGATTTAAGGGGTAATTTTTCTGTAACATCTCATGAATTAGGAACATGTAAAGTTTGTCAGTTTGTGCAACATGTTACACATGAACAAGGTTTGGTTGACAACTTCTGAAGGAACATGTAGTGTTTGTGCAACATGTTACACATGAACAAGATTTGGTTGACAACTTCTGATGTTTTTTAAAATTTAAAAACATTGAGCTCTTGGCCACCCCACCCCTCCACTCCTTTGTAACTCAAAAAATAAAAAATAAATAAAATAAATAAAATAAAATTGAGCTCTTGGTACATTCTCTACTATTTATAATCTTGAGTGACAATAATACTAAACTTTACACCATATATAAGTTACTTAGGATTAAGGTTCGTTTGATAGCGAATTTGGAATTTGAGTGGAAAGAAAATGAATTTCAGGAAATTTAATTCCTGAAAATTCATTTTCCTAGAAATTTGAAGTTTAATGTATTTGATTGGTTTAATTTTTCTTGAAAAAATTAATTTTTCACACATTTTTACTTGATAATAATAATGTTATTTTTTTAAAAAATAAGTTAATTAACAAAAATAAAAATGATCAAATATAACGAAAAGTATTTGTCAACTTACA
Source organism: Ligustrum vulgare (assembly GCA_963555705.1). Taxonomy (NCBI): domain Eukaryota; kingdom Viridiplantae; phylum Streptophyta; class Magnoliopsida; order Lamiales; family Oleaceae; genus Ligustrum; species Ligustrum vulgare. The sequence goes on along the minus strand of OY743171.1, from coordinate 67,674,573 downwards.
AGGAAAACACTTTATCTACTCAACCAATGGTAAATCAATTCTAGAGAATGATGGCGAAGATGGTCACGTGACGGTAAGGAAGAAAATATTTGCCTTGAAAAAGTTAACCAATCAAACACTTAAAAATGTGAACAAAAGGCAAATATTTTCTATCTTGCAAGGCAAATGAAGGTTATCAAACATGGTTTTAGTTGAAGATAAAAGTAGATTGTAAAGCTCGTGTGATACACAAAGTAGCATTATTGTATAACTTATACTCCTTTTTTGTTTAGCCAACATTCTCAAAATTCTCAAGAAAAGTTGTTTTGGACTCTAGAGCACCATATTTGAGAACACCAAGTGCCGACATTTGGAGAGAGAAAAAAAAAAAAAAAAACTAGCTTAAAAGAAAATGTGAACTACCACATTCCAAAGCATCTCCAGTATATTCTTTATTAGCTTCATTTTTATTTATTTTAAAAAGTCAAACTTCTTTTTGAGATGTTCCATACACTATTTATCTTTAAAAAAAATCAAAATAAGTACTCCATGACTATGTACATTCTTCATTTATTATTGCACAATTCATTTTTTTATTTTGTCAAAAAAAAGGGGGTAAAGGATGAAAAATAATTGTTCATGAAACAAACTTCATTTTTATATTCTTTATTAGCTTCATTTTTATTTATTTTAAAAAGTCAAACTTCTTTTTGAGATGTTCCATACACTATTTATCTTTAAAAAAAAAAAAAAAATCAAAATGTACTCTATGACTATGTACATTCTTCATTTATTCTTGCACAATTCATTTTTTTATTTTGTCAAAAAAAAAAAGGGTAAAGGATGAAAAATAATTGTTCATGAAACAAACAGCTCTTTTAAAATAAAGAGAAGCGTTGGAGTTCAGATCAAAAAAAAAAAAAAAAAAGAGAAGCGTTGGAGTCTTGGAGATGATGATGGGTATATATCTGGGCCCACATAATTGAAAAACAGTCGATTTTGAGATGAAAAAAGTGTCATAATCAATTAGCCATAGCCAGCAGGCACTTCATAAATTAATTATAAAATTCTTGTTAGAAAAACGTTTAGCATGCACTAGTCAATGGCCTCCTTATATTGACCTCATCCTTCTTACTGCTTCTGCTTGCACTTTGAAAATTCTTAGAACAATTCAATGTCCATGCATTCGATGTTAATTAGTCTATTATTGACTCTGTCTGTGTATGCACACATACACGCGTGTGTGCAGTGTGTGTGTGTGTGTATAGAGACATACAAAGACAACCTCACAATACCGTAGGAAGTAGGAACCAGAGAGAGCAGTGTAGAGAAAGGGAGGAGAAGAAGACTATGCCTTTGTTCAATATCTTGAGCTGCTTCTGTGAACAAGGAGAAAAGAGTCGATATGTATGTAAAGGCGACGTGTGTTATTTGCATGATCCCAAGACATCTTCAAAAGCCGAGTTGAAGAAGAAGAAGCAAAAGAAGAAGAAGGGGGAAGAACGTAACCTTAGCATTCTAATTTCGAGTAATTCAACTCCAAAATCTTGAAATCTTAATCTCTTTGCATATTAGATGTAATTAATTAATAATTAAGATAATTTCTTCTTACAGAGAATCTCTTTCATTTTACATACTCTCTGGTGAAAGTATTATCCAAGATTAAGCTACTCTACTTTTTTATTTTACGATTTTAGTTAGTTCTCAAATCAATTTTATTTTCTAGATTATCAGAGTTCGAAGGAAAAAAGTTAGTATGTAATTATTTTCCATAAATGCTTCTTATGGTTTGATATTATAATTTAATTGGTATAAATTGTGATCCTTCCGATCATTTGTAATATAATTATCTTGGATGTGTGATTTTAGAAAACAACGCTCAGTATTTCAAAACTTACATAAAAGTGAATTTTTTTTATCTTTTTAAGAACATAGACAATCATTCACCAATAACAGTACGTGAATATTCAATCAACTTAATCTACATATCATACGAAGCATTTCTGGTACTCCAGGGCAATGGAGAAATGTCACCTTTGCAATATGAGACACCATTATTTAGTTTTTTGTATCCCATATTGCAAGCAGACAGTCTCCATAAACTTCTATCATAGAGCAACCGGATGCTGAAATCAGAAATCATAATTCAATGAATTCATGCACAATAGTTCTACATATCAGGTACATAGAATCTTTACTCGCTAAGTATCGAAAATTTCATACTAAGCATAATCTAAAGCAGAACAATAAATCGAAAAAGCTACAACAATACCAAGCAGGCAATAATCCTCGTTCATAATGAACGTTTAATATTTATTCTGGTAACTTCCCGACAAAGCTCCAGCTTCCCTATAACATATGATTTTGTCTCCTGAATCAGAACCAGAAAGAAGACGATAAACAAGAAGCTTTCTACAAATGATTAAACTCTGACCAAAATGATCATCTTTTGTATCTTCTGGCTATTCTAAAGCCTAGTCTAAGGGCAGGAAGACGCTTTTGATATGATAGCCCGGACAAATAGATAAAGCTTCATGTAAATTAGCCCAACACAAATCCTGATGGCAAATAAATTTTCAGATGGAACTAATTATGATGTAATTTCTTAACATGATTTTCCATGCACAACTGACAGTTTGCCTTCGACTCTAAAAGGTAGAGTATTAAAGTTGCAGAGCAAGGTCAGGCTGCTGAGAATCAACCCGTACGCCTGATGAGTGTTGACCAGGAGACCCTGGTGACTGGAAACCAATATTCAAGTCTGGAGGAAGCGATTCATGTTTCTGTTTTGCATGCATTTGTGGACTGAGATTCTGCCGTGGAGACTGTAGCTGGAACCTAGACAAGTCAGCAGTTACCAATTGGGGGAAAACCATTGGCTGATTTTGAAACTGGGCTTCACCGCTTACTCTAACAGGCTGAGTACATTGTGGAACGGAGGCATGAAGTGGAGCATTTTTCTCAGGCTGAAAATGCATTCCAGGAGCGGAAAACTCTGGACGAAATCGAGATGCCTGTGGCTGGGGACCATGAGTTGGGTTATACAAGGAATCTGCAGATATCTGGTTCTTGTGTAAATTTGTGTTGTCCCCAGCTTGTCTAAACCCACCTGCCCCTACGGACATCCATACGCGGGCAGCAGCTACAGCAGCATTTGAATCAGAACTACCTGATGGACCAGGGGATGAATCTCGAGGTGCAGTAGCTGGCAACTGATTTGAGGGTTTCTGTTGATCTTGAGCCTTTTCCGCTAACATTCTCATCAACTGGACTGGGTCACTAATACCCTGCCCCTGTCCATGGTGATAGTAGGATGCTGTTTTTGTCATGTCGGACGGTGAGCTGGCTATTATATTACTGTCCACACTGTTGACCACTTTCCCATTAGGCAATACTCCAACTGAAATTCCATTAGTCGTTGGCCTTTTAAAGGATCCAGATGTCAAAAGATTCATGTTCTTGGACGCCAACTCCACTGACCTGGAAGCTTCCATTTCAAAACTCTTTGAAATCTGCCCCTGAGCAATAGAATCAGCTGCCAATGGTCCACTATTTAATTCAACCTGCTTTAAAACCTTTTTCTTGTGTTCACCAAAATGACCTGGTTGCAAGTTTTGACACTGGTAACTGACAGTAGCAGAATCAATAAGTTTGGTTCCAGGAGATAAAAAGGAAGATGATTTCACTTCTGAACTATTCCTCCTAACCTGCTGTTCTTTGACAGGACCAGATGTATTGGTAGTAGACATAGCAGTTGGTCTGTCTCCAGCATGACCAATTAATGGCAATTTATTTTCCGAGAAAGGTCCACTAAATGGGTTTCCCATGGGAGAAACTGAGGGTTTGAAGATTCTCTCGTCCTTTCTTTGAACAGTAGCATGCTCTTTTTTTGCAAAAAATGTTGGTTCCTTCACGGCACAATTTTCCAGTATTATCACAGGGATTGGAAGAGGCTCGTACTCTCCAACCCAACCACGACCAAATTTGAGTCCTTGAGGCAGTGCTTTCTCTATCCCCTGTGAAGCAACATTCCATGCAACGGACCCAAGAGTTGCAGCAAAACGAGCCAGACTCCTAGCGTAGGAGTAATCGGTATAAAGTCCTACCTTTTTTTTTTTTTTTTTTTTTTTTTGGGGGGGGGGGGGGGGGGGGGATTGGAAACGAGTCAGACAGAGATGTAAAATGATGAATAAAGATTTATTTGCAAAGTTACTCACAGGAATCAGCTGCTTCGTTTCCCCCTCAAAAGTTGAGAATATAGATTCTGAGCCAGCTATTGGCTGAGCTAATGATATGTCATATGTTGCACGACGATTCTCATCATGTATGGCCAATTTCCTACCAAATCTAGACAATGGACCTTTTCCTACAAGCAGAAGGCTTACAAGTTAGAAAAACATCGCTAGAAGTGGATATACGACCTTTGATTATCAGTTATGGAATACAAATTAAGATCAGAGGTGTGTTCTACATTTGAAGTTATTTTTCACATTGCACAAGATATAAAAGTTCAGACTGGCTTATAACACAAATAATCACAGCAGAATTACTATAAAGTATTGGGTGCATATGCTACCTAGAAGTGATTCTTCTCCCTTGTCTAAATTGGTGTCATTCAAGGAAGAATTCCCCTCAACAAGCCCATCTATGCTACCAGGCCTCTCCGATCCACCAAAATGAAGTGTATTTGAAACATTCTGCATATTTCCATCTGTTGCGAGAGTGGCCCCAGAAGAGAAATCGGAACCAACAGGTTCCTGCACTGTCCGATTCACTGTTCTCTTTATTTGCTTCTTCAAAATAGAGCTTGATCTCATAATTATATTCTGTTCTGGCTTGAGCTCCTTCTCTGAGGGTTCACTATTTAACCTTATCTTTTGAATTTTCTTTTCCGCTAGCTCTTGGATATTGCGTGCCTTCAGAATGATTACAGAATGAAGTTGATCGTTTGAGAAAAACAAAAGGGAAGAAACAGTAAATGATGCAAAAAGAGGCTGCTAGCCTTACCTGTTTATGGTATATGGTATCTGGGGCATTGTATTGCATGGCATTTGCACAAATAAGAAAAATGTCACTCTGCAGAAAAGCAAACAGCTCAAAGAAAGAAAGAAAGAAAAAATATTGCCAGGCTCTTAACCCTGAATATAGCTCATAAGATAAAAATGTGTGGCATTCATCCAAACACAAGTAGAAGGTTTCGTAGGACAAGTATTTCACACTTCAGCGGAATATAAACTACCAATATTTGTGCTCATGGTCTTAGCAATTCAAGTCAAGAAACAAAATATGATGGATTCCTAACCAAGAAATAGCAACTTAAAAAATACCATTACCTATAAAAAAATTGGGGGAAAGTTTACATTAGGAAACCAAGTGGTCAAAATTATGTTTCCTGCAGAGCATAGCCATTGTTCATTTGTTTGAGAGAATACTTCAGATTCAGAAGACAAAGAGCAGCCAATCACTCGACTTATTTACAAATTTCAATTGCCCAGTTTAATAATCCAGATAATACTACTTGATGGACAAGTTTCCAATGGATAATTAACATATTTATACTGCTCCTTTCTAAACAGAAAGCAAATGATAAAACAGGAAAAGCCAAAAGAGGACAATTACGCTAAAACAAAAAAACATGAACTCCATGACAATTTACTAAACAAAGATATTCTTCAAAACTCGAGCTTCCCACTTTGAGCCACAGGATATTACAAGATTTTTGTCTGCTAAACCTAGCAAAAAAAAAAATGTTATTTCCATGATGTTCCACGCGTATCCTTCATCCACAATCATCTTTATCCTGAAAATAGAATACGTCTGAACCCAGTTTCCACTTGAAGTGGGATCCTCAAACCTTGCAGCTTCAAAGATGTACTAAAATACAAAAAATAGCATGTTGTTGTATGCTAACATAGACATATCCAGTTTCGTTCACTGTAAGTAGTCAAGATTTGATATGAATGATTTGGCACCATTTTACAGCTCGAAAACGCTAGTCATGAGGCAAAACTATATGACCTCATTTGTGAAGGGATGACAGAAACCAGCATTTTGGGGTAAGTATTTGGAACAACAAAACATATTTAGCTAAAATACAATATCAATAAAAGTTGGGCCAGAAGAACAGGGAGAAAATTTCCTGGGAAAAAGAAGACCAACAAACCAACTATGGTGAAGGAAAAAGAGGCATGGGATCAGGAACAGGATCAAGAACTCGCCTCAAATTGTTCCAAGGTTTCATATGCTTCATGTCCCAGCTTGTTCCTCACGGTGGCAAAGTCCATTGGATGCTTTATCACATCATGATAATCAGGAAGCTGTACAGTAAACAATCAACCAATTTACAAACTCCATAAAAGTAATGCCTCAATACAACCCTCTACCATTCCATAAAGAACTTTCTACCTCCTCAGGATCGACCGGTTCTGCATACACGCCATATATATCCTTCCTGTCCAAAATAAAATCAAAGCACTTCAAGATCCAAACAAGCCCTTAAAATAACAAAGCAACAAATATTCACCACATACTTCTGAAGCTTGTCTAAGATCAACTCCAATGTCTTCTTATCAGGCAACGGAGGCCTAGGTAGAGTCTCTGCTGGTGTCCCTATTCAAACATTAAAATAAAAAATAAATTAAATTCGCAATGCTAAAAATGACCATTCAATTGAATCCAAAAAATAAAAGCACACCTGGAGGCGAGTGAACGGTTTTGGGCTCCATCTGTGTTTCTCTAACCTGTCAAAATCAGTAAAGTCATTATACCCCAAAAAGGGCTACATTAAAAAAGGACAGAAATCATATTCAATAAATGCAAGTATAGCATAGGAAAACAAAAGTCCGAGGTATTTATAAGACAGACAGAAAATGAGGGCAGACAACATATGTGCATGTGTTATGTGTACAATACATCCAACACATTCTGTGACATGGGCGTGTGTCGTAGATAGAGAAAGGGGGAGAGAGAGAGAAAGAGATGAGTAGAAGAGAGAGAAAGGTGGGAGCGTGATCAGATTCTGTTGTGGGGATTAGTTTTTTGACAGTTGACCTAACCGCTACACCACATTACACTCAAACTCAACCGATACATACACGTATCGAAGTCTGGACCAATAGAAAATTCACATTGAAGTTCGGCTGAGCTGGAGCTTTTTTCCCCCTCTTTATATAACACCCATAGTGCACAAATTAATGTACTCCATCATCACTTTAGTTTCTTCCTCGTCTATATTTGAATTTCATTTTCGATCCAACAATTAATCAATACCTCGTGTTCATCACCACTATAATTATCAACATCATTGATATCGTCATTTGCGTCCTCGTCTTGGCCAGATTCTCTGTCATCCCGGGCGTCGATTTTCCTCTTTTCTGAGGGCTTATCCCCATCTGAGGTATAGGCCGATACAGTGGGGGAGTGAGCACCGAGTAGAGGAGCCGACTCGGAGCCACCGTCCTTGCCATTCTGTAGCTTGAGCAACAGCTTCAGCTTCTTCTCCTTCCGCTGCTGGTCCTCATCGGTGTCCTCGAATAACTCGTCGTCGAAGTAATCGTCGAGATCGAAGACATACTTGACATTCCTTCGACGGAGGCTCCGGCGCAAGTCCCTCTCCGGTGGCTCAACCTCACCTCCACGGCAGGCGGCGGGATCCGGTTTCGCTGGCCTCCCTTTCTTTTTCCTCCTCACGATATGGCCCATCTTTTCCGGATTTTTCTGCTCCCTCATTTTTTCTCTCTCTTACTCTAATTTTCTTTCTTTTTCTCTCTCTTCTTGTATTCAATTATTTTGGTATGCTTTGGCTTTTTCGTAGCTTTGAAAGCTTCGAACCAGAGTCCAAACCTATGGCTTGGAGGGGACGGCGACAATGTTCGATATTTATTCAAAATTCATTTTTAACAATATATATCCTACCAATAAAATGATTTAGACATAGACTCAAAAAAAATTAGTTACACATTCTTCAAAAATTTACTATTAAAAATTACATTAATTGATGATGAGCAGTAATATTCTCTACCCCGACCACGACCTGTTATGCTTTTCCCGAACATCATCAGTAATAGTATTGTGCTAGTTTTCCCCGAGCAGTGTGCTTTCCCCGAGGAACATATGCCCCGAGGAGATGCCTTACATATTCCGGTTTCTATGTTGGTCGGGGTCATAATCTGTTCGAGGTTATCCACAAACCTCATGTGGGACCCCCTATCCGACGTGTAATATGTCCGTTTTCCTGTGAATGCTAGGAATTATCTCCTAACACAACATCTGATGATTCAATCCCTAAAAAGTAGGAAGATGATTCCTAACGGGACTCATGCAACTAAGATATTTCAGTCCTATTATAACTCTTTTTTATATATCTATAAATAGGTGACTCTCAATCATAATACAGGTACACAATTATTATTTTTCCAGTTTATAGTCCCTTGCATAAATTTTCTCCATCTTTACTGACTTAAGCATCGGAGGGGCGACGAGGACACACCTCCTCGCCTTTATTGCAGGTATTCGGAGTTCAAGTTCGTGCCAGTCTGCTGCTCGAGCTCGGAATATCTGAGGTACAGTTTTTTGCATCATCAATTGAAATTATGTGTCTTGATCTAAATGATTATGAATAATGCTAGTTAGCCACCTTCCTTTGTCACCTTGAATGATCGATTTTTGTGAGCTATTATTTTGTAGTCGATGTGATGAGTAAATAAATAAATTGTCGACGTGTTTGTGGACTTAAAACTTTATGTCAAATTTTCTATTCTTTTAGAGCATTTGCATTAGACTAATTAAATTTAGCTAGTCACATAAGCAAAAAAAATATATCTTGTTGTCATAAAAAAATGACGGGAATCCTATGTATAAAAAGGGAGCAAGCCCATTTCATTGTTCATAAACATTGTTCCTTTTACGTCATCGTTGATGTGAGCATGCGGTCATCAAAAATATATACGTAACTAGACTCCATTTGCCATGTATTTCCTCTAAGTCGCTCTCAAAGCTTCACTCACTTCTTTTCTTCTCTCGTCTCCCTTCCCGACTTATTGCACCAACAAAAACCTTCGATCCATCTTCTTCATTTGGCAAAGTTTTACCTACTTAGCGTCAAATATCACAATCAACACATAATTTTTTTGGCCATTTTTGTGAATTGAAAAAGAGCACGGTTGATTCTTCAAAAGAGAAATCGAAGGTCGTGAACGCACTGGATCTCAAAGATGGTCTTCGTCCTCTCAAGGTTCGTATCTTCTTTCTTTGCGATGTTGGGTTTTTTTATCAAGTTCTTGTAATCGATGACTTTTGATTGTTAATTGTTGTTCAATTAATTCGGGATTGCTGAATATTTTTTTGATATTAACCTTTTCAAGTCAATCAATTATTCTCACTCACTTTTCTACACTTTTCTAAGCATTGTTATTTTAGAGGAAATAAACAATCAAAGAGCATCCGTGTAAATTGGTTTTTTTCGTTTTACTGTTTAGGGGTTCATTTGCAATGGTTGTCAGTTTGAAGAAGAATTTTTCGTGCCTTTGGTTCTTGCGATTGTTCCTTGTTTAGATCTTTTCATATTTCCTTGTTTGACTGCAATTGGTTTAATGTAAGGGCGTGTAGCTACGTTCTTTTATGCTTGTACTTTATTATATTTTATAACTAGTGTTACATCAGTGCGATGCACAATTATTTGTTACTCACATATATTGAATTTATATGTTAACATATGAAATGAATCTTTAATTAAAAATGAAAAACAAAGAAAGATAATTAATTACAAAGATACATTACACATACCTTAATTATATATATATAATTGTAATTGTTTTTTAAGAGGTGAAGAAGGACCAAGAAATCTCGGGACCCAAAAAATGCAGATATTTAAAAATTTGCATTTAATTAGATTATTTTAGATCTTAATTTTGTCCAAAATGAATAATAAATAGTGAATTAATACTACTGATTATCATTTTAGGAAATGTATTTTAAACAGAAAATTGGGTTAATACCTGTTTTTGGGAAGTGCTTTCCTTTTATGTATTACGTTTTTCTCTCATGAGCATATTTAATTCTTGTTTTGGCCCTCATTATCTGCAAAATGAGTTTATAATAATAATTTTGTAGATAATGTATACTTAAACACTTGTTTAAGATTCATTATTTTTCCCTTGTTTAAGACCCATTATTTTGGAAAAATTATGATTTGAAATAGTATTTTTGGGATGATGTGTGGTTAAAAAATATTTGCAAAGTCAAAAATGATAGACTTGACTAAAATAGATAGTTGAGATTAAGTGTTAAATAAATTTGATTTACAAAAAATGAGGGTGAAACAGGTGCTTCAAATAATGTAGTTCGTAACAATAAATTATGGTACAATGGGCTGTTAAAAAATATGATTTTTTTTTTTAATTTGTATGTAGATTATTTTATTAATATAATGTTAGTTGAAAATAAGTTTTTAAAAAATGAGGGTTTGGATAAAATGTACTTAATAAGTGCCATTTTTTTTAACACTAAGTTGCCACAATTGTAATAGTTAGAAACTTAAATAAGTTACTACTTAAAAAAAAATACATCAATGACCATTTGCATAACTATTCAATTCTAATGATTATTGATGTAATTAATCTTTTCAAAATGTAATTTCTAGATTATCATAAATAATTGATCACTATCCGAATAGTACTATTAGAATTTGTACTAAATATCTTATTACAATATTTGACATTTAAATTTATTAAACAAATATTTCATTTCATATTAACTTTAACATTACAAATTAAACAAAATACATGTGATCATATATTTAAATGAATGTAGCAAATTAAGCAATATGAAATATTAGTTTTGATTAAATTTTAACGAATGTATATCGCAAGTACATTTAACTTTATATAGTAAGAAATCATCTATGCATCTCGATTTATAAATGCGGCACGGTTGTTTAACTCACAAGACATAATACTTTATCATTTACCCATATGGAATTGATTTTTCAAGAATTATTTTTTCTGAACATTTATTCTCAATCGCACATTCTTTAAAAAAATGATTTTTTTACAATTTTTCATACTATTTTTTAACTATACATTCTAAAAAATCACTTTTTCACAAAAACAATTCCCAAAAAATCAAAGTCAAATAATCAAAATAATAATTTGAAAATTTCGCAATTATCACGATACAACAATCGAGTAAAAGCTGGAGATCACGAAATTATACAAAAAAAATTTATACCCTTTAATCTTTAAAAATATTGATCATTCTATTGATAGTATTAACTAAAAAGAAATCAAAGCATTAATTATTCAATATTAGTCTTCCTTCAATAACTTTTTTTATAAATTATTTATAAGCAGCGCATTTTTTCAACCACGTATATATTTCAAAAAAAAAAAAATTTTAAATTAAATATAACAAATGATTTGATCTTTAATAATTAAAATACAATTTTTATATTGATGGATACACATAGAATTTATAATATTAAAAACAACAAATAAATAAGAAAAATATTAATTAAATGATAATTTAATTTAATAATGATAACTAAAAATATTAATTGAACTCATTCAATATTAGTGTTAATAATAAAATTAAAATTGATTAAAAAAATATATATATCATTATTTAGTATTTACAATGACTAGTATTTCACCCGTGTGATGCACGAAAATTATTATCGACAATATCGATTCCAATAAGTATCCGTAAAATTTTAGTAAATATGTAATTCAAATTATTAGAATTCTCTATTACAATAATTATTAGAATTTAAAAAATAACATATGTAATTCAAATTATTAGAAAATTTCTTTGAATAGTAAACGTCAATTTATATATTTAAATAATAAATTATTATTGTTTTTAATAATTTTTATGAATTATTAATAACTTCATTGAAAATGTAAATTTAGTAATTTTTTAGTAGTATATCATATTTGATATAATATTGTGTGCAAGAATATTGATACATGTGAAAGGTATTAGCATATTTCTCATAATTTCTACATTTGTCTCTTATATTTAACGTACTTTTTAATTTTCATTCAAAATCATCAATCACAATAATTAAAAAAGAAATAGTCAAAATATTTGAATTTAACTAATAAAACTTTATTTACACAAATAAGTAGTCAAAATAATAATTTAAAAATATTGTGATTATCATGATACAACAATCGATTAAAGTTGGAGATTACAAAATTATACCGAACATTATACCCACTACAAGAAAAGTAGCTTTATACGGCGTGCAATGCAAGCCGTAAAATTGTGTTTACGGCGTGCATCGGCACACCGTAAATGTTTAGAGGGTGCAACCTTGCATGCTGTAAACAAACATTTACGGCGTGCGGTTGCACGCCGTGCATATTTACGGCATGCGAGGTTGCACGTCGTAAACATTTACGGCATGCAACACTGCATGCCGTCTGTGCTTACGGCATGCAGTGCTGCACGCCGTAAATAATATTTTTTTTAAAAAAAAATTGTAAATTCTTTAATTCCCGAACACTATAATAATTGTACAATGAAATTATGTGCTTTTATCCATATATAATTTAGTAAATATGATTTCGATAAACAAAAAATATTGAGTAAGATTCAATACAATATACCAAAATTTAGAACAATTCCACATAGCCTACAAAAAAATTTAGATAAAAATATGTTAAAAGTATAGACAATTACTTCAGAAATAACAAATTAAAATGTTACAAAAGAGTATCCATATCGAAGTTTTTTCTTTGACCAAGAGTCTTATGCTAATAGTAATCAACTTCCTGCACATCTCAAAAATAATAAAAATATAATTAACAAAAATTTGAAAATTCTTAATAAATAAAAAAAATAGAATACATTATGAATAAAAACATTTGTAAGACATTTGGTAAGTGTTTCCACTCCTGGATTTATTTCAATAAAGACTCAATTTAAAGGAAATTCTCATGCAGAAGAAGTACCTTTGGAGTTGAAGGAGTTCTGTCCAAACCAAAATCATGATTCTCATCATCCAATGCTACATCCAGAGATGATAAAGCCTCCGAAGGTGAATTATTAATCTGCCAACAAGAAGACGTGATGAGCCGCGTATAGATGATAAATATCATCCCTCGGCCAAGTTTAGCTCACAATTCGAGCCTATATATACCTTGGTTAAAGAAGCAGATGGGAATGAAATAGCGATAAAATATCCAAACACCATTCCCACAATAGTTTTTATTACAATTCTTGCACTAGCATTAGCATATGACTTCTTAAACATCCCACTATAGATAAAAAGAAAGGGCCATTATAAGCCAAGATCTCATTTCCAACGGTGGTGACCAAATTGTAGAGATGACTAAAAAAAATGGAGAAGGCGAACCTGCTGTGCAAGGTTCTCATTGCGATGAAAAGTTACTCGACTTAAAGGCCACGCATTAGAACAAAGACCTTTGTTCGGTTTTTTGAGCTACTCTTGAAGTCTATATAGCGTCTACCACTTACGAAAAACGAATTTGCATTTTCTGAATGTAAAAATCCTGTAAAACACATCCATAGACAGCTTTTCAGATCAAAATTTGAAGAAGAGATGCAGTTGAAAATTCAAGAAACTAAAATTTTAATTTCTCCATTTATTGCATAATTTAAACTTCAAACCAATGCATGCACTCCCAAATTATGAAGTTATCAGTTCTTTATACTTCTGAAATTATAAGAAACTAACTAGTCATTTGAAAATATAAATACTAAACCAAAGAGAAAAGTGGAGCAATGCAAGAATTCTAAATTGTTGCATATTAATCGAAATTGTTAACTTTTCAAAAAAATTGTCAATGAACTTTACTAACAGAATTGAAGAGTCGAATTCAAGGTTATATATACAATGGCATTAGAGTAACTTCAAAAAAATTCAAGAATGAAAATCAATTGCATATCAATATGTAATTAGTTACCATTAGTTCTCAATGAACTTTACTCGAAATAAGATAAAAAATAGCCAACTCACTGGCTTGGAGTTGGCTCATGATCAAGCTCATTATATGGATCAATTACAAGTCCATTTACTCCATGCCTTAGAACAGAAAATCTGGCAAGCTCAAGATCTCAATTTATACTTGACAAGCAGTCATTCTCACAGAGACCGTTGAATGCAGGTTCTAGCATATACAGGAAATGATGATGCCGGAAGTTCATCTTGGACGGTGAGTTGACCATAAGCAGCATCAAAGTTTGCTGCTGGCTTTCTTCACATTGTTTCATCAAGGGATAGTACGTGCTCTAATACGTTATTTTTCATTATTTAGTCTTTTAGAGAGAAGTTTTTGGAAGACAATCTCAAGCCCTTCTACAAATCAGACCCCATTCCAGAGAACGTAAGTTTTGATCTTTGAAGTTGATTTGCATGTGTATTATTTTCAAAAAACAACTACAGTAAATGCCTTTTGTTGGAGCAGAATGATGGGGATGTAAAAATAGTGGTTGGTAACAACTTTGATGAAATTGTGTTGGATGAGTCGAAAGATGTTCTTCTAGAGGTACAAAATTGAGAATTTTTTTGTATGTTCGCACTCTATATCTAGTTGTGGGTTCTGATAATAATTGGTTTAAAAATAGATATATGCTCCTTGGTGTGGGCATTTCCAGACACTGGAGCCTATATATAATAACTGGCAGAAGCTAGAGCTATCTGGAGTGTATAGTGTCCTCTTCTCCTCACATAATTTTAAATCAAATAAAATTTGCCATGTGGTCGCTTCAAACTTCTGATCATTTTTCATTCTCCAGCAAAATAAACAGTTATATATTGGAATTAATTTGCAAGAATATCTAAGTTTCTGTTTGATAAATATTTGTTTAAACACGGATAGATGACAACATTCTATTGGACAATTTTTTTGAAAAGTCAACAATTTTGACCGGTAAAAATTTTTCGTCCATTATTTTTTACTTTTTAACAAAATGGACAAACCACACGATACGTCCCGTTTATAAACAAAACCTATAAACAAAATTTTACCAAACAGAGTTATTTATAAACAAAATGACCATCAAAGTGAGTATTAAATACCTATTAACATGGGCAAAGAACCAATCTTCTCTATAATCACTAGTTCCAACTGTGTAAACTAGATCTTTATCAGGGTACAAATCTGTATATCGATTCCACAATCCGTAATATCTATACCTGAAATTAAAAAAAAAAAAAAAGAAGATGGTTTAAACATTTTTAAGAACTTGTTGAAAATAAAACCAACAACAATGGTTTATATTTAATACATCGAGAGCAAAGTAATATGCAAGACCAGAAGCCTAATATTCTCTTTCCTGCATAATAATGGATATCCAAGATTCAATTGAATCAAAAAGGATAACAACTATGAATCTCAAAACAAACACATAATTTGAAGACTAAAATGATAAAAGCCACAGATCAGAGAGGGCTTGCAGAAAGAACTCTAATTATGTCCACAGAAATAACTCCAATGAAAAGCCAAATTCATGATCAATCAATAGAAAATTCATTATTCATAGAAATAAATTCAAAGAAACCAATATATTTCTTCACTCCAAACAATAATATGAAGAAAAAGGATCCTTCAAGCATTTTGTCAAGCCTCACTCCTCTATCAAGCATTTCGTCAAACACCTCCATAGCCTCAATCAAATAATCGTTTTTCACTAACCCATAAATAGGAAAAATGGTCGAATGTCCAACTGGGCAGAAAAAGCTCAATAAATCTTGATGAACTCACAGAAAACCAAGAAAACCCCAAAATTTAGAAGGTGTGTGCGATGTGTGAGTGATGTGTGTGCGTGAAGGACGAGGGAAATGGGAGGGGAGGTGAGGTGAGTTCCTTACTGTGATTGATGGTGGTGGAGGCGACGTTGGCTGGCGGTTGGAGGAAAGATGAGAGACGGAGAGATGCCGAGGGTGAGGGAGTGAGAGAGATGAGAAGATGTGGGTCTTGGTTTCGGTTTTAAGCAAAGAAGTGGGGGAATTGTGCCCTAATATTTGTATATGCGAAATATTAGAGAAAATCAAGGTAATAAACTAAAGTTTTTACAGCGTGCATCTAAGCACGCAGTAAAAAACTTACCTCTTTTTTATGGCGTCCATTCGAACGTCATTACTGTCTTCAATTTATGACGTGCGATCGAATGTCATTAATTTCCTCTTTTTATGACTTTTTTACGACATGTTTCTTATACGCGCCATTAATATTAATTTTTATGGCGTACATAAATGCACGCCGTAAATTGCTTGTGTTTTACAGCGTGCAATTTTTGCAAGCATGCACGAGGTAAAAAAACTAATTTTACGGCATGCCTAATTTGCACGCCGTATATGCATGTCGTAAAAGGTCAATTATGTTGTAGTAACCCTATAATCTTTAAAAATTTATTAAAATTAAGAATGATTAAAAAAATATTAATCATTCTATTAAAATTATTAACTAAAAAAAATCAAAGCATTAGCTCTTCAATATTAACCTTTGTTCAATAACTTTTTCTATAAATTACTCATAAGCAACACATTTTTTCAACCATTTTTTAACTACATATTTTTCAAAATTATTTTTCAACCACACATTTTACCTCGAAATAATTGCTGAACAAAGGCTTAATTTATTAAAATATTTAATATATATTTTGAAAATATAATTTGTAATATTAAAAATAACAAATGATTTGATCATTAATAAATAAAACACAATTTAATTATTGAAGGCTACACATATGATTTATAATATTAAGAACAAAAAAAAAATCAAAATTAAATAATAATTTTAATACTGATAACTAAAAATATTGATTGAACTCATTCAATATTAATGTTAATAATAAAAATAATTATAATTATAATCAAAATATACAAATAACAATAATATCATATTAATTATTTACTATAATACTAAAACATATAGAATTTAAGAATTAAATTCTTCCAAACTATCGTACTTTTATATATAGTATAGATTTCCACCAGTGCGATGAACTGAAATTACTATCCGCAATATAGATAAGCATCCATAAAATTTAATGATTATACATAATCAACACAAATACAAAAGATACAAACATAATTTTTTATTACAACAATTATTAAAATTTAAAAACAATATAAATAATCCAAATTATCGAAAACTTCATTGAATGATAAATGCAAATTCCGTAGTTTTTTAATTGTATATCATGTCAGATGTAATATTATGAGTACAAGTAATATTATGAATACAAATATTGATGCTTGTTCAAGATATAAATATATTTATTATAATTTCTGTATTTGCTTCACATATTTAACTTTTTCTCATTTTTCGTTCAATAATCACAATAAACTATAAATATGTGTTTAATTTTAACTCATCAAATATATGACAATTGAACAACATTGAATTTCAAGAAATTATTATGTCATATAATATTTTGCATTCACATTTGAGATACATCCATTTTGCATTCACACTGTTTAATTTAATGGGAACTTACTATTTATAGAAACGAAAAATTGACGGGAAATTATTTTTGAGAACTACCCAACTTTTATATATTATAAAGATATAAAGATTAGGATTTTAATGTTTTAGCAAAGCATAGTTTCATCTTGATTTCTAATTGTATTTTTCCCCAATTTGAAGTACCCTTGAATGGTCATGATTTTGGGATACATTGTCTGTTCCTGGGAGTTTTAATTGAATGATAGGTTACACACATTTTACACACATTTGATATGTTCATTGATTCTAAAGTGTTAAGTCCAAAATACAACTTAGGATTATTGTGTTCTTTGTTATGTGTTTTTGCCATTAGAGTCAATCAATGACAAAAAAGTAAGGGAAAACAAGTATTATTATTACAATCAACATATATACAATTAAAATTGAAATTTGACGACTATCCCCTCTATGATTCGGGGGGTGGGGGTCATTCGCTCTCTCTCTCTCTCTCTCTCCCCGCGATATGGAGATCAAAACCTATCCATCAGGTCTGTAAATCTGATTTATTTATTTTTTGGAATTGTAATTGAGTCTTGAGACAAAGAAGAAACTATGGTTCTCGTCCATGTTCATGTGCAAGATGGACCTGTAATGCAATCTTCTCTTCTCTGTATATTATTTCCTACACACAATGGGCTTATATTCATCAACAAGTACCTACATTAGTGCCCCAGAATGATTCTTACGGAACCTATCCTCCTACTTACTCAACCAGTTAACTTAAAACCATTCTCTGAATCGTAGATTGGCAAATGAATAGTTCTTTTGTTGGATATCATTACATAATTTGAAGGAATTAATAATATATCGTCAATATAACTCCATTTTCTATTGTTCTGGTTGATTGCCCAGTGGTTTTACCAGCATTGCCTACAAATTTATCTTTTGTAAACGTTACGATCTCTACATGGATTTTTTTTTAAAGAAGAATTTTGAAACAAACATTTAATCTAATAGGAGTAATTATCGTTTGTGAAGCATGATCACTGTTGGGAAATTGGACCAACAAACGGAATTGTCAAAACAATTACCAAACGCCAATTTCTTCCCCCAAACTCCGTGTGATTAAAATAGGAAATCAACAACTCAATCCAAGTCAAGCCAAAACCACAAACAATAGAATATCGAACTATAAAAGGCAAAAACGATAACACCAATAATTATTTAGCGTCGTAAAACCCTCCAATGAGAAGGAAAAATCGACGGGGCAAACCGACAATTCCATTATTACCAAATAATAGAAATACAATATTTTTGCCCTAAATTTAGAGATAACCAATACACACCTTCAAAAGTCACTCTTGACAACCACAATATACAT
Organism: Ligustrum vulgare; assembly: GCA_963555705.1. Lineage (NCBI taxonomy): Eukaryota > Viridiplantae > Streptophyta > Magnoliopsida > Lamiales > Oleaceae > Ligustrum > Ligustrum vulgare. The sequence goes on along the minus strand of OY743171.1, from coordinate 67,655,799 downwards.
CATCTAATACAATAGATGGAACCCCAACAACAACAATAATAATGAAGATAAATAGGCACATAAACCATTCTAAGATAATACTTAGAGAAACCCAACATTGAATAAGAATAATACATCAATAATCAACACTTTCTTCCCCAAGGTAAATATAAGAAAAATAGCATCTTTTATTCCATTGTTGTTGTGTAAAAATGTGTAGAAAAATGACCAAAGAATTTGAATTTTTTTCTTAGTCGTTGCGCGTCCAGACCCAGCCCCTGTCCGTGTTTTTCCTTCTGATTTTTTTTGGTCCCCCACCAAGTGACCTTTTTTCTTGCCTTTTGAGAATCAAATTAGGTTAGGTAAGTTACTAGAAATTGCAGCCAAGTCCTTTAAGTACCATCACACAATTAAAATGGGCTGTAACTATTTTAAGCCCAACAATCTCCCCCTCCAGCCCATGAGGGAGGTAACCAAAGACTTCACTTACTTGGAATCCATCCCAGCCTGCTCGGAACAAAACTTGAGCGTCTGCTTGGTAACAACCTTGGTCAACATGTCAACAATATTTTTATCGGTGTGAATCTTTTCCAACTGCATTAACTTCTCGTCAACTGCTCCACGTATCCAATGATACCTCACATCAATGTGTTTAGTACGAGAATGAAAAGTAGAATTCTTACTTAGCTCAAGAGCACTTTGACTATCACAAAAAATGACGTACTCACCTTACTTCACGTTGAGCTCCTCAAGAAACTTTCTCATCAATATCATCTTTTTACCTGCTTCGGTAACTGCAATATACTCAGCCTCATTTGTAGACAAAGCCACACATTTTTGCAATCTTGACTGCCAAGAAACAGCTCCCCCTGCAAAAGTAAACAAGTACCCAGATGTAGACTTTCTATTGTCAAGATAACTGCCATATCTGCATCTGTATACGCTGTCAAAACTGGCTGAGCTCCCCCGAAGTCCAAACACAAAGTAGAAGTGCCTCTGAGATACCGCATAATCCATTTTACTGCTTCCCAATGATCTTTGCCCGGATTAGACAGAAACCTACTCACCACACCAACTACATGTGCAATATCTGGACGAGCACATACCATAGCATACATCAAACTACCAACTGCAGAAGAATAGGGTACTGCTTCCATCTTCTTCTTCTCTTCACTCGTTGAAGGACAAGATCTTTTGGTAAGTTTGAGATGACCCCCAAGAAGTGAGCTAACTGGTTTAGCTCATTTCATACTGAACCTTTAAAGAACCCGTTCAATATATTTTTCTTGTGATAACCACAACCTCTTAGATTTTGTCTCGAATTATCTCCATGCCCAATATCTGTTTAGCCGGCCCCAAATCTTTCATATCAAATGACTTATGTAATGCTTCTTTCAATTTCTTGATCAACCCCACATCTTGGCCAACTATAAGCATATCATCAACATAAAACAGTAAAATAATAAATTTGTCACCTGGAAAAGATCTAATATAAACACAAGAATCTGCAGTCGTCCTTGTGTATTCCTGGCTGACCATAAAAGCATCAAACTTTTTATACCACTGTCTTGGTACTTGCTTGAGCCCATACAAACTTTTATTCAATTTGCATACAAGGTGTTCTTTCCCCTTTTGTTCAAAACCCTCTGGTTGAAACATATAAATCTCTTCTTCCAAGTCACCATGTAAGAAGGCAGTCTTCACATCAAGTTGTTCCATTTCTAGGTCTAGGCTGGCTGCTAACCCCAAAACAACTATGATGGATGTCATTTTTACAACAGGAGAGAAAATCTCATCAAAATCAACACCATATTTCTGCTCAAAACCTTTAATAACCAAACGAGCTTTGTACTTCATCAAATCACCATTGCCTTCCCGTTTGATTTTATATACCCATTTATTTCTCAATGTTTTCCTTCCCTTAGAAAGATTCACCAAGTCATAAGTATCATTCTTCCTCAAAGAATTCATCTCTTCTGCCATTGCTTTCATCCAGTGAACTTTATCTATGTTAGCCTGTGCCTCAGAAAAACTTTCTGGCTCCCCATCAGTAGTAAGCAAAATATAGTCAGAAGTAGGATACCTAGTAGATGGCATGTGATCTCTGGTAGATCTTCTGACATATGCTTCTTCACCTTCTTCTGTCTCAGGTATTTGCTCCCCCTCATTAGCATTCTCATCAGCTAGTATATCATCATGAGCAATGTCATCAACATTCTCATCAATAGGAGCTAAGTTCTCTTCAACAATAGGCTGTGATGTTGAAGTGCTTGTAGATGCGAGATCAGGAACAACTGCAATCACTCTAGGCTGCTCCACTTTATCCAAATCTTCAATGGTTTGGTCTTCATGAAAGACCACATCTCTGCTTCTCACAATCTTCTTTTTCTCTGGCTCCCAAAATCTGTACCCAAACTGTTCATCCCCATAGCTGAAAAATATACAAGGAGTAGCTCTATCATCAAGTTTCGATCTCTATTCCTTAGGCACGTGCACAAGAGCTTTGCACCCAAACACCTTCAGATGAGAGTAGGAAACGTCTTTTCCTATCCAAACTCTTTCTGGAATATCAAAGTCCAAAGGAACAGATGGAGATCTATTGATCAAATAGCAAGCAGTCTAAACTGCTTCACCCCAAAACATTTTTGGTAGCTTGGTTGTCTTCAACATGCATCTGACTCTGTCAAGAATGGTACGGTTAATTCTTTCTGCCACACCATTATGTTGAGGAGTACCTGCTTCTGTAAACTTATGTCGAATCCCAAATTTTGAGCAATAATCCCTGAACTCATGTGAAGTGTATTCCCCACCATTATTTGTTCTGAGACATTCCAAGGGCTTCCCTGTTTCTCGTTCTACCATGACATGAAACTGTTGAAAACTCTTAAATACCCGATCTTTAGATTTCAACATATAAATCCAAAGCTTCCTAGAAGCATCATCAACAAATGTGAGGAAATACTTATTTCCACCCTAAGAAGCTACATCGCTAGGAAAGCACACATCAGAATACACAAGTCTAAAATATCATGTTTTCTTTTAAATTAACCACTAAAAGAAACTCTGTGATGTTTACCATATAAAAAATGATCACATTGGTTTAGCGACATACCTTTGGCTAAGGGAATAGATGTCTTCTTAGTCAGAACCTGCAATCACTCATGTGACCAAACCTTTTGTGCCATAAATCAGGAGAAGTATCTTCAACAACATTCACCTCATTTTTACAAGCTTTTGCATAAGTTTTGTAAAGCGTGCAACAAGCTTTTCCTTTGGCAACAATCAAAGTGCCCTTTGACAATTTCCAATTCAAATAACCTAATATGCTATAATAACCCCGTCTGTCAAGAGTCATAACTAAAATTAGATTGAGGCGCATATCAGCAATATGCCTCACATCATTCAGTATTAAGGAGTAGCCAAGTTCTGTTTACAAGTAAATATCACAAATCCCAATAATCTTAGATTGGCTAGTATTTCCCATCTTTGAAATACCAAAATCACCAGCTGTGTAATTTGCAAACAAGTCCATGTTCAAACAAACATGTAAGAAGTACCACTATCAACGATCCACTCAGTACTAGGATCACCCACGTGTAGGCAATGACCATCTACACAATAAAGTACTTCATCACTGGTAGAAACAATAGCTGTAGTGTTATTTTCATCTTCCTTCTTCTGATTGCTACCTTCCCTTTGCTCTCTCAACCAAATCTGACAATTTCTTTTAATGTGGCCCACATTACCACAATGATAGCAAGCTGAATTTTTATCTTTTGATTTCGACCGACCTCTTGACTTGCTGCGACCTTTCTGCCATCTATTTCTATTTCTCCCTCTGTCCTCTACAACAAGAGCATGTGCATGATTTGACCCTGCATGTACACCTGAAGACTTCCTTCTTGATTCCTCATTCTGCATACTGTCTTTAACAGACTCCATAGTCAAAACACCATTTGGAGCAGAATTACTGATAGTCACAACAAAGGTCTCCCAATTATCTGGCAAAGAACTCAAAAGCAACAAAGCCTGCAATTCATCTTCTAGTTTCATACCAATAGTAGTCAACTGATTTACAATATTCTGGAAATTGTTCAAGTGCTCTGTCACACCCATGTCATCTTTGTATTTCATGTTGACCAAGTCTCTAATCAAAAAAGACTTCCTAGATGCAGTCTTCTTCTCAAACATAGACTCCAATTTCGACCACAATTTCTGTGCGTCAGTCTCCTGTGCAACATGATGAAACACACTGTTATCCACCCACTGTCTTATAGTTTCGATAGTCTTTCTATTCTGTTTGGTCCAATCACTGTCTGACATATCCTTTGGTTTAGCCGCGTCACCCTCAACGGGGTCATGCAAATCCTTGCAATAAAGGATATCCTCTATCCTAGGCTTCCAAGTTACCCAATTATGATTAGTGAGTCTAATCATAGCACAACCAACAGGATCATTCATTTTAATCCACACAATCTAACATAAGCTTTGATACCATTGTTGGGAAATTGGACCAACAAACGGAATTGCCAACACAAGTAGCAAACGCCAATTTCTTCCCCAAAATTCCGTGTGATTAAAATAGGAAATCAACAACTCAATTCAAGCCAAACCAAAACCACAAACAATAGAATATCGAATTATAAAAGGAAAAAGCGATAACACCAATAATTATTTAACGTCGTAAATCCCTCCAATGAGAAGGGAAAATCGACGGGGCAAACCGACAATTCCACTATTACCAAATAATAGGAATACAATATTTTCTTCCCTAAATTTTTGCCATAAATTTAGAGGTAACCAATACACACCTTCAAAAATCACTCTTGGCAATCACAATATACATCATCTAATACAATAGATGGAACTCCAACAACAACAACAATAACAATGGAGATAAATAGGCACTTAAACCATTCTAAGATAATACTTAGAGAAACCCAACATTGAAGAAGAATAATACATCAATAATCAACACTTTTTTGGAGTCTATCAAAGATAATTAAATTAAAAATAAGAATACTTTAATTGTTTGAGAACGCATTGCGTAAATATTATATAAACATAATCATCATTTCAATCAACCAACATCGCACCACGAGTCGTCTAGGGTCATGCAATACACAATGCCCCACTAGTAATAATAAAAATAAAATGAAAATGAAAACAGAAATATAGAAGGGAGATGAAGCTAGTGTGCCTCTAAAGCACCCAATGCGAACTTTGTGACTTGCGCGGACCGGTGCCAGGATGGGGTCGCCGACGCGGTTGTATCAAATTACAACTTAGAATAATATCTCAATATATAAACAAGTATTTTTTTTCTTGTAAACTTCCTATGTGGGATACAAGTTATCATATAAGACACTTAAAGTGAGCTTTTAGAGCCTTTTATTGGAGACTTTTCCAATTCACCCAATTAATTAATTGTATGACCCATGTGATAAGTACGTTTTTCGTACTTATTTTGATCTCAAATTTACACAATTATGAGTATTTTAGAGTTTTGTATTGCTTAATTGTATATTTATTTTGATTTTTTTAGGAAAAACTCAATTTTGGAAGAGATCGAAGCAAAACGAGGAAGTTATGTGCGGAGTATGTCAAGGAATCAGTGTACAACTTTCAGTGAAAATATCTCCAATGAGCTCATAATATATCATTGGAAAGATAATTGAATTTAGAGTTTAACGCAACAAACGGTGCACAAATCGGAGTTGTGGATCAAAAGTTATGCGCATTTGAAGTTCGGATGACAGACCAGAATTCCAACCGCGACTGACCCGCGGTCCCGTTTAGGCCCTGTTTGCCGCGGCCCTATCGCGGTTTGCAACCCGCGGTCCGACCGCCCGCTTGTAGGATTTTTTGTGAATTTCTGATTTTTTCCTTGATTTTTTTCATTTGTTTTCAAGCTTAACAAGGATTAAAATCACTTTCTTGACTTCTAAACTATAAAAATGCATATTTTAACATAGAGAAGAGCCCTAATCAATTATTCATACACATTACACAAGAAATCAAGGAGATTTTCAAAAAACCAAAGAAGAAATTAAGATTGGATCTTGGTGTAAGAATTCCTTCATCTTCTCAACTTATTGGGGCGAACAATGTAATCTTAGTTTAATTATTCAATTTCAATTCTCATGTGTTTATAATTTAATTTGATGTATTGAATTTATTTCCAATCTTAATGCATGAATTAATTGACTACTAATTCATTGATTTTGAGGGTTGTTTTCATAATTCGAGAGGTAAGTTAATATTCTAGACCACGTGATAAATTTTGGCAATTTCACAAAAGGGTAGAGATACAGGTTGTGATTGTTGTAATCTTTGTGAATTTTTGTGATTGAATGCGTTTAATTAGAACTTATTCTGACCTAATATAGAGATATGTGGTTGACCTAATTAAATAAAACTAATTTAAATTCGAGAGGAGAATTTTAGATACAATCATGAATTCGATCAAATACTACTTTAGAAAGAAAATATAAAATGAGAAATTGAATACGAAAACTAAGATGAAATCATGAGTCCCAACACTTTTAATTCACAAAAACAAAAATCAAACTTATTAAATATACAACATTTAATAACCTAATTAATTTTACATTAATTTAATTAATGACGAATCAAAGAAGTCAATCAAGCAAGAGCGGACACTACAAGGTAAGAGGAAAAAAATTTCGACATCAAAATTATAAGGTTAAAAAAGATTTTTTGACTAATCTAACCTGAGTGATCGAACGTTCTCGCGAGTGCTGGATCCGTCCATTCCAACAGATCTTAGTGGCTCGTAGAGACGGCGTGAGTGACTTCCTGCCTATCCGAAATGTTTGCATGCTCGTGATTGCGTCAATCAAAATTTTTATTAGCATATATAAAATTAAAAACATTTTGGCTTGTAACTGTTAAAGTTTATAAATTGGTTTTTTTCTTTTTAGATAAAATACGTGTTTAAAAAGTTGTGAGAAAAGATGTGTAATTAAAAAATGATTTAAAAATTATACCATTTTAAAATTTGTTTATAAGCTTCTATATGGTAATAAACAACACATTTTTCAATATCATTTTTCAACTACATATTTTCCCTCAAAAATATCACATTCTTTATTTATAAACAAAAAAAAAAACTTTACCAAACAAAGTTGCATTACAGAATAGTGTTAATTGCGTGGTCACTAATTAGGGTGTGTTTGATATGTCAATTTTCCATGAAAATGAATATTTTTCATTGTGTTTGCCTTTTGGTGGAGATTAAAATTAAAATTTTAATAGGTTTTGATAAAAAAAAAAAAAATTGGTGAAATATGTGATAGAAAGTTGTGAGTCATATGAAAAATGTGGTTAGAGATTAATTTTTTACTTTGACTTAGATTAAAATTTCAATTTTAATTTGACATGTTTGGTATTAGGAATTTGCTATTTGTACAAGGGCCTATAATCAACTATAGTGAGAAAAAAAAAAAAAAAAACACACACACACACACATACACAAAGCATTGCTCTTAGGGCTACGTTTGAGTTTTGAGTTTTAAAAATTCTTCTTATATTGCAGGGGGTTACCTCACCGCCCATCACAATTGGAGGATGAGGTCTAGTTTCAAGCTTTCAAGTTATCCATATCAAATCTCTCGTCATATAAAAAAAAGTTCAATTTTACGCGCTCTGGTTGCTAATTTTAGACAAGCTGAAATAAGTACCCAAGAAAGCATTACAAAAGTGCTAGTCTAGCCCAAAGATTAAGTAATAGATAGTATTCACATAATTCATTTAATTGTGTATCTCATTTATTGACACTTTAGTACCACATAGATCGTGTTGGTTTACCAGTGGTGCTAAATAACATTGTTCTTTGGCTAAAGCCGAAAATCCTGAAATCTATATATATATATAAACAGTGCATTGCACGTGATGTTGTAACGTCGTTGTGACATTATTATTGAAATATATATAATTTGGATTAATTGGATGAAAATTATTCAAATTTACCTGATATGCTATTGATCATTCAAAAGACACAATATACCAAATTAATTAGTGCTCAATTTTTGTTATCAAAATCAATTTGTTCGTAAATTTAATTAATTACTAGTAGACGATACGTGTGTTGCACGAAACGTTTCATATTTGTATTTATTCGCATGAAATTGAAAATGAAGAAGAAGTCATTTGTAAGTACAAAGTTATATTAAGGAATCAATTTATGGTATAAATTTGATGTGATTCATTTAGAGAATCTAAAAAAAAAAAAAAAAAGGTTGTTTGTATATAATTATTATTACTATCAAGAATAAGTAAGTAAGGATCTATGCTAATTTGTAAGACTGAAAATTCACCATTTTCACTTGTAGGAAATTACCCAAATGGAAACCAAATTCATTCAACATTTTGACGTGAAAATGACTGTTGATATATTCTTATTATGGAACTAATTATGAGCAAAAAGACCATAATTATAATGGCAATTTTTTTATATTACATCTCAAGTGTATGAATATACCTCTAATGTTGATAACAGGGCACTCTAATCTAATCTTGTTAGGTTAGAATCGAGCCTATTTCACGTAACTAATGCGGATAACATTCATTAAACAATCAAGAATCGAAATAAACGAAAAATAAAGAACAAGACAATCTGATTTGGTGACCCAGTTCGGTGTAGAACACCTACATCTGGGGGGCTCAGGACCGAACCCTTTTCCACTAGCAAATAACCTTCCAAGATTGTCAAAGATTACAAAAGAAATCACGATGTAGCCACTGTTCTTCGCAATAAATCACTGCAATCGCGCACAATAATACCCACAAAATGATCTACTCACTAGCCCAATTACTAATCTAAGTAGATACAAAATTATTGGGGAAAATGGGACTAAAACCAAGAGAGAAAATAATGCGCAGAAGACCCAGAAGCAAGAAGGCGTGAGAGAGAGAGATATGTTTCTGCTTCTGCCAAATAATGAAGAGATAAAGGCACTTTTATCCAAAATTGCACATGAGGTCCTTGAGCTTCACTGGTTGCCATAAGTTGGCCCTCCAAGTTTGAACTCTTATAATTTGGGGATCACACTTCCAATAAGCTTCACCTTGATCACCAAATTCCAATCTTTAACGCTCTTGGTTGCTATAAGCTAAGTGGGTAGGCTCGGTCTTTACCATCATCGCCCGGTACCTGCACAAGGAATTCAGCCATAATCAATCTTTAACATTGATAAACAAGATTTAAATTTACAAGCAGATATTATTTTCGTTCCCATATCAGATGGATTTCTATCCGTATGAATTTTCTCAAGTTTTAAATCACCCGAGGCTATTTTCTCTCTCACAAAATGGTACTTAACTTCTATATGTTTAGAACGCTCATGATAGACAGGATTTTTACTTAATAGAAGTACACTTTGACTATCAGTGTATATTATAGGAATATCATGTAGAAAGTTAAGCTCATTTAAAATACCAGTTAACCATATACACTCTTTAACGGCCTCGGTGATCGCCACATACTCTGCTTCTGTACTGGACAGAGTAACAATGGGCTGCAGTTGGGACTTCCAAGTAATACAATTGTCTCCTAAAGTGAAAAAATAAGCTGTGGTAGACTTTCGCTGGTCTTTATCACCAGCAAAATCAGAATCCACGTATCCTTTAAGAGTCAATCTATCTATTCTTCTCTCATAAACTAACCCAACGCTCGTAGTGCCAGCTATATACCTCAGCAACCATTTTAACCCAGCCCAATGGGGTTTCCCTGGGTTCGACATAAATCTGCTTAAGAAATTTATGGCATAGGCCAAGTCCGGCCGTGTGGTGATCATGGAAAACATCACAGATCCTATTGCGTTAGCATAAGGTATGTTTTCCATTTCTTTGTACTCGGCTTCACTCTTGGGAGATTGAAGTGATGACAAATTCATATGTGCAGCCAGAGGAACTGAGATGGACTTGGCATCTTTCATGCCAAATTTGGTTACTACTTTCTTCAAGTAACCTTCTTGTGTAATAGATAGTCTGTCCTCCGTTCTATCCCTCTTAAGGACCATTCCAAGAATTTTCTTCGCACTTCCTAGGTCCTTCATATCGAACTCAGAGGTCAAAAGGTTTTTCATCTTCATGATCTCACCTTTACTCGGGCTAGCTAATAGCATATCATCCACATATAGAAGTAGGTATACCTCACTTCCATATTTGCTATTATTGTAGTAAAGGCATGAGTCATATTCGCTCCTTTTAAAACCTATCTTTATGGCATAAGTATCAAACCGCTTATACCATTGCCTCGGACTTTGTTTCAAACCATATAAAGATTTCTTGAGTTTGCAAACATATTCCGATTTTCCCTTCACCTCAAAGCCTTGAGGCTGACTCATATATATCTCCTCTTCTAGCTCTCCATGTAGAAAAGCAGTCTTAACGTCCAGTTGTTCCAATTCCCAATTGAATTGAACAACTAAAGCAAGCACCAATCTAATGGTCTTGTACTTGATCACAGGAGAAAATATCTCATTATAGTCAATGCCTTCTCTTTGAGTGAATCCTTTGGCTACTAGTCTAGCCTTATATCTCAAAGGATCACCGGGACTTAATCCCTCCTTTAACTTGAAAATCCATTTACATTGGATTATCTTTTGTTTCTCCGGTACCTTGACCAAACTCCAAGTTTTATTTTCACTTAGAGATTTCATTTCTTCTCTCATTGCCTCTAACCAGTTTCCAGATTTAGGCCCACTCATCGCTTCCTCAAAGGAAGTCGGCTCTACATTCTCAATAGCTTCACCTGAAACTAAGGCAAAATCCGTCAAATTTTGAATTTCATACCTAGGGTTAGGTCTCACTTGTCTTCTTTCTCTATCCCTAACCAATTGGTAGTCTTGTATGGTGGTATCAATATTTGTAGGGTTAGGTATCTCAGGTTCAGCCTCAACATGGGGTTCTACTTCCCCATCACCTACATGCTCAGCAGGTGCAACTTCTTCCTCTCCAACCGGAGGAACTACAGGCTCAAGAGTCTCATTATGGGTGTCAGTCAACCTAGTCAACTCTACTACATTCTTAATCCCATTACTAGCCTCAGGTTCATCATCCTTAACATTCTTCTTCAAACAAGGCATCTCCGATTCATTGAACACTACATCCCGGCTAATAATAATTTTAATACCCTGAACTCCAATCATCCACAGCCTATACCCTTTTACCCCGTCCGGATACCCCAACATCACACATTTCGAAGCCCTCGGCTCTAACTTACCCTCGTTCTGATGTGCATATGCAGCACATCCAAATACCCTAATGTGGGTCAAATCAGGGGGTTTACCGGTCCACAACTCTTGTGGAGTCTTAAAATCGACAGAACTCGATGGGGATCGATTGATAAGATAAGCTGCAGTACTAACAGCTTCAGCCCAGAAGCCTTTTGCTAGGCCTGAACTAATCAACATACACCTAACCTTATTCATCAAGGTTCTATTCATTCTCTCAGCCACCCCATTCTGTTGCGGTGTATATTTAACAGTTCTGTGTCTTTCTATCCCATTTTTCTTACAAAAGTTGTCAAATTCAAAGTTACAAAACTCAAGTCCATTATCCGTTCTTAGAGTTTTTAACCTTCTATCCATTTTGTTTTCCACAACATTCAACCAGACTGTAAACTTTAGAAATGTTTCATGTTTGGCCTTTAATGGGAATACCCATACCTTTCTAGAGTAGTCATCAACTAAGGATAGAAAATATTTGTTCCCACCTGTAGCGACTCAGAATTTTTACGCAATATATAATTATTTTAATATTTAGAAAATTGTGTCGCTACTATTTCACCCATTGTTTTGAAGTTAACGCCGCGACGAATTAGTCTAGCCAAGTCAAGAAATATCGAATTTGTTCGATTTTAAATTAAATGTCCGAATTTCTAAAATTATATTATTTTAGAGTATTATTTTCGAAATCATTTTTCAGTCCAAAATATATCAGTTTTAAATACTTTTCTTGATCGAAGTTAGTCAAATTTTTAGTTGATTACCTTAAATTAATCCTACCATCATTTCCATAAGATTCTCAAAAAACATCATCATTATATATATAAAATTTTGTATCTATTTTCTATTTCATATACATCAACCCCACCTCCACGTTCAGCTTCAATAATGCAGAAATTCTCTTCAATCACACAAAGTATTTCCAACTCATCTTGACCCAATTTCATCATCAAATCCACATCAAACAATTATGATGTTTTCCACCCTCTCACATTACCTAATTCTCCACTATCTTTCTTAATTAGCCAGCAAAACATATCATTATTATAAATTCTGATATCCTGCACCACCATTTCAGTCGACCAAGTTCGAGAAGAATAACCAACACTACTATCATTATCTCAACCGCCGCCTGTACTCAATTTTCATTGAACCACCATTTCCCCAACTCCATTGCAGCCATCACCACTGCCAATCGATCAAGCTGAATCAGAAAATCAACCAACTGCCGAATCATAGCCACGGTCGAGAACAACCTCACTGCAACCACTGATCTACCAGCCAACCACCATATTCTCCTGCAGCAACCCTAACTCACCAACTTCACCTACGACAAATCAACGCCATCATCATCACTTTCCACAATCAACTTCAGTTCGAATCCAAATCCTCACCCAAAACAAAAATCAAACCCAAACCCATGATAGACAAGCCAAGACTTACCTTCAACCAACGCCGGAATTGTAGCCGGAGAAATCACGACCTAAACCGCGAACTCTAACCTCGATTTCACTGTGAATCAGCAACCCAAATCATACCCTTCCTACTACCAATACCTTTCCCTTGTCACCGCCACCTTGTGCCGGCGTAGCGCCGGAAAATCCCCGGTGAAAGACCGGATTTCGCCTGTGTCTCGCCTTCTTCCGTCCTCTGTTTCTTCACACTAGTGAGAGAGTGTGGATCGTGAGAGAGTGAGTTGAGAGAGAGAAAACAGATCTGAATATATATTTTATTTTCGAAATTTGCACTTAAGCCCCTCGAGTTTTAAAAAGGTTTTCAAATCAGTCCCCAACTTTTTAAGTTATCCATTTCAGCCCCCAAAGTTTTAAATGAGTTTTAATCAGCCCTTTCATTTTCAAAATCTATTATTTCAGTCACTGTTGATTTACTTTTAAGCCCAAGTTTCAAAAGTATCTATTTTAATCCCTCTATTTTCAAAATATCTATTTTAGTCCCTGAACTTTCAAAAGTATTCATTTTAGTCCCTCAACTTTCAAAACATCAATTTTAGTCCTCAAATTATAATTTATCATTTTGAACTATATATTCGATATACTAAAGTGACTTATTGGCTAAGACGAAGCGTACGGAGAATTTAAAGAAATTGAAGTCATTCCCGCTCAACTTTGCACTCGTCGGATTTGAGGTAGACTCGCACTTATTAATTGATTTAAATTATGATTTCATATAAATGTCACGTGACTTGTGAAAGTCAATTTTTAAGAAAAGCAAGTATGTTTTTATGAAAGGTAAATATACCTTATGTTTTATGAAAAGTAAGTATGTTTTTATGAAAAGAAAATATACTTTATGTTTTTACGAAAAGTAAGTATACCCTATGCTTCACGAAAATGTTTTTTTGGATCATTGCTATGAAATCAATCTACCAAGATTGCTATGGGTCCCATATGATAAGTTATGATATGTTAAGGGGACCGGAGTTTTAGTAGCGCTACACATAAGAATTCTTGCCACCTAAGTTCGGTAAAATTCTTGTGTCTCCCTATGTTTATGAGGATTTGCCACCTAAGTTCGGTAAAATTCCTATGTTTCCATATGTTTATGAGGATTTGCCACCTAAGTTCGGTAAAATTCCTGTCGCATATGTTTATGAGGATTTCGATCCTATCCTATGTTATGATGCAAATGATCCCTATGAATTTCAAAAATTATGCTTGGTATACTTACTGCATAAGAATTCTTACCACCTAAGTTCGGTAAAATTCTTATGTCTCAATATGTTTATGAGGATTTTGATCATATCCTATGTTATGCTTTCAAAAGAAAATTATGCTTGGCATAATTAAAATGTGTTTTTATAAGTATATGGTTTTCAAAGAGATATTTTCAAAGAGCTGTTTTCAAAGAGTTGTTTTCAAAGAGATATTTTCAAAGAGTTGTTTTCAAAAGAGCTATTTTCAAAGAACTGTTTTCAAAGTTTTCAAAGAGCTATTTTCAAAGAGTTGTTTTCAAAGAGCTATTTTCAAAGAACTGTTTTCAAAGTTTTCAAAGAGCTATTTTCAAAGAGTTGTTTTTAAAGAGCTGTTTTCAAATAAATGTTTTCAAAGAACTATTTCCAAAGAGTTGTTTTCAAAGAGATGTTTTCAAAGAGCTATTTCAAAGAGCTGTTTTCAAAGAGCCTATGATTTTCAAAATATGTCCCGTGCTGTAATGCACAATATGAGATTTATCAAGAGCCGTTTTATAAAGAAGCTCTATCAATGCCCGTTTTATAAGAGCCGGGATTTATGTGTTTAATCATCTTATAAATTAATTAATTTGCAATGAGTCTACTGAGTATTTCCCCCATGAAATACTCACCCTACTTTTTAACAGTTTTGCAGATTTCGGAGACGGTGGCGAGCGATGAATGATGGTGGCAATAATCGTTAAACGGTTGAAAGTTTGACGTTAATGATTTCCGTATTTTTCCAAACAATCGAATAATTTAGAGAAGTTCATTTATTTGAGAAATTATGACATTGTCAATTTCTTTACAAAATTAATGGTTCGATTTACTATTTCAAATGGGTTCATAAATGTTTTCAATTTTATCGGCCATTACAGTTTATTTAATGTTGCCAAAAATGAATTTCAATTATTTCTTCCGCAAAAAATATTATTCGAAAAACTTAGACAGAAAATGACGTAGTGAATCGGGTATACGGAACTCGGGGCACTACACCACCGAATGCGGATGTTTTTCAGGCCCCCATAAATCTGCATGGACATAGTCCAGGGGTCTCTTAGAACAGTGGGAACCAACTTTAAATGACACTCTATGCGACTTGCCGAGAACACATGTCTCGCAAAAGTTTATGGGTTCAATTACTTCTTTACCAAGTAATTTCTGTTCATTTAAGAACTTCAACCCTTTATTTCCTATATGTCCCATCCGATTATGCCACAACTCAGACTTACTCTCAGTCACTGTGAAGGAATTGCAGTTTTGTGAAGACACAACTTCACCTGCAAGGTAGTATAGCCCATTTCTCTTAGGTCCCTTCATAACAACCATTGAACCTCTCAACACTTTCAAAGTGTTCCTGTCAGACTTAAATACATGTCCCTCATCTTCTAGAACACCCAATGAAATGAGGTTCCTTTTTAGATGTGGAACATATCTGACATTATGCATGGTCCTGACAATGCCATCATGCATCCTAATAGAAATGTCACCAATGCCAATAACGGTCTGGGTATTATTATCCCCCATGTACACTTTCTTAGGTTCAATTTCCTTATAGTTGTAAAACCATGACCTAACAGGACACATATGGAATGTGCATCCTGAATCTAGAATCCATTCCTTACTCATGTCATTACCCGTCACGGTCATGACATGTAGACTGTCTAAGTCTAGACCAACAGCATTATTACTAGCTTCTTCGCTACTTTGGTCTCTTTGTTGCTTTCGTTTCAAATACGGGCAATCTTTCCGAAAGTGTCCTTCTTTCCCACAATGGTAACACTTTCCATTAAACCTCTCCCTTGATTTAGACCTACTCTTAGATTTACCTCTACCTTTCTTAAAGTGAGGGTTCTTGTCTCTTTTGTCGGGTCTACCTCTAACAAACATGCTCATGACTCTATGGCTAGTTTTTTGTTCTTTCTTCATTTCAAATTCTTTTGATTTTATAGCATCTATGACAATAGTTTGAGTCAGTTTGTCCCTAGAGTATTTTATTGCATTCTTAATTTCGCTATAGGATTCGGGTAACGAATTCAATAAAATCACCGCTAAGTCCTCGTCGTCAAATTTTTTATCATTATGGGCCAGACTCTTCACTATTATGCTAAAGTCACTTAGGTTCGATTCTAGTTCCTTCCCAGGGTCCATTCTAAAACTGAATAATTTTTCAAGAAGGTAGATCTTATTGGGCAAGGTCTTAGTTAAAAACATGGTGTCAAGAGCTTCCCACAAGTCTCTAGCCGTCTTATGTTCATCTACTTGTCTAACGATATTATCAGATAAGTGCAAGATAATGGAACTATAAGCAATCTCATTCATATCAGCAATAAGATCCGGTTTAGCTTTAAGTTCTTCAGAAAAATTATCGGGATCTTCAATAGCTTTCGCTACTCGTTGTTGGACCAAAATGGCCTTCATTTTCTGTTTCCATATCGAGTAGTCACCCTTACCATCGAATTGTGACAATTCGACCCTCGATCCCATAATGGGTTCGGAAAATGGGGAATGACTACTAGATGCCATTCGTGAATTTATAATTCAAATTCACAAATCAACAGAAAAAGTTTTCAAAGAAAAATTTCAAGATTCACGAACAATTTTTCAATTTTAAACAACAATCCAACACTTATCAAAACAAGGCAGCCAAGTAATTACAACATGCACAATTCACAAATCACAATTCACAATTTATGAACTAATCAAGGAAAAACGCAGATTATTGCATGCCAAATAAACACAATTACTAAATGCCCAAATTCCAACCAATATTAAGAATTTAATTCTTAAGGGGTGAATTGAAACGATCTCACCAGTAATCCAGACAAGAAGAACTAATCAAGAATGAAACTGCATGCACTGTCCAAGTTCAGCCACTTGAAGTTTTCTGGAAATAATTCACAAGAAATCACACAATCAGTGCAATACCAATTCAGAAACACAATTAATTCCAAAAAACAGAAAAATGCCTAATTTTCGTGAACCCTAAAAAATCTGCAGAGAACACAAAAATTAAAATGGTGGCTCTGATACCAGTTGTTAGGTTAGAATCGAGCCTATTTCACGTAACTAATGCGGATAACATTCATTAAACAATCAAGAATCGAAATAAACGAAAAATAAAGAACAAGACAACCTGATTTGGTGACCCAGTTCGGTGTAGAACACCTACATCTGGGGGGCTCAGGACCGAACCCTTTTCCACTAGCAAATAACCTTCCAAGATTGTCAAAGATTACAAAAGAAATCACGAGCAATTTTCAGTCCCAAGAACGAACGATGTAGCCACTGTTCTTCGCAATAAATCACTGCAATCGCGCACAATAATACCCACAAAATGATCTACTCACTAGCCCAATTACTAATCTAAGTAGATACAAAATTATTGGGGAAAATGGGACTAAAACCAAGAGAGAAAATAATGCGCAGAAGACCCAGAAGCAAGAAGGCGTGAGAGAGAGAGAGAGATATGTTTCTGCTTCTGCCAAATAATGAAGAGATAAAGGCACTTTTATCCAAAATTGCACATGAGGTCCTTGAGCTTCACTGGTTGCCATAAGTTGGCCCTCCAAGTTTGAACTCTTATAATTTGGGGATCACACTTCCAATAAATCTCTTAAGGCAAAAATTCATAAACTTCTTTACGCGGTACCTCTTGATGAATCAATTCACGAGTGAGCCATACTTGGGAGCGTGTTGTAAATTTCTGCATTCAACCCTTTTGTGGAAGTATGGCACAACAGTTTTTACAAAGCTTACTCCAGTTCCTTGAGAAAATCATAATTGTCGACAAAGACCTAAAAGATTCATACAAGCTGAAAATTTGAATCACAAATTTATGTGTATGTAAATATTTCCATCTATTAACAAATTCGGAGATCAAAACCTTTCAAGTTTCTAACCACAAACATTAAGGTTGTGTTTGATTCAAGATGGAAAAGGAAAATGCAAATATTTTCCTTTTCTATCTAAGTAAGAAAATATTTTCTTACCTAAATGGTGAGAAAAAAAAATGGTGTGATATGTGCTTTAAATGCTTGTACCTGAAAAATATTTTTCAGGCAAATGGATTCAATCAAACACATCACCAGAAAAATATTTTCTTTGAAATGACATTTTCCAAGTAAATGGTTGCCAATCAAACACAGCCTAAGTTCATGTTGATATGCAAATATAAGAAAATCACTTGACCGAAGCTCTTCGCAAAAAATTATCAGCATAAGGTGCAATAATATTTATTAACATCTCCAAGCAATGCAGAATTTCACTACCACCAGCAAGAATTAAAACGACAAAAGTAAATAGCATGGGGAACGGTGAGTTTTAACTTTCCGGTGCGGGGGATTCATAATTGTGTTTCATCTTCTTCTGAATGATAGTAACTTCTTTTGTTTAGCCCTTGTATGGTGGGAAGTGTAATCAAATTTTTAATATATTTTGATAAAAATTGATAAATTGTGTGATTGAAAAGTTGTATCTTACACAAAATATATAGTTAAAACTAATTGTTGACTTTGACTAGATTAAAATTCGTATTTTATTCCCTACTAAACATGGGATTAAGGAGCAATGTAATCATATCTAGTTTTGGAGCAAATAATACCAGTCAACTTCTAGGAGAAAATAATCCAAAGTAGAATCCTGTTTAAGTATAGATTTAAAATCAATTAAAATATGCTCACAATCATAATAACTCCCTTCTATCCTTCTCTATATTTAGTAGCAAAAAGAAAAGCAGGAAACAGAAAAACACATAAAAAATTTAAACTAAAAACAAGGAAAGTGCAGATTTACTTATAAGTAAATCAGTAAGTTTTCAAATAAATAACTTTTTGGGAGGTTGTAATGGTGTGGCTGGGCGCACGTGGATTTAAAGGTGATTGTTGTGGTGGTTTAGGGTATCGGAAATTGTTTGCGATGACGGTGGTGGCAGAGGCTGTGACAGTTAGTGGTGATCGCAGCGACTGTGGTGATGTAAGGTAGAGAGTGCAGTGTTATTGGGGATGGGGCGGCGACCATTGGCGGACGTAGACGTTCCATTTTAGTGGGGCACAAAAATGAATTTTTGTTATTCGCGACGGAGTTTACGGGGTGCCCCCGAATTTTTTTTTTAGAAAGATTCTTTAGAAAATGCAGATTTATGTTTCAAATATCTATTCATAACTAATACAAACAATCAAATAAACAATTGTAAACAGATATTCAAAGAATACCAATCACCACGATCAAAGTTGTATAAATGTTGCGAAAAATGAAGAGACACTTGAAATGTTATTACAATTTTATTTATCAATTACTGATACAAACAAAGAAATAAACAACTGTATAAATATATTCAATCCCCAAATATAAATTTCAAAAGAGATTAATAGTACAAAATATTAATTTGAAAGTATAAACTCCAAACAAAAGTATATAATTTAACCTCTGTTTGACAAACTATAAAAAAAATAATATGTTTTTAAACAATACAATTTTTCAAACCACTTTTTAACATCACTAATTTTCTCTGTCTACTTTTCAACCACATATTTTACATTGAAAATATAAAAAAATATTTTTAAACACAAATTTTTAACAAACTAAAATCTCAAATTCTAGTTTATTTCCAAAAAAAAAAAAAAAAAAAAGGAAAAAAAAATCAGACCCCACTAAGACCCACCTTAGGTCCGCCCCTGGCGGCGACGACAATGGTGTGTGACCAATAATATATAATTTGTGACTAGTAAATAGTTTGTAACCTAAAAAATTTGATAATTTGTGACTTTTAATAATTGTGATTCAAAAATAAGTTGTGATCAATTAATTACTGTGATCATAATTTATTACCTATAAAATTTGTATTTTGTGATCGATAAATAGATCGTGACAAATTAAATCGATAACTTGTGACCAAAAAATGAGTGGTGATCAAACAATTGATAAATTGTGACTGTGAAATAAATTGTGATTTATATAAAATTTGTGATCTGTAATTGAAAGACTTATGATTTGTGAAAATTGTGACCTATAAAATTTGTGATTTATAAAAATCAAGATATTGTGACTCATAATTTATTAACTTGTAACCAATTAACTCGAGTTTTGTGATCGAAAAAAATTGTTGACTTACAAATTTCGAGATTTGTATTGAAAAAAAAATTGTGACCTACAAAATTCGTGATTCGTGATCGAGAAATAAGTTCTAACCTAAAAAATTTGTGACTGTGACCATAAATTTATATCCCCGTGACCTTAATGGATTTAAATAATAAAATATAATTAATTAATTAATTATGACCTAATTTTTGAATTAAAATCTTAAGTTTTTTAAGTTTGAAAATATGTATTTTAAATACCTTTGTTATGTATTTTTTTTTTCCTTTTGTAATCTTCCTGTGTGTTAATTTCACTTGATTTTAAATGGGGTGTTTGCATAAATACTTAACTTTTTGTATCATAATTGAAATTTACTTCATTTTTAAAAAAACTGAAAAATACTTCAATTTGTTTTTTTTTACTGAAAAATACTGTTTTCGTCAAGTATCATGTTGTGATACTTTTAAAGTATCTTATGATACTTTTAAAGTATCACTTGTGATACTTTCAATTTTTAGTATCATAATATGAAACTTTTTCAAATTTTTATGATACTTAGGACGGAATTTTGGTATCACATCATGATACTATACATAATTTTTATGATACTTGGTCTCAATCATAACTTTAAACACTTTTCATTCACTTTCTACTCTCCGATCATCATCTTCATCAAAAGTCACGACCCACTCCTCAACCTCACCGGTTGATTTTCGATTCACCACCCCCGCATCAACCACCACCACCACCACCACTCGCATCAACCACCACCGAGCCACCACCACTGACGTTTTAGATTTCTCCAGCCGAGCTTCTACGCTCAGTTGTCCTGTTTTCTCGCCGGCGTCCAGTTGGGTCCCCGTGCTTATCACATCTCACAGTCCCAACTGGGAGTGCCGAAGGTTTCTACAACTTTACTTTATCACTGAAATCGAATTTCTACAGTTCTCTTTACCGATCTCCTTCGCACACATTTGTTTCGGTAGGGAAGGGGATGGTGATGGTTCGGTGGTGCTGTGGTGGTGGTGGCGGCGGCGGCGTGGTGTTGTGATGGTGGTTTGGTGGGGAAGAAGAAGAAGGAAGAAAACGAGTAGCAACAGGCAGCAGCAATGGAGAGGAAGCCGGTGTCGGGGAAGAAACTAACGTATTTTTCAAATTTTTTCGTAGTACAAGAATTTTTGCAATTGATGATAAAAAGATAGTATATGGTGCAATTATCCCATTTTAAATTCAGGCTAATTAGTTTTCACTAATTTGTTTTGTCAAATTTTCTCGGGCCACGTAATATACGGCTCCGTGGCCCATTAGAGCATATGGTTATGGCTTAGTCCAATAACAAAAATATTAAATTAAATTTATGACATTTGCGATGAACGTGAATCGAACACGTATCCTTTAGATCTTGATTCTGACGCTCTCCCAACTGAGCTATCCCTACTAATTGTACTTACTATTCCTCAATCGAATATTGACTTAAGCACGTGTTTGGTAAGTTTGAAAAAATGGTTTATAAACTATTTTATAAATCATACAATTTTTCAAATCATATTTTTATCCACACACTTTCTCTTTCCAATTTTTAATCACTATTTTTATCTCAAAATCATAAATAAATAAGATTATAAACCAAGCAGTATTACCAAAAATCGTAAGGGTCCATAACAGAAGTGATGAAAGAATTGGGAATGAAGGTGTAGAGGAGAAAGAAACTGCACTAGTCAGGGCCTTAAATAAAATGTCAAAACAAATATGAAAATAGAGTATATCACCTTATCTACGGACTACGGATAAGCAATCTCATTCCCTGTGCAAGCTGGGAGAATTAAAAAGGGTTTTCATCCTCTTGAATGCGAGAAGGAAAGATATATTTAAAGTGAGGACCAGCACCATCTTATTACTATTATAAAGGAGGATAGTCCTCAAAGTTTTCCCTCCCAAGTTTCCCCCCAAAATGTTATTTATCAATAAAAAAAATCTTATTATTATTATAAAGAAAGATTATAAAGAAAGATAGTGCCTTAGATTTTGGCTCCAAAAAATCCCTCCAAAAGTTCTCAAAATGATTTTTTCACTCAAGCGTCTCCTAGAAGAAAAAAAGACAAGGTATCTGATGATTAAATATTATAAAACAAATGTGTACAGTACCATTTTTTGAATTTGCAATGAGTACCGATTTTCAAAATTTGTATTAATTATTTTAAAAGTTGTGATGTGAAATGATGATTGACATATAACATTTTCATATTTCTCTTTCATCATTGTTCGTCCCGAAGCAATAAACAATTATAAACAATTATTATAAATAAACAATAAACAATTTATTATTATAAATAAAGATTGTGCCTTAGATTTTGGCTCCAAAAAATCTCTCCAAAAGTTCCCAAAATGATTTTTTCACTCCTCGAAAGCATCTCCTAGAAGAAAAAAAGACAGGATATCTGATGATTAAATATTATAAAACAAATGTGTACAGTACCATTATTTGAATTTGCAATGAGTACCGATTTTCAAAATTTGTATTAATTATTTTAAAAGTTGTGATGTGAAATGATGATTGACATATAACATTTTTATATTTCTCTTTCATCATTGTTCGTCCCCAAGCAATAAACAATTATTATAAATAAACAATAAAACAATCTTTCATCATTATACCATTTTTCTCTTTCATCATTGTTCGTCCCCAAGCTGCTTGTGTGTGGTAGTAATGATGAGTAGGTGCCAAAAAAAAAAAATTAAAAATTAATACTGATGATCGTGGTCCCCAAAAAATTCAAAATTTTCCCATTATCAATGCGTTCTATCTTCTGCAGCCCCAAGACCCTGATTTAGTCCAGCTTTTACAAGTTCTTCTCCCATACTGGGAAGAAAAGCCTAGACTAGACCCCTATCGTGAGAACAAATCTGACTTCAAATCCAACCTCTCTCAGTCTCTCTCCCCCCAAACTCTCCTTCCTCCTTCAACAACAAAAATCCCAGAGTTTGATCTCATTATTAAACCACGGCCTTCTCATCTTTCTCTCTGTCTTTGTCGGATAATTTTTCAATCTCCGACCAGTTGTTCGTGTTTGTAGTTCTCCGACCAGTTGTCCGCACAGTACGGTTGTCACCTCAATTTTTCAGTTGATTTTGCTACTGCCGGCCGCCGCTCCAGCCCAAAATCTGGTTGTTAGCTCTCCTTCACCGTGCGTTTCAAGTGGTGCCTTCAGATCGTCGGTTGGTTGGCCGACCGGTCGAATTTTGAAAATGGTCAAAAGAAAAAACCGGTGGAAGCAGGAAGGAAGTGAACGAGACGGAGGCTAGCAGACCGGAAATTCAAAGGAAACCCGAGCTTCCGAGCATTTTCAAAATCGTCGACCTCTGACTGGTCAACAGCTGAGCGAAGGCCACCAATAGAACTGCAGCATCAAGGTGAAAATTCAACCTGAATTTGGTGGGGTTCCGGCGACTGGACGGCGAGAATCGACCGCAAAAGCTTAAAGGTGAAGATTCATTTTTCTCTACTTATAGATCTGATTTTTAGAAATCAATTTATTCGATTTCTCACATGTAATGGAAGTCCCTCCTTTGTGGTACCTCAACAGGAACATTTGAGATGATGATTTGGCTTGATTTGCCTTTATCTCTCTGTCTTATGGTAACTAATCCAACTTCAATCTTAATATTTTGTTGATTCATTCACTTTCAAATACTTTATGAGACCATTAGCGAATATTTTAGTGTGTGATTGAGCTGCACTTCTGATTGTCCGAGAATATTGCGATATTTATAGAACTATAATTGGATAATGGGTAATATATATATATTAATTGTAAAGTCATTCTCCTTGGAAACTGCGTGCCAAATATGGAATATGCATGTATTTCTTGAGAGCATTCCTCTTACTCCCTGCCATATTACTGCCACAATTTTATAATATTCTAAGAGATTTTCTTGGTACTTTTAATAGGGGAAGTTTGGAAGTTCCTAGAAAGGAGCCAGAACAAGAAAGTGCAGTACAAATTATTGATTCTGAATGAACCTCAGCCACCAAAACAAGTCATATAATCACTTTCCCAGATTCGTAGACTGCTACACGTCTTGCAGGTATGTTAGCTGAAACATTTAATTGCTCAAAGTAGCTTTGTGATTGGATCTTGGTCATCTAATTTCTCTGAGTCGGTAAGTTTGGATTTCGTTTTTGCCATGGATTATTTGATCAAAGATCAAACGCTACTTCAAAATGGGACTTCAAGAGCCTTTCAACATTAATTACAGAGCCTTTCAACATTAATTACTTCAAAATGGGTTCAAGTGGTAGTTATGTCTTCATCTGCAAATTTTAACAGAGTTCATAGCAGAAAAGGATGCATTTTGATCTCTTACTGCCAAAAAAGATGATTTCTAGATATGTGGGTTGAAAACTGGATAGGGAAATATGTAGAACTTTTTGTTTAGGTAGGTGCCTTGGAGTTTGAAGAAGAGAGCAGCTTCATGTTTCATTATAATATGTTGTAAGGGAATTTATTTGTGCAATCGGATATATTTAGTGGAACAATTTCACACAATTTGATTGATTTATTCCGATGGTAGAATAGTATAGTAACAGATTTCATTTTCTGTCTTAGTTAGATTCAAATTTGTGAGTGATGTCTTTGCGACTTCGGATTTGACTAATAATTTTGAAAGCTAATATAATCAATTGTGCTGCAGAATTGATTTGCAAATAATCTCACCCCTAAATAAGAACAAAGAATTTGGATTCAAGGCAGGTATCTAAGTCCACCGGTTCAGCTTCATCTCCTCGGAGTATAACAGAAATGTATAAAGAAAGAGAGCAGGAATTGAGGGTTTTTTTTCTATGTCAGAACTGAGGGAAGCAACCAAAAATCTCAACATGCTGCTGAAAATTGGGGAAGGTGGTTTTGGTAGTGTTTATAAAGGTACAATTATGCCTCCAAATGGGCAGGGAGATTCCATGGTGGTTGCCATTAAAAAACTCAATACACAAGGATTATAGGTATTTGTTTTGTCTTGAATACACTGATTTAATAATAATCATTTTTCACGATGTGGGTAGCATCAAAATCCAGGCCTTCTGCATGTTTCGATACCTAAAGTTTACAGATTGGACATGTTTATTCAACATTCTGATAATTTTGCTTCATTTGGTACTTTTATTGAACTTCTTAGTCTAAAAGCTAAGAGATTAGGCAATTTTTTAGTTTAAAATGTATTTCACAGTTCTAATGTTGTGGGGGTGATTTCTATTTCATATCATGTTTCTACACAGCTGTTGTGAAATTGAGGGATTGCTTATTCAACATTCTGATAATTTTTGAAACTAAGTGCAAAATGAATGATGTTTAGTGAATGTGACAGTTGAAACCAGCTTAAATGTTGAATTAAACATGGTGAAATGCCATTGAAGAAAGCAAAATGTACAAGCTTTCACTGTGTTGAATTAAACAGATAGTAACAATGTACAAGCTTTCACTATGTTATGTTGTAAACTATAAAGTGCTGCAAATTGAATTGTTGCATGAATTTCTTCTTAAATTATTGATTTGCAATTGATGACTCCGGGAGTGGTGGCTTGGATATGATGTCACCGTTTTAGGTCTATTTTTCTATCTTTATGAGATTTTTGGCACTTTTTCCATTCATGTTTGTTTTCTGGTACATATTATATAATATATTTGAAACGTGTTTTGGAAGTTTCAACTTTAATTTGATTGAGATTAGTGTAGTTTGCCTAAAAAGGTTAATATCTATGTTTGAGGTAGAAAATTGTCATAACGTATGGCTGGATAGCATGTATTAATAAGTACATTGTTTTTGTTCAGTAATATTTTGAACCACGAAATTAGAAGTCTATGAACCCAGTTAAATTTTCATTTTTGCTTGAAATGTAAATTTCTGAGGTGAGGAAATGCTATTATTTGCTTGGATTTAAATTAAGGGTTTGATTGAGCTTTATTTTTTGGGAAAATAGAATTTATAATTGTGATTTTTTGAAGAATGTGGTTAAAAAGTAAGATTTTTTTTTTTTGGATTTACATGTGAAATTATTTTATCGGATAATGTATGATTGAAAATAAGTTTGGATAAAGATGAGATTTGTGAGAATGAGTTTTAAGCTTGAGCTAAATTATTTCTTTTTATTTTCCATTGCTAATATACCATGGATGAATCATTTAATTTCATAGACAAATATCAAGTCTACTATTATGAAGCAGATTGAGATAATAAATCTTTGAGAATAAATTTGGAATATTGTTGATTATCTACTATTTATGTTATAATCATATGATTGTCTTGGTTAGTTATATTGTAATATAATATTCTTTTATATCTAATACCGTGCATCGCACGGGTGGTAGAACTAGTTAAGTATTATAAGAGTTTACTTGTTCAATTTTTATACTTTAAAAAACTATGTGCGAAGGTTCTAATTCTAAGAAGGGGGACGACTCTCAAATCAATCAAAAAAACTTATTAATCGAAGTTAACTAAGGCTATTAGCTTAGTAATTAGTCACATAACTTTAAGATTAAGATTGACTTTGTATTTCTAGTAGCATATTTGCGTGCAAGGATCATTTCGGTGTGACACGTTCATAGTGCATTTAATTGACATATATGTTAATTGTTATTAATATTAATTAATATGTACACAACGAATTTTATTCTAAAATTTGAATGAAAATATTCATAAGTTTGGATCGGAGAACTAAAAATCTGAACTATGTTGCATAGAAAAAATAAAATTTTTGTCCAAATATTTTTTACTGCAATTTGTGGTTTTTCACACTCGTGCGATGTAGGGAAGTTGTTATAGATGAAATATATTTTAAAAAATTGCTAAAACTTAAATTAAATAATGTAATTTTTCAAACCTATGTTGCATAGAATAAATAAAATTGTCCAAATATTTTTTAATACTATGAATAGAAATAATAACTCTCAAAATATTATGATTTACATAAAATAAAATAATTAAAACAAATTAAATATACGCGGTCCTATATAAATGAATGTAACAAATTAAGTAATATTGACAATGCATGAAAGTGAAAATCAAATCAAAATTTGGGATGCACGAAAGTAAAATTCAACCAAGAGACCCTTCGAATAATTTTTTTTTTAATTTTTAAATGCGATGTATTTAATTGAATGTAATTAAATCCATATTTAATTCTATGTCAATAAAATTAAGAAAATTATTATTGAAAATCTAAATAAAATATGTATATAATGAGTCTTTTTGTCTATGTCCCTATTTGATTTTTTTAAAAGGAGTTTATTTGAAATGAATAATGATTTTTAGGAGAATGTGTGGTTAAAAAGTAGTGATTTTTTTTTTTAGTTTATTTATAATATTATTTTATTGATAAATGTGTGGTTGAAAAAAAGAAATAAAAAAATGTGTTAAAAATTTAAAGGGGGCCAAAAGGGGGCTATAGCGATTGTATCACAAACATATCAACTCGATTTTTGGATTTAATGTTTAATAAAAAAAAATCTTTTTTATAACATTTTTGAATTACAAAATGTCAAAATTAGAATCATACAATATATGTAGAAGATTCGATTTACATATTCTCCTAATGATCGACGCTTTTTTTATATATATTGTTCTTCATCATATTATTCTCAAAAAGAGATGTAGGATAGATTGTTTTTAGTATATTTTGATCTTTTAACCATTAATTATTAATTTCAAGTGTTTTTCTAAAAAAAAAAATCATTAGTTTATTAAAATATTTTACATTAATTTGTTTTTGTTTCTTCGTATTGTCAATTTCTTTATACATAGCATTACATTATTATTTTAATAAAAATTGTTGGACCGATCAATTGTTTAATAAGAATAATTGTTAAAATCTGTAATATATATTCTGTATATTATAGTTATTTAAGTTTATACTAAAAAATAGACAATAAACATAATCAGTAAATAAATAAAAATAATGTCAAAATGATGAATGAATTGATCGAAATCTTAAATTGTAAAAATTAACACAACTTAGTAGAATTTACTTCGAAAATACGTATATTTATTATTTTTTTTTAATTTGATAAGAAAAGAACTCGAACTGGGATTATCATCTATGACTAAATTAAATTAAATTAATAAATTATTTATAATATTATAGGATTTAAATGATATAATTTATAATGAATAAAATATTGAGGAAAGTAAAAAACTATAAAATAAAACTTTTACCTTTGATCTTTGAGACAATTTTATGGGTAATATGCTTACAGTTTGCTCTCACTTATTAGCTTGTATTAAGCTTCTCATTGAGATCTTCGATTTGATATCAATATTACATATTTTTCAATTTCAAAATAATACAATAATTATAAAAAAAATAAAAATAGTTTATACATTAAAAAAAATAACATATTGATGTCATTAATAGCAAAACACGAATAACTATGCTAATGTCATTAATGACATATGTACCATAATGAAGTACTATTTACTAAAATATTTAATATATCATTTTTATTTTATTTTTGCAAAAAATTCCAAATTTAGAAAGTTATTTTGGCGGAAAACTATGTGCGGATTTTGGTTACGACTATTCTACTTTAATATATAAGTATAGATATAGATTACATATTTTTCGACTTTAAAATAATACAATAATTAATAGCAAAACACGGATGCCTATGCTAATGCCATTAATGATACATGGTCCATAATATTTAATACATAATTTTATTTTTTTTTTGCAAAATTTTCTAAATCTAGAAAGTTATTTTGACGGAAAATTATGTGTGAATTTTCCTGACGGCTATTCTACTTTAATATATAAGTATAAAGTATGGAGAGCTTGTTTGATTTTCATCAAACTTTTCTCATTTTTCTAAAGTACTCAATATCAACCATTTATTAAAAGTCATGCCCACAATATTTGACTTTTTAACCAAATTTCAATCATCAATTCTCCTAAAAATCACTATTTATTTCAAAAAAAATTCATTTTAACTAAAATCAAACACCCAGGGATTAAAGTTTTCAAATGTCCCAATCAAAATTTATGACGACGTGTCTCTATAAATGGTTATGTTCGAGTCCCACCCGGGTCGACTTTTCCCAACAATATATGCACGTTTCTTTAAGAAGGATATTATATTGCGTATAATAAGGGGGAGAGAAAAACAATTTAACACTGATATGATAATATTTGGATTTTCACTAGTAGGATCCACAAAATGTGTTCTTAAAATAAATAATTGGAATTATGAAAATTTTCCTTGAACATGCAATTCAAGCTGAACGAGTATATTTATTAACTCAATAAATGATGTGAATAAATTAAAAAAAATAAAAAATAAACAAGTCAAGTTTTTTTTTTTTTTTTAAAAAAAAAAGAGTTTTTAAAGAAACTATATAACCTATATAAAAAATATAATGATTACTCTACAATACTCCAATATACATGTACATAACAAAGCACTGAATGTGAAAAGAGATTAAAAAAATATTTCAAATTTCTTATTTGTCATCAATATTCTAGAAAAGATAATTCAATTGGTATCAATGGCAACTAAAATTAAAACAAATGGATACAATTTTGTATAAATTACGATTTCATGGTAATTACTGTTATTTTCAGAGAATATTGCATTTATGTAGATTTTTTTTTTTTCAAACTGTGAGTTGTTATCATTAATTGAGCCCCTGTTTGGTGAGGATATTTAGAATTAAATTTTTAGTAAATTTTGATGATATTTATGGTTGAAAAGTAGCTAGTGAGATCTTTGAAATAAGTGATTATAATTGATTGTTGACTTTAATTTAAATCTAGATCACTTTGATCCCAGTCAAATAGGGCTGTATCAGTATGTATTATTTCTGTAGATCTTCAGACTCTTTTGGGGTTGCATGCATATGCTGAATTTGCTATATATGTATCATAGATAGAATTTTGAAGGTGGGATATATGATTCAAAGTCCTTTTATATATGCCATTGCTAATGTGATTAATTAATCAAGATGGTTGAAATTCGACGCGGTTTACAGATGAGAAGATTGAGGTATATTTCAATAAACAGGGAATTCTCTTCAATATTGCATAAACCCTAATTAATTTAGAGGCATAGAGTCATCAATGGAGAGTTAGGTATTCTTGTATGCACAGCTACTGCCAAGAAGTTTGCTGGCTCAGAGGGTTCTTTCAAGGATGAGAAAACCCCTACATATATAATTATACTATAATTAATTATCTAAAACTAAACAAAATACTATGGAGAAAAAATAAATTGGATTTAATTTGTATAACCCAGCAAAATTTATCAAATAAATTAATAAATAGTAATACATTTAAATCCAATACTAATTTGATTGGGAATAACTAATTATATACTATTTTTATATTTTAGGGAAAGCAATATGTGATTTCTTAACCTAAAGAAAGGAAGAAAATTCTCAAATTTACTGCTTGTGATCAAGTTCACATTTATAACATCCTATGGCTATGATATATAAACAGATATACAAAGAGTTAAGCAACCTAAAATTAGCTCATTACAGCATCATCTTCTTTTCCTCCATTATCCCATTTTAAGAACACCGCATTGGCCGAAGAATACATTACTAGGAACTGTCAGTTTCTCATTAATGAATGTATTCCTTTTTGTAAAATGATTACCAATTTTGGAGAGGTAATCGTAATACTGATGAAGGGTTTTCCATCTATGAACAGATTGAACAGATAAAGAGATTAGAAAAGATGAGGTTATTTAAGAACTCCTAACTGCCCATTTCATTAAACAGTGAATTCTTCTCATTATATAAACAGTATGTCGTGTCTTGGAGTCTCATTAAGAGTTAGTTTTTATTGCAATATTAAAACTTGAAAAGATGAGTTTGAGTAAATTTATTCTCGTTGTTCTTCTTGGTGTTCTTGTTTTCACTGCCACTGCAAGGAAGCTTGCTGGTATAGAGGGTTCTTTTAATGATGAAATACAATTATCTCGCCACCACGGCGAACATGGTGAAGGGGGACATGGTGGTGGTGGTGGAGGAGGAGGAGGAGGGGATTTTGGTAGCGGAATAGGAGGGCCTGGAGGCGGATATGGTGGAGGACCTGGAGGCGGATATGGTGGAGCACCTGGAGGCGGATATGTTGGAGGACCTCGAGGTGGATATGGTGGGGGACCTGAAGGTGGACAAGGAGGAGGACCTGGTGGTGGATTTGGTGGAGGACCTGGAGGTGGTTTTGGTGGAGGACCTGGTGGTGGATATGGTGGAGGACCTGGAGGTGGATTCGGAGGACCAGGAGGTGGAATTGGTGGAGGACCTGGTGGCGGGTTTGGTGGAGGACCTGGTGGAGGATTTTGTGGGGAACCTGGTGGTGGACATGGTGGAGGTCCTGGTGGTGGATACGGTGGAGGACCTGGAGGTGGTGAAGGTCCTGGAGGCAGAGGCGGAGATGATGATGGACCTGGTAGTGGATTTGGTGGGAAAAAGAACTAGTTATTTTACAAATTCCAAGCTTCTACTTAATTCTAAATAATATTGTCATTTTAGTTGATGGAATGATAATCAGTTGTATCAATGTGAGCTATGAATTATTACTGTTTGATTTTTACTTTTACTGAAGGCAGTAGTTCTTCAGATAAATAAATATAATTAAGCTGAACTTTCAATTTTACTACAAGTTTCTCTAAATTAATCAAACTGTTTTTCTTTTCGAATGCATATTTCGTGAGATACCACTCGTCATCATACATAAGAGCCATGATAAGTAGTATTTCATTGACTCCTCGTAATTGTCATAACTATCTCCTTCAAGGTATCTTAAAGAATTAGGATAGATCATGTACAATCTTTTTATACAACATTAGTTACAACTCATGATGTGGCAAAGTGTAGTGTATTGATTTTAAAAATGATGTGATATGTGAATTAACAGAATTGTGTCACGTAGGATTGTAAGTCAAAAGTTGTAAAAATGTGTTGTACATGTATCATGGTTCTTAAAGTAGGTTCATATACAATACTTAAAATATATATATATATATATATATATATATATATATATATATATCTTCTTCATGTAAATACCATGCACGAGCATCTCCGAATACCGCAAGTCCCTGAAAGTAGGCATATCGTCATTTGCATTTACCCCTTGGGCGTAGCTAGGGGTGTGCGAAGCTGGGTCGGGCCACACTCCTATTCGGAAAAAATCCGGCTAATCTCTCAAATAAGTCAACCCATCCCATTTTTAACTGCTGCCTCCGCCCCTATGAATATTTTACCCCAATGTATAAGTTTGTGTCTCGGTTGATTTGAGAGATTAATTGGTCATCCTCTCGATTCTCAAGCCATGTTAATTACTCTCATCTTCCAACAAATCATCTATCTGCATCCCTCCTGGATTATAATATGTTCAATAGCTTCTATCTTATACCCTACATTGTTCGTCTTAAAGTTATTATAAAAATACTCAATTGTTACCTTATAACTCCAAAGTATATTTAGCCCCTGTTTCGTGTAGCTAAAAATAAGGCAGATTTTTGCAAAATTTGATAAAATGTGTGATTGAAAAGTTGTGCGTCCATCAAATGTATAGTTAAAATTAGTTATTGACTTTTAGATTTAAATTTAGATTTCTACCAACTTTTAAAAAATAAACCAAACATGGTCTTATTATGCTTAAAATAAGTTGTCGAGTTATTGTGGAGTTCCTCTTTTTCATATAATACAGTTGGAGTATTTAAATTAAACTCATAAGAATTGCAATTTCCAACATGCATGATTTTTAGATGCTTGTATGAAACTCATGTCTTCATTAAAACCGTGCAATTTTGCTTAAGAAACCAGGA
Source organism: Ligustrum vulgare (assembly GCA_963555705.1). Classification (NCBI taxonomy): domain Eukaryota; kingdom Viridiplantae; phylum Streptophyta; class Magnoliopsida; order Lamiales; family Oleaceae; genus Ligustrum; species Ligustrum vulgare. The sequence continues at coordinate 67,622,974 of OY743171.1, read as the reverse complement.
CTCTATTGTGTGTCTCTGTGTATTGTGAACCTCTATATAATCCCCTATAGCCTTACTTTCATTTCCATGCAAACATTAATTCCAGTACTGGTCCAAAATGTCTCCTAAGTTTCTCATTTTGGTATTTCTGTATGCTCTAATTTACACTGCTAATGCTAGAGGTTTGTCATTCAAAACGGGTACGGATCTTGGAGTCGAGGGAGACGAAAATGGCGGTGCATTTGATGGAAATGGCATTGGCACCAGAGGCATTGACATTGGTGCTGGAGCTGGAGGTGGGGGTGGTTTTGGTGGTGGAATTGACTTTGGTATTGGCCGTGGATTGGATATAGGTGGAGGCTTTGGTGGTGGTGCAGGTGGTGGAATAGGTGGAAGTTTAGGTATTGGAGGTGGGCCAGGAGGTGGATTGCAAGCTGGAGGAGGAGGAGGAGGCGGTGGTGGTGGTGGTGTTCCTGCAGGCAATATTGGCTTAGGAGGGCCTAGTGGAGGATTTGGTGGCGGAGGTAGAGGTGGTGGAGGAGCTCCTTGAAGATGTGTGTTCATCTCATTTTCAGTTTAATTAATTAGGATTAAATAAGAGTAATGTACGGCATTATTCCTGATGGGATTAAGAATGTTTGTAGTGAAATTTATGTCTTTTAATGTGAACTTTGAGTTGATTTTTTGTTCTTCTCATCTACATTTTTCAATAGGAAAAATAGGTTTTTCTTTATGAGTTTCAATTTAATTTTCTTTTTACAAATATAAATATCGGTGAGCTCGAACATAAACAGTTTTATTCATAAACAAGAACAGCAGCATAAAACTTCATTTATGCCTTAACAAGCTTAACGACCAACCACTATAAGGAAAAAGACAGCGTTCTAAAAAGCTGGTTTATGGTTAGACGTGCTTAGACTTGAAACTTGATCTCATTGTTTCGTTATGATTCGTGCTTCGCTCGCGTCTTGTCGGGCTTTTTTGAGCTTAGGCGCGCTTAATCATAATGCTAGACATCTTCGCTTTGTCACATTTTACACTTTTTAAAACACTGAAAAAAGGTAAACAAAATTTTGAATCCGTTAGACATAATTGAACAAATTTACACTGCAAAGACAAAACTAGAAACTTTAATTCATTACTTAAATGTAAATATTTTTACATAAATCCATTTTTTCTTGACTGAAAAGGGATAGAGGACAAGTCGAGGGAAAGGGAAAAGAAAAAAAGAACAGAGAAGAAAAGTTGTCGAGCTTGGATAGACGCATCTGATCTCCTACCCGCTGGAACAAGGAAGAGGAAATTACTCACATCCCTACATTTAAGTTTCTTAATTCAAAAGTTAGATTTAATACATTTTTATTCAAAATTCAGGTGATAATTCAATAATTGATATTATAATAATAACTATATCATTAAAGAAAATAAACATCTACCACACCTCAAAGCTCAAACCCTAATCCCTTTATTTCTCGTTCTCTCTCTTCACCTACAAAATTTGAAACCACCTCCGACGAAAGGAGCTCCACCGCGCTAAGTAACATCCAACTTCAGTGCCACGATGATGACAATCGTCGACCGCAGTGCCGCCGCACTGAGAAATCGTTGATAGCGATGCAACAGTGCTGCGTTGCGAAGCAAATCGCAACAACGGTCGATGAGAAACAAGCGCTAGATCAAGTTAATGACGGTTACTGACGCTTTTGCAAAGGCGCGAAGGAAGTGAACGTCCTGTGCAATGTAATGGCGGAAAGTGTCGAGTCCAAGATTTCCAGAAGCCAAATAGACAATAAACGGTAGAGAGCCTGAATCCCCTCCTTTCTAGACTTGATCCAAAACCTCCTTCCTAGAACCTCTTCTATTGGTTGCAGCAACTTTCCGTTTATCGACTTTGCCATTTGAGTTTCAAAGAAATTACCAGTGATTGGAGGCGATTTGTACGATCGGAGTAAGGAATTAAGTTGAAATTCCCTAAATCGAGAAGTTAAGGGTTTTGGGAATAATCTGAAATGTGAAGTTTTTAGGAAATATGAGAATTTTAGCATCAAATTGATTCAAAATTCTTTGGTTATTTTGAATCTAGTGATTGCGAAGGCCGTGATGGAGTGGTGGATGAGAGCGGCGTTAGGCAAACGTTTATTTCTACTATCACCGGCAAGTGTGAGTAAAGTTGGGTAAAATGTGGTGGCGATGCTTTTTTTTTTTTTTTGGGTTGTGGGGGCTGCGATGAGACGGTGGTGGGGGTAGCTTGGACGGATGTTGGTTACGTGAGATGTGACCTCATAATTTAATGAATGTGACCTAAAAAATATGTGACCAAATAATTGACAAATCAATTGTGACATAATAATTTAACAATTGTGAATTAAAATATTTGTGATCTAATAATTTGATAAGTTGTGACCTAAAAATATGCCAGGACTAACGAAATTCACTTTTTGTGACCTTTTGAGTTTATAGTTTGTGATCTTGAATTCAATTGTGAAGTAGAAATTTTGTTATTGTGACCTAAAATTAACTCCAATTTGTGACTTCAAAATATTTGTATTTTGTATTTTGTAATTATACAGTTTGTGACATTAATATATATAATTAATAAATTATTTTAATTACTTAATTTAATTAATTAATCTTAATTACAACTTGATTTTTGAAATTAAATAAGTTTCATCTTAATTTTGAAGTTTACATTTATAATTACTTTATTTACGTATTTTTCCCAATAAGGAATGGCTGCAACGTTTGCTGCAACCTTTTGTCCTTTTTTATTTATTTTATTTATTTTTTACTTTTTCTTCTTTGGCTGAATAGCCTTTGACAATTGTTTTAATTTTTTTTTTTAATATATGAATATTTAATCGTTACAATTGTACCGTTGAAAATCAACTGTACAATTGCATAAAAAAAGGGTCCAAAAAAAAGGTTCCAATATTTTGTTCTATATAAACCAAGAAAAACAACACTGTTTTCATAACATTATTCAAAGTTCAACATAAAAATTGTTAGAAATAAAAAAAAGAGTAGAGTGTGCATGTTAAGAAGCAATTTCGACAAGTGCCAATTACTTGATTTTTTGAAGATTACTACATATTTGAGTTAGGTAAGTTGTTTAATTTTTTTCATTTTTTAAAATTTAATTTTGTCAAATATTTTTATTTCAAATATGATTTTTTTGCTAATTTGTTTTCATATATTAATACATTGATTTCGGTAATTTCGACAATTGTCAATTACATAATTTTCTGAAGATTACTACATATTTGAGTTGGGTAAGTTGTTTAATTTTTTTCATATTTTTTTAAATTTAATTTTGTCAAATATTTTTATTTCAAGTATGATTTTTTTTTTCTAATTTGTTTTCATATATTAATACAGTGATGAAAATGAATGATAATATATTTGTACCTCAAGTATCCGAGATTTTTATTCCAGTCGTTGGCCAATAATTCGAATAAGCAGAAGATGCTAAAATTTTTTACAACGCTTATGCGAAGGAGGCGGGTTTCAGCACTTGTATTCATAATTCAAAGCGAAGAAAAGACACCAATGAGCTTTATAGGAATGTTTTCACATGTTCGAAGGAAGGAAAAACAGATGAAAAGTACCAGAACGAAATAAAGTACTCTAAACAGAGATCTAGAGAACGCAGTCGAGACCACACACGGTGTGGGTGCGAGGCTAAGATGTTAGTCGTAAATCGTTTGGGTGACACGTGACAAGTTAGCACAAAAAAAATTGCTGTGCATGTCGTTGGCACAAAAAAAAAAAAAATAATAATAATAATAATTGTTGTTGTGCACGTCTTTGGCAAGAAAGGAATATATATATAAGGTCAAAGGCTACAGCGTTTGCTGCAGCCATTTCTTGGAAAACTCGTTGGATATCCTACCCTCCCGCGGGTAGGAGATCAGATGCACTTGGATAGAACAAACGAGGAGGATTAGCATATCCTTATATCTGCGATCTAGACAAATAGGTTTGGATTTGATTTTGAATTTGTGAATAATCGACGATGATTGAGGAAGTTCTATCTATGATGGCGACAAAGTTGCACCTATGTTGATTGTTGGCATGTGGAAGCAAGAACAACATAAGAAACATAAGTCATGTTATTTTACCTACTCTTTTCTACCACACTAAATGTCATCCCCTCACATGGGATTGGAACCGCTCATTATGAGACTGGTCCCACACCCAACCATATGAGATGGAGCACCCGGTGTGGTAATATGTAGTGGATAAAATAGCAAAATTCAAGAAACAATAAGTCATTTTTTTATAGGAATTAAAATTCAGATTTTTAATCTAAGTCAAAGTCAATAATCAATTTTAGTGCATGTTTGGTACTCCGAATTTTTTTGATTTGGTGTCTTTTTTCATCTTCCATGGGCCCCACTTTAATATAATAATACTGCCAAACAAATAAGGAGAAAAAGGAGCCAACTCATCAGTCCCAAAATTCCATATATACCCTTTGTTTTTTGGAAAATTCCATTGTTGTTCAATGTGCCAAAAGTTAAAAAAAGGGTATAAATGTCCATAGAGAAAAGAATTGTCAAAAACAAGACTGGCAGCTTTATGACGTTTCAGGCCTTTGCAATTTTAAATTCTCTTTCCATTTTTAGGTCCCACGGTTGTATCAAATATTCCAACTTTTGCAGGTCTTTTTTGGGACCAAAGAGCCTCTTAATCATATATATATTTCATGGGCTCAAAAATTTTCAATCATAAATTTTATCAACTTTTTTTTATCAAAATCTACTAAAAATATGATTTTAATCTCCATTAAACAGAGGCTAAATGAAAGAGGTGAAATTGGATTATTATTTGTGGACTGAATAATAATGACAACGGAATTGATTCAAGGTTTTTTTGAGTGATAACCATTCTTGAAACCTTTTATAGGCAAAATGTCATTTACAATTCTTAAATTGTAAAAATATCATCTTGACATAGAAAATTGTAAAACTAACATCTTTTTTACAATTCTTAAATTTTAAAAATATCATCTTGACATAGAAAATGTAAAACTAGCATCCAAGATTATAAGAGAAATTTTAGAATAAAAATTAAATTTCATAAGAAAATTAAGTTACATTTTTTGAAAACAAACATCAAATCAGCCCATTTCAAATTACCAGCTTGAGAACCATTGCCTTTAGACAAAACAACTTTATCGACACATTTTTATGAGAAAGATCAAACCTTGACAGTCCCAAAAATTCAGTTTCGGATTGATGGTACATTAATGGCTGCATGTACATAAGAGGAAAGTGTAAGAAAATGTAAAAGTTGCTTAAGAACAAAATCTAACGTGCAAGAACTATAATTCACAAAATACTAAATCATCAGCCAAAAATTTATAATTAATACCACAAAATAAATATCTGAATCATCAGCCAGGCCATAGGGACTTGCTTACGACTGCTTTAAGTCTAAATACCTGTATGCTCTTATGTTGACTCCTTGATCCAGCTTCACACCAAATTGGGTTTCGGTGGTACTAATCTTCAATATCTCAAAGTACCTTGGAAAGAGAATCTCCTAAAACCTGTGATGATTTCAAGGCTCTGCCGTAACAATTACATGATTTTTTAATTACATAGTAAAATGAGCCACGTGATCTAGTTTCTTTCAAGGAACAAATTCTATCCAACTCAATCACAATCTTGATCAATTCAGAAATCATATGGATTCCATTAGTAAAACTTCAGAACTATCCTAGTTTGAATGGGTAGCTGTATCTTTTGAATTCCATTTCCAGAGGAAAAGGGAAAAATGGAAGTTAATGTGATAGATGAGTACACATTTTAATCAAGTAAACCATATTCATCAAGAAACATTAATCAACATGGAAATGTTTTGAAAGCAAATCTTAGTAATTCAATCAACTATTAGGCCGAGATCCTTAACATTTACATAAAAATAGAAGAATTAAACAAATATCCAACATCACCCAAAAAAAATTAAGCAAGAGATGGAAAAATCAGAAATTCATATAAAAAATAATTCAACTGACATACACAATGTATTGAGGGGTTTCTTGCGGGGAAAAGGAGGGAAAAGTTCAATACTTGAGTCATGGCTCATTTATTTCATGCTCAAGAACCCGACCTTCGAAGTACTGTTGCCAGATAATAGCTGCAAATCCTTGCCTGAAAAGGTAAGAATCAACTCCACACCAAGTCATCAATAATATCAGAGTCAACACATTAAACAACGATATGGAAGATGAATGTGTGGAAAGCTTCCAGTACTTCTGGATGTCAAAGAGAACAAAAGATTTATTTTTTAGTAAATAAAATTCTACTTCTTTGAAGGAAAAAAAATTGGAACCGTACCTAAAGCCTTTGAGTTGGCATAGTTGGTTTCAAAGCTGAGGCAGCACCAGATCAGCAGCGGCCCTGCTAAAGCCTTGATGCTTTAGCAGAAGTTGATGCTATCCAGAGGGCTCACCGAAAACGGGCTCCAGTCGTTGATTGGGGCCTCCGAAGTCGAGAGTGTCTCCTGAGATGCCTTAAGTCTTAATGATAATGATGACCACATCGATGTCGTTGACGACTCCCTCCAATATGCTAATCCGATCAGCTTTTTTGCTTCTTTAACTCTCTAGTAGGAGGGACGGGAAGAGGCATTTGAGAGAGATTTGGTTGAGTTACTGAGCTATGCATATGGGAGAGGATGACAGTAGCAGAAGAGAGAGAAGGAACTTGTAAAAGCTGGACTACAGAATCAGGATCTTGGGACTGCAAAAGACAACGCCTTGATAATGGGAAGATTTTGAATTTTTTTCAATTAGCTGTGGGGAACACGATCATCAGTTTTTTCTTGTATATTTTTTTAATTTACTAATGCCTAGGCGGGAAATCTAAGGCGGGAAAATGCTGCAGCACTTTGTTCCTTTTATATAATAATAATAATAATAATAATAATAATATGGGAAGATTTTGAATTTTTTTCAATTAGCTATGGGGAACACGGTCATTAGTTTTTTTCTTGCATTTTTTTAAAATTTATTAATGCCTAGGCGGGAAATCTAAGGCGGGAAAATGCTGCAACACTTTGTTCCTTTTATATGGATATATGGATATGGATATATGGATTCCAAACAACAAAAAATTGATATATCAACCACCATATACAAGTACATTCATGGAATTATGGCCCCTGACATATCGATTAGGCCATATTCTTGAGAGATTTCAAGACATTTTATCTACACCACATGTAACAGCAGCAATCACCATAGACAGTACAGATAAATCTAGCCTACTTTCAATCCTTTGAAGCGTAATTATGCCCGATGGCATCCCACTTACAATCGTAGGTGTATGGTATAATTTTCATCATGGGCCGGAGCCGAACAAACCACGTTGGGCCCTTAAGTCGTAGAGAAGTCCAATTTAACTGGACATAATAACACAGGAATCCTTGGCTCATGGTTCATGCATCACGGTTCAGCCCATAAAAAGCCCACATTCTTTGTATTTTGAATTCCGCTTTTCTCCCTCTAATTCCTTATTTTTACATTCCTATTTCTAAAGTCACGCAAAAAAGGAAAGAAAATAACAAGATCTTCGCTGGCGGCTCTCCCACGTTCTCGATCAGCGTCAATCAAACCCTGCCTTTCTCTCTGTTTTCATTCAATCCAAGGTCAGTTCTTGGTATAATTCTCCTCGGGATCTGTTTTAGTGTCATTCTTCATTTTCTATTATGCACATTAGTTAGATATTTGCATATTTGTGTTGAGTATTTCTTCTTCCAATTGTTTGATTGATAATTGTTTGTTTCTTGTTCCTTTTTTTTTTTTGCAGAGATAATAATCCATTAAAAGCAAGATGTTGGTTGTTTTAAGGCGCAAAGCTGCTTGTGGCGCCCCCTCCTCTGTTTTGGTATGTTCCCTACGTTTTTTGACATACTTGTATGTTTACAGTTTATATATATGATTTAGTACGCATATATATGCGTATGTATGTATTCATGTGTGAATTGTTCCTTTATATGTGATTTTGTATTAGATATGGACTTAGACTTTGTTGTATATATGTATGATGAAAACTGAATTATGCACTTGGAACAGGTTTTAGGAAAATCGCTGCATAAGATTAGGCCTGCTACGACGAGAGTGTGCTCTTATCTGACTGAAGAGGTAAAATGGATATTTGTTTCTTTCCTGTGAAGACATAGTCATGATTGGGTTAAAGACTTCAAACTTGATTGGGTTAAAGACTTGAAGTTTGAAATATTTTGTTTCATATTCTTATAAGTTCAGACTACTGGAACTAATTACTACTGAACAACTTTAAAGTTTAGACCTTGAAATGTTCTCTTAGAGTCCTACCGAGTTTCTTATAGCGTTTAGAATGGATATGAAACTCAATAATGATAAAAAAAAAATTGAAAGTTGAAAACTTGATATTATATATAGTTGATAATTTGAGTTGCTAAATGTTATCATTGTGTTAATATTCACTTGAGCAGGGTCATCCACAAAAATGTCATAGTTGCCTAGTACCTCTAATAGATATAATCACACTGGCCCAATAACTTGTTAATATTTTGGGATAATTGCACTGCACCTTTTTTCTCTCTGAACTGAAATACACTCCCTTGCAAGATTTTAATGAAATTTACTTCATTTTCTTTTCATTATTCAATTTACACTCTAAATATCAAGGTATGATACTAAAATTTAGGCTCTAAGTATCATAGAAAAATTAAAATGACTTAAATTTCAGTAAATTAGAAAGATTATAAAAATTTTGGAAATATCAAGGTGTGATACTTCTTGAAAGACGAAAATTTCAGTTTGACCTAAAAATTTTGGGTATTTATGCAAATGTCCCAAATATTTTCTTCTATTTGTATAATGATTTCTTATTCCAAAGAAGTTCAGCTTGTGGACAAGAATTTTTTTTACCACTATTAAAAGCTTTGGAGGTCTCTGGTTTCATCTCTTATTAGAAAATGACACCTGTATTGCCAGAATTTACTGTGTGATAATCCTGGTTTTGTATACAACTGTAGTATTTTATCAAGATTCAAGAATTATCCAACAAATCATTTGTAGATCCTAGCTTAGGTGGATGGCTAATAGTCAACATAATTATTTCTAACTCATTTACATCATCATAGCTCATGTTTTGAGTATGTAAACAGATTATACATCATCCACGTGGATATGGTCATGCTCGAACTTTCTGTCACCTTCCTTTGGTTGGTATGACTTTCTTGTTGTGCACGTGATTAAACTAATCTATACACGTGCTTGCATTAATACTGAGATTGATCTTCAAATTTTCCATTGTGTTCCAGGCTGCTCAACGAATTTGAGGCCAACAAGGTTACTTATCCAACACTCATCTATTATTGTTTTGCACTGTTGACGTAGTCTTCAATGTGATTAATGAAAATGAAATCCAAGGCTAGTGTCAGAAAATTTCCAAATTATAAAAGGAGAACTAGAATGACAGCAGAATAAGACTTGGGTTGAGTTGATCAGTATGTTTCTTTTGTAGATGCACTTTGCGACCTGACCCGGCATGACTCCACCCCCCCCCCCCCCCCCCCAACACACAACCACTCAGCAAGGACATGTCTCACTTTTTCTTTAGCAACCTAAGCAATCTCAGCATCATGGACATTTGAACCCTGGTTGCAACTCCCGAAGATAGTCCTTCACCTGTCTGGCCCATAGAGTGAGGTGTTGTATGATCATTGTGAAGAATATCATGTAATAGTTGAATTAATCAAGCTTCTCCCATTAGGGGTTTTATACGCTTCTGTTATAACTAGGAGTCTTTGTATTACTTGACTTAGCAGTGTTGGGCATGTTTTATGAGAAGTCGCCTCCATATAATTCTATAATGGATGTCATAAAAGGTTCCTCATTTGGATAGGATTGGATTTTATTCTGAAGATGTCCTTTGACATGCATTCCTCTGCTAATTTCCTCTTACTGATATCCTTTTATTAGATGTTTATACTTCAGATCTGTTTGACCTTAAAAAGATGAAAAAAGAGAACGATGTCAAAGAAAAATAGCTGTTGTACGCAAAGAGTTATTGGTAAAGGGAAAAAAATGGTTGTCAATAAATTTTAATCTTTGCATTGTATGCAGGGGACTTGAAGTCAATCTTCCGCGAGATATTAACATGCAGATGTGGAGCAGGTTATTCTGTTCTGACAGTGGTATTCATTTTAATGCTAAATTGCATTTTTTTATTACCAACTGAACATTGCACTGAAGCATTCTTGCATCATTAGATATGTTGTTTGATCTTTATCTTTCTGTGTTTTGAGGAAAACCTCGATCTCCACCTTTATGATCTCCATCAACCTATTATATATTTTTCGTTCTTCTTCTAAAGATAACAAAAGTGATCTGGGTTGCCCTAAAGAGAACCGGTTACTATAGTTTTCAAATAAAAACTTAGAATCACAGAGAAAATCTTAGTAGTATTATGTGTTAATTAAATCATACAAATAGTAGTCTTTCTCTTTGTTAATTTGTTTCTTCTATTTGCCTTTTATTTTTTCGGGAGGTAACAGGGTGCAATAGTTCTATTATGATTTAACATTTATATGTATCTGGTTTGCGTAAAAATATGAAGTGCACTTAGAAGCTAGAAATTAGAATAGTCTTTGAATGTATTATGAGGTACTGAATTAAAATTTAAAACAGAAGAATTGTAGTCTCTCTTTGTTAATTTGTTTCTTCTACAGGCGGCAGGTGGGGGGGGGGGGGGGGGGGGGGATAAGAGGGTTCATTGTTCTATTATGATTTATGATTTATACATATCTGGTGTACCTAAAACTATGAAGCACGCCTAAAAATTAGAATGGCCTTTGAATTTTGTTTTACTTTGAGAGTTGCAAATCGATTTGGATGAGGTTTAATTCCTGTGTCAAAGCTGTTATCTACTAGATCTGATAGAGGTAGCAACGTCGATCTGATTCATGGGTGCTTTCTGAACTTGTGGCAAGTATATTATAGTTTTTTACTTCAAGGGCTTTGCAGTGCTTAAAACATAGTATTTGCAACTAAAATTAAGCATCTTAGAGCTTATAGACCATTTTCAGAGGCATTTGATTCTCTATTTCTATTTTATTATACTTAGTCTACCATGCAACTTTTCCCTCGTCTATGTGTGTGTAGGAGGTGATCTTGTTCATGCTGTTGTCCCGCATATGGGTGAATCTATAACTGACGGCACACTTGCAACTTTCTTAAAGAGTATGTATATCTCTATTTGTATCTAATCTTAATCCCTTATCACATAAACAATTATTTTCTCTAAATGCATTTCTTTTGGTTTTGGGTGCAAGCAGAACCAGGTGACAGGGTAGAAGCTGACGAGCCTATTGCTCAGGTTGAAACAGACAAGGTACTCATTCTTAATTGCAGACAACATCAAGAGTATATATTCTATCCACCTTTTTTTGACACAAGAGTCAAAATCGCAACACGTCGCATATTATTCTTTGGGGGTACTGATGCATAGGTGGTATTGGAACAAATTCTAGACCCACTTTCACTTTTGATTATTTATATAATATAAATCCTATAATTATGAGCATTGAAGCTTCTACAAGTTGCTAATGTGACAATTGTCGTCACTTGGGTTGTTCATCATCCACCAGGTCACCATAGATGTCAATAGTCCTGAAGCAGGTGTAATCCACGAGGTAGGATATCTAACTAATATTGTTTACTTCTTTACAACTTCCCTGTTCTTTCCATATTTTAAAATGGGGTCCTTTGGAACATTATTAGTTTGTAGCTAAGGAGGGAGACACCGTGGAACCTGGCACTAAAATTGCTGTCATATCAAAATCTGCTGAAGGTGTAACTCATGTTGCACCATCTGATGAGAAATCATCTGAAAAGGCTGCTCCACCGCCACCTCCTCCTGCTGAAGAGAAAAAAGAGAAGCCTAAGCCAAAAGTGGAAACCACTCCTGCCACAGAAAAGCCTAAACAAACTTCTTCACCTCCTAAATCCTCCGCAACAGAACCCCAGCTGCCCCCAAAAGACAGGGAAAGAAGAGTGAGTGTTATATTGTTCGTCATATTGAGCAATTGAAGTCTTAATTTTTGTTGCTTCAAAAACTTAAATATCTGTCAAAATGGCAGGTGCCTATGACAAGGCTCAGAAAACGAGTTGCCACCCGATTGAAAGATTCTCAAAATACATTTGCATTGTTGACGACATTTAATGAAGTTGATATGTAAATCTCTCTCTCTCTCTCTCTCTCTCTCTCTCTCTCTCTCTGTGTGTGTGTGTGTGTGTGTGTGTGTTTTGGTTTTATGAGCAGTAGAACAACTGATCTATACTAAGTTCATCTTATTAAGTAGGTATCTTTAGGGCATTACAGATTTCACTCTGCTTATCTTAATTGGTGCGTGATTTTTTTTTTTTTTTTTTTATCTGGAGACTTGTAATCAAGTTGTATTATTACCATGCATAGATATTGTTTTTTTGTTCTTGGAGCAGGAGGTCTTGAATTTTTATTTATATCTTACTTTAGTTTCAAGCCAATTAATTAGATGAGGTTAATGTTGTTTTACAATGCGATATATTTAAGATTTTGTGATGGTTCATTAGTTAATTTGTGTGAATAAGATTTTAAATTATACTTATTTCCCCATGTTACTGATTGGAATATAGTTTATCATTTTTGTTGCATGACGATTTTTGAAGAACTTGACAAACTATGGAGATACCTGTAATTGTTGTTTCATGCTTCCAACCAATGTTCTTTCTTCTCTTGAATGTTAAAATTAGTTGATCAAGGATCAGTTGAAAAAGTTTGACATTTTCTGTCCCCGTTTTCTCATTGGGTTGTAGAATTCTGATACTTTGTACATTTGTGACCTGTTACAGGACTAATTTAATGAAACTTCGTTCTGACTATAAGGATGCATTTGTTGGAAAACATGGGGTGAAGCTGGGTCTTATGTCTGGGTTTGTGAAAGTATGTAGATATCCTGATTTGGTTTTCCCTTCATTTATAAGCTTTAGTTTATTGACTTACTTTGTCTCACTAAATTTCAGGCAGCTGTTAGTGCACTCCAGAATCAGCCTACAGTTAACGCCGTTATTGACGGTGACGATATCATTTACAGAGACTATATAGATATTAGCATAGCTGTTGGTACCCCAAAGGCAAGTCACCGTTTTTTTTATTTACACACTTTGATTTACAAGAAACTGTTTTTATCTGATGATTTCTTTTTTTTCGATTCAAGTTGTCCACTTGATGATGGAAATGGCTGACGAGTCTTTAAATAGATATCATATTTAATTTCGTATAAGCACCAGACCTTCAAGACATGAACCAATTATTATTCATAAATAGCATAGCCAGGTTTTCATGGTTTATGACGATTAACAAATTTTTTATAGCCCTATAAAATATTATAATTTATCTTTGCCTCTTAATTCTAAATTACCTTTCATTTTTATAGGGCCTTGTGGTTCCAGTTCTCCGGGATGCTGGTAGAATGAATTTTGCAGAAGTTGAGAAAGAAATTAACACCCTCGCAAAGAAGGCCACTGATGGCACTATATCAATTGATGAGATGGCTGGAGGTACACTTACAATCTCCAATGGAGGTGTCTATGGAAGTCTTCTGAGCACTCCCATAATAAATCCCCCTCAGGTTTGATCCTCCCGGTTTTGTATTGGTCGAATTTTCTGTTCAGCTCATGTCATCCCTGTGATTAATATTGGTTGTTTACTCGCTTGATATTGTAGTCTGCAATCCTGGGGATGCACTCAATAGTGAACCGTCCAATGGTCGTTGGAGGTAACATAGTTCCAAGGCCGATGATGTACATTGCACTGACATATGACCATAGGCTGATTGATGGAAGAGAGGCCGTCTTCTTTTTGAGAAGAATCAAAGACGTGGTGGAAGATCCCCGCCGTTTGCTCTTGGATATATGAAGCTTTGTCTACTAATGGTGCAGCTTCATATTTGCTAATATATTTGAGTTAACTATCCTCAAGGTTCGGTGAGTTGGAGTAAAATGCATCATATAGAAAGTTTTGTGATAATGTCCTTTTTCCTTGCAACCAAGTTATTTTCAGTTTGCGGCTTGAAATGAGATTCTTCATCTAATGGACAAAATCTCTCTTTCAACTCATAATTTGAGAGTTATATGTGTATTGTTCTCGCCCTTGTGCTTCATTTCAACTGAAGATTACCTACATTCTTGTCAGAATGAGACAAATATTTGAATAATTTGATGTTCTGCACTGATCTATTGTACTGTACTTTTCAATCTCATTCCCACGTAATTACATGCTTCAAAGATAATTCATGCACTCAACGTGAAGTTGGTAAAATTTCGCTGGAAGAAAACAAGCATTGAGGTGCCCCTAACAGTTGGTAGAATATTTGAGTAATTTCTTCAACGTACATAAAATTTTGAATAGTCCACCTAAACAAACACGTTTATAAATACACCAAAACAATGTATAAATCGTTGAGAAACACCTATGGTAAACTGGAGAAGCACAATTCAAAGAGTACATCCCACAAGGTCGATTTCAGGACAGAACTTTGCTCTACTAATCAACTATGGAGACTGAGCTTTGAGAAGGGAAAACCCGATTACATTCTAACTTCAATGCCTTCCTTTAACAAGTGCTCCTTCACAGATTGAATAGGCACCTGCAACACAGGATCATTAATTAAAGACAAGTATATACATAGTTGATCATCCACAACGAGTGATACGTCTCTTATAAGGTACTTAAGCAGATCAAACTGAAAATTTTGTTCAACTGAATACCAAAGCTAGAGATAGAAAAACTTTCAAACAAATGGAAAAAAAATTAAGAAGTTCTGGTTTTCTGTTAACACAATACCTCCTTTCGATGGAAAATGCCATCAGCAAGGGCAGCAGATGCATTTGTTTCCAAGAAAACTTCTGAGAAGTGTTCAACAGCTCCAGCACCACTACTTGCAATTACAGGAATGCTCACAGCATCTGAGATCAGCTTTATTAGATCTATATCAAATCCCTTCCCTTGACCTGAAAGAATTAAGTATACCACCATCAAAAAACTTACTACCAATTGCAGAGTGCATGACTGAATGGCATGTGTCCCTTAACATAACCATGCTTGTAAAGACATCCACAACACCCACTATCCATTTGAAGTTGTAAATATTAACATAAGAAGAAAATATAAAATGGAGAAGATAACACAGAGAAATAATGAGAAGAATTCATTGAATTTAAAAAAAATGATCCGAAGAAGAATGATCAATACAATCTGTGAACGTATATTTATATACAAAATAAGTAAGAGAAAAGCTAATACTAACAGATTCTATACATTCAGTAAAAAACAGAAAATTGTTATAAGAGCAGTATGATAGCTAGTCTTGCGTATCAAAAATGGTCTGCTGCCTATCTCCGCCTTGTTGCATAGTTGGGCTGCCCACTGATAAAGAAGCTGCTGGAGCTACTGATTTGGGCCGTGTGCTGGGTATTGAATTTGTGGATTTTGTATCTTGCAAGAGCCCCCCGCAAGATGGAGAATAGATGTCTACTATTCCCATCTTGGATAGATGAGTGAAGAATAGAGATGAAGTTAAAGCTTTAGTTAACAAATTCGCAAGTTGAAGGTGTGACTTCACATGTCTAGTGATAATGGATCCTTCTTGAATTTTATCTCGCACTAAGTGACAATCCAACTCAATGTGTTTTGTACGTTCGTGAAAGACGGGGTTTGTTGCAATATGTATAGCGGCCTGGTTGTCACAATACAATGTCACTGGTTGAGGATGAGGAATTTGAAGATCAGCAAGAATATACTTTTGCCAGGTAATTTCACAGCATGTGCTAGCCATTGCCCTATATTCGAGGATCTAGAAACAATAGTCTGTTTCTTTGATCGCCAAGAGATCAATGATTGTCCTAAAAAAAAAACAATAACCAGTGATGGACCTTCTAGAATCAGGGCAGGAAGCCCAGCTGGAATCACAATAAGCTTGCAAAAACAGTGAGAAGAAGAGGAAAATAAAATTCCTTGTCTAGGAGAACCTTTTAAATACCGCAGGATATTGTTGGCAGCCTGAAGGTGTGGAACTCTTGGTGTATCCATAAACTGGCTCAGGTTATGTACAGTAAAACTCAAGTCTGGTCTAGTAATAGTTAGGTAGAGCAGACGTCCAATTAACCTGCGATACATGGAGGGATCACTGAGTGGCTCACTTGCGGATTTGCTAAGGATCAGATTAGGATCCATTGGAAGCTTCAATGGTTTGACACCAAGAGTTCCTAAGTCAACTAAAATGTCAAGAGCATATTTCCTTTGGCAAATGTATATGCCTTTCTCTGATCGAGCCACTTCAATCCCAAGAAAATACTTAAGCGTGCCAAGAGTTTTAATTTGAAATTGAGAACTCAGAAATTCTTGCAAAGCATGAACAGACTCCATAGAAGTGCTTGCAACAAGAATGTCATCCACATAAATTAAGAGTGCTATGAAAGTGGATCCTTTAAGCTGAGTAAAAAGACTATAATCTACTTTTGATTGAACAAAGGGAATTGAATCAACAAACCCGAAAGTTTTGCATACCACTGTCGCGAAGCTTGTTTCAAACCATATAAACTTTTATTCAACTTACAGACAAAACTTTGTTCCCCTTTAGTGTAACCCGGTGGCTTCCTCATATACACTTCCTCATCTAAGTCACCATGGAGAAAAGCGTTGTTCACGTCAAACTGATACAAATGCCAACCTTTAATAGCTGCAATAGCCAAAAAGGATCTGATGGTAACCAATTTTGCTACAGGGGAAAAAGTTTCATGGTAGTCTATCCCTTCTTCTTGTGTGAAACCCTTGGCGACTAACCTTGCTTTGTACCGTTCTACACTGCCATCAGAATGATATTTAACTTTGTAAACCCACCTGCAACCTACTGCTTTCTTCCCAAGTGGTAAAGGTGTGAGAGTCCAAGTGTTATTAGTGTCAAGCGCCTGCAATTCACTTTCCATAGCTTTAACCCAATGAGGATTCTTTACAGCTTCACTATAACTAGCAGGTTCAGTATGAGTGGAAATAGATGAAGTAAGGGCAGCATGTCTGGGAGATAACCTATGATATGAAATTGTTTGTGAAAGTGGGAAATTAATACCTGAGGTTTGTCCCTTGATCCTTGACAATGAAGGAGAAGAAGTAGGATCTGCAGTGTGCAACCTGTTGACAGTGAAAGTCTTTCAAAAATTGAGGAGCACTTCTAATCCTACAAGATCTGCGAGGAATAGGTTCAGTATTTCTAATAGCTGTGGAATCAGTTTGTGTGACAGGTTCAGTAGGGCTGATTGCTGTGGAATCAATTTGTGTAGGAGGGGAATTTGAGACTCGAGAATCATATTGTGAAAAGGTGTAGGATTAGAGTAAAAGGTGTTGGGTGGATTTGTGAATAGTGACACCAAATATTGAAAGTTTGTAAATCCAAGCCGAAATTTGGACAGAGTAACGGCAAGGAAAAACACAAATAAGAAGAAGAAGAAGAAGAATAAAGACAAAGTCGAGGCAATAGTTGCATAGTTGGGCTGCCCACTGATAAAGAAGCTGCTGGAGCTACTGATTTGGGCCGTGTGCTGGGTATTGAATTTGTGGATTTTGTATCTTGCAAGAGAAGTTGCAAAAAATTACCTTCCCGAACTATGAAAGGCAGAAGAAGAACATCAAAGAAAAAGATACAAGAGTCACGTTCCAATCCCAGGCCCAGCTTGAAGAAAGGGAATGAGAAAAAAATCCACATATATGCACACAAACATGTATAAAAGCATTTTTTTTTAAAAAGCACTTCTGGTTAATCCATATATATTGTGAGACCCACGAGTACGAACCAACTCATTTCTTTCCATATATAATTTCAACCAATTATAATAACCTATCGAACAAGCACTAAGTTTTAATGATAAAAGAGCCCATGGTAGGAAGAATGCACTAAAATCGTGCGTACCATCATAGTCAATGCAATTTAGGAGTATTTCTCCAGCCCCCAATTCTTCAACAACTTTGGAAAGCTCATATGCTCCAATTGGTCGACCTTCTCGACCGCCATCTTAATATATATAATAATAGTATAGCCGCCAAAAAAATCCACACATAGTTTCCCGCCATTTTTCCCTGTTATTTTAGGAAACTTTGTAATTTTATTAATTATTTTAATAATTGAATTAGGAAACTTCAATTAATGCAAAATTAATTATAGGTGACATGTAATAAATGACCTATTGATTGTAAAAAATAAAAAAATTATAAAAAGATCAAATTGTATATTATTTTTATTCTTTTGACAATTATTGTAATATTTTGAAGTCAAAAAATATGCAATATATGTGTCAAATTCATGATCTTAACGAGAAGTTCAATACAAATTAACAAATGAGAGCAAACTCTAAATATATCATTCTTAAAATTGTCTCAAATAATAAAGGTAAAAATTATACTTATACTTTTTACTTTTTTCAATATTCAAATTCAATCTTTTTAATTTATCTCATCCAAGTCATAAAATGATATTTATCATTTCTTACCTAACTTCAATTTGACATAAATGATTAATTTCAAATATTTTTCTTATCAAATTAAAAGAAATAATGATATCCGATCTTTCTAAGTAAATTCAATTAAATCATTTTAATTTCTACAACTTCAGGTTTCGATAAACTCTTTGGTAATTTTGAAATTAATTTTATAAATTTACTCATTTTGTTCATTTATCTATTTTTTAATTTTTATAAATTTAAAATAAAATCAATTTGTAAAATATATACTACAGACTTTAACAATTAATTTATTGAATTCTATAGAAAATAAAAATATAAGGTTTTATCAAACTTATTCTATTTAAAAATAAAATATAGTCCATACATTTATTTAACATGCACAAAAAATAGTTTTGTGTGTGTGTGGGTAACATGGCCATTTTCAATACTTGGTGAAAAATAAAATGTCACATTGTATTTGAAACCATTGAATAGGAGTAAGTTTGATATAAACTATAGAAATGATTTTAAATGTGTGATTGAAAGTGAAATAAGGTAATATAAAAAATAAAATAATTGTCAAATCAATCAATTGAGTGGTTAAAAATTGATTTTCTTTTTTTAGAATGTGTGGTTAAAAAGTAGTATGTGCAATTGGCAAAAATTAGTTTTAAAATAATATGTGGTTGTTAATGAACATTAAAAAAAATTATTTTTGAATAATCAATTCTATATGAATAAATAAACTAATGAAACTAGATAATGAACAATTAACTGTTAAAAAAATGCAATTCATAACTTTTTTTTTTTTTTTTTTTTTTTGATATTTTGATTGTATATTGAATATACAATTTATGCATTAAAGTAAGAAATCTTATAGGGAGAAATAAAATTACAAATTATTCACAATTTGTGTATACAAGTTATTATTATTATTATTATTATTATTATTATTATTATTATTATTATTATTATTTTTATCGGGCATTGTATTTTTACAACTTATTCAATAAATATTATTTATTCCGTGCATCGCACGGGTGCGATTACTAGTTTACCTTAAGAATGGTCAAGTTTATTGAGCAAAAAGGATGTCATGATAGAAATATGCAAAGCATAACATAACATAACATACATAAGAATACCAAAAATAGAGATCTCAAATTCTCACACATTAGATAGTTGTAGAAACCAGAAACCATCAGAATGAAGCATATGTGAGATCATTTAAATCCCAACGGCATTCAACAAAAGAGTCCCATTTTACTAGGATAAAAAATAGCATCTACATATTGTAATCATGGTCAAAAATACTTTTGAATGACTATGTAGGTTGTAGGCTAGAAACATTGGGCAGGACCTATCAGCATAATAATTTGAACTTGTCAATCTGTGACACTCTGCAGGGCTAAACTTCCATCACATAGTATTCAGATCTTACCAACTGTCCAAGTATCTCACGTGCTCCGACTACTAGAAAATAACATTGAGCCTTAATCATTTATAAACTTGAACGGTTTAGCAGACAGAGGCTTAATCATTTACGATCTTCATTCTTAATCATTTACAACCTTCATTCTTGTCTTCTAGTCCTTTTTTTGGCTTTAAAATCCTCTCTCACTAGTATTAAATGAAAGAGGCCATTTCCATGAACACCTGACAAAGCAATCAAATTTTGGATTTAACCTTGCTATGCACGCAAGACAAATGTGAAAGCAAGAAATACGTACTGTGCATTGGTACCACGCGTATTTTTCTCCATTTGGACCTGTAACGAACACAAGAAGCAAATTACATACCGTGTCTACTTTTTAAATTCTTTTTATCAGCTTTCTCCATTTGCAACACAACTCTTTTACTTGTAAGTAGCTGAATTATCACTGAGCGTTTCAACATGTACAGTTTGTAAGTAATCATTGAAAGATTAGTGGGCTACTGAACAATGAAAAATTATCGATGGCCAGTTCTAAACAAAAGTCCCTTGCACAGAAATATATCGAATCTGCAAACCAAACGATTCCTAAGCATATTTAGTTAGAACTCTTCACTATCTCTCACCTGGATTTCTTACTCTTTTAGCCTTGAATTGTACATTATTAGGGTCATTCAAGTACACCCTTCGAGGATCAATGCTTACAGCAACCGCCTAATGTTAAATCAGATGAATTCATTAAAATTGGTGATGCCATTTTGGAAAGGGCAATGTAGAAGCAATTTGGTGTGTTATTTTTGGTATCAAGAACAAGGAAAGTGAAAAATTAGAATTGGCTAATGAACTCTACCTGATTTCCATAAACTCTGGAGATCTGCTCCAGGCTGCTCTTCCCAGTTTTTTCCTTAAATGGGAAATAATGAAACATCATAACTCAAAAAAGAAATTATACATACATGCATATATATGAACACAGAGAAGGATAAGTACTCTGGTTTTCAAGTATTCTTCTGCTGTATAAACTGCATCACTTCCAATGGAAACCTTATCTGCACCAGATCGGAAATATTCTGATGCAACTTCCAAACTAGAGTAGTACCTGAGAAAAGTTATGCAAATGTATACAATAATTTTAATCACCAAAGTTCATTGATAAAAAAAAAAATTGATCTATGAATTCAAATTTTCTTCACTCACAATGGAAAGAAAGTGAAAGAAATACAACTATTTAGAGAAGATGAGAATCTAGATCATGAACAATGGACAGCTCTATACCTGCTAGTTCCATCAATAAAATCTCGAATACCTCCTCCAACGGTCAATGGTACAAAAACATTCTTAGATGTATACCTCAATACCTACAAGGGGACAGAAATAGAGGTTGTTTTTAGTACTTATTTACATGTAGTACTAATGATTGGTGCCAAGGGAGCATAATCCACGTACATAGTTAAAAATTCATGTGAAACCAACCTATTATTCCAAACATTATAATAATTTGATTACATTACTATATTTTTCTACAAGTGCTAAAGCAAGATGGGACGACGAGAAAATGTAAACTAGAAAAAATACAGGATGCCAAAAAAGATACTCCATCCATCTCGTGAAGATAAACTTGTATTCCTTATTTGTCTGTCTCAAATTATTGGCAAGGGCGGACCCAAGAATTTAGTCCAGTGGGTGCGAGATATTGTAAAATGGATGAATCGATCAATAATATGTTGAAAATTTGAAGAAAAAAAAACCAAAAAAAAAAAAAAAACCAAAAAAAGAACAAAAGAAGAAAAGAAAATGGGAGCCAGTGGGTACGACTGCCCCTGGTCCCACTGGTTCCTAGGGGTGGACGAAATGACCAAACCGAACCGAACCGAACCAAACCAAACCGAGCGGTTTGGTTCGGTTTTATAAAAAAAAAATTAATGGTTTTGTTCTTAATATGGAGAACCGTTCGGTTCCGGTTCTTATTCTAGAACCGAAGCTGAAGCCAAATTTTAGATTTTTTTCTTTTTTTATTTTAATCAGTCTTAAAAGTTACAAAAATGAAATAGTCTAAATTCCATTTACCATACCCGGCCAAGCCCAACCCAGGTTCCAAAATCAGTATAAGGTCATAATTTTCAAACCCAATTAATTCTAACCTAATAGCGTCCAACACCAACATCCAGCACTCTGTCTACGACTCTACACTCCAGCGTCTTGTCTGAAGAATGAAGGGGAAGAACCGATTCTCGTGAACTTTGGAAAACGACAACAGCGATCCGCGGAGTTGGCTTTACCAAACGAACTGCGGTGAGAGTTGTCACTCGTAAGACGTGAACGACAATAGACAGCAGTGGTCAGACGTACTCAAACTAGTTTCTTTCAGGTTCGATTTTGTGCTATATTTTTTGATTTTGTAGTTTTGTGTTCGATTTTGTGGTTTTGTGGTTTATTGTTCGATTTTTTTAATTCAATTCCAGATTTGTGGTTTATTATTGTTCTGGTTCGATTTTGTTCAATTTTGTGGAGGGTTCTGATGATGATTGGAATGACTATGAGAATTTTGATTTTGGGTACAAGAAACTAAAAACTAGCAAACACAGTTTGTTTGGAAATGATGAGATTCAAAGATATTTGATGGAACCTACTGAGGATGTTTCTGATGAAAATTTTGACATTTTGAATTGGTGGAAGATAAATACTCCAAGATTTAAAATTGTCTAAAATTGCAAGAGATGTGCTTGCCATTCCTATATCTACAGTTGCTTCTGAGTCAGCATTTAGCACTGGAGGGTGCATTCTTAATTGTTTTAGGAGTTCTTTAACTCCTGCTACAGTTGAGGCTCTAATATGTACCCAAAACTGGTTACGGGAAGAATCTAGGCTTTTGAGAGTAACTCAAGACAGAATTTGCATCGAGGAGACGGAGTTCTACGAAGAAATTGAGTCTGGTAATGAAAATTTTATATTATATTTTCACATTACATTTTAATAATTGTACGAAATTAATAGTTTATTTATGTTTGTTTTTATTGTTTATATATTCCAGAGTTTCTCAAAGAGAGTTCAGAAGCAATGAAGTATTAAATGATTAATAGATGCCTCATTCATTGTTGGTAAGTGAGTAGTGAGCAATTCGGGCATCTTAGTTGTTTTTACTTTTTAGTAGTTTTTCTTTGTTTGACTATTTTAATTTCATATTTCATTTTTCTCATGTAGGTTTGATGGCTTCACATAAATGAATTGATTGGCTAAGCATGAAAGACGTCTTGTAACTTGATATAATTAATTCCTATCAATAACTCATTCATCTACATTTTTAAATCATTGTTATTAGACAATATTTTGTATGGAGATGTAACTTGATATTTGTGTATTAATTTAGACTTTGGTAAATGAATTTCATTAATCACTACTAACTTATGGATATGGTGTGGACGTATCACGTATGGTGATGATAATTTGTATTTATATTTGAAAATTCACAATGTATTAGGAACCAAACAAAACCAAACCAGAACTGAGCGGTTTGGTTCCATATCTTTATAAAAATGGATTGGTTCCATTGGTAGAAAAAACTATCGGTTCATGGTTCGGTTTGGTTCTTATAGAACCAAAACCAAACCACACCAAACCGAACCATGTCCACCCCTACTGGTTTTTCTACATGGGTCCGCCCTTGATTATAGGTCGCTTTCTTTATTAAAAGTCAACATATTTTTAAATTTTCTAATATGCTCTTATTTAATATTCATTGTTATCAACAAATATGAAATAATCATATTTATTACGTTATTTAATATAGGGATATATTAATAAAATATAAGAAAAATTTATATTTTTAACTACAATAATTGACATTTTCTTCTTAAGAAGCAAGCTTATCTTTAAATCGAATATTATATCCAAGAAAGGATAATTAAGAGGTGATTTCCAATTATGTTTAGAATAGAAAGTTGATTTCCATTTTCGATTTTTAGTATTTAAAATAGCTCTTCAATTATTATGGTTACTAACTTACTGTGCTACGTTTGGTTAGAGTATGCAAAGATAGGAGGCTGAGAGAGTTATTCTCGGAGTGTGGAACTCTGTATTCCATATCGCTATTGAATTGACATGTGTATTATTTATCAATTATGCCTAATACATAGACGAGACATTATTTTTATATGCACAATATTGAGTAGAAATCCGTCGAATAAATCGAGACTAACAAGTTTAAAAAGTTTAAATAAACATATAAAATGAATTTATCAGTAAAATATATTTAGAATTAAATAATAGAAAATGTGTGGTTAATAATTTGAATTCCTACGTACCCTTGGCTAGTTTTCGGACAAATTACAATGCAGAATTGCCCCCAGGGCACATCTCCAAGTGGCAAAGGGGATGGGTGGTAAGTGCTCAGCGCAGCTGTGTGCTTGGTTCGATTCCCCGCAAGGTGGAATTGGCCTTGTGGCAAGCGGGAGTTATTGAGATTTGCTCATGCTTACCATAAGCCCTTCCACCCTGGCTACTTGGAGGCATAACCTGGATTTACCTTCCCGAACCAATGGCCTTGGGCGTGGTCGGTTCGGGCCCTCAGGGTGTGGGCTATACCTTTTTTTTTTTTTTACAATGCAGAATTTGATGGAGAAGATGCTGCATTGCAAGTGGCATATCTGCCACCTCGTTTAGATATTTTTTTAAAAGTATATATATATATATATATATATATATATATATATTAATATACCAAACACAAAAAAGAGATTCAACAGAGGACAATCCGTTTGGCCACTAAATGTGGTGATGAAGACGTCAATGGTAACGTGGTGAAGTCATTGCTGAAGTCAGTGGAAAACCTATGTGTGAACAAGATGTTTCAACTTTAAATGCTAAATGCATAGATTTTGCACCATTATAGGTCAAAAAATGGACAAGTTACTTTGCCTAATTGTTGCATATTTTACCAGATTTGAGTGGATCGGCGGATCGAAAACGGTCAACAAAGTTTCAGTCTTCTCTAAAGCTAGCATCCAAATTAACACTAAATTTTATTTCATTCTAATAAGTAATTCTAATATCATTATAGCTTTTCGATAATAGACACATGTGGACTCTCCATCCTTTAATAAATACAATGATTTTATGTATGTTACTTGCTCTCTCCAAGAAGTTTGGTCTATCCTAGATCTTCTCATTTTTAAAAAGATCTTCAACTTGATCTGGTTTAGTATCAAGATAATCAAATAATATCACTTAAACGATTTGATATTCGATTGAATTCATTCATAAATATACAAAGAACTAAGATTATGACTCCGATTCCAACTCCGACTAGGGTGTAGTTGTTCTTAATCAGCCTACCTCTCCTTGATAAGGGAATGTAATTTTGCTAGGTATTGATTAGGTTAAGATAAAAACTATGAGCAAAAGTGGTGTTTTTATTTTTTATTGTTGCGTCTTATTTTATTGTATTATATACACATAAACATAGCAAAGAATATTGTACAAATTCCTTGTGCTTGCCTCATCATCATCACCTAAAAGAATTGGTTAAACCTAAACTAAATTCACTAATTCCAATGATAAAATCAAAATGGGTTGCTGCAAAATCAAGACTTTTCAAGCATATACTTAATTTGCTCGTTGACTTAAGTTTTCAAGTTGCCCAACAGACTTTTCTAATTAAAACAAGGGGTAAAGGATATATAAATGATTGACCCTCCAACTCCTCAAAGTCTTCTAGGCCTCATACCTAAAGTATGAACATGGAATAAGTTGACTTTGCCAAATGGAAACTTTATTTGGTTCACACTGAAATTCTAAACTTAAAAAAATTTGACTTCATCGAAGTCAACTTGTTCTTCGCTCAATCAACCCGTCTAGAAGAAAATCCAGAAGGAACTCTTAGCGATAATTAAGACAACAAATTGAAATTACAATCATGCTACATGAACAACTTTGTGGACAACTCACTCACATGGTTGGTGGGAGCCACACATACACTATGTGTGACTCCCACAACCCATGTGAGTGAATTGTTCACAAATTTGTTCAAAGTAGTTGTTCATTTAGAATTTTCCTTGAAATTATATATAGTCCTTGTTTAGTATCCATTAAAATTTTCTTATTTTTTACAGTAATAAATTTCAAACATCCAATAAAAACGAAGTCCGTAGTATTTGACTTTTCAATCAAATTTGAACGATCTATTTTTCTAAAAATCACAATTCATTTCAAAAAATCATTTTTAAAGAATACCATGCACACACATAAATATGAAACTATTTATTTTCTACTTTTCTAACAATTTGACTTTTAGACGAACTAATTCAATGTGATATGAAAACAATCAAAATCGATTTTTAATTATGAAATTCCATGTATGCACCCTTACGTACAAGTATTTGAACTTTTGGTAAAAGCTTGGTAGGTACTACTAGACACGTTGGATAGTATATGAATTAATTAAATAATATTTTTAGATGAATAATTAGGAAAATACGAAATTGCTATGTTGTCAGAAGTGGGCAACGTTATGTTGCCCACCCATCAATGAAAATGCGCCAAATGTCTTGAATCAGACACTTGACGCATTCTTATTGGTAGGTGGGCAAGATAACGTTGTCGATAACGGAACGTGACTGTAGGAAAATATAAAGGGAAAAGATGATAGTTTGTACCTAACGGGGAAAAATGTTTCCGTTAATAATGTTTCAAAATCAAGAATTCTTGATACATACACATCTACAATGCTTTCATGGCTAAGAACATCAATAATGCTAATATCATAATCTGTAATGGCAATTGAGATTTGAAATTCCTCTTCACTAACATTCGTAAATACAAAAGATTCTGCATTATAATTCAATTCTTCATCATAATCTTCAATGAAACTGCAGCTGTTCTCTTGAAGTTCAAGATTTTCTTCAATGTCAACTCCCCTGACTGTAATCCAATCTTCTCCCTCTGTCCAATTTGGTAGATTTGAAGCATCTCTGATCAAACTGCTGATTCTATCTGCCGGAGAGTAAGAAGATGAAGAGTTCACGGTCGGATTCCGGGAAGAATATACCGGAGTCTCAAATGAATCCCAAAAGCCTTGATCCAATACACTTGTCGGAGATTCCCTCTTGAATCCCCCACAATTATCTAACAATCCATGGAAAAATGAGTGTTCAAGAAGTTCTTTCGCTGTCCACCGGAGTTTTGCATCTCGTATTAAGCATTTGCTTAAGAAGTCCTTAGTCTGATTTGACAACCACCTTGGAAATTCCGGTACGTCACTGGAATATCCAATTCTGTACAGAGCTGATACCGGATCGTGCGTCTCCGGCCACGGGCTGCATCCGGTGGCCATTTCGATAACTGTGCATCCCAGAGCCCAAATATCAGCTGGGAATCCTTGTTCTTCACCACGAGCAACCTCTGGTGCCATGTAAGCCGGTGTGCCGGAAATTCTTGATTTTCCGGCAATTGCATCATCATCTTCTTGTATCAATTTAGCACAACCAAAATCTGCGATTTTGATACCATCTTTTCCGATCAAAATATTCTGACCCTTGATGTCTCCATGCACCACTCCATTCAGATGTAGATAACTCAATCCTCTTACCATTTGATGTGCATAGAGTTGAATCATAGACTCATCCAATGAACCACCCCGCTTTCTGACTTCATCGGATAACGCCCCGCCGGGAACATAGTCTAAGAAAAGATTGTAAATAGGATTATTTTCTTCCTCACAAGTAATCTGAGAACCTAAACAACTGATAACACAAGGAGAGCTGAGTTGAGAAATTATAGCCCCTTCTTTTTGCAAAAAGCTAGAAGAAGAAAGCTCGGTGGACTTCACGGCGAAAAGCTCGCCAGAGGAAGTGGTGGCAATGGAGACTGTGGCGGAGGAGCCCCTGCCTATAACGGGACCTCTTGTCCATTCCATTGGAGAGAACAAATTTTGTGAAGGTAGAAGAGTTTGTTGTGTGGGCCTAATTCCTTGAGTTGAGACTTGAGAATCTAGCAAAATACGCTCACATATATATAACCCCTATGAGTCATGTGTGACGTCATGATACCGTACATTTTATTTGTACTGCGCGTTAGACACTTGGAGAAAGTCAGAAAGAGAGGGTGGGAAGTTGACAACTTGCCGACCATAGGTTGCGCGTAGGATTAAACCCGTCCTTACGGACACGTGAACAGTTGCCCTGCCGTTGTATCGGTGGTGTTGGGTGGGGTTTCCTCTATTTCACCTAGCAGCAAATTTAGAACACCTTCAATGCAACAATGTCTATCACTTTTCTTAACAACAAATGACTACAAAGGGCTCATGTGACACAATTAAGGTTAGAAAATGTCTACCTCTCGAAATTGTCTTTGTCTATCATTAATTTAATATATATATATATATATATATATATATATATATAGCATTGAAAAAATTGTTTGATATAATGTCAATATTTTTTATCACATATGACATATATGCAGTGACATTGTTACATTCTAGTTGCTCTTAGAGCTTCCGCATTGTATATGCTAAAGTAGATATTAGTGACACAAGTTAGTAAGGGGCTGAATTAGTGTCTACATTAGATATATTAAAATACAAGTTAAGAGATTTTTTTTTTAACTAGATGTTAACTTTTTTGTTAAACTTAACAAATATTTTAACTGATGACATGACAATGTTAAATTGAAAATGTCCGATGATTTACGTCCATTCCCAAAGCCCCCACCCCTACCCCATCCCCATCCTCATTCCCTATTTGTTCATTTTTCTTTTTATATATTCTTATTCTTAATTTTTTTAAAATCGATAAAATAAAATAAATTTTTATGATTAGTTAAAGTTACCACATTCAATGCGGATGTTATTGGGATTGGAAACAACGATTTCAGCAATAATCATGCCTGATGCACAGCTAGTCAGCTACGGCGGTGGAAGGACATTGTTACACTAATAAATGTTTTGGAAATTCGTACAGTTTTTTCATAGGAAAAATAGGATAATCCAAATCTACATGTTCACAATGGTCATTCAGGACAAAGGTATAGGATTCAAGTTGTTCACATTGCAATCAATTTGACTTGTTTGCAGCCAGCATTAGAGTAGCTGTTCGAAGCGAACCATGATGCCTAGCTAGTTCTATATTGCTTTTACAGGTTGCCTCCATTTGGCAAATTATTTATAAATGTCATATTTTTTCAAATAATTTTTTATTTACACACGTTTTTAATCACATATTTTACCTCGAATTAATCAAATAAATAAATTTAATTTGATTCAACTATGCAAAATGTGTATATCTAACTCCATAATAATTTTAACTATCACAAATCTATCTTTTCTTTATCTTTCTTTATTTAAAAAGAAAGTCTACTCTTGTGATAGGTTAAAACCCAAGGATGAAGTCCTAACGTTTAAGTAAAGGCACGACGCACGAGTAACAAATAGGCGGCACATTGACATGGTTTAAATGAAAGTCTTCAACAAGTAAAGATTGGGGCGCTTTGGAATTCGAATGATTGATACCAACACAAAAAAACTTGTCACTAGCTCGATTTTAAAATGACTTACTATGTTGAAGGAAAAAAGAAAACGTTAAAGATGGAGCGAAAATTCTTCTAAAAATGTTATTCATCATTAAATAATAACGAATCCCTAATTCATTGTCAATGCATCACAACTCTATTGAACAATGAGTATATCAAATTGTCATCATTAAAAATGCAGTATAAACTTCCATAATTGTGATGAATAGCACTACTCAAATACTTTTGAGGATTGCGTGGACATATATTAATGTATATACTTAATGCACATTTATAATGTCAAATAAATGGCGATAGATTAACATTTAACTTATCTTTTTTTTTTTTTTTGTTCGATCTTTAATTCATCGCACAAAACTTCGACATCATTATCTTTCACTTGATAATGATAACATTTTATGTATATTAGCCTCAACCGTCCATAAAGTAGATTCTAATATCCAAAAGCTCAAATGGTGGGGGCTATCATGGAGGGGCGGTGATACTGCTGAGGATTTTGAATGTGCAGGCAGCAAGCAAAGACAAAGCTAGTGATTGAAGGTGACAACAATCGGTGGAGCCAATGCAATCTTTTTTTCATGGCAATCCTCTCCTGAGAATCAAAAGTTGTGGACGAAGCGATTAGGATTATTAAATGAGACGAGTCGAGTTTGAGCTGGTTCGCTACTTGGCTTGCACACATGCCGACGAGCAGGTCACATGATCAAATTGTTACTTGACTCACTAGTGAAACTAGTCGATGAACAACTCACTCTACTTAACACACTTAGATAGGATTCGATACTATTGATGAATTGGGAGATTGGTTTCACATTGAAACCCGCTTTATACGACGCTTTACATGACGGATTCAACAACCACCCACAAAAAAAAGGTGCTTTTGTCAAAACTTTTTCAACTTATTAAATATTTTCATTTTTAATGTCTACATTCTTCTCTTTTGCTACTTTTTCCCTTTGGAACAAATTCCAGTATTCTTATTTCTTCAGTGTCAACCGCCTTTTGTACTTGAGTTCTAAAATTTCTTTTAGGGATTTGAGTTCTTTTGAAATATTAAGGGCATGTTTTGCAAAATGTTTATAAATAAGCAGTTGAGAGGGTCCTACGAAAAATGGAATAAAAAGTAAAAACTAAAAGTGACTCGAACAAAAATATTTATATAAAAAAAAAAAAAAAACTAAAAACGTAGAAAACACTCGAACCTTTCTAGCAAAAGACTCCAAACAAGGAAGGTATAGACTTTTGCTAGATATTGGATTAGGTTAAGCTAAAATATAATTATGATAAATAAGCATAGTCAAACAACATTGTAGAGACGTCTGGTTCTTGCCTCTTCACCACATTATTAAGTGCTTCTAGATGGCCGTTAGGCCCCTTTACCCACAAATCAAAAAGGTTTGTGACGTGGATACATTTCTCAACAGTGAAAGGAGGGTGGTTTAAAGATCAATCTCGCTTGATCAGGGGTTCGAATCTGATCATTGTCAAGTTAAAAGGTAAGTTCTCCCTCTCCACTCTGGGAAATATAATATGCGATTTACATCCTTTATCAAGATCCATGGTAGGACAAGTAGGGGCCCCAAAGTTGAAGTTCAACCTTTTTTTAAAAAAGTTTGTGACAAAGTCAAGTCATTGGGTGGTGATAATTTTTTGAGTAGTAGATTTTTTTTTTTTTTTAAAAAAAGTAGTGCAAAATATTAAACATGGGTTCTTTAACGTAATCATTACAATATATAAATTAATTTATAATTAAATAACTCAATTTTTCAAAATCAATTTTTAACATTAAACTTTTTTTTGAAATCACGTTTTAACCACACATTTTACCTAAAAACAAAAATAAATCATTATAAATGGCTTATGCTTAAAGTTGCTCGTCCAACTTTTCCAATAAACTATTGACCCTTCAAACCCTCTAGAGTCTTTTATGTTCAAACCAAATGGAACAGGTTGACTTTTCAAAGTACTCAACTCTGTGTATGTTCACACTATAAAAGTATGACCATGTAAATTGACTTATCTACAGAGTCAACTCTTCGACGGTCTAATAAATAATTATTTTATTTATCTAACCATTCGAGTTTTTAAACAAGTTTATTTACTTCAACCTAAAGTCATAAAATTAATTTGACAAATACTTTCAATCAAATCTCATTGTCATCGATTTATGGAATTTCGCCCCAGTTTGATTTTCATTAAAATTTGCTCATTTTTTTACAGTATTCAATCTTAATCATTCACTAAAATTCACAATATTTGATTTTTCAACCAAGTTTCAACCATCAATTCTCATAAAAATAACTATTCATTTTTAAAAAACTCAATTTAAGTCCTTATTTGGTCCCCATTTTTTGTAAATCATATTTATTCAATACTCAATCTCAACCATCTATTTTATTCAAGCTTACCATTTTTTACTTTTCAAACATTTTTTAATCACGCATCCTCCCAAAAATATTATTTCAAACCATATTTTTTCCCAAATAATGGATATCAACAAGGGCTAACTAAAATCAACATATGAATGCAACATGAGATTTTAGTACGCACTAACAAATTCCTTACATACGTATTAGTACTTTTGAACGAATCCGTTAGAGAACTAGAAAACGAAAGAGATGCTAACAAAAATTGAATGGCAAAAAAGTTTTTATTAATAACAAATCAAGAATACTTGATAGATACACATCTTTAATGCTAATATCATAAGAAAAACAATCAAAAAATGAATCCTCAATGGCAATTGAGATTTGAAGCTCATCTTCATTGGCATTCATAAATATATGAGATTTTGCATTAGAAATCAAGGCTCCGAAATCTTGAATGAAACTGCAGTTGTTTTGTTCAAGATTTTCTTCAAAGTCAATTCTCCTTACTGTAATCCAGTCTTCTTCCTCTGTCCAATTTGGTAGGTTTGAACTTATTGACAAAGAATCCCTTTTCAAACGGCTGATCCTATCTGCCGGAGGATCAGGATTCCGGGAAGGATACACCGGTGACTCCATTGAATCCCAAAAGCTTTGATCCAATACACTGGTAGGAGATATCCTCCTGAATTCTTTTAATTCTCCACAGTTATCACCCAAACCGTCGAAAAATGAGTGTTTAAGAAGTTCTTCGGCTGTCCACCGGAGTTTTGCATCTCTTGTTAAGCACTTGCTCAAGAATTCCTTAGCCTTTTGAGACAGCCACCTAGGAAATTCTGGTACATCACTGGAATATCCAATTCTGTATAAAGCTGATACCGGATCATTCATCTCCGGCCACGGGGTGCATCCGGTGGCCATTTCGATAACTGTGCATCCCAGAGCCCAAATATCAGCTGGGAATCGTTGTTCTTCACCCCGGGAAACCTCCGGTGCCATGTATACCGGTGTACCGGAGAATCTTGATTTCCCGGCACTGGTATCATCATCTTCTTTTATCAATTTAGAGCATCCAAAATCTGCGATTTTGATACCATCTTTTCCGATCAAAATATTCTGACCCTTTATGTCTCCATGCACAACTCCATTCAGATGAAGATAATTCAATCCTCGTACAATTTGATGCGCATAAAATTGAACCACAGACTCGTCTAATGAATTCCCCTGCTTTCTGATTTGATCGGATAACGCCCCGCCGGGAACATACTCCAAGAAAAGATTGTAAATAGGCTTATTTTCTTCCTCGCAAGTAATATCAGAACCTAAACACTTAATTACGTAGGGAGAATTGAGCTGAGAAATTATGGACTGCTCATTCTGCAAAAAGCTAGAAGAAGAGAGCTCGGTGGACTTCACGGCGAAAAGCTCGCCGGAGGAAGTGGTGGCTACTGAGACGGAGGCAGAGCTTCCCCTGCCTATAGTGGGACCTCTAGTCCATTCCATTGGAGAAACAAGACCTTGTGAAGGTAGAAAAAGCTAATTGGGTGATTTTATCTTGGGGTCTTTTATACATAAGAATCTTCTGTTGTGTGACGTCACGCTGCCGTGCATTTGTTCTTCCACCTTTTGCCCTTTGAGCGAGACACGTGGCAAACAGACAGAGGAAGTTTAACAACTTAAGCCGACCGTGCCGACGATGCCGTCCAAATGGTACACGTGAACATCCAGCCTGGTAAGATTTACATGAGAATTGAAAATAACGATTTCTGCTGTATTTCGTGTACAGCTATCCAAGGTTGGTCCAACAAATTCCTACAGTTTTCATTGTAAAAACAGAATAATCTTTAAAAACATAAGGTGACAATGTGAAGTCGTGGCAAAACCATAGGATTTCATATGGTTTTACATTTTGTAATGATAAAAAGTAGTTGGATGTCCAATGATGATTAATTACATATGACTTCAAGTTTAATTTGATTCAATTTCGAAATTATGGGATGCGTGTATCCTTCAATTTCTTTATTTTGAATTTTAGCCCGGTAATTAAAGTGCATTATTTGTAGACTTGAATGTATATGGTATACATCAGTCATCAATATCAGATGTCAATAATATCTACGGATCCAATAATCATTGAAGACTCAACACAAATTGATTTACGAGTACTGTATGTAGGTAGATTTAAAAACCCGACATGAATATGGGTCGGAAATGCATTTTTCTACAAGACATATCTTATTCGCATACCTATTTGTTGCATTAACTAAAAGCAAAAAAAAAAAAAAACCTACTTCTCTTATTCTCTCAAACACATACCACAGCCACACTCATCTCCAAATATTTAGCCACACTCATCTCCAAATATTTTGCATTCTCTCTTTCCCAAGTTTTTCAATTCTTTTCTTCAAGATCTTCATTTAAATATCTTTTAAATATGTTAATTAAATATTGATTTCTTAAAAATATGTTATTGATTCTCGTTAGTTTTTTTTTTAAAAACTTAAATATGTTAATTAGTTTGTCATATTTGCCTTCAATTCTCTTTATTGAAAAAAATAAACAAAATGGTTGCAAAATAATAATAATAATAATAATAATAATAATAAATTAAAGGGTTTTTAAATAGGTGTGGAATCATACCAGCCTCCGACTCAATCCTGACCCACTTCAATGAGGTGAGTATATGAGTCAGGTATGGAGGCTAAAAATCCCTAACGTGTAGGGTATGATTTGTCAGACTCAACACATACCCGGTTCATTGTCATTCCTAGTATCTCTATCATCACTATTACTACTAATATATATATTATAAGGACTTCGTATTGTATGGTTATTTTTTCATTGTTGAAGTTATAATTACTAATATTACCTCCTTTAACATAAACATAAGAGTTAAACAAGATTTTACATAACACGATTTATTAATAATAGTGTTTTATCCGTGCGATGCATGACATTATATCGAAACATATAATTACGACTTCAATATTTTCTATTTTTTTTTTTTAATTATATGTCAAACATGTTTATAATGAAATAGATAGAAAAATAATAAAATGATACTTTAATTAATAAAGTTGCAATATTTTCACAATAAATTTTGAAAAAACTTCTATATAAACTACATTCGTAGTTGAGTTTGTTCTATTTCCATCTTTGTCGTAAATGATCATCTTCAAACCACTGTAATTCGTCACTCTAGAGACCGCAAAGAACAACTGTCCATGACTGAAAACTGGCTTCTTTAAATAAAAAATCAACCTTGAAAAGTGATTTTCCTTGACTCTTGTTGATATTCATAGCATACGAAGCTACCAACTAAAATTGTTGCCTCTTGAATTTGAAAAACAATCTTGCATGTGTTTGATTGAATGTATGGAAAATAGATGGTTAGAAAATATTTTTTAGGAATTAATTTGTCTGAAAATTATGTTCTTGATAAATGTCAATTGGAAGTGTCGAGTAAAAAGTAGGAAATTTTCCTAAATTTGTTGTTTGGTTGATATTATTTTTCATTGCAAATAAAATAAAATTTAGCTATTTTAATTAAATTTTTTTCACTCATGTGTACTTGATAATAGTAATCACATGTGACAAAAAAATATGTTTTCCACCTGAGGAAAATATTTTCAAGGCAAATGAGTTAAGTGTCATTTAATTTGTTATACCTTGAATAATATTTTTCAAGGTAAATTTTTCAATCAAACGTCAAACAAATACAAAAAAGGAAAAACATTTTTCATGATTTGACATTTTTTAAGCAAATGCCAGTGAATTAGACACATCCTAAATTGTGTCAGTGCATCCTCGGAATAAAAAATTTGTACCTTGCAGAATTGCTATCAAGAAAGTTTGCTTCAACAATGTGATTTCCAAATTTTGTAACAATTAATCTTATACCATTACACATCCCTACAAAGTGATCAACATTCCACAACAATATAAAGATATAATCAATACATAATAACTTTGAAAATATTTTTTGTTTGTACTCACAAAAAAGGAGAAGACTTTACAACAAAAATTACATGAACTATTTAATTTAAAAAATAAATAATAAGAAATTAATAAACATAAAAAATTCAATAAACTTAGGCAAATATAGTAGGAGGTCAAATGTACAATATAAACAACATGTAATATACAAATGTAATAGTCATACATGAATATATAATTCGTTCAAAATTAAAATTTCTAATTATAAAAGGATATAAAGTACAAACAATGGTAAAAAATAATATAAAAAAGTTAAGTGAAAAGTTTTAAATTAAAATGACATAAAGATTTGCTCATTAAATAATAAGTTCGAAAATAATTTTTGTTTTTACTTACAAATAAAAAGGAAAATAATTTTAAAAATATACATACATTCAGTTATTGCTACAAAAATTACTTTAACTATTTAATTTAAAAAATAAATAATAAAAAATTTAATAAGTCTTGATAGTAGTGGTTCGAATATAATCCAAATGTAAACTTAAATAGTCAACACATGAATTAACAAATAGTTAACCATATTGTAATCAAACATTTATTAACCAAATAAATATTAATCAAATAGTTAACAACATTATATTAAAACATTGTGTTCATACTAAACTACTTAATATTAACCACATAGTTAATTTTATTTTAGTCAAACATTTATTATACAAATATAGTTAATATAAATATTTAATCATTACATAATAAGTCCTTGTTTGGTATTCATTAAAAAGAAAAAGAAAATATGTTTATTATAGTATTCAATTTTAATAATACATTTCAATATTAAAGTATTCTGTACATAAATTCATTTTTTTTTTCTTCATTTTCAGCCATACAAAATCACGCCAATCACTATTTAATTCAAAACACTTTTAAATAATGTACATCAAGTTTGTAAATAATTTTAAGTTTTGCTTAACAAAAATAAAAGGGAGAATAATTTTAAAAATATACATCTAGAAAAGTGTTGCTACAAAAACTACTTTAACTATTTGATTTAAAAATTTAATAAGCTTAGGTAAACATAGTAGTTGTTTGAAAATAATCCAAATGCAAACTTAAATAGTCAATAATTCATTAATCAAATAAATATTTATCAACTAATTAATCATATTGTAGTCAAACATTAATTAATTAATAGTTAACCAAATTGTGTTCGCACTATGTGTTAACATTGAATCACTAAATATTAAGCAAATAGTTAAACCACATTGTATTCACAACATGTGGTCACATCAAACCACTTCTTTACTTTTATATATAGATATATATTTCTTAGCCCATGTTCGGATAAACAATAGTGATTATAAACCAATCTATTTGACTTTTCGAAGTAATATGTGTGGTTAAACCAATTTATTTGATTTATCGAACAAAATTCAAAATATTTGCCGCAACCATCGGTAAAGATGGAAGGGTGGGAATGGGTATGAGGAACGGGCAGTGATACCAGTGATGATACGATGATATAAATGAGTAGGCTTGTGATTAAAGGTTCTTAATGTCACCCAGTATAATCTTATAATTCAATCCTGGCGAATTCCTCTTCAAATAAAAAGTTCGATCCGTTTCGATTCGATACTAGCGTGAGCACTTGGGGACATTGGGTTCATAGCTGGAACCCTCATAAATTTGGAGGATTCAACCACCACTCACAAAACACCGCTTCTGTCAAAAAACTTGGAGTATTTTTTATTTTTTATTTTTTAAAACTTTTAAGCTCATATTTTTTTTTTTTTTTTAAAACCCTCAAATTCACTTCAACTGTGATGCTTTTTCAATTCAACTGTCTCCTTTCCTTTCCCACCTTTCCACTTCAGCTGCAATTCTTCTTTTCGCAGTTGTCGAATTTACTTTAAACAACACAATATATGAAGCTATATTCAAATAGTTAACTAAAAAGTTTGAATTTGCCCTGGTACCTGTGACGGAAAAAACAGATTTTACCCGTGTATTAGAAGAACTTACATGTGGATTCTAATCTTTCTTGAGAACCCACTGTAATACACGGGTAAAATCTGTTCTACCCGTGATTGGTAACAGAGCAAAACTACTAAAAAGTTATGGCCGGATATATTAGTAACCTCTGTGGGCTTTCAGTCGTGTGCTTAATGCTAAGCGTTTGACACTACAGTATTTGATGAGTGGAAATCGCGGATGTGTTGATTAACTAATGGTTCTTTGTAATTAATGCAACCATTTGGTTCCATTTGTAGAATCGAAATTGAACTAGAATTGGCATCGAAATCGGAATCGAAATCAAATGGTTCTGATTGGCTTGGTTCGATTCGATTCTGAAATCAACATTTTGAAATATAAAAAAGAGTTAAATTTAGTGAAAATTGAAAAATGGTTAATTATGATGAGATATTTACAAAAGATAAAAAAAAAAAAAAAAAAATCTCAATTCCAAGAATCATAACCATTTGAAACATACTCAAAATTTAATCGAATCAATTATTTGATTTGGTCTCATCATTGTTGTGTTCATCAAATTCCAATTGAAGAACCACTCCGACGCATGTATACATAAAGTCAATATTGTAAATTTGCAAAACAACATGTTTGGTTTTTTTTTTTTATTTCTCTGAATACAAACACAAATTAAATAAAAAATGGGAAATCTTGCAAAATTTGGCCTCATACATATATCATTTTATCACAAAAGAACTTGCTATTTACTTAATTTTAATGTCTTTTACATCTTATTAAATTTAAATCTCATGATAGAAAGTAATAATGTTGTTTTAAGCTCATGTACAGTTTGGTCACACAAATGATGATGATTAAATGTCTTAAAACTATTAGCTTGTCCTCTTTCAAAATAGTAATGAATGTTTTAGATAAAACTAGTATCATACCCGTGCATTGCACGGAAGAACAATACCAAATAATTTTATCGTAAATATCATTATACAATAGGAAGAAAAAAAATTGAACATAGTTCGATCCTAACACAACTTAAGAAGAATAAAAGAGTCCAAATAATGAGAAATTCCATTGGAAAACGTCTTCTATTATGTTACATAAACAAAGGTGCAGTCCTTTATCTTTCTTGATAGTGAATTTCTAAATTACATATTTTCGTTTCCTTAAATAATTATTTAACTAGTTTCACACAAATGAGATGCACGAATATATTCACTTGACAGCTAGATTATTAAAAAAGTACAATTGTAAAAATGCAACAAAAACTACAAAACAGTAGTCTATCCATTGTATGACGCTATAAAAAATGACAAGCTCTAAATTCAAAGGAAATCCATGAGCTTTCATGTAATCATCTAAGTCCCGATCACCCCGTCAAATGAAGCTAATGTAGATTCCAAGTAGTTGTTTCCTTGAAAATAATGGACTTGGAGTGCTTGGCCAACCAAACCAACTTTCTTTCCAACGCTCTGCTTTACTATCCAAGATCCCTATGAACATCAATGATTTAAATTGTTTTAAGTTTGAAGAGATTAATATGGAAGGGGTAAATCGAATGCACAAAATACCTTTGAAATGTATGGTATAAGCTTAAACCTTGAGTTTCTAAAAGCATCGTCTCCACTGACAAAGCATTTCTTCCAAGGGAGTTATTAGCATGTGATATAGGGCCAAATTATGTGGAATTGTTCCTGGAACCTGATTCAGTCGCCAAACATCAACCACTCACTCAATCCTTGATGAACTGTAGATGGAACTTGATAAAAGATTGAATTACCTGCATGCTAACATATTTCTACGTGTGTTTGCAGATACTATTTTTAGCTAATTCAAATTCAAATTCACAGAAACAATTCAGAAATCATATAGCAAACTTGAATGATGCCTCCTGGCAAGATCATCTTCAAGCATGTCAGATCTTATCCAATTTGTAGCAACCATTTGCATCAAAGTACTTTTTGCTTTGATATTATTAAACAAAATAATTTTCCAAAATTAGACGTTGAAAGACCGATTTCGTTGCAAAATGAAAATATCATATGAACTAAATTGCACATATAATTCTCACAAAAGCATTAAACAGAAGTTGAGAAGGGGATAGTGATCCTCAAGGATGACAATTTAGAAACTCAATTACTCTTATGATCTTATAATCATGAAAATCGTCTTAAATAAGCGCATTTACCATGTGCACTTCACAGTCTTGACTGCATTTAATCCTCAATTACTTTCTATCAATTTACATAGCAAAACAAAATCTTTTTGGCTCGGCTCTTTTTATCTCAACCCGCAACGTTTTACATCAAAGGAGTTCACAAAATTATTCCAAAGAACAAGAATGTGTAGGAAATTTGTCAACTTACTTCTTTGTCTCCAAGTTCATACATTCGGCCATCTAAAAATATCATTTCAATAGAATCTTCATTCTCAAAGGTCACAAAGCCAAAACCTCAAGACCGACCAATATTGTGATCCATCATAAGTATATGCTCCACAATGTTACCATTATATAATATTCAAAATCATTTGTTCTACAATACTGATTTTAATTTTCTATGAGTTGGTAAATAAAAATTACCATGAATAATTACCTTCATGTAATGTCAGTGAAAGACCACCGACAAATATTTCTTTGTTTTCAGGACTCCTCTAACCTGCATGTCCTTTCTAGGGATTGTTCTCTTCACTGCCACCTAAAGAAAAAGTCCAAATAAATTCACCAGTTAGAAATTTCTTCCTTAATGGAGGACGAAAAAAAAGGAAATGCGATTAAAGGAGATAAAGGGAAACTCATACTGCTTTGCCATTAATGACATGCTCCTCTCGCATACCCCTATTAACAACTTCAGGATCAGCGAAAGTAAAAAATCCAAAGCCACATTGTCTTCCAGAGATTCTGTCTAACATTATCACTGAATCTCTAATTTCTCCGAACTACAGAATTAACAGCTGAATAATTATGAAAGGTAAGCCAAAACGCATAACACATAGATTACTTCAAAATCTTAGTTTAAGAGGCATATACGTTGTGATCATCTAATAGAATGTGAAAGCAAAAATAAATAAATAAATAAATTTACATGGATTGGAGATAATCACCTGCTTAATTTCTGGAGAGCTGGGATTTAAAGGGCCAAATCTTCTCGTTCCTCCGGATCATCGTCGACGGCTTCATTGTCATGAGCAAAAATTTCTTCATGCTCCCAAACATCACCTAGAGAATAAAAATATGTATAAATTAAATCAACCCTCATTCATGTTTAAAAGAACCTCAACTAATAACAACTAGTTTTTACCCGTGCGTTGCACGGAAGTTGTAATTCGTGTGAGTGATTTCAAAAAAAAAAAAAAAATTATTGACCGTCTATAGTTCACATAATAAGGGGAAAAAAAAACATTTAAGATTTTCCCACTTCATTCAGTCATAAATTAAGATAGTAATAACCCACTTCATCTCATTCTAACAAAGAATTATCCACTTCTCAGCAAAAAGATTTTTGCATCAATACTTCTTTTTGGTATTATAAATAAATTTATATTTCTGAAGAATTTATAATTACATTGTAAAAGCATTGATTATCTGTTATAGTCACTTAATATTTTTCATGATCAAAGAATCTCAAACCTAAAATACTTAGAAGTCTACTAATAATCAGTAACACCGGCATGCTCAAGTCAACATATCTGAGTGTTTTCATTCTCATTAGAAGTCATTTATACATGTTGAATTCTAAAGAGAGATTAACAAAAAATAGTAACAAAATGGCTCATCAAAGGCATCAAAAGACTATTAAACAATGATTTTCTCCTCAATTCTTCCTCAATGGTGGGGTCCCAGAATTGCATAACAAAAAAAAAACCCTCATGCATGAATATAATATACAATGTGAATAGAAAAACTGCATAAATGAAGCCTAAAATACGCACATAGTTAAGAAATCAGAAATTGGCTAAGAGCAAAGAATAAGCGATTTATCACCGTTGGCAATACGGGTGATATCATGTTGAATATCTTCCTATATAACCACAAGCATGATTTTCTTGAAAGTGTCTCTATCAGTATGCCCATTGAGTCCATTTCTTTTCAAGTACTCAACATGGCAATTTCTGGGGAGAATTTCAGCGAGCACCCTTCTTTGAACTTGATCAGCATTTCTTTGCACATCCTATGAACCTATCAAGTCATGAAAATAGTTTGGACTGTTTTGTGATATCGGTCCTCGTCCATTTTTCACACCGAAAATATCCATTCACTGCCAAGTATATTATATTAGATATTTTCTTAAGTCCAATCATCAACTGCCAACGATAGTATTCTAAACAAATAATAAAACCCAAAAAATCATATATGACACCAAGGTATCAAAGTACAAAAAAAAAAAAAAAAAAGGTCGCATAAGAGTCCAAGACATCAATACATGTACGTAATAAAAATAGATCACAAAAATGTCAGTATCTCTTACGAAAGCAAACAACAGTTCAATTTCACTATAGAAGCAACGAAAACATAGCACGCTAAAGATTAAATGTCATGCCAAAATATTGAAGTTCATTGAAGTTCATCCTCCATTAGCAACTGCTTGATTATTGACAAAGTAGCCGATATGGCGGCCTGGCTAGCCACAACAACAGCTAGTGTTGCAATAATGAACATTGGCCAGTATATGCCATCTGTAATTTAAAAGCTTGTTTTTATTAGAGTTGAAACAATGTGGTGGTCTTGAAATCGACACTATATGGTTCTTCCTAATCAATATTATATAATGAAAATGCTTCTTATTTTAGAAAGAATTTTGTAAATCAAGATTTAGTATTCTACCGTCAACACTTAAGAATGATTATTGGAAAAATTTAGCTTCCGTTTGATAAACTTTTTTATAAACAAATTTATAAGCAATAAATTTTGCTAAAAAAGAAGAATAGCCTTGAATTTGGCTTGGTTGAGAATAGGGGCATCACATGTGGCTCTCAGATGAACAACAACTGTATAAAAAATATATATTAGTAAAATCGAATCACTAATATTACCTATCTAGGTAGTGTAATGATTAATCAGTTATCTTAAAAGAGACAAATCATCTATAGTTCAATCCAGTAATGACTAAAAAATTTGAATCCCCATAAATTCAATTACAACATTGATTACATAAAGCTTTTCCCATAAATGATTTGGTTTCCTACTTATCTAATAAAGATAAACCACAACTAAGTCCTAATGATCCAAAAATCCTAATTCACTCTTTATGTAATCTGAAAAGAAGAAAACTCTGCCCTTTATCCCCAATATTCATTAAGACATTTTGAGAGTCTTACTTTGGGCAAGGGATTCATCCTCCATCTAGAGTATGCGATTTTGTTTTTTGCGGAGGGCTCCAAGGCGTTTGTTGATTACATCACTACAAAAAAATGGAATTTTTGCAACACTTAAACGACAACATTAAGTAATTAAATGTTGGTAAAAGGGTCAATGACAACATTCAGTCATTCAATGTTGTCTTTGGTTCATATTTTTGAGATTTATCTCCTTTTGCAACGTTAAAAAATTGTTGCTTTTGCAACACTCAAATTAAACTTTTGCAACTTTTTCAAATGTTGCTAAGCTTTTGCAACGTTGAAAAAGCTTAGATTATTGCAGGGTTAGAAAAATGTTACAAAAGCCTAGGCTATTGCAGCGTCTTTCAAACGTTGGCTTTGGCAACGTTTTTTAAACGTTGCAAAAGCTTAGACTATTGCAGCTTTTTTCAAATGTTACAATAGCTTAAATTTTGGGGGCTTAATTTCAGATTATTTAAAGTTGATTGACTAAATTACAATTAACATAAAACTCAAAAAAATTAAAGCCTATTCCCCACCAAGAAAATCAATCTCTTCCCCCTCACTCTCTCAAGTAATTTTGCAGAATTCAAAACTTAAAATAATTAAACTCTCATTTCTCTCCTCTATAACAACAAAGAGAGGAGAGAAGGCCGTGGAAGGGGAGACGTCCCGTCTCCGATCTCCCAAATCGTCGGCTGTGAGGCGGGCGATAGCGCCACCGCCACGAGGTGGCGACAGGGAATGAGTGTGTGGGTGTGTGAGAGGTGGAATGGTTCGGCTAAATTGTGCAACCGAGGCTCGATGTTGGCTTTGGGTGCGACTTCGGTTCGATCGAAGCGGCAGAAAGTTGAGGTAAGGGTTTGGGCTTTGTTTATATTTTGATTTTGGGTTTGGAGTTAAGGGGGATTTTGAGGGCAGTTTTTCTCGATTTGGTGGTTGCGGTCGGTGGTTTGTGGTGTTGGGTGGTGGTTCGGTTTTGTGAAATCTTTATCCAGGAACAGATTTACTCTTCATCACAAGCTTCAATCCTCAATGCGATTACTGCTCGAAAATCGATTTTCTTAATGAAAAATATTGATTTTCATGATTTGTAGGTTTTGCTTCTTACTGAAACTGGAAACACCAAAGATGACTTGAGGCTTCCAATGGATGAAAATGATCTGATTGGCATTATATTACTAGTTGTGCACTTTGAATTTATTTTCAAAGATTTTGTTCATGTTTTTTTTTTTTTTTTTTTTTTTTTATTTAAGTTCCTTGCATTTAAGGCTTTCACATTTACTTGGTGAACAATTAACTTTAGTTTCATTATAAATGTGTTTTGAAGAAGGAAAGGATCTCATGGTTAGTATGAGTCATGTCTGCAGTAGCAAAGAGCATATTTGTGCCCTGAAAGACATTGGTCCTAATAACTAAATACTATCCAATTTATAATAGAAATCAGCCCCTAAAACTTCTACTTAGATTTAATTTGGAAGCTATATTCAAAAGTATTTTATGTATGTTGAAACAGAGATAGAACAATGGTGCCCTTTGATTTCCTCCAAGGGAAAACTTGATTTGTGGCCCAA
Organism: Ligustrum vulgare; assembly: GCA_963555705.1. Taxonomy (NCBI): domain Eukaryota; kingdom Viridiplantae; phylum Streptophyta; class Magnoliopsida; order Lamiales; family Oleaceae; genus Ligustrum; species Ligustrum vulgare. The sequence continues at coordinate 67,578,346 of OY743171.1, read as the reverse complement.
CTTATTTATATATCTACTAGTGTGTATTCCACTCAAATGTGTGTGACTTTATACTGGGGTTCAATACAATAAACTTTATATTGAGAACAATCTCGAGGAATTTTTACTTTGGGGATAGTTTCCATATATTTAGAGAGAAAATCCCCAGAATGAAAGGTTGTTTAGCCCTCTTTCTATGGTTCCACTTGTTTTCTTCACTGCTCTCGGCTTGTCCCATTGGGAAGATTTTTATTTCTATATCTGAACTTCAAATTTCTGTGATTACAAATCTCGCTACATAATTTATATATTTCTATCTTACTAGAGGTTTTTCTAGAGTTGTTCTTAATATTTGTAAGTTGTCATTTTATTCTTTAGGCAATTTGTTGCAACTAGAAAAATGGAAGGAGGCAGGGATCCTTTCTTTGGTTTTGGATTTCCTTTTAGTGGTTTCAGTGGCTTTGGAGGTCAAAGAAGCATAATGTCAAGCTTTTTCGACTGAGAAAGACTCATCCGATGACCCCTTCTTCACGCCCATTTGGCAATATGTTTGAGTCAAGCTACTTTGGTTCCACTGGTAGTCCATTTATGGATCCGCATGCTCCTGGATTTCTTGAACCTCAGCTGCCACAACCCAATAGATCTAATGGCCGAATTATTGAAGAGTTGAACTCTAATGATGAAAATGAAGTAATCGAAAGCAGAAAGAACAAGAATAATAACCCAAAAAAGAATGAGAGGTCTAGCAATGAGCCTTTCGTTGAGGATATAGACGATGAAGCTTCTGGTGAGTTTTTTTTTTTTTTTAGCTAGGGGATTTGGTTTTCGTATTAAATTGATCTTTGGAGTGTTTTAATTGACATGGGTTGATGTATTATTTTCACATTAGGAATTGCACCAGAAAAGATAACACAGGCAACCATGATTCTGAGGGTAATGATTTAGTTAAGCAAGATGGTACTCTGAAAACATCAACTATTTCTTTGCGATATGATGATCTAATGTGAATTTGCAAAACATTATTAACACTATTTATTTTGTATTCATTATGTGGTTCTTTTGTGATTTTATTAAAAATTTAACGCTATTTATTTTGTATAGATTCAAGAACTTGTAAATTACTATTTCAATTTATTACTTTTATCGTTTGTACAAATTATAGTTTTAACAAATTAATGAGGAAATATAGGTTTTATAAATAAATATTCAATAATTTTTAAAAATATATATAAATTGCATACAACAACGTTTAAAAAATGTAGTAAAAGTGTCTATGACAACACTAAAAAAATATTGCAAAAAAGTCTACACAATACTAAAAACACGTTACAAAAGGTCTACTCAAAGAATGTTGCAAAATGTATAAGGCAACACTCAAAAAATGCTGTAAAAGGTTTGGATCAACACTCAAAAAACGTTGCAAAAGATCTACAGCAACATTTAAAAAACATTGCAAAAGGTTTTTGCTCTACTGTAATATTTCAATTTGCAACACTTAAAAAACGCTGCAAAAGTCTTTTGACTATTTTTTTTTTTTAATGTTGCAAAAGACAGTTTTTGTTGTAATGCATCAAGCACGGGTCCGTCTCTCATTTCGGAGGATGATGCCATATCCTCGTCATTTGGGGTCGTTAGTGAGGTTGATGAAGAAAAAAGGTTAACATGCCATGGATGGTGTGGGAGGACGTTTTGTGGGAGGACGTTTTGTGAAGTGGAAGAGACTGGGTTATGGAAGCGGTGAGTGGACTTTTAAAAAAAAGTTGTAAACAAAAAATCTCTGATATAGTAGTTACAATGCTAAACAAATTTAGCCCTTGTTTGAACCCCATTAATTCAATTTAAAATTTGGGTTTTGAAAATCTAATGGTTAAAAAGTGGTTTGAAAAGTAAAAAATTGTGAACTTGACTTTTTTGGAGGGTTGAAATTGATTACAGTAGAAAAAATTTGTAAAAAAAAGGAGAAATAATGGGGCTCAAAGAAGGGCTTAGGCTCTTCATAGTGAAAGCTGCCCATTATCAGTGCAATAACTGTTGGAACATGGGAAATGGGCACAAATAAAAACTGTCCAAATTATAATGATCAGAATAAAATTCAGATTAAGAACCTGTAAAGTGCAAACTGCCTATCACATTTAGTGGTAGTAGTATAGAAACCGTTGCAGAATTGGAAAATTGGATTAAAAAAAAAATCTCATGTCTTGCAAAAAAAATCAAATTCCGTTCAAACTGCAGGTTTTGTCAAAATTGACAAAATCTCGGTTATCTTAGAATATAGATATAGATTTTTTCTTTAAGTCAAATTGCAAATTTTCCAAAATTTTGGTGTTATTTCCTTAATTGATGGTGAAATCCCATCACTCTTGACTGAGGTTTTTTTGCCATATATTATCACAAGATTCAAGATAATATTACAACAATTTCGCAATCTACAATTATAGAAGAGTTATCAATAGTATGAAAATTAGTAAAATATTAAGATATCAACCATAATTTATCATAAATATTTTAATTGATTCTTGTCTGTTTGAAAGAGGATAAATTTTATCTCCATCCAAGTCAAGTTTTTTTTTTTCTTTAAATATTCGACACGAAAACAAATTCATAAATGAGTGACAGTAAAACTTAAGCGCAATTTTTTTTTTTATCTTGTGGAAGATGGAGAAGAAGCCTAGAAGGCTGTCCATTACTGCAACTCCAATTGTCTTCTTACTCATCATCCCTTTGCTCTTTCTTGATTTCTTCAGTGGAAATACTGCCCCGTTTGATCAATGTAAGTCTACTTTTATACCATCTTTTACAACCTTAATCCTTCAACATGGTGAACCTATCTTTGGAAATGGCAGGGATTCAGTACTACGAAACTATTTTCACCGGTCGAGAGATCAGCAATAACACAGTTCAACAACAGCACGACTCCTCGAAATTTCTTCTTTCAAGAGTAGTGACCGGTGAGTAATATTGAACTATCTCATTCCAGAACACCCCTTGCCTGTAGACGATATTCATTTTTTCGTAAAAGTTTAAGAAGCTATCTTTTTCTTTAACACAATTATTACAATTTATAAACTAATTTATGAATAATATAAATTTTCAAACTAATTTTTAACCACATACATTTTTTCTCTCTCCACTTTTTAACTACAGAATTTACCAAAGAATATAAGACACGTTTGACAGCGATGGTGAAATTTTAGTGGAAAGAAAATGAATTCCAGATAATTGAATTTTAGGGAATTGAATTCTTAGAAATTGAAAGTTTAATGTGCTTGATGATTTAATTTTCTAGGTGAAAAAAGTGAAGAATTTTTCAACTTTTGTTGTTTGATTGACATTATTATTTTTCATGACAAATAAAATAAAATTTAGCTATTGTAATAAAAAAATATTTTATTTTTATTTTTTCACACAATCGTACTTATAATAATAATATTAATTTTTAGGGAAAAAAAATCAATTAACAATAACATAAATGATCAGACGTGATAAAAACGATACAAGATTTTACCTGAAAAATAAAACCTCATATCTAGCTGGGAAAATGAATTCCACGAAAATAAGGAAAATACGCGTGTGAAGGAATTGGTTGGAAAATCAATTGCCTGAAAAATGGAAGCAATCAAACACACAAAACATGAAAATTGGCTGGAAAAATATCATTTTTAAGGGAAATGTCAGTGAATCAAACGTACCCTAAATAAATCAATTTATAATGGTTACTGAATTATTATCCAGCAGATCCTAATTTGATAGGTGAACAGGGGAAGATAGAAAGAAGCTTGAAGCCACTGGATTTGCATGCCAGACGACTACTTACTCGTTTCATTGTGTTACAAATCAACCTGCCAGGATTAACACAGGCACAATGACACTACATATTGAGTCTGATCTGCCTGTGCAAGAAACCGAGGTTCGCCCATATGCGAGGCAAGAAGATCATAACCTTCTCAAATACGTCACGCCGGTAAAGATACTACAGGGCAATAATACGATGCCACCGGCTTGCCAACACATTCACGATGTCCCTGCCGTAATCTTCTCGTCCAGTGGCTTCGTAGGGAACTTGTTCCACGAATTCAACGAAATTATCATCCCTCTTTTCATTACCACCAGTCATCTGAGATCTCGGGCGCAATTCATCCTCGAGGATTACAAGGCCTCATTTGTAAGGAAATATAGCAAGCCTATGTCACTATTGTCCGCTTACGAGGTGATTAATCCAGTTGCAAATCAAAGTGTACACTGTTTTCCAGGAGCAATAACTGGGCTTAAGTTTCAAGGCCATTTGGCTTTGAATTCCAGTGACACCCCTGGAGGGTATTCAATTCAGGACTTCAAGCAATTTCTCAGACAAGCATATAATCTCAAGTTCGCGCACGTATCAGAAATCAAAAGGCCGAATTTAGTACTGGTATCTCGCAGAAAAACGAGAAGGTTCCTAAACGAAGATGAAATGGTTTCCATGATGGAAGAATTAGGCTTTCGAGTAATTGTTGTTGCAAGAAATAATTTGTTATCGAACTTGAACAAACTAGCGCGGTTAATAAACTCGTGCAGAGTCTTCGTGGGAGCTCATGGAGCCGGCCTCACGAATGAGTTGTTCTTGCCAGCTGGTGCAGTTATGGTGCAAGTAGAACTAATCGGCCTGGAATGGCCTGCGAAGGCTTATTATGGCGATCCAACCCGTGCAATGGGCGTGCACTACTTGCCATACAGGATCGAGCCAGAGGAGAGCTCACTTCTGAAAGTTTTCGGACGAAATCATAGTGTGTTCAAGGATCCTAAATCCTTCAGCTCTGAAGTAGGCAGGGAGATATATCTTAACAACCAGAATATAAGGATTAATATTGCAAGGTTTAGGGAGACAATGGTTGAAGCACTTAGTATTAATGTTGAAGACTCAGATATATGATTTTTGAATTAGTCTCTGTTTGGTAGACGTTTGTTTATAAATTTGGTTTAGAATCGAATACATAGCAATATCGCATTGGGAATTAAACGCTTCGTGATCTTTTTTATGTTAAGAAATAATTGAGCAAACAAGAAAATAAAATAATAACACAAAAATTCAGACCGTCGAAGCATTTTACTATACAATAAATTGTTACAATTATATAAAATTTTATCCACCAATCCAATCCAACAAATAAGCTATTATCTATCACAAGTTTCTACCTCTTGAATTATCTCACAGAGAATTTTCAAGAAATTACAAAGACAAAACTCATAATTTTCTCTTTATTTGACCACACAATAGGTCACAATATTACATAAAGGAAAAGATTGTAGAAAATGCGGATGAATTTATTTATTTTACGTGCTACTCGAAAATCATAGAAAGGAAAACGAAAAATATAAACAATAGTGATGCTGATATGTAACTCACTTCCTTGCAGAACTTACATTCGCCATCTTGCTTTCACTTCCACTTTTTGCTGAGTTTTTAGTGTCAATACCAATATTTGGGTTTATATTGCCAATGATGGAGCCTAAGGCTTCTGCTAGAGCTGGAATAAAATTTGGGTCTGAGGCAATGGCAGAAGTAGCTGCATTCGTCATATCGTGAGAGCTTTCACTACTAGAAAATGCGGCATCAGAGAATCGAGGGAGAAATCTCGAACGGTTGTAAAGAGCCTGAGCAATGGCCGGTGGCCCTAGCCCGAAACCTCGAGGGAATTGGCCTTGCAGTATCTCCAAGTGTGAATGGCTGTTGGGAGTGTTTGTGAGATCCAATGTAACAGTAGGGAATGGTGTTGAAGCTGAAATTGATGCTAAATTTGCAGAGTAAGGAAGAATAGTTCTAGCAAGCACGTTAGGGTTCATGAATCCATCGGCACTTGGCATTGGCCCTGATAGCAACATTGACGCCGCTGCGGAGGTGGTGGAGGCCATTTCCATGGCGGCAGGTGGCAGCGGATGGTTGTGGTTGCCTTCGTAAGTCGTTATAAGTACCGAACGATCTCCTACGCACCTCTGCACCTGTCACATAAACGTATCCGGAAAACCATTAGAGTCAATGTAATTTGAACATTCACGACGTTGGTAAAAAAAAAATGTTCAATGAGATGTTGACACGTGACTGTTTATTTAATAAAAAAAAATTATAAACAAATTTTACCAAAGAGAGGCTAATTAATCAACTGATCATGAGAAGATGAGCATTAATAGTGATAAATCCTACTTGTTTGCGCACTGGACAACCAACTGCCATGGTACATCGATAGTAAGCTCGAGGGAAGGGGTTTCCTTTCGCTATTTTTTGCCCATACTTTCTCCACTGGCATCCATCACAGATCTGTGTACACAACTCTACATGAATATTCCATCACTAAACCAAGATCAGGTGAAATTGTATACTTGTTTTGACTTACTATAGATGCCTCTGATCGTGTTCGAACCGAGACACGAGCCTTTTTCATAGTTGTTTCTGCAGCTTGATCCATATCCTTGGAAGAAGAATGAAATTTTGGTACTTTATTTGGAATCCATTCTTGAATATTCTTTTCTGGGCTTTTTTCTTTCTGCATTTTTTCCTGCAATGACTTCTCTTCTATACCTTTTAGCACTGAATGTGAACGTTTATCTTTATCATCAATAATCTATCAAATTATCACCAAAAAAAAAAATTAGCTCTTATATATGGTTTGAAAATGAATAAGACTAACTGCATATTAGTACCAACCTTTTGATCTGCTGTGGCTGCACCTTTTAGGTTATGTTGATGCTGTAAGAGTGTTCCAATTTGCGTCTGTAAAGAATAATATTTACTGTTTATTTGATTCAACGTAGCTCTTAGTTGTTCATTCTCCTTGTTCACACGATAGAGCTCAGACTTGATAACTACAAACTGCATCAGAATCCATCTTAAATAGTCAATCTTGTTAAAAAAAATATTGTTATTTCATGTAAATTTACCCTTAATACTTACTTCATTGGAAATTCCATGCGATGCATAATTATTATCTACCGTAGACTTGTCATTGGCAGTAGCGTTTGTCGTCGATAGATTCATACCAGTCTAAAAATCATAAAAACATCGGGAAAAAAAAAAAAGAAAGAAAAATCCCTTTGATTTTCGATTAAGAAAAAAGGGTTTTCATGGTATATATATTAAGAATAAGTAGCATACACTTAAGTTAAGATGAAGTTCTTGTTCAACCCCATCAAATTTGCTCTCTTTCTTGAATTGAAACGTTGTTGATGCATCCTTAGAACAATTCTTATCGGCAAAGAAATCCATTTCATTGACAACCCTTTTCTCTCCATGATCATCAATAGAGTTGATAATCACCGTTTGATCATGATCACGTGAGCCGTCCATATTTACATGCAAGATCAAAATACCTCCCAAAAAACTTGATCTTCTATATTGGAGAGTCTCCCTCTTTTTCTCTGTCCAGAGTAAAGATGAAAGAAAATGATGAGTTTTTGATTGTCTTTGAGTGCGTCTTATTAGAAGTTTCTGGAATTGACAGCTATGCTTTAATACCCATAGGAAATAGAAGAAAAATCGAACGAGTTGTACAGGTAAGATGGTGTGTCAAAAACGAGTTTGACTCGTTCTCACACCGGGGAAGAAGAATTTATACCTGTAATATATTATTTTATGAGAATAATAAATATATATATATATATATATGTTTCTACTTCTCCTTCTTCTTCTTTATTTATTTTTATTTTTTTGAAAGTAGAAAAATATTATCATTCAAGATTGTTATTTCAACCTAAATTTTTTGCTTCAAATTATAGTTATAATTATAAATAAATTATTCTTCATTTCTATTTAAGTCTCTTCTCGATATATCTAAATAAAGGTCTCAAAAATAGGAACCTATAAAAATCAACTTACAAAAGAAATATAATAATTTATTTTTCTAATTCATACATTTCACTATGCATTGTTTAACGATTTATTATTAAATAAATGCAGCGTAGTTTCTTGAATATTTGTACTTGTTAATTGATCTGTTTTTCATTTAATTTTATTTTAAACTCATGCAATTACAATATAATTAATTACAGAGTTCTCTCATTTTAAGTTTAACGGGCAAAAAAGAATAAATAATTGCACGTGGTTTATCTTGCTAGAAAATTTTGAAAGTTCTTCATAGTACATGGGTATTATTTTCAAAAGTGCTTTTTTTTTATTTTTTTTTATCATTAATTTCATATATATATATATATATATATATATATATATATATATATATATATTGAGATATTGAAAAATAAATTTTCTCACAAACAAACGTACAAACAGCTAGAAGATTCTTCCCCGATGGAAAAGGGTGTAACTTTGTATTTTTTTTATATAAAATTCTCATGGGGAAACGACAATTAAAATAGCCCTTTCAAGGTGGCTTGAATTTTGAAATATTGCATCCAAAGTCAAATTTTAACTAGAAGATAATGTCATATTAGTCATTATTTTTGACAATTTCCCTTTCGATTTGATCAACATGGGTTAAACACCAATATATCTATGACCATGTTCTCACTCGATCTAACAAGTAGGGTTTTAAGTTAAAAATGACATTTTGCTCGATATTTTAGATAAATGACAAGACGAGAATTTATAAAAGAAAAAGTCGTAATAATCGGTGTTAATTGTGATCATTAAGAGATAACGGTCATTTTTAAAATACGTACCATTTTATAACGTCTAATAAAAGCAGCTGTCATTATAACTTATAATGACACATTATTGTTCTAAAAAATTATTTCGTCACGATTTGTAAGTTTCGTAAAAAGTCTTTTCTTGTTATTTGTGGTGGATTTTAGAGGTTCAGAAGAGGAAAAAAATGCTCCAAAAGAAGATTAAGGACGTGTTTGACAGATTTTTTAAACTTTTAAACTGATGAAACACCATTTTTAATATTATCTCCATGCTCATAATTTTATTACTCCCGTGTCAATTTTTATCTTATTATCATAGGGTCAATTGGACAAAGTCAGTGTTTTTATGCCCAATATGGGTTTTAAATCAACTCGAGGGACATGAGTTGAAACATATGATCTTCAAATGTAAGACTTTTTTGGAGATTGAGTTATCCGTAAATAATTGCTTATTTTTAGCTCAATCAATTTTTCACCTACTTCTAATTGAACTTATAAAACGAGAGTGAAAGATCAACCAACATATTTGTATGTGATTAACAATGAGTATCGCCTCCAGGACATATCTCACAGTGGTAAAGGGAAGAGCAGGAAACTTGCTCAACGCAATCGGTGCAGAGTTCGAATCCTGAAATAATGAATTTGTGTCATGTAACAAGCGAGAGTCACCATCATTCGTGAGAGTTTCCAATGCCCTCTACCCTAACTCTGGGAGGCACAACCTATGATTTACATTTTGAACCAATGGCACATGACAGGTCGGTTTGGGCCCTGAAGGTGTGGATTACACCTTTTTTTAACACTGAGTATCGAGGAAAACTGATTTCGAGGACCCATTTGGCAGGGATTCTATTATTGTTTTTACATTTTGTAGAAGTGGTTTTTTATGAATTATATTAAGTCAAATTGTAGAATTCCGTTCTCCTGCTCGTGACAAGCAGGAATTATCCAGCTCGGCAGTGGCAACGTAGGAATTATTTTGCCCGTCACGGTCAGGAGAAACCCACTATCATATTCTATTAAATTTTTTTCTAGTTGAACAGATTATTTTCAAAAAATTATTTAGGATCATTTTTACAATAACTTTACTTTTATATAGAAGAATTTCTTGAATTAGCTACCTTATTTTTTGTTTAAAAACTAATTTCTAAAAAGATCATTAAATAAGTTTTTCTAATTAGTGGAAACACTTTTAAAAAAATTGCAATTTTTTTGCTTAAAAAGCAGTTTTTGACTTTTCCAAATCATTATAAACATACCATTAAATAAATTCAAAAGTAACTTCTTTATTTCAATAGGAGATTTTAGATCTTTAAAATTCATGTCCAATGGCCCCTAAATCAATTTCTAACTAATAAAAAATAGTGTTCTAAAAATCGTAAAGAATGACTAAGCGAGGAGGCCATTGTTCGTTAAAAACACACCGTAAGTGCACGTATCACATACAAGTGATAGTGGACTAAATGAGTCCGGTTTATCGATCCCACAAGGATTGTCTATTTCAATTACACCCTAATTTTAATTAATTTAACCAAGGAATACACATAATAAAGTTTTGGTTTTGGAAATGATTTAATACTAGAGCTAAAATCGCAATTTTAAGTAAATAACTAGAAAATGATGATAAATAGATGATAAAGGAGTGTTGGGATTCTTGATTCCACTTGACCATTACCTAATTGAATTCTCAACAAGCAAATAAAAATGCAATTTATTAATCATGTTAGATCCGACTTTCCACGCGAAGCCAATTACCTCTCTCGAGTGAAATCGACCATAATTAGTGAAATTAACCTACTATATCTCTATGTCGATTAAAAACACACAAATTGCATTAAACATTTGTGAAAATAACTCAATGGATCATCTAGAGTTTTAGGTATATTTCTATACTAAATAAGAGCCTAGAGCAAATATTGTATTGATCTAAAATACACAACAATTTCTCAATAATTGCACATCCCATGAATTTCAAGCATAAATGTGGCCACAATAAATACAAATCAATAAATATAACAATAAATGTACAAGATAATAAATAGCCTAAATTCTTAATACAAACATTAAAATCAACTAAGCTAGGTCAAGCTTCATCAATCATCCCAACACAAAATAGTTTAGCCCATGATGAAATAACAATAAAATTCAAGAATTAAATACAGCATTTCAACAATGGATTAAAATAAATAGAGAAATATAAGGATTAAGTAATAACTACTTCCATTAACCAATGATTCTTACTTCAAAATGTCAATATTCTTCCATAATGGCATGGGTATTTCTCCCCTCAATCAACATTCATCAACTATACTAACTAATTACAAAAGAAAATGACAAGAGAATAGTAAGAAAATGAAGAACCAAATGAGAGAAAATGAGTTTTGGGATAAAAGTGGAATGAATAGTCCTCAAACCCTAACCAAATCACTCCCAAAATAGTCAAAAATCGCGTAGATCAGCATCCTACAGCATTTGGGCCGAATCGGGTCGGCCCAAAATATTTTTCAAAATTATGAATGTCTCGCGATCGAGTGGTTGGGCTGAAAACGCTCTGGTTGGATTTTTGGTCTGATTCGCGAATGCCACCTGGTCGAGACACGTGATCGTGTGGTGCACCTGGCAGCTCCGTCCTTCAATGATTTGCAATTGGGTCCTCCAATTTTCAATGTAGATCAACTTGGTCCCCAAAGTTTTCGCTTTCTTTCAATTGAGCCCTTCCAAAAGTGCATTTGAGTCCGTCAACTTTGGAAACTTGCAATCAATTGCACATGTGATCCACAACTTTTCGAAAGTGACAATTTGGTCCCCAAACTTTGATTCTTTGAAGGATTTGACTCTTTTCTCCTCAATTTCTTCAATTATTCATCCATTTAGCTCCTTTCTTGTGCTTTCTCCATGTATTTGAATGTTGAACCTAGTTAATCACAAAATATGCAAAATTCAGTGGGTATTTGTCCAAATTACTCAAAAAGTACCACAAAAAATATATGAAATATGCATGTAAAATGCACTCAACGGCCATGTTTCAAGCTTTAAAAGTTTAAGAGCATCTTAAATGAATTACGTGGATTAATTAATATGATCACCCTCAAAACATGCCCAACCACACCCAATTGAACCTTAATGTTGATCCATTACATTTTGAGAGATTTCACAACATTCTAAAGAGCAACGTCGAAATTCCGTCTCTGATATCGGCTTCCAGTGACACAATGAGACAGCGCATATCGTGCAACGACGAGGAGCTGCTGCAATTGACGTGCGAAGGTTATTGCAGTCGTAGCTTCTTCTTTTTTTTTTCTTCCTCCTCACTTCTCTTGCACTGGAGATGGCGACGACACTCTAGCACGCGATGATGCATTGATTTTGATTTCGATGGTGGTGCTATGTTGTGTGAATTTATTTGAGTGTAGTGGTGATGTGCTATGTGAATCAACAGTGGTGTTCTCGGTGCGGTCTGGCATGGTGCGGTGTTTGAGGCAGTGTGGTGCTACTGGTGTTGTGTGCGGTGGTGGTGGTGGTGGTGGTGGTTGACCTTTGGTTAACTTTAACCTTATTGTTTTGATCATACCAAAAACAAGATCATCTTGTGTTGCTAACACATATACTTCAAGTGTTTCATGTAATAATATTCTTCAAAGCATTCAATGTTCAAATCATCTTTCATAGATATAAATCAAAAATATATGATCAAGGTCACATCAATGTCATTCAAGATCTAGAAAGAATTGAAGTTATTCAAGATCAAGATTCAAGTTAGAAAGCATGATATAAAAATTAAGAATTCAAACATACAAGATTAGAGTTCAAGTTTAAGTTTATTTGACTTATGTCAAGGTACAACGCTCAATTTTTAGCGATGAATTCCGACGAGCTCAAAAATAATTTTTATGCATCAAACACATTTCATCACTTGCATAAAATATTTTTATCAAAATCAATATTGCTTTTAAATATTTAACATCAATCATTATAAGAATACTTATTTTCAAATATATGAAATGGATTTTAGCAAAAGACAGGTTTTGACATAAATAAAATTTTTCAAAATTTTCATGCTTCAATGAATTGAAAGTTTCAGATCGACCGAAAGTCCATTTTCCATTTTTCTTCAACCGAAAATTCAGCGGCTAGTTTCAAACGGTAGGATTTGAATGTTTCGGTCACCGAAAGTGACTGAGAGCTTGTTCTTTCTTCTATAAATAAACTTTATTTCCACATTCGATTCCAACACTTGAGATTTTAAGAAAGTTTTTTTATTGAGAAATTCATCAATCTTATTTGGTTTATATTCATTAAAAAACTTTGATTGGTCTAATTTTGTTTTTATCAAACTTATCAAAGTTTTGAAAGAAGATTTTGTGAAGATCCTTGATCTTACTTTGTATACACTTCTTCAACATCTTCATATCAAATGTTGGAATTGAAGTATTATTCTCTCTTTGTTCTAAACTTGTTTTAATATTTTAAAGGGAGAATTACTATTAAAGAACTTTGATTAATTGCATTATATTTTCCATTATCCTTTGATTCATCAAAGTTTCATTGTCTAAACACTTTGAACTTATTGTTAATTGATAAGTGTATTTTATACACTTATTTGTATGTCTAAATTAGGTGTAATTATTGTCGTTTAGGAATATTTGCTATTTAATTTGTGTTTATCGTTTACTTTTCAGAAAATATCCCAAAAGATGAAGAATGATAAAATCAATGGGAAAAATGTATAATTGGATTGCTAATTGGAGCTAAATTAGACAAGTGAGGAGTTTGTAATGTCAACTGGGAAGGATCATGGTGCTCAAGTGAACAAATCAGAGGTTGAAGGACCCAAGTGAAGGAATAGAGAGCTTAAATGGGCAAATCGAGAAGAAAATAAAGTTTGGGGACTAAATTGCAACAATTGAAAGTTGAGGATTGAAGGTGCAATTAAAAGTCAGGGACCAACTTACACAGCGGGAAAAAGATGGAAAATTGCAGTGCAACGTCCTTCCTCGTGATCGCCGGATTCCTACCACGTGATCGCGAGGTGCCTCGAATTTTTCAACAGAAAGTTTTACCCATGCCTGCGCGATCGCTAGGTCTTATATCACATGATCGCGTGGCTTTCCGGCTGGGCCAACTGTGGGCTTTTTCTCGCGATTTTCAACATAATTCTCTCTTTTTGACCTAGGTTTTCACTAAAACCTATATATACAACTCATTAGGCACGAAAATAGGACATTTTTGCCTCTCCATAGAACGAGCCACAATAGAGATTTCATTATCAATTCCTTGGAGATTCAAGCATTGCAGAGGGACGCGAATTGAAGACAATTGAAGAATAAGAACTTGGTGCAAGATTTCCATTCTTCATATTGTTTTTCAATGAACGTTTATTTTTACTGTTTTTGTTATTTCATGATGATGTGTAACTAATTTTAATGTTGGGATGAACGATGTAGCCTAGTTAATTATTTTAATACCATATTCCTTATTTTAACGCTTTAATGCATGTGTTGATTTATTATTGCTTTTAATGCGTGAATGAATTGGCCACTCTTTCATGATTTTATGTGTTATTTCCATAATCCGAGAGGTGAGTTAATAACATAGATCTAGGTAATAAATCCGGTAATTGAACGAGAGATAGAGATATACTCTTATGATTAGTGCGATCGTGTTTGAATTCTTGTGTGTAAGGCATCTAGATAAGGAATATTCGGACCCGCTGTAGAGATACAAAGTTGACTTATTTATGTAGGATTGATTTAAACTCGAGAGAGAAATCTCAATTTGAATTAATGAATTCGATCGAGCACATATTTAGAAAATAGAACCTGGAATTGGAATTGATTTAATTGGTTAGGTGAACTCGTGAATCCCAATACCTTACAATCGTTTTTAAAACAAAAACAAGCTCGCTAATTTAATTCTTAGGTTTAATTTCTTAGTTTTAGTTCACAATCAAAAATCCTCCTTGTTTGTTCAAATAAAGTTTAGAACTAAAATATTTTGGTAATTAATAGCAGTCCTCGTGGGACGATAATCCGGACTCTAAGGTCCACTTTATTACTTCTCAAGACCTGTACACTTGCGGGGATATTTCGCTTCGCGAGATATCGGTGAACATTAATTATTCAAGTGTCAACATTTCTTGATATTTAACTTGATTCTATCATTTAGCAAGAGATTATAATCTTTGAAAACATTTGATTGATTACATTAGATCTTTCATTATCATTTGCATCAAAAAAATTCTCTAATACTCGAACTTAATTCATTGCTACTTATTGAAATGTTAGCCTAACTCTCTTGAGACTTAATTTAAGTATATCATTTGTTAAATGACAACTATGAGTTATTTCAATTCTAAATCAATTCAATATATTCGGGTCATTTCGTGGTCTCTTTAAAGCTCGATTATTGTTAAAGGATAGGAGTCCCTTGTTGTAAGTCACCTAAAAATAAATGTTCTTTGTTGTAAGTCACTTAAGGATTGATACTTCTTGTTGTAAGTTACCTTATTAGTGAATTTGACCTTGCTCGTAACGAAGAGCTTGTTTTATTGAACTTCCTTAAAATATCGTCAGCATCTTCTATTTCCTTATACTTACTTACATTACACTTACTCTTTTTATCAATCTATATTGTGCAATACTATCTCTAAGTATGAAACTTGCTTTATTAATTGATTATTAAGTTTACATCTTTCTAGCACTTTACATTGATAGTTGAGTTACTTTACATCTCTTATAACAATAAATATTTATACTTGTATTTATTGGTTTTAAGTTTGAGATTATTTATTGAAAAAGTTTTATAAATAAATTTACCACTCTCTTGGTTAGTTACTCTTGAACTAACAGCGACAGCGTTCGATATGTGTGTCTATGTCTTTGTTTGCAATGGTAGTAGTGTCGATGACGAGGTTGTTAGGTTGTGTCATTGTGCAATGGTGTAGGCGGCTCATGGTTGTGGTGGTGGCTTTGCTGGCAGTGTATATGGTGGCACAGGTGATGCGGTGGCAACGATGGTAGTGGTGCGAAAGAGGTTGTAGATCTGGAGAAGCTACAACTGGTTGGTTACAGATCTTGTGGTGGTGATGGTGGGTTGTAGTTGGGTGGTGAAGGTGCATGTGTTTGGGTGATGGTGGTGCCCGCGGCCGCGACGTCGACGATGGTCAGTGGGGTAGGATTAAGATTGATCGTGACCCATAAATTCGTAATTTGTTACTGTACGCGACATGAAAATTTTTGAGATTGCACTAAATTTGTAATTGTGACTCATAATTTTTTAAGTTGTAACTTATAAATTTGTAAATTGTGATAAAAAAAAAAAGTCTTCACATATAAATTCGAGATTTGTGATCGAGAAATAAGTTGTGAACTATCAAATGTATTGATAAATAGTTACTGATTAATTTGATAATTTGTGCTTGAAAAATAAGTTATGGGCTATAAATTTGTAATTCGTGTTCGAAAAATAAGTCTTAATCAAATAAGTTTATAATTTGTGATCAATTAATTTGAAAATTTGTGACCAATAAATTTGATTTGTGACTGTAATCATAACTTGTATATTATTGTGATTTTAGCCTATGTTTGGCAAACGATTTAAAAATATATTTTTATTTTTTAAACAACGCAATTTTTTAAATCACATACATTTTTTCTCTACACTTTTTAATCACATATTTTACCTCAAAAACATTAAAAAAATTAAACAAATTTTTTTTAACAAACAGAGATGGTATTGTGTCTTCAATATATTTAATTAATAAAATATTTTTTATCTTTTATTTTAATTAACAAAATCTAATTATAACTTGATTTCAGAAGATTTTAATAAGTTTTGTTTTTGAAATTAACATCTTTTAACCACGTCTGTTATGTATGTTGAATAGTTCTTTCAACAAATTTCAGTGGTGTATTGTTATTTACACATCATCCTTGTCCCAACTTAGACACACTAATCATATGGGGTGTGGGGTCTAGACATATAGGGTGTGGGATCCGTATCTCATGTGAGTGATGTGTTAAACATGAGGCAATGATAAAATGCAAATACACTTATTTAGTAACAGTTATTTATTTCAATAATGGGTTCGATGATAAATTAGGGGCTCGTTTCGCAAAACATAAAACCAAGTTTACTTGCCTATTTTTTTTCCATGGAAAACAAGATTTCCCATCCAATTTTCCTTCTTTAACAAGTTTGTTTGCCTACTTTTTTCTATGCAAACCATTTCTTGATTTTACACCCACGCACCATGAATTCCAACGAAACGAGGAAATTATTTTCCTTACCATATATGAGGTTTTATTTTTCAGTCAAAATGTCATATCAATTTCGTCACGTTTGATCCTTTTTGTTATTGTTAATTTTTTTTTTCAGAAATTAACATTATTATTATCAAATACAAAATGCGTGAAAATTAAAACAACTAAATTTTGCTTTATTTATCATGAAAATATTGTGAATCAAACAAGAAAAGTTAGAAAATCTCTCACTTTTTTCACTTAAAAAATTAAATCAATCAAACACTTTACATTTTTAATTACTAGAAATTCGATTTCCTGAAATTCAATTTAATTCATTTTCTTGCATCCCAAATTCCCTAAAACGCATCCTTAATTTAAAGTAACTTTTCTTCTAAAAAAATTAAAAAATAAAAGTAACTTGACTCTTGTCCTCATATTTTTCAAGGTTTGTATTCCGCCAGAAGATCCTGCGATTGAGGTGTGGTATGGCCATATTTGTAATAAAAGATCGACACCTAAAAATCTCAAAAGGTGAATAAAAAACATAAAGAAACATTAATGGCGGCTCCGGTAGCGGAGGCTGCAGCTGTAATGGCGCTTAGGGCGGTATTCCACCGAGTCCGGCTGGCGGCAGAGAGTTCCGGACGTTCTGCCAGCGACGTGAGGGTGGTGGCTGTCAGCAAGACCAAACCTATCTCCCTCATCCAACAAGTCTATGACGCTGGTCACCGGTGCTTTGGTGAAAATTATGTCCAAGAAATTGTTGAAAAAGCCCCTCAGGTTCACAATAATTCTTAAAAACCTGATTGGAATTTTACTTTTTCTATTCTTGTTTAAAATTAGGTATATTGTTGTAAAATTGCAGCTGCCGGAAGACATTGCTTGGCATTTTATCGGGCATTTGCAGAGCAATAAAGTGAAAACTCTATTGAGTACGATTTAATTTCCACTTTAATGCTTCTTAATTTTACTCAACAAAAGGAAAATAGATTATTATCTCTGAAAGATTTATGTTACATGTTCTTTTTCTCAATCGAGTGCAGCTGCTGTCCCAGATTTAGATATGGTTGAGGGCGTCGACAATGAGAAGGTAATATTGCATTGTTATAACTTGTCTGGTTCAGTGAATTTTACTGGACAGTATAAACTATTAAGCCTCTAAGCCTATGTTCTTTAACGCAATTATTACAATTTATTATAAACAACATAATTTCCCGAACCACATTTTAATCACACATTTTCACTTTTCAACCACACACGCCTTACCTCAAAAACATTAATAAACCAATTTATTATGGACATAATTTTCAATTTTGCGTGCTACTACTACCAAACACACGCTCTTATTGTTTTTACTTTTGTGGTAAAACGGTTAAAAGTTGCTGGCAGTGGCTTCTGATTTATGATAACGGCCTTTTGAGTTAACCATTTGAGTTCTTGTGAATTGTGATGAATCTTGGTAATCAGCTAATGTGATTAATTACCAGATGGAAATAATTCGGACAATCCTATACATATCTTGAGCGCTACCATTTGGTAAACCAAATAAACTAACCAAACAATTTCTCACACAACTTTTTAACCTCACACATTTTCCTTTTCCACTTTTTAACTAAACATTTTACCTCAAAATCATAAATAAACCAGTTTATAAATCACTAAAGTGTTACCAAACAGAAGCTTAACCTTGCATAGAAGTAGTACTGATCATGTATTATTAGTTTAGGGGATTGGGCCTCTGGATATTGTAATTTAAGTTAATTAGTTCATTGTTGTTTACCAAAGTAATTTGGATTTATTTTTTAGAGAAGGAATTGCTATTATAAAATGCCTTTGCGTCATTCGGTTTTATGTTTTCATGCTGTGGCCTTTGTCGTTCTTTCTTACTAGTTACTATTATGAGCTTGATTGCGAGATTAATACACTGAAATAGATGGGATTTAACTTGGCTCATCGGTAAAAAATGACAGTACTTACATTGTCTCTGATGCACAGCTTGCCAATCATCTGGACCGTGCAGTTTCAAACATAGGGAGGCAGCCTTTGAAGGTCTTGGTTCAAGTGAATACTAGTGGAGAAGAATGTGAGTAATAAAATTATGAATGTTCTTTTGTTAAATTGCATAACTATATGGGAGAGTTTTGTGGACTCGAGAGATGAGATATGAATGTTCGAGTTTTATGGCTGAACATTTCTAGGTCATTTTTAAAGGATTCTACTGTGCCAAACATTCCTTAGTCCAGGTTCACTTGCATGTATATGATATGATTTGACTAGTTTGAGACACTGGTCAAATCTTATTAGTTTGTAGACACTATCGAGTCTTTTAAAGATTCATGTTTGGTTACCTTGACTATCGTTCCTTAAAAATATATTGTTTATTGTCTTTTTACTCCGTTTACAAACAAATGTTGCTTTCTTTATTCACCTGATATAGGAACCAACTTTGGAGCTAAATTTATTTATTATTTGCAGCAAAATCTGGTGTAAATCCAACAGATTGTTTAGATCTTGTAAAGCATGTCAAGCTAGGTTGCCCAAATCTTGAGTTCTCTGGCTTAATGACAATAGGGATGCCTGACTACACGTCAACTCCTGAGAACTTCAAGGTGATATTCCTCTTTTATTCTGGGAATTGGTTGACCATTGATTTTATCTGATGAGCACTAGTAGAAGACTAATCAAGTTTCTTAAATTTTGCGAAGATATAATAATCGTGTTGTTGGCAAAAATAATAATCTCCTTATAATTTGAAGTCATAGTTAAGCCTCTGTTTGATCCCCATTAATTTTAACTCATTTTTCTTCAATACTCAATTTTAACCACGTTTTAACAATAAAATATTCTGCACATAAACCATAACTTTTTTCTTATTTCCAACCATACAGTATTCTATCGATCACTATTCAAAACTCTTTTTTTTTTTTTTTGGCCAAATAATGCCAATCAAACATAGGCTAAATATTAATTTTAATCACACATTTTAGCTTTGTCTACTTTTATTCACACATTTTGTGGAATACACTACTCTTCGTTAAAATCACATTATAATTTATCCTAAGCAAGCACTTACTTTTCTCATCGTTGAAACAAAATTGCCCTTTATTCATGTATCTGTTCATTATATTTATTTTCTTCCATCATTCGAACTTCTCCCTGAAAAACAAAAAGGATGAATCTATCACTTTAGAATGCAATCTTAATGCAATAAATTTGTGTTCTCAATTAGCACATCTGCCCTAGAAGGGTTTTTTATTTTAGTAATATTTGTTTTCTGCTACCTTGCTTACTGATTATTCGAGTTTCTGATCCATGATTTTTGCATTCCAAATTTTCAATGCAACAGACTCTATTAGAATGTAGAGCCAAGGTATGCGAGGTGCTTGGAATAGCAGAATCCCAGTGTGAGTTATCAATGGGCATGTCTGGTGACTTTGAGCAAGCGGTGAGCCCAGGATCCGGTTATCAAATTTAGTAATTTACTTTGTTAACGTAATTAACAAGAACACAACGTTATATTACCAATTGATTATTCTAGAAATTTTAAAATGCGGGCAAGTGTCACCCCCTTAATGGGGTGTTAGGCCTACTTGACAGTCACTCTTCACCCGCCACATGGAGGGTGATAAGTTTTTATGGTGCTTATTAGGGACATAAAAGAACTGAGTCTAGTTTCTACCTTTTCTTGATTTTACGGCGGAACATAACTTAAATTACTAGTTTTTCACTTTGTGCCACTTGTACATTTGAAAGGGTGACAACGTGTTTTTGATAATTGCAGATTGAAATGGGCAGTACAAATGTGAGAATTGGATCGACTATATTTGGACCTAGGGAATATCCGAAGAAAAAATGATCGTTTTCGTCCATTGGCAATGTGCCAAACTTACTTTTACAGTAATTGCTATTTAAGAGGAGAGATGTCGTGTGTTTTTTTAATTACAGCTGTTAAATGTATCATGATACTTGTACATAGATCCTTTCTCTTAGGGTACGTTTGATTGTGAGAAATATTTTCCAGACAAAAGCTTTTCATAGAAATGATTTTCGTGGAAAAATGTCGTTGGATGTGTTTAATTGATATAATTTTCTAAGTAATTTATCAAGTTTTGTTATTTAATTGACATTATTTTTCATAGTAAATAAAATAAAATTTAACTATTTTAATAAAAATAAAAAAAATCAAACATTTATACTTGATAATAATAATATTAATTTGAGGGAAAAAAATAAATTAATTAACAATAAAATGATCAAATGTGGTGGAAATTTTTTTTCAAGTTACATGGAAAACAATTTATCTAAACAAGCAAGGAAAAATATTTTATAGGAAATCAAGGCAAACAATTTATCTAAACAAGCAAGGAAAAATATTTTATAGGAAATCAAGGCAAACAGTCATGTGTGCTAAAACTAGAAAACATTTGCCTTGAAAAATTCAACTCATCAAACTAACAAAAAAAGGAAAAAAAAGACAAACATTTTTCATCTTCTCGGACAAATAAAGGCTATCAAAAAAGGTTGAGTCACAACTATGACAACCTGCCCTGAGCCTTGATCAAGAATGTAAATCGCAAATTATACTTCCAAATGTACAGATGAAAAACTGTTTATAGTTTATTCAGTTACACTTACCCAATGACCAAATTCATATTCCAAGATTCTACATTCCCCTTTTACCACTTGGAGTTGCACTTACCCAATGATCAAATTCATATTTCAAGATTCTACCTTCCTCTTTTACTACTTGGAGATGTGCCCTGAGAGCCAAATAAAGGCTATCAAGATAACTCTATTTTCACAATTTGATCTACAACCACATCCCCATGTGAGTGTGATTGTGATCCACATTGTAGACCAAATTGTAACTATAGCATTATTGGGCTATCAAACAGCGCCTTGGGATGGGTTTCTATCTAAATTTTTCCACCTCAATCCATGAGAAAATAAAAGATGGTAGTAAAATGATTATATCAAGAAAATATTTTCCATGAAAAAATTCGCAATGAAACCCACTAAGTTGTAAAATATTTTCTTTGATTTGACATTTTTCATAAAAAAAATGTTCTCAATTAAACACCTGTTTTTTTTTATAAAAGATGAAAAAGAAAAAGGAAAATATTTCCATGTAAATTCTCATAACTCAGCCCTAGAGAAAATATTTGATGGAAAATTAGGCAAAACATGCATTAAAATATTGTACGTAGAAAAAACTTTCCATGAAAAATATTGAAATCAAACACACAAGTTGGAAAAGAATTTCCTTAATTTGACATTTTCTATGAAAGATACTTTCTATCAAACACACCCTAAGGTCAAAAATAATGTTATATATCAAAACCTCTAATACATGCTTAACAAACTTCGTTCCTCCAGTAATAACAAAAGAATATGGGGGAATGAAAGGATAATAATCTATATGAATATCCCCAGCACAGTCCAGCTATTATGATTCCATAGCTGCTCCCTCCGGATTTTCATCTGAATTAGAATTTTCAATTCGCGGTTGTCTTATAGCTGAAAAAGGGAAAAGAGAAGAGTAAGTTATACCACCTAACAATAATAAAAGGATTGAAGGATAGAAAATAGCATCAAACAAAAATTCAAGACTCACATTTGATAGAAGATCCTGCAAGACAAGTGAGCCTGGATCTGGTATTAGCCTCAGCTAGTGGATTCGTTTTCTCCTTATTAGTCACCCGAACATCCCAAATGCGTATAACCCCATCAGACGATGCAGATGCCACAATGTATGGATCCTCCTCCCCTGAATCACTACTCTTAGATAATACAACAATGCCTTTGACACGGGCTGCATGAGCATCTTCAATGCTATATGCCAGTTTTCCACTGGCTGTATCCCATGCCGTCACATTCCTATCCTCTCCCCCTGTAAACAAAATCCCATTCTGCCAAAAAGGTTTCTAATAAGCATGGTGTAAATAATATCAAATATACACACAAAAAGCTGGAAATCATACTGTGCCTGAGGCTGCACAAAGGACTTTTTTCCGATTATCCAGCTCAGAAATTAATTTTGCATCCTCAGATTCGTGAATGCTTATTTTCTCATCAGCTACCATGAAGAATTTTTCACCGGTTTCATTGAATTGTACAATTGAGGACTCTTTGCTTAACCTGCAATAGAAACTGCGTCTGCCCCTAACCAAATTGACCATGGCCAAGCACTCATCATGCCCTACTGTCAATGCTAGCTGTCCAGAAGGGTGGACTGAGAGAGAGTTGACTCCTTTCTTGTGGACTTTTAGGGTTTTGAGGTGGACAAAGGGGTCGGCATCATAAATTGAGAGAAAACCTTCAGCATCAGTGGCAAAGAGATTGCGGGGAAAGGAAGAGAGTGAAGGAGGTGCAAAGAAGGAGAGAGAGGTGATGGCAGAGGACTGGTGAAGGGAACCAATCTCAGAGGAGGAGTTGAGATCGTAAATTTTGATGGTGTCATCATATCCACCAGAGACAGCAGCAGAGCCTAATATTGCGACAGCCTTGATGGTGGATAGGTGGGAAGGGAAGGTAAAAAGTGGAGAAAGGGTGAAGGTCTGGCGATGTTTTAACCTGTAACCCCATATGAATCGCTCGTAGGATCCTGCCACCAAACTCATCTTCTTACTTTTTTCTTTCTCTAAATCCTAATTGGGAGACTGATGACTTTAAGAGAGAGAAGAACAAAAATTGGAAACAGGGGAAGGATTAGTGGAATTTTTCTGAAAGACCCTTTTGACGGCTGCCAATGGAATATTTGTAATCCTAATGACCAGCTATTCTAAAATTAATCAGATGCTGCTGGCTGATGTCGTCCTGTGGCAAGAGGCAAAAGATAGATTCACCAAGCAAGAAATGCTACACAACTGACAACCAAATAAAATCAGATTTCCCTCTCCAAATCATAAATTATACGCTACAAAATAAATGGAAAACCAGGGACTTTCTGCAGAAGTTTCCAGCAACAGAACATTGAACGAGAAATTAAAACAACTAACAACTTTTCTCGCAATAATGGAAACAACATCCAGAAAATAGTATTCATAAGACAAGAAATAAATATTGATATTTTCTATAAATACAAATCAATCCAATTCGGGTGTCTTCGTCTTCTGCTAACGCAGCATGGTTAACGGGGAATTTCTGGGCCCTAAGTCCCAAATTAGGACGATTGCAGAAAAAAAGAGGAAATGGAGAAATATATGATATCTTAGAGAATCAGAGAGGAAACTAGAAATCCTTCATACCGTTAAAGTTTCATTCAGAAAACACACTTATAACCAAGAACCTCATAAACCGAACTCAAGGTACAATTAATTAAAGCAGTAAAAACCACGAGTATTGTAACATTTATGCAGAATTTATTATAAATCCTCAACATTCAAATATCAAACCTTTATTCTCCAAAAAATATAAAAAAATATCAAACCTTTTCGTCTTAACATTCTATTCTTAATACTTGTGAACGGGAAAAGTCGAACTGAAACCTTACCTAGCGATTGGTTGAGAATAATTTATAGGGATGAAAAGTGAGAGTTTAGGGTTTGGGTTTAAGAGAAGAGGACGATTTGGGAAAATTGGCAGTCATATGTTGTATTTTAGGGCTAAAAACTTCGAGATAATTATATTCAAATTACATTTTTTTTTTATATCTACATCTCAGCTTAACCAAAAGAAAAATCTTCAGTATTTATTTACTTTACTTTTATATCCTCAATTTATTTAGTCGCATTATTATTTATAACATTCAATTAATTAACATATTTTATTTCTAATTACAATTTCTTTTTAAATATACAGCTAATTTACATTGAAAAGATGTACAAAATATTTTATTTAATTTTGTATTAGTTATTTATTTTGATTATTTAAAAATATGAGATATAAATAAATATTTTTCGCACTCTCAAAAAGTATCCCTTTAGCTGCCAAATCTTTTTTAACATAATAAATGGTGACTGAACTTACAATTTTATTTCAATTAAGTAACTCGTCACATATTTATTATCTATTAAGCGTTTGCTCTTATACCTTTTATCCAATATCTTTTTTTCTCAAATTCAATTTTAACTACGCAATTCTATGGAACATCAACTTTTACACTTTTCAACCACACATTTGAAATTTTTTCCAACTTCTATACAGCCAAACAAGCTCTAAATTTTTTTATGTATCTAATAACTTTGCTCACGTGTCGTTATTTATATACATCGTTCATAAACGGTTTATCAATCTGAGACTTTTACAGAAGAAAAATAGACAATCAATAACACGCAAGATTTTTATAAGTTCATTTTAATATGAGGTTACGTGATTTTCTTTTTCGCTTAAACTTTTAAATGAAATAGATAACATGAAATCAAAACGCAGACAAACCATGAAGTAATTGGTAAATGAAATCTCACTTGGCCACTCAAATTAAACATTTGAGCTTTCAACAATACCAAGTGCTTCAACCATTTCTAATCATTGCAAGGTTGATCCTTACATTCTGATTGTCAAGATCTATCTCCCTGCCTACTTCAGAGCTGAAGGATTTGGGGTCCTTAAACATTGTATCATTTCATACGAAAACTTTCAAAAGTGAGCTCTCCTCCGGTTCGATCCTGGATAGGAATTAATGCACGCCCATTACACAAGCCGTAATTGGTCGTTCCAGTCCATTCCAGACCGATAATTAGTTCAAGCAACAATAATTACTTGAAAGCCCAACACTTCCATCATGGAAACCATTTCGTCTCCATTCAGAAATCTTCTAGTTTTTCTTCGAGATAACAGTACTAAATTTGGCCTTTTGATTTCAGATATGCGCGCGAACTTGAGATTTTATGCTTGTCTAACTGCTTGGAATCCTGCATTGGATGCCCTCGGGAGTTGTCACTGAAATTCAAAGCCAAATGGCCATGAAACTTAAGCCCAATTATTGCTCCTGGAAAGCCATGAGCACTTTGATATATTCGCAGTCGGATTAATCACTAGTAAGCAGACAATTGTGACATTAATAGGGGCGAACCCAAAGTTTTTTGTTCAGTGGAGGTGGACTTTCCGAGGGTTCGGGGGTGGAGCCCCTGACTTTTTTTTTTTTTTTTTTTTAGGGTCCTTTAGTGCGTGAGGCAGCAGTTCAGTGTAATCACGATTTTGAATCTCAGCTTTCACATTTCACGTTTGAAACTTTGGGTGAGAATTGAGTGTAAATTACAAATTTAGTTAAATTATAATTTGGCCAATTATTTGATTCATTTCCATTGTTCTTTTAGATTAAATATGCTTCAAAATTTAAAGGGTTGACAGAAAAAATCAGAGCAGGAAGAATTGATCCATTTCAAATAATAATAATAATAATAATAATTTAAATTGGCTGACCCAAAGAACGCCTATCCCCACTAGTGACATAGGCTTTTTATATTTCCCAACAATCGAGTCCTTGTAATCCTCGAGAATAAATTGCACATGCGATCTCAAATCTCTAGCCGTAATGGAAAGAGGGGATGATAATTTCATTGAATTCTTGTAGCACATTTCCTACGAAGCCACTGGACGAGAATATTACAGCAGGAACATCGTGAATGTATTGGTATGCCGGTAGAATTGTATTATTACCCTGTAGTATCTTAAACAGCGTGACATTTTTGAGACGATTATAATTGTCTTGCCTGCCATATGGCTGAACCTCGATTTCTTGCACATGCAGATCAAACTCAATATGTACTGTGTTGGAACATTTATTAAAATAGTGACAATTACTTAAACCTACATGGAACATAATTAAGCATAATTAAACCTACATGGAGCATAATTAAACCTACATGCTTATATGTTGTTGATCAATTATTGGCTACATGAATTCTTCAAAATATTAGTGCACACGTATCCATTTATTTGGAGGATTATAGTTGGACCAATTTTACAACCAATTATTTTCAAACATATTTTGCTAGACTTGTTGTCTCATGATTGGTCCATTCACATAATAATGATTAAAATGTTCCTATAAATTCATGCACTAGGCAATAGAGATACATACACTCGTTGCATTTCACAATTAATTTCTCTACATATTATATATGTTTAATTTGGCCAATAGAAGGGTGTTCTTGTAAGAGAGAGCTTTGGGTTAATCCTTTAGTGCAAAATAAGGATTTAACTACACAACATTTAAGTTGGGCCGTTGTATCCTGGAGGGGACAAGTCAGAGATTTCTGTTGCACCGGTGATTGATGTTTTTCCAACACCGCAGAGGGCTTGAATCTCCTTAAAGAGAGCGAGATATCCGCGCCTCAGCCTAATTGGTTACGGTTATTATATCCATTATTAGTATTGTAATATTATTGTATTTTTATTGCAATATCACTAACAATTTTAAGGAGAATTCAAGCAATGGATCAAACCGTGGAAAAGACCAATGAAAGTGTACGAGATCTCAACAAGCCTTTTCGCTTCAAAGGCGTGAACTTTAAGCGCTGGAAAGGCAAAGTCCTCTTTTACCTCAACCTGCTCAAAGTTGCTTATGTCCTCACGGAGAAGGATCCAAGAAAAATCAAAACTGATAGCATGGACGATGATGAATATCTTGAGCATGATGAAAAAGTGGAGAAATACAAAAAAGATGAGTATAACTGTCGGAATTATCTTTTAAATTGTCTTGCTGATCATTTTTTATGATTACTATGATACTACTTTCTCGTCTGCCAAGAAAATTTGGAAAGCTTTGCAGAGCAAATATAATACTGAAGAGGCGGGAGCGAAAAAATATGCAGCAAGTCGATTTTTCCGCTATCAAATGGAAGATGGAAAATCTGTGGTGGAACAAGCACAAGATTTTCAAATGATAGTTGCCGAGCTCTTATCTGAAGGTATTAAAATTGGAGACAATCTTATTGTTGCTGGCATGATTGACAAACTTCCATCATCTTGGAGGGAATTTCAAAAGAACATGCGCCACAAGCAGAAGGAGATGTCTCTTGAAACTCTTATCACACGCATTCGCGTGGAAGAAGAAGCACGTGGACAAGATGCACTTATTGAACAGCATAATGGACATTCCACGAAGGTAAATTTAATTTCTGAAAATTTACCTACTGGTCAGAATTCTAAAAAAGATGTTTTGAAGCCCAATAAGAAAAATATGAAAATGCCTTATAAACAAAACAAGGGAACTTCAAGCAAGTGGAATAAGAACCAATCACATCCTTCACAAAATAAACAAAGCAAAACTTGCTTTGTGTGTGGAAAATTTGGGCACCTTGCTAAAAATTGCAGATACCGGAAGCGTGAGCCTGTTCCACAGGTTAATGTTACCGAAGAACCATTTGTTGCTATGATTACTGAAATTTATATGGTGCAAAGTGCTGAAGGATGGTGGGCTGATTCTGGAGCAAGCAGACATGTTTGCTATGATAAAGATTGGTTCAAAACTTATACTCCTTTTAAGGAGCCTATGACTGTAATGCTTGGAGATTCTCATACTATACAGGTTCTTGGAACTGGAGATGTTGAATTCAAATTCACCTCTGGAAGAGTCCTGACATTAAAAGATGTACTACATACACCTTCCATGAGAAAGAATTTGATGTCGGGTTATCTTCTGAATAAGGCTGGCTTCAAACAAACAATTGAATCTGATCAGTATGTGATTACCAAAAAAGGTACTTTTGTTGGCAAAGGATATGCTTGTGATGGGATGTTCAAATTAAACATTGTAAGTGCTAATAAAGATGCTTCTACTTCTGTTTATATGCTCTCTTCACTGAATTTTTGGCATGCTCGTTTATGTCATATAAATAAAAAATATGTGGGAATCATGAGTAGTTCAGGATTAATTCCCAATGTGAAAAAAGATTTAGAAAAATGTGAGACTTGCAGTCAAGTGAAAATTACAAAACGACCTCATAAAAGTGTTGAAAGAAATACCGAATTGTTAGAATTAATTCATACTGATTTATGTGAATTTGAAGGAATTTTAACTCGTGGAGGAAATAGATATTTTATCACTTTTATTGATGATTGTTCAAAATATACTTATGTTTATTTATTAAAAAATAAAAGTGATGCTTTTGACTATTTTAAAAAATTCCTCCTAGAAATTGAAAATCAATTCGGTAGAAAAATTAAACGTATTCGAAGTGATAGAGGTCGAGAATATGAATCATTTGGATTTAATTCATATGTTGAATCATTGGGAATAATTCATGAAACTACTCCACCATATTCACCTGCTTCTAATGGTGTAGCAGAGAGGAAAAATAGAACGTTGATTGATCTTACAAATGCTATGCTATTAGATTCTGGTGCACCCTCAAGTTTTTGGGGTGAAGCGGTTTTAACTGCTTGTCATGTGTTAAATAGAGTGCCACATAAAAAGACTAAAATTACACCTTTTGAGGTGTGGAAGGGGCATAAGCCAAATTTGGGATATCTTAGAGTATGGGGATGCTTAGCCTTTGTGAGGTTAACAGATCCTAAAATACCTAAATTGGGAATTAAAGCTAACACTTGTGCCTTTATTGGTTATGCAGAAAATAGTACAGCATATAGATTTTTTGATATTGAAAATAAAATTATTTTCGAGTCTGGTGATGCTATTTTTCATGAAGAAAAATCTCTTTTTAAATCGAAAAATAGTGGGGGCCAACAAATTGAAAAACATTTTTTAGAATCTAACTCTTCTACTCAAAGTTTGCAAAATGAAGAAAATTCTGAAATTAGAAGGAGTAAAAGAGCTAGAATTGAAAAAGATTTTGGTCCTGACTACGTGGTTTATAACATCGAAGAAACACCACTTTCTTTGCAAGAAGCCTTTTCATCACCAGATGCTGTTTTCTGGAAAGAAGCTGTACATGATGAAATGGAATCACTAATTTCAAATAAAACTTGGAAATTGGTTGATTTACCACCAGGTTGTAAAACTATTGGGTGTAAATGGGTCCTTAGGAAGAAATTAAAACCGGATGGTAGTATAGACAAGTACAAAGCAAGGCTTGTCGCAAAAGGTTTCAAACAACAAATTGATTTAGACTTTTTTGATACCTTTTCTCCGGTTACGAGGATAACATCCATAAGATTGCTAATTGCAATATCTGCTATTCATAATTTGATTATTCATCAAATGGATGTTAAAACTGCTTTTTTAAATGGTAATCTTGATGAAGAAATATATATGGACCAACCCGAAGGTTTTTCACAACCAGGTGAAGAAGGCAAAGTGTGTAAGTTGACTAAATCCCTTTATGGCTTAAAGCAGGCTCCTAAACAGTGGCATGATAAATTTGATTCTTGCATGATTAAAAATGGGTATAAAGTAAATGAGAGTGATAAATGCATATTTTATAAATCTTGGGAAAATTCGCATGTTATTATTAGACTATATATTGATGATATGTTGATTTTTGGCTCTAATATTCATGTTATAAATGAGGCCAAAAATATGCTCAAAAAACATTTTGACATGAAAGATCTTGGTGAGGCTAAATTTATTTTGGGAATGCGAATTACTAAAACAAGTGATGGTATTTTTCTTGATCAATCACAATATGTTGAGAAAATCTTGAAAAAATACAATTATGTTGATTGCAAGTATGTTGCTACTCCTTTTGATTCAAGTGTACACTTATTCCCTGTTGAAAGGGAAGATGAAGTGATAAATCAAAAGGAATATGCTAGCATAATTGGAAGCTTGCGATATGCAACTGATTGCACGAGACCAGACATTGCATTTGCAGTGGGGGTACTTAGCAGGTATACGAGTAAGCCAGGTAAAGAACATTGGCATGCTATAAATCGAGTAATGAAATATTTATTTGGTACCAAAAATTATGGCTTACTTTATCAAAAATATCCTGCTGTTGTTGAAGGATTTTGTGATGCAGATTGGAATACTCTATCAGGAGATTCTTTATCTACCAGTGGATATATTTTCAAATTGGGAAGTGCTGCTATTTGTTGGAAATCTAAAAAACAAACCATTATTGCTAACTCTACTATGGAGGCTGAACTAATTGCTTTAGCATCAGCTAGTGAGGAAGCAAATTGGTTAAGAGATTTATTACAGGAAATTCCAATGTGGGAAAAACCAATACCTCCTATTTTGGTTTATTGTGACAGCACTGCTGCTATTGGTAGAGTAAATAACCGTTATTATAACGGTAAATCCAGACCTATAAGAAGAAAACACAGTACTGTGAGATCCTATTTGAGTAATGGGATAATTAATGTGAATTACATTAAATCATGTGATAATCTTGCAGATCCATTAACCAAGGCCTTGGCAAGAGAAAGGGTCTGGAATGCATCGAGGGGGATGGGGCTAATGCCTATATTATCATGAGCCATGTATAAGGATACCCAACCTGGTGACCAGAGATCCTGTATCCAGGTTCAATGGGAAGAACGAATTATATGATGGCTGGTAGAATGCACAAATTCATTTTGTCCACCCCTATGGTGTATGTGCATTATTCTGTAACGATGGAGGGTTGAGTTTTATTGGAAAACTCTTAATAAAATTTGTATCTCTTATGAGTGGGGTGCTACAGTTACAGGTGCACTCTTGACAAATTTTACCTATATGAGTGCGCGAGAGTGGGGCCGCTCTCTATGAGAATATTGGGCATATTCTTGAAATACACTCATGAATACCGGGATCAGCACAGGGCCGTAAGTGCTGGCTATTAAAGCTCAAATTAACATCTTAATTATTATGTGTGAGCAGCAATTCTTTATTTCCCTTAACCAGTTATAGTTCAAGTCTGAGACTACTACTAACTGTGGAATAAAGATTACTGTTTCACTAGTGAAGGTTCAATGCAGAGTCACACCTATCATGATGCATAATAATTTATCTATTGGCCAAAGTGTATATATTATTTTAATAAATGAGTGGGGGATTGTTGGAACATTTATTAAAATAGTGACAATTACTTAAACCTACATGGAGCGTAATTAAGCATAATTAAACCTACATGGAGCATAATTAAACCTACATGCTTATATGTTGTTGATCAATTATTGGCTATATGAATTCTTCAAAATATTAGTGCACACGTATCCATTTATTTGGAGGATTATAGTTGGACCCATTTTACAACCAATTATTTTCAAACATATTTTGCTAGACTTGTTGTCTCATGATTGGTCCATTCACATAATAATGATTAAAATGTTCCTATAAATTCATGCACTAGGCAATAGAGATACATACACTCGTTGCATTTCACAATTAATTTCTCTACATATTATATATGTTTAATTTGGCCAATAGAAGGGTGTTCTTGTAAGAGAGAGCTTTGGGTTAATCCTTTAGTGCAAAATAAGGATTTAACTACACAACATTTAAGTTGGGCTGTTGTATCCTGGAGGGGACAAGTCAGAGATTTCTGTTGCACCGGTGATTGATGTTTTTCCAACACCGCAGAGGGCTTGAATCTCCTTAAAGAGAGCGAGATATCCGCGCCTCAGCCTAATTGGTTACGGTTATTATATCCATTATTAGTATTGTAATATTATTGTATTTTTATTGCAATATCACTAACATACTGTCATTGTGCCTGTGTTAATCCTAGCAGGTTGGTTTGTAACACAATGAATCGAGTAATTCGTATGGCATGCAAATCCAATATCTTGAAGCTTCTTTCGATCTTCCCCTGTTTACATGTATCAAAAAAAATGAATCTAGCTTACACATGAAGGGCATGTTTGAATGAGATATTTCAGTATTACTGACCTGTCACTACTCTTGAAATAAGAAATTTCATGGACTCGTACTCCTATCGAATTGCGTTATTGTTGATCTCTCGACTGGTGAAAATAATTTCGTAGTATTGAATCCGTGCCATTCATCAATGAAATTTGGGGAAGGACTGAAATTATCATCAGCCCTAAGGTTGAGATTGTTGCGACAATTTTCCCTTTCTTATATACTGCTATAGGATTATATTACTCTACCATTATAGACTTTAGGACCGTTTGAATCCTCTTCTTGTAGAAAAGTTACTTGAAGAAACTACCTTAAGTTGGGTTCTTCAAAAATTCTTGCACTTCCAAGAAATAAGTCAAGCATGTTTAATTGTAACTTTTTTTAATTTTAAAAGCAACTTTTAACTTTGCAAAAGTCCCGTTGAAATGCACTCCTACGCATCTCTTAGGGCATCTCCAACCGAACTCCATTTTGGAGTTTTACTCCAAAATGGAGTCCAAAACTGCTCCAACCAAACTGCATACCAGTGCACTATCTTGGAGTTTTGAACAGTGCTACACCAAATATGGCGTAGCACTGTTCATATAGCGTAGAAGATACATTTTTTATTTCTTCCAGATCTGTCCTTCAATTTTGGGAGAGTGACGGTGGAGGAGCTGTGGCCGGAAGGGATGATTAGTATACTTACGGAGGAAGAAGGCTTTCATTCAAATTGGGAATGATTTTTCTATGTGTACTGATTGATATATATATATATATATATATATTGTGAAAAATAGTGTATGTATTTTTATCTTAATTCCATGTTTCAGCCCAAGAAATTAATAATTTTTTTTTGGGGTTCAAATTTAGAATTAGCCATATTTGATACCAATTAAATTATCAATTTATAAAATTTAAGTAGTACGTAATAATTTTGGTAATTATTTTAAATTTAAATTATGAATTAAATTAATTTTTTAGAATTGAAAATCATAGGGTAATGTAAATTTTACTGTTCATTTGGTGTAAGATTTGAAGTTTTGGGTTGGAGATGAGTTACAAGGATAGAGTAAGAGAAACTGCATTTTAGTGTAAAGCTGACTACATTTTAAAGTTTCTGGTTGGAGATGGCCTTATGAAATAAAAATATATATATATATATATATTTCAATTCTTGATTTGGTGGTTCATGAATGCATGCATGAGTTGTTATTAAAGTCTAAAGATGCATTTTTATTATTAATCTATTAATTTTGTAAATCCAACTGACTGTACAATAGTGCATATAAATAGGGTCCACTTAAGAAATTTTGGAAGTCAATTTCTAGGAAATGATGCTAATGGTCCGAGATCTTATACATGGTACGGGGAGGCGAGATTAAGAAGAATATTTAAATCTGCAACTTTGATAATTGTTTTGAAGCTCTTAATTTGACCCAACTTTTGCTTATATTTTGGTAACGATACGAATTTTCTCAAAATATGAAATGAAAGAGATCCCTTGTTAGAAGGATCTCCCCTGATCCCCGAGGCCTGAATACTTCTTTAAATTTGACTTTGCAATTAAGGGTCCCCAAATTTAAAATAATGATTCTTGATCTAGAAAAAGAATTATTTGTATAATTTTGAAAAGACACATCTTTACATGATTTAAAAATCAGCTATTGACATTTTGGCTATAGAATATATTAGAATTTAAATGCTACTAACAGTCACAAACTACATATTTAGATTTTATCATAATTAACAATCATGATGAAAAAGTAAACAAGTAAATATTTCAAGTTGAATAACTATAAATAAATTCAAAAAAGTTAAAGAGTCTTTTTCATTTTTTTTTTTTTTTTTGTGAAACACGTTTCAAAAATTAGAACTTTATAAAAAACAAAAAAAGAAAAAAAAGAAAAGTACAATCTTATGTACATTTTGTCATTGTCGATCTATTACCTCAATATAACTTACCTCCACGACGAACAAAAACCATTGTTGACTACATATCCAAGTCTGCAACAAGACTAAGTGCTTCAACCATCGTCTCCCTAAACCTCGAAAGATTGATCCTTACATTCTGCATATCAAGATACACGGCCCTCGCAGCCCGGTATCCGCCCTTGTCAAATAGATATCCCGGATCAGTAATAATCGAATGATTCCGTCCATACAATTTCAAAAGCGAACTCTCCTCCGGTTCAATCTTGTACCTCAGGTAATGCACATCCATTGCACGAGCGGTATCGCCATAATAAGTGTCTGCCGCCCATCCGAGGCCGAGTAATTCGACTTGCACCATAACCGCTCCGGCCGGTAAGAACATCTCATTCGTAAGGCCAGCCCCATGAGCTCCCACCAATACACTACAAGAATTGATCATATTTCCAAATTTGTTCAAATCCGATATGATCTTTGATCTCGAAACAACAATTACTTGAAATCCCAATTCTTTCATCATCCCAACCATTTCATCTTCATTGAGAAATCTCCTCGTATTTCGACGAGATAAAAGGATTAACCTCGGTTTTTTTATTTGAGACACATGCAAGAACTTCAAATTATACGCCTCTCTAAGAAAATGTCTGAAATCGCGCATCGTATACCCTCCGGGGATATCACTGAAATTTAAAGCCAAGTTGTTATGATATTTTAGCCCAACTACAAATCCCGGAAAGCAATGCACACTTCTATTTGCAGCTGGGTTCATGACTTCATAACTAGACAAGTGAGACACAACCTTGCCATACTTGTTCATAAATGATGGTTTAAAATCCTCAAGAATGAAAAAAACCCGAGATTCGAATTGCCTCGTAGTGATGAACAAAGGGATGACGATTTCGTTAAATTCGTGGAAAACATTTCCCATTCCTTTGGATGAGAAGATCACAGCAGGAACATCGTGTGTATACTCGCAAACCGGTGGCGTGACGTTTCCATAAATCATACGAACCGGCGTAAGAGTCTTGACAAAATTCTTGTCCTCTTGTCTAGCATGTGGATAAACCACGGTTTCTTGTCGAGAAGCTCGATTCGAGGGAATGTAAACTTTCATCGAGCCAGTCTCGATTCTTACAGGTTGATTTGCAACGCACACAACAGAATGAACAGCAGTGTCACATGCAAAACCAGTAGCCTCAAGATTTCTTCTATCTTCTCCTGTTCACATATTTGCATCGAGTTGTGTCGTAAATTATAATTATAGTCGAGGGTATAATGAGCATGATGACTTGACGTCACATACCTCTAACTAGTCTTCCTAAGAGATGATCCAATGATTTCTGCTGATTTTCAAATCTGGAATTGGTAGCTTCAGAACTCGAAAAGTATTGAATCCCTGCCGTTAATTTCAATAAATAGAATATAATCAGTAAATAAATCAAGAATATGAAGAAAAATTCAACCAAAAAAAAAAGAAGAAGCTAGAATTACATTGATCATATGGAATAACATTGCCCCAAAAGAAATCAACAAAAAGCAAAGGAAGGATAAGCAAAAAGACTATTGGAATTGCACCAAAAAGCAGTCTTCTTGGCTCCTTCTCCATCTTCAACATGTTAGAATTTTTCGCATGTTAAGAATATGCTTTAGCCTGCAATTCCTTTAAAGACTAGAATAGTATCAGTTAGATGAGATGTCAATTCCTATTCACATTTTATTTTATTGTAATTACTCTCATTTTTTCTATTCAAAATTTTATAGAAGACTCTCAATTCTACCGTCAAAGCATCTTTTTTATATTTTTTAATTGAGGTCTCTGCTTGACTTTGACAATAATATAAATTTAAATAAAATAAATAAATTTCTTCTATAATCGTACAATACGTAATTATCGAAACATCTTTCTTTTATTGCAACTATTTTGATTTTGAATGTGACGGTTTAACGGATTATTTATTTCAGATTAATATTTTTCATAAAAATTAATATTTATCACAAATTTGTGTATTAATTAATACTTCATTTAGAAACATTTGATGCTAGAAATTTAAAAGTCAATATTGTGAGGCTTAAAAGTTAAAACTAATGGAATTGAATCGCGCGATATGTGGTTAGTTTCACATTCATGCACATGGCTATTTTTTACACGCTTACTTAATTAAGTCATTGCTTGGAAAATTAGTTAGATAATTAAGGGAAGATATAAATTGACTTAATTAAACTCAGGAAAACGTGTGCAGTTAGAAAAGAGGCAGCATGCTTGTTTACGTAACTTGATAGAAGACCCTTTTTCTAAAAGCAACTCCAATAGACCTCCGTGGATTGGGGTTGACGTGACAATAAAATAGACTGACTTCTAAAGAGTATGAATAAATAGACGGAGAAGTAAAAAATTTACTCTCTAATTGTTCCTTCTACTTTTATATAATATATATATTAATTATGTGGCATTTTTTATTTAAATTTAAAATTAATTACTATACATAAATTGAGTCTTATCTGCAGGATTTCTTACTATATAATGAGTCCAAATAGAAATAATTTGTATCATAAAATCTGATTAACCAACGTCATTATTTATAATAATTAAATAATTAAAAATAAAAATTAATACTGAGTCAGCATGTCTCACGGAGAATCTATATGTAGACGCTCCACCCCCACAATGTTTATTTTTTAGCGTCACGTCAGCCTAACATCCTAATTCACGTTATGCATTGGAGAGAGATTTTTTATCATATTCCGTCTATTTGCTGATGTATCATGTGCAGAGGCGTATCCAGTACATGACTAGCTAGCGCGACCGCGCTAACGGGCTTCACCGGAAAAAGAAAATCTCAGATCGCCGGTGAACGTTTAGCCAGAAGCAGTCTGGTATCTGTAGGAAGAAGATGAGAAATTGGGGGATTGAGCCAGGAATGTTTGGGCAATTTTTTTTTTCTATTTGGACTTTACAAAGTGACCCAACTCAATTGACGAAATTGAGATTTAACTTTGTCTGCCAAAGTTGCAATATTTGCAACTACAACGAGGGGATATTTTATTGACAGCCGCGGCGTCGTACCTCATCTTCTCTCTGCACTCGGGGCTTGCATTGTGACCTGAAATTCTGGATTGCACAGTAATGATATAGACATTAGAGATATGTCTATGGGTCTTTCGAAATTTTTGGAGTTTTGTAAGTTTGGATTTTCATTTTTCTGTGTTTACGAGTATTTTGTATGCTCAGTGGGTATTGTCCTGATTAATGGAGTCTGGGAAAGTGGTATGAGCAACTGATTTTTATGTATAGAGGCGTGATAAAGGTATAAGTGTATGAGTGTGTACAATTTCTTCCTCTACTCTTGCTGCTTTGATGAATTCAATTTTTTATGTTTTCACCATGTGATTATTGAATTTTTTTTGATGAGGAATCTAATATTTTTGCTTTTGAATACTATCTAGTTTGCAGGAAATGCATATATTTTTTCCTCCGCCAGTGGTTCGTCGCACTACCTGCACCTCCACTAGTGACCTCCATTTGGTATTTTGCTAATTCTTTATGAAATCTCTATTTATGATTTCATTGATAAAACAACTTGCTTTGCTTGAGAATCTGAATGCTGACATTCTGAGATGTTATTTGTTGGTATTGGTACTTGTAGAAATGTTCTCCTACCAGACGTCTGGCACCATAAGGTGCCAGACTTAGACACATGAGGGTGGAGCCCACAACACAGGGGTCTACACCCTTGTGTCTGTGTCTGGCACCTTATGGTGCCAGACGTCTGGTAGGAGAACAAAATCGTTGGTACTTGATAGTTTTTTTAAAACTTGAACTTATGGCTTGAAATTTGAGGAAGCTTTGATTGGAATTTAGAAATACATATTGATATGAAAATGAAAATGAAATATAAATAGTGAATACATCTTTCATGTTTTAAAATTCTTTAGCTAGATAATAATAAACGATCTCGCTGTAGCGATCGTTGACATTCGAAAGCCAAAGGTCAAATGGTCAACGATCGATCTAGCTGAACAAGGATCTTGGATCTGTCACTGATTATGTGTATTTTTCTCAATCCATGGAATGCTTTGAAAATGCTCTTAGAAGTCTAGACAACAATAGAATTTCTCATTACAATATCGACTCTCTTATTCTTAAAAATAGTTTTTATTTTAGGGTTTTGTAAATGATTGTGAAATTAATTAAATAAATGCAAAAAGTTCTTTGTATAGCAAAATATAATTTTATGTATGAAGCCAAATTGCAATATTTCTCCATTTTTATTTTATTTAGATTAGATTTGATGTCATTTGAGGAAAACAAAATTACCGTATTTTCTATTACATTATTTAGCAAGTTGTTAAATTAATATTTTATTAGGGAGAAAAAACCAATATGACAATGATATTGACAAAAAAGAGTTGAATTGCAGGTTTTGCGGAGCAATTTCATAAACGTGGTCCAATTAATTCTAATTCTTCCCCACAATTTTCTAAATGAAATTAGATAATCACTTACACATAAAAATCGCAAACTATTTACAAAAATTGTCTTGAAATAACATTCAAAAATATGAACAGTAGGAGGAATAGAAATAAACAATTCCATTTTCGAATTTTCTAATGTAATTGAAATGATTCTCGAAATCTGATTTTTTAATTTAATCAGTCAGTCCAGTTCAATTATCTATTTTTTTTTTTTTTCAAGTTTGATTTGTTGCTCATCATGGACAATATAAAAACTATTCACCATTAGTGTCATCTGGAAAGTGTCCGATTTAGTCCCCAGGGCACATCTCCTAGTGGTTAAGGAAAGAAATGAAAAAGTGCTCAATGCAATCGGGTGCAGGATTTGAATCCTGAAATAATAGATTTTTGTCATGTGACAAGCGGGAGTTATGACTTACCACACCTCCACCCTAACTCTGGGAGGCATAACCTGCGATTTACCTCCTTAACCAATGGCTCAAGATATGATCGGTTATGGCTCTCAAGATGTAGGCTACACCTTTTGCAAAGTGTTCGATTTTTTTTTATTATTATTATTTTATTTTCTCTAATATGGATTCTCAAGTACATTTTGTCTCGCTTCAGGTCGTGACGGGAATAGGGATAAGAGCTGTAATTTTGAAATATAATGCAACAGTTTTAAATAAGAATAATGCTAAACACACAAAATGCATGATACACTGGATAACAAACCACTCACATATAGGAGGGACCCACAGCGTGCGGACCCCCTTCCATGTGAGGAGTGTGTCATTCAGTGTGTAATTCATTTTGTGTGTGTAGCATGGACCTTTAAATAAATATAGAATTAAAGCTAGAGAAAGTTTTTCCTTCTATTCCGGTATGATTATTCTAATCTCGATTTGGATCTTTAGCAACCAAACAAAATACAATGGTTAATTCAGTTGGTAGGTCAATATGAACTGTATTTCTAATTACAAAACATTTTAAACACGGTCCATTTGGAAAGAATTGTCCTATCCGATCAAATGATCTATTTAGCGTATAAAAAGACTAGTGCCCAATTGGCTTATTTTCAATCAATAGCAATTATAAAAAGGTTTATTTATATTTTTAAGATAAAATGTGTGGTTAAAAAGAGAAGAGAGAAATGTGCGTGGTTAAAAAATAAATTAAAAATTTGTTTTGTTTATATATTGATTTCAAAATTGTAATGATTACGTTAGAGAATTTAGGCTAAAATATGGTGAACGGCGATAGTCATATCTATTACCACCTCGTTCAACGTGGATATCGTTATTCAGTTAACTAGTAGTTTGTTTGCGGCCCAAACCATCTAGCGTGAAAGGAATTTTACCCACCAATTAATGATTAATCCCAACATCAAGCATTGCCCAGTCTAGAAAATATTTTAGCCCAATCTAACTTTAAAGTTTGAGTAATGCATGAAATCAAGAATCAGGCCTCGCGAGTTCTAGGCTTAGTCTTCGTATCTATTTTGTATTCCTTCGTGAGAGTCGGAATAATAATTTTGGTGGTGTGCATCTCAAGAACGGGAACAAAAATACTACAATTACATAATTATTAGTTGACAAGAGATTAACAAGTAGGTGATGTGGAGGTTTGGAGATTATTGACTAAAAAGACTAGTTTTGCAACTTGTACAACGAGTTTAACAGAAATGTTGACACATATTATGTGTGGCACAATCTTGTTATTTCTCCAATCACATTAACTTTAACATCAGCATTCACAATTTTGTCACCTCGTTTTTTTATCAACCTACTTTTACAAGTAGATTTTTTGTAAAAAGATAATGGGATGTGTGAAAATAAATTATGCAACATATGTCTTATGTCAACCAAAATGTAAACTACCGTATAATGTAGCAAGTTAATAGAGGAAAAAAGAATTTTTGACCATTTTAGATGAATTTGTCTACTTGTATATCCAAAAGTTTACTAATGGGTGTACAGACCATCACACCGTGTGGGACTCGTGTATGTGGAGATGGACCCCACACACGAGCCCCACATATATTGTGAGAGGGAGTACACTCGGGAACATATAACAAGGTCTATTACGAATTGAGACGAAACCAACTTGAATATATGTGTTCTCTTGCATGACTTTGACCGGATGTACAGGTGATGATTTAACTATTTCTCTCTTAAGGGATTTGAGGATTAAGGTTTAAATTGACGAGCACAATAAACAAGTAGAAATTTGGGGTGGAATGGGGAGAAATTGGCGTTGTTTTTACAATTTTTTTATTGTTATTTTCGATTGAATAATTATGTTCACGCCATATTTTCGTTAGTTACGTTGCTTTTTAATTGTAAATAACATTAACAATAGTTGCTCGTTATAGCCATCGTGTCTTTTAGGGGGAAATTGGCGTTGTTTTTACAATATTTTGATTGTTATTTTCGATTGAATAATTATGTTCACACCATATTTTCATTAGTTACATTGATTTTTAATTGCAATTAACATTACAATAGTTACTCGTTATAGCCACTCTGTCTTTTAGGGGGGAATTGACGTTGTTTTTACAATTTTTTGATTTTCACACTATATGTTCATTAGTTACATTGCTTTTTAATTGCAATTAACATTAACAATAGTTGCTCGTTATAGTCATCGGGTCTTTAATTTTTATTTTTTTCTTATTCAGTGATAATCCTTGTCCAAAAACTCCATGGTAACGTATAAATTCTAAAATCAATTCACCGTATTTGATGCCTCTGTACTATAGAGTATACCTATAGTGTTTATGAGATTGCAAATTTGCAAGCTATAATTTGCAACCCTTTTCCACTTTTGTCAATCTAATTCAAATTATAGTAACTTAATTGATGATTTAAATATTCCATATAATACAGAAATAAATGAGAATTATATTGGTCTAATTCTGCAAGATTATGGTAAATACCAAATACGTTTCAAGAAATCACACTATAAAAAGGTCAGGTGAAAATATTACTAGTAACTAGTAATACAAAATGAATTCGATTAAAAAGAATTTGTTTTGCTATATACTTCTATTGTCATTCAACCTCATTCACACCAATAGCATAAAACTCAGTTATCATGTTCATATTGTTAATAACCTTCCACCAAACACACCTCCATTGTTAATCCATTGTGCCTCCAAAGACAACGATCTTGGTAACCATACACTTTATCCCAACGGTGATTTTAATTTTAAATTCTTCGAGAATTTTTTTGGAACAACACTGTTCTTTTGTCACTTTTGGTGGTGGACAAGGGATAGAAGTTTTGATGTTTTCAATAAAAGAGAGAATTGTCATTTATGCGTATGGAGTGTCAGGCAAGACGGATTTTATTTAGGAGATAAAATCCCTGTTTCTCCTAGTACTTCAGTAAAAAGATACGATTGGTAATAAAAAGAGGTGCACGAATCTCCTGATATTACGTTATTATTAATAAAATATCCTAATTTCTATATTTGTTTTCGTCTATTACCCGTAATAATATTTCATTGGATTTAAACAATTTATTTATTTTATTATGACAATTGAAGAATAACAATTTGGTCATGTACAATGAAGATATTTGTTTTTTACACTTAGGTCTCTCCGTACATCTTATCTTAACATCTAAGTGCATGAACGAATCCAATTTCTAGTGGGTTTTGCGTGGAAAATGAATGATGATCTTCATGTGTGGATATGGAAAGATCCAAGGATGCTACTTTAATTCATCCATTGATTTGAATAATAATTGAATTAACATCACGTGTTGTGAGGAGATGAGTCGTAGTGATTATACTGTTGGCTTCTGCCTTGCCATGGCATAGAGGTGGTGGATGTCTAATGGTGCGGTCCAATATTTCAAAAATTGAAATCACTCATAGTTTTGGATATTTTGTAAATAAAACCGCTCATTCCATATAATCATAGGAACCAATTGAGACCTTGCGTCGAAAAAAAAAGGAATCAATTGAGACCAAAACCGTGGGTTCAAATCATTTGAACAACATTATTTGGCCCTGTTTTGTGTTGTTTATTTGAAATAAATAGTGATTTTTAGGAACTTGTGTGGTTAAAAGGTATGAGATCTTTTTTGGGTTTAAGTATAATATTATTTTATTAATAAATGTGTGATTTTAAAAAAATTGAGAAAGAGAAAAATGTACTTTATTTATAATGAGAATCAAACCGGGACTTATTATTAGTGGTTCTAAAAAATTCATTTACGTGATCATAATTGATGCTACCAAAAATCTATACCTTTGAAGATCACAGCAGGAACATCGTGTGTATACTCACAAACCGGTGGCGTGACGTTTCCATAAATCGTACGAACCGGCGTAAGAGTCTTGACAAAATTCTTGTCCTCTTGTCTAGCATGTGGATAAACCACGGTTTCTTGTCGCGAAGCTCGATTCGAGGGGATGTAAACTTTCATCGAGCCGGTCTCGATTCTTACAGGTTGATTTGCAACGCACACGACAGAACGAACAGCAGTGTCACATGCAAAACCAGTAGCCTCAAGATTTCTTCTATCTTCTCCTGTTCACATATTTGCATCGAGTTGTGTCGTAAATTATAATTATAGTCGAGGGTACAAGGAGCATGATGACTTGACGTCACATACCTCTAACTAGTCTTCCTAAGAGATGATCCAATGATTTCTGCTGATTTTCAAATCTGGAATTGGTAGTTTCAGAACCCGAAA
The DNA here is from genome assembly GCA_963555705.1 of Ligustrum vulgare. Lineage (NCBI taxonomy): Eukaryota > Viridiplantae > Streptophyta > Magnoliopsida > Lamiales > Oleaceae > Ligustrum > Ligustrum vulgare. The sequence goes on along the minus strand of OY743171.1, from coordinate 67,534,750 downwards.
AGTATTGAATCCCTGCCGTTAATATCAATAAATAGAATATAATCAGTAAATAAATCAATAATATGAAGAAAAATTCAACCAAAAAAAGAAGAAGCTAGAATTACATTGATCATATGGAATAACATTGCCCCAAAAGAAATCAACAAAAAGCTAAGGGAGGATAAGCAAAAAGACTATTGGAATTGCACCAAAAAGCAGCTTTCTTGGCTCCTTCTTGAATATATAACAAGGTCTATTACGAATTGAGACGAAACCAACTTGAATATATGTGTTCTCTTGCATGACTTTGACCGGATGTACAGGTGATGATTTGACTATTTCCCTCTTAAGGGATTTGAGGATTTTGGTTTAAATTGACGAGCGCAATAAACAAGTAGAAATTTGGGGTGGAATGGGGAGAAATTGGCGTTGTTTTTACAATTTTTTTTATTGTTATTTTCGATTGAATAATTATGTTCACGCCATATTTTCGTTAGTTACGTTGCTTTTTAATTGTAAATAACATTAACAATAGTTGCTCGTTATAGCCATCGTGTCTTTTAGGGGGAAATTGGCGTTGTTTTTACAATTTTTTGATTGTTATTTTCGATTGAATAATTATGTTCACGCCATATTTTCATTAGTTACATTGATTTTTAATTGCAATTAACATTACATTAGTTACTCGTTATAGCCACTCTGTCTTTTAGGGGGGAATTGGCGTTGTTTTTACAATTTTTTGATTTTCACACTATATGTTCATTAGTTACATTGCTTTTTAATTGCAATTAACATTAACAATAGTTGCTCGTTATAGTCATCGGGTCTTTAATTTTTATTTTTTTCTTATTCAGTGATAATCCTTGTCCAAAAACTCCATGGTAACGTATAAATTCTAAAATCAATTCACCGTATTTGATGCCTCTGTACTATAGAGTATACCTATAGTATTTATGAGATTGCAAATTTGCAAGCTATAATTTGCAACCCTTTTCCACTTTTGTCAATCCAATTCAAATTATAGTAACTGAGTTGATGATTTCAATAATCCATATAATACAGAAATAAATGAGAATTATATTGGTCTAATTCTGCAAGATTATGGTAAATACCAAATACGTTTCAAGAAATCACACTATAAAAAGGTCAGGTGAAAATATTACTAGTAACTAGTAATACAAAATGAATTCTATTAAAAAGAATTTGTTTTGCTATATACTTCTATTGTCATTCAACCTCATTCACACCAATAGCATAAAACTCAGTTATCATGTTCATATTGTTAATAACCTTCCACCAAACACACCTCCATTGTTAATCCATTGTGCCTCCAAAGACAACGATCTTGGTAACCATACACTTTATACCAACGGTGATTTTAATTTTAAATTCTTCGAGAATTTTTTTGGAACTACACTGTTCTTTTGTCACTTTTGGTGGTGGACAAGGGATAGAAGTTTTGATGTTTTCAATAAAAGAGAGAATTGTCATTTATGCGTATGGAGTGTCAGGCAGGACGGATTTTATTTAGGAGATAAAATCCCTGTTTCTCCTAGTACTTCAGTAAAAAGATACGATTGGTAATAAAAAGAGGTGCACGAATCTCCTGATATTACGTTATTATTAATAAAATATCCTAATTTCTATATTTGTTTTCGTCTATTACCCGTAATAATATTTCATTGGATTTAAACAATTTATTTATTTTATTATGACAATTGAAGAATAACAATTTGGTCATGTACAATGAAGAGATTTGTTTTTTACACTTAGGTCTCTCCGTAAATCTTATCTTAACATCTAAGTGCATGAACGAATCCAATTTCTAGTGGGTTTTGCGTGGAAAATGAATGATGATCTTCATGTGTGGATATGGAAAGATCCAAGGATGCTACTTTAATTCATCCATTGATTTGAATAATAATTGAATTAACATCACGTGTTGTGAGGAGATGAGTCGTAGTGATTATACTGTTGGCTTCTGCCTTTCCATGGCATAGAGGTGGTGGATGTCTAATGGTGCGGTCCAATATTTCAAAAATTGAAATCACTCATAGTTTTGGATATTTTGTAAATAAAACCGCTCATTCCATATAATCATAGGAACCAATTGAGACCTTGCGTCCAAAAAAAAAAGGAATCAATTGAGACCGAAACCGTGGGTTCAAATCATTTGAATAACATTATTTGGCCCTGTTTTGTGTTGTTTATTTGAAATAAATAGTGATTTTGAGGAACTTGTGTGGTTAAAAGGTATGATATCTTTTTTGCGTTTAAGTATAATATTATTTTATTAATAAATGTGTGATTTTAAAAAAATTGAGAAAGAGAAAAATGTACTTTATTTATAATGAGAATCAAACCGGGACTTATTATTAGTGGTTCTAAAAAATTCATTTACGTGATCATAATTGATGCTACCAAAAATCTATACCTGTGATTTCCCTAACTTGATAAACAAAAAGCACGATCTAAATCTCCGATACCCGGGGAAAAAAAAAAAAGGCAGTGTGGTGTATCATCGCCCCCCATCCAATGCTTAAGCTAGCGAATAGGGATAAAATATTAAAATTTGGGTTATGAACAGAAATAATAATTGTGTACTGTTGTGCTAATTGAGATCGCAAGTGTACGATATCGCAATCAAGTAATAAAGTGGACCTTTGAGTCCGGATTATCGTTCCCACGAGGACTGCTATTAATTACCGAAATATTTCAGTTCTTAACTTTATTTGAACAGACGAAATAGAATTTGTGGTTTTAAATTAAAACTAAGAAGATGACTTAAATAATTAAATTGTGAAATTGTTTTGTTTTAAAAGATGATTGTAAAGTGGTTGAGATTCACGATTTCACCTAGCTAATTAAATCAATTCCAATTCCAGTTTTATTTCCTATTTGTGTGTTCGGTCGAATTCACTAATTTAAATTGAGATTCCTCTCTCGAGTTTAAATCAATCCTACCTAAATAAGTCAACCTTGTATCTCTACAGCGGGTCCGAATATTCCTTAACTAGATGCATTGCACACAAGAATTCACACACGACCGCAATAATTACAAGAGTATATCTCTATCTCTCGTTCAATTACCGGATTTATTACCTAGATCTATGTTATTAACTCACCTCTCGGATTATGGAAATAACACATGAAATCATGAATAAGTGGCCAGTTCATTCACGCATTAAACGCAATAATAAATCAACACATGCATTAAAGCGTTAAAACAAGGAATATGACATTTAAAATAATTAACTAGGCTACATTGTTCATCCCAACGTTAAAATTAGTTACACATCATCATGAAATAACAAAAACAGTAAAAATAAACGTTCATTGAAAAACAATATAAAGAATGGAAAGATTGCACCAATTATCAATTCTTCAACTGTTTTCAATTCTCGCCCCTCTGCTATGCTTGATTCTCCAAGAATTTGATGTTGAATTCTCTATTGTGGCTCGTTCTATGGAGAGGCAAAAGTCTAGATCTCGTGCCTCTTATGTTGTATATATATGTTTTGGAGAAAACCTAGGTCAAAACAAGAAAAGTCTGATAAAAATCGCGAGAAAAAGCCCACAGTCAGCCCAGCCGGATACGCACGCGAACGCGTGGTATCAACCATAGCGATCGCGTGGACTTCATTAAAACTCTCGGGTTACAATTTTGCGTCTTCTCGCGATCGCTTGGTGTGTGACCAGCGATCGCGACTTCATCATTCTTCCGGCTGTGCAAGTTAGTCCCTGACTTTTAATTGCACCTTCAGTCCTCAACTTTCAATTGTTGCACTTTAGTCCCCAAACTTTATCTTCTTCTCGGTTTGACCATTCAAGCTCTTAATTCATTCAATTAGGTCCTCCAACCTCTGATTTTAGTCACTTTGGCACCAAGCATGTTTCCCGGTTGTTGTCACAAACTCCTCACTTGTCCAATTTAGTTCCAATTAACATCCAATCGTGTCATTTTTCCATTAATTGCTTCATTCTTCTTCAATTGGGACATTTTCTGAAAGATAAGCAAATAAACATAAATTAAATAGCAAATATTCCCAAACGACCATAATTAATCCTAATTTAGACATACAAATAAGTGTATAAAATACACTTATCAAATACCCCTAAACTAGAATTATTGTTTGTCCTCGAACAATTTAAACTAAACTACAAAAATCAAAAAAATAAGAGAACAAATATTTTTGTTGAGTCAACATGTTTACCATATGCCTCCAAAGTCCAAACTAATTTAAGCTTTAAGCAAGCGTCATGAACAACAATTCGAAATAATTTCTAGTTATATCTGCCAGATTTTTAAGTGTGTGTAAATAGCCAATGTCAAACGCAAACTTATGCATGAGATATGCTCAACACGGTGTGGCTCATTATGCATATTCAAGCCCGAATCCCATGTGGTCAATCTATGATTTCTAATGAAATTCCTTTCAACGCTCATGGATGATCACCACTTTCTGCTTTTCTCTCGCATCCCGGGTTTTTATCTATGTGGGTTCTAAAAATATTCTTTGTTTTTTTCCACACAAGATAATCAGAATCGGAAATATGCGTGCATGACAAATCAAAAGAAAGCAGTCCCCAATTCTACAACCTCAACCACCACAGCTCAGTCAACAAAGCTTATACCATGCAATTTTTTTTTTATTGGACGACTTTTTCTTTTAATGTCCCTGTCTTTTACCATCTTTGTGCAGAACTTTTCATACGGGCTTTCTATATGACCCCTGTAGCGAGCTTTCAGATCGGTAACTCCCAAACCAGACGGCTTTAGGGTACCAGGTTCAAAGAACCCCTCAGACGTACTTGCCCGAGTCATAAAGGCTTAAACAGAAAAGTTAAAGATGTTATAATGTCTTATGTGTAAGTCCACTCTCCGTACTTGCTTTCTAATTGACCCCTGTAGCGAGCTTTAGGTCGATCACTCCCAAGCCAGTTGGCTTTAGGGCACCAGGTTTGAAAGACCCCTCGGACTTACTTACTCGAGTCAAAAAGGCATTTGAAGAGCGGAATAAGACCTTCAGCATTTTTCTGTTTTTATACTGGAAATGGTTTATACCCGTTGACCAAACTGTAATGACTAAAGTGCAAAACCAAGACCCACAGACTTCAAATCCGTCAATACACACAAATTCCAATCATTTTACCCCCAAACTTGCATTTTAGCATGATTGGTTCTAATTTAGGGGTGGGATGTCTAACAATCTAAGTTCAGGGATTTTTTTAAAGACATTCCTAAGTTCAAATTGCACAAATTTGCCCCACATGTATTAAACAAAATCCCTCACACAAGCAATTATCCAACACTGGCTATGTGCGCAATAAGTATGAATCTAGCAAAACATAACTAGTTCAAAAATAAGTTCATGCTTTCATGTTGTCCAATTTTCAAACCTAAGCAAAAATTGACTCATACTATATCCTAGGCAATAAACATGTCAACAAAGTTTTCAATATATATATATTTTTTTAATCCCCATAAAATCGAATGAATATAAAATGAATGAAGAATGCAATGAATTTTCACCCCCAAACTTGAAATGAACATTGTCCTCAATGTTTGTCACAAAGATGCAAATATGTAAAACAAGACAAAGAAAAGAGAACGAGAACTTCCCAAGTGTAGAGGATGTATTTTTTTGAAGCTTCTTGTAGCACTGCATTGGATGAATCGACCCTTTGTTTGTATTGTTCAAATTGGGTTGGCGTGTTTTGACTGGTGTTTTCCCTGCAAATAAGAAATAATTAACATCAGAAGTCATAAACACCAATAAGAAATAATGGAAGTTCAGTACCACACCCCCAAACTAAATTTAAAGCACAATTTTTTAATTTTCAACAATGGTAGACCACACATATTCAAGCCTTGATATAATCTAGAAAAACACAACTTTTTCCGAGCCATATTTTGATATGTTAAAGTTCACAGCATGATCAACAATATATTAAAAATTCAGCTCATTTGAAGGTCAATAGTGTCATGCAACAATGTGGGGAAGTAGGTGACGTGAGACAGTTTCTGGGTGCAATCGCCTGCAATTGCCTTGCAATGGGGCTGTCATGATGCCATGTTGGTTTTCATGATTTTCATGCAATGTAGTGAACTAATTCATGAACTAAGCACACATAATCAATGATAAACATATCATGAAGATAAATGCTCTGAGGATTTCTCAAATTAGCACAAAAATCTCTTTGTGGCATTTCATCAAACACTAAATGTGCACTACAAAAATCAATGGATATGCATAGGTTTGAAGGCATGAATGAACCCAAAATTTTTGTCAACCACACCACAAATCACAATCTCCAACCACTAACCTAAGCCCATTCTTCACCATTCACAATTGCAAAGTCCAAGACTCAAGGAAAATTTCAAAATTTTGAGTAGACATGGATTTAAGTGAAGACTTTCATACCTTTCATTGATTTGGATGTGAAAATAGCAATCAATTTGGTGCAATGAAGTGTTGATTACATGCATGATAGATGAAAGATCAAATATAAGGTGATTAGAGGAGAGAAAATAAATTCATGTTGTTTAAAATTGAAAGAATTAAGTGAAGCACTTAAACTGCCGAATTTGGTACCAGATTAGCCACGCGATCGCCTGGCTGGAGTGCCAGCGATCGCGTGGTTCAAGGTTTTAAAACCTGTTGATTTTTAAATGCAAACTCGCGATCGCTAGAGCTTATAGGCCCGCGATCGCGTAGTTTCCGGCAGTAATGGAAATTTTCCTATTTTTTCGGTTTTTAAATCATTTTTACCCCCTAATCACTTCATGATCGATGCAATGATTTTCCAAACCTTCACTTCATGATCTAAACTAGTGTGTTTAATATGTGTGATGACAAGTAAAAGCTTAGTTTAAAAAATATGCAAAATTAAAAATATACCTAAATATGCATAGATAATGCAACAAGCAATAGAGTTTTAACATGCAAACATGTAAAACCCTCAAACAGGATACCTATCATGCATTTATTTAAAATTTAGCAAATAAATAAATAAATTATGAAAGCATAATAAATAAAAGGGAAGAAAGGTTGGGTTGCCTCCCAACAAGCGCTCCGTTTTAAGTCTAAAGCTCGACTGTTTGCACTTCTTTATCATGGAGGCTTGAACGATCCTCTTGAGCTCCTGCACAACTTGCAGTTACCTGCCTTGCACTTCTCAATCCTTTTCCTCACTCTCTTGTAGTCCAAGGCCTCCTTTTCCACTTGTTGCGGGATGTTAGGCTTTTCTTCCTTCTTGTCCCTCCATCCATCATTTACCTTCATACACTCATATTTTATGATTAAAGCTTCCTCAATCTTAATACCCTGCTTGGTTTTTTCTTCTGGTTTCTGGACCACCCCCTCCACCTTGAAACAGCTTTCATTTAGACCTTCAAGATCTTTTCTTGGCCTGATGCTGAACGTGACTTGTTCCTTCTCGACCCTAAAGATGATTTCTCCCTTTTCAATGTCGATTAAGCATCTTCCAGTAGCTAGGAACGGCCTTCCAAGAATGAGGGGCATTTGGGCGTCCTCTTCCATGTCCAAAATCACAAAGTCGACTGGGAAGAAAAACTTGTCTACTTTTACTATCACATTCTCAACAATCCCATATGGATATTGGATTGATCTGTTCGCCAGTTTCAGTGTGATATTGGTTGGTTTAGGCTCCCCCAAACCAAGTTTCCTGTATACAGACAAAGGCATTAAATTGACACTTGCACCAAGATCACACAATACATTATCAAAATTAAATTTACCAATAGTACAAGGGATCGAGAAACTCCCTGGATCTGTTAGTTTCTGTGGCAACTTCTTTTGAAGTATGGCGCTGCACTCCTCACTCAGTGCTACTATTTCATTATCAACCAATTTCCTTTTATTTGACAGCATCTCCTTCATAAATTTCAAATAGAGCGGCATTTGGGCTAACGCTTCTGCAAATGGGATATTTATGTGCAGTTTCTTGAATATCTCCAAAAATTTTCCAAACTGCTGCTCCAACTGATGCTTTATCAATCTTTGTGGATAAGGAACTGGTGGCACATAAGCTTTGACAGGTGGTCGAACTCGAACTTCTTCTTCAACTTTTTCATGAACTTCAGGAGTCGCCCTCTGTTCTTTTTCACTTTTCTTCTCTTCCACCACATTTTCCTTTTTGTTCCCCTGCTTGTCATATTCTGCTTCAGTCACTTCAGAAAGCTGAACCCCACTCCTTGTTGTTATTGCATTACATTGCTCCCGAGGGTTTATTTCAGTGTTACCGGGCAACTGTCCTGGTTGTCTTATTGAACTGCTAGCTGCCAGCTCTCCCATTTGTCTCTTCAAATTCTTAATCTCAGCTGCTTGAATTATAATTTCTCCATTCTGACTCTTGACCAGTTGGATTAACACTTCTATGTTCTCGGACATGTTTTTCTGAGATTGTTGTTGTTGCTGTTGCTGATATCCAGGCGGCCACTGCACATTCAGATTGTTAGACCATGAAAAATTAGGGTGATTCTTCCATTCTGGGTTGTAAGTTTGTAAATAAGGACCACCCTGCTGCCTGTTTCCCACGAAGTTGACTTGTTCTGGATTTGATTGATTTTGTTGAAGTGGGCAGAAATTTATAGCATGATTTTCGAAACAAAAATCACACAAAGTTGTTTGAACCGCATTCACTGGCTGCACAACCATACCGTCTATCTTCTTGGTCAACGCATCCAGCTTAGCATTTAATGCTGTGATCTCGTTAACTGCAACCATTCCCCCAGACTTTGGTGTAGCTCTATATGAATACCACTGATAACTGTTCCCAGCCATCTTCTCAAAGATCTCAGATGCTTCTTCATATGTCATATCCATAACTGATCCTCCAGCTGCTGAGTCGGCGTACTTCTTGTTTTCATTTGTCAGCCCATTATAGAATGTCTGAACCAAGATCCAATCTGCGATTCCATGGGTAGGACACTGTCTGATGAGCTCGTTGAATCTTTCCCAAGCTTCAAAAATTGATTCCCCAGGTTGTTGACTAAATGATAGAATCTCACGCCTTAGCTTTGACATGCGGCCAGGTGGGAAAAATTTATCTACGAATTTCTGGCTCATAACTTCAAAAGTGGTGATTGTGTGTAGGGGCAAAGAGTAAAACCAGGCTTTTGCTTTATCCGCCAAAGAAAATGAGAATAGATTTAATTTCATGGCATCCTCTGAAACTCCATTCATGCTTTGCATATCACATAGTTCCAAAAATGTCCTAAGGTGCGCATGAGGATCTTCAGATGGAAATCCATGAAAAACGCATGAATTTTGGATCAAGGATATCAAGGAAGTCTTGATCTCAAAATTATTAGCTCGGATTGCAGGAGGTACAATGCAGGTTCCAATGTTCCCCATGGGAGGAACCATGTAATCACGCAAAACGCGTCTTCCATGATTTTGTTGCTGTCCATTCACAGCTGCTGGCAGATTTTGTTGATTTCCCTGATTATCTTGAATTCTGTCATCTGCCATTGCTAAGTCTTTTTGTTGATCCGCTTCCAACTGTCGTCTACGCCTCTGTCGAAAGGTGCGTTCAATTTCTGTATCAACAGGAAGCAAATCCAATGACTTAGTCCTTCTTAACATAAATTAAATAAAACAAAAACTGAAAAATAATATAAAAATAAAAATAAAAATAAACAAAATAAAGTTCAAAGTAAAATAAGAACTAATGGGTATCGATATTAATTAACAGTCCCCGGCAACGGTGCCAAAAACTTGTTGTGCTAATTGAGATCGCAAGTGTACGATATCGCAATCAAGTAATAAAGTGGACCTTTGAGTCCGGATTATCGTTCCCACGAGGATTGCTATTAATTACCGAAATATTTCAGTTCTTAACTTTATTTGAACAGACGAAATAGAATTTTTGGTTTTAAATTAAAACTAAGAAGATGACTTAAATAATTAAATTGTGAAATTGTTTTGTTTTAAAAGATGATTGTAAAGTGGTTGAGATTCACGATTTCACCTAGCTAATTAAATCAATTCCAATTCCAGTTTTATTTCTTATTTGTGTGTTCGGTCGAATTCACTAATTTAAATTGAGATTCCTCTCTCGAGTTTAAATCAATTCTACCGAAATAAGTCAACCTTGTATCTCTACAGCGGGTCCGAATATTCCTTAACTAGATGCATTGCACACAAGAATTCACACACGACCGCAATAATTACAAGAGTATATCTCTATCTCTCGTTCAATTACCGGATTTATTACCTAGATCTATGTTATTAACTCACCTCTCGGATTATGGAAATAACACATGAAATCATGAATAAGTGGCCAGTTCATTCACGCATTAAACGCAATAATAAATCAACACATGCATTAAAGCGTTAAAACAAGGAATATGGCATTTAAAATAATTAACTAGGTTACATTGTTCATCCCAACGTTAAAATTAGTTACACATCATCATGAAATAACAAAAACAGTAAAAATAAACGTTCATTGAAAAATAATATAAAGAATGGAAAGATTGCACCAATTATCAATTCTTCAACTGTTTTCAATTCTCGCCCCTCTGCTATGCTTGATTCTCCAAGAATTTGATGTTGAATTCTCTATTGTGGCTCGTTCTATGGAGAGGCAAAAGTCTAGATCTCGTGCCTCTTATGTTGTATATATATGTTTTGGAGAAAACCTAGGTCAAAACAAGAAAAGTCTGATAAAAATCGCGAGAAAAAGCCCACAGTCAGCCCAGCCGGATACGCACGCGAACGCGTGGTATCAACCATAGCGATCGCGTGGACTTCATTAAAACTCTCGGGTTACAATTTTGCATCTTCTCGCGATCGCTTGGTGTGTGACCAGCGATCGCGACTTCATCATTCTTCCGGCTGTGCAAGTTAGTCCCTGACTTTTAATTGCACCTTCAGTCCTCAACTTTCAATTGTTGCACTTTAGTCCCCAAACTTTATCTTCTTCTCGGTTTGACCATTCAAGCTCTTAATTCATTCAATTAGGTCCTCCAACCTCTGATTTTAGTCACTTTGGCACCAAGCATGTTTCCCGGTTGTTGTTACAAACTCCTCACTTGTCCAATTTAGTTCCAATTAACATCCAATCGTGTCATTTTTCCATTAATTGCTTCATTCTTCTTCAATTGGGACATTTTCTGAAAGATAAACAAATAAACATAAATTAAATAGAAAATATTCCCAAACGACCATAATTAATCTTAATTTAGACATACAAATAAGTGTATAAAATACACTTATCATGTACCTGAATAATGATCGAAAGTCTTATATTTATAGAAGCAGATAATATAATCCGGGTAAGATTGAATTATTTGGGTGACATATGCGCGATCGATGCAGCGACTGTGTCACTTGATCGAAGCAGATATACGATCGATGTGGCTGATCGGGTGAAGGGTGAGTTTGTGGGTGTGTAAAGAGAGAATGAATTGAATACACGTATAGAGAGAGAATTAATTAGGGTATGAAGTGATGTTTTGTGGTTTAAAATTGGTATTTGGTTGGATAATTAGTGTGTGTTTGGTAGAACTTTTGGAAGGTTTAACAGTACTTTTAGTAAAAAAAAAAATATAGGTGTTTGGTTGTGATTGAGAAAGTATTTTTTGACTGGATAAACAGTTTCTTTAAGCTATTTTTTGAAAAGTACTTTTTTATTGAAATATGTTGAAAATATATTATTTTTTTTATAACTCCTATTGAAATATTATATTTTATTAATTAATAAAATATGAAATTTATTAACAAAATATTTTTTTCTATAACTTTTATGGAAAATCTATTGAAATATTATAATTTATTAATTAACAAAATATGAAATCTTTTGAAAATAATTAATAAAAAATATTTTTTTCGTGATAATTAATAAAAATACGGAATATATATATATATATATATATATATATATATATATATATATATATATATATATATTAATTTTAGTTAACTATGAAATATAATGTAAGTGTTAGTTTATACAAATAGCACTTTTATACTTGTGCTGTCAAATAATTAATTTAATGTTAACAGTACTTTTTAGTTTTTAAAGTGACAACCAAATAGTCAACTGTTTTTTGTTAACAACATTTTTTAAAAAAGTTCTATTAATAAAATCTCTATTACAAAAAGTTCTATTCACAATAACTGTGCCAAACGATTTCTTAATAGAATATTATTATGTTGCAGATTTTTAATTAATTTAAATTTGAATTAAGACTTGATTTTTGAAGTAATATAAGTTGGGATAATTAACCAAAACCTTGGTTATAAATTTTTATTATTACAAATAAGGTTATTAAAAACTATTTAACAAAATCAGGCATCTGTTATAGAAGAGATATTGAAGGTCATTCTCATAAAAACCCTTTCAGGCTTTTCTCTCTCTAAAACCCTCTATAGAGATCGACCTTCTCTACAGTACTTTTTCAATCAACTCCATTCAACTCAGCTGCTCCGACTTTTGTCGGCTTCTGTCTGTTATAAGTAATATTCAACTGCTATGACATTGTATCATCAGTTACCTGTGATGGAATCCTCCCATAAATTTTGTTGTGTGATATATCCAGTATAACCAATGAGTCCATGAACTCCATCTTTGAGAAATCAAACTAGGGATTGTTCCACATAAAGTATTAGAAATATAGGATATTTGTATATTAGAGACATGGCATCTTGTCTAGCCACTGAGAGTGCCAAAGATACGGCACCCTTGAAAAATCACAATTTTCAATTTTCTGATTGCCTGGGAAATTTTGCCAACAAGATACGACATCTTGTATAGCGAGAGACGACATAAGTGGGTAAGATTGGCAACGACACTATGGATTGTTCCACTGAGAGTATCAGAACTAATGTATAGGCTAATGAGTAATTACATAGTTCGTGGTCTCATTGCATTGGATGCCATCCCAATTACAACAATCAAGATTAGGATCCCATGGGCCATGTGGGAATTGGATCTTCATTTGGTTTTGAGAAATTGTGTTTAAATGCTACAAGTGTAGCTTTGTCATTTGGGAATTGGAAGTGAACTTATTAGTTACAATTGTAATTAATTACAAAATTGAAATAAAGTTACAATTGTAATTAATTACAAGATTTAAAAAAAAATTACAATTGTAATTAATTACAAAATTAAATTAGAGTTATAATTGTAAAATGTAATTCATTATAAAATGTAATTATGTTACAATTATAATTAATTATAACCCATTACTAATTCAATTAATTTTAAAAAAATGAAATCTCGAGTGACTTGTGTTATACAATTAAGTTACAATATAATTAATTTAATTAATTTGTAACCAATTTAATTAATTTTAAAATAAAAATGAAATTTTGAGTGACTTAAAATACACAATTAAGTTACAATAGTAATTAATTAGTTACAATTTTAATTAATTGCAAAATTGAAATAAAGTTACAATTGTAATTAATTACAAACTGAAATTCACAACATGATGTAATTAAGTTGCAATTTTAATTAAATACAATTTGTAACAAGTTCAATTAATTAAAAAAATGAAATTTTCGAGTGACTTGTAATATAAAATTAAGTTACAAATAAGTTGCAGTTGTAACTAATTCAATTAAATTAATTTCAGTAATCAAACATGTCATGTTTTCACAAATTCATTAATTTTGTAAAATTAAAATGAAATTACAATTTATAACTAATTTATTTAATTTTAAAAGTAAAATGAAATTCAATTTGTAGTTAAAATACAATGAAATCAATGTTGCAATTAGATCACAATCCCTGCACCCTATTTTTATATGAAAAAAATGGAAGGATATGCTCCAATGAATTTTCAGTACAACCTCTTTCTCTTTACCAGAGGAACATATTGCTCTATGCACCGCCCAGACATGATCTAGAATGTATATTAGCGAAATTTAACATAGGTGGTGAAAGAATTTGGGAAGACCCACGGGACATCAAAGCATAAGGTTTTGAATTCATTCCTCTGAAGAAGCAAGTTGATTTAATTTTGATTCCAGTTCTTGAGCAAAAATATATGTTTCAGGGCCTTTAATCGAGACATATGGAATTTGAAAAGATTGAAGTCGAGGATGATTACACCATTCAGGAAGTGATCCAGCTACCAGCAGTGTTTGAAGAAGCAGCATGCATCAGGTTTCCTTTTTGAGGCAGTGTTCGTTCACAAACAATCGATTACCTGATTTTAGAAATATGTTTGATATTGTCAAAATATATTTTAAAATATCTGATATTTAAAAAGTAGATCCTTGAAATTGTGTATTTGTTTACTTAATCCATATAAGTTTGATTACATTAGAAAAAGGCACCCATAAGCCCACGACTTGGCCCCGACTAAAATGGCCCAAAGGGCCGAAACCCAAATAAATTGCTCAAATCCCAGATTTAAATCACCAGTCAGTCAGTCTTATCATTTTTCCTTTCTTTACCGAATTTTCAATTACAAAAAAATCAATTAATTAAAAATCAATTCCTTAGACGATTTCTTTCTGAGGACTGAGGTTTGCGGACTGAGGTAAATTGTGTTTTGATTTTTTATTTTCCGAATGCAACTTCAGTAAGTAATTGAAATGTGAATTTAGTTTATACCCTATTCTGTTGTTTGCGTTTGCATTATAGTTATTGGGAAAGTTAGGTGGAGGGATTAAAAATGGAACTTTCTTTAGACTTTGGATCTAACTTTTTGGTTCGAACATAATTATCTAATTTATAATGCATTCTTTAGTTTGATTTTTTTTTTTTTTTTTTTTTTTTTTTTTTTTTTTTTCAGTTGTATTTTCTTGGTGAATGACTTTATTTTGTGAATGTCTGAGTTATTAGCATTTAAGTTTTCCAGGTTTCTTGGCTTTTGAGATGCTGATGCTCATCATGGAATTAAAATAAAATACCTCAAAAGGTTGATTTATGGACAAAAGCATAGCGTAATGGTTTTAACTTTTTGAGTGTCTGGTTTAAGCTTTCGGAGGGCTTTTTAACATAAAAGGTTTATCATTGAAATTTTGGTTAACTTCGAGTGAATCTGAAAAAGGGTCTGAGTTTATTGCATTGTTTGACCGTAACATGTTTGATAAAATTCCCCAGCGGTGTTATTTTCATGAAATAAAATTAATCGGCCCAATTACGGCAATTTCAACTTTCATATTCGGCACCCAATGCGTTACCTGTAACAAATCAGGCTCTATTATAAAGAGTAACTCAGAATCAGAAAAAAATGAGAGACAAAGAGGAATTATCTGCTTTATTACTTGGAGAACTCAAAAGAAAGGAAACTGAATTGAAGTACATGAAATGGTAGCTTATAGACTTTATTTATACTAGAAACTTGACTGCAACTTCTCCTAAAATTACTCAACAAGAAAACCTTATTTTCAGCTAACTAATGACTGAAACAAACTCCTAAAAAGACTCTGACTAACTCAACAGACTGATTTATTCAACTAGAAGACTAAATCGATTTTCAGCATGTTGTGCACTAATTTGTAACACTCCCCCTTAGTGCCGACATACGATCAACAATACCTAGAACACTTCGAAATTTTTCAAATTTGGCCCGTGACGGAGCTTTGGTGAACACATCAGCAACTTGATCATTTGTCCTTATTTTCTGTAGCTCAATCTCTTGATTTAAAACCTTTTCCCGAACAAAATGATGGTGAATTTCTATATGTTTTGTACGAGCATGAAACACCGGATTTCCAGCTAACTTGATTGTGCTTTCGTTGTCACAACTGATGGGAATTGGATACTCCAAAATAACTCCAATATCTTGAAGAAGTTGCTTAAGCCAAATGCATTCCTGAGTTGCCATTGTTGCAACCACATATTCGGCTTCTGTACTTGAAAGAGTTACAGTAGGCTGCTTCTTGCTGCACCAGGAAACTGTAGCAGATCCAGTATAGAAGCAATAACCTGTGATTGAGCGTCGATCAATGATGTCCCCATCCCAATTAGCGTCTGTAAAGCCATGTAAGAGAAAAGATACATTTGGTTTATAGAGCGGATCAAATTGCATTGTACCTTTCACATACCGAAGAATTCGCTTTGCAACGATTAAATGACCAACACAAGGGCTGTCATAAACTGAGATACAACTCCAACAACATATACTATGTTCGGCCTCGTGATAGTCAGATAGAATAAACTCTTCCTTCGAGTTGACGGTATTTTGTAACATCATCTAGTGGCTCTCCTTCTATTTTCTTTAACTTGAGTTGCGGTTCCATAGGAGTGGTTATTGGTGTAGAATCTGTCATACCAAAACGAGTCAGCAAAATCGAGGCATAAGACCCTTGGGAAAGAAAGTACCCATTTGTTTTAACAATTTCTAAGCCAAGAAAAGAATGAACTTCTCCCAAATTCTTCATTTCAAATCGGATAGACAACTCATCACGGAGATGCGAAATTTCAACATTATTATCGCCAGCGATAATCATATCATCCACGTAGAGAAGAAGTATAGTATACATGGATGAAGTAATCTTGACAAATAAACTAGGATCTGAATTTGAAGAATTAAAACCACAAAAAGAAAGATATTGTGCAATTTGACCATACCAAGTGCGTGGTGCTTGTTTCAAGCCATACAACGCCTTCTTAAGTCGACACACATGATGAGGGAACTCATGTGAAATAAATCCCTGAGGCTGCTCCATTAAGATTTCACGATCCAACTCACCATAAAGAAAAGCATTCTTTACTTCAAGTTGCCACAGATTCCATCTTTTGCACGCTGCCAATGAAATAATAGTTTGAACTGTTACCATCTTGGCAACTGGGCTAAAAGTTTCCTCATAGTCCAGTCCGTATTGTTGGGATAATCCTCCCGCAACCAGCCGAGCTTTATATCTATCAGTCGACCCATCTGCCTTATTCTTTAACTTGTAAACCCATTTACAGGTTATATTTCAGCATCTTTTGGCTTTGGTACTAATTCCCATGTACCATTTTTATGCAAAGCTTCAATTTCTTCAGTCATAGCATCTTCTCATTCAGCTGCTCCTTGAGCTTCTCTATAACACTTAGGTTCATCATCACATGATAACCCCATGAAAAAACAAGAGGTCACAGTAGAGTAGTTTAGTTAATCATTTAAGTAGTCAGGCTGCCTTCTATCCCGTTTGATCTTCCAGTAGATGTTACAACTTGCTGAATAGGGGTTTCAATCAATGAACTGGTGCTCCCCCTTTCTCCAAAGTCCATATCACTGGAGAGTGGGTCAAGTGTGATTGTCTTACTCCTCTCAAGAGCAGAAAAATATGATGACATCTCGTCAAAAATCACGTCAATAGAGATAATAAATTGTTTTGTTTCAGGATCCATACATCGCCAACCTTTTCTCCTGTTGTCATAGCCAACAAAAACACATTTTCGAGCCTTTGGATCGAGTTTAGTTCGATTGCTTTTTGATATATGGACATAGCATAGCGAATCGAATACTCGAAAATAGCTTGCATTTGGCTTACTATTATAAAGAACTTCAAAAGGAGATGCATCTTTACCTGGCCACGGTGGCAACCGATTGATGACATGACAAGCACATTGAAGAGCTTCGGCCCACAGCTCCTTAGGAAGATTTTTGTCATGCAACCAAGATAAGCACATTGCAGTGAGATGTGCTAATTTCCGTTCAGCCACGCCATTTTGCTGAGGGGTATTTGGGCATGTCACTTGCCGTTGAATCCCATGTTCTTCACAGTATGTAATAAACTTGTTTGACATATATTCACCTCCATTATCCGTACGCATCCACTTTATATTCTTGCCAAACTCTTTCTCCACTTGCATCTTAAACTGAATGAATTTAGAAAACGCTTCACTTTTGTTCAGTAGAAAATAGACCCAAGCGAAACGAGAGAAGTCATCCACCATGATCATCGCATATTGAAAACCGTTGTAGCTTGTTGTTCTTGTAGGCCCCATTAAATCTAAATGAATTAACTGAAGCACAGCAGATGCTCGGTTCGTTGATTTCTGAAACAGAAGCCGATGTGATTTTCCATATTGGCAACCACCACATACTACATTTGTATTTAAATCCTTGAAGAAGGGAACACCATCAAGTAGATTCTTTGTGGAGATCTGTTGTAACAACTGATAGCCAATATGGCCCAGCCGAGCATGCCAGACTAAAGGACTTATGTTCGTACTCGTCTTTTGAATATATGCTTCGCTTGCAGATAAGACATATAAAGAGTTCTTCTTTTGTCCAGTGAAAAGTATATCAGCATCAACACATTTCAGATTGTCAAGAATCTGTACATCATTTGGACCAAACAAAACATACTTACCAGTGTCAGTTATTTGAGAAACTGATGCGAGATTCTTCTTTAAGCCTGGAACATGATATACATCTTTGAGAGAGACACGTTCATCATCATTTGAACTATCAATTTTGACATTGAAATTTCCTTCTTTTATTACAGGATGTAGTGAATTGTCAGTTGTCACAATAACTCGCTTTCTTTCATGTGGTCGAATATCAGAAAGTAAGGTAGCATCTCCTGTAGCGTGATGTGAGCACCCCGAGTCAACGATCCACTCCTTATAATTAATAGAGCCAGTAAAATCGGTTGAATGCATTGCGGAAGTCATATTTTCAATAACCTCAATAGAGAAACATTTCTCCCATTTTGGATCATCCGAATCTTCAAGCTCATGAGCTGTATTTGTGTTCTCGTCATGAAGCTTTACTCTACAATTTTTCGTGAGATGGCTTGATTTACCACATCGAGAGCAAGTAACCTTCACATGGCAATCACACTTGATATGCCCCCTCCTTTTCACATCTATAACAGATTATTGGACTTCTCCTTGTATTACGCTCCGTAGAAGACTTATTCTTTCCTTGATCTTTGATGAAAAGAACATTATCTTCTTGAGAGAAATGTTTGTTGTACATTTGTTTCACTAGAGCTTCCTGATTGGACAACAGATTTTCCAGCTCAATAATTGAGGGCTGAGTTGTCCACCCTTGCACCAAAGAAATGAATGGCATGAATTCTTTCCTCAAACCACGGATAAGATAACGACGCAGTCGTGCATCGCTAATGGGCTCCTCCGAATCTAGCTCTGAAACTTCAGAGCACAGAGTTTTAACTTTCAAAAAATACTCTGGAATTGAAAGATTACCCTGAACCATTCTAGCAAGTTCGTTTTCTAGATACTGCAGCCGCATCGTATTCTTTTGAGTAAATAATCTTTCAAGTGTCTCCCACACTTCCTTTGGTGAGTTCATGTCGAGAACATGCTGAATATACTCCTTACTACAAAGCAAATAAAGCTTTTCCGCACTTAATCTTCCACCTTCATCGAGGCTCGACATTTTGCGGAGCATCTCTTGGAATTACCGTTTCAGCACCAGAGATAAGCTCCCACAAATCTTGCCCTTATAAATAAGCTTCCATACAAAACCTCCAATAACTGTAGTTGTCATCTACCAATTTCTCGACAGTAACTTGAGAGGAACTACTTCCACCATTTATCTTAAAAGAAACTGGAAACGTAATTCGAACAGCACAATAACTTCACTGAGTAATAAGAACAAATACCTTGTGATTAGCTAGCTCTGATACCATGAAACAAATCAGGCTCTATTATGAAGAGTAATTCAGAACCAGAAAAAAATGAGAGACAGAGAGGAATTATCTGCTTTATTACTTGGAGAACTCAGAAGAAAGGAAACTGAATTGAAGTACATGAAATGGTAGCTTACAGGCTTTATTTATACTAGAAACTTGACTGCAACTTCTCCTAAAATTACTCAACAATAAAACCTTATTTTGAGCTAACTAATGACTGAAACAAACTCCTAGAAAGACTCTGACTAACTCAACAGACTAATTTATTCAACTAGAAGACTAAATCGATTTTCAGCATGTCGTGCACTAACTTGTATCATTACCTTGTTCAAACTTTGATACTGCTACTTAATTGCTATCGCTGATTTGCGGGAGAGCGGAATTCTTTAAAATATGTCCCGTTCCACCATTTGTGCTTCAGTTTAAATTTATGGGGCTTATTGAAGTTATTTTTCAGTTGTGAATTTTTTTAAGGAAAGATGAAGAAAGGAATCCACCCTCAGATGCAATGGATATCCTATGTGACCCAGAGTGGTCGATTGATGCCCGTTATGATGACCAAAATACACCAAGTTGGTAAAGTCTATCATTTCAGGGCGAAGCGGCAGATGGCTCAAAGTATTGGACAGATTGCTAAATTTAAGCGTCGGTATGGACAACAGCAGGAAGAGGAAACCCAGGACCAGGATAAATAATTCTTTGAGGTGCAAATTGAATGGTACATTGCTTGATTATTATGTATTAGGATCCACCCACCAAGTTAACAAATGGCATTTCGTTCAGTTAATACAGTTGCTGAGTTCCTTCTCAATGCACATTTTTTTATTCCATTTCACTTCATAGTTAGAATTCCAGTTGCCTTACTTTCTTAAATGAGAGGATTTTATACTGGTATATCTTTGTGGTGTTAAGTTGGATGCTGGCTGAATGGATTTCTATGTTGTGCACTATATGAAGATCTACCGTGATTGTTGCATGCTAATATTTGTGTTTCTGTGTAAAAAATATATTCAGCTTCCAACGCTGGACAGGTATCTGAATTTTATGTTTTAGGATCTGCCCACCAAGTTAAATAAAGGTTATTTTGTTCTAAATATAGTTGCTGAGTTTCTCTTCAAAGCACATTTACTTTCTATTATATTTTCCCGTTATAATCCCATTTTGTTTAATTTAGAGGATATTATACTGGTATATAGGCTCTATTTGTTAAAAGTTTTGTATTTAAAAACATGTTTTTTATATTTTCTAGGTAAAATGTGTGGTTGAAAAGTGGAGAGAGAAAATGTGTGTTTAAAATGTGATTTGGAGAATTGTGTTGTAAAAAACATATTTGCCAAATGGAGGCTATGACTATATGAGTGTTGTTAAGTTAGATGTTGGCTGAATTGGATTCCCATGGCAGGCATTATCCAATGATGATGCAGGCATGAAATTCTCCGTGTATTTTTTTTTTTTTGTTTGAGTATAGAATTCTCCCCGTCTAGGGATGGTACAATAGAGAAATAAGTGAAGTTAAAAGTTGGAGAAAGCGTAGAAATTTTCGTACATTTATCAACCTTGAATGATTTATGCTAAATTGCTAGTCAAAATATATATTATAACTTCTTGATATTACTGAGCTTCCATGTGCTTGTTGATATAACTTTTTCCCTGTGTGTTTATGGTCTGATTTTTGTGTTCTTTAACTTTTATGCTTTCACATTTCACATTTTCCGAGCACCGAGAACTTGTTCTTTATTATCATGCTGCATAAATATCATCAGAGCATGCCATTTTTTAGCTTCATTCTACCCTTTCTTGAAGTTATCATATATTAGGACCTTAGAGCAATATTAGTGTTGGGGGGAAAATGTAGGGGGAAAAAACTAGGTGGGAAATGGTGATTTTTCATCCCAAAAATAGGTTTTTTCCCCCCCACATATCCGTCACACTATTTGAATGTAGGGGAACATGGAGGAATAAACTCATATTTGAGTTTTTTCTCCCAACACTACCTATGCTCTTAGGGTGGGTTTGATATACACCTTCTCTTTTTCAACTATATGTCCAATCAATTCACTTTACCCAAACATACTGTTAATGATGTAGTTGCTTAGCTTCCGTTCTGTAACGCAGTTATTACTAATTTATAAATTAATTTATAAACAACAAAATTTATCCAATATACTTTTTAAACACACATTTTTTGAAATTACTTTTTGCAACATATTTGACCTCAAAAACAACAAAAAATCTTTATAAATTCCCAAAAGTCATACAGACAGAGCATTAGGCCCTATTTTCTTTGCTGTTTTGAGGTTAATTTTTGTTTTTATTTTCGAAAACGTTAAAAACGCTTTCTCTTTACCATTTTCAAAAACGTATTTTGGAAAAAAAAAAAAAAATTGTACACAAAACGTCCAAAACCTTATTTTGGACGTTTTGTGTGTATTTCAACAAAAAATGTTCAATGCGTTTTGAGATATATATATATATTACCCTAACTTGGAACTAAGTCTAAATAAAGATTTTTTTTTTTTTTTTTGGGGAAAATTATTCTAAGTTGAAATTAAGCTTAAATAAAGTTTTATTGAATTTAATATCAACGTTACAAAAAAAAATTGAGAAAAAATTCTTCTTGTTATATTTCAAAAAATGCTTTGATAAATGGATTCTGGTGGTTTTGAAAGAGCTTGTATTTTCATGATTTTAATGGAACTAGAACTTCCTCAAATTTCGAACTTGACCAAACTGTGTTAATATAGACTCTTAACGCTCACATTAGTGTGTTGCATGTAATCATGTTTTCAGTGTATTGTGAAAGGAAATTTAAGTTTGAGCCTACAAGCAAATTAATTAAAAATAGTTTAAATAGTATTATACAAAATTTCAAATAGAACTTGTTTTTCAGTTTTTCATTATATACAGATTGAACAGAGAATTGCTAATTTTCTGTTAGTTGGTCAAGTTTTTGATGAATTTGAGTGGCTAATCACTTGTACAAAGATCAGTGTTTGATCACAGAGTGAATTATTGTTGTGTAATGCTACTTATACATCTATATTTGATAATTATGGTTGACAACTCACGACGTGACTCAATTCTATTAATTAATACATTACATAATCTCCATAATCAACACAACAATTTGTCACCTCATAATTGTCAACCATAAATTTGACAACGGTGTACAAGTAGTATATTTCATTACTGTTTGCTTGCTATATTTTACCAACTCATGTATGTGTGTAATTTATAGCTAAATAGTTATAAGCACTAGGCAAAAATAAGTGAGAAAAAAAGAAGTTATTTTATCAAAAGCGGTTTGGCTAAGCTTAGGAGGTGGTTAAAAGGCGCGTGATTTCACAAAAGGTGCTTAAATGTTGCAAAAATTTCCTTCGTCACACGAATTGAAATTGTTTGCCAATTTAACATATTCTACCAGAAAATTTGAAGTTTGGCCGATTTCCGTTTAACAGTAAATTTACATGAGTTTTTTCTATCTTATTAGGTGTGAAATATTAATTAATTTAATATTTAATTAAACTTTATATAAATCATCGTCATTCAATTTACTGTACACACAAGTTTTTGATTCGATTGATAAGGTGGATTTATCAACGTTTTACAATGATAATGATATGATGAAATATGAGAGATTAATGATATTTTTGATAAGGGAGGAATATCTTTGATATTGTCTTTAATTATTAAAATATTGAATAAATCAATTTGCATCTCATCCTTACTTCTAAATGTGATCACTCACTCACATGTGTGGTGAGTCCGATTTCTTTATTAATGTGGCCTCATTGTTGGCCCTATCCCGTTTTCAGGGGATAAGGTTTAAATGTAACTTTGTCCTAAAATATTTATACTTATTTCATATTTTATTGTTTTACTTTTCCCCGAAAAAGTGATTAAAATTGTGATTAAGGCCGGATGAAGAGAGAACCCTTACTAGACATCAATACGAGGTTGGAGTGCCAGAAGTATTCCGTGGACCGCCAAATCCAATAACAAAAGGATAGACGACTGCTTCACACTACCAACTCTTTCCTTTAAACAATTAAACCCTGCCGGCTGCCGTAACTTGAAGAGAGAAAGAGAACTCATCATCGAATCTAGGTGAGGTTCGTACATAAATTACGCACACCTGCAAATGGGTAGTTAGATATATCAATATATAGATTTATGTATCAATTTTTTTTTTTTCTTTTTTGCTTTACATGTTTGATAAAAGTCTTGAAAGATTTCTGCCATGAACTTTACTGAATCAAACCCAATTAGAGTAAGTTCAAATGTCAAATTTGATAGCCATTAGACCCCTTTAATGAAAGCTTTGCTACTCCATTTAGCAATTTCTTTGTGGTGTCTAGACGCACGCAATACACGAACGATACGTACATATTTATTATATATGCTGTTTTGAAGTGTTATCTACAAAATAAAAATGTTCTGAAATTTTCAGAGGTATAGTAGATTAGAAAGAAAAAATGCAAGTACTTTAAAATTTCTCAGTTAAAGATTAAAAGATTAGAGCTTTCATTTATTGAAGTATGGTCTGCATTACTTTATGCCTAATTGGCCAGTGTTGAAGTAGCTACAACAATAACCTAAGCCTTCTTCCCGATAAATTTGAGGTTGGAGTCAAGATTTTTTAATCAACAATGATTTTGTGCATTTGGCTTTCTGATTTGTAGTTACTATTCTGCAGCCATATTTATTGAGCGCACAAGAGCTGTTGCACAGAAGAAGATATTAGTTTTCCTTCTAATTCTGAGACATAATTTTTGAACAAATATAGGGAGGAGAAAATAGAAATAATATTTTTTATTTATGAATTGCTCCGTAAAAGATTACAAGCTAAATGACTATTTATACAGAAGATTCAAACTAAATCTAACAAACTAACTAATGCAAACTAATTCTAGATGATTCTAGAATATTCTAAATCAACAAAATATTTCAACATCTCTCTCTCTCTCTCTCTCTCTCAGTTGCACTGTTCTTACTATACAAAATATCTTGCGTCCATCAGGCTTTTACACTTGTTGCGATGGCTTCGTCATCCACATGTTCTTCATGGACCTTCAATGGAAATACGCTTGCCCCCAAGACAGCAAAGCATTGTAGCAAGTTTATTCACAATTGTTTGAATACAATTTCTTCTATATCCTCATTTGCATCTCATGACATGACATCATCTAATGGGAAAGGGATTGACTTGGCATGGGGAAGGTTACCACTCAAGAGCAGAGCCCAGTGCAGAGCACTGGAGGTTGGTATTAAATCTTCATATTCGGTGGGGAATAAGTTTCAACTTGAAGATGTTATTGAGGCACAACAATTTGACAGAGATGCTCTTGGTGCTATATTTGAAGTGGCACTTGAGATGGAGAAGATTGAGAAAAACTCAACTGGGAGCCAAATGCTGAAGGGGTATTTAATGGCCACACTTTTTTATGAACCGTCAACTAGAACTAGGCTTTCATTTGAGTCTGCCATGAAACGTTTAGGTGGGGAAGTTTTGACCACAGAAAATGCTCGTGAGTTTTCATCCGCGGCAAAAGGAGAGACCCTTGAAGGTAGTCATTCATTCCATTGGATTACTTTAAGTGTATACAATATTATTCATATTCTGATTTCATATTGATCTTCAGATACTATAAGAACAGTAGAAGGGTATTCCGATATAATTGTGATGAGACATTTTGAAAGTGGTGCTGCCAGAAGAGCAGCAGCAATAGCTAGCATTCCCATTATTAATGCTGGAGATGGCCCTGGACAGCATCCAACTCAGGTCTAAACTCTTTATGAGAATTATTATTGTTCTCAAGTCCTTCAAAATAATTTCATTACTCTTTTTAGATTCTTCTGCGTATAACTTTACATTTATCCACGTGCATATATATATATATATATATATATATATATATATATATATATATATATATATATATATGTATATATTTTATTTTATTTGAAAAAAGCATCCACATAAAAATCCATAGATTGTATGTTTGGGTCGTACAAGATCAAATCTGAGTTTTCTTGATACCCTTCATAAAATATCGACAAAATCATAATCCAATGCAGCATAAGCATGATATAATAGTTTGTTAACATTGTTGACATGGTTGCTAAAGTTTTGTTTCATACCAAGTGAATGAGACATAACTGAGAACTCAGACTTCTTAGGTGGAAACTTCTATTTTTCCCATTCAAAGAGTCCAGATGAGGAAAAGAATAATGTATAGTTGGGGAGCTCATTATCTAAATGATTCCTAGTTAGTTGTCTTATGATGTATCGTATAATACAAATTTGCTGCAGTATATAAATAGGATTTATTTCCATTTGTAGTGTAAGTTTGAGTGCATAGTGAACTATTCATTTTATTCTATTTCATTTCACATTTATACATTGTAAACAGGCTCTGTTAGATGTGTACACTATCAAAAGAGAGATAGGAAAACTTGATGGCATCAAAGTTGGACTCGTTGGAGATCTTGCTTATGGAAGGACAGTCCGCTCACTTGCCTATCTACTCGCCAAGTATGAGGATGTTAAAATCTACTTTGTGTCTCCCGATGTGGTAAAAATGAAGGTATGCAAGCGACTGAGGTTGTTTATCAGTAAGCACATGGATAAAATCAAATTTAATTATCTCACTCTGTTTAATAACTGATAAAGGAATGAATGGTAGTCGCATATTCTCTTCCTTTCATGTTCATTGTACTCTGGATATATTTTAGGCATGTGGAAGAGTGGCATTTGCTTAATTTTTAACTGTTAATTTCAGGACGACATAAAAGATTATCTGACATCTAAGGGAGTTGAATGGGAAGAAAGTGGTGATCTAATGGAAGTGGCTTCCAAATGCGACGTGGTTTATCAAACCCGTATTCAACGAGAACGATTTGGAGAAAGAATTGATCTTTATGAAGAAGCAAGAGGCAAGTACATTGTGGATTGTAATGTCCTAAGTGTAATGCAGAAACATGCCGTTGTGATGCATCCTCTACCAAGGCTCGATGAGGTTAGCTCTGTTTGACGTATTTTGGCATTCTGTTCTTTTCAATATATATATATTTTGGTGTCCTGATTATTTAGTGTCTTCATGTGTATAGATAACTGTTGATGTCGACGCGGATCCAAGGGCTGCCTATTTTAGGCAAGCCAAAAATGGTCTCTATATTCGAATGGCTCTTTTGAAGCTTTTACTTCTAGGTTGGTGAGAGAGGTGCTTTTTGTTTCCTAAACTTGGAAGCCACTTCCTCCTAAAGGGGGTGAGTTGTTGACTTTTGAGTTAAATGTAGTATATGTGGTTTTGGTTTTGAAAGTTGAACTATTTTGTTCTCGGTTAACCAATGATTTGAAACGCAATGTTTTGCAAATCTATTTCCAGTCGTCTTTTCACTATGTTATGTTGTCAGATCACTTGCAACTTGCAAGTGAGCTTGTTCATACTATTTTTAAAAAAAAGGGGTTGAACTTTAACATTAGGTGTCTCTATTCTGGAGATTTGTAGATGATGTAAATTGCAGGATGTATCTCAGTGGAGCAAAGTTGCGAACTTGTTGTTTAATTGCGCTTGCAAGGATATATAATATTTTTCAATGAGCATTTTATATACATAACTTATTTTTTTTGGCACAGTTAAAATTTACGTTCTTCGAGAAAGTATCACGTCTTAATACTTCTCAGAATATTATAATACTCCTGATTTACTGAAATTTATTTCATTTAAAAGTATCAAAATTTTTATAATAATTTGAGCGTAAATTTGGTTGGAAATGAAAAGGTAAAATTTTGTAGGAAGATATATTTCACTTTATGAAGATAAAAAGAGTGAGGATAAAGAGTGTAAGGTGCACTTATCTCTTTTTCAATACTATTTAGCTCCGATTTTATATAAATTAAAAACATATTGGAATTTGATAAAGGTTGATAAGAGGTAATAATTGAAAAATTGTGAGTCATAAAATGGAGCGAGGACATGAAGCACGGTTGGATAGAGTATAGATCATGGCTCCAACCAAGTGGTTCATGACTAGGCTAATAAAAAGAGTCTCAAGTAGAGAAACACGGACCAAAAAGAAGAATGTGAAAAGTTTTTATTCTCCAATTTCGATTATAAATCAGGTAGTAAGATCAAAATTAATTATTGATTTTGATTTGAAATTTTAATCAAAACCAAACAGGGGTTTAATAATACTATAAATATTAAACATTTAAAAAACACTTGGGGAAAAATCATATCTACCCTATAAAACAATATCATTTCATAAAATACTAAATACTATTTTATATGCATAATATACTATTTACTATATTAAATATTATCGAAAATACTGTTTCCTGGGATTTTTTGACTGATGCTTATCCTTGAAACTTTTATTTGGCAAATATCACACACAAGTTTTAAATATGAAAAATATCATGTTGAAATAAAAAAATTGTAAAATTATCATCCAACATAATATATATATATATATTCATCTAACATTAAAGGAGATATTTTAGGATAAATATTTATAACAAACCGTCAGTTACTTGAAAAAAAAAAAAAAAAAAAAACGTAAAATTCATCTAAGATAATTGTATGTTAATTCAAAATTCAAATAATATTTGGATAAGAAACGGTTGATTCAACAAAGTCTTGCTATCCAACCATGACCAAATTGTAAACCATTTTAAAATTTAAATAAACCTAACAATTTTGCAAAGGTTGAAAGCATGCAATAACCATGATGGTTGTAAATCCCACTTTCATGTTTTAATGTCTTAAGTCTTGTCTGGCTCGCTGCTTGGCACATCATAACTTCTTTTTAACTCTTGACTGGTCTTCAAAGTTTACTTATGTTAACAAAAAAATGGAAAAACGAAGCTACTGATAGAAATGATGAAGCCAGAGCTAAAAATCAGATAAAGGATGTAGCAAATGCAATCAAATTGAAGAAAATTCGAGGTCACCAAGACACAAAGACTACAAACTTAAATCACAAAAGTCGTTTGAACTACAATAGTTTTGAATGGTTCTATAACTTATGTAAACTTATAGGATGAAGATAAAACACTTTTCGAAATTAAGAAAGATGGCTGGATCCCTTTGATAGCTATGGACAAGAGGATAATGGAAACCACAGTTAGGTTGAATTCGAAAGATGAAATGAAACTTATAGAATAACCATACAGTACAAATTCAAGGAGATAACATAACGAAAGACATCAATTGACATACTCAGCAACCGCATAAGGGTCACTCCTATCCCCAACTGAAAAATGTCACCAATCTATACCACAAGAAACCTGAAATTGAGCAAAAGTGCATGTCTGTGTGATTCGAGAAGAATAAAATGAAGCATAATTGATGAGATATAAATTTATACAGTACTTCACTTAATATAATATTTTTTTGATCGAGTAACATAACCTAGCATCGACAACACAATTCTCGGTAAAATAGGCAAATACTTTGTTATGACTTCATGGTTAACCTATGGCTCAAACAACATTTGTGATTAATATTGTTAATCGTCATTCACATTCTACAACAATGATAGGACTTGGAGGGGTAACAGAAGTTGGCATCGTTGGTTTAAGTTTCGCCGTAAAAACAAATATATGTATTCACACGAGTGGCCCTGTGCAAATTCTTTTGCAAGAATAATTTGTCGCAGCTGACGATAGTGGATGTATGCGTTTGTCAGCCGTATGATTCCAAACGTGACTCACAATCTTGGAACACCTAGTATCATCTATGTCGTAGTATCACATTGATTTGCTCCAAGCATGAATCTCTATCAGATTCTTCTACCATATTACTGGCCACTGTATCTTGATCTCCTAAAAATTTGTGCATTTCAAAATTCGTTCCATTCATTTGTGTCTACAATTTTATGTTGAAATGAATTTATTCTATTTATGAATGCAATTAATGATTATATTATATCATAGCCATAGGTATCATAATACCAGGACTATAATATTTGTGCTTTAAAGGTAACAAAGTGACTTTCAAAAAAAAAAAAAAAAGGGTAACAAAGATAATAGTTATATAAAAAATACCACATATCATAATTTAAAATTAGTAAAATCTAAAAAGTAAACTGTGCCGATTTTATTTTGCAAACATATTTTGTTGTAGTCAATACATAGATAAAGAAACAAATTAGTAGAAATACACCCTAGAACCTCTCTAAATAGTAAATACCCACAAAATTATATTAGTATTTTCATCAATGTAGGCAATAAAAATGTAAAACATTGAATCCAGAAACCTAAATATAATTTAAAATATTCAATATGTCATTATGCAAAATTAGAAATTTATTAGAAATGATAATATACAGACTACAAAACAAAATTTCAATAGAAGATTGGATCCACGTTAACCAAGATCGACAATGAGGATTGTAACTTGCAAGATAATACACTACTAGCATTGACAAAACATTTATAAGTTAAGAAACCTATATCTAGATCCAATAACTGCATCAACCTAATGCAACAATGTTACAACTTCGTTTTGACCAAAGGGGATCAGGAGCTGCAGAAAAAAGTGTTGGGTATTTGACCCAAAATTCAAGTGCCTAGTGAAACATAATGAGTGTCTAGTTGGAACAAATGATGGTAGAGCTAATTATGGTATCTTTGAATGATAATTAGTCTTGACTAATTATGATGTTTTTGATGTTAAGAGAATTTAGTATAGAATCCTCTCTATAAATAGAGAAGGAACTAGAGGAAGAAAAAAACCATCACAAACATATGAGAGAGTGCTAATTAGTGTCACATTGTGATCAAAGAGAGAAAATTGTGAGCCTAGCATATTGTGAAGTTTCTTGTAACTCTTTGTAGTGTAAATCAAATGGTAGAAATTATATGTGGTAAAGCTCGTTTGTAGTAATTTCTCAGTGGTCTGTGGGATTGGGTTGGTGAGTGAAAGTCTATATATTTGTAACAATTTAATATATAGTGAAAAGCTTTGGCGAGGGTCCGTGGACGTAGGCAAGTTGCCGAACCACGTAAATTTCTGTGTTCGTATTTATTTTCTTGTTTGCTTATTTTACTTTGAACATCAAAGATCTTGTGGGAAAAGTAAAGTGGGAATCGACGTGTTAAAATTCCCAACAAGTGATATCAGAGCTACAGGTGGTTCAAATAACTTGAAGCAAAAGAAAATATGTCTGTCAAGTACGATGTGGAGAAATTTGACGGGAGAATTAATTTTGGCTTGTGGCAAGTACAAGTCAAGGATGTCTTGATTCAGGCGGGTCTGCACAAAGCTTTGAAGGGAAAACCAACTGAGAGTTCTGACAAAGAAATTGAATCCAGCAAGACTGATGAAGATTGGGAAGATTTGGATTTGAAAGCTGCTAGTACAATACGACTTTGTTTGGCCAAGAATGTTCTTGCAAATATTCATGGGATATCTGCTGCTAAGGAACTTTGGGAAAAACTGGAAGAGTTGTATCAGACGAAGAACTTGTCAAATCGCTTGTATCTGAAGGAACAGTTTCATTCGTTGAGAATGAGCGCAGGTACAAAAATCTCCGACCATCTTAGTGTTCTTAACGGGATTGTTTCTGAACTGGAATCTATTGGAGTCAAAGTTGAAGATGAGGATAAAGCATTGAGGCTCATCTGGTCTCTTCCATCCACGTTTGAGCATATCAAACCGATTTTGATGTACGAGAAAGAAACGGTGGATTTTGCCGACGATTGGGTTGGGTTGAGACGATAATTCATCTAATAATAATTTGCTTGTTACTGAAAAGTGGAAGAGAGGGAACTCCATGAAGAAGAAGGTGACATGTTGGAACTGTGGTCAATCCGGGCACGTGAGAAGAAATTGTCCAAAAGGTGGAGCGGATACGGCGAACTGCTCGAAGGACAATGCGACTCTTAGGGGTGGGCGTGGGTTGGGTCGGGTCGGTTTTTTGCCCAACCCGAACCCAACCCACTATGGTCGGGTTGAAAAAAAATCAACCCAACCCAACCCAAATATGAATTTAAACCCAACCCAACCCAACCCAATCAAGTTTCGGTCGGGTTGGGTTGGGTTGGGTGGTTTGGGCTTTGCTCCAATTAAATAAAATTCTTAGAAAATTAAAAAATTATGCCCATAAATCAATTATTAACTCAAATAAATTATGTACAATACAATAAGCTCAAATATAATAAATTAAATACTTTCTAATAAAACTAAAATATGTTCAAATTATATTTGAGTTTCATCCAAATTAAAAATGGATTTAAGATTCTTAAAATTTAAATGGTCTTATATTTTTAAAATTTTGATTGGGTTGGGTTGGGTCGGGTTGGATTGGGTTTGTCATCCAACCCACAACCCAACCCAACCCAAACAAATTTTTTTTTTTATAACCCAACCCAACCCAATTTTCATCAAAACCCAACCCAACCCGATTGGGTTGGGTTGGGCGGTTTTGGCGGGTTGATGCCCACCCCTAGCGACTCTCCTGGTGGAGGGTGGTGATGATGTACTCTAAGTAAGATGGGACATCCTCATGGCATGATGTCAGTTGCCATGATAGAGGATGTGTTCTTACTGGCATGGGTACTGTGTTCGCATACAGCATTGGTTTGGTTTAGATGCAAGGTATGTGGTTTTTTATTTATGTCGATGGCTGATGAACTTCCAAGGAGAACCAAACATGGGAGTTGCACCATAAATTTCAGCAATTTTGTTTCGACATGTGCCGATGAAAAGCTCGGAGTTCGTTGATAATTCTGAGTTGTTATACTCATATGGTGGAGTATGAGATCGTCAAAGTGGAAAAATGCTTGCCTGTTACCTAATGTTTGAATTTGTTTTTAGCTTGGACGAATTTGTGTCAAGGTGGAGATTGTTGGGTATTTGACCCAAAATTCAAGTGCCTAATGAAACATAATGAGTGTCTAGTTGGAACAAATGATGGTAGAGCTAATTATGGTATCTTTGAATGATAATTAGTCTTGACTAATTATGATATCTTTTGAATGATAATTAGTCTTGACTAATTATGATGTCTTTGAATGATAATTAGTCTTGACTAATTATGATGTTTTTGGTGTTAAGAGAATTTAGTATAGAATCCTCTCTATAAATAGAGAAGGAACTAGAGGAAGAAAAAACCATCACAAACATATGAGAGAGTGCTAATTAGTGTCACATTGTGATCAAAGAGAGAAAATTGTGAGCCTAGCATATTGTGAAGTTTCTTGTAACTCTTTGTAGTGTAAATCAAATGGTAGAAATTATATGTGGTAAAACTCGTTTGTAGTATTTTCTCAGTGGTCTGTGGAATTGGGTTGGTGAGTGAAAGTCTATATATTTGTATCAATTTAATATATAGTGAAAAGCTTTGGCGAGGGTCCGTGGACGTAGGCAAGTTGCCGAACCACGTAAATTTCTGTGTTCGTATTTATTTTCTTGTTTACTTATTTTACTTTGAACATCAAAGATCCTGTGGAAAAAATAAAGTGGGAATCGACGTGTTAAAATTTCCAACAAAAAGATGACCTAGACATAACCAAATTTGGAAAAGAGGGCACCAGTGATGAAGTGTGTGGAGCATCAGTGACATAGAAATAGAAGCTTCTGGCTTCTTCAACTTGTGATTTTCTGTGTTCACCAGTGGCAGAGTATCTGAAGATGAACATGTACAGCATTGGCAACTGGGTGACTTCTGATCTTGTTTGTCAATGAGGGTCGACTCTGAGTTAAGCATACTACTATGAGTGAGAAAAGGAAATGGACAAGGTACTGGGTATACATATATGTGAGCTCCTACTCATTAACACTCGTAATGTTATCTTGTTATGGATGTTAATGCAGAATATCCCTCTGATGAAGAGGAAGTTGTGATGACATGGCGGCATCTGCAAGCAATGCACACTGTACTCTTAAAACGTCCGATGGTGGATCAATTGGAGGCCAAAATACAGGTACTCCAAAATGTTGGTTGCAGAGGAAAGGGGTTCTTGATCAAAAGTAGATTGCTCAGCATAGGCTGACTTCGACTCTTCTTGAATTTCTTTAGTTGCAGCCCTTGTTACCTGACCCGTCTACAAAGGGGAAGGGAAATGTTGAAGATATTTCCTTATGATAAGACTGATACCTTTCCTCAATGTTCCTTACCCATACATTTATTTCTGGTTTTCAAAGAAATGTTCTTCTTTATAGTCAACTCCTTTCCTTTAAGGGAAAAAAAAATATGAATAATCAGCATAAGAAAATGCAAAGTGACCAAGTTCAACAAACAAAAGTGAGAAATATTTAAGGAAATCATGGGACTTCTCTTAGTACTAGTCCCTATCAAATGACAAACCCAAAAATGAGATTTGGGAAAACAAATGCTTCGAACCCTCTTCAAATATTGATTTTCTGCTTAAAGTCTCGCTACTTTGCAGGCTAGCTTTGAGTTCTCTAAAAATGGTGATTTGAATTTTGATGGAATCCTTTTCGATTTGAAATATGAATTTGAATCAGTGGCAGAATATGGCGATTTGAATTGCGAGTGCTCTAAAAATGGCGATTTGAATTGCGAGTGCTCTAAAAATGGCGATTTGAATTGTGACGAAATCCTTTTCAATTTGAAATATGAATTTGAATCAGTGGCAGAATATTGCGCATGATTGAATGAAATGGATGATGAGCAAAGTCTCCATTAACAACTTTGAGAAAAGAGAAGAACGGTTATGCACGCGTGAGTATAAGATTTTTTTTTTTTTTTTTTTTTTTTTTTTTTTTTTTTTTTTTTTTTTTTGGCAATGGCTAAGATTACGTTTTGTATTTAAAATTAGGGTGATATTTATTCAATTTTTTTTGATGTTGGTGGCAGATATCAAATTAGTTATTAGTGGATGTTAAATTTTTAATTGTGTGCATTTAGGATGGGTTGTGGCCTAAATTCCACTTCTATAATTTCTCTTATTGCATTATACAATGTAAATGGTGAATTCAAACCACGCGGATTTTATTTGTAACTCCAAATTATTCTCTGTTTCTAATCAATATCCATGGAAAATCAGATCGGCAATGTTGAATGTAGAATTTTAATTATGCATCATCTTCATCTCTTGAAATCGGCCACAAACTACACTTAAACCAAGCTTCATACTTGAATGTCTTCTTCATCTATAGCTATGTCTTTCTTTCCTTGTTCAGATAATCTATAAAATCGAGGTAATTATCATTCTCTGGTGATTTCAAGAAAATTGAAGATGTTGATTTTAGCTTTTCATTTTCCAGCAAATCAAAAGATCAATACAAATGTGGTATCTGTTTGTGTCATTCTGTGTTAATTTATTCCTTGTTGGCATATAATGTGATTTAACGCTGACTGCATATAATTTTTATTTATTCCCCTTTTTTTCCATGTTTGAATGTTTGTTGTAATTTTTTATGAAATGTATGATATTACGAGAATTCGTTTGATTATTGTCTAATGTTCACTTTAATTGGAAAAATCATTTTAAATAGGTATCGACGTCAAACGATTTCCTGTATCAAGTCTCATATGAGATTTCAAACAAATGGTGGATTTGAAGGTTTTGACGTGCACTTGCAAATGGTTTTAGTTGTATGACCGGAAGCAGAGCTTCTGGCACCTAAGGCTAATTAGATACAAACAGAGAAAAACTAGAATCAAACCAAAGGAAATAGCTAGAGAGAACCTGAGCAATCTAACTCGGGACCGCCATGAAGGAACTGAATGGAGTAAGGGACCTACCATTACAGCTAAGAGCCGTGCCCCCCGAGGGGGTTAGGGGGGAAACGATCCGATTCATTGAAGCTAAGAAGCTAAAATAATAATAACGAATCCGAAACCTATGGATTTGGACTTTTTGCTTAGGTGTCGGCATCACACATATAGCATGTGTGCCGTGAGTGAGAGGTCAATCACTCTCAGTTCTTCTTTCGAAATTGTCGAACATGATGAAGAGCTCTTATCGGCTTGAGCTTTCTTTTCAGCTTTCTTATGATTCTATTTGATGCGCAGATGAGTCATTCAATATCTATGCTATTATTACACTCTCTCTCCCCTTTTCGTACATACATATCCTATTTCCTGTACAATTATACCAGTCCCTGGGGAAGGCTATGAAGGCAATCTCGCTTTTAGTCCCAGTCTAGGACTATTCGCGTAGTGTATTTCCTTCTTAAGGCTCTAACGAGCTAACGGGAGACAGCTTTTCATTTTCCAGCAAATCAAAAGATCAATACAAATGTGGTATCTGTTTGTGTCATTCTGTGTTAATTTATTCCTTGTTGGCATATAATGTGATTTAACGCTGACTGCATATAATTTTTATTTATTCCCCTTTTTTTCCATGTTTGAATGTTTGTTGTAATTTTTTATGAAATGTATGATATTACGAGAATTCGTTTGATTATTGTCTAATGTTCACTTTAATTGGAAAAACCATTTTAAATAGGTATCGACATCAAACGATTTCCTGTATCAAGTCTCATATGAGATTTCAAACAAATGGTGGATTTGAAGGTTTTGACGTGCACTTGCAAATGGTTTTAGTTGTATGGGGTTCCACGTCAACACTCTTCATCCAAGAGAAGAGAGGACACTCTTACATCTATTGTTCTAGCTACCAACAAAGGAGTCATACATTGAAACATATGCGGGTGACGTTATTCCACTTGGGGATCCCGAGCACTGGGAGGCCTACACGGCTTGAGTCAATCTAGCAAAAGAGCTGTGGACGTTGCGATGGGAAGGGATATAACTGAAGAATATGTGAACAACCTCTCCCCACGAGTCGTGTGCGAAAGCATAAGAGAAATTCGGATGTAACCCAAAAGTTAGTCGTCTTGTGTAATTTAGTCTTAAATGCCTTTTTATTTTATCGTTTTAAATATTGTTGAATGATATTTTTAATTGTAATTTGAGTGATGGAATTGTTTTTATGCATACTAAAATAGTTAGTGTTTGATATGTTAGTTGTGGGAGTAGTGTTTTCATGTCCATGCGTATGACATATCTATATACCAGCTTGCAAGGATTTTAGATCTTAAAATGTGGAATAACAGAGAATTTTTAGACTAGAATGTTGTTTTGTTATGTTAGAATTCCATATAATCCTTGCGAGGAATTCGAGTCTATGTGTGATGGTGGTGGAAGCATTTAGGTTTGCTTACAAGATTTCGTGTGTGAATGCAAATTATACTACCCTTAGATTGCTATTTTAACTCGTGACTCGATGTGGCATTTGCTCAATGATCAGATACTGGGTGACTTCCACTTCAGTGGCAAGTTAACTGGTACTGGTCTATTATTTTATTTTGATAATTCTGACTCTATTTTGTTAAATAGCTTATCCTTGTACATTTCGCATGCTAATTCAAAATGAGCTTAGGTGCATTACGAAGTAGGCTAAATTGGTAAAGTTATTCTTTGACCAAATTAGCAAAATCTTCAGGCTGAGGCGTGCCTTGTTACTATGCTCTGAGAGTCTAAATCATTTTTGGGCAAGGATTCTACTTCATCTTTTTTGTTTCTCTTTTCTTAATCAAATTATTATTATATACTCTAAAAATTCATACAAATGCAAGTGATTTATGGGTAAGTGTGTTCAGGATAGGTACATTGAACAAAGCGATGGTTCTAAATTGGATGTGGTACAATCATTTATAATCTGCCATAGAATGCTCTAATTATATGAGCTGAAAACCTGTGGCAATTATATAAATAATAATCTTTAAAAAGCTTAAAAGCCATCAAGAACTATATTCACGCTGTTATGGAAAAATGAGGCGTCCAGCTGATGGCAGGATTGCGTTGTTGTTGTCTAGATGTATGTTGACAACTAGATTGCAAGATGACATTATTGAGTATTGCATTTCCAGTTATCACTATTACATCATACTTTCTACTAACACTCAACAAAACGATTCGTGTAAAAGACTCTGTTATCAATTAAGTGTTATGTCATGCGACGAACTTGCTTAATTCCCATAATGATATCGTGAAAAACTAAAAATACATGTGCTTATTCATTAACATATTTCAGAATCGGTGTGCACTTGTGTTTATGCAAAATTGTTTTTAGACTCTTTCATGGAATTGTTAATGAGAAACTTACTGATGAACTTATACACCGATATTGTGATGAACATCGGATCTTTTTTAACTTTTTTTGAATGTATATACTGCCAACTGTCAAAATGGTAAGAAGTTGGACTCTCAAATCTGTCCAAACTATTAAAAAAAAATGTCAATTTTCTCATTCTTTGGTTCAACTATCTACAATGATTTTGCTGCCTTACAGTCCAGCTAGTTCTTGGATGAACTATTTCCAATAAGATTAGCCTATTAGGGATTCCATATCAGTATCTTTAGCACTCCGTCTGAAATCAATAATAGTCCGAATTGAATATGTGATAGTCGGAGCATGTAATTAATCTCTTAAAAAAACGTTTTGAACAGATTGGGAGGCTCAAAGATGGTGCCATACAAGATTTCTATGGGATGTTGTGAAATAACTGTGAAATTTAGGGATTTTGAATCTGGATAGAATTAAAACTTTTGTTAACATGAATTTGGCATAGATTCAACAAAGATGAAACTGAGAAGGGTCCAAAAAATTTAGGAATTGGAATTGCCAGTGATTTAGTAGAATGAGCAATCTATGGACTTATTAAGGATTTTAGCTAATTTGGATGAACTTAATTGATTGATGGAGAAAGTCCCGTGAGTTAATTGAAATGGTTAAAGAAGTTATGTGATTTGGGAATTTTAATTATACCATCAAATTAAAGTATGTATGGAAATAAAATACTTGATTTGTAAAAACTGAATATTTAATATAAGGATAAAGTACATAACTATAAAATTTTAAACTCTGTTTGTTAAAAGTTTTATATTTAAAAACTTGTTTTTTTATGATTTTGAGGTAAAATATATTGTTGAAAAATGGAGAAAGAAAATGTACGTGGTTAAAAAGTGATTTGGGGAATTGTGCTGTTTAAAAACATATTTTTATCAAGTTTGCCAAACAGAATCTAAAACTTTAGGCTGCGTTCTCTTTGGCGTTTTTCAGCCGTTTTCCGTTTTCCATTTCCGAAAACGCGGAAAACGCGTTCTCTTGAGTCGTTTTCGGAAAACGTTTTCAAAATTTGTAAAGGAAATGGAAAACGTGAAAATCACGTTGTCCGCGTTTTCCGAAATTTTTGCATTGTAAGTGGAAAACGCGCGTTTTCCACTTAAAATAAATAAATAAATAAAATAATCAAAAAAATTTGAAATTTGTCAAAATTTATCATTTTTAATTACATTATTGGTCCCTGATTTTCAAAACTTGTCATTTTAATCCTCAAATTTTGAAATTTCTTTCGAAAATATCCTAATTTATTTGCAACTTAGGTCCCTCAACTTCAGATTTTGTTGCACATTAGT
This sequence comes from Ligustrum vulgare, assembly GCA_963555705.1. NCBI lineage: Eukaryota > Viridiplantae > Streptophyta > Magnoliopsida > Lamiales > Oleaceae > Ligustrum > Ligustrum vulgare. The sequence goes on along the minus strand of OY743171.1, from coordinate 67,495,787 downwards.
TCACAAATTTTACTTTTCTTTTAATTTAGTCCTTTTCGTATTTGCTTTATAGGTCATTATCTTCAAACATGTATAACTTTTGATGTACAACTCCAAATTGCACTCTGTTTTTTGCGTAGAACTCCAAATTCAACCATCTTTCTGATGATGTATCATGTGCTTAATTATTAAACCTTTATTTTTTACTTTTGTATTGTAGACACTTATTTTGTAAGGACATAATTAATTAACGTAAATTGATTTTTGCAAATTTTATTGAAACTTAAATTTTAAACGTTATGAGTGCTTACTAGAAGGATGTATCTATATAAAGTATTAAATGGAACGATTACTTTAGAAGGGAAAATTACTACTCAAATGTGGAACGATTACTTTAGAAGGGCAACATGAATTTTTGAACTTTTTTTGTATAACCAAATTGTGTGATAGGGGTTATTTCATTTATTTTTGTTGTGTAACTCAAAATATGATATCTTTATTTCATTTATATTCACAAACAATATGAAATAATTTTCTTCAAAATTTTAAACAGAACTCGTTTTCCAGCTTTTCATTTTCGAAAACAGTTTTCAGAAATAACAAACCAAACGCGTTTTCAGCAATTTCGAAAAAAGTCACAGAAAATGGAAAACAGGAAACTGAAACACAAAGAGAACGCAGCCTTACTTTTTAAACATGACAAACTTAAGATTTTTTTTTTAAAAAAAAAATCAAGTGTTAATTAGTTAATTAATTAATATAATATTATAATAATTATCATTTATATATTAAATTAAAACTTATATAATATTAAATAATAAAATCAAAACAATACCTAATCCACAACCACTCCACCCCAACCCAACCCAACCCAACCCCACACTCACCCTCACCCACCCCTGCAACCCAACCAACAATCCCATCCCACCCCACCCCACCCCAACCCAACCCAACCCAAAAAATGACTTTTTTCCTTCTACTTTTCCACACTCACCCCTACCTCCGACACCACCTTACCGCCCCACCCACCCCATCCCACCCCACCACAAGAATGATTTTACTTCTATTTTTTTCCATCTCACCCACCCACCCAATCCGTCCCACTCCACCCTACCCTCACCCCCACCCAACCCCAAAAATAAGTTTTTTTTATAGATGTCTTCCCATCCTTCCCCACCTCACCCCACACCACCCGACACTACCCCACCTCACCTCACCCAAAATGATTTTTTCTACTACTTTTCCACAACTCGCCCAGACATACTGATGTGTTCCGGACCCTCGACAATCGGAGTCATAGCAGGCTTGACGGAAAAAGTTAAATATTCAAGCCAAATAAAAGTGTAATCCAGTCAACCATGTCGGAATCAGATGCATAATATGTGTTTTTCGAGTAGAAATGGGCCACTAAGCAAAACTCATGAACTAAAGCCCTAGAGCCGACTAATTTTATGGACAAATTCCATCATTTGGGGCTTCAAAACAGCAAGTCAATTATGCAGACGGAAATTAGGGTTTTTGCGTATTTTTAGGTTAAAATTTGTTTTTAATTATTTGTTTGCCTATTTTAGAGGTTTAGTTAAATTAGATTCTATTTTGAGTAAATTAGCGACTAGGGTTTTATTTTGCTTATTTAGCGACTAGGGTTTTATTTTGCTTATTTATACGCTTTTTCCATTCATTGTAATTCAGACTTTGATTTTGATATAAACAGTTTATTGAGTGATTCAATAAAATTATAGGTGGATTCCTATGTTTTTTTCGAACTTATCAAGAATATTTCTTGTGGCGTTCAAATATCGAACTTATCAAATATTTGCTAGAATATTTGTGGCGTTCAAAACCAGAGACTTATCAGGGAGATTAGACAAATCCTTGTGACGTTTCGAAAGTCGTGGTTCTTTATTCCGCATCATCGAGCCATCGCGTCGTGAATATCGGGTCATGATTCATCCGTCCAACCACAACCTGAGTTCGAAACTTTCCGGCGTTTCTTCTGCACTTCGAACCTCATCACCTACCCTACCCTGCCACCTACCCCACCCAAAATTAATTTTTTTCTTCTAATTTTCCACTCCCCCACAACTTTGCCGCAGACCCTACCCCACCTCATTCAAAATTATTTTTTTCTACTACTTTTTCATAACTCGCCCAAACCCTACCCCCACCCACCCCAAAATTAATTTTTTTTCTTCTAATTTTCTACATCCCCACCCATCCCGCCCCGACCCTACCCTACCATACCTCACCACCCACCAACCCCCACCATACCCCACCCAAATATGATTTTTCTTCTATATTTCCCCACCCCACCCATCCCATCCCATCCCAAATATGATTTTTATTCTATTTTTTCACACTTCACCTCAATCGCACCATCCCATCCCACCGCACCCTACCCTACGCTACCCACCCCACCTTCCCTTATCCAAAAATAATTTTTATTCTATTTTTTACACCCTACCCTAACCAAAAATGATTTTTATTCTATTTTTTCACATTTTCCCCCAACTTCCCCACCCCATCCCTCCGCACCCCGCTACCCACCATACTCCATCCAAAAATAATTTTTATTCTAATTTTTTACACTTCACCCCAATATCCCATCTCAATCCCACCCTACCCTAACCTACCCCACCCCACCCACGCACCCACCCAAAAAATAATTTTTTTCTACTTTTTTCAACCTCCAACCCGGCCTCGACCCCAGCCTATCCACCCCACTCAAAAAAATATTTTTTTTCTTCTACTTTTCCCCACCCCACCCCCACACATCCAAAAAATTGATTTTTTTTCTACTTTTCCAACCCCGACCCGACCCTAACCCTACCACAAAAAAATGATTTCTTCTACTTTTTCTAGCTCCACTCGACCTCTACCCCACCCCACCCCACCCCCAAAATTACAGTCAGTCATGCAGGTGATACGAGATCGCAGTTAAGTCACACAAGGTCACACAGAATCACAATTACAAATTTAGTTGTAAAACTTCACCCCTCCAAAGTCACAGTTGGTCACACAAGGTCAAAGTTCGGCCACACAAAGTCGTAGTTAGGTCAAACGAGGTCACAGTTAGGTCAAACGAGGTCACGGTTAGATCACACGAGGTCACAGGTCGATCACATAAAGTCACACTTCGTTCTTACAAAGTCACAGTTCGGTCACACATAGTCATATTTGACACAATTGTAGGTCACATCACGTCCTCGTCCAATGGTCACACCAAGTCACAGTTGGTCACAATCATCCATAATTGATCACATATTATATATTGGTCATAATTACCTAATAATTGGTCATAGTCATCAATAATTGATCACAATTTATTTATTTATTGATCACAACTTACTTGTTTTCTTGATCACATTCCGCACTTATCATAAGTCGCACAAACTCACATTTAGTTAATATTTTGATCAGATTTACCTATAATTGATCAAAATTATCATATAATTGGTACATATTATTTATTTATTGGTCATAATTTACTCGTTTCCTCAATCACAATTAGTTAATATTTTTGTCACAATTACCTAATATTTGGTCACATTCCATATTCTTAGTTTTCTTGGTCACATCCCCCATTTCTCACAAGTCACAATTAGTAAATATTTTGGTCACGTCCCGTACTTGATCACACAAAGTCACGATTTGAACACACAAGGTCACAGTTCGATCACACAAAGTCTCAGTTCATTCACACAAGGTCACAGTTAGATCACACAAAGTCTCAGTTCAGTCACACAAGGTCACAGTTCAATCACACGATGTCATAGTTCGTTCACATGTGTTACCAGATTGTGACCTTGTGTGATCGAACCGTGACTTCGTATGACCGACTGTGACTTTATGTGATCGAATTGTGATTTTGCGTGACCGAATTTTGCAACTAAACCAATTGTGATTTAACTGTGACCTCGTGTGACCTAACTGCTACTTTGTGTGATCAAACTATGACCTTGTGTGACCAACTGTGACTTTAGAAATGAGTGAGTAGGTAGGTAGGGTTATTCAACTAAATTTGTGATTATGACATTGCGTGACCAATTGTGACATTGTGTGACCTATTGTGAGTTTGCATATGGGGTGGGATGATCAAATTATTAGGTACGTGTAACAAAAATGTCGACTAAATGTGACTTTGTGTGACTTGTGACGAGTAGGGCCAATTAATAGGTAATTGTGACAAAAAATATTAACTAATCGTGAAAAAAAAGGAATAAGTTGTGACCAATAAATAAATAATATATGACCAACTATAAATGATTGTGACCAATTATATTAGAGGTTGTGACCATATATAACTTTGTGTGACCATTGAACGAGGAAAAGTAGAAGAAAAAACCATTTTTTTAGTGGGGTTGGTTTGTTGGGTGGATGGCGGGGTAGGGATGGGGTGTGGAAAATTAGAAGACGAAAAATCATTTTTTGGTAGGGGTGGGGTTGGTGGGTGGCGGGTCGCGGCGGCGTGTGGAAAAGAAAAAAAAATCATTTTGGGGTGAGGTGGGTAGTGGTGGGGTTGTTGGGTGATGGGCGTAGGGTCGGGATGGGGTGTGGAAAAGTAGAAAAAAATCGTTTTGGGGGGGGGGTAGGTAGGAATGGGATGGGATGGGTGGGTATGGGGGGGTGGGGGGGCGGGGGCAAGGGTGGGGTCGGGGCGGGGCGGGGAGTGAAAAAGTGGAAGAAAAAAATTATTTTTGGGTGGGGTGGGGTCGATTGGTTGGGTGGTTGTGTAGTAGGTAGGGTCAGGGCGGAGTGAGTGTGGAAAATTAGAAGAAAATTTTTTTTTTGAGTGGGGTGGGGCGTGTCAAAACGGCTCGTCGGCTCCGATAGCTTGTGCTCGGCTTATTAAAAGCTCTGGCTAAACTCGGCTCGAGGCTCGTAGGATTGAGTCGAAGCTCGGGCCGAGCCCAAAAATGCTCAGTGGGCTCGAGCCGGGGCCGGCCCGTGTGGCCCGCCGAGCCACACGGGCCAATCTGGCCCGTGTGCTGCCTGCAAATTTGCAGGCAACTGCTTTAGCTGCCGCTGCCTGCAACATGGGTTGCAGCGTAGTACCCCTGCGTACTATTGGTCTGATTTTTTATCTGTATTTGAATTATGCAGATTTTTTTTTTGAAAATTTGAAATTTGAATTTTTTTTTATTTTCCCACTTTTTTTTTCTATAAATAGGTCGTATTTTGTTTGTTAATTCACAATTCACTTACAAGTTACAAGTTTTTTCATTTTGTCATAATATTCATTTGTTTGCTATAATCTCTATTCAATTGAATCAATTCTCTATTTCTCTATATTCTTCAATTCTTGTGATAATATTTCTCTCGATTTCAAGTTTCAACTTTCAAATTTGAAACTACATTCTACACTACAATACTTATGGAGTTTAACAGCGATGAAGTTAACCAATTCAGGGGTAGTTCTAATACTCCCTCTCATATCGATGCCTCCGAAAATGCTCCCATTGACTTGGATGATATCCAAAAGGAGGAAGTTGTTGAACTCAAGAGAGTTAAAAAAGAGTCATCGGATTGCTGGCAACATATGACAAGAAAAAAAATTGGTATTGAAAATGGAGTTGATATATGGAAAGCGTGCTGCAATTACTGTGGTAAGGAAATGAGCTGGAAGCCAGGGTCAAGCACGTCACATTTGAATCGGCAATAGCAAGGACGTGCAAAGCAAAACCGGTTGGTGACCCAACACAGTTGATAAGGTTCGAAGCGCAGAAGAAACGCCGGAAAGTTCCGAACCCAGGTTGTGGATGGACGGTGGAATCTTGACCCGATATTCACGACCCGATGGCTCGACGATGCGGAATAAAGAACCAAGACTTTCGAAACGCCACAAGGAATTGCCCAATCTCCTTGATAAGTTTCTGGTTTTGAACGCCACAAATACTCTCGCGAATATTTGATAAGTTCGATATTTGAACGCCACAAGATAATCAATCTTGATAAGTTCGAAAACATAGGAATCCACCTATATCTTTTATTGAATCCCAATAAAAACTGTTTATATCAAAATCAAAGTCTAAATTATAATGAATGGAAAGGAATATAAATAAGTAAAATAACCTAGCCGCTAATTGACTCAAAATAGAATTCTAATTAGACTAAAATTCTAAAATAGGCAAACAAATAATTAAAAACAAAATTTAACCTAAAAATATGCAAAAACCCTAATTTTCGTCTGCATAATTGACTTGCTGTTTTGAAGTCCCAAATGATGGAATTTGGCCATAAAATCAGTCGGCTCCAGGGCTTTGGCCCATGAGTTTTGCTTAGTGGGTCATTTCTACTCGAAAAACACATATTATGCATCTAATTCCAACATGGTTGACTGGATTGCACTTTTATTTGGCTTGAATATTTAACTTTTTCCGTCAAACCTACTATAACTTCGATTGTCGAGGGTCCAGAACACATCAACAGTCCCAGCTTGTTTTTTGTGGTTCTGGACCTTCTGGTTCTACTCTTTCAACCTTTGTGTATTCGCAAGAAAGATTTCGCGAAGGTATGGCTGCATATGTGGCGGCCGCTGAGATGCCCCTTTCCTTAATTGACTCTGTTCACTTCACCCGACTTGTGCAGAATTATCTTCAACCCAGGTATACTCCTTACTGTAGAAATACACTTCGTGCAGACACCGTAAAATTATATAACAAAAGGAAAGAAACTACTATTAAAGCCTTAAAAACATATGAAACTGTTATTTCATTTACATCTGATTTATGGACTGGTGGTAACAAAAAAGGTTATATTGCTGCCACAGCTCATTACATTGATAATCTTTGGATTTTACACAAAATAATTATTGCATTTAGATTAGTAGAATATCCTCATAATGCCGCTAACATATATTTAGTTTTAAAAAGGATTATACAAGAATTCAGTATGTAAGATATGATTCATAGTTTTACTTTTGATAATTCTAGCGTTAATAAGGTTGTTATTAATAAATTTGTTTATGATTTTAACCCTGCATTTGATAGTTTATTTTTTCACCAACGTTGTGTTTTTCACATTATCAACTTAATTGTTAAAAGTGGTTTAAAACATATTGAAAAATCCTTAGATAAAATTAGACAAGCAATAAATTTCATAAATGTATCACCATCAAGAAAACAAGCATTTAATAGTTTGTGTGCGGAGTATAGTTTAGAAGAACATTCATTTGCTACCGATGTATCACATAGATGGAACTCTACATACCTTATGTTACACTTATGTGAAAATTATGATAAAATTATTTCAATGTATTATAATGGTAGACATACGTATGGATCTGACCATAATTTAGAAGAGTGGGAATAGGAAATTGCATTCTGTGTAAAAAGATTTTTAGAAGCCTTTTATGATGCCACAAATGCATGCAGTGGTGTTTATTACCCAACATCTTCACTTGTTTTACAGCACTTTTTTCATATTGCACAAACATTCAATCAATATAGAAATTTGCCAATTTTTTATGATGTAGTCAGCTCCATGGAGTTAAAATTTTGCAAATATTGGGAAGAATTACCTTCTTTATTTGTTTTAGCATCGGTGATGGATCCTCGATTAAATTTAATGGACACTAAGGCTATTATAAAGGGAATTTCACAAAATTTAAATATAGAATTATCACATGTTAATGTGGAATCTTTATTATGTGAAATGTACAATTATTATACTGCCAAAAAGATCAATGTAGTTCTAGTTCCCAAACTAATGTTTCCCAAAGTACTCCAATGCATTCTAATTCTTTATGGGACTTTATTAACACAAATGCAAGTGCTCCCTCAATAAGTTCCAGTGGAAACACATCTAGATCGATAGGTGGTACAAACGTTGAAATTTCTCTTGAATTAGCTAGGTACATGTCTGTGGACGTTCGCAGTGTTTTAACACCACAAGAATTAGAGAATTTTGATGTTTTAACTTGATGGAGGTGTAATGAAAGGCAATATCCAGTTGTAGCAAAAATTGCACGTGGTTTACTAACACCTCCGGTGTCCACCGTGGCATCGGAGGCTACATTTAGTTTAAGTAGTAGGATTTTGTCAGACGAACGATCAAGACTGAAGGAAGACATATTAGAAGCTCTTGTATGCTTGAAGGATTGAGAATATGCAGATTTACGACTTCAAGATAAAGTTGTTAGCATCATGGCCGAGGACTTGGAGCAATATTTAAGATAGAAGAAATTTTAAGTTTTTAAAAATCATTTTGTGTAATTTAAATTATTATTGTAGCGCCCCGAGTTCTAAATACCCGGTTGACCACGTCATCGTCTGATCTAACTTTTAAAATAATATTTTAGCGGAAGAAATGACTGAAATTCATTTTTGGCAACGTTAAATAAACTATAATGGTCGATAAAACCGAAAACATTTATGAAATCATTCGAAATAATAAATCGAGCCATTAATATTGTAAAGCAAATGACAATGTCATAATTTCTCAAATAACTAAAATTCTCAAAATTATCCCATGTTTGGAAATACGGAAATCATTAAAATAAGGTTTTCAACCATTTAACGTCTATTGCCACAATCATCCATCACTTGCCACCCTCTCCGAGATCTGCAAATGTTGTTAAAATAGACATGAACATTTCATAGAAATACTCAGTAAACTCATCGTCAATTAATTAATCTACAATATAATTGAACATGTAAATGCAGGCTCTTTAGAAATCAAAGGGTGTGGGTTGCTCTTCTCGTGCATTAAAGCACATTGCTTCTTTTGAAAATTCATAGGCTCTTTAGAAATCATAGGGTGTTGGTTGCTCTTCTTGTGCATTAAAGCACGTGACTTCTCTTTGAAAAATCATAGGCCCTTTAAAATCATCGGGTGTGAGTTGCTCTTTCTTCTCGTGCACATAAGGTACATAAGTTATGCATAACATCATCATTTATCTTGCAATACATTCTCTTCTTTCTTTTCTCATGCATAAAAGCACATAAGTTATGACAAGCATAACAACATAAATATTTCATAAGAAATACATTCTCATTTCAACATAAATATTTTCGAAGAAATACATTCTCGTATCTTTTCATAAAAATGACTTTCACATAAGTCACATAACATACACGTTCACATGCAATCATAATTTAAATCAATTAATAGGGGCGAGTCTACCTTAAACTTGACGAGTGCAAAGTTGAGCGGGAAACGACTTCAATTCTTTAATTCTCCATACGCTTCGTCTAACCAATTAGAAGATTAAGTCGAATTAGTCTTTTGAAATTTATAGTTTAAAAAATGATTACTTAAAAATTGAGGGATTGAAATTGCTGATTTTGAAAGTTTGGGGACTAAAACAAATATTTTGAAAGTTGAGGGACTAAAATGAATACTTTGAAAGTTGAGGGGCTAAAATGAGTAATTTGAAAGTTGAGGGGCTCAAATGAGTAATTTGAAAGTTGATGGTCTAAAATGAATACTTTTCAAACTTTGGGTCGAAGCTCAAAATGAATATTAAATTGTAGGGCTTGAAATAAGTTATTTTAAAAATGAAGGGCTTATTAAAATCATTTGGAACTTAAGGGGCTGAAATGAATTGTTTTAAAACCATAAGGACCGAATTGAAGGATTTTAAAGCTTGGGGCTAAACTGCAATTTCGAAAAGATACAAAATTATTAAAACAAAATTTCATTCTTCTTCCCCCATTTCAAATCAGAGGAAAAAAAAAAAACAGAGAGAGACAGAGCCGGTGCGGGCGAGAGAACTCCGGTGCCGGCGCAGGGTGCGGCGACAACGAACAAGGAAAAAGGCTCAGATTTGAGGGGCTTAGGTGCAATATTTGGTATGAAACCGAAGCTAGGAACGAGGCTCAAAATCGTGATTTCCGGTGGTAAAAACCGGTCAGAGCAGTCGGGGGTCGAGGTAAGTAAATGGGGTTCATCTATTATTGGGTTTCTTGAGTTTTTCATTGGGTTTGGGTTATGGATTTGGTTGAGGTTGTGCGGTGGAAATGTGGCGGTGTAGTGGTGAGGCAGAAAGTGGTGGTGGCTGCGTTGGTTGGGGTGTGGTGTCTGCGTGTGGTGGTGGTGATGATGGTTTGGGCGTGGTGATGATGATGATGATGATGATGATGATGATGATGATGAAGGAGAAGAAGGTGGTGGTTGCTGAAATGTGGCAGTGGTGATTGAGGTGGTGATGGTGAGCCTGGGGTTGTTGGTAGAGGCTGCAATGGAGCTGAGCCGGTTGCAATGGTTGAGGTGATGATGTTGCAGGTAAGGCTGGTTGAATATGAGTTGGGCAATGGTTATGGTGTCTGGCTGTGAGGCTACGGTTTGTGTGGGGTGAGGTGTTGTGGTGGTGTTGATGGTGGATGGCAGTGGCCGGTTGTGATTGAGGTGGTGGTGGTGATGGTGGAAATGGGGCTGTGATTTGGGAGGATGTATTGGGAGTGTGAGGATGAATTATGAAGTTGGTGAAGTATGGGTTGACGTATGGGGTGGATGTGATGGATGGGGTTTGGTGGTGTGAAATCCTAGACAAGCATTGCACGTAGTTCGAGGAAAATTCTCACGCGAAATCAATTGGGTCGGGAGAATAAAACTGAGAGAATGAAACTGATGAAATTTGGAATTTAATATGATTTTTGAAAATAATAATTTAAATAAGTAATTAAAATAATAAAATTTTGAAAGTTCGGAATTTAATTTAAAATTGAATTAACTCGAAATTTCTCGACTTGGCTAGACGAACGCGTCGTGACGTTAACTTAAAATGGGTGAGATCGCAGCGGCACGATTTTCGAAACTTTGAAATAATTATTAAATTGCGTAAAAATTCTTGGTCGCTAAAATTATATTTTTAAAAAAATTGTACACTAAATTTTTTATTCGCGTACAATTTTTAACTCCGCCTTTATTGATCATACCCGGTCCCAAGACTGGAAAAAGGAGGAGGGTTGTAATTTGTAAGAATGTAACTTGTAACATTTATTGAATATATATAAAACAACTAGTAATTTAATTTTAGTATAGATATACTTTGCGAAATCTACGTTTACATTTTTATTAAATCTTATATTTGATATTTTAACTACATTTATTGTGTATAATTCATTTAAGTAATTACAATTCATATTCATTCGCCGTAAAAAAAAAAGGGCCGGTCCGGCTCGGGCCAAAAAAAGCTCGAGCCTCGGGGCTCGGCTCGGCTCGTTGACATACCTAGGTGGGTGGTGGGGGTAGGGTTTAGATGGGGTGGGTGGCGGGGTAGGGTTGAAAAATATGGAGAGATTAAAAAAAAAAACTCATTTTGTGGGGTGGGTTGGTGGGGGCGTGGATAAGTAGAAGGAAAAAAATCATTTTTAGGGTGGGGTGAAGTGGGTTGGATAGGGTGGTGTCGGGCTGGGTGGAGGTAGGTGGAAAAGTAGAAGGAAAACGGCTTATGTCTGGAGATATGATCAAGGCACCGGCACGCTATGAAGACACAAAGAAAAACATCTAAATGAAAAAGGACATTTGGATCCTAAACAAACTCAAATTACTGGTTTTACTAATGCTGCTGGATCAGTTACTTTTAATAACTTTGTTTATTTGTAGGAACGAATGCGAGTTGGAATGTCGGAATTTTTAGCAGCTCGTGATATGCCGTTCACATTTGCAGAAGATCAGTATTTTGAAGAGTTCTGCAAAAATACATTCAACCTTCTTACAGGAGCGTAAGTAGAAATAATGCTCATTCTGATTCTATGAAATTATTTTATACAATGGCTGAGAATTTAAAAAATGAACTTAAAAAAATTGATGGAATTATTTGTTTCACATCTGATTGTTGGTCTGGACGAAATCATAATGGTTATGCTTGTGTTACGGCACATTTTATTGATAATAATTGGTTATTGCATAAGAGAATTATTGCTTTTCGTTTACTTGAATATCCACATAATGGTGTAAATTTGTGTGAAAATTTATTACAAGTTTTTAATGAGTTTGGTGTGTTAAATAAACTATTTAGTGTTACATTTGATAATGCAAGTGCTAATAATTCATGCATTGAGCTTTTAATTAGAACGATTACACCCCTATATGATTCTAAATTATTTCACATGCGTTGTGTTTGTCATATATATAATTTAGTTGTGCAAGATGGTTTGAAATTAATAACACCACAAATAAGTATAATTAGATAATCTATTAATTATATTTCTTGTTCAGATTCTAGACAACAAGAATTTGCAAAAATTTGTAAAACTCTTGGATTGAAAAGAAGAAAATTTGTTGATGATGTTCCCAATAGATGAAATTCAACTTTTTTACTGTTAAAATTGTGTGTTGGCTATACTGATGCCATTAATGCATTTATTAATTTAAAGCAAAATCAATTTCAGGTAACTCATTCAGACTGAGAAAAAGCATTTAAAGTTATGAAATTTTTGAAACCTTTCTATAAGGCAACAAAAGCTAGTTCTGGAGTTTATTATCCAACTAGTAATCTTGTACTTTTATAATTAGTAGAAATTGCTGGACAATTTTCATCATTTAGAGACGATCCATTTTTCTTTCAAATTGTTTACTCAAATGGAGGAAAAGTTTAAAAAATATTATGAAAACATGCCACTAGTTTTTCCAGTGGTAGCTGTAATGGATCCTCGCATTAAGTTGTTTGGAGTTCAATATGCTTTAGAATCACTTTTTGAAACATTAGCTTTTAAAATAAATATTACAAATCGACAATTGGAAATTTTTATTAATGAAATGTATAATAACTATTTTATTAAATATGGTAACAATGAAAATATTCCTGCATCTACAAACTCTAGTACAACTTCTAAAGACAAATCTTCTTTTTTTTCCCTAAGAGCTAAGAAACGTAATGTTCTTGATTCTTCATCTACAACTTCAACTGCAAATCAAAATACCACACGTGCTGAATTGGAAAGATATTATTAATTTGATAATTATAGTTTAATACCTGAAAATGAAGTGGATAATTTAGATATCTTACAATGGTAGAATTTAAATGAGCGCCCATACCCTGTATTATCTAAAATGGCAAGAGACCTACTAACAGTTCCAGTCTCAACAGTGGCATCCGAGTCTGCTTTTAGTGTAGGTAACATGGTATTGGATGAAAGATGATCTAAACTTAAAGAAGATATTTTGGAAGCTCTCATTTGCATGAAAGATTGAATATTCACGGATCGAAGGATGCAAGATAAAATTATTGATGATATTGCTGAAGAGTTCAAAAATCTTGCAGTTTCTGAATAGTGAAGATTGATTAGGAAACAAATATATAATTTTTGAATAGCTAAATTATAGTTGTCAACCTAGTTGGGATGCACTTAAACTATAAGTTATAGTAAAAGCATGTGCCAACCTAGTTGGGATGTACTTAAGCAATAAATATTTAATAATAGTACTTAGAAATGTATTTAGCTGTTATTTGTTTATATTAAATTTAACTTTGCAAAGTTATAAATAATTCACGTAACATTAAATTTGAATTCTATGTAAACATTTTTTGATATAAATATGAATTCATCGTTTTATTCATTTCTTAGTTTACATTTAACAATATATATATATATATATATATATATATATATATATATATTGCTATAAATATAAAAAAATTCTATAATTTTATTCATACAATCATACGGGCCAAATCGGAACGAACCGCGACCCACGACCCACATGTGCTTAACCCGAATAGGCTAGCGGGCGGATCTGGGTTGTAATTCAAAATTTGTGGGCCAACCCGTAACTTGCCCATAACCCGCAGCGGACGAGCTTTTTTCCACGCGAGCCGTTACCGGGCTCATACGTTGACGGGTCGACCCTACCCGGACCACCCAGATTGACACCTTTAGGTTGGGGTGGGGTGTGGTGTGAAAACATCGAGAAAAAATAAAAATAAACTTGTTTTTGGGGTGGTGAGGTGGGGTGAGTGAGCAGGGTGGGTGGGTGAGGTATGAGAATGTGGCTAGGGTGAGATCAATTTGTCACTTTGCGATGATGTGTGATAGGGTCGAGTGGGGTTGGGGTTGGGATGGGGAATGATAGGCAAACATCGGAAGGAAAAAAATAAAAATTATTTTTGGTGTGGAGTGGGTGGTGGGCGGGCAAGGGCGAGGTTGAGGGAAGTTGTGACGTCAAAATTTGAGTTTTTAATTTAATATTATATTAGTTTTAATATATAATAGATAATTATGTTTGTCTTATATGTAATATTATATTTATTTTTAATTATTAAACATCTAATTAAATGAATTAGCACCCGAAATTTTTAAAAAATTTCCTCACAAAATTTTTGAATTGCATATTTGAAATACAAGTCTCTATGTAATTTTCTCCCAGTATAAAACAAGTCACTGGTGTAATTTGCACAAAACAGTGAAACACTTCAGGTGAAGATTCAGGGGAAAGGTTGGGTTTGTAAGCAAGCCCCTATGAAAATATTGGCCCAGTGCCAAATATATGGTTATGGGCATAAGCCCACAAAATAAGACTAAACCTACGACGTCGTGCGACCTTCTCTCCTCCAACAATTGCAAAACCCTTCGCCGATTATCGTCTTTCAAGTGAATACAGCAGGTCTGATCTTTCGACTTTCTCGTTCTCAGGTTTTCCAATTTCATTGCCTAGTGTTGTATTATAAATTTGATTTCTTGATGAAGATTTACTGATCAATTACGCTTAGGGGAAAGCTTAAGAAGAAGAAGAAGAAGTAAATGAGTGCTTTCAACGCTTTCAAAGCTAATGTCCCAGTGGCGTGGAGCCCTAACCTGTACATAACCCTAGTTAGGGGTATTCCGGGTACCAGGAGACTCCACCGGCGCACGTTAGAGGCTTTACGACTCACGAAATGCAACCGGACTGTCATGCGGTGGAATACGCCTACTGTCAGAGGAATGATCCAGCAGGTGCTCAAATTACATTATGTGAAATACAGATTAGCCTAGTTTGTTTCAATTGTGATATTAAAAAAATATTCTTTGTCGATTCTTTTGTTTTAGACTGAATTTTTTTTTTTTACTATGTTAATTGTAGGTGAAAAGGTTAGTTGTCGTTGAGACGGAGGAAATGTACAATGCTAGAAAACAGAAAGAAGCGAGTCACCGAGCTCTGCGCCCACCCTTGGTCGTAAATCATCAACCGATCCCTGCTCCTGAATGTTCTGCATAACTGCTACTCCCTGAATTGTGAGCACTTTATTTTTGTTTCGATTTATAATACTGTAACAAACTAAATATTCATGTAATTCTGGATCGTGATGATCTTAAACGTGGCCAGTTTCCTCGAAAAGGATTATTTCATATTTTTTAGGTTTCTTGATTTAACATATATTCTAAGTAATTTATATTTTCTGTGATAGACACAGAAAGGCTTGGTACTTGCCTGAAGCCAAGGCACAATTCTTCCTTTTGTTGTATCCTGGGAAAGAACCAAATAAAAGAATGATTAGATAGATATTTCAGTTGTTGAAGCCATTTTTTTGCATTCCAAAATCCTGATTAATTGAATGAGCATTGACAGAGTTTTACGTACTGTTCTTTGTGTTTCATGGAAATCTTAACTACAGAAAGAAGTGATAATGTAGCACTTGTTACTTGGGTCTTGGATCCTGTTTCTATTCCATCCAGATAAGTTTAGAGAGCTCTCTTTTACATCCAGCTTAAGATGTTTTCATCTTCACTCCTGAACTTATATCTGTCATCTTTAATCGGATGTTGAAAGTCTGGAGCTGGAAATATTTACACCCGTTAACATTTTCCAGTGCAAGAAGGTATACTTAATTAGAACCATGCTTCTACACCCTATTGGTTTATCGATTGGGTTACCTACAATACACTTGGTATGCGTTCATCACTTTACCCATCACTTCATTAATAAAATCAACCATCTAATTGTGCCAACATACAAATATGTAAACCACTAGGGTAAAGTAGATAATTCACTTAATTATTTTCCTTTAGATTGTTATAGTTTGAAATCATCCCACCTACTTGACACTAGGTCTATATCATGTGTAGTTTGTAGAAGTTTGTCGTATTGTTGGGTCAATAAGCACGATCATTTCTGTTTTATCCTTGTGTGTGACTGCATAGTCCTCGACATACAATATTTTTGCTTTTTTGTATTTCTGTAATAAAATTGGCATATTTGGATAAATTATACCTTATTGAAGAGATTACATTGGATTCTGTCGAGTAATGATAGATAGACCATTAGAAAAGGCATAATCAATTTTTTTTTTTTTACTTCTGCTTCTTGTCTTTTCACACACATAAAATTAAATAAAGGGTTTCAAAAGAAGCTTTTGGGGTCTAAAATGCCTTTCCAAACGAGCCCTATATATCAATCAAGATTTAGTATTCATGAACTGGTGATGACCATTGACCAAATATCAAAAAGAAATGCAATAGCGTTGGTCAGTGAGTGGCCATGAGCTTCTTTAGTTGGGAGCTTTTCTTGATCCTAAAAAAGACTTCATTGCCATCCTAAAATGGTACAAAGTGAACTTGAACTTAACCTCACAAGTTATGCTCATTGCTCCATGCTACCAATTACGTATTCGATAGCTGATGCGGAAATTGGGTCGCAACCCAGTGAGAGTAATGCATAGCTGATTTACTCTTTTCCTCTCGCTTTCTTATATCCCGTCTTTCTTCTCGATGTGCATTGAACATGTCGATCTTTGCCCCTGTTTGAGACCAATTGTTGGATTAATAAATTTTAATAGTGATTTTTTAAAAGAATGTTTGGTTAAAAAGTAGAGAAAAAATTTCAATAACGTGTAATGTTATTTTATTGGAGAATGTATGGTTGAAATTTGAAAATGAGGTTTTAAAATAATGAGTGAGTTTTGAAAAATGGATATCAAAGAGGACTTTATCTAAATGGACATAATGCGACTACTAGTCTAATACACACGTCGACACATGATTTTTCAAGAAAGTAGGATCCCGCCACATTCTTTATTCTTTCCTCAACATCCCTTGCCAGATTTTTATATAATTGAACAATAAATCAGAACTGCTAAACAAACAATAAATATGATTTACCACAAAAACACAGTTGAGCAGAACCCTAAAAATGGATAATATAAAACCCTTGAACACAATCAAAACAACCATCAGAACCGCGTAGACATCCAGAAACACAATCAAAACTATCGGAAACACGTAAGCGTCAGTTATTAAACAAAACTCAAAGGATGGACGAGAATTTTGACTAATTGAAATTGTTGATCTTGAAAATTTGGTACAATAGAATTATCCTTTAATCAGTTGACCATGCTATTGAACCTGAACAGCTGCAATCACAGATATCAAGATAATTGTTTATTACACCTTATGTGGGAACTAAGGCCATGTTTCTTCATTTATAAAACTCATTTTCTCAAACTCGCTTTCAACCACAAATTATTCCAAAAAATAATTTCAAACGTAAACCATGATTTTTCCTACTTAATTTATAAAAAATTCTCAAAAAAAATTCTTTTCACAAATTTATTCTCAAA
The DNA here is from genome assembly GCA_963555705.1 of Ligustrum vulgare. NCBI lineage: Eukaryota > Viridiplantae > Streptophyta > Magnoliopsida > Lamiales > Oleaceae > Ligustrum > Ligustrum vulgare. The sequence goes on along the minus strand of OY743171.1, from coordinate 67,478,332 downwards.
AAATTTACATCAGACGTTCTAGAAAAGGCGTGTAAGCAAATCGAATCAACCAGAGTTTGTAACAAAGCATGGTTTTCCTCTCTGGGTGTTTTCGAGACTCCAAGTCAATCATTTGTCAAAACGCCTACTACAATCTCATCGAGAAAGCAGTCACCACCACTCTATACAATCTTAGTCGAGCTTCGGCGAGTACCTCGAGGGGTTCTGTGTAGCTACTCGAGATTTCAACGACTATTCAAACAGTCTCAAGTAACTATACAATCTTAGTCGAGCTTGAGAGCGTATCTCGAGGGGTTCTGTGTAGCTACTCGAGACTTAAAAAAACTGATCTCAAGCAGCTATAGAGTCATAGTCGAGCTTGGAAGTGTACCTCGAGGGGTTTTGTGTAGCTACTTGAGACTTCAACAGCTAATCAAAGAGTCTCAAGTAAATTCAAGAAGAGGCACGTGATCGAGTAAAAAAAAAAAAAAAACAAGAAATGGAATTTAAGCAAAATAATGTAGGGAATAAAGACTGTCAAGAAATGAAAGACTAAACAATGCTGAAACTTTGAAGGAACAAGGGTAGACTAAAATTCTGAAGATTGTTCATATGATTTTTCATAATAGTTGTATTATAATCCTTAGTATTCATACAATCAATAGAAAACTCTATGTTAGTTCATACAACTTGAGTATTCACCCTAAACTGATTAAGAAGCACCTCCAGCTTGGTGCAACATTGCATCGATCTCGTCTCCATCCTCCATTTCAAACTGTAGAAGAAAAAATTCAAAAAAGGGAACCTTTTTTTTTCCCCCCAGATCATAGAGTGAGCAAGATAAGATGACATAAAGTAAAGAGTAGACTTCATGTGGAGTTTGCTCTGGTCGAAAGCGACGGTCATCAAATAAGAATGCAATCGCGTTGATATCAACAAATTGACGATCACAGTAAGTTTCCATGAGCTTCTCAATTGTGAAGTTTTCTTGACCATGGAAAAACTTCGTTCCCATTCTATATAAAGTGGACTCGTTATGCAATTGTACAAAGAAATATAGAAAATTAAGCACTTGTAGTAATTTTTAGACGTATTAAATACTTGTACAAGGAAATATCAACGAATCTACAAGTGGAATTCATCCTATATTTTGAAAAAAAAAAAAAAAAAAATCTTCCTCTTCTTCAACTATCCCTTAGGACATCTCCAATGGTTACGTGTAACTTTGACACCAAATTTGGTGTAATTTTACACAAAACAATAAATTTACTATAATGATTACACCAAATTTTCCACTAAATGTATTTATTTATTTGTTTATTTTATTTATTCATTATTTATTTATCTACAATTAATTTATTTCATTTTCTATTTAATTACAAATGAAGTTGTTTCGGTCATGCCCAATTGGAAGTGACACGTCCTCCATATGGGCTCATCAGGGAAATCCACAAAACATCTAGTCACCTAATCAGGACTCACAAGTCGGACAATGGATGTCAAACTTTCTAGACTCTTTATGTGCCGAGGTGATGCTATGTCAAGGTAACCTTATGCGGGGGTGATGCTATGCCGAGATAAGCTTACGCCGGGGTGATGCTATGCCGAGGTAACCATATGTCGGAATAATGCTATACCGGGGTGATCCTATGCCAGAGTGACTACCCTGGATAGGTGACAAGACATGTAACCTTATGTCGAGGTGATGCTATGCCGAGATAACCATATGTCGAGGTAATGCTATGCCGGGGCGATCCTATGCCAGAGTGACTACCCTGAAAAGGTGACAAGACAGCTTGAGATGACTTATCTGCAAAAGACAGCTTGATGTAACAACATCTTTAAAGAGATTTGATGATTGCTTTAACCCTATGACATGTATTAATGATTACAGCTAAAGAAATGGTATACCTCATGAAGGGTTAGGATCTTGTCACGTGTAAAACATAACACATATCACAATCCGAGACAACTACTTCTTCTATAAATAGATCACTTGTGTCTTCAAGTGAGGGGTTGGTAATTCATTACTTAAAATTTACTTATAAATCTCACACAATTTCTCTCTTTTACACACTTAAATTTCTCGCATTCAAATTATATTTACTTGAAAAGAGAATTGAAGCATCGAAGTGCAATCGGGAGCTACCTCGACCCCAGTTGCATACTGATTATTTGTTCTAGTGCACAAGAAGTCCATGTGTTCAAGATGGAGGAGTTGAGACGTGTTAATCCAAAATCCTATCAAATTTTGTGGTCAACAAAAGTTATTACTAAAACGTTAAATTAGAAATTATATTTAATTACAAATAAATTTTCTTCTTAATTTCTAATTAAGAAAATTTGTAAATTTTTAGATTAATGAGCAATTTGAATTTTAGATGCTCAAATATTTTTTGTTTATTATTTAATGATAATTTATAAATTAGTATTAATTAAAAGTAATAGTCATATACAAATAAATAAAATAAAAGTGAATTATTAAATACTAAAATAATTTGGTGTTTTGTATGAAATTTTACCCCTCAACAAAGATGTCCTTAGTGTTTCTTATCTGTGATTGTAGAATACCCTTATCTACTTCAAATAGGCGTAGGCGTGGTTCCATATTGTTCTGGTTCCTAGGGAACCGAACCAAGAACCGTTCGGTTCTTTTGGTTCTAATCTTCTAAACTAAAATTCTCAAACTTAAGCGATGAAGTCATGGTAGATTCCGACCGGTAAGAGTCGTAAGACAGTAAGGTCATCGACCTTGATCAAAATGCGATACAACACTCAAAATTCTTGACATCAAAATATTCACTACATTCCATACAGTAACGTATCTCCTCATCTGCATGTATGTGCTCCTAAAAATTCTTCAATTTCTACTTGTAATTCTCTACCTTTTCAGGGATCAATCGCAAAAGTCCAACAAATCCTTAAAAGCAAGATAACAATTAATTATAATATGAAGAGTGAAGATTTATTGATTATTGAAGAACTAACGGCTGAAGGCATAAAGCTGAACGACAAAAACCAGGGAAAGAAAAAATGATTTTTGATCTATGATTTTTTGTTTATTACTTATTTTGCTTATAGTTATTGTAATTTTGAATGAATTAATATTTGTTGGGTAATTGATATTGAATAATGGATCAAATAACATGAATTAAGATTAAGAATTGATTGCATCAAAAAAAAAAGATTAAGAATTGATAATTTTTATTTTTTTTTAAATTTATATTTTAGAAAATAAAAAAATCGAGTTTTGTTCTGGTTTTGGTTCTTGGTTCTAGTTCTGAACCAAGAACCGGAACTGATGGTTCTTGATTTTTAGAACCAAGACCGTTTAAAATTTTGATAGAACCGAGACCGAACCCGAACCCAAACCGAATCGAAAATCGAGCCGCTGGTTTCGATTCTTTTGCCTAGGCCTAACCTCAAACTCCTTTAATTCATTTAGAGACGATTTGTTGTCCGAATTGGGCAAATATTCAGGGCAACATACCATTGCTTTTAATTCATTTCCTTTCATTGTTGCATAGAAAAAGAAATTTTGAATGAATAAATGTTGTAGCTGTACAACGGACACAAATTAAAACCTTTAAGTGTACGAATAATTAGTCATCAATCTGAAAAATAAATAAATCAAAATCAGCCATTAAAAAAGAGAGAGAGAGAGAGAGAGAGAAATTAGAAAAAGCTGTTGATCTAAAATCCTAGAAAGAAAATCAAAACCCTCAGAACTTAACCCATTAACAATAAAAAAAACATAACAAATAGAAAAAAGTGAAACCTGGTTTCACGGGGCACCTTTCCTCTTAGCATAGACCGTGCGGCAGTAGTCTGCTCCTCTAGACTACCTTCCGCCTTTTCTCGCCTTTCTCGGGATGAAAGAAGATTTGATTACAAATTGAAACAAACTTTACAAGAGAAAACTTGAATGCATTGAAACATGAGATTTCATTGATTGCTGAAAGCAGTAAATTACAGTGGTTGATGAAAGCAGTAATTACAAATGTTGGTACAGGGGGTGGACACCAAAAGCTTGAAAGTTTTAAATTCTAATACCCCCTATAATAGACTTCTGAGAAAAAATCTTAGTGACAGGAGTAGACATCAAAAGGCTGAAGAATCTTAATAAACTTTTACAATTAAATGGGAATTACAATAATTACATCAATATTTACAAAGTGCGGTGGAAGTTGGGCAAACTGCGGCTGGGAGTGGGTCAAGAGGCTAAGTATTAGCTCGTTGACATTCTCCCCCATTAGTTTTGGCGACGTCCTCGGTGCCATCAATTCATGATATTCTTCAATAAGAGGCTTGAAGGCTCCGAGGTCTTTCTCTCTTTCCCAAGTATTCTCATCACTGCTGCATCCACTCCATTTGACCAAATACTCTTGATGATTCTTTTTGGAAGCACGGGTAACTCGGTGATCCAGAATAGCTTCAACAACTCTCTTTCCAGTTCTCTTCAATTCAAATACGGGTCGCTTCGGCTTATTTCTGGATGTGTCCTCTTTGTCTGCAAAGTATGGCTTAAGAACACCGACATGGAGGATATTATGGATTTTCACCAAGAAGGGAGTTCTACTCTGTAAGCTACTCTTCCAATTCTCTTCACGATAGGTAATGACCCTATGTATTTTGGAACCAACCTTAAGTATTTCCCTCTGGTGAGCTTGTAACAGTTTCTATCAGGAAGCTTAACCATCACCAAATCTCCCACTTTGAATTCAAAAAAACGGCGGTTCAGATCAGCAGACTTCTTGTATCATTTCTGAGCTTTCTCAAGATAGCTTCGAGCAATTTCAATATTTCGTTTCCATTCTTCAGAGAAGTTCCTTGCTTGAGTGGACTTTGTACTTGAGTTCAAATCTACAGTATGAGGGAGTAAGGGTTGCTGGCCCATAACAATCTCAAAAGGACTCTTATTAGTGGAAGAGCTCTTTTGGGCATTGAATCATACCTGGGCAGCATCCAAGATTTCACCCAATTTTTCTGCGAAGTAGAGATGAAGTTCCGAAGATATTCCTCCAGCATACAGTTGAACCGCTCCGTCTGTCCGTCAGTTTGTGGGTGAAAACTAGAACTCATGCTCAAAGTTGAACCAAAAAGCTTGAACAATTCGGTCCAAAATATGTCAGTGAACCGAGTATCTCGATCACTAACAATGTCTTTAGGCAGCTCCCAGTATTTGACAATATGCTTGAAGAAGAGATGAGTTGTCTCTTCGGAGGAAACATACTTAGGCCCTGTGATGAAAGTTGCATATTTCGATAAATGGTCAACCACCACGATAATGGCGCCAAAATCTACGAATTTTGGCAATCCAATTATATAATCCATCGATACACTTTCAAATGGATGGATGGGACAGAAAGAGGTTCAAGCAAGCCTGCCTTCTTCTGATGATCTGTCTTGTCCTGCTGACAAACAAGACAAGTTTTCACATAAGTTGCAATGTCGTCCCGCATTTGTGGCCAATAGAATGCACGTTGTAATAGTGCACAAGTGCGTTCCTCTCCTGGATGTCCGGCCCAGAGTGTGTCGTGGCATTCCGTTATTAGAGATTTCCTCAAGTCTCCGCCCTTAGGAACATATAGGCGATCCCCTTTTGTCTTCAATAGACCCCCATCCAACCAAAACTGACGAGATTTGCCTTTCTTGATGAAGTCGATCAAATAGTGTGTAGCCGGGTCCTTCTCCAGAAGTGACCTTATTCGATCCCTGATATCTTTGGTAACTCCGCTCCCTGAAGAGAGGACAATGTACAAATGGAAGCTAAGTCAGCTCGACGACTGAGAGCATCTGTTACGTGATTACTGGATCCAGGACGATACTCTAACATGAAATTGAACTCTAAAAGAAGTTCCTGGCAATGAGCCTGCCTGCTTGCTAGAGAGTTTGGCTGTGACATGAAATGACTAACAGCCGTATTATCAGTCTTCACAATAAATGAGGACCCCAATAAATAGTGACGCCATACTCAAAGGCAATGGACCACCGCCAACAACTCTTTTTCGTGCGCTGAGTAACGACGTTCTGCATCATTCAACTTCTGACTTTCAAAAGCTACCGGGTGTCCTTCTTGTATTAGGACTCCACCAAGCGCAAAATCAGAAGCGTCTGTCTGCACTTCAAACGGTTTTGTCATGTCCGGTAAGGCTAATACTGAGTTCGTCCACATGGACTTCTTCAACTTCTCAAAACTAGCTTGACATTGTGTAGACCAATCACAAACTTTTTCCTTCTTCATTAGCTCTGTTAGGGGCAGTGCAATTTCTGAGTATCCCTTCATGAATCTTAGATAGTAATTATTTAACCCAAGAAACGATCGTACATCATGTACATTCTTTGTTGGCACCAATCCTTGATTGCTGCGACTTTCTTCGAATCCACACGGACCTTTCCTTGCTTAATGATGTGACTCAAGAAGCTGATGGAAGTTTGGGCGAATGAGCATTTGGATGGCTTAGCATAAAGTTCATTCTCTCGGAGTCGACTAAGGACTCTTCTAATAGGTTTTACATGTTCCTCCAACGTCTCGCTGTAGATTACGATATCGTCCTAGTACACGACCACGAAACCCGTGAAGCACCTGATTCACCATCGTGCAGAAAGTAGCAGGAGCATTTGTCAAACCAAAAGACATGACTTTAAATTCAAAAGCTCCATACCTGGTGACTACAGTCGTCTTTGCTTCATCTCCCTCCTTGATCCGAACTTGCCAATATCCAGATCGAAGATCAATCTTCATATAGTATCATGCCTTGCTTAGACGGTCAAAGCAATCTGCCACAAGCAGAACAGGATAACTGTTCTTTACAGTGATCTTGTTTAGGGCGCGGTAATCACAACACATTCTGAGAGAACCGTCGGACTTTTTCTGGAATAATAGGGAGCTCCATAGGGCGATTTCACATGCACGATAATCCCACTTTCCAACATTTCTCCCAATTGTTTCCTAAGCTCTTCAAACTCGATTTGAGACATACGGTAAGGTGCCCTGGCACCCGGAATAAGCTCAATTTCATGGTCAATAGTCCTTCTCGGTGGCAGCTTCTTCGGTAACTCTTCCGGCATGATGTCTTCAAATTCCCGTATAAGATTTCTAACAGGTTTTGGAATACGACCAGATACTTTCTCAATCTCTTCTAGATGAAGAGTGCACAAAAATGAGGGTTCATTTCTCTTGAATCCCTTACTGAATTGCATGGCCGAGATGCTCTTCTCGCCAACTTTTCCCGCCAAGGTAGGTATCACACTTGGCTTATTACCCATCATCATTAAGGAATCAGAGCGTGGGAACACTGCTGTCTTCGTATCCCGAAGAAATTCCAATCCCAAAATAAGTTTAAAATCATCCATCTGAACAACCGACAAATTAGTCCATCCATCAAAAGGACCCGCCTTGATTAATACAGATTTGGCTACTCTTGCAATTGGCTGAGCAGCCGAGTTAATGGCCTTCACTTTCCCATTCCCATTCCCTTTCTCAAGAACCAACCCAAGTCACCCTACTTCAGTACTTTCAACGTAGTTTTGGGTGGCTCCAGTATCCACCATGGCCCTGATGGGTTTCCCATTGATCTTCACATCAACGTACATTAACCCTTTAGCTCGACAAATGCCAGGTTTTGGTTCCTCCAGTTTTGCCTCATTCACATGAACTTTCTTCTTTTCAGTCATTCGATGTGATATTGTATTACATCGATGGGAAAATGCACCGACCACCTCCTCGTCCTCTTCGGAATCGGTCTTGCCATGACTACTAGTAGGTGGGGCATCTTGCTTTGACGTTGATACTCCGCTTGCTAGTTGACATAGGCATTTACCATTCGTTTCTGTGGACAATCAGACACCCGATGAGGTCCTTCACACAAAAAGCATACAATTTTGCGAGCAGTATCAGATCTACCCTCCGTTGTCTTTCCTTTATTCCAATTACTTTGGTTACTACTTTGAGAGTTGTTCTGACGAGAACCTTGATATCCACCTCCTCTTTTGTTGGAGTACCGTTCTCCCCTATTTGAGCTCGAGCCAGCTCTGAATTGCTTATTCCCTCCACCATTAGATTGATTACTTGTGGCTGGTCAATCCTTCTTGGTTTTAGTCTGATAATCCATTAAGCATTCGGCAGCTCCCATTGCTGTGCTCAAATCCTGAACCTTCTGCCTCTGGTGTTTCGTACGTGTCCACCGTTTTAAGCCCTCCATGAAAGTGAAAAGCTTGTCCTTTTCTGACATGTCTTGAATATTTAGCATGTGTCCAGAAAAGGCTTTTACGTACACCCTGAAGGAGCCAGTATGTTTCAATTCCCGCAATACCCGATGGGCTTCATATTCCACGTTCTCTAGAAAGAACTGGGTTCGAATTGCTTCTTTCAGGAGATCCAAGAATCTATCCTAACCCTATTGGCCTGAATATCAACATATTTCGACCGCCACCATAACTTTGCATCTCCACCCAGATACATGGTAGCTGTAATCATCTTTCTTGTTTCATCTCTGATGCCAGCAGCAAGGAAGTATTGTTCTTTGTCAAACAGGAAGTTGTCAACTTCGTTTGCATCGCGTGCCCCTCCATAGGTACACGGTTCAGGGATTTTGACCCTAGGTGCATACTCTTCTTGTGCGGGAGCTTGCCCATTGCCCACCGCACGTTGGAGAATTCTTAGCTGAACTCTCATTGTCTCCATCTCTTCCTGCAGACCAAGAATGATTGCAACAGCTTCAGTCATTGCTGTGCAAGCCGCTCGGTTTTCATCCAGTTGGATGTGTATATACCGAATATACGATTCCTCCATTTCAACCTTTTCCTCAAGGGTATCCACAGCATAGCATAACTTTGTGGTTTGCCCATCAAGCGCATCCACACGCTGTTTAGTACTCTTCTTAGCATCAATCATATCGATGGTCTGAGATGCATTCGGACCCAAAGCCTTCAGACCCATTGCTTTCTTATCGATGGACGTGAGCCGAGGCTCTGATACCAACTTTCATGGGGTGCCTTTCCTCTTAGCACAGAAAGGGGCACCGTGCGGCAGTAGTCTGCTCCGCTAGACTACTTTCCGCCTTTTCTCGCCTTTCTCGGGACGAAAGAAGATATAATTACAAATAATGCATTGAAACATGAGATTTCATTGATTGTTGAAAGCAGTAAATTACAATGGTTGATGAAAGCAGTAAATTACAAATATTGATGTAGGGGGTGGACACCAAAAGCTTGAAAGTTTTAAATTCTAATACCCCTTATAATAGACTTCTGAGAAAAAACCCTAGTGACAGGAGTAGACATCAAAAGGATGGAGAATCATAATAAACTTTTACAATTAAAAGGAATTACAATAATTACATCAATATTTACAACGTGCGGTCGAAGTTGGACAAACTGCGACTGCGAGTGGGTCAAGGGGCTAAGTATTAGCTGCGGTCCTTGACACCTGGCCTTTCACTTGAACATTAATGTGCGCCGGTGAATTGGACGGTGCAGATATGTGACAGTGATATATTGTCTCGAGAGTAGAAGGTCCACGATCGGATTACAATGGACTCGGTTTCACAAAGATTATTCATCGAGGTTTAATACAATTTGTCTTTCTTTTCATGACATAGATTAGACACTATTAACTTGAAAGTCAATCATCAAGCTACAACTCTACTCAAGAAAGATATTTGATATTTGATGATGTTTAATGATATTTCCCTTTCTCTTCGAAATATATATTGGACACTGGTATCGACTCAAGAAAGTAAAACACTAGCAATCAAACCATGATTGACTTAGTGGTCTCAAAGACCATTCGAGAACGTTTAACACAATTTCCCTTCTTTTTGAAATAGATATTGAAAATCAATATTGCTTTTGGAAATGTAAAACGTAAGTGGTTAAATTATAATTCGCTCGATGATCTCGAAAACTTTAAAATTAAATATTCTTCTTTTTCAATAATTGATTGAAATAGTAAAATCGATTCCAGTTGATTCACTTCAGAAAATATTAATATATTTATTAGAAGGCTATTGTGGCTGAGAACTGAGAAGTCCTGTTTAAAAACTAATTCTTGAATTATATTAAAAATTACTGACTATATGGCTAAAATTAGTACAAAAAATACAAGAAAAATAAATTTTAATATGTTTTATGTTAAAATTTACTAATAGACAATCCCTAATTTACAAAATAGTAAAAAAATAAATAATAATAATAACATTAGCCTCTGTTTGTTAATTCTTTTTATAAATTTTAATTAGGGGCGGCCACAAGACAATATATAATTGGATATAATTTTTAAAAAAGTCAACAATTTCGACGGGTCAAATATCCTTACCCATCATTTTTTACTTTTCAAAAGAAATGGCAAAATAAAATATTGTCTCGTCGTTATTTTATAAAGAACTATTTATAAACTGTCACTAAATTGAAAATGGATTCAAGAATTAAAACTCATCAAAAAATTATCATTAGAATACATAACGATAGAGGGGAAAGAGAAGAGAAGAGAAAAGAAGGAAAAAAAAATTCGGATCGCAAACGGGTCGGCAGAGGAAACCGACCAGCCCCGGAAAACCCGAACCCGAACCCGACCCCGCCCCGTATCTAGCGGGTTCGCGGGGACGGGTATTGGGCAGGTAATGGATTCGTGGGGCCGGACGCGGAATGGCCGATCCGATCCGAACCCGACCCGTTGCCATCACTAGATAAAAGGAAGTTAAAAATAACAAAAATGATGTTATCCGCAATAAATGGCAAACGTTGGGACGTTGTACATCAAAAATCTAAACGTTAGAACATTTTATACAATATGAGTATCAAAGGTAGGGATGTTTCGTACAAATTAACATTTTTTATTTTTTTATTTTTGTGCAAAACTATAAGTCTATAAGCACAATCAAATATGAACGCAATTTGCTAGGACTATTTTCTACGTAATTGATTATTCGTCCCATGTATGTCCAAAAAAATATCTTAAATTTTTTTAAAATCGAACCTCAGTTATTTCACGAAATACATTATAACATATTGTTTTCACATTGTACCATACAAATATGAACGCAATTTGCTAGGACTATTTTCTACGTAATTGATTATTCGTCCCATGTATGTCCAAAAAAATATCTTAAATTTTTTTAAAATCGAACCTCAGTTATTTCACGAAATACATTATAACATATTGTTTTCACATTGTACCATACAAGAGTCATATGTTAAAATTGACTGACAATCGACCTCTTTATTTTATGAGATATATCACTACTTTGATAAAAATGAGCTTCCTTTTTTTTTTTTTTTTTTTATCGAATGTAAAAATTATATAGATCAAAATAGATACAAAATCTCTAAGTATACCTAGAAAAAGACAACAACATACGTCCCAAGTATATACTAACAAACTATACAAACTTGGATGCAACAAAGCAGATGACAATACATACAACAGTGGAAATACTCGTCAAAAACAAAAAAAGGGGCCCTCAGAATCCACGTACACCGGGCATACTGGGCAAATCATCAAGTGAGATTGTCCACCTCAGTAACTAGTTGGGTACTCGCAAGTGCCAAATTCTGCAAAATTAAAAGGCAAAAAAAATCATGGAACAATTACTAAACATTCAAACATTGAATATGACTAAAATCCACGAAAGATTGAGCACTCACTAGGAGATTGAGTGACGACCTTAGCTGCACCACCAAAATTATCATGTAGTCTTCGTTTGGTAAATCGTTTATACACAAGTTTAAATAACATATTTTCTCAAATCAATTTTTAACAACATATTTTACCTCGAAAATATTATTTTTTGTTCATAAATAATTTTTTTTTTTTTTACCAAACACAAGTGAAATTATAGTAGCTATTGAATGCATATGGTGCATGAGCTTCAGCCTTCAAGCGTGTTAGGATAGTAGTAACAAGTGCCTCCTTCCTGAATAGGACCGCAATCGACAAGTATAATCCAGTGCCTCCTGCAATTTTTATCTCCACCATGTTTGCTCCATCACCAGTATAGAACTCACAGGTAAAAAAAAAAAAAGAGGTAATTACTAAAAGAAGTAATTCTCGTGAGCAAAATTCTAGAAAAATCTTATAATGGAGCTCTTTTTTTTAACCCGATTTTATAAATGCGGTCGACAAAGAGCAGTTGTAGAAATCAGAAAACTCAACAACGGCGATAGTTGGAGAGAAACGGGTTAAACTTGTTTTTGGACCAAAATGCCCTTCAAAATTTTATAACTTGAATGTTCAAATCTGACTTAACGATGAAGGGTAGTTAAAAATAATAGAAATGATGTTATCTGCAAAAATTGTCAAACGTTAGGACATTATACACCAAAAATCTGAACTTCGGAACGTTTTACATAATGAGTATCAAAGATAGGAATGTTTCGTGTCAATTACCTAATAAAAAATAAATCGTACATTTATTATATGTAATGAAATTTTAAGTACGTATTTCCTAAGAAAGTACTCTAACAAATTATAATAATTCATTTCATATTATAAAAATAAATAAATAAATAATCATTTCCTTTTTATAAAATTACTTAAGGAGGTTGAAACTTTACATCACGCTAACAGATAATTATATTTTAATAATTAATTTAAAATTAAATTACTATCAATTTTCAATATTCTACGCTATCCATTTTTACGTGTGAACCGTGAGAGTGGGTCACAAAATTGCAATAAATATTTAAATCTTCATAATTTATTTGATTAATAATTAAAGCCGCAAACTAGTAGTCACAAAATTCAACGCACGTCTCTCACAAAGACGATTTCGTTGACATGCCGAAATGAAAAAACAAAAAATGGTGTGTTTCACAAACATATTTTTAAACATGATTTTTTACACAATTTCTTAAATCACTTTTTAACTACATATATATATATATATATATATATTTTCATTTTTCAACCACATATTTTACCTAAAAAATATAAAAAAAATATGTTTTTAAACAAAAAAACTTTTAACAATCGCATCCTCCCAACTGCCTTGTTAATCAATGCATCTATCTAAGAAGATAACTATCTACTCCATATGATTTATGAACCTATACTAAGAAATGAAAATAGCGTCCAATTGATAAAAGATGAAGAGGTAGTTGGACTAATTTTTTCTTCTGCAATAAAAGTGTTGTGCTTTTTCCCCTATTTTTCTCAACCGTATTTGACAACTTGTGGCATGTAATTCGTGAACAGGTGAAAACAGGTCGACAGACAATATGTGAATTGACCACATGCTTCTGTTTGATGACCTTGTTTGATTTATATACTATTTTATTTATGATTTTGACATAAAAAATAGTGGTTAAAAATTAAAAAGAGAAAATATGTATAGTCAAAAAATAATTTAAAAAATTGTGTGATTTATAAATATGTTTACAAACAAATTTTTTTTTTCTTAATTTTACCGAACACATGCTTAATAAAAAGTTGATAAAAAAAATGTAAGCATGTGTTCTTTAACCATTATTACAACTTATAAACCAATTTATAAATAACATTATTTTTTAAATTATTTTTAATCACACAAATATTCTCGTCACTTTTCAACCACAAATTTCACCTCAAAAATATAAATAAATCAATTTATAATTGTTATAGTGTTACTTATTTATTAATCACACATTTATTCAAATTCACAATTTTTTTTTTTTTTTTTTTTTTTGAATTTTCAACTAAGCATTTCATTGTTTTTTTTTATATCAAAATCTACTGAATATTTGATTTTTTTTAAAGCTAAAAAATAGCGTGTGAATAGAGATGTTAAGATCGTTGCAGTTGGATTATTATTAAGATATGTTTTATTCACAAAATCATTTTTCCAACAATTTAGCTTAGGTTTCATAAACTTGTTTATAACACTTTTTTTTCGAATCACTTTTTAATTACACATATTTTTCAAAACTACTTTTTAATCATATATTTTACCTAAAATACGTCACATCCTTCTTTATTAAAAAATAATAATAATAATAATAATAAATAAAAATAAAAAATCAGCCATTTAAGAGCGTTTATTCACTTTGACAATTTGGCCACTTACAATACATATGCACAAATCAATAATTATGCTTAATGCTTATTTCGTTTTTACTTTTTACCTATAAACTAGCCGTTGCAATATTCGATTTTTCTTTCTTTCTTCTCATAATTAAGGTCTGAATAAAAATACACAATCCCCTTTATGTACAAATTTTAACCAATCAGCCACCCCAAATACTCAAATAATTTGATGTGATTTAAGATAAGTAATCTTAATTAATCACCAATTATTTTGACTAATTTCAACCAATCAAATTATATATTTATGTTTGGTACAAATTGGACCCTAGAAAAAATTGTAGGAATACGAGAAAACTTCGTTAAAAACGTTCGAAATAGAAACCTTCAAAGACATTGAAGTTCATATATCACTGATTAGGATCCAACAAGGAATTAATTATGAGCCAGCAGAATAAGTTCATTTTCAAATGAATCTCAGTCTCTTCGATGATGCTCTTATACCAGAAATGTACAAAACTGCAAAATTGTTCAAACACCAATAATAAAATAAAAACATCTCCTTTTTTACAAATCGTTTGTAAATGGTTATTTATAAATAGTGACGTAACAATATTTTGTTGGTCAATTTTTTTATAGTAAAAATGGTGGGTGAAAAAAACCTTTGATCAGTCGAAGCCGTTGTTTTTTTTTTTTTTTTAAAAAAAAATCTAATGAGATATTGCCGTGCATTCGTTTAGAAACAATAATTTATCAAATTGAGACTTAGCCATTGTTTGATTCCGATTAGAATCTTATTTTAATCATAAGTGAAAGTCAATAATTAATTTTTTCCACACATTTTATTACATTCGAAACTTTTTAACCACACATTTCATCAATTTTTATCAAAATTCACTAAAAATCTAATTTAAATATGTAACAAACAGGGCTTAATTCATATTTATTTTTGTATATATTTCGAATTAAAAATGAAGAAAACCCATCAACTTGAAATATATCGTTCTAATTTTTCGGCATCGCTGAAACTTGGAAATCCATTACAGTGTGAATCTCAAGCCCGTTAACTTACACCAATGGCAATCATCCCTTCACTGCCCCCACTTCTCTATCTGATAATTCATAATAATCATAAAGATCTTAATTTTATCATTACTAATCTTAATATATATAATAATAGTATAGCCGTCAAAAAAATCCACACATAGTTTCCCGCCATTTTTTCCTGCTATTTTAGGAAACTTTGTAATTTTATTAATTATTTTAATAATTGAATTAGGAAACTTCAATTAATGCAAAATTAATTATAAATGACATGTAATAAATGACTTATTGATTGTAAAAAATAAAAAATCTATAAAAAGATCAAATTGTATATTATTTTTATTCTTTTGATAATTATTGTAATATTTTTTCGTCAAAAAATATGCAATATAGGTGTCGAATTCATGATCTTAACGAGAAGTTCAATACAAGTTAACAAATGAGAGCAAACTCTAAATATATCATTCTTAAAATTTCCTCAAATAATAATATAGGTAAAAGTTTTACTTATACTTTTTACTTTTTTCAATATCTAATCTTTTTAATTTATCTCATCTAAGACATAAAATGATATTTATCATTTCTTACCTAACTTCAATTTGACATAAATGATTAATTTCAAATCTTTTTTCTTATCAAATTTAAATAAATAATGATATCCGATCTTTCTAAGTAAATTCAATTGAATCTTTTTAATTTCTACAACTTCAGGTTTCGATAAACTCTTTGGTAATTTTGAAATTAATTTTATAAATTTACTCATTTTGTTCATTTATCTATTTTTTAAATTTTATAAATTTAAAATAACATCAATTTGTAAAATATATACTACAGACTTTAACAATTAATTCTATAGAAAATAAAAATATAAGGTTTTATCAAACTTATTCTATTTAAAAATAAAATATAGTCCATACATTTATTTAACATGCACAAAAAATAGTTTTGTGTGTGTGTGGGTAACATGACCATTTTCAATAGTTGGTGAAAAATAAAATGTCACATTATATTTGAAATCATTGAATATGAATAAGTTTGATATAAACTATAGAAATTGTTTTAAATGTGTGATTGAAAGTGAATGAAGGTAGTATAAAAAATAAAATAATTGTCAACTCAATCAATTGAGTGGTTAAAATTTTATTTTCTTTTTTTTAGAATGTGTGGTTAAAAAGTAGTATGTACAATTGTGAAAAATTAGTTTTTAAATAATAATAGTATAGCCGTCAAAAAAACCCACACATAGTTTCCCGCCATTTTTCCCTACTATTTTAGGAAACTTTGTAATTTTATTAATTATTTTAATAATTGAATTAGGAAACTTCAATTAATGCAAAATTAATTATAAATGACATGTAATAAATGACTTATTGATTGTAAAAAATAAAAAATCTATAAAAAGATCAAATTGTATATTATTTTTATTCCTTTGATAATTATTGTAATATTTTTTCGTCAAAAAATATGCAATATAGGTGTCGAATTCATGATCTTAACGAGAAGTTCAATACAAGTTAACAAATGAGAGCAAACTCTAAATATATCATTCTTAAAATTTCCTCAAATAATAATATAGGTAAAAGTTTTACTTATACTTTTTACTTTTTTCAATATCTAATCTTTTTAATTTATCTCATCTAAGACATAAAATGATATTTATCATTTCTTACCTAACTTCAATTTGACATAAATGATTAATTTCAAATCTTTTTTCTTATCAAATTTAAATAAATAATGATATCCGATCTTTCTAAGTAAATTCAATTGAATCTTTTTAATTTCTACAACTTCAGGTTTCGATAAACTCTTTGGTAATTTTGAAATTAATTTTATAAATTTACTCATTTTGTTCATTTATCTATTTTTTAAATTTTATAAATTTAAAATAACATCAATTTGTAAAATATATACTACAGACTTTAACAATTAATTCTATAGAAAATAAAAATATAAGGTTTTATCAAACTTATTCTATTTAAAAATAAAATATAGTCCATACATTTATTTAACATGCACAAAAAATAGTTTTTTGTGTGTGTGGGTAACATGACCATTTTCAATAGTTGGTGAAAAATAAAATGTCACATTGTATTTGAAATCATTGAATATGAATAAGTTTGATATAAACTATAGAAATTGTTTTAAATGTGTGATTGAAAGTGAATGAAGGTAGTATAAAAAATAAAATAATTGTCAAATCAATCAATTGAGTGGTTAAAATTTTATTTTCTTTTTTTTTTAGAATGTGTGGTTAAAAAGTAGTATGTACAATTGTGAAAAATTAGTTTTTAAATAATATGTGATTGTGAATGAAAATTAAAAAAAATTATTTTTGAATAATCAATTCTATATGAATAAATAAATTAAGGAAACTAGATAATGAACAATTAACTGTTAAAAAAAATGCAATTCATAACTTTTCTTTTCTTTTCTTTTCTTTTTTGATATTTTGATTGTATATTGAATATACAATTTATGCATTAAAGTAAGAAATCTAGAAATGAAATTACAAATTATTCACAATCTGTGTATGCAAGTTATTATTATTATTTTTTTATTGTGTTGTTTTTATCGAGCATTGTATTTTTACAACTTATTCAATAAATATTATTTATTCCGTGCATCGCACGGGTGCGATTACTAGTATATATAATAATAGTATAGCCGCCAAAAAAATCCACACATAGTTTCCCGCCATTTTTCCCTACTATTTTAGGAAACTTTGTAATTTTATTAATTATTTTAATAATTGAATTAGGAAACTTCAATTAATGCAAAATTAATTATAGGTGACATGTAATAAATGACCTATTGATTGTAAAAAATAAAAAATCTATAAAAAGATCAAATTGTATATTATTTTTATTCTTTTGACAATTATTGTAATATTTTGAAATCAAAAAAAATATGCAATATATGTCTCAAATTCATGATCTTAACGAGAAGTTCAATACAAGTTAACAAATGAGAGCAAACTCCAAATATATCATTCTTAAAATTGCCTCAAATAATAAATGTAAAAGTTTTACTTTTTTCAATATTCAAATTCAATCTTTTTAATTTATCTCATCTAAGTCATAAAATGATATTTATCATTTCTTACCTAACTTCAATTTGACATAAATGATTAATTTCAAATCTTTTTTCTTATAAAATTAAAAGAAATAATGATATCCGATCTTTCTAAGTAAATTCAATTAAATCATTTTAATTTCTGCAACTTCAGGTTTCGATAAACTCTTTGGTAATTTTGAAATTAATTTTATAAATTTACTCATTTTGTTCATTTATCTATTTTTTAATTTTTATAAATTTAAAATAAAATCAATTTGTAAAATATACATTACAGACTTTAACAATTAATTCATTGAATTCTATAGAAAATAAAAATATAAGGTTTTATCAAACTTATTCTATTTAAAAATAAAATATAGTCCATACATTTATTTAACATACACAAAAAATAGTTTTTTGTGTGTGTGTGGGTAACATGACCATTTTCAATAATTGGTGAAAAATAAAATGTCACATTTTATTTGAAATCATATAATAGGAGTACGTTTGATATAAACTATAGATATGATTTTAAATGTGTGATTGAAAGTGATAGAATGTAGTATATAAAATAAAATAATTGTCAAATCAATCAATTGAGTGGTTAAAAATTGATTTTCTTTTTTAGAATGTGTGGTTAAAAAGTAGTATGTGCAATTGTGAAAAATTAGTTTTAAAATAATATGTGGTTGTTAATGAACATTAAAAAAAATTATTTTTGAATAATCAATTCTATATGAATAAATAAACTAAGGAAACTAGATAATGAACAATTAACTGTTAAAAAATGCAATTCATAATTATTTTTTTTGATATTTTGATTGTATATTGAATATATAATTTATGCATTAAAGTAAGAAATCTTATAGGGAGAAATGAAATTACAAATTATTCACAATTTGTGTATACAAGTTATTATTATTATTATTATTATTTTATTGTATTATTTTTATCGGGCATTGTATTTTTACAACTTATTCAATAAATATTATTTATTTCGTGCATCGCACGGGTGCGATTACTAGTATAATAAATAACACAACTGGCTGGCTGGTCACTCACTACAACGTTCTCAATGGTAAAATAAAATTAACAGTAATCCTACTCAAGAGGAAATGCATTGTTCCTATACTGCTCGATTTGACCTCTGTCGTTGCCATCCTTATTTCGACTGTTCTTGGGGGATTGTTGAATATTGGTTAATAAAATCGATTAAAGTTTCGAGAGTTTAAAATCGATTAAAGTGACTTCGTGTCGACTTCGGCTAAATACTCAAAACCCGACCCAATCCGTTTAGGCAAAATTATGTTTGCCGCTTCGCCGCTTCGGGGCGCACAAACGGGGTTCGAGAGGGCAGCGCCCCCCGTGGGGGCTCGGGGACAACGCCCCCGAAAGAGAATTTTGATTTCTCTACATGTATTGAAGGGTATATTTGGCATCTCGAAAACCAATATCGGATGAATGAGAAATTGCGGAAACGGACAAAATATAATTCGGATTTTTGCCCGTGCGGTCGCACGGTGTTAAGAACCATGCGACCACAGGTCGTTTTTATTTTCCGGTTTTCGCTAAAGCCGTGCGGTCGCACGGTTGTCCGAGAAAAGGTACCTTTTGGAATTGGTGTATCTTTTGGAAGGGTTGCATGGTTTGGCTTGAATCATTCCGTCCACAACCCTTCATACTCTATAAATAGGACCATTTGGGCGTCCTATTTGAAAACAATTGATATGCAATACATATACTATACTCATTTCTCTCCCAATCAAATTCATAAACATTGTTTTTTTTTGGATTATTTTTTATTCATTTCATATTTGGAGTACAATAACCAATATTCGGTTCGTCGAACTTGTATTTTGGAGTGCTACTAACACAAGGGAAGCCGTTGTATCTTGGGAGTCGATTGTCGAATTCCGTCGGCACCGTTGCGGGGCAATTTCGACTTAAGGACAAAGAGTCCAACTCTTGCCTCGGCTTATCACTTTTCTCCTTTTCTTTTCTCTTATTTATTTGCATTTGTCTTGCCGTTATTATGTCCAAATTTTGGCACGAATTTATAATATATTTTGACGTCACTATTCACAAATTCCACCAATAAAAAAAATAAAAAAAATAAAAAAGTAAACTTTGTTAAAAAATATTTACGGACCAGAACCCCTCTACCCTCACCCACCCCCACTAACTATACCATTTTCCCAACCCCACTCGCCCCACTTCCCAATTTTCACGTCTGTTTTCACCAAAATCTATTTTTTTTTTCTATAAATAAGTCTATCTCAAGACATAGAAACACAATCTAGCACTATTTAAACTTCCTCAATTTCTCAAATTTCTTGCTGTCTTTTCAAGATTCAGAGCATGGCATTTTTCAGTCATTTTTTCACTTTTATTTTTGTATTATCGTCTATGCAAATGGCATTAGGTGACAACGGCACCATCGGAATAAACTACGGCCGTGTGGCTAACAACCTCCCATCGCCACCCCAGGTGGTGCAACTCCTTAAATCGCAAGGTATAACCAAAGTAAAGCTTTACGACGTGGAATCCACCGTTTTGACAGCCCTTTCAGGCTCTGGAATCTCTGTCACGGTGGCGCTCCCTAATGAACAGCTCTCCTCCGCCGCTGCTAACCAGTCCTACACTGACAACTGGGTCCAGACGAACATCGTTCCTTACTACCCTAAAACCCTCATCGAAGCCATTGCCGTCGGTAATGAAGTCTTTGTAGACCCCAATAACACTGTATACCTCGTACCCGCCATGAAAAATGTTTACGCGTCGCTCACAAAGTATGACGTCGCTTCTAAAATCAAAGTCTGCTCCCCTGTAGCATTAAGTGCACTCCAATCTTCATACCCTTCTTCATCCGGGTCATTCAAATCGGACCTTATTGAACCCGTGATCAAGCCCATGTTGAGTTTTCTCAAACAAACTGATTCTTATCTCATGGTCAATGCATATCCATTTTTCGCCTACATAGCAAATACAGACACCATCTCATTAGACTACGCCATGTTCAGGGATAACAAAGGCGTAACTGATCCGAACAACGGGCTCGTTTATAAAAGCCTGCTCGAGGCCCAAATCGACGCCGTTTTTGCAGCCATGAACGCATTGGGATTCAACGATTTAAAAATGGTGGTTTCTGAAACTGGGTGGCCTTCAAATGGAGATCAAAATGAAGTTGGCGCAACTCCAGCCAATGCTGCGGCGTATAACGGCAACCTGGTGCGCAGAGTGCTTACTGGTAGTGGGACCCCATTGAGGCCCGACCAGCCTCTTAACGTCTATCTATTTGCCCTCTTCAATGAAAACCAGAAGACCGGGCCCACCTCTGAACGTAACTACGGGCTTTTCTACCCGAATGAAAACAAAGTCTATGATATACCACTCACACTGGAAGGTTTAAAGAATCAGACCACGATGAATAATGGGAGCAAGAGTCAAGTTCCGGCAGCAGCAGCAGCGCCACCACCGAGTGGGGATGTTTCAGTTCGTAATCCGGCGCAGACATGGTGTGTCGCCAACGGCGACGCCGGGGAGACAAAATTGCAGAACGCACTAAATTATGCTTGCGGTGAGGGCGGGGCTGATTGCCGTCCGATTCAAGAGGGTGCTACTTGTTACGATCCTGACACTCTCGAGGCTCATGCATCTTATGCATTCAACAGTTACTATCAAAAGAACGCTAGAAAAAGTGGTTCTTGTGATTTTGGTGGTGCGGCTTACCTAGTCACTCAATCTCCTAGTGAGTCCTATCTTTCAAATTTTAATCTAAATTCAAAATTAACGATTAATTTTAATTAATTATTTCATAGGTTTCATAACTTTTTAAACATATATTCCATCAACTTCTATTAAATTTTACTACAAATTTTATTTTAATCCCTACCAAACATGATACAATTTGGCAATTAATTGATAAAATAATGAATTATTTATGTTTGGCTAGCATTTATTATTGTCTTAATAATCATTTGACTACTTTTAGTATTGTTTTAATTAGTGGTTGTAATCATATTTATTATACTTGGGTTTAAGAAATTATTGATTTTTACTCATATTTATTATACTTGAATTTAAGAAATTATTGATTTTTACAGAATATTATTTTTGTTTTTATTTTTTCATCTTGCAGAATTTGGCAATTGCGCGTTCCCGACGGGATACTGATTGAACAAGTTTCAATTATATTATTTATTTATGTGGGGGTAGGAATTGTTGGTTAAGCTGATTTTTGACCTTTCGTTGCTGTAATTAGCTACCTATTTTGGAATTTCATTCTAGATATTTCGTAATAGATTGATATTATTGTTTGGACTTTTGCCTTCATAGTTCAATGTGTCTTCTCTTGCTGGCTTCTTTGTAATCATTTTTTATTTATTATATAGTTTCGCTAATTACTCATTTTCCTTCTCTCTTTATTGTCAAATACATCACGAATCTTCAATTCAGCCCATATCAAGTAACTTCCAACTAATTTAAGGGTGGACCGACAACTAACGTGGCCTATATGGAGTATTTATCCCAAATTAAAAGTAAACTATATTCTATAATAATTATCTTGGAGAAATATGTTATGTTTACATAACAACCATGGTTATTGTTGACGCCACCAGCTTCTGGGGTACTTACGGCTCGGTCAACACACGGATTGTCCACCGCATGGTGTGGATTTGTTCCACGCGAGGTGGACGCGTCCCAGGGGATTTCAAATCTTGGACCTGTGTTGACCGAGCCGTAAGTACCCCAGAGACTGGTGACGTCAACAGTTATATTCTGAGGCAAATAGATCACAAATTTACCTCTCCACCTACATATTAGGACTTGTTTTGAGGTAATTAAATTTCAAATTTTAATTTAAGTCAAAATCAACAATTAATATTAATCATATATTTTATAGGGTTCTTAACTTTTCATCCAAACATTTCTTCAAATTTTATCAATCTAATAAAACTCTGATTTTAAAAAAAGGTTGAACCACAACCTTGATAGCCCTCACTGCTCCGCCCCTAGAACCTTGTGGAGGAGGTAAATCGCAAGACGTGTCTCAGTTAGTCAGGGTTTGAAACTTGCTAACTAGTTTTTACCACAAGGAGGTCAAATCTAAAGCATTTGTCAGGATTCGAACCCTTTAACATATAGCTGCCAACAATGCAAACTTTTATGTCATTTCAACGTTTGTCAACTGAGCTATTCCTCGAGGGACGATAAAACTCTAATTTTAATCCCACCAAACAGGCGCTAGAAGACATTTTGCAATTCAATGGTCAGTCAACATTCGAAACATGAGGTGAGGTGATTGCTCTTTTCTGTAGAGGAGTATCTTGGGGGAAGAGATCTCCTTAATAAGGGGTTGAGATGGAGAATTGACGATGGGAGGGACATTACTGTTTTCAGCAGCCCTTAGCTTCCTCATCCATATTCCTTCCTACCTATATCACCACACTTGGGGGATTTCCGACTTAATGTTTCCAAGCGGCACTTGG
The DNA here is from genome assembly GCA_963555705.1 of Ligustrum vulgare. Lineage (NCBI taxonomy): Eukaryota > Viridiplantae > Streptophyta > Magnoliopsida > Lamiales > Oleaceae > Ligustrum > Ligustrum vulgare. The sequence continues at coordinate 67,454,767 of OY743171.1, read as the reverse complement.
AATGTGGAACTTATACGCAATAGGTTCCTCACTCCCGACCAAGATCTTATTCTCTCCCTTTCATACTGCATCCCAAGTGTTAAAGATATTCCAATGTGGTACTTCGAAAGAAAATGGACTTATTTAGTTATTTCAGACTACCATTTGGCTTCTTATCTGTTGTCATCAGATTGTGGGCAAGCTCCAATCCTCTTTGAAAATGGTAAAAATGTCTTTGGAATTTGAGTATCCCGAGCAAAGTCAAATGTTTTGTTTGAAAAGTATTTATGGGCCTTCTACCTACCAATCAAATGCTGCACCATAAACATATGTCATTCAGGCCCCAAATGCTGCGCCATAAACATATGTCATTCAGGCCCAATTGTATGAGATGGGAAAAGGATTTAGAGACACCACTTTCGACCCTCATTTTTTGCAAATCAATATTCCCAGTATGGATGGAGAGCCAATTTAATGATCTTATTGAAAATTTTCAGGGTCCTGTCTTGATGAACTAATTCTCAGTATGTGGAAATCGAGATTTGTCAAGGTTTTGGAAGAATTTCTGGAAACTCTTTGGTACTATTGATATGATAGAAATAAAATGATTTTTCAAGGTCAAACTTAACCTCCGAATCTCATCCTTTATGATGCACTTTGTACCTCAACGAATACAAGCGGGTGCGCCTTTATGTGGAAGGAAGAGTCTCTTACTGCCATTCCTCAAAGAGACAATTGGGAAAATGGAAACCACCTGAGTGAGTGGTGTAAATTTAATGTCGACGAAGCAGTTAAAGAAGGTCAGGATTGGTGGAGAATTGGAATTATTTGCTGGAACAACTCAGGTAAAATGGTGAAGCCACTCTCTAAATCCAGCCAAGGTAATGTGGTCCTGTTCATTGGAGAGTGCTTGGCTATTATGGAAGGTTTGAAATTGGCTCTTGAGCATAGTCTGTAAATCTCCGTTGTTGAAATTGGTTGTAAAAATGCAATTGAAGCAGCCACAAACTCAAACTTTCACGCCTTTGAAGGAGCCATTCTTTACCAGATTAGACTGCTTCTTTTCTCCTTTCCTGAAGCTAAATTTTCTTTTGTTCATCGGAAAGCTAATAATGTTGCACATGTACTTGTTAGGAAAGCAACTTTGAATTTTCGTTTTTGTACTTGGGAAGATGATCCCCCAGACTGTACTGTTGCCTGCTTGTATCTCTACTGATATTGAATGAAATTGAAACTTTCAGTTTTCAAAAAAAAAAAAAAAAAAAATTCGAAACATGATGGAATAAGTGCAATGTACTGTCGGAAGACTTGGAACGTGATAAAATGAGTGCAAGAGTGATTGAAACGGAGACCCATGTCCAAGCCCAAAAAGATGTTAGATTTTGATCGGCCCAATTCAATTGACAGCATTGGTGTCTAATCAATTAATATGACTTCCTCTTCACTACGTGCATGCTATACAATTTGTAGATAAAACAAAATTAAGCTTATGCTTGCCTCCCATTTTTTTTGTATTTTTTGTTGTTTTTCAACGAATATGTGATTTAAAATTGTTTGAAAAGTCAAATATTTTAGATTTGATTAAAAATGAATGGTTAATATTGAATGTTTTAAAAACTTGATTTTCAAAAAATATAGCTCAAACATGGCTAAAATTTTAACGAAAGTTTTGCATGGATGACACCAAAATGTGTAATACCCGAAAATTTTTACAAATTCTTTAAAGGTACTAAAAAATGATTAATTTTGACCATGAAATGTCTACATTGCCCCTAAATTCACTTTTTCACAAACTTTTTAATTGTCATGATGAATCAATAAATGTTTGAACACATGAAACCAATGGATAAAAGTTTAAAACAATAGATAAAATCTTTAAACAAAAAAATTAAAACGCAATAATAATTTATTTTTTTTTTCATTTGAATACTTACTCATTTATACTTGAGACTTTTTCCTCTATCTCCATTTTAAAAGGTAAGCATTTTAATTTCGTTATATCATAGAATATGGGAGATAACTATCTTGGAAGTTGTCAAATGATTCATCATTCAAATTTATTGAGTTTTTAAGAAACATCGATTTAGACTAGGATAACAACCTATATGTCCTCATAAATGCAGGAAAATCCTCCATTATTGTGATATTCTTCATGTCATAAAGTATTTTGGTAGTTAAACACTGATGAGCAACATTAATTGTTAATGAAAATTTTGAGAACAAACCTTGCATTTGAACCCAATCGCACAGTGTTAACAGTTGTTTTCGACAAGCCATCTATCGAACTCAACAGTTGAACTGTTGGCTAACCTTGTATGTAACATCCATGCCAGTAAAACTTAAAAGATTTAATAGGTACTATTCAAACCAATAAGGTGCACCTTTTTTTTTAGAAGTTCATCTTTAGAAACTCCACAATTAAGCGTGCTTGACTTGGAGCAATTATATGATGCGTAACCTCTCGGGAAGTTTTCTCGGGGAGGGTGCGAGTGAGGACAAAGCATAGTAAAAAGACTTGTGTTGATACAATGAGGATAATAGGTCGCCATCTAACGGCTGGGACAACCTGTTAAGTGAGACTCAGGTCGTTACATAGTACATCTCGCACTGTTATGAATGAATGACTGCGTAGTTGCCTATTTTTCGTTAGAAAAGTCTAGCATGTCAAATGTATGAATTGTTGACATATGTATAACATATTTTCAAGAATGAGTGGTAATTTGAGATTCATTGTCTCATACGACTGACACTTTGTGAAGTTAGATGGTGAATGTAAGTGGCGAGGGAACAAAATTACATCTATTGTAGTGCTTAGCGATATCACATTGAAAGGACTAATTCTACGGTTGAAATGTATTATTTGTATGCTATCAAATAATGCATTTATTGAGCTGGGGAAATAGTAGACTTCATAAATTTTTGGTGATTAACTGTCGATTCTGACAGATAAGATCTGTAATACTCGACAGTTCTTACGAGGTTTTAATCAATTGAAATTTTAAAAGACATTTAAAAACTTTTTTTAAATGACTTTTTTAAATGGATTTTATTGACTCTTACGAATTTGTATATACTTTCAAAGACTTTTGTAGACTTTTATTTAAAAGACTTTCATGGACTTTTATAGATTGATTTAAAAGACTTTCATGAACTTTCAAAGACTTTTACGAACTTTTATTTTTTAATTGGAATTTCGATAACAAAAAATACAACAAACTTGTTCATTCATTTCCCTTTCAATGGTCACTAATGTAAACTTAAAAAAAGAAAAATCAACTTGCAGCTCAATAATTATAGCATCAATTCCAACAACAAAACGAGCAAGATCAACACAAGCAGTGAGATTTTGGAGTACTCAACTATCAAATGACTAGATTCCCCAATTGTAGATCTTAGATTTAAGTAATAAAAAAGCTGAGTTTGCTTAAAGTCTGGTGACATAAAATCGCACACTGAATGAGCTCCAAACAACATAAATTCACCTAATAGTTAACTTATGGTTAAATTAACTTTATTGTTTTGATCATAACAAACAAGATTATATTAACTTTATTGTTTTGATCATAACAAATAAGATTATATTGTGTTATTAACAAGTGTGCTTCAAGTGTTTCATGTAATGATAATTTTCAAAGCATTCAAAGTACAAATCATCTCTCGAAGATCAAAAACACAATATGCGATATTCAAGAAATGAAGCATGAAAGTATGAAGATTAAGGAATGAAGCTTACAAAGAAATTGAGTATTTACAAATCGCTTCTCAATATATGTAAGGTTAATCATCAATAATTGACAATGCACTTTATAAGCTCAAGTAACATTTTAAAAGTCATTAAAATATCATTTCAAAATCATCTTTGATCAAAACATTTGAAAAATCATACTTTTGAAATGCTGTCAAATGAGGTCGACCGCATCTCAAGAGAGGTCGACCACATTGTTCTATTTTTAACTCCAACGGTTATTTTTTCGCAACGGCTATATTGAGGTCAACCGCATGGCTGAATAGGTTGACCGCAAGAGTCAGTATGTGCGAAATTTGCTCTATAAATAGTTCTCTCTTTTGCATTCATTCTCACAAACTTACAAGAGCATTTAAGAGAGAAATTAATTGAGAAAATCATTGAGCTTACTTTGTTTTACATTCTATTTCATTATTGCAAAAAATTTCTTGATTGATCAAAAACTTTTCATATTTTTATCAAGAATTCTATTTTTGAATAAAACTCATTATTCTTATTTTATTATTGATCATTGATTGAGTTCTTCATCACCAAATACTTATTGAAGTGTATATCTCTCTTCATGCTTAACTAGTATTATTTGGTAAGAGAGATCATTGGTTGAAAAACTTTGATACAAGCCAATCTATTTCATATCATTCGTCAAAGTTTTCATAAACACTTATGCTTTAAACATTTACTATCTATTAAAGTGTTATCCTAAGCTCTCGAAATACTTGAATTGATTATATCATTTGTTAAGAGAGTTTATTCAAATTGTAAAATTCTTATTTGTATTTTGGTGGTTTCGAGATCCTTGTGAAAACTCAATATTAAAGGATAAGTGTTCCTTATTGTAAAGTCATCTAAGGATAAATGTTCCTTGTTATAAGTCACTTAAGGATCGATACCCCTTGTTGTAAGTTATCAATCAAGTGGATTTGATCTTGCTCGTAACGGAAAACTCGGTAACGGAGGACGTAGATCACATTGGTTGATTGAACCTCCTTAAATCATTGTTTACACTTTTTTATCCCTTTTTACTTACTTCCATTGCACTTGTGTTTATTTCATTATTTAATATTGTGCAATATCTTTATTTAGTAGAATTTGGTAAATTATCTAAGTTATTTTATTTATATCTCATTACGTTGATAAGTTTAGTGCTCCTAATTATTTATTGTCCATAATTGATTAATTGTATCAAACTTAAGAGTATTTATCTAAAAAGTTTTGTAAAATCAATTCACCCCCTTCTTGGTTAGTTTATCTTGGGTTATCACTATTCACTTCATATACACAAATATATGATTTTGTCTATTTACTGCATATTGAAGAGAAAAACAACTACACACACTGAAAGCAATTTTTTGAAAAAAATAAAAATAAAACCATAAACCATAAATTAAACAAGATTTAACACTGATTCACCAGATGGCGTGAATGTTGGGATTTGACTTCAAAATATAGAGAGAAACAATAGGGAAGAAGGCCAAGGTTTGGGCAGGAGGCGTTTCGTGACGAGAAAATGAGGAGTTCGGCTAAAGAAGAGGAGGAGTTCGGCTGTTGAAGAAAGAATGGTTCGACTGCTAAAGAAAGAACAAGAGAGTGAAAAGTCTGTTGAAATCTTTAGGTTTGGTGAAAGACAAATAAAATTATTTTCAATTTATACTTTCTATCAAAAAGTCAATCAAAATCTACTATGTTTCATTTTATAGAAAATTGATTAATAAATGGAATACCCCTAATTTTTGTAGGGCTTTAAAAAGTCTTGATTGAATAATGCATAACTTTAAAATACTTTTTAAGAGTCTATTAAAATCTATAATGAATACCTCAATATTTTAATGGAGTTAAAGTCTAGAATGAATACACCTAGACTTTTAAACTCCATTAAAGTCTTTAAATGTTTTTCAAAATTCCAATTGAATCCCCCTCAATAGTCAGGTATCTAACATTGCGTCCTTGAACAAAAAGATTAGCAGTGTCCACACAGATAAAAAACGATACTTCTACATTATATAAACATAACAATATAAAGGATTTTGATTAGTGACATCTATTGAACACCACATTCAATTGTCATCAACAACGGACATCTTGCTTGTATTTTTTTGATCAACTTCATCGTCTGAACTAATAACAATTACTCCTTGTGGTCGATATGCAGGTGCATTATCAGAAATATCAACTTCGTCAACATTTGGAACCTTGTAGTTAAACACTTTTTCAATTATTATCAACATTGGACACGTCGTTAGCATTTTTTTTTCTTTTCGAGCAGGAGTGGAGTGATGTACTTTTAAATCTCACTTTCCCAAAACTAGAGCTTAAATTTGAATGTCGTAAACCACAATCTTTCTAAGTTGACCTTTATATAGAGGTAATGAATTATATGTTGATCAATTAATTTTGACAACTACCTTAAAGCAAAATTAATTGGTTGATTAACAAGATATTATACATAGTAGGAATTACATTTTGAAATTGAAGTTTATTAATGACAATGTACGGTCCCCGTGAATGATGAAGTGCTTTACATTGAGAATAAAATTACCTGTTGATAAGTGTATTTTATACACTTATTTATATGTCTAAATTAGAATATATTATTTTCGTTTTAGAATATATGCTATTTAATTTGTGTTCATTTGTTCACTTTGCAAGAAATATCCCAAAAGATGAAGAATGAAGCAATTAATGGGAAAAATGCACAATTGGATGTTAAATTGGAGCTAAAATGAGCAATTCATAGTTTATGAAGTCAACTGGGAAGTGTACATGGTGCCAAAGTGAACAAATCAGAAGTTGGAGGACCTAATTAAAGGAATTGAGAGCTTAAACGAGCAAATTGAGAAGAATGTAAAGTTTGGGGACTAAATCGCAACAATTAAAAGTGGAAGACCAAGGCTGCAATTAAAAGTCTGGGACTAACTTATACAGTCAAGAAAAGATGGAAAATTGCACATCAAGCAATCACAGGAATCCTACTGCGCGATCGCGCAATGCCTTGAATTTTTACCCGAGAGTTTTAATGGCAGCCGCGCGATCACTAGGGTTTGAACCAAGCGATCGCGTGCTTGTCCACTAGGCTGTGAGTTGGGCTTTTTCTGCGAATTTTATCTAGTTTTCTTCTCTTTTGACCTAGGTCTCTCCAATACCTATATATAGAACATAAGAGGCACGAAATCAAGATCTTTGCGTCTCCATAGAACAAGCCACAACAAAGAATTCAACATCAAATTCTTGAAGAATCAAGCCATCGCAAAGGGGAGTGAATTGAAGATAATTGAAAAATCAAAACTTGGTGCAAGATTTCCATTCTTTATATTATTTTTAATGAAAATTAATTTTTATTGTTTTTGTTCTTTATCAATGATGTGTAACTAAATTCTATGTTGGGATGAACGATGTAACCTAGTTATATTATTTTAAATTCAAATTTCATATTTTAAATGTTTTGTTGCATATATTGATTTATTATTGTTCTTAATGCTTGAATCACTTGATCACCAATTCATGATAAATTGAATTATTTTCATAATCCGAGAGGTGAGTTAATAATTTAGAACGTGGTAATAAATCTGGTAATTGAACGAGAGATAGAGATATACTCTTATTATTATTGCGGTCGTGTGTGAATTCTTGTATTTATTGCATCGAGATAAGAAATATTCAGACCCGCTGTATAGATACACGGTTGACTTATTTAGGTAGAATTGATTTAAACTCGAGAGAGTAATTTCAATATAAATTAGTGAATTCGACCAAGTACATAATTAGGAAATAAAACATGGAATTTGAGTTAATTTAATTGGTTAGGTAAAATCGTGTATCCCAACTATTTACAATCATTTTTAAAAACAAATCAATTTTGTTTCATTTTAATTCTTTAGTTTATGTTCTTAGTTTTAGTTCAAAATCTCAAATTATTTTGTCCGTTCAAATGGAGTTAGGAACTAACATATTTCGATAATTAATAGCAGTTGTTGACCACAAAATCCAGCTGGACCTTGGACCAACACGTCTCAGCTTCTCCCTCTTGAACACGTGGATCTTCTGCGCACTGTTATAAACAATCAGTTTGCAAAGGGGGCCGAGGTGGCTCCCGTTTGCACTCCGATGCCAAAGTCAGTGCTCATTTCAAACAGATATAAATTGAGTGCGGGAAATATAAATCTGTAAAAGAGAGAAAAGGGAGTGAGAGTAAAATATTTAGTTAAGAGAGTGAAAATGCTAACCTTTTACTATGCGGGAGGAGTGCTCTATTTATAGGGGAACTCGTTGTTTCGGATCATGACATGTGGCGTACTTTACACTTGGCTTTACCCTAGCTTCTAAAAAGAAGATCTTGCTTTTTGATATTAATCATTACTATACTTCGTAGGGGATGGGTGTCTGTCACTTTATGGTAAAGGTGGTGTCACATTTCTGACTCCATCCCTTGTCCCATCCCTCTTCTGTGTGTCACCGTAAAGCGCTTCGACTAAGGGTAAAGCACATCGTCCAGACACAAATCAGTTTGGCCAAAGAGGTTCGCGTGATATTCCACCTCGACAGTTGACCCAAGGTGATATTCTAGGCTTTAACTATGGGCCAGAGTCCACTGGGCCTTTATTGGGCCTTCGCTGGTCGTCCAATGTGCCGTATTTTGGGTACGATCTCAACACTAGTCCCTCAAATCCGATGTGGTCATTCATGGGCGGATAGGATTTGTTGTATGTTCAAGACACTAACTTTGCTTATCTGTTATATCCAATATATATTTATACTTTATTATTCTGCCCTCTATTGACTGGGAATTATCATATGACGCTGCAAGCTTAAAGCTCGGAATGACATTCCTTAGAGGGAGCTCAGATTTGAAAGTAAAGCCGACCTTCTATTCCCGTTCTCTACTTTTCAAGTGAAAATTTTGAATTACACCAACATGTCTTTTAGAAGGCACATTTAACATAAAGGGGGCTACTAATATCTGTTCCCAAGGAGTAGGAAAGAAATGATAGGTGACATCTCTCCGCGCGTGGCGCCCACTATGGTAATTGAACGGTTTTCTCCCTTTGTTTGACAGTTGGTGCCTTGATTAATCCATCCCCCAAGGGACGTTGGTTACCCGTGTTAATTATGTGGCTCGCAAACCAAGGGTTTTGGTTTATAGAATTCCCTATAAAACCTTCGTCTCCTCATTGTTTTCCCTTTACCGTTTTCTCAAAATTTTTGTAGTAACACTCTCGCAGAAAGTTGTATTGCTTTTTCCTTCCTCGCAAGTCTCGCATCTTCTCTTCAAGGGTTTTCTGTAACAGCAAACCCTCCTTACCATTCAACAGCTTTCATTGGCGTGTCTCCCATTTTAGGTGCACAATCTCAAACACTCGTCTTTTGAAGGTAAATTTCTTTTCCTTTGTATGTGCAAAACCCCCTCTCTTTTTTTTATTTCTAATCTTCAAGTGTGGGTTTGAAAATTTTCGTTTTGCATTTTGTTTATCTCTCGGTGAGTCTGGCTCTTTTTTAAGAATAAATGGAAGGAGTTGGGGGAATGGGTTCACAGGAAATGTTAGCAATGGCGATTCCTTTCAGAGGTTTCTGCCCAATATCTTTGTCGATTTTTAGTTTCCGCTTATTTAGGGAGCAGATTAAGAGGAGGAATAAGAAAATCAGTGGTATAATCTATTTGAGTGATTCTGACAGTGAAGAAGAAAAAGACCAGAACTACATGGCTCATCTATCATCCGAGGAGGAGGCTTCTCTGAGAGAGCTCTGAAGCAAGCGGGACTGGGATTTGGGAAGAGGAGAGGCTGTGGGCTCTTCTTCTGGTCACCAGGACCTCGGATTAATTGTTAGGGCCCCATTTAAGGCACATAGGGAAGAGCTAGGGCTTTCTGAGGAGGAAATAGCCCAGGTTGAAGGTTGGGTAGACCTGGTGAATAAAGTGTCAGGGTGTCATGTAGACCCTGATCCGAACCCAGAGTCATGGGAAAGCAACGAGATCGCCACTGAAATTCAAGGGGTTGATTTTGCTGGAGCCTCGACAAAATTCAGGATGTCGGAAGGGGTTCGATTAGTGCACCCTACACCTTCTTGCCGACCTTCCAGCCCTCCCCCAGGTCAAGTAGTCATATGTTATGATGCTCTATCCTGCGGGATGAGGCTACCCCTGCACCCCTTCTTCAGGGCACTGCTCAGGAGCTACAACATGTGCCCCTACCAGTTGGCTCCCAATTTCTGGATGCAGGCCGTGGTTACTTGGATAGTGTGGCAAGAGGTCAACCCTGACTATCCCATCTCACTACACATCATCCATACCTTGTATACTTTGAAGAAATCAGTTAGAAGGGAAAAAGATGTGAGGTCGGACGTCAAAGATTGGTATTACTTGTCTCCTAGGGGCTCATACCCTCTCATTATTACTGGTCATCCTACTTCGATAAAGAATTGGAGGAACCAATGGTTCTGGGCTGTGGGGGAGTGGCAGAGCTCTCCTGTAGACCCTAGTCCAGAAATTACAGCTCCCCGAACTCTTTCCCCACCTAGTGAGTCTTGTATTTGCTTGAGTGTCGTGCATCATTCATTTTTTATTTTCTATTCACCTTTCTTTACTGGCTCCTAACATGCTATTGGTTTATGGCAGGGGATACTTTTGCCTACCTCCTCTCTGATGCAGACTTAGCGGCAGTAAGGCGCTTGTTTGCTAACAAGGGCACTTTTCAGGGGGTCATTTAGCAAAATAAATTATTTTTTAAGCACGGCCTTATGCAATCCATGAGTAAGTTTGTTTCCTTATTGCCTTCATAACTTATACCTCGTCATTTCATAACTTCATTTCCCCTCTTGTCTCTCTAAGTTCCAAGGAATTTCCAAAGATTCCTTTGAAGGGTCTCATGGCCAAGAAGATCCCTCCTACTCTTCGCCACGACAGCGAAATCGAAAAGAGGCAACAAGCAGTACTTGCTAACCTGCAAGTAGGGGTGGCAAAAGAGGTATCTGAGGCGTCCACAGCCCAACTTCAGGGTCCTCTTCCCGCACTGTTGCCTCCACCCAGTCTGCTGCCGATGGGTCCCCAACAGCCCAGCTTAGAGAAAGGGGCTGAACCTAAGAGGGTTGCTACATTGGGGAAAGGAAAAAGGTCGGACAGGGGCGGCTCCAAGAGGGAGAGGGAATCTAAGAGCATTTCTGTGCAATCTCATTTGTCCGAGGATATTTCTTAACATGTATCCGAGGAGGAGTCTGCCCCATTAAAGAGGCTAAAAAGGGGCAAGGAAAAGGAAAAAACCTCCGCACCTCCGCCATCAGAGATTCAAGATTTGGAGGATGAGCCATCCGTGTCTATCCCAGATTTGGTTTGCGAAGTGACACCTGAGGGGGCAGAAGAGCTAAAGCACATTAGAGCCAGCGTTCTTCCCAGAGATGTTACCTTCAGTCCTTCTTTGTTCGACTTCCCCAGTTCTCCTCCTGCTAGGGCTGCTTTAGTCACTGAGCAATTTTGGACAGAGGGCTGGTCTGCCTTCTCCTCTAGTGCCACTCCATCTCGAAAGCTGCTTGCTGCCAAGGCTATGAATTCTAGGGCTCTGACCCTTATTGACGAGGTGAAGTCTTCTATGGAGGAGGCGCAGCGGGACAAGAAGGACGCTGACACTGCCCTTCGCCATGCGGACAATATGCTTAGAGAGATTAAGGACCTCAAGGAGCATCTGTCCATTGCTCGCAAGGCCTCCTTGGAAGATAGGGTGACAGCCAAACTCCTTCAGGAGGATAATGAAAAGTTAAGGCACGACCTTCAGGCTTCCGAGGCAGACGTGGCGTCCCTTTGTAAAAAATTGGACGATTCCAACCGGGCTCAGTCCATTACTTCTGAGGCCCTGACAGTAGCCAATGCGGCCAAGGTTAAACTAGAGGCTGAGGTGGCAACGACCTCTGAGAAATTGGGGAGTGAGGTGGAGGCTAGGAGGACCTTGCCTCTCTGGAACGGCATATGCAATCTAGGATCACGGAAGTTCTGGAGCAGACCGTTGCATCACGAGTGGAGAAAGCTTTAAATGCCAAGGTGTCTGAGGTAATCCAAAATTTCAAAGACACTTTTGAAGAGACTCCAGAATATGAGGCCATGCAGAGGGTCTTTTGGAACATTGGGGCCAAGATGGTTTTGGGGACGTGAAGGAAGCCTTCCCATCTCTAGACATATCCTCCATTGAAGCACTGTACCCCGAGCCCCAAGATAATTCCCTTGATGATCCTGCAGATACTTTGGATGCACCTGGCAAGGGCTCTTCAGAGGATGTCCCTCCGCAATGATCCTTTTTTGTATTTGCCTCTTTCTTTTTTTTTTTTTTTTTGCGAGCGCAATGGCGCCTTATATTGTAAATGTAACAACATTCAAATTGTAAATATTTAAATATTATGAATGCAATGATTTATTTATGTTTAGTTTAATATCTTAGTTTGTACGACCTTATCTATTTAAGTGTGAACGCTTTCAGACACAAACGCCTTGTAAACGTATCGTATGAAGATATGTATATAGTCCCTCATATCTAAGTAGCTCAAGTCATTCATGTTTGCTGGTTAGATCTGATTTTGACCAATTTGTATGAACTCCTATTCATTTTTGTCTTATACTTTATAACACCTATGTTTATAAATTTGTATGAACTCCTATTGATGGTGTTAACACTTTCAACCCATACACAGTGGTCGCAGTGTATGCTTATAAGAGTCCCTTGTTTTTAACAAATTACATGCTAGCGTAGACATATGGTCTCATAACCAAAATAATCTAGGAATTTGTGTTTATCCATCATGTTTGTCTAATCAGTACTTGGTATAATCCTCAACATAACTCAATTAGGATTTTATAAAATTATATGGTAATGCTGTAACCACTGAAGAGGAATTTGATTTATTGAAAATAACGACGAAGGTGATCCACGTTCCAAGGATTACATAAAGGTACCCCAGATAAGTCCTCGATCATGTACGTTCTGGGCACCACCTCGGCAGAGACTTTGTAAGAGCCTTCCCAGTTAGGACCTAAAGTCCCTACTCCTGGTTCTTGAGTTGAGGGAAGAACCTTTTTGAGGATTAAGTCCCCAACATTAAAGTGCCGACTCTTAACTCTTTTGTTGTAATAGCGGATCATTTTCTCATGGTACCTGGTCATTAATACTTGAGAATCATTCTGTTTTTCCAGGAGGAAATCCAAATTAGCCCTTTGTGTTTCTTCGTTTCCTACTTCGTCATGATGGATTTGATGAAGAGAAGGGACCCCAATTTCGACTGGACATACCGCCTCGGATCCATATGCCAAGGAGAAAGGCGTTTCAACAGTGGCAGTGTGAGAGGTGGTTCGAAGTGCCCATAATACTTGTGGGAGTTCATCTACCCATGCGCTATTCTTGGACTCCAGCTTCCTTTTCAGGGTATTCTTTATGGTCTTATTCACAGTTTCAACATGTCCGTTAGCTTGTGGATGATGTGGAGATGAAAATAATTTCTTAATTCCCAGATCGTCGCACAATTCATCTATGCTTCTGTTTTTGAATTGTTTTGCATTATCACTAACCAGCGAGTGTGGTATTCCGAATCGGCATATGACATTCTTCCAGATGAACTTTGTGGTGTTGGCATCGGTAATCCTCATCAGGGGTTCCGCCTCGACCCACTTGGTGAAATAGTCAATTGCCACTATTGCAAAGCAATTATTACCAGCACCCCTAGGCATAGGACCGATAATGTAAACCCCCCACTTCGCAAAAGGCCAAGGGCTAGTCACCACAGTTAGCTTGTGATGCTTCTGATGCGGTATGGTTGCATGTCTTTGGCATTTATCGCATTTGTGCACGAAGTCATGGGAGTCCTTTCGCATAGTTGGCCAAAAATATCCCTGTTTAAGGGCTTTCCGAGCTAGTGATAACGCCCCGACGTGGTTGCTACATATACCCTCATAGATTTCTTTCATTACATACCGTCCTTCCTCCGGCCCCACACATCTCAGTAAAGGGGTTGTATAGCTCCGTTTATAGAGCAGGTCATCCAAAAGTACGAAATTTGTGGCGTATTTTTGCAACTTTCGAGTTGTTTCAGGCTCGTCTGGCACTGTCTGATGCTTCAAGTATGCTAGTATAGGATTCATCCTGGATCCTTCTTCTTCTATTGCCAAAAATCTCCGTCCCTGGCTCGATAGAAGAGGTCAACAAGTGCTCAATTGGGGTCAGATTATGGAGCTCTGAATCATTGCTGGTTGCTAGTTTGGATAAAGCATCGGCGTTGGAATTCTCAGTTCTGGGAATGTGCCGTAACTCCATTTTTTCGAAGTGCACAGCCAAATCTCCTACTTTTTTCAAGTAAGCGACCATAGCTGGTTCTTTGGCAGAAAATTGTCCATTAAACTGACTCACAACAAGCTGCGAATTACTATTCGCCACTACGGACTTAATCTTCAAAGCTTTCGCAAGTCTCAGCACAGCTAATAGCGCCTCGTATTCAGTAACATTGTTTGAGGCTTTAAAGTCAAAACGGATCGCAATGTGCAGCTTGAATCCTTCTGGGCTTATTAGCAATATTCCTGCACCGGATTGTCCCTCAATCGAGGACCCATCAACGAACAATTTCCACTCTCTGCTGTCATCCGTGTTATCAACCATCTCAACCTCCGGAGGATGTGTGAACTCAACTATGAAATCCGCTAATGCTCGACCCTTTACAGCGATCCGAGGCTCATAATGTAGGTCGAACTGGCTAATTTCAATTGCCCACTTCATTAGCCTTCCCGATACATCTGGTTTCTGTAACACCTGTCTCATAGGAAAATTGGTGAGTGATGGCTGTCGAATCCAACAAATAATAATGTTTTCTCGCTCTTGTAAAAAAAAAATTGCAATAGTGGTGAGCAAGGTCGAATCCACAGGGACTGGTTAGATTTAATTCTTCGAAAAAATTAAAAGCAATGAATTGAAAATAAGGGGGGTTTTTTGAATTTTGAATGTGAAATCAATTTGTAAATAAACGAGTGCGAAATTAAAATTGTTGAAAATATCAAATTAAATAAATATCCAGCCCAAGGTATAATCTCAGTAATGATTCACAGAATTGATCATAGATGCAAAAATAAAATCCTTTACTCATTCTCTAAATTGGTTATGATTCACGGAATTGATCATAGATGCAAAAATAAAATCCTTTACTCATTCTCTAAATTGGTTATGGTCATTGATACGATCTAACAACATATCTCTCCTTACTTTATCGATAATCAAGAGACGCTCATTGATTATTTCCTTAATAAATAAACAACCCTAGATACGATCGTAGGATTTAATTTACCAATATCATTAATTTCTAGAGAGACGACCAATTATAACCAACAAATTCACACACGTGATTTATTTAAGCTAGGTTATATATCTTCATAACATGAGTCAAAAATCAGTCTATAATTAACTATGTTATTTGCCACCTGTATTAGAAAACCTAAACAATTACGGATTTAGATTCCTAATTGGCTGAGCATCGTTTTGACAATTAAAACAACGTGCACTTTGCATTAATAAATCAAAACAACAACTTTGATGCAAACCAAAAGATATATAAATAAAAAACAATCAAATGAACAATTAAATTTAATTAGATCTCACAATTCTCGGTAAATCAAAACTTCAAATATCCTTGAATTGGAAAAATAAGTTTAGCTATCCATAAACATTTCGAAAATAAAACTAAAATAAAAAATAATAAAAATTGATATCAAACTCTAGAAATCGATGAAACGTGTTGCAGCCTCCTCCTTCCTCTCCCTTTCTTTTTTTTTCTTCTTTTTTTTTTTCCACGTGAACTCCCCTCCAGCAATCTTCCTGCCTTTTTCTTAATTTTGTTGGCAGCCAAGAGTCCAATTTTTTCCCCTTGAGAAAAGCAACTCCAATCAATTGTTGGGATAAGTCATGAGAGTCCCAATTCTCCAAGAAGTCTTCCTTCTCTCAACCACCAAAATAAACGTCCTGGTCCCTCCTCTTTTATTCCCTTTTTTCTTCTTCTTTTTTTTTTTAATTTCAGCTTCCAAGAATCTTTTTCTTCCTTTCTTGGTTCCCAGAATCTCTCCCCCCTTTCTTGCGGCTAAAGTTCTTCTTTTTTTTTTTTTTAAATAAGGCCTTCCTCAATTGTCATTCCTCGGCCCATCCAATTCCAATCGAGACCTAGCTGCATGGGGATTAACGATCTAAGTGTTGCCTGGACCTTGAACTCTTTTTATTATGATGGCCCATGAATTTTTGCTGAGGTTGCTGTCTGTCCGAAATAAGGCGTGCCCACGCTTTATATAAAGTCCTGATCTGATTGTAAACTTTTTGAGTTCCAAACTTGTTCTTTTAATTTGTGATATTGAGTCCATTTTGTTCCAACTCCTCCATCTAATCCACAAAACACAAAATATGATTAATATCCATAATTTAAGCATTTAAAATCAATGGAGTAAGATAAAATATCACAATTTAAATAGCAAATATGCGCCCTATCAGTGAGCACGTGTATGGAGTGCGACTGAAAGTAGGGACGGAGCTTGCGAGATGCTGTGATCAACGAGAGAGCAAGTTTTTCCATATCTGGGTAACGTGTTTCAGCATCCAGCATGGCTTTGCTTACATAATACACCGGGAACTGATTCCCATCCTCCTCTCTGACCAATACTGAGCTAACAGCTTCTTTCGATACGATAAAAATACAAGTAGAGAAATTCGCCAGCCTTTGGTTTTGATAGTAATAGGGCCTATCCCAAGAATGCTTTCAGGTCGAAAAAAGTCAGCTCACATTCCGGTGTCCATTGAAATAGTTTCCCTCCCTTCAAGACCTTAAAGAATGGAAAGCATTTGTCAGTGGACTTGGAAACGAATCGATTTAAGGCCGCAATTCTCCTCGTCAAGCTTTGCACTTCTTTTGGATTCTGAGGTGATCGCATGTTTAACAAAGTATTGATTTTATCGGGATTGGCTTCGATCCCTCTCTTACTCACTATGAATCCAAGATATTTTCCGGACGCTACCCCAAAAGCTTACTTCGCTGGGTTGAGCTTCATTCGATATTTCCTCAAAGTATCGAAGGCCTCTGACAAATGGCGGATATACTCTGTGGCGACCATGCTTTTGACCAGCATATCATCAACATATACCTCCATGGTGTTTCCTAATTGTTCTGAAAACATGCGATTTACCAACCTTTGATAGGTAGCTCCAGCATTTTTTAAGCTAAATGGCATAGCTTTGTAACAATAGAGTCCCCTATCTGTAATAAACGAAGTATGCTCCTCATCTGATTCATACATGGGGATTTGATTGTACCCGGAGTATGCATCCATAAAGCTCAGCATGTCATGTCCCGCTGTGGAGTCAACTAACTGATCAATCCGAGGTGGTGAAAACTATCTTTGGGACATGCCTAGTTCAAGTCTGAAAAATCAATACATACTCTCAGCTTCCCACTGTGTTTTGGTACCAAAACAGGGTTTGATACCAACTTCGGATACCGGGATTCTCTGATAAAGCCATTTTTCAACAGCTTCGTAACCTCGTCTTTCAAGGCCTCATACTTATCAGAACTCATAGGTCTTCTCTTTTGCCTATGCCCAGGACTTCCGGGATCAAGCTGGAGTCTGTGGCAGGCCACTTTAGGATCGATCCCAACCTTTCAGCTGGGGTAGAGTAATTGCCTCCTACCATTCTTGGGTCCAGATCTGCCAGATCTTATTCCAGCGCCATTGTAACATCCTCATTTCCTGAGGGTCCTCCACCCAGTCTTTCAGGATCTGGAGCAGCCTCGACCATTACTACATCGCTAATCATGTTCAAGCTCCGGTCTTGAAATTTTCGGATTGCGTTTGTGTGACAGGCCCACTATTCAGTTTGGCTCCCCCTTACAGTTGCAACACCATGCTCCGTGGGGAATTTCATGCAAATGTATTTCGTATGAGTTGCAACTTCCAAGTCAATGAGACCTGGCCTCCCAATTGAACCATGATAGGAGGAGATTTTATCCACAACCAAGAATTTCATGGGGATTCTGGAAAGAGTTGGTGCTTGCCCTACTTCAGTCATAAGGGGTATGGATCCTCTGGGAGTTATGTTGTCCCCAGTGAATCCATATATTAGATCCGGGACTGGGATGAGTGGAGTGCTGATATCCATCTTATCAAAAGTTACCCCGTAAATCACATTTACCGAGGCACCATCATCCACCATCATTCGTGACAACCCATTCCGAGCCACTACTACCCTGATGACCAATGCATCATTGTGTGGAAAGTGTACTCCAATAGCATAATCTTGGGTAAAGGTAATAGATTCTGTTCGAGGCATCCCAATAGGATGTGAATGGACATGGTAATTCACGTTGGCGGGCTGCTTAGCTTCTCTGATATATCTCTTTTGAGAGTTATTTATGCTCCCACCTGGGTGGGGGCCTCCCAATATTGTGTCGATTTCACGAATAGGAGGGTCGGCCACAGGCGTAGGTGGGGTTCTCTTGTATCTTTAGCATGTGCCGAGGAGGTATCTTGGCCCTTGTTCCTATCTCTTTGACGGTTGTCAATCCTCTCTTTAGTCGAGTTCTTCCACGGAGCTCTCCTATCAGCTCGGTTGAACTTATGACCACCAGGTTTTTGAGTTCTCCCCTTGTCGGGGGAGAAATCGCTTCCTCTTCTTCCATGCACCTTTTGGTCCGCTAACATGTGGATTTCCCTGCAATCTTCTATTGCGTGATCGTAATACCTGTGGTAGGCGCAGTAAGCCCCAATCATGGGCTGTTTTCCACTTCTGCTACTTTCCATTCTTCCTTGAGCCATGGGAGGATTCTGAGAAGGAGCGTTGGAGTGCAAGTTGGGGATAGCTTCCATGATCTTTGCTGCATAGCTGGACCCTGTCCCCGGAAATGGACGCGGCGCTCTACTTCGGTTACTGCCGAACCTATCCTTGTTACCTCCTTTCTTGAGGTTTGCTTCATTAGAATACCCAAGATTGAATCTCCCTTGAGGATGGTTGTCTCTGGCCCTAGCCATTTCTTCTGATACGATCTCCTCCTTCATCAGGTCTACTAGGGCGTTGTAATCCCTCAGTTTTCTGCTTCGGACATCCCTCCAAAACATGCTCGTCATATCTAGCCCTCCTTTCAATGCGAAAAACATCTCCGCCTCGGTGATGTTTTCACAAACGTGCATCTCTTCAGTAAATCGAGTTAGGTAACTTTTCAGAGATTCATCCCTTCCTTGACTTAGATCATGAAGGCGTTGGAGTGGGAGCTGGCCAAGCCTGGAGGAAATAAAGCCATTTTTAAATGTTGTTTTCAGATCTCTCCAACTATGGATGCTACCAGGAGGGAGCTTTTTGTACCATCGTATCGCACTTCCGTCAAGGGTCAAAGTAAAAGCTTTGCACTTCAGTTCCAGAGTAGCTCCGGTTATTTCCATGCTAGCTCGGTAATTTAGCAGGTGATCGTCGGGGTCACGTCGGCCAGAATATTTGTTATTTCTGACATTTCGAAGTCATGAGGCACTGGGCACCTACGGATGCCCTTCGTGAAGGGACTTATTTCCTCTTCGTCATCCAGCTCGTATAAGGGTAGTTCACTATTCTCGTCATGACCGGAATACATTGGGTCATGGTATTGGTCGTAGGGTGGTAGAGCGTACTCCTGCCTTTGTGGTGGCAAAACTCGGCCGTAGTTTGGCCATTCATGGGTCAGTAAATCATTACGAGATTTGGTCCGAGCTGCTTCGGCTCTCCTTTCCTACCTATTCCTAGGCTTATGCGTGGGGGCCAACTTTTCTGCTCCCGTACCATGCTGGTCCCTATGCATTTGACTCCGCGATAAGGCTTATTCAGTGCGTCGTTCCCGCCGATTTCTAGGCTCAGCTGCATTGTGCCGACCTTGATCAGTTCGAGCCCCTCTCTTGCCTCTGAATAGCCCTCCTATCCGGATGAAGACACTTCCAGATTTTGAAGGTGAAGCCTTCCCGTGTCTAGCTGGGAGTTGGTTTTGTTCTTTAGGTGCTTCATGCTTCGGGCCTTCTTCGTAGAGGGGAGCGGATTCCACCTCGGCATATGCCTGTGGATCTTGATAATCATAGGAGGCAGTGGCCACATCGGATGGTGAGTAATGTGGCTTTGAATATTGCGGGGGTATAATGGGCTCGTTCATAACATACCCTCTAGCCATGTAAGCATTCATCGCAACAGTTTATTCTATCTACTGTTTTTGCATTTCCAGCATTTGGGCTGCCATGCGAGTCATGTCTCGCAGCATGCGATGATTTCGGTGCCGGCGCGGAGGGTTAGGTTGGGCCACCCCCCGTTTGTGTTCTCACTAGGCCTCTGAGGAGCCTCTTCCTCGCTGAGCTGGTCATTTCTACTCATACGAGGGTTAATATCATCGTCACTTTCATTCATGTTCAGAACATTTTTTTAGTTTTATCTTCTCTTTCAAAGATAGGTGAACTTTTATCTCAAAACTCTAAGCCTTTTCAAGGTTATTAAACTTGTATTTCAAAGTTCCACACCTTTTTCAAGGTTAATGAACTTATGTTTTAAAGTTCTTATGCCTTTTTCAAGGTTAATAAACTTATGTTTCAAAGTTCTTATGGCTTTTTCATGGTTAATAAACTTATGTTTCAAAGTTCTTATGCCTTTTCAAGGTTAATAAACATATGTTTCAAAGTTCTTATGCCTTTTTCAAGGTTTCC
Organism: Ligustrum vulgare; assembly: GCA_963555705.1. Classification (NCBI taxonomy): domain Eukaryota; kingdom Viridiplantae; phylum Streptophyta; class Magnoliopsida; order Lamiales; family Oleaceae; genus Ligustrum; species Ligustrum vulgare. Next base: position 67,434,353 of record OY743171.1, on the reverse strand, counting down.
TTTTGCGCGTGTAGCTTTTCACCATGAGTTTTCGTGGTTAGCAGTATGGCTTCCCACAGACGGCGCCAAAATGTTGACCACAAAATCTGGCTGGACCTTGGACCAACACGTCTCAGCTCCTCCCTCTTGAACACGAGGATCTCCTGCGCATTGTAACAAACAATCAGTTTGCAAAGGGGGTCGGGGTGGCTCCCGTTTGCACTACGATGCCAAAGTCAGTGCTCATTTCAAACAGATATAAATTGGGTGCGGGAAATATAAATGTGTAAAAGAGAGAAAAGGGAGTGAGAGTAAAATATTTAGTTAAAAGAGTGAAAATGCTAACCCTTTACTAGGCGGGAGGAGTGCTCTATTTATAGAGGAACTCGTTGTTTCCGATCATGACATGTGGCGTACTTTACACTTGGCTTTACCCTAGCTTCTAAAAAGCAGATCTTGCTTTTTGATATTAATCATTACTATACTTCGTAGGGGATGGGTGTCTGTCACTTCATGGTAAAGGTGGTATCACATCTCTGACTCCATCCCTTGTCCCATCCCTCTTCTATGTCTCACCGTAAAGCGCTTCGGCTAAGGGTAAAGCACATCGTCCAGACACAAATCAGTTCGGCCAAAGAGGTTCGCGTGATATTCCACCTCGGCAGTTGACCCAAGGTGATATTCTAGGCTTTAACTATGGGCTAGAGTCCACTGGGCCCTCATTGGGCCTTTGCTGGTGGTCCAGTGTGCCGCATTTTGGGTACGATCTCAACAGCAGTCATTATGGAACGATAATCCGGACTCTTAGGTCCACTTTATTACTTCTCACGACCCGTACACTTGCGGGGATATTTCGCTTAGCGAGATATTAGCGAATACCTGTTGGTTGAGAATACAAAAACCTAGGTAAAGTGCTGATATATACTACAAAAAACAACATATATCTAAAAAAAAGTGTGTTGTTTACATAACATGCAACTACCATGGCCATGATATCCTATTGTAGAATTTGATACCACATACATAATAGCTAAAACATTAAAAGATAACCCCTTGAACTAATCAATGAAATGAACAAATATAAAATAACCAACTAAACTTCCCATCTCTCGTAGAACATGAACATTCATTTCTTCAAACGCTTTCTTTCAACTCTTGTGAAAGGTTTACGTGTATTGGCCGATGGTACTCTAATGACGGTGGAATGACGTTTTCTCATTTGTACCAAAATGTTCAACCTCCACTTCCTCTATGATTGTTAGGGGAAAGTTTTCTGGCTCTATAGATGTCCCTCCAGATTGGGGACACTTGTTTTTATAGAAAAATTGACCATATAATATTAATAACAAAAGCAAAATTTCATGGAAATGAACATATATAATCAAGAACCATCAACAGCATGTCATGAATATAGTGCAAATTGATGTGCATCATATCAATATTTTCCACAACGTTCGGAGACTTATACATCACCATTGCTCCTACGTTTTCATAGACTTTAGCATCACGTTCCTCATTCAAAACTAAAATATGTATCATGTTATATAATCACAATTCCACGTTATATATATATATATATATATATATATATATATATATATATATATATATATATATATATATATATATGTATGTATGTATGTATGTATTTAGTTTGGAACATAACTACCTACACGAATGAAGAATTCATCTAGGAAACACAACATTGAGGTGGTCAGTTTAAAAAATAACAAATTATCAACACAACATAAGGAGGACCTTTTATAGTCATGTACAACTATCAAATGACTAATGAATGAAGAAAACATGAAGAATTATCGAGAATTCCAAAACTCTTCTGTCGAGATTGACATTTTTCTCGACGAATGTACAAAAGTATTGGAAATCAACCAACCTTAAAATACATTGAATCTGCTCAGTAACACATGAGTTTCAAGTGAATGTGTTGGAGCAATATTGCTAAGAAACCCAGAAAATAAAACAGTCAAAACCCACAAAAACTCCACAAAAAAAACAAAAAAACAATATCCAGCAGATATTAAAAAAGGGTGAATAGTAATGCCATCTTATCCACCTCGATCGAATAATGTGAAACCTCCAAATCGCGAAAAGAACCACAATACAAGAAATAAATACTTAGTCTTGTAGATTTGATGTTGGTCATAGTGGATCCAAGCCTTTAAAAACTACAAACCAACCAAAACTAGAGGTTTGGGGAGAGAGTATTTTGAAATGTAGGGTTTGGCCTTCTAATGTCGATTTTTTGTCCATAGATGTTGTTTTTGAATTTTCTCTTTTTGAAGTCTCATTGGGTATGGATATGACTTGACCTTGTTTCATCTACTTTTGGTACAACTTTTCTTATCAAGTCAAATAATGGTAAGTAGGATTCAAGAGGAATTAATAGTGTGTTCCCTAACGTAATCATTACTGTTTATAAACCAATTTATAAACAACACAATTTTCAAAACCACTTTTTAACTATCCAAATTTTCTTTCTCCACTTTTCAACCACACATCTTACTTTTTAAATAGTAATAAATCCGTTTATAAAATGCTATAGTGTTACTGAACATAGCATAAAATTTCTTTAAAGGGAAAATAAGACATAAAATGTCATATTTTTGAAGATATAATTTTTATTGATACAAAGCTAAATGTGTTATGATGTGCAATTCTTCAATTTTAGATTGCTGAAACCACACTTGTAAATTATAAGAAACTAGCTATGCAAAAATGCCAATTGGAGTATTCATTTCATCAGTCCTTTTATGGTGCCTTCAAGAGGGCATCATAAAACTTCCCACCCGCCATGTGGCGGATGTGGAGTGGCTGTCAGGTGGAGCTCGCTAGTCCCCACCTAACACCCCATAATAGGAGGTGACGCTTGCCCACAGTGTGCACCATATAATTTCCCTTCATTTATTAATTCACTTATTGAACACACCCAAAGAAATTATGTCATTGTTTTGGGCCAGTCCTCGTTTGATATTACTTCCTCATTCTCATTTCAAAAAAGTTCGACAAAGTGGAGAATGAGAGAGAATTTTCCCTTAAAGAGAAAATTGACAAAAATAGCACACTACTGGATTCTATGGATAAATAGTGTCGGTTTGAAATTTGATGGAAAAACTACGATTTTCATCAAATTGAACAAGTGCACTTACACAAAAGTTCAGAGCTCAAATGCTATATATCTTGTAAGAGTAACGTTATGCTGCCAAGTAGTGAAATAGGTATTTTTATTGGGAATTACACACAAAATCACTCTAATTAATCCCACAGAAATTTTAATGTTAAAGAAATAATTGAGTCAACAAGAAAATAAAACAACAACGCAAAATTTACGAACCGTCAAAACTTTTTACTATATAATAAGTTGTTACAATTATATAGAATTTGTACTCACCAAATCCCTCAAGTATTGTAAGAATAATAACCAAAATTTACCACTTTACCAATTTCTACTTCTTTGTACAACCCACAAAGAATCCAAGAAAAATTAGGATGTTGACTACATTTTTCTAACAATGCTCTCTAGTAAATGTGCAATTAATTGACTAATCAACAAACATAATTATAGGTAAACATAACCCAAAAACGTATATTACTTGTGCTCCAAGGTGTTTCCTTGTTCAAGTAGAATAATCAAAATAAGGAAAAAAATTCATACCGAAAAGATTATCTTCCTTTTCTTTTCACCTTTAACATGGTCTTCAAGTTAACCACTTTAACAAGAAAAGAAATTATCCAAGATATTTTTGGATTAAAACCCAACAATCTTCACCTTGACACAAAAATTATTCCAATTCAAAAAATTCAAATTCAATCATTGGGTAAACAGACAAGCATTTAACACTTTGACTGTAACATCCCGAAATTTTCATATCTTTATTTATTTAGTTTAATTGTAGCTTTAAGGGATGATAAAGAAATCTTAAGAAAAGATGAGCAAAATATCCCTAATTATAATTTCAAGGACCAAATTGACTTAAAATAAAATTATGAAAAGCATTTGGATTCAATTAGAAATTTAATTATATTATAAGGACCAAGCTGAAAAATTGGTAAAGATTCAGCTTAAATTACAGAATTTCCATTTAGAGGACTCGACTATATGACCTTAGTAAATAAGATGTGTTGAGTCATTTCTGATGCATGTTACACCAATTTTTAGATCACAATGAGTTCTACACATTGGTATCAGATTTGAGATCATCTAAGATCGGGAGTCACTTGAAAAATTGAGCCAAACCTGCATACATGAAAATGTAAGAAAATCTGAGAAAAAGCTGAAATTTGACTAAGTATAAAATCATGTCGAAGAGCCAACTTTGGAAGATCGGTTCGAACGGGGTATTGGTCCATTCTCTTTGCACTTATGACTGTTACGAAACTCGTAAGGTGAGCTTTCCAAAGGTATAAAGAATGGCCAAAATGGACCTCGTTTCGACCTTCAAATATTAGCCTAAAAGTGACTACCTGGAATAAGAAATCTGGGAATTTTTCTATTAAAATAAGGAATGAGCTGGACATTTGTCCAATTTCACCAGATTTCATTAGGACCTATTTGGCAGTGATAATCTGAACAGGAAACCAGCCCGATAAATATTCGTACAAATAACCGTTGAATTAACATAATTATAACATGAAGTATTAAATAAGTAGAAATGTGATATGGGAAACCCAACCAAACATAACCCAAAACTTAGACTCTATATATATGTCTTCATTCTGATAATGTACCAATCCAGAACCCTTGTTGTGATCGATCAATCCAATTGAAATCAGGTAACCCACTTTCAAAACTTAGAATTCTTAGGAAATTCATCAAATTCTTCATGTGATTCCTTTAACCCATGAAGGTATAAGTTATGAATACTAAATAATTAAGAAATTCATCACTTACACACTCATATACTACTAGAAATCGAATGGAATCAACACAGAATTCGATTTTCAAAATCTGCAGAATCAGATGCTACTAGTAGCATCCGAACCTGTTATTGGAAAAATTGAAATTCTGGTAGTATTGATCATGATTATCAAACAGGGTTATTATCTAAATTAAATGCTTCCTTTTAAGCCTTGGTTTATCAAATTATTAACTTGATTTTTATACCTATAAAATTATAAATTTCAGGCTAGTGATTCTAAGAAGAAATCAACTTAAGGTGAGTAAAGTAGGTAGTTTCTCTTCTATGTTGTGTATTGGTCCAGATTTATTTTATGTTGATTCATGCTTGATATGAATTATTTTAACACTTAAGTAAGATCTTGTAGTGTTTAATCTTGTTTATGAAATTACTTGACTGATTAAGGGATGAAGCTATGGAATAAAAATTGTATATGGTTTTAATGTTGCTGTCCAGATTTTCATTTGACCTCAAAACTCTATGTTTAGCTGGAAATTTCAGTTTATGCCCTGAGAAATATGTTAAAGATTGAATTATTAAATTCCAGAATATGAATTATACCATGAGTTATCATATTTAAGTAATGCATGTGTCAAAAGACCGATCCTATGTTTCTGTCCAGATTTAAGTTGTTGCATAGAACTCTTTTAGTGACTCCTAGGCTTGAGTTTCAATTGGAATTATTAGTTTATGTCATGAGAGAAATTTTCTAATTGAATTGGGAAATTTCTTTAAGTCTAAAATATAACTTATATCATGGATTACTAGGTTTATGGCTTGCATGTGTTCAAAATGTCTATCTGATAAATCTAAAAAGGATTTAATACAAATAAAATGGAAGTGAAATGAAAGATTTAATTTTCCATGCATTTTATATTCAATAAGTGAAACTAGTTTGCGCACTTAAATTGTGTTTCATTGTCAACATACATGATTCAAAGATCTTCAAAATGGGTAAATAAATCTGAGGGTAAGATTGGTTTAGTTAGAAGCACTTGTAGAAACCTAGAGAGGATGCCATTACACTAAAGAAAGTAGAATATGATAGTTTAAATTTATTGTTTAATGGGGTTAAAGTTATGATTGGCAATTATACACCAAAGCAATTAAAGAAGAAAGAAACAAGGATTTAATCTTATGCATAAACCATAATGTTATTCTGTCATATTGAAGTGTAAATGTTGTAATCTCCTTTTTCATTTTTATATGCTAACTTTAGATGTGGATGTATTTGGAAACACTAAACTTTCAAATATGAGATTGACAATTGCATCATAACATGCTTGCAAGTTTGGTACATTGGTATGGAAAGGAATGTATAATCAAAGAAAGAATTATGAAACATTATAAAATCCCTATTTAGGTGGTACACCTTGGGAGAAAGTCCCTAATTGAGGTCACGGGCTATTAGATGCCTATAGAAGAAAGAAATATTCGAGCTAGTATGCTTGGGAGCAAATTGCTCTAGAAAGAAAGAAGAAGAATCGAGTTAATAAACTCGTGAGTGTAAAGAACACTATAGTGACCTTGTGCTTGATTAAGCACTCTGGCGCTCGGGTGTACAACCCTAATAGGGAAGGGCCCAAGAGAATAAAGAATGAATGAAGAAAGAAAAGTATGAAAATGGTACATGCATCATATTCAAATAAAGAAAATAGAAGAAAAAGGAATCAAAGAATGTGTATCATCATGCATGGCATTTTTATACATCATCTTCATACTTGTTTAACTTGAATTGAAGGTGAGAATTTTATGCATTAGTAAATCAGTAAGATTGGAGAAAATATGGAATGAGAAAGAGTTTTTAATGCTTCTTATGTGATTTACTTGTTAAGATAAGTGATTGTGGCATTACTTGGTATATTTAACTCTTGTGAAGCTATTAAGATGAGTCATATCAGATTTTTGTGCCATATTCACTTACATATGCAAGGTAAGATTCAAAGTTCAAAGATAAAGTTAATTCACTCCATGAATTATGCATAGTTGTTCCTACTTTTACTCACTAAGCTTCACCGCTTACAAGTCTTTTATGGCTAATATAGGTAATGGATCGATAAACACATGAAGTGATAAGAACTTGGTGGAGAACATCAAGGGATGGGACGGAGTATCATATTATTACCAAAATAGAAGTTTGGAGCCACTTCCCTCGCTTCCCCGGGTTATATATTAAGGAAAGAATGTACAAGGTGATGCATGCCTATGATGCGGTAACCTTAGAGCCTAAGGGAACTTACTTCTTCATCATATGAGATGTAGAAGTGACTTAATTTTTGGTATGGTAGCTTTTCCCTTAGCATATTAGAAGGGATATTTTGTATAAGACACCTTACTTGTTTTTGTATGATCACCCTTGTAAGTCACCCTAGTCTTTTGTTAATAGCGTGACTAGATGAAAGTATGATAGGGGATATAATGTGCTATGTAAGGGGAAATCATGTATGTTTGTAAGGCTCCAAGTTAATGATATGAAGTTAATGTCATCAAGTTTATGTTATTAAATGGAATAGTTATAAAATGGAATGGTTTGATATGAATTATAAATCTGAGTAATTGAAATAAGAAATTGAAATATGATGATATGATACTGGTAACCAAGTAATACTATAAACATAGAATGAACAAATTGATATCAATACTATTGGAAGATTTTAAATTGAAAAGCAGAATAGGTATGATATTAGTAGCACGCTGTAGCTATGTAGATAGCTCAATTTGAAGATATTAGTATCCGTAAAAAAAAAAAAAATAAGTCAGATTTTGAGGTTGTTACATTGACAATCACATACTCCACCATATGAGTATAACCAGCACTCAGAATTATCAATGAACTTCGAGATTTTCACCGACTCATGTCGAAATAAACCTTGTTGAAAAATTATGGTGCAACTCCCATGTTTGGCTTTCCTTGGGAGCTCATCAGTCATCTACATCAATTTCACAATACACCTTGCATTAACGCCAAACCAATGCCCGTATCCAAACACATGTACCCACCAGCAAGAACATATCCTCTATCATGGCAAATGGCTTCATGCCATAAGGAAGTCTCATCTTACTAAAGTACATCATCACCACCCTCTACCAGGATAGTCGTATTGTCCACTTCCGAGCAGTTAGCCGACTATGCTCCACATTTTGGACAATTACTTCTCACATGACTAGATTTACCACAGTTCCAACACATTACATTATTCTTCATGGAGTTACCCCTCTTCCACTTTTCAGTAAAAATAAACCGTTTTCAGATGAACTATCACTTCAACCTAATCAACTTAACTTCTGAAAATTTCACCGTTTCCTTCCCGTGCATCAAAATCAGCATGATGGGCTCAAAAGTGAATGGAAGATAGTAGATGAACCTTATCCTCATCATCAATTTTAACTCCAATAGATTCCAGTTCATAAACAATCCCATCGAAAACACTAAGATGGTCTACGATTTTCATACCTGCATTCATTCTCAAATAATGAAACTGCACTTTCAAATATAAGTTATTTGACAAGCTCTCTATCTGTTACAACTCTTTCAGTTTTTCCCACAGTTCCTTCTGGATTCAGTTTCTTTGTCAGAACTCGGGGTTGGTTTTCCTTCAAAGCTTTCTGCAGTCCCGTCTGAATCAATACATCCATGACTTGTACTTACTACAAGCCAAAATTGATCTTCTAATCAAATTTTTCCACATTGTACTTTCCAAACATATTTTCTTTTGCTTCAAAAAAATCTTCGAGCTACCGATGCTTTGTTAATTAGACGTCGATTTCCCCGCCGACGGTGCGACGCCACAGTTTGGAATTACATACAAATTTCCTCTCTAATTAACCCCAGAGGAATTTTGATGTTCAAGAAATAATTGAGCCAACAAGAAAATAAAACAACATCGCAAAATTTACGGACCGTCAAAGTTTTTCACTATATAATAAATTGTTACAATTATATAAAATTTGCAATCATCAAACCCCCCAAGTATTGTAAGAAAAATAACCAAACTTTACTATATCTACTAATTTCTACTTCATTATATAACCCACAAAGAATCAAAGAAAAATCAAGATGCTAGACTACATTTTTCTCACAATATTCTCTAGTCAATGTGCAATTAATTGGTTACTCAACACACATATTTATAGGTAATCATAATGATGCGAACCCCCTTGGTATATCGACGAAGAATTCCCACAACAATTTAATACAAAACTCAAGAAAGCTAAAGTGGTAAAATAAATGGATAAACACCTTAACCTAAGTTTAAATCTAATACAAGATTCAAGGATTAAACTAACCCTAACCCAATAGGTATCAACTAAAAAAAATTTCAAGGTGGCGGAAAATAAACAACAACACAAGAATAACAATACTCAAGTAAAGTTGATTAACTTCCAAGAATAATACAAGATCAAATGAGGTTTAACCTTATCTCAAAGGAATATTTCAAGACCAAGTTCTCAAGAGCATTCAAATGAACAACCAAGTTATCTTTAAGTTTGAAATGAAAAGTGTATTTAATGTAAAAAATGGGTAAAAGATGTAAATATGAAAATTGCACAAAAAACCCAATTTTTCTGAAACAGGGTGCTTCGGTCGACCGAACCATTTTCGGTCGATCACATGGTCGACCGAAATGGCACTTTCGATCGACCAATCCTCAGCCGAACGTGATTGAGGCTAGCTCCAAAATTTTCTGTAAACTTTCGGTCGACCGAAATTGGCTAAGTCCAATTTCTTCTTATTTTTTACTCCAACTTGATTCTTGGCTTGTTTTTCTTGACTTTAATTACTTTTTTAGCCTCGAATCTTGAACCTCTTCAGCGTCAGATCTCATCATCGGTCTCACGGGCACGCATATCGAGGTTTGACTTTCTCGGTTCTCATCACATAACTCAAAAACGTGTATTACTTGTACCCCAAGATGTTTCCTTATTGAAGTAGAATAATCAGAATAAGGGAAAAATTCATGCCGAAAGGATTATCTTCATTTTCTTTTCATCTTTAACTTGGTGTCCAAATTAACTACTTTAACAAGAAAAGAAATTGTCTAAGATATTTTTGGATCCAAGCCCAACAATTTTAACATCCCTCTATGTGACGTGTTTAATAAATGATGATCTTCAGTCTACGTGACAATGGATATAATGTATTTTTATTCATTGATTAATAATGTGCGGCTTCACATTAATAAGCAGTATAATTCTTAAACAAGACTTAAGACAACATATATATATTCCCTCTCAAAAAAAAAAAAAAAGTGAACGATCCGTTTGGTTGTAAGCATGTAATTTGGTATGGAAAAAGTGTCGCGGAATTGAATTGCTAAGAATTTATTTTTATGAAAAGTAAATTTAAGAAATTTGGATGTGTTTGGTCCGAAGTAAAATTTATATTTGAAAGTACGGTAAAAATGTGAACTGAATTTTCATCTAAAATCAAAGAAAACATTTTTCCTTAAAAATAAGGAAAAATAAGTGTTAGTGGTGCAAAATTATCTTGAACCACAACACCTCAACTTGTAAATTGGAGAATGTAATTAAACCATCTCAAGCTCATATACTAGATGAGTCATTGGACCTGTAGCCCAAACTCGACATGCAGACTCAAGCAATTAATATGGACATCACCATGATTGAGCGACCCACATGGAAGAAGAGATGATGAAACCTTTGAATTGACCATTCCCTCATATTCAACCGAATCACTTGTCCATCTCAAAGGAATTCCGAAATTAGCTACCCACAATCATCAGAGACAAGAGGAGTAAATGCGAGAGTAAATGGGGACCAGCGTCATTAGTTACAAAACAAGTATAAAATGGGGTAAAAGAGGAGAACAAAGGGGATGATTAAAATCATTGTACATTTTCAAAAGATGCTCTAAACATAATAAAAGACCACTCCACCTTCATGTATATTTTCTCCACTTATTATATAAAACATCTAAAATACATTTGGGTCGGACCATAATTCTGACCGCAATCTGTCTTACACTTTACGTATTTTTTTTTAATATATTTTCTATTGCGTTGACGAAAATAGGTCGAACCATTTTTTATGTCAACAGTTTGCGCCCACCGTGGGGCACGAAAAGAGAAGAATAGTAATCACTCAGCGAACACTAGATGAAGATCCATCAGAAAATTGTGCCCTTCAAGATTCAAATAAAAAAAAAAACAAGCAAATGCACAACCCCACCTTTGGGAGAGAGTTAGACACCTCTACAATAAGAGGCACACACGACAGCCCACATGATAGAACAAATCAGTGAAATGATTCCAAACGCTATAGACACCACACTAGTTGCAAGAAATGAGTATGATTGGTGTAGAGACACGACTGACCTGGTCACCACTGTAAAATTACCAACTAGCGCAAGCTTGAAAACACACGAAAGGAATGGCGAAATTGAGCCAGTACCCAAGAGAACTCCTACCTAAATGAATCCCAGGATCACAAAAATTAAGAGAGAGAGAGAGAGAGAGAGAGAGAGAGAGAGAGAGAGAGAGATGCCGACGGAAAGCTGGAGGTGAAGTTTGAAAAACCCTACGAAGCCGTGAAACCAATTAAAGCCTGGCACCCACTGGCCGAAGACTTGTGGGGCAAGAAGCTTGTAGGCATCTAATACCAAATATATATACACTATTGGTAAGCTTATTTCTATATTATGTCATTTTTCAATTTTACTTCAATGTGATTGTTCTAGAAATAAATTTGAAGTTAGCCAATTATTTGCAAGACAACCTAATCATTACGGATAGTAGAACTTCACGGCCAACTATGACAATCAATATGAGTCGGACGACCACGGTAAACAACCGAGTCACTATGACAATCAATATAAGTCAAACGACCACAGTAAACGACTAGGTCACTACTTCACAACTCTAAACTCTCATGCGAGCTCAGCCTATTATGGCCTAAATCTCAACGCTCATGCAAGCTCAACCTATTGTGACCCAACTCTTAACACGCTCCCATACGAGCTCTCATCATGCTCCCATGCAACTTCAACCTATAACGATCCAACTCTCAACACGCTCACATACGAGCTCTTAGCATGCTCTCATGCGACCTCAACCTATTGAGACTCAACTCTCAACACGCTCCCATATGAGCTCTCAGCATGCTCCCATGCGACTTCAACATATAACGATCCAACTCTCAACACGCTCCCATACGAGCTCTTAGCATGCTCTCATGCGACCTCAACCTGTCACGACTCTCAACACGATCCTATACGAAGTCCTATATGAACCCTTAGCATGCTCCTATGCGACCTGAGCCTATTACGACTCACTCTTTATGCTATTTTTAAATAAACTACAAACTATCAGCATATTCCAATGTACTCTTAACTACATTTTTTTTTTACACAAACAAGCAAACTCGCATGTGAGGCTAAAAAAAAATTTCATCCGTAATTTCAACTGCTCAGTTTACATGCGAGCTGGGTCTTACCATATTTAAAAAAAAAGAATTCATCAATAATTTCAACTGCTTAGCTCGCATGCGAGTGTTCACTAATATCTCGCGATGTGAGATATCCCCGCAAGTGTACGGGTCGTGAGAAGTAATAAAGTGGATCTAAGAGTCCGGATTATCGTCCCACGAGGACTGCTATTAAGTACCAAAATGTGTTAGTTCTAAACCTTATTTGAATGAACAAAATAATTTGATGTTTGAAATCTAAAAAAAAAAAAAATCAATTAAAGAATTAAATTACTAAATTTGTTTTGTTTTTAAAAACGATTGTAAAATAGTTGGGATTTACGATTTCACCTAACCAATTAAATTAACTCCAATTCCACGTTTTATTTCCTAATTATGTACTCGGTCGAATTCACTAATTTATATTGAAATTCCTCTCTCGAGTTTAAATCAATTATACCTACATAAGTCAACCATGTATCTCTACAGTAGGTCTGAATATTCCTTATCTAGATGCAATAAATACAAGAATTCACACACGACCTCAATAATAACAAGAGTATATCTCTATCTCTCGTTCAATTATCGAATTTATTACCATGTTCTAAATTATTAACTCACCTCTCGGATTATGAAAATAATTCAATATATCATGAACTGGTGATCAAGAAATTCAAGTATTAAGAATAATAATAAATCAATACATGCAACTAAACATTAAAATAACGGAATTTGGAATTAAAATAATATAACTAGGCTACATCGTTCATCCCAACATAGAATTTAGTTACACATCATCAATAAAGAACAATAACAATAAAAATTAACGTTCATTAAAAATAATATAAAGAATGGAAATCTTGCACCAAGTTTTGATTCTTCAATTATCTTCAATTCACGCCCCTTTGCGATGCTTGATTCCCCAAGAATTTGATATTGATTTCTCGATTGTGACTCGTTCTTTGGAGAGGCAAATGTCTGATTTTCGTGCAAAGAGGTTGTATTTATAGTTGGTCAAGAGATCAAGTTGAAGAAGGAAAGAAATTCATCGAATCCGCGCGCGAGTCTTTTTTGGTATCTGCACAGAGTTCAGTATTTCGACCATATCTTTCTCTTTCCTTATCCGATTACGATTATTCAAATTTAGTTAGAAAGATAACTTAAAGGGCTACAATTCTTCTTGAAATAGAATTTTCCTAATTCGAACGTTTACTGCCCCAAAATTTGGTCTCAAAGTCCGACTAGAATTCTGTCCAGAATCTTCTAGGATTGGAGTCAGTTTTATGGTAATATTCTTATCATATTCCATTCCTTTTTGACTTATACTTGCATCCAATTAACTCCTACCAATCCTCAAAATATATTCTTATTATCCAAATCAATCATTGGATATTTGCACGTTGGTCCCTCATGTTTAATTTGCTCTTCAGTCCTTCAACTTCCAATTGCAACAATATAGTCCCCATACTTTGGAATCTTCTCAATTCGCTCGTTTCAACTCTCAATTCCTTCAACTGGATCCTCCAACCTCTTATTCCTTTACTTCGGCACATTGCATCTTTCCGGTTGACGTCACAAACTTATCAATTGCTCATTTTAGCTCCAATTAGCATCCAATTATGCATTTTTCTCATCAATTACTTCATTCTTCGCATTTTGGGATATTTTCTACAAAGTAAACAAATAAGCACAAATTAAATAGCATATATTCTATAATGATAGTAATTTATTCTAATTTAGACGTACAAATAAGTGTATAAAATACACTTATCAGCGAGCTGGGTATATTACAATCCAGTTCGCATGGGAGCTAGGTCTTACAATATTTAAAAAAAAAAATCATCTTTAATTTCAACTGCTCAACTCGCATGTGAGCTGGGTATATTACAGTCCAACTCGCATGTGAACTGGATCTCACCATTAAAAAAAAAATTAAATTAGTTTCTTATGCACTTGCATGCATTTGTACGCAAGTGCTCCGGTATTATATCCAGCTCGCATGCGAGCTGGATATTAAAAAATATATATTTTTATTACTATTAGTTTTTATTTTTCGTGTATTCATAATGTCAGAAATAATAAATCACGAAAAAGGGGGCAATTGTTAGTGGTGCAAAATTATTTTGAACTACCACACCTCAACTTTTAAATTGGAGAATGTAATTAAACCGTCTCAAGCTCATATACTAGATGAGTCATTGGACCTACAGTCCAAACTCAACATCCAGACTCAAGCAATTAATATGGACATCACCATGATTGAGCGACCCACATGGAAGAAGAGCTGACGAAGCATCTGAATTGACTGTTCCCTCATATTCAGCCGGACTTGCCCATCTCAAAGGAATTCCGAAATTAGCTACCAACAATCATGCAGAGACAGGAGGAGTAAAATGGGGTAAAGGAGGAGAACAAAGTGGAGGATTAAAATCATTGTACATTTTCAAAAGAGGCTCTAAACATAATAAAAGAGCGCTCCACCCTCATGTATATTTTCTCCACTTATTATATAAAACATCCAAAATACATTTGAGTCGGATCATGAGTCCGGCCGCAATCAATCTTACAATTTACATGCTTTTTTATATATTTTCTATTGCGTTGATGAAAATAGGTCGAACCATTTTTGACGTCAACAATAAGGGTGAATTCGATTTGGTTTGGGCGATTGTAGCAAAATTTCAATCGAATTGTTTAAAAAGATTTGAAAATTTCTCAAACAAAATCAAATCATTTCTTTTCCTAAACCAAAAGAAATGAAATCATTCTTTATTGTTTTGATGCGGTTTGAAATCGCGTTTCGTCAACAAATAAACTAATAAATTCCAAACGAGCTCAAAAATACATATCGTCTAAAATTTTGAGTTAAAACGTGCACTTCATGTTTTTTTAATTATAGTGTTTTGTGATTGAGTATCATTTGCACTGTTGCAAAATTAAAAGTCCTGTTTGGTAAAAGTCTTTTGTTCATAAAAAAAGAATGTAGAGGTAAAATTTGTAGTTTAAAAGTGATTTGAAGAAACGTGAGGTTAAAAATTAATTTGATAAAATGTGTTGTTTATAAATTTGTTTATAAACAGTTTACCAAACAAAGGCTAATAGATGTGAAATCTAGTGAAAGAGATTATATTTGTTGGTCACTACAATAATCGATTTAAGTTGATTATTTGGGTTTTTATGTAAAATATGTGGTTAAAATTGGAGAGGAAAAATATGTCGTTAAAAATTGATTTGGAAAAATTTTCAGTTTAAATACTCATTTATAATGAAGGAGTCGAGCAGAGCCTTAATTTTTTTAGTATATTGTAAAATTATTCAAACCATTTTTTAACCGCACATATTTTTCATTTTCAATTTTTAACCACACATTTTGACTAGAAAACTCAAATCAATTTAAATTGATTATTATAGTAGCCACCGAACATAGCCTTATCGCTTCAAATATTTTTTTTTAAAAAAAAGTTCAAAGAAAAAAAATTGACGAGAAATCTTAAAAAATATTCAAGAAAAAAAAAAAAGAAAAAAAATAAATGGATGTTTGTTTGAAAATATGGATCCCCTCATTTATCTTATTGGAGGGTTATGTTCACCCTCCTTTTGGATGTACAAAATTGGACTCACTTGTACTGGCACAACAAGAAGCAACGTCCGCATAATACCCGCACCCACTCATCCACCTTCTGCGGTCAACGTTCAACTTAAAATATTCATACATCCACCAATTTGATGCCTTAAATTGAAACGTGTCAGTTAAAATAAAAGATTCGCGTTTGGATGAGAGCCGGTCGCCCATATCTCAAGCCTTTTGTCTGTCAAAGCCAACGCGTTTAACCAGTTCCCGGTCAATTGAGGCGGGCAAATCTTCATCACAGTGATTATTATGGATTTTTATGGTTAAACGTGCATTATGGCGGGGCCTATTACTCCATTATTTATTAATATTAAAAACTTAAAAGAGTAAATAGATGATGTTTTAGCATTTGTTTGGTAAGCTTTGTTATAAACGTACAAAATCTCATTGTACAGCTTATTTTTAGAAGTAACATTTTCTTTTATCAAAGATTTTCATTCAACTATTTTGTTTTTCAAAAAAATGAATCAACGAAAACAATTTTTATTATGATTATTGATGTAAAATGTGATGTGTGAATTATTTGAATTGTATCACGATACATTGGATCAACGTGTGCGCCAATTTGTATGTACGAGTAGATAGCTTGCTCCTGGTTTGTCTTCATGAAATTGGTTGTGATTAGCATTTGATAAGTTCAACCTATGTGTCAGATACGTTATAGGTGGTTCAGCACTGCGGGCAGGGACGGATCTAGTTCATGTCAAGGGCGTTCTTTCGTTCGTGTTGGATCTGTCATATATTTCTAAGAGTCATTTTTCTCCTTATCTTTGTAGTGATCGTTCGAGTTGAATCAGTTTCTAGGATTCGTCCTTGACTATGAGCCAAACTTGGCAATGGTTGGCTATGGGTCGCAGTAGCATGGTACGGTCTAATTTTATTTAATGACATTTTACCTTCCCTTTTAACTTCAAAAAACTATTTAATGCTTGCATATTTGTTCTAACATACTCGGGAACATAGCACAATTTGAAGCTTTGGCTTCTCTCATGTATCTGTTCAAACAAATTCCTAAAGAACATAGCTCAAACCTAGTTAAATCAAGGCTCAAACTAGACCACATGATACGAGAAACTATCCCACGAGTTCCAATATCGAATAGATAGAGCATAGCTTGAAGCATTTTGTTTTTTCATTGTACTTCTAGAAGTTGGTCGTTAAAATATAAATATTATCCAATCACATTCAATAATAGCTCTCGTAAGAATTCGCTTGTGCATATGTGTCAATTCTTAAGACTATAGTCACATAAGATTTTTGAATTATAACCTAGTAGATATTACTTAACTACTTTAACGACGACGTTGTAACCACTTGAACACATTTTCTTTATATTTCTGTAGCAAATTTCGTCTTCATCTTTAAGAAGCTACGCTACCAAATAGTATCTAGGTAGAATACTAGAAACTGTCTTCTTCACATACCTGTGGTACACATGTTGACTTGATTGCTGGGCGTTCAAATGTTGAGCTTCATTTTAATCGTTTGAAGTCTAGGCCTTTCATTCATTCAAATGATTATAAGGATTTTATTTCATTTATTTAAGGAGAATTTCCTTCTTTTACTACCTATCTATCCAGACACACTGATTTGGTCGGTGAAGTAACCGTTGAAATATTTGTGAGTGTCGCCAAAGAAATAAGATATTATGCTGAACATTGAACAAAATAACGGCAAGAAAATAATAAAACGAAAAGAAAAGAAAAGAGATAAAGTCGAGGTAAGTGTTGAACATTTTGTCCTTAAGTCGAATTTGCCCCACAACGGTGCCTAGGTTTATGGTAATCAACTCTCAAAATTAGGGGTGGACAAAATAACCGAATCAGACCAGACCAAATCAGAACCAAACCAAACCAAGCGGTTTGGTTCGGTTCTACATAAAAAAAATAATGGTTTGATTCTTAGAATCAAGAACCATTCGGTTTTGGTTCTGGTTCCGGTTCTCTTTCCAGAACCAGAACCAGAACCAAGAACCAAACTATATATATAAATTTTACAAATTAGTGGATATTCATCTCACCAAAAAATTAAAATCTAAAATTATAAATGTGAAATGTACAAAAATGTTATTTAACATACATTTTATCTCATTTCATATTAGACAAAGATTTTAAATTACAAATCTAAATTCTAATTCTAATTCGTTTTTCTTCTTTTCAATTATAAATACGCATTCACACTGCTTTACTTACACTCCTATAACACAACAATCGTTGCACTCCTTAGTTACCATCAACGAAAATGATGTTTATTTTTTAAAATTTATGTATATATAAACCTCGACCCAATTCATCAATTCTCAAGAGTTAACCCAAACTCAAATTGCAAATTACATCCCTAACTCACACGGCACCACGGTAGAATGGGATTCAGAACTTCATCGTAATCTGTAACTATAAGTCTAAACTGTCTTTATGTTCGATTCTCTAAATTTCAACAGGTCGACGAGCTTCCTTCAGACTAGTTTCTTCTTTTTTGACTTAGAATAACATGTTACTTTTTCTAAATCTTTGTTTTGTTAACTAAAAATTTCATTTTCTATTTAGTAATGATGTAAATGGATTATAATGAAGAAGCGGATATAAACAGGTTTTAATTTACATTTATTATTTAAAAATTCAAGTAATGGTCTCAGAACCAAATAAGACCAAACCAGAACCGAGCGGTTTGGTTCCGGTTTGGTTCCATATCTTTGAAAAAACCAATTGGTTCGATTAGTAAAAAACCATCGGTTTACGGTTCGGTTTGGTTCTTCTAGAACCAGAACCAAACCGAACCACGTCCACCCCTACTCAAAATACGACAAGTCCCACTTATATTTGTAGCACTCCAAAACGCAAGCACAAAGTACCAGAATTATGATTTTTGTACTCCAAAATGATAATGAAAGAAAATCAAAAGTTATGCAACAAAATGCAAGAATTTTGATTAAGATGAGAAGAGAGAATGATATTGTTGTTGCATATCATTGGTGTGAGCAATAGGACATCCCAATAGTCATATTTATAGATGGTGAATGATTGTGGACGAAGTGGTGTGGAGCTAAACCATGCATCACTCCGAAAAGACACAACTTTTCGGACTATCATGCGATCGTATGGTTTTTCGACACAAAATCACTTTAGTCGATTTTCAACACTTAACCAATTTCTCAATTTATTAAACAAATATCAAACAGTAACTAGTTGGCACTAACAGTAATATACTTATTCATATTTTTACTAAGATCATTAGCAACTATATTGACGCTGATTGTTATTACAACTATATTTTCTTCTGATGCATAAAAGACTTGTTAGCTTTGAATTATATAATAATAATAATAATAATAATAAATAATAATATTCTCAAGAACTTTCCCGACGCTCTTGAGCACTTGTATAACCAAAAACTTTGCACGTCTTGCATTTGCAGTTCATTCTAATTTCTAATATTCCTGTGTTAAATGAATAATGCATTGGTTTTCTCTCTCGTTAAAAGGTTTTATACGGGGGAAATCGACCTTCTTTTTCTCATTCTTTAATTGTCTATCTTTAATTTTTAGGCACAACGCTCTTATATAAAGTTAACAATTCATTTATATGGGCTCGATCTAGGGCTCATAATGAACAAGAGATATAATGGACACCACGCACATGGTAAGAAATCAAGTTTCGAGACTCCACCACATGTTTCAAGGTGGTGGAGTCTCGATTAATTATCTACCACATGGAGCAGTGGGCAGGGTAAGTATTGCCCAATTAAGCAGCCAGACAAGAGATCGTTCTCCTTCACTCATAATATTGTTAACTTGCCCTTAAAAAAAAAAAAGACATTGTTAACTTTAAATTAAACTGATCATATATCTTCATGAGCCTAACTTGAAATCACAATTTTTATCACTGAAATTCAAGCCAATGAAATGCATGCCTTAAAAGACCATAAGTCCGTACAACTTGTTCAAATAGTACCATGATTCAACTTAATCTTTTATAAGATAAGACACAGTTCATAATTTTGATTTTTTAAAACACGATAGAAGTTTGTGAAAAATAAAATAGACACAAACCTTTTGAAGGTTTGAACAAAACCCCTAATCGTTATGAACCACGATATAAGCATGCTCACGTAATACTCAATCAAATTACCAATTATATTTCAACTCAGCATATTTATAATATGTGAACATGTACTATGTAAAGTAACAAGTGACTACAAGTATCATTAATCTAATGTAAGTATTAAAGTAAACATGTACATAGTACGTATATTCACAATGTAGAAAAATATTCAAAAGTAGCTACAAATACAATGATTTCTCTACGTTTAAGTATAAATACAGGCACCAAATTAAGCCTTGTATGGTTTTGAATAAAGTTTGGGTCAACAATTAATTTTAACTAAATATTTTATTAGACTCACAACTTTAATAAAATTTCACTAAAAATCTGATTTTAATCAATATCAAACGGAGACTAAAACTATCACGTAACATTGGTGCAACTCCATTCATTGAACGCTACGATTATCCATTACGCCATCCCTCCTGCTCTTTCGCCCAATTACGCGAATAGAAAAGGACCTAACAAAACTGCTTTCCGACCAGAAAAATGCTACCCAATTAATGGGCATACCGTATGATAAAAGTAATAAAAAATAAGAATTTTGTTAAAATTATAATATTATCAACAACTTCATTAATAATTCCCTTATATGTGGTAAGTGGGCTCACTTTCATTTGAGTGGTCTCACCCCACGTGTGAGAGGATTGTTATCATGATAGTTAACTATAATGTGAATATAGCAATACTCAAAAAATAAATACTAGAAAATTACAAGGGGTTTTTGGTCTTTTCATAAAGTTATTAGTGTAGTCGGTTTGTGGGGGCGTGTTAGAAGGCAGAGAAATCGAGAGAGCAAAAGAAATCCACCCAAAAAAAAAATTGAAAAAAAAAAAAAAAAAAAAAAAAAAAAAACTCTATTCTCTCTCTCTCTCCACCCATTTCTCTTTTCACACACAACACACAGTAGAGAGAGAAAATATTATCACAATCTGGTCACATTTCTTTCTAGTTTTGTTTGTCATTTCTGTACATATGTATTCTCCTTAATTCCCTTTCTCTATAATCTGTAAACTAAAGCTTTCTCTTTTGAGAGAGAGATTTGTTTGTTTTCTTTTCCGTAAATTAAATTTTTGAGGCTGTACCGGTCGAATTTGACGATGAGGCGAGGCAGAGGACAAGTGGCGATGGCTGCAAGACAAATGGAGGCGAATGGAGGAGAGGCTAATGGATCTGGTGGATCTAAGGAGATCAGATTCCGGGGAGTGAGAAAGAGACCATGGGGAAAATTTGCTGCAGAGATCAGAGACCCTTGGAAGAAGACTCGGGTGTGGCTAGGTACGTTTGAATCTGCTGAAGATGCGGCCAGGGCCTACGACGCCGCTGCTCGATCTCTCCGGGGACCCAAGGCTAAGACGAACTTTACGTTACCCATCAACCAGAACGGCGTTTTCTGTGATCTCAAGCCTCAAAATTTTAACAATCAACAGATCAATAATCAGCCTAACGATCGGTTCATGGTGGATCCTAGATTTTACCTTCAGGAGCATCAGATAGTTGGCCCTCAAAGGCCAACCTCCAGCAGCATGAGCAGCACCGTCGAGTCGTTCAGTGGACCCAGGCAGCCGGCGCCGCCGCAACTCATTCAGCCGCAAAGGAGATATCCAAGGTCGCCTCCGATGTCTCCTGATGACTGTCACAGCGACTGTGATTCCTCCTCCTCTGTTGTGGATGATGGTGAATGCGACATCGCTTCATCCTCTTGTAAAAAGCCTTTGCCTTTCGACCTCAACTTCCCACCGTCAATGGACGCTGACGCGTGCTACTTAGCTTGCACGGCCCTTCGACTCTGATGTGTTCCGTGATGACGGCCGAATCGTTTGGAAGATACCCATCTGGTTAAATTACTCATTTTTTTTCTTTTCCATTTTTAACTTTTTTGTTTTCATTTTGCGGAGAAAAGCCCTAAAAAATGGAAAAAAAAAAAAAAAAAGCTCATAGCTAGGGTAAAGCATGAGATAAAAAAAACTAAGGTGGGTTGAAGATCTGTCTGCTATAGGGTCCTGTTGTTTGGAGAGAATCTACTTGATTTTAGATTTATGAACTTTATGTTATGGATAATAGAAGACGTTTAGATGGATGGATATTCACAATGTCCCTGTCTGATATTATGGTCTTTCGATGATTGCCAATCGTCCAGTATCCGTTGACTTCTTTGAAATGTATACGAAATCTGTTTCTGAGGACTTGTGTACTGCTATATTTACTTTAAAAACTAGATGTAAGAACATATATGACCTGTTTTATTGTGCTGTTTCAGGATTTCTCTCGCGTTGATTTAAGATGTCTAGTTCCTGATCTCTCGATGTAAAAATGGAAGTTTCCATCTAATTCAACGCTTCAAGAGTGAAAATTTAGCTGCACTTGTGTGATCATTTTTGTTCGTTATTATGTTCATTCATTTATTGTGTTCTTTCGGTGGTAGATTAGTCCGTATTCTTTTTGTAATTGAAATCTACTTCATTGTGTGAATGTATGGATTATGGCAATGGCAGCGCCATTTTATGTTCCTGTAAGTTATATAGAAAGCGGGTTTTCAGATGGCAGTGGAAACCGAGCAATCTCAACGAGCTTTTGTTAATGATCAATCGCAATCTGGGAACATGGTTTAATCCAAATGTCCTGTTTGTTGGCTGTTGCTGTTTCTTGTAGCCTGACCAGGTTCATGACCCACGCAGTGCACCCTTTGGGTGCCAACTCCTTTCTCTTATATTTGGTTATTAAAGAGTTGTTGGTTAATAATCGAGCATATTGCCTGAATTGTTTCGAGGATTAGGAAACTTGGATAATTTAATAGAGACGAGTGTCCAATACACGTTTGATATGGAGAATTAAATAAAATTGGAAAATGCTATTTGAACCTCAGGCTTGCCTCCAAGCTTGTCCTCCCACTCACATGAGGGGTGGGGTCCCACCCTCAATGTGAGTGGAAGGGCAAGCCTGGGGGCACTGTAGCATTGTTGAATAAAATTTTAAGTCCGTTCTCGTTCATTCATTTTTTTTTAAATTTTTTAAACGACTCGGAAACGTGTATGTTGTGTGCTCGGTACAAGCATAGAAAAACAAAAAAAATGGGCAATGCAAAACACAAAGCTGTAGGTTGTGACTTTTAAGACCATGCCTGGCCGGCAACTCCCACTCTTTTATCATTATCGGACACAAGTAGACTTGGCCTACCGGTCACATGTCTTTCGTCCAAAATTTGAACACAATTATTCTTGAATGGTCTAACATATTCGTTTCCCAATACCAACCAATAAATATATTTTGGACTTTTTCGCCTAAGTAGTAAATACATCAATCTTGGTCTGCAGTGATCGATTATTAAGATGTTATTTAAATAAAATGATATCTTTTAATTACAAAAAATTTAGGTGGACATTTTTTTTTTTACATTATTAAATAACATTTCGATGTGTCACCTCAAAATTGGTTGTTTCATGAGTGGTGTCCCACACCGAAGTGGGTCACCACGTCGACATCAATCAATGTATATATGTTACATAAAAATGTTATTTTAATCACATCTTTTATGAGACTTGCAATTTTTCAACCACATTTCATCAATTTTTATTAAAATTTACTAAAATTTTGATTTTTATCTATATTAAATAGGGGCTAGTCTTGTTTTAGTAGAAGAGATTTCTAAGAAAACTACTTTAATTAATGTTTAAAATTAATTTATAAAAGAGATTTTATTTTGAAGGGCTTCTAAAGAGCAACATTGAGTTAAATTTTACTAAAACTCTTTTAACTCGAAGAAACATTTTTTCAAAATTAATTAATGAGGTTCAAAAGCAGATTCTAACTGTATTTGATGTCTTCAATACTAATTACACCTATAATTATAATAATAATAATAATTCATGTTATTACCGATTTTTTCTTTCCTATGAAGCCAAAAAGCACTTGGATGTCTCTCTTCACGCAAAAAAATAAAAATAAAAAAATCATCGCCCATTTCTTAAAAATTCAACCAAAATTCTTGAAAAGACACCGAAATTCTACATTTTTTTTACACAAAGCTTCTCTCTTCCTCCCCTAACATCAATATCGATCCCCATATAAGCGATAACACAAACTAGGAACAACAACCTCCCTAAAAATGCTGCGATGTTCGAAGTTCCATATTGTAGAAATCGCTTGATTTCTGCGCTAGGGTTGTGTTTATAGTAATCGACGATAAGAAGACAGGGGCCTCGCCTTCAATTGTGTGTATATGAGTAGATTTCGACATCGAACGTACTTGCCATCAAACCTTTGCCAAGTCTCGGGGCAGGGACGGACCCACATAGGGGCCCGTCGGGACATGTGCCCCAGTAAAAATTCGAGTTTTTCATTTATTTATTTATTAATAAATCAGTTGATTCTTGAACATAGTCATTGCCTGATTCCCTAAAATTATATTTGATTATTTGATATTTTAAGGCTAATATGTTTTTACAATTATTTATTTGTTTGTATCAGTTTTGAAAAAATATTTTAAACGTAAATCCACGTTTTCTTATTATAAGCAAAGTAATGAAAATGAAGTTATAAATGAAAGGGTTGAGGAATTTGGTGAAGAAATTGATTTTGAAATTGAAGATATGTCTCAACGTCAGGGATAATGTTGGGGATGCTAGGAGTGACACACTTGAATTTGATGTAACAAATATTGACAATGATGTGTACTTAATATTGACAATGATGTAATTATGGAACGTTATCAAAGTATAAAAACGCGTAGAGAATAATTATAATAAAATTTCAAGTACTTTTTCATTTTTGTCTTCTTTTAAAAAAAAAAAAAAAAAATTGGGGTAGCTCCCATACAGGCCATCGGCAAAAATGCAAATCGTGCTTCAATACTACAAAAAGTCTGCGTCCGCCAACGTCTCGGGGTACCGACCGTGTGGTATAACGTATTCCTCGAGTCCCCGGTGGTTGTAGTCGTCGCGGTGCCCAAATGTTTGCCTTAACCAAAACTTGGCGACCGGAGTGTCATTATTGGCTGGGGGCTGCGTGTCAAAGCTAAGTAAGAGAAGGTTGACAAGAATAGGAATAAGATTTTCTATGTGAATACTAGTTATCGTTGTTATTGGGTACTATGGTTGTTAACTTGTTTGGGTGAAAACTGTAGGAGCCTTACCTAATCACCATATTGGAATCAACTGTGAAAATCTGGAAAGTATTATCAGTATGTTTTTATTTTTGGCTTTGGCGTTGATTTCTGTCCATTATAATTTTAGGCAGTAAAAATGCTTTCTAATGCTGAAGTTGCAAATGATTTCCATAAACAAATTTTTAAGAATGTGTCTACTTATCTGATTACATTTTTCTGGCGAGATAGACCATGAAGGTCGAATGAGGTATATATACTATCAGTTAGACATTTTTTCATTCAAAATAATTCATAAACCAACATTCGTAAATTAGCATTTTGTTGACGTGACTCCTTAAAACATTGTTGTTGAGAAAGTTCTTTAATGTGCTTCCTCTTCTTACTAGTATCTATGTGGTATTTTAGTGTATGCTCTAAACTAGGGGTGAACGCGATTCGATTTGGGCGGTTTTTGACATATTTTCAAATCAAACCATTTCAAGCGGTTTGACATTTTCTCAAACCAAACCAAACCATTTCATTTTACAAACCAAACCAAACCAAACCATTTTTTGCGGTTTGGTTCGGTTTTAATCCGCGTTTTTTACCTATCGACATAATATAATATATTTTAGACGTTAAATTAACTCATATATTTTAATATAAAGATAAAATAAGTTAGTATATAAGCAAATACGAGAATTAATAATGTTAGATGTTAAATTCATTCGAATTTGTTTTCAATTCAAAATAAAAATATGAAGTTAAAAAACAATTGTAAATTTGTAATTGTATTTTATTTGTTCTCTAACTTCTTTCCTAACAAACATGATAGGTCATCGTCATCAAAATTCTTATAAAAATCACTATTCTAAGACATACCATAACTAGTCATTCTTTTTTTGCTTTTTATTTCAAACCATATACGGATACTTTTCTTGCATAAATGTGTGATATGATTTGATAAAGTACAAGTTCCGCAATTATTAGTATGATGCTTATACAACTTTTCACAGTAATAATATTTTGTCTTGACTCTCTTCTTGCTAGCTTATCTTTGTTGTCCAGATTCTGAAATTTAACAAGGAGTAAATTCTAATAAAATAAATAAAATAATCGAATGATTTTGCTTGCAAATAAAGTTAAACAAGTGATATTCAAATTCTTACCCTAATTCGAACCTTCTGATATAGATCGAAACATCTTCCATGACTCTCTAAAATAAAATCAAATGCAGGAAGAAATTGAAAGTACACCTATCACCTCTGTCTATTATTATAAGAATCTAATTGATATTAGTGAAGAGGAACTTGGAAGTTGGAAGGAAACAAGGAAGACGAATGAAAACAGAAAATTAATAATTGAATTAAGAAGTGGGAACTTTTTTGTTTGAATCTCTATTAAATGAGCTTTTGAGGTTGGAGTATGTGATTTAAGGATGGTGTGGGTTATATGTTAATGGGATTTTAGGATTGGAGTATGTTGTTAAAATGTGGTATGAGTTAAAAGGTTAATCAGATTTTGTGGTTGGACATTAGACAATAACTTTTTAAAAAAAAAAAAAAAAAGACAAGAACATTTATTCATTAGATAAATTTGAAAATTTTTGAGAAAAAACTCTAAATTTAAATGAATAAAAATTAATTTTTTAATTAAAAAAATTAGCGGTTTGGTTTGGTTTAAGCGGTTTTTAAAAATTGAAACCTAAACCAAACCATTTTGAAACGGTTTGGTTTGGTTTGGTTTGAAAATATTGGCGGGTCCACGTGGAACCGAACCAACGGTTTAAAACCAACGATTTCAATTCGATTTGCGGTTTGACGGTTTTTTTGTGCAACCCTACTCTAAACCGCTGTTATGAATAAAGAAGAGCATATGAGATGCGAAGCACTTTCAATCATGAATTTGATTCTTACCATACGGTCAATCAGATTCCATCACGATAAAGCGGTATACTAGTATATTTAATAAAATGAAATATAGAATTGAAAACATATTTACCTTTGCACTTTCCCTGCCTTCTACTTCATGCCAAAACCAAAAAAAAAAAAAAAAAAAAAAAAAAACCTGAATATATTTTTAAATGCTCCTAGGCTATAAGTTTGGGGGTACCGTATTGCTTCTTTTTAAAGGTTGGAAAACCCAAATGCTCTGCCTTGTATAGATCGAGGACCCAGGTGTGATTTTCCATCGATATTACGTTGCAATTCTCAAATCAAATATTATTATATACACCAAAAAATCGCCATAAATACACAGCACCTTTTCCTTTAGTGTTTTTTTTTTTGATCGGAATCCTTTTCCTTTAGTTGAAGTTGGAGAAGGTGGAGTTCAGTACCGTACTTTCAAGTTCTTGTAGGTGCAAGATCATCCAGTACTAGTACTTGATCTTTGTTGAGTCGGAAATTTCCAGTAGTCCAGGTTTCAGGTATGAATTCAAAGGTCCTTTCTAGTTTATACCGCAATCAAGGTGTTTGATTAAATTACTCTAAGAATCACGATTCTGCCATCTCTAACATTTTGGATTGAATCAGTTTATTTTAAGTCTTTAATTTTGAATTTACCGGCTTCTTGATATTTGGATGTTGTAAAAATATCGAAATATGATTCTTTTATGGAATTTAGCCCTGTTTTCATTAAAATTTCTTCTTTTTGCTACAGTGATCAATCTCTCCCATCCATCAAAAGTAATGCCACAATATTTGACTTTTCAATCAAATTTTAATCATCAATTCTCCTAAAAATTACTTTTCTGTAGGAAAAAAACTCTTTTTAAACAATATGAAACACACTTTTAATGGTTTTTGTATGATTTAAATGAGCTTTCATTGTATTTTTATGTTTGCATCCAACAGATAGAAGTTTGGGAAATATGATATCACAGAGGATGAAAAAGGCTGTAATGGACAACCCTAAGAAACTTGCCAATTTGATTGACCTAGTGAATCTCCCTTCAACACTAAGAGAGTTCATGGGCCAGTCGCAGAGCTCTCGGTTGGGTTGTTTTAGGCGTGTTTGGTCACATATCAAGGAAAACAATCTCCAGGTTAAATTCCAGACCCTATCCTCCTCCAAGTATATGATATTACTGCTCTTGGTGCCTATTATGGATCAGTCATAAATGAACCTTTTTTTTCTAAAATTTTATTATTTGTTAGTTTCCCCAAGGGAGTGACTAATTTGATAGAATTGTTAAAATCGCTTTGGTACGGGGGCTGCTCAACGTGCTTATATAAGTCACATGGAAGTTAAACGTGGGGATGTGGAACTGAATAGATTTGTTACAATTTTGAGCTATACTGGTGTAAAATTCATGATTTTGTGAGATAAGGAGATTATTTCTTCTATTAATTTGAGATAGTGTCTGTTGGGACAATATTTGAAATTGCATTAGACATTGCTCATTAACATTTTTGAGGAAACAAATATATTTTATTGAAGGGAAACTGAATTACTATATAACTCTAAATAGTTGGAAGCTGATACACCTTCATGCGTTCTGTGGTTGACTGACATTCTGACTTTAAGCACTTATAACTTATGTGAGTCCCATTGAAATTCCACACTGACAAAAGTTCGTAATAAAGGCCCGAATTAGAGCCTTACCATAAGTAATTTATATGAGATTCTATAAACAGATGGGCAGTCATGTTACTCGCTGATCATTGGCAGAATAGCAAGTTTGCAATATGATGCTCTGACCCCTAAGAAGCTTCAGTTTTTGGTTTGCTATCGATGTTAACTTTCCAAATGAGAGACTGAAGAATTTAAAAAAATATGAGAATATGTTTCTTCGACATAGTAATTGGAGTGCTTCACAGTGAAAGGGCTTTTGCCAAAATCAAATCTTAGAACATAATAATTTATTCAAGCTATCAAACAAAGCTGGATACCAGCAAAATGGTTAAAAATTCTTGAGACGAAATTGAGTAACTTCTCCTCTTATACATGCTGCATGTAGTTTTAAGAAACGGAAGTAAGAATGCATCCCCTTCATTTATGTATTTGGGGAAGGGGGTGCAGTGAGTTGGGGCCATGGTTGTGATTTTCAGAAGCTTTAGCATTATTAATGAATCCATCACCTATCCTTGACCATCACGTATCTTTTATATTTCTAGGATGCAGACAATAAGAACATTGTCAACTGTGATGAAAAGCTGAAACGCATCTTGTTGGGCAAGTCTCAGGTCGAACTTGTTGAGCTTCCCATGCTCATCAAGCTGCATTTTCCAAAGAAGCCAGAATGATAATTCCAAGTTCATTAAGGTTTATATCTGCTCTTGCTGTTCATCCTCTCATAATCAATTTCATATTATGTTTTTTTATGCACCTAAAGTTTTGACCCTTCCGTGCGTTATTGATTAACTGTTTGACTTCTAGGACGTGACTTCTCAGCTGGGCCTTGTGAGCAAAATATTCCGACTGTTTTGGACATGGATGGCAGCACGTCTTGTTTGATGGAGTTTAAACTATGAGTGAGTGACATTGGAGACACCTACTTGAGGTTGTGCCTACTTATTTTGGTAGAAGTTTCTGGATATTTTCTTCATTAGTTTTGGAACCCGTGTTTCTCATTTTATAATTTTAGAGGATTTGGAGTTCGTCCCTGATTGTGAGGATTTATGGTCCTCTTATGATTGTTTTTAAGGTTTACCTGTTTGATGTCTGAGCCAGGCTTTTATAGCACTTAATTAACAGAAAAATAGACGAGCAGCCATCGACACTGCTTTAATTTAAATTTAAATTTAAATTTTAACGTCAAACTTTTTGTAGGATCCATTAATACTAAGAACTTATTCACCTAAGAGTATCTTCCATGGGCTTTCTAAATTTGAAATGCTCTTTATTTTTTAGAGTTAGTCAATCAACCCTTAAAATTTCATTTCAATAGACTCTCTACTTTAACATTTTAATTTAGAATGCATTCAAAAAGTTTCAATTTTCAATGTTTTTACATTAGCTTTCTTTATTAAATATTTGATATAATTTGTCATTCACTTTTAAAAAAATAAATGTTAAATAAAAATAATGAAAGATAATAAATATTTTTATAAAAAAGTAAAATAAAGAGTCAAAAATAAAAAGTTTGTTGGAGTTTGTAAAAAAATTTACTCTTTAAATTTAAAGATACTCTCTATTATGTAAAATATGATTTTCAAATATAAAAAAGTTTATTGGAGATGCTCTAATCCTTAATTTTAACGGTTCAATAATGAGTTATTTAGTTTAAGGGTAAATATATTGATACCACAATTTTTAGTAATACACCACATTTTAAGCTTTTCTTATTTTTTATATTTATGTTGCCAAGGTTTTTTTTTTTTTCACCAACGCTCTAATTTTCACATCTTGTTTTAGAGAAGATTTTCATCCAAAATATTTATTATGAGGGTGAAAAAGATTTATTTATCCTACATATTTCTAAATAATTGAAATAAATAGCTAATACAAAAATAAAAAAAATATATATATATTTACATCTTTCAATGAACAGTAGCAGAATATTTGAATAGAAGTCGTGATTATAGACAAAATATGTTAATTAATTGAATGTTAGGAATAATAATACTATAGAAAAAAATATGAGGACAAAAGAGCAAAAGTAAGCAAATATTGAAGATTTTTCTTGCAAATAAAATGTGGTAAAGATATTAAAAAAAAAAATGTTCGGTGAATTTAACTATCCTTAGTGAGTGTAATGATGCATTAGGAATATGTGATATCAAAGATCTTTCTTGCAATTAAAATATAGTATAGACATAAAAAATGTTGTGTGAATTTAACTATCCCCACTTAATCCGCGAGATCGGATCAACGAATTAGGAAAACTTAATCGGAATTAAGTTGCAATAATCGATTTGTAGTTAAAAAATATCAAAAGAAAAATTACAAGAGTGCTCAGAAGCACCTTTTTCATCCGAAGATCAGACGGTTGTGGAGAACCCAATCACCCACCTTTAGCACAATATTTCATCACCGCAACCCTTGTATTATAATGCACCAGCCGGGAATCGAACCCAGGTCTGTACCGTGGCAGGATACTATTCTACCACTAGACCACTGGTGCTTTAATGCTGTTTGTTTAAATTAAAGCATATAAAACGGTTTGTACATATTCTCAACAACTCAGAAATCTCTGTAATCAAATAGTTCAACACTTTAAATTCCACACCATATATATAGACCACAATTAAACAAATATAAAATTTAATCAAGTAAATATTGAAAATCATTCAAATCTCTACTGAAACACAGATAGAACAGTCGTAATAGTGTAATTTGCTATTATAGCATTTGTCTTCTCAGTAGGGTGAAATGAATCCCAAAATACGTATTTATTTGCATCTCTACATGTAAATGGATTGTGTTCATTACACAAATAACTCATCTCAAACTCTCCCGTCCCGCAACATGCAAAAGCCTCGCTTTCGATTCCTGCAATTCATGTTCAAATTAATATCAATAACTCTGAGTCATATTTACTCATAACTTATTATAAGTAAGCAGGCAACTTACCAAATGATTCAGGCTTCTGAATAATCTCGTAAAGAATATCGTATGGGTTGGAAAACACCAATTGAATTTTATGAAGCTCCTTGTTAAGTGTCGAAACTAATGCTTGCAACTTCTTGTTGAAGTCCGTAGCCACATCGTTGTACTTTTGTATGCAATCTCTTCCAAATTCGTAATTTGTTGTTCTCTCAAGTGGCAAACAGCCCATTGGAGGAAGCCCTGTTAATGATATTTTTCGAGCTCCTAGTTTATATATCTGCGTGATGAAATTTCTTGCAATGCCTGTTAAGAAATTTTGGTATTCTTCAACTGTATATTGTAATTGTCTGTGTGGAAGCAAATAATAGTTTTCTAAGAAATCGTTTGTTCCCAAACTGATAATATAGAGGGCTTCTGATAAGATCTCGTCTGCCTTGTTCGTGCCTAGATAGCCCTTTAGTCGCCTTTGATATGCCTCGTAGTTTTCTAATTCCTTCCAAAGAGGCAATACATTCTGCAAATCAAATTGTACAAAAGTATCAATACAATGCTTTATGATACTGTTGGTAATTCCAAACTCTAATTCTATTTCACCAAGAGTATTCAATTTGTAGAAAGAAATAAAGATACTCAAAATTTATATCTGTTCTTCTCAAGGTGAGCCTATGTCCTCTTTCATCATTATAGTAATTCATTGTGACGAAAACAACCTATCTGCGAATCTCGTGCTTTTTATGTAAGCACCAACTTCTCGGATTTGTATTACCCCCGAGAATGTGTCCTCATGCATAGTTTTCTTTGCCTTTACTTTTACAAGGGAATTTCACACACCCTTCTCTACCTCTTTCTCTCTTTTATGGTGATTCAAAATCCTATTGACTATTTCCTACTTAACATCGACATATTAAGTGTGTTTAATGTATATTATTTAGAAAAAAATTGTTTTGAACAGTAATTGATGTAATATTGTGTGGTTGAAAATAAAAGAAAACTTTTGAACTAATGTGTAGAATATTTTAATATAAAAATGTGGTTAAAATTGAGTATTGTTGAAAAAATAGTTTTTTATGAATACCAAATAGGGGCTAATTCATAACGGCGTTTCTTATAGGTAAAGGTAGGAGAGTTAGGGCCTGATTGACATAACTTTTGAGCTTGTTTAGATAATTTTGTGAAAGTAATTGTTTCGTTGGAAGAACTTT
The DNA here is from genome assembly GCA_963555705.1 of Ligustrum vulgare. Classification (NCBI taxonomy): domain Eukaryota; kingdom Viridiplantae; phylum Streptophyta; class Magnoliopsida; order Lamiales; family Oleaceae; genus Ligustrum; species Ligustrum vulgare. The sequence goes on along the minus strand of OY743171.1, from coordinate 67,401,528 downwards.
TAGAATAAATGACTTCTTCTGGAAATTCTTTATTTTTTCCCCCTTGGAAATTATCCCAATTAGGCTGGAGTATGTACTGTGTTTATATCTTCGTTTAAACTCGTTGTTTAAACATGCAAAATATAATTAATGGTTATAAAAAAAAAAAAATCAAAAAAAAAAAATTGAGAAGGAGAAGAGTTTCGATTAGCTGAGCAATGAACCAAACAGAGTGAAGAGAAGGATCGAGAAGTGAGATATATTTATAGGACGCTAAAATCGAAATGCACGAGATACTTACAAGCACTCGAGACGTAAACTCGTCGTAACCAGTCCCAGCCGAAGCAAAGCAAACGCCTGTAGCAAAATCTTTTATACTGTAAGCTGGATCCAAATAAGCAGGGACAGTTTCTTTGACTCCAAACGCCTCAGATATGAAATCTGTCGGAAGCCGGCCATTGCAAAACCTTCCGGTGGGCTTGGCACCGTCAAAATCACGGCCATAAGGCTTGAAATTACTTTTCAGAACCGTCTCCAGATAATTATTGTTCCCGGAATCTACCGTGGAATCTCCAAACACTATAATTGATGTAACTTTTGCATCAATCCTGAGGGATATTTGTAGGTAGAACTGAGATATGATAAGGATCAGAGAAATGGAGAAAATATTTGCCATTTCCATCTGCAGGATTTCAGGCTGTTCAATGAAATATTTATAAATTTATTTTTTTAAATTGTGTCTCCATCTGTAGGGACAATCTTCAATATTTTTTTTTTGAGTTTTGATAGAACATTCAACCTCTCTCTCGTCTAAAAGTTTAAACATGGATCGAGAAAACTCCTAAAAAAAATTACGTTGGTTGAAGTTGAACAACAAACTCAAAATTGCAATTCTTAAACTGCTGTCATGTTTCTTATCCTCTTTATTTATTTCCACAGTAATTACTGACTGCAAACTGACGAATTTCTGCCGTTACTAGATAACATAAAAGGGACAGAAATTCTTAACTGAAAAAATAAAATAAATTTTTCATAAAAAATATTAATATCAGTGTCAACAATGAATATGCAATGTGGGCAGATAAAAATACATTTCAATTGTCACATCATTTATTTTCAAATGAATAATTTTCAGATAATAATTTCAGTTGTTGAAATCATATCGAAGCCATGATTTAATGCATGCAACTGGACGACAAACGTTGGGATCAAATTCAAACCAACATTAAATTGGTAGTTGATGCTAATTTTCAAGAGACTGTTTTCACATAATTGCGTACCAAAAACTCTTCAACCGCCTATAAATATTTAAGAGTTATATTATGGAAAAAATCTGTCACCCTACCTGTACAAATCATCCGTACAGGTAGTAGAGCTCTTATAAGTTATATTACACTACGGATGGCAAACGAGCTGGACAGTTCGAGAGTTAGCGAGTTCGGCTCGGCTCGTTAAAAAACGGACTTGGGCATGAACCGGACCAAAAATTTGGGTGTTGGACAGTTCGAGTTCAGCTCGTGAAGTTCATGGACCAGTTTGTGGACTAGTCCAACGGACTGCGAAATGGGTCGGCTCGTTTCCGTGTCTGCTTTTTTTTTTTTTTTTTTTCAATTGAACTTTATAAATACCTCATTTTTCATAAAATTTTACACAATTCTCTCAATTTTATCTACAAGAAATTACACTACTCTCTAGTTTATATTCTATCAATTCTCAAGTTCAACTATTCAAGTGATCAACTCTCAATTGCAATCTTCAACTTCAAGTGCTCTAAATATTTCATATTTTCATACAATATTCTATATTGTCTCAAATTTCATATTTCATTTTCATCTCAAAATTTTCAATTCAATTATTTCTTTAAAAAAAAAAAATTATATATGAGCTGACGGGCCGGCCCACGATCCCGCCCGTCTGGCCCACGAGCCGGCCCGTCCAACTTGTGGACTAACGTGCCAGACTTGGGCCTGCTTTGTGGGGGACGAGCATGCTCAGCCAGACTCGTCTCCCCACGAGCCGGCCCATTTCCGACTTGTGGACTAGACTTGGACTTCGGTCAAATGGGCTGAGCCGGCCTAGCTCGGCCCGTTTGACATCCCTAAATTATACTAGTATTTTCAACCGTACGATGCACAAGAATATAGTTGTGATAATGATTTCGATCAAAATTTATGAAAATATATTAACTATACAATCATGTCAAATAAAAACATAGTGCAATAATATTTTAACACAAAATATATATTATCGAATTCAAAACTTAGAAATAAAAGTAATCAAAATAGGAAATGCAACATTTACAAAACTAATAAAAAATAAGAAATTATGATCATTATAAGATTTTTTTTTTCCTTTTTAAAATTGTTTCTCTTTAAAAAAATAGTTTTATTTACTATTTATTTATTTGTTTGTTAAACTTTCTTTTTTAAAATAAGTTATTTTTATCTTTTTTTTTATATATATCAAATTATTTGAAATAAAATTAACAACCATAAATCTATATTTGCTTTGAATTTGTAGCGCCCCGAGTTCTAAATATCCGATTCACCACATCATCTTTTGGTCTAAACTTTAAAATAATATTTTAGCGGAAGAAATAACTGAAATTCATTTTTGGCAACATTAAATAAACTGTAATGGTCGATAAAGTTTAAAACTTTTATGAAACAATTCGAAATAATAAATCGATCCATTAATATTGTAAAACAATTGACAATGTCATAATTTCTCAAATAATTGAAATTCTCAAAATTATCTAATGTTTGGAAATACGGATCATTAAAATAAGATTTTCAACCATTTAGCGACTATCGCCACAATCATCTATCACTTGCCACCCTCTCCGAAATTTGCAAATGTTGTTAAAAATAGGCATGAGCATTTCATAGAAATACTCAGTAGACTCATCGCCAATTAATTAACCCACAATATAATTGAACACATAAATGCAGACTTTTTAGAAATCATAAGGCGTGGGTAGTTTCTTCTTGTACATTAAAGCACGTGGCTTCTCTTTGAAAAATCATAGGCTCTTTAAAATCATCGGATGTGGGTAGTCTCGTCTCGTGCACTTAAGGCACGTAAGTTATGCATAAAGTCATCATTTATCTTGCAAGATATTCTCTTCTTTCTTTCTCCTGCATAAAAGCATATAAGTTATGACAATCATAACAATATAAATATTTCCGAAGAAATACATTCTCGTCTCTTTTCATAAAAATGACTTTCACATAAGTCACATAACATATACATTCACATGCAATCATAATTTAAATCAATTAATAGGGGTGAGTCTACCTTAAATTCAACGAGTGCAAAGTCGAGCGGGAAAAGACTTCAATCCTTTAAATTTCCGTATGCCTCGTCTAGCCAATTGGAAAAGTAAGTTAAATTAGTCTTTTGAAATTTATAGTTTAAAATGATAAATTACAATTTGGGGACTGAAATTGATGATTTGAAAGTTTGAGGACTAAAATGAGTAATTTGAAAGTTGAGGGACTAAAATGAGTAATTTGAAGTTGATGGACTAAAATGAATACTTTTCAAAACTTTGGGTTGAAGCTCAAAATGGGTATTAAATTGGGGAATTGAAATAAGTGATTTTTGAAATGAAAGAACTGTTTAAAACGATTTAAAAACTAAAGGGACTGAAATGTTAAGTTTAAACTATAAGGACTGATTTTGAAACATTTTAAAACTTGGGGACTAAAGTGCAATTTATGAAAATCAAAATATAAAAATAAATCTTTACCCTCTCCTTCCCCATTTCAGCAGAGAAAAGAGAGAGAGGTGCGACGCGGCACCGGTGATGGTACCGCCGGCGCCATTCCGCCGGCAATTCCACGGCGGTATCACCGCCATCGTGTGGCGGTGACAAGGAGGAGCAAAAGGCCACGCTTTGGTGCAGATTGGGTGTGAAAAATAAAGTAAACCGAGGCTGAAACGCGATTTCTCCGGCGATAATTCCGGCAGTCGAGGTAGGTAGGTATCTGGGTACTTTGTTTCTTAGGTTTTGGGTTTGATTTTGGGGCTGGTAGATGGGGGATTCGGGGTTGGGCAGTGGAGGTGGTTGGTTCAAAAATGGGTGGTGATGGTGATGATAAAGGAGGTGGGGGTGGTGGTTCTTGCAGGTTGAGGTGGTGACGGTTTTGGCCGAGCAGTGGTGATGACTGGGTTGTAATATGTATTAGGAAGTGGTGGTGATGGACGTGAGTTGGAGGCGACGGTGCTGTGGGTGGTTTGTAGTTGAGTTGTCGTGAAAATGGGGTTTGATTGGAGGAACCAGAAGTGGCTTGGTTTTGTCGGAGGTTGGCCAAGACTGTGGAGGTGGTGGCTGCTCCATAGTGAAGATGGTGGTGATGGTTGCTAGGTTGTGCGATGAGTTGGTTGAGGGCTGTTCTTACCTTCCTGGACTGTGAATGGAGGTGTTGGGAAGAGGCTGCAATGGAGCTGAGCTGGTTGCTGGAATGAGACTTGAGGTGTGGCAGAGAGGGAGATGTTGGATGTGGAATGGTGTTGAGGAAGAGACGTCGGGATCAGATTTGATGAGTAGGAGGGGTTGGTGATGTAGAGCTAGGTATGGGATTGATGTGATAGGTGGGAATTGGTGGTGTGAAATCTTGACAAGCAATGCACGTAGTTCGAGGAAAATCGCACGCAAATTCAACTAGGTCGAAAAAATGAAACTGATAAAATGAGATTGATGTAATTTGGAATTTAAAACGATTTTGAAAATAATAATTTAAATAAATAAATAAAATAATAAAATTTTGGAAATTCGAAATTTAATTAAAATTAAATGGACTTTACATTTCTCGACTTAGCTAGACGAATACGTCGCGACGTTAACTTAAAAATGGGTGAGATCGCAGCGGCACAGTTTTTATAGTTTTAAAATAATTATTTAATTGCGTGGAAAATTCTTAGTCGCTACAGAATTGGTAAATAATATTGTTGTTATATTTTTTATTTATTTAATTTTACTCCAAATGAGTAAATATCCTTTTATTTGTAAAATAATTTTTTCTAAGAAAATTTTCTGATCATTGAAATAATTGTGTACTCAAAGTGTTTGACAAAATGCCTCAATGAGAAAATACTCCATGAGTGCTTTGTTATTCAATACCCATATATTGCTAATTACTTGTGGCTATCCAATTTCCATCATTGAGATTGTGTTATCAACATTTTAACCCATATATCACTTGCTCTATACATTGGGTAATTGTTGTTCATTCATTCCTTGCCACATTTGTGTTGTTGGGGGTTTTCATTTATCCACAATATCCACATTCAAGGTCATTCAAAGATTGAGTACAAGGTATTTGATAAATTGCCTCATTGAAATTTATACTCTTTGTACTTATTGCTCTATATCTATACCTTGTCTATTATTTGTGGTTTGTCAATCTCATTGCTAAATTTTGTATTCCTAACATCTTTCCCTACATATCAATTGTTCATTTTGATTATAGCAAGCACATAAACTCCATTTGCTATTGTATCTACTTGTTATAAATTCCTTCTTCCTTGTTTGTGATACTTGACTTCACAAGAATTATACTTTGTGGTTTAGTTGATTACCTTCCTTGGAGAACTTGAGAAAGGAGATTTTCAGTGGAAAAAGGAAAGAGTGGTGAGCTCAATAGAGGGTAAAAGCCAAAATTGAGAGAAACGCGAGAGAAATATTTTCTTGTGAGAACATTTTCACACTTGCACATCATGTCAAATTCCAATACTCAAACTCAAGATTTGAAGGAGATGTTACTCAATCTTTCAACCACCATGACTAGGCAAATGGAGAAAAGTGAGGGAGGGTTGGAAAGATTAGAAACAAGAAGGGAAGTACATCAACTAGAGAGGAAGAAAGAAGGGATAATCAAAGAAGGATGAGGGACAAATTTGGAAATAATGTGTATAGAGATGGGAGTAGGAAACAAATTGGGAGAATGGTGAGGGAAAATAGAAGAAGAGTGGATGGTCAATTGGGGGATGTGTTAGATAATGAAGGGAAAGTTGAAGAAGAATAGAGAATGGGTAGAAGAAGAAGAGAGTGGGTAGATAGGAGTGGAGATGTGATGGATGAGAAGGTTGATATTGAGAAAATGAAGACTCCATCATTCCGTAGGAGGGGGGGGGTGGAGAAAGTAGATGAGTAGTGAAGGAGATGAATGTTAGGCCACCAAAATATTTGGCCCATACTAATGAGATGGAGGAACACGGAGAGGATAATTTCTACACTGGTGCCTAGTGAGTAATAAATCATGTAGTCTCATGATAGATGGGGAGATTGTCACTAATTTGGTGAGTGTTAATAGAGTTGAGAAATATGGGGTTACAGTAATGAAGCATCCTAGTCCTTTTATATTGCAAAGGTTAAATCTCGATGGGGAAGTGAGCGTGAGTGAACAAGTTCTTCTTACCTTTTAGAACCTATAGTGACCAAGTAATACGTGATGTAGTTCCCATGCATTAGTACACACATAATTTTGGGGAGACTTTGGCAATATGAGCGAAATGTGAATCATGATAGAAGGAGGAATCTGTGTAGCTTCCAAATGGATGGAAAAAAGGTTGTGGTCCTATCTTTGAGCCCGGAAGAAGTATGCAATTACCAAATTAAGTTCAAGAAGGAATTTGAGGAAGAAAATGAGAAAAAGAAAATTCAATTGAAAAAATTGAAGAAAACAAAAATAAGTGCATGAGATTTGGGACCACGTCCCTAGAAAAAGGAAAGGCAATGAGGGTTGGAGCCACGACTTCAGAAAAAGGAGAGGTGAGAGATGAACCAAGGGTCGAGGATTCTACCTCAGAAAAAAGGTGAGGAAGTAATGAGTGCTACCAATAAATTTGACAGCAAAGATCACCCCAAAATGTTCTTTACTCTTGAATACTTTAACAATTCCCTCCCTAACTTGGTTACTTCTTTGTTGCAGGTGATCGTTAATCATACTTATCAAAAAAATAAGGAGCTCCAAAGGCATGCCATGTGGAAGAAATTCGTGGAAACATTTTCCTACAACAACGAGTACAACCGAGGTAAAGAAAATTGAATAACCAATGCAACATCTAGGAGGTATGCTCCTAACATTTCTTTGAATGCAAAGTTATTGTGCTTTGAATACATTAGAGGGTTGTATGATATTGATGTAGATTTGACAAGTGTGTTGTTGACTTGTGAAAATGTAACATGTGGTAAGGATCGTTGGCATGATGAGTGCTTAATTTGTAAATGCGACTTTTTGCATGTGTCAAATTGCATAAGTACCAAATCCTTTTGTGAAAATGTTGAATATAGTAGATTTCATGGGTATGATGAATTCCTATTTTGTGAGAATATGTTTGATGTGCCAATTTTCCTTATAAAGGAATTACTAGTTGGGGGAGTCTATGTGAGAAATTTATTGGAATATCTTGATGATAAAAAGACTTCGCTTCTAACATTTCTAAATGTCCACTCATTTTGTTTTGAACATGATAGGGACATCATGCTAGTCAACCAAAATTGCTTAACATTTTTGAATCATGTAATGAGAGAAAAATTGATGAAATCTATAAGCATGATAGTTATTTGTTTTGGGAGATTATATTATTTGTTCCTAAATGGCCCGTGCGCGAATTACAAGTGAGAAAGGGACATGTGGGGAGCTTGATGGGACATTTTAGGATTAAGGGCACCATAACTTTACTAGTTGAACATTCTCATTGGACCAAGATGAAAATCAATGTAGCATTTGCTCATAATCTTCATCAACACATCACTCACAACGGGGTTGACTATAAGGTTTGGCCTCGTAGCTCATGCACCCATTTGCACGTTCCTAGTAAATCTTGGGTTAATCATTTTATGGATTTTGTATTGGGTTTACTTAGACTAAAGAAAAGAAATTATGCTAATTTTGTGGATGTTCTTAGGAGTATTAAACTTCCACATTTTATTACATGTCATGAAACCAACATTGCTATCCGCATGATGAATCTTTTCTTTTGGGGAGTGGTGCATTTGCATAATAATGATGCTAATTTTGTGGTTGTTAAATTTGTTTGCAATGAAAGTGTTCATCCTATTAGCAAGTTTTCGCCACTTAAGGTTGCTTATGACTTTAGCCTATTAACTCTATTGAACTTTATACATATGTTTTTTAAAGAAAGAGTTGGTTTAGGTTAAGCCTTTGTTCGTAAATCGTGCTTTTCTGTTTGATAGTGCACTGTGTGTGTCTTCCTTGGTCTCCTTCTTCGTGACTCCCTATTTTTGGTCTTCTCTTTGTGGGTTGTTTGAGTCTCATTCTTCATTCCTTCGATTGGTTATTACCCGTACTTTCTTCGTGGTTGTACAAATCTCCAAAAGTGGTGTTGCATTTTGTGATTGTGAGTCGATTTTTTGAGCCAAAACAAAAGGGTAAAATCAAAATCAAATTTCTTTGTTATTTTAGTGTAAATATATTACCACTACACTTTTTATTTATTAGACCACATCATAAATACACCCCACTTAAAATACATTTATATATATATATATATATACATCACTATTAATTTACAATTATAACCCCAAATTAATTAAAATGTGAAGAAAAAAAAACTGGTGAAGAAAGAGTACACTGTACACCACATCTGTGTTGTCCCCGATGAAATCTCTGCAGACAATACAATTTGCTCGAGCAACTTGCCCATTGACTTTGGTTGCTACATCGGTGTGAGCAAAATATTTTCTTTATTCTCTATTGAATCTTCTCTTCTGGCAATGGCTTCCACTCGTGAGCACTACCGAGGAGTAAGGAAGTGCCCCTTGGAATGGTATGCGACGGAGATACGTGACCCGTGGAAGAAAATTCAGGTTCGGTTGGGCACTTTTGACACCCCTAAGGAAGCTGCAAGCTTATGACAGCGCTGCCAGGTCCCTCCGCGGTATCAAGGTGAAGACCAACTTTTCGACGCCGTTGCTTGGTCATCACTTGGATCTCAACCTTCCTTCTGATCACCGGTGGGTCTCTTCGTTAGGCACTCTAGTGATAAATTACTCTCTAGACTGGAGTGCTCAAAGATGTGAGTTTTCAGGCAGGAGATAATAACTTATCTCTAGTGGGCAACAACTGGCATGTAGCCACCTCTACTGGCCTCCGGTGGTGAAAGATGACGATCCTACGAAATATTTTGTGAATGAGAGACGAGGATTGCCCATTGACTTGATCGGAAAGAAGGTTTTGGGGGAGGATTTTGGTGTTCCTAATTCAGTTGAATTCTCTGTTGGTGATTTGTTCTGTGTTGATTGAACGCATAAACTATGATTGTGGTGTATGTAGGGATTATTTAAAAAAAAAAAAATACTATGTGAGAGAGAATTAAAAAGGTTATTTCTATAATTTCATTTATGTCTATTTTATAAATAAGAAAAATATATAAAAATGTGGTGTCAATAATAATTTTTGTGGTGGTAATACAACCACCCTTATTTTATTTATTGTTGATTTTCATATATTTGCTTAAATTCGATCTAACCATCGCATTTGTTATTATTGTAGGTTGGATTGAAGCGTATAGCTCTCTCTCTCTCTCTCTCTCTCTCTCTCTCTCTCTCTCTCTCTCTCTCTCTCTCTCTCTCTCTCAATGAAATGGAAGACAATACGTTATTAAGTTCCTGTTTAGTTCTGCAAAAAATTATATATTTAGTTGATTTTGATAAAATGTGTTTTCAAAAGTTAATTAAAGTTATGAACTTATGGATCTTAAGAAATATATGGTTAAATTTTAATTTTGAGTGTGATATAGATTTTTATCAAATTTTTAGCTAAATCTATGGGTACAGTCGGTGGACAAAATGATCAAACCAAACTAAATCAAGCGGTTCGATTCTATTCTAAAAAATAAAAAAATAAAAAAATTAATGATTTGGTTCTTAGCATAGAGAACCATTTGATTTGATTGTGGTTCAGATTCTAGTGTTAGAATCGAGAACAGAACCAAGAACGGAAGGTCAACCCCAATTTTTAGTCCATTTTTTAATAATTAGTCTATTAGTCTATTAAAAATAGTCTAAAACTCTATTAGCTCCTGTATTGATTTGTGAGCCCATATGTATAACTTAAGTTAATACCCAAAGTCAAAGAGTAAATCCCAACCCAATTCGACAATTCTCAGACCCCAAAACTCAATTTGCAAATTTCCTCTTTAACTCACACGATGTCACAACAAGGTGGGCAGAGTCAGATCTTCATCGTAATTTGTAACTGTAAGTCTGAACGGCCTTCATTTTTTATTCTCTACGTTTCGATGAGTCGGCGAGCTTCCTTTAGGCTTAGATTGTGGGTTTCTTCTTTTTTGATTTGGAATAACATGTTACTTTTTATAAACTTTTGTTTTATTAACTAAAAATTTTATTTTTTATTTGGTAATTACGTAGATGGATTTTAATGGAGAAGCTGATGTAAACAAATTTTAATTTTATTTATTGCTTATACAAATTCAAGTAATGATCTTAAAAACAAACCAAATTAAACCAAATCAAAATCAACGGATTGATTTTATATCTTTTTAAAAATCAATTGGTTCATTAATTAAAAAAAATTATTGGTTTATGATTCTATTTGATCCCTCTTGAATTCGTTCAATATTGTAACACCCGTGTTCTTCATGACATAAAGTTATGATGAGATCAGTTTCCATATTCGTTCGATCATTGATTGTTTAATAAGAGTCAAAATTCAACTACAATACAATTTGAGTCCAACTTCGCTGACCAATGCTTTCGGTGGGATCCCGTGAATGTTATTTTGACCAAATTACGTTCATTTTTCATCTAGGTGAAGATCATCACTCTGTCAACCATAAACATGAACATATTCTCAGTGTCATCTTCTGTAAATAGTCCCACAAACACGGGCAGAAGTGTTCTTTTGCATATAAATAAATTTATAAACAATACATTTTTTTTAAATCATTTTTTAACCACATATATTTTTACTATCTAATTTTCAACCACACATCTTACATAAAAAATATCAAGAAAAAAAAAAAGAAAAAAAAAAATCTGGCACACAGCATTCACAGTAAGAGTATTTTCAATGAGACAACATTGAGGCATAATGTCTACTTACTTTTTGGACAAATGACAAAAAATACTTATATTGCATAATTAATGTTAAACCTTAAAATAACACAGTTGTCCTTGAGCATCTTCAATGCTTCACACATTATTAAAAAAGGTGTAGCCTATACCCTGAGGGCCCGAACCGACCACGCCCAAGGTCATTGGTTCGGGAAGGTAAATCCAGGTTATGCCTCCAAGTAACCAGGGTGGAAGGGCTTATGGTAAGTATGAGCAAATCTTAATAACTCCCGTTTGCCACAAGGCCAATTCCACCTTGCGGGGAGTCGAACCAAGCACACAGCCGCGCTGAGCACTTACCACCCATCCCCTTTGCCACTTGGAGATATGCCCTGTGGGCAATGCTTCACACATTATTAATTGTCAACTGTGTGGAGACATACAAACAAAAATTTGTGGTACCCAATGTAATTTCTTCTCTCTCTTCCAGTCTCTCTCTCTCTCTCTATTTTTTCTCATATTCCCACTTCACATCCTCCACAATCCCATATCATGCTTCACATCTTTCACTTATTTTTTATTTTATTTGAATTTGTATCTATCTTTTTTTTTTTTTTTAACTTTTTTATTCTTCTTTTAACATCCATATTCTCTTCACAATTTAAAAATGATATTTCCCTCTCTTTTATTTTCCTAGAAAATTAATAATAATTTGTCACATTTGTATAATATTGAACATAGTATTGAAGAGTTTTTTTTGATAATGTCAATACCTTTACAATATTTACAAAAATAGACATTGTCCATTTGGGAATTTTCTAAAATATATATCATCCTGAAAACGACGACGTTTCTCCGGGACCCACACTAATATTTTGTTTATCAGTGTCCTTTCTTCTGCTCTTTCACTCTCACATCACATGGTCACAGTCCTTCCGACACACACTCTCAAGCAATTTAGATCTGTGTCTACGAATTTTCCCAAACCCGACCCGGTAAGCATTCTCTTTACTCGTTTGATTTTATAGAAAATTAGGAATATTAAAACATTCGTTTAAGGTCGTTTGCTGGCGATTTGTCTGATTTCAGTTCAATGTTTTTGGATTGAGATCTGAGTTCCAAAGTAAGTTTTATAGTTTTGTTGAAATAAATTTAGTGTAAGGTGGTTCTGGATTATTTACATTTGTGTGAAAATGAGGGGTTTTGTTTACTTGGAGTTCTTTTATTTTGGTTGAAATATTATATTTTAGTACTAAAAATAATTGACATTCTTATTATCTTCTTGTGCCCTTATTGGGTATGGCAAAGTTGCTCCAATGCCGTGTTAAAAGACATAGTTAATTGTTTCGTTACTCAAGGAGCTTATACTTCTGTCACGTTTGAACTTTAACAAGTTGCATTATATCACTAACCCAACTTCGGATGTGATCATGATTTACTCACGAAACTTTGGAATGCTTCTCATCGATCACTCAACTTTAGGACATTACACTTCATCATTCACTCAACTTTCGGTATTGTCATGAGTTATGCACTGAAATTCAGAATAAAAAGAATAAAAAAAGCATTACAATTTATAAGATCGTACATAGGTTTAGATTTCTTAAAATCGTTGATATGATTCAATAACGTATTGATTTGACCCTCACCGCTTCAATATTTTTTGATCCACTATTATTTCGCAAAATAGTCAAAATAAATAGAAGACCTTAAAGATTTTTTAAGTTAAAGTATTCAACTTGATAAATGACAAAAAATATTTTAATATCACTCATGACCAGGATAACGCTAGGTAATTTGGAATAAATAATAATAATAAGGGTGGTTATATTCACATAACATCATTTTATATCTACACGCTACACCACATTTCAATTTCAAGAAAGATTTCCAATGTTTGCTTACTTTTGCTCTTATGTCCTCAACTTTTTTCATTGCATTATTATTCCTAACTTTCAATTAAATCACCATTTCTGTTCAAATATAATCTGCTAACGTGCAGTGAAAAGATGTGCAAATATTGTATTTAACTTTTGTATTAGTTATTTATTTCGATTATTTAAAATCGCGAGAGATAAATAAGTTTTTCCTCCCTCGTAACAAATATTCAGGACTGAAATCGTCTCTATAGAGAAGATATGAAAATTAATAAAGGGTTGATGATAAAAAAATTATAAAAATTTTTGCAACATAAACGTAAAAATAAGGAAAGCTTTGGGATATTCATTGCAATTAAAATGTTGTGTGATTAACAAAAATTGTGATGTCAATATATTTATCCTAATTACAAATTGAATTGCGTACATAAGAATGTAAAAAGACTAACACGTCTTAAATTTTTTCGAGTAATATTATCGTATACAAATTGTTTAATAATATTTGATTTATAAGATGAAATGAACTATTAAATAAAATAAGCATTCTCAATATTGATGAGTAATCTGTGAAAATACCCAAGGTTGGATGGGTGAAGAAGTGCAATATCCTAAAATTGAGTGATTGATGGGAAGTTCTCGAAGTTTAGTGAGTACACAGTGACCACACCTAAAGTTGAGTGAGTAATATAGTGCAACGTGTTAAAGTTGAGTGACCACTCGGAAGTATTTTAAAGTTCAGTGATTAAAAGGTGAGAAATGTACGAGTTTGGTGAGTAATGAAACAAATAACTCTTTAAAGATGATTCTTTTTTCTTTTAGTTTAAGTTAGCTGGTTTAAGTGAAGACAAGGATGACGTCTGTATCTGTTTGCAAGATTTTTATGGCTCTAGACTTCGTGCTATTGAAGGAAAGTATAAAATTCACTGCTACTTGGCTAGTTTCATTTTTTCTTCCTGTACAAATAGATGAGTTTGGCCCTGGGCAACCTTCATCTCAAGTGTTCTTCTTCTTCTTCTTGATGTCTTGGAGAGAATCCTTATCTCAGGATTCATAATAACGTGGGTTTCTTCGTTTAGTCGATCTTGATTATGGGTGTTGCCAGTTTTTAATGCACTAGGCTATAGGTTTTTGGTTTGTTTATATCAGTAATGTTTCTCTGGAGTATATCATTGAGAGACATATCTCGTCGTTCATATAAAAGAGTGAGTTTCAATTTGGATGTTCTCTCAGGTTTGCTTGAAGCTATAGCTGATGGCAGCAGTGGATGCTGAAAAACCTCTCTCCGGACAAATTACTTGTGGTTCTTTACTACAGCAGTTGCAGGCAATCCATTATTGAATTTGAAGTCTTCTCACTGTTTGTATTGTGTTACCAGTACAGACCAGAAGTTGTAATTTTCTATTAAGCTGACAAAAAAGATTTTTTTGAATGCAGCAAATTTGGGATGAGGTTGGTGAGAGTGATGATGACCGAGACAAAATGCTCCTTCAGATAGAGCAAGAGTGCTTGGATGTGTACAAGAGAAAGGTTGATTACGCTGTGAAATCAAGGGCATTGCTTCTTCAGACGCTAGCAGATGCTCGAGTTGAACTCACCAATCTCCTGTCAGCACTTGGAGAGAAGAGTTATGTTGGAATAGTGAGTAATTTCCCCTAATGCATATGAGAACAAATTATGAAATTTGGAAGAGCTATAATGGCGAGCACTGTGAATGGATCAAAATAAAACTTGCTCAAGTTTGTTTCTGTAGATTGTAATTGTTTCTTATGGTGTCCTCATCTTTTGCAGCCTGAGAAGACTTCAGGATCTATCAAGGAACAGCTTGCAGCTATAGCACCTGCATTAGAAAAACTATGGAAACAGAAAGATAAGCGGATGAAAGAGTTTTCTGATGTCCAGTCTCAAATACAAAAGATATGTGCAGATATTGCTGGGGTTAGTGGGCAGGATGAGAGTACTGCAGTCGATGAGTCTGATCTATCCCTGAAAAAATTAGATGAATTTCATGGTCAGCTCCAAGACCTGCAAAAAGAAAAGGTGAAGCCTTTAATCTTGCTAGAAATCAGGCCCTACTGATGGTAGGCTGATTAGTAATTAACAAGATCATAATGGTTCATTCTACATAATTTTGCAGAGTGAGAGATTGCATAAGGTCCTTGAGTTTGTGAGCACTGTGCATGATCTTTGTGCCGTCCTTGGCTTGGACTTCTTCAGTACCGTCACTCAAGTTCATCCAAGTTTGAATGACTCTGCAGGTGTTCAGTCTAAAAGCATAAGCAATGACACACTAGCTAGATTGTCAGAGACCGTCTTATCACTAAAGGAAGATAAGAAGCAGAGGTTAAAGAAGGTAACTATAAGAGTATCAATCTGATTTAAATCTGAGAACTTGACATAATTTTTTTAGCACGTTAATACATTAATAAAAACTATGTTGTGTCGTGACTCCATTTTATAAGCACATTCTCCTACGCTATTAAAGTTCTAGGACCATATAAATCTATAGAACTGCTATATTCCAGTTAGGAATTCTTAGACCACCAGATTAAATGTATATTAACCAGTGTTTAGAAAACTGGACTAGACCGACCGATTCGACCGGAAAAACTGGGAACCGATTGGAAAACTGGTCCGGATCACCCTAAAAACCTGCCGGTTGACCCGGTTTTCGACCAGTTCAACCGGGAAAACAAGGAACCGGCCGGTTTTTTGACCCCCTTTTTTTTTTCGTTTTCTCTAATTGTTTTAAGCTACTTTTGTATACAATTTTATTTTTTTAAATGAGTAAATATTAGTTTATTTGTAAAATAACTTGGTTTTTAATTTTTTAAAAGATTTTGTGATTTTTGGAATAATTTTTGATGTTTTAATTGGAACCGGTTTGACCCCGGTTCGACCCGGTCGGACCTTTTGACCCTTGACCTGTTGTCTTTTCCTGTTCGAACCGGTTTCAGGTTTTCTAAATACTGATTTTAACTTAAGTTCTTCTTTTCATCCTACTAGTATCATAATTATTTCTTGGCAAAACAGAGACTAAGGCTTGCATACTCTGTCGAAATGGTCATCTCCGCGGATCTAAGAACTTTGTTATGACAATAATCTTTCTGTGCACAATAAACTATCCTTTGACTTGTTATTTATCTCTCTGCAGCTTCAAGACTTAGCAACTCAGCTCGTTGATCTCTGGAATTTGATGGACACCACCGAAGAAGAACGAAGCCTGTTTGATCATGTTACTTGTAACATTTCAGCTTCAGTGGATGAAGTTACAGTTCCTGGGGCTCTCACTCTGGAAATCATTGAGCAGGTACCTGTTATTAAAATTTAAATCTAAGCACCAGTTTGTTTTTGCTAAAAATCAGATTTTTAGTAGATTTTGATAAAAGTTATGAAATTTGTGGTTTAAAAGGCGATAAAAGTTTTTTGTTCCATATTCATGTCATCGTGTTGTTTAAAATTGATTGTTGACTTTGGCTTAGTTTTTTATCAACTTATTTAGCTAAACCAAACATGGGCAAAAATTGAGGGGCCGTTCTCTTTGTGTTTCGATTTTGAATTTTGAGTTTTGAATTTTGTTTTGAGTTTTGGATTTTGGTTGTTTATTTTGGGATTGCTGAAAACATGTTCTCTTTGAGATTTTGGAAAACTGTTTTCAAAAATGGAAAACTGGAAAATGCGTTTACTTTGTCTAATTTTCTGAAATTTTTTTTTGTTTATTTTTTTGATATTTTATATTTAAAAAATGGTTGATTTGTTGAATTACATTAAGTTTAATGTCAAAAAATCAGTAAGTTCTCTATTCAACAAACATTTGGTTATTCTAGCTACATGTAAAACTTGAAATCTAAAGTAATTAATATATATTAGTTCATATATTGGATAGTAGTTCAAATGTAACAACATCAAGCCATTGTGAATGAGCAGAATAAGCACAACTTTGTTACAAAAAAGTTAATTCAAGAAAAAAAATTATATTAATGCAATTAAACGCATCTCCTGGAATACTCATTCCACATTTGCGTAGCTATCTCATCTCTGACTTGTGCCATTTGACCTGTTTGACTAACATCAAATTGTATAGCATCTTGATCTTCACTGGACCCTGGGACTTCTGGGAATATCATGTTCTCTACTGAATACTCATTGAACAATCTATCGAGCGCATCCTCTTGGCGAATGAAATTATGTATCGCGCAGCATGCGGTTGGAATTTGTCTTTGCCTTGTAAGTGGGTAATTGGTAATATACTTCAAGATAGGAAATCTGGCCTTTAGAACTCCAATACAACGTTCAATAATGTTACGACATGAGGAGTGTCTGTAGTTGAAGAGCTCTTCCTTTCCACGCGGCCTTCCACGACCTACATAATCACGGAGATGGTATCTACGTCCACGATATGGAGCAAGAAAACCAGGCATATTAGGGTAGCCGGAATCCACCAGGTAAAATTGATCTATCACAAAAAAATTGAAATGATTAAATAGTACTTGACAAACGATTAAATATGTATGAAATTGACGAGAATATTATATCACACCTCCTCGAGGCATTGGAAAGTTGTTTGAAGGTCGTGTCACCGCATCAATGAAAACCCTCGAATCATTTGCAGTACCCTCCCATCCAGCATAAACGAAAGTAAACTTCATATCAAAATCACAAGTCAGCATCACATTTTGTGTGACATTGATTTTCCTCCCACGAAATGATGTCTGCCTCGAAGCTGGTGCATACGCTGCTACATGTGTTCCATCTATCGCACCTATGCAATATTTGAAGTATGGATATTTCTGCAAAATCCTCTCATGCACACTATTTCGGCTTATCGGACGTATTATCTCTGTTCCAAATGCACAAACAGCGCGCAACACACGCTTAAACCATTTATGAATTGTATTGTTAGAATGTTGGAATCTATCTCCTATGACACTAAACCGTGTTGTATGCCCCACAATCATAAGGAACATGGCAACACCCTCCTCGACGTCGACAGTAACCTTTTTACCGTCTTGTAACAACCCCCTCTACTTCAAAGCATCACAAAAATTTAAGAACACATGTTTTTGCATGCGAAAAATCTGATGACAAATATCTGGATGCCCATTTATGATTTCCATAATGTACATTTTACCAGTAAGCATAGATGTCCTACATGGTATCCTCTCTAGTAAAGTATTCTCACTCGCACAAAGTACGTTCAACATCATCAACTCCTCCATGATGACGTCAAAGTCATCTGTGAATATTTCATCATCCTCACTTGACTCAGATTCGTCGTTCAAAGACATCCTGTATAGCACATATAATTTCATTGATAGTGAGAAAGTCAGAGAAGGTGGAAAAAAAATAGTCAAATTAACATAGAATCAAACATAATACACGCTTCACATATAAAACCAAACGGTAACATCAAATACTACATAAAGAGAAAAATAGGGCTAGTCCAACATGAGTAAGCATTTTGAAGGAAAATAACAATCCAACAGTACCATCCAACAGTACATAAATATAAGCAAATAACAACAGTCCAAATAGTACTCTCCACTCCCAAACACTGAACTCAAACAAATTCCAATACTGGTCCCCTCCTACATGCCGGCATCTTCACAAATGACATTCTGAAATCTGGATCCTTAAATTTGGTTATAGCTTTAGCGTACATCTCATTGGAAACATCGTCCATATCATTGAGGATGTCAAGATAAGCTGAAGTAGAATAAAGATCGAGAGTAGATGCTTCACTGTCAGATGGAATCCTATATTTTCCTTGTAACTTTGCGAGCTTTTCTTGCAGATATAACTTCCGTAGTTCATTTTCTTCACTCCTCATGCTCATAGTAGAAGAAAATTGGGCCATGCATGCTTCAAGCTTATCAGACTTACTAGTCTTTGGTTCCTTCCGTCGTCGTCCACCACCACTTGTTCCAATCTCTTCACGTCGACGAGTCTTTCCAATGTCATCTATACCATCATCATTCGACATATGGACATGGACTCCTCCAGTCAAGAAAGCATCCTCCAAATCTCTTTCCTCATCTGATGTTGGAGGAAGTTGAGTGGATGCATTTCCTAAACCTCCAGTTGCTGTGGTCCCACTAAAAATTTCCCCAAGAATCTCATAATTCTGCATGAGCACAAATATTTTAAAATTTGTATCATATAAAAACACATGAAATAGTACTATTGCTAACATTTAAAGTTGTAATTAAAAAAAACTCACCGTGTAAAAATGTTGCCAAACTTCCTCAGCAGCAATAACTTGATTGGTATTTGGATCCCATGTTACCCCTGTATGTCCCAGCAGGTCGGAGAACATTCGATGAACAGACCGCAAGCGATTCCACTTACCCTTAAGTCTATCGATGCCATAATCCATTTTTGTTTTTTCAATCATAGCTTGATTGATTCTACCCCATTCATCTTTCGTGAAAGTGGATGTCTGTAGTACACCTGATTTCACACGATCATAAAGCATTCCGATGAAAGCATGCTCATTCTCATGCGACCATGCCATTGGTTCCTTTGTTTTACCTCTATGACCCCCCATTGTCTATGTTTGATGAGATTTGTAATCAAATGAAAAGATAATAAAAGAAATGAAGCATTAAAAAGATATTAAAAGATAATTGAATGGCAAAATAATATAATGACTTCAACTTTATAAATCGTCTCACATTGACTAAAAAATGGAAAAATAAAAACACACAATTTAAATAATGTAATACCTCAACATTTGAATTCCTACATGAACTCTCACAAGTACTTTAGGTGAAAAATTATGACTAATCCCATAAAAATTGAATTCTAAGAATTCCTCAAATTGTCACATGGGGAGTATTCTTTCTTTTTAATAATAAAAACACACAATTTAAATAATATAATACATCAAGATTTCAATTCCTACATCAACTTCCACAAACATGGAGAAGGAAGGAAATAAAGAACTAAAAAAAGGAAGATAAAACAGTGGTTATACCAAGAAGCCTGCAGTTTAACACATAAAAAGCGCCAACCTTACTTCAGTTTTCATTTAAACTTTTACTCCTAGCACATCTGCTTATAATGCCATTTGGAGAATATTATGAATGTCATATCCATAGAAAATAAATAGAAAAATATGGAAGCTTTGAATATAACATAGAAGATAATACTAGATTCACAAATAAATCATTCAAGTACCAACAAATGTGAAATAAGCCATAATGATACATCTGACTCCCTCAAACAGCTAAACATTTCTTATATGAACTAACCCAAATAATATTAGTTGTAGGATAACTAGTTCATTAATATAAGTTATGAAAGGCTAACAATTATAATAGTCATAGGCTCTTAGCACTTTTGCACCACGTCCAAGTTCTTTAAATTTTCACACAAGTTGATGGCACAACAGAGGTACTGGTAATAAATTACATAAAGAATGTAAATTTCACTTAAACTAAATAATCTCGAATGTAATAAGCTAGCGATCACTAGTAACATTTCCTGAATGTAAAAAGCACTCCTAAATTAATGACAAAACTATGACAGTAAAATAAAATAAAATAAACTTACCCAAGACCTAAGTTAGATTTCAAAAATCATATAACATCTCTGGCCACTTCATCTTTTTTGCATTTTCTCTGAGGCATTCAAACCCCTTTGTTGAGAGTATACACTCCACATAGTAGTGCGCCCCAGATACCAAATAATTGTATTTCTGAGTTGAAGCTACCTTCATTTGTTGGGTTTCTAGGTCGTAAAAAATCAGCATCTGAGTCCCATTATTACACAAATGTTCCCTTTTCCAGCATTTACAGGGTTAAGTCTATACCCAAAGTCAAGTTTAATAGTTTAATGCTATATATATATATATATAGCAGTGGCCCTATATATACATATATATCATCGAAGTGGAGCAGTGGCAGCCGGCCACTGCTCCGTGTATATATATATATATATATATAGATCTAGACTCAAATATGCTTCAAAATCAAAAAACTTCACAAGAAATTGGTAGATCTACAATGGACAAGGCACAATCAATTTCAACTGTAAATACAAGAAAAATGAGAGAAATGGAGATAACCTAAGACGTCGTCGGCAGTGGAGTTGTGGGTGTTCGAAAGAGGCGTCGCCGGTCGTCGGCAACGGAGCACAGGAAGACGAAGGCAGCTGGTAGGAGAACTTCACTTGTAGACGGCGGACGTTGCTGGAGATGGGTGAGCTGGAGAGAGAAATACCATTTTCCCTTGATTTGTTTGCTGAACGTGAATAGTGACTTTAATGTCCAAAACGCGCGTTTTGGACTTTTTAACCCAAAATGGCCAAAACGTGATAATTTTGTTTTGAGTTTTGTGTGTATTTTTTTTTTGTTTTGGAAAACGAATTTTTAGAAATGGACAAAGTGAACGCGTTTTGGATTTTTTCAAAAACTCAAAACTCAAAACGGGCTGAAAACAGCAAAGAGAACGGGGCCTGAGCATATGGTATATATCATTTACTGATTCAGCCAATTTTATTTTGTGCAGACCGAAGTGGAAGTTGAAAGGCTTGATCAGCTAAAAGCTAGCAGAATGAAGGAAATTGCTTTCAAGAAGCAGGCTGAGCTCGAGGAGATATTTGCCCATGCTCACGTTGAGATTGATACGGAGGCTGCTCGAGCTAAAATTTTGGAACTCATCGATTCTGGGAATATAGAGCCTGCAGATTTATTGACTGACATGGATAATCAGATAGTGAAAGCAAAAGAGGAGGCTCTGAGCAGAAAAGAAATATTGGATAAGGTCGAGAAGTGGATGTCAGCTTGTGAAGAAGAAAGCTGGCTTGAAGACTACAACAGGGTAATTGTGATTTTTATTTTGCCCCACCCCACCCCAAGCATCACCACCACCCCCAAAAAGGGCATCATTCACACACTTCATCCTTGCACTGGCCTCAGAATCTCCAAATCTTGAATCCATATTTTTTTTCCTAGTAGGAAATATTGTGCTCTCTGCCCTTGAATAAGATGCCATGCTTGTTTAAAAATTGATTGTCTACTCCAAATTGGAATGGGGTGACCGACCAGCGAACATTTTGCGTTATTTTGCCTCTGATTGTTCATTGGTTAAACAGGATGAGAACAGGTACAATGCTAGCAGAGGTGCACACTTGAATTTGAAGAGGGCTGAAAAGGCTCGAATCTTGGTTAACAAGATTCCAGGTACAGTACTGTACTATGAATCTATGATCTCCACTTTCAGATTGACTTGCGCAGTGGATAATATGTGGGGCTCTTTCACTGCATGTATTGTTGTTTTCTGGTAAAAATGTTGCTGAAACTAAAATCCTACACTGAAGTCTTACTTCAATATCAAAGAGCTAAATGATTTTTAGCCCCCCTTAATTTATTATATTAGGTTCCTTTTGCATGTGAATTAGACTATGCCTTTGATTGTAGATGTAATAGAACTTTAGACTGTTTTCAGGCTTACAACGCTACAAATGGAATTCTTAGTTAAGAATATGTTCTACATTACCACTAATTTTTAGGCTCATCATTTTATTATGTGTGGAAAAACTAAAACTGGTCTTACAACCATCCTTGTTGATTTTCTTTTCCATTGGATATGCAGCTCTTGTTGACTCGTTGGTGTCAAAAACCCGTACATGGGAACAAGAACATGGCATAACATTTGCTTATGATGCTGTTCCACTCCTTGCCATGCTAGACGAGTATGTAATGCTCAGACATGATCGGGAAGAGGATAAGAAGAGGATGAGGGTAAGTCAAATTTTCCCACGTATGAAAACTTGGAGTATGTTTGGCTAAGCTTAAAAAGTTAGCTTGTGATCAATTAAAAACAAGATCAATTAAAAACAAGAATTCAGCGTCAATAGATTCTGTATATGGTCTGTGGTGCAGGATCAGAAAAAGTTCCAGGAACAGTTGAGTAAAGAACCAGAAACTGTGTTTGGCTCAACACCAAGCCCAGCTAGACAGCCAAGTACCAAGAAGGTAGTAGGCCCACGAGCAAATGGGAGCACGAATGGGACTAATAACAGACGACTTTCTCTTAATGCCCATCAAAATGGTTCCAAATCCATTAACAGGGACAGGAAGAGAGACTCCACCCCAGCTGCTCCTGTGAACTATGTCGCCATGTCAAAAGAGGACGCATCGTCTCACATATCTGCCACAGAGCCTGTTCCTAGTACACCATAAGTATTTGAAACTAGTAGAATAGCTGCTCCTCTTTCATATATTTTATCGGAAATCAATCTTTGTTTGTTAACTAGAGCAGTTGCTGTAAGAGGATGTAATAAGTGTAATTTCAATGCTAGTGACTGAATTAGCTGTTTGTGTAATATTGGGGTATTGAGAAGTTCTCGAGTTTCTACTCACGTTGCTCGTCGTGCGTTTCTTTGAGATCTATTCATATATGTCGACAGGGGGTGGCAGCAATACCTGCCGAAAATTAGCAAAACCCAAACCTGTCCTGCAACACGTGAATTTCGGTTCAGGGCAGGTTGAGGGCAACATTGCAGCCCGTTATTTAATCATTTAGGATAGATTGGGGGTGGATTTGGGGCGGGACGGCCAAAATCTGTCCCGTCCTGAGACTTGCTTGGGTGTTTCCATCTTGGGGTTGAGATTTCTTGACCCCACTAGGGTTGGGGTCCCGTCGGATTAGGACGGGTCAAATTTTTTTAACATCTATAGATGTTGCACTATTCATTCTCATTCCACAGCTTTAAACGATTGCAATTCAAGTCTCAACATTTAAGGCTGCAAGGCACTTGCGCACGATAGTAGATAAGGCTGAACATTCTATCGAGCAATAAAAAGAGTGAATTTGTTCATCCATAAAAAAAGGTTATGATGATCTTCTTTCTTTCTGTAAGGGTAAAATATATGTATTAAAATTTGTAAAAATTGAAAAATTTTGTTTATATTATTCTAAACACCAAGAGCTTCGATATGAGTATAGTCTTGTTATATAACTTTTGTTATTTTTAAAAGTTATTTATTTTTAATAATAAGCTACTTAATTATCTATAAAATAAGTAACATTTAAAATAATAAAAATTATATATCAAGATTATACTTATATCGAAGCTCTCGATAAATAGAATAATAATATGGGCAGAAAAATTTTACATTTATTAATTTTATATACGTATATTTTACTCTCGCAAAAAATTCACTCTAATAAAAATAATTATTTGATAAACTCTTTTCTACACCGGGTTTGATTTTGTTAAAAATCGAATTTTTGTATATTTAAATTTAAATAAAAATTGAAAAAATATGGTTGAAAAAATAAAAATAAAAATGAGACTCCATAAAATCTATACAATATATAAAGGGATGATAGTTTATAGGTGTGAATGCAAAATTCATGAAACTGGTTTGACAAGTGTGAATGCAAATAAGGATAGTTAACAAGTGTAAATGCAAAATGTGTGTGTGTGTGTGTATATATATATATATTACAAAAATTATATATTATTACGAATATATAAAGTTTTTCTCTTCCCTTTAATATATAAAGAAAAATACTCCTGAAGAAATTATGCGTACATTTTTAACAATTTTTTAAGTTACAATTTTGATCTCAACTTAAAATTAACAAAAATTTTAGCTAAAAATTTAATAACTAATATTAATTTATTTTATAATATTTTAAGAAAATAACATAATATATTTTGTAAATCTCATACAAAAAAGTTAATTACATTACTGATATGGATGATGCGTTGATTGCATTTGATGACGCATTTAGTGCAATGGAAAATAAAATTGAAATTATTAAGGATGGTTAATTTTAATACTTAACAATTGTCTGTTTAACTAAATTTTGAGTTTCGTGAAAAAAAATTAATAATTAAAAGTTAGACCAATGTAGGTTAGCCCGATACACCCCTTACTAAATAGAACACTTGATTTCTAGTCTATAGGTGTGTTGGGTTGAGTTGAGATTTGGATCTTTTTGTATATATGTTCAAAAAATAATTAAAAATAAAAATAATTAAGTAATTTTCAATGATATTATGAATGACATGTTTTGCATCCAAAATTTCTATTAAAAAGGTGCTTATAGTTATTGTTGTTAATTAATAATCGGTTAATATCAATTGCTTTTTAAAAACGAAGCAACTTTAAACAGTGTGCAAATATCTTCTATTTTCGATAAAAATAATATCAATTTTTTTAAAGAATAATTTCATTTTATTGTGGAAAAATTAATAATTATTTATAATTTAAATAGATAAATTGACTTTTATTATTAAAAGAATCTATTATAATTTGAAGTAATTTTATTATTTGTAAAATTTTAATAATTATTTTAATATAATATTATTTTTTATGCATTTTGTATATGAAAAAAAATTATGTATAAGCTTTAAAATTCTTCAGATACTTATCGAAATCGATATTGTTAAATAGTAACTTCCGTGCATCGCACAGGAGAAATACTAGTTTAAGAAAAAAAAATATTATATGCGTCTCTTTCTCGCTATGATATATTGAAGGGTTATTAACGCAAAAGGTCCCTACCTTTGAATATTCTTGTGCAATTCATCCCAAAATTTGATTTTTTGGCATTTTCACCATCACCTTCACATTTCTTTGCCAAAAACGTTCCTGCCGTTAGATTCTATCCAAAGAACCGTTAGTTGACTCAAAAATTATAAGGTAATTGGCGCAATTGGTACTTACCTTTTACATTTCTTGTGGAATTCGTCCCAATGTTTGTTTTTTTTGGCAAATTCACCCTTATCTTTACCATTTTTTGTTAAAAACATCATTACCATCTAATTTCATTCAAAAATTCGTTAGTTGGTCCAAAAATCACCTATTGACTATTTTTATTTTTTTATTTTTTATAATTTTTTGGACTATTTTAATGAAGGGCAAACAAGTCATTTCCTATTATTTAATTTAAATGATGTAAAAGAAAGAATAAAATAAAAAAAAATATTTGTTACTGTTCATCTTCTTCCTAATCTCATTCTCACACGTTCAGTTCAATTAAACCCTCTTTATTTTTTTCTAATTGCTGTAATTGCGCCCGGGACATCTTTTTAGTGTTAAGGTAGGAAATGATTCAGATTGGTATTGTAGAAAACAACCATTTTTGGGCATTTAATTTATTGCTGGAGATGGTGGAAATTTAGGGTTTCATATGTTTAGGTCTGAAATTGACGCAAAGAAAATGATAGGCTGGAGAGAGAGACAATTATGGTTCCGTCTATGATCTACATCCGGATGCCCCGAGCACAGTTACATCAATTGAAAAAATAAAGAGGGTTTAATTGAACTGAACAAGTGGGAATGTGGTTGCGAAGAAGATGAACATTAATAAATATTTTTTTTGTTTATTTTGCTTTTTTTTTTTTTACATCATTTTAAATTAAATAATATGAGATGACTTGTTTGCCCTTCATTAAAATAGTCAAAAAATTATCAAAAAAAAAAGTCAATAGGTGATTGATGCGAACCCCTTTGGTGATTAAACCAAAAATTCCCACAACAATAATGTATCAACCCAAGAAAGTTAAAATAGGTAAAAAAATGAGAAATCTTGACCCAAGTTTAACCTAACCAAAATTCTAAGGAAAGTTAACCCTAACCCAATGGAGAGATTAAGACAAATATCAAGACTTGTGGAATAAATATCAACAAATACACAAGAACAAACCCTCAATATATAAGTTGAAATAAATTCTAAGAAAATGTTACAAGATAAAGAAATGATTTTTACCTCTCAAAACTCTCAAGGAGTGCTCTTCAATCTTCAAAAACTAACTAGGGTTTTAGGCTTTACAAGAAGATATACAAATTGAAAGAAAAGAAAGTTTGCAAAATTGCACAAAAAACTCCGCTATTCTATTCTGGGGACTTTCGGTCGACCGAACTGGTCGACCGAAACTATTTCGGTCACCTGGTCGACCGAATTGGCAGTTTTGGTTGTACAAAGGTCGGCCGATCCTTCCTGAAGCTATGCCTCAAAATCTTGCAGAGTTTCGGTCGACCGGAGGACATTTCGGTCGACCGAAATGTCCTGAACTTCAAAACTTAGGCAATTGACCTCGATATTGCTCTCTTCCATGTGGACTTGATTTCGGAGCTTGAAAATGAGTCCCGCCATCGACTCTTGGACCTCTTTAGCCTTGGATCTTGTCATGGGCCCCACCGGTATTCTGATAAATGGTTGACCTGTTTGACTTTGACTCGAATGACTCCCTGGATTCTCATCATCCCCTCCCTCTTGAAAAGGATTCGACCTCGAATCTTCACCTGCATCAAAAGGGGATAAGTCAGAGACGTTGAAAGAAGCCGATACATTGTACTCACCAGGAAGGTCAAGCTTGTAGGCATTGTCATTGATTTTCTCTAGGATTTGGAAGGGGCCATCACCACGTGATTGTAGTTTTGATTTTCTTTGATTCGGGAACCGCTCATTCCTCAAATGCAACCATACCCAATCACCGACCTCAAATGTCATTCGTTTTCTACCTTTGTTGGCACTGGAGGCATACTGTTCATTCTTCTTCTCGATTTGGAGCTTGACTTTCTCGTGGAGAGATTTTACCAACTCCGCCTTTCTTTTCCCATCTAAACTACATCGTTCATCAATAGGTAACGGAATCAAATCCAAAGGAGTTAGAGGGTTAAAACCATAAACAATCTCGAATGGAGAAAAAGAAGTAGTAAAATGAACACTTCGATTATATGCAAATTCAACAAAAGGTAAACATTCTTCCCAATTAAAGGGTTGCACTTAAGGACGGTGCGAAGAAGTTGTGTTAAAGTTCTATTAACCACCTCATTTTGGCCATCGGTTTGGGGATGAAAAGTTGTTGAAAACAAAAGTTTAGTTCCCAATTTCCCCCACATGACCTTCCAAAAGTGGCTAAGGAATTTAACGTCCCTATCCGACACAATGCTCCTAGGAACCCCATGGAGTCGCACTATCTCCCTAAAGAATAGGTCGGCTATATGAATGGCATCATCGGTTTTATGACAAGCAAGGAAATGCGCCATTTTACTAAATCTATCTACAACCACGAAGATGGAATCACTACCTTTCTTTGACCTAGGAAATCCTAAAATGAAGTCCATAGAAATTTCCGTCCAAGGTTCACTAGGGACAGGTAGGGGTGTATATAATCCATGCGGTTCTACCTTGGATTTGACCTTCCTACAAGTTATGCACCTCGAACAAATTCTCCCAACATCTCTGCTCATTTTAGGCCAAAAGAAATGTTCTTGTAAGATTTCCAAGGTTCTCCTTACCCCAAAGTGACCCATTAATCCCCCGCCATGGGCCTCCCTTACCATCAACTCCCTCAATGAGCAATTTGGCACACAAAGTTTACCTTCTCGAAACAAAAACCCCTCATGCCTATAATACTTACCAAATCCAACCCTCTCACATGATATAAATATACTAGCAAATTCCGCATCATGCGCATACAAGTCCTTAATGCTCTCAAAACCCAACAATTTAGCACTCAAGGTAGTAATAAGAGCATACCTTCGAGAAAGGGCGTCGGCTACCACATTTTCCTTACCTTGTTTGTATTTGATGACATAGGGAAAAGTTTTCACGTACTCCACCCATTTGGCATGCCTCTTGCTCAACTTCCCTTGTCCCTTCAAATGCTTCAATGACTCATGGTCGGTGTGGATGACGAACTCTCTAGGCCACAAGTAGTGGTGCCATGTCTCTAACGATCTCACCAACGCATAGAGCTCCTTGTCATAGGTGGGGTAGTTCAGGGCGGCTCCACTGAGCTTCTCGCTAAAGTAGGCAATCGGCATTTTCTCCTGCATCAAAACTGCTCCAATACCTGTGCCTGAAGCATCACATTCAATCTCAAAAGTTTTATCAAAATTAGGCAAGGATAAAACCGGGGCGGTGCACAATTTGTTCTTTATTTCATTAAAAGCCTTTTCTTGCGCCTCCCCCCATTTAAACCCAACATACTTTTTGACAACCTCGGTAAGCGGTGAAGCTAGTGTGCTAAAATCCTTGACAAAACGACGGTAAAAACTAGCTAAACCGTGGAAGCTTCTTACCTCGGTGACACTTGTGGGAGTGGGCCAATCCTTAATGGCTTTGATCTTCTCCTCATCGACCTCTATTCCCTTAGTACTAACTACAAATCCAAGAAAGACCACACTCACCATGCAAAAATTACACTTATTGAGGTTAGCATACAATTGTTCTTGTTTCAAAACCACAAGTACACTTCTCAAGTGTTCAATGTGCTCATTCAAATTTTTGCTATAAATCAAAATATCATCGAAGTAAACTACCACAAATTTGCCAATGAATGCACGCAAAACATGGTTCATTAATCTCATGAAAGTGCTCGGTGCATTAGTGAGACCGAAGGGCATAACCAACCACTCATATAAACCATATTTAGTTTTAAAAGCGATTTTCCATTCATCTCATTCTCTCATCCTAATTTGGTGGTATCCACTTCTCAAATCGATTTTACTAAAAATGCAAGAACCATGCAACTCATCTAGCATATCATCTAACCTAGGAATGGGGTGTCGATACTTTACCGTTATGTTGTTAATGGCTCGGCAATCGACGCACATTCTAAAGGTTCCATCCTTCTTGGGCACAAGTAGCACGGGAACGGCACAAGGACTCATGCTTTCACGAACATATCATTTACTCATCAACTTGTTTTTGGAGTTCCTTGGTCTCCTCCGGGTTGCTTCGGTATGCCGGTCTATTTGGAATGACGGCTCTGGGGATGAAATCAATTTGATGCTCGATGCCTCTAATGGGTGGAAGCCCACTAGGCATCTCCTCCGGGAAGACATCCTCGAACTCCTGCAACAAAGAAGTAGCTAAAGTGGGGAGGGAAGTGTGAGGGTCGTCAAGTGTAAGGAGGGACTCCTTATACACCATCAAAAGAATAGAATGATTTTCTTTTAAAGCTCTCTCCACATCACCTTTACTCGCATAAAAATTCATTCTTTTCTCAATCTCTTTTGCTCTTTTTCTTTTTTCTTGCGTCCCCTCATTTTTTTTCTCACTATTTTTTTCCCCTCTTTTTTTTTTCACTTTCCTTTTGTCCCTCACTCAACTCCATCTTTTTCTTTCTTCTTTCTTTTTCCTCCTCCTCCTCCTTCTTGAGTTTCAATTGGTCCTTGTAAACTTCTTCTGCACTCAAAGGTAGGAGTGTCACGGGTTTTCCGTTCATTTGGAAACTATACCGATTTTTCCTACCATCATGCAATACCCTCATATCATATTGCCATGGTCTCCCCAATAATATATGTGTAGCTTGCATGGGCACCACATCACATAGTACTTGATCCTCATAGGTCCCTATGTTGAAAATAAGTAGTACTTGCTTGCTTACTTTCAACTCACCATAATCACTCAACCATTGCAACTTATAAGGATTAGGATGTGGCATTAAAGGTAATCCCAACCTCTCGACCATACTAGTGCTAACTACATTGGTGCAACTTCCCCCATCAATGATGAGATTACACGCTTTGTCCTTCACAAGACACCTAGTATGGAAGATATTATCCCTTTGCTTAGCCGCATCATCAACCTTAGCTTGGGTGTTGAGAGACCTAATGGTGACTAAAGACTTGGGTGGACTAACAATTCCCTCCACCTCTTCTTCCTCGTCATCACTATCTCCTCTACATGGCACCCCCTCTTCGTCCTCTTCATCTTCCGAGTACCACTCCCCATTTTTGATAATCATCACCTTATTGTTAGGGCACTCTCGAGCATAATGCCCCCGCTCTCTACACTTGAAGCATTCTATATCCCGACTCCTAGAAGTGGTAGGAACAACCTTTGGTTTATCCCTGACGAAGCCAACTTCCTTTCCCTTGGAGGTTTCAATATTGTCCTTAAGTGGTGCCTTATCAACCCTTTCACTCCCCCACTTAGACTTCCAATTGGAACTAGGACCCCCCAAGAATTTTTCTTGTCCCTTTCTTTTAAATTGCTCCTTCTTCTTCAATTGAGCCTCCACTTTAATAGCCATGTGGACCAACTCCTCCATCTCCACATAATGGTGTAATTCAACCACATTGGCTATCTCCCTATTCAACCCACTCATAAAACGAGCCATAGTGGCTTCTCTATCCTCCTCTATGTAAGCCCTCATCAAAGCTTTCTCCAACTCCTTATAATAATCTTCAACACCCTTTGTTCCTTGAGTAAGGGTTTATAGTCTTTGATAGAGCCCCCTATAGTAGTGACTTGGTACAAATCTTTTTCTCATAAGGCTCTTCAACTCATCCCAAGTATCCACACTACCCTCGAAATTCCTTCTCCTAGTGAGTAATAAATTATCCCACCAAGCTAAGGCATAGTCGGTAAACTTCACTACCGCTAACTTAACCTTTTTATCCTCGGAGTACCTATGACATTCAAAAATCAATTCCATCTTCCTCTCCCATTCTAAATAGGCATCCGGATCACTCTTCCCATGGAAAGAAGGAATTTTCATCTTAATACTACCAAGATTACCATCCACTCCATCCCTACCCCTAGGGTTCCTCCCATGTCCTCGACCTACTCCCATCACATTCCTACCTCCTCTAGTCCTACCCATGTTCCAATTTTGGTCACTATCCCCTTCACTCTCCAATTCATCATCATCAACATCATCATCCTCATACTCATCTCTAGGCCTTCTCCTATCACCCCTCCTAACATTATCATCCCTTGGAGGTGGAACTTCCCTCCTAGTCTCCAACCTTGCTAATCTACCCTCCAACCTTCCCCCCATGTCCGCCATAGTAACCGTGAGAGCTTGTATCATATCCCTCAACTCTTGAGTTTGTGCATTAGAATCTTGTCCACTGGAAGTATGTGCATTAGCCATGGAGTGTAAGTGTGCAAGTGTCCTCACAAAAAAAATTTCACTCGTGTTTCACTCAATTAGGCTTTTTCCCTCTAATGAACTCACCACTCTTGCCTTTTACCACTCCTCACTTTCTTACCCAAACTTTCCAAGGAACGTAATTCAACTAAATTGAGAATTCAACTCTTGTGTAGCACAATTTCCACAAATAACAAAGGAAGCAAAGGGAAGGATTGACACAATAGCAAGTAAAATTTAGTTGCTTGCCATTATACAAGGAAGTAAGGATTTGAAATTGATCAATGATTTTCAAGGGTATAGACACAATAACTCGATGTAAGACACAAGGAATTCAAATATGAATGTGTTTGGTAATTGAAATGTAGGATTCAATATGGAAACACTCTTTGAAACATTTTGTCAAACACTTAGAATGCAACTTGAATAGTTTGGAATTTTCAAGTGTTTGTTCAAATGTATCCCCAAGAAACTTTCAAATTGATGATAACAACAATGCCCACTATGTAGGAATCATGAAATATTCATGGGCAACTAATTTCCCCCAATTTTTTTTGTAATTTTCGTTTTTTTTTTTTTGACTATCAAGAACAACAACAATAAATGTAAAGATAGGATTACCAATTTTAGAGCCAAGCTCTGATACCAAATGATGCGAACCCCTTTGGTGATTAAACCAAAAATTCCCACAACAATAATGTATCAACCCAAGAAAGCTAAAATAGGTAAAAAAAAAATGAGAAATCTTGACCCAAGTTTAACCTAACCAAAATTCTAAGGAAAGTTAACCCTAGCCCAATGGAGAGATTAAGACAAATACCAAGACTTGTGGAATAAATATCAACAAATACACAAGAACAAACCCTCAATATATAAGTTGAAATAAATTCTAAGAAAATGTTACAAGATAAAGAAATGATTTTTACCTCTCAAAACTCTCAAGGAGTGCTCTTCAATCTTCAAAAACTAAATAGGGTTTGAGGCTTTACAAGAAGATATACAAATTGAAAGAAAAGAAACTTTGCAAAATTGCACAAAAAACCCCGCTATTCTATTCTGGGGACTTTCGGTCGACCGAACTGGTCGACCGAATTGGAAGTTTCGGTTGTACAAATGTCGGCCGATCCTGCCTGAAGCTATGCCTCAAAATCTTGCAGAGTTTCGGTCGACCGAAATGTCCTGAACTTCAAAACTTAGGCAATTGACCTCGATAATGCTCTTTTCCATGTGGACTTGATTTCGGAGCTTAAAAATGAGTCCTGCCATTGACTCTTGGACCTCTTTAGCCTTGGATCTTGTCATGGGCCCCACCGGTATTCTGATAAATGGTTAACCTGTTTGACTTTGACTCGAATGACTCCCTGGATTCTCATCAGTGATTTTTGGATCAACTAACGAATTTTTGGATGAAATTAGATGGTAATGATGTTTTTAGCAAAAAATGGTAAAGATAAGGATGAATTTGCCAAAAAAAAAAAAACATTTGGACGAATTCCACAAGAAATATGAAATGTATGGACCAATTGCGCCAATTACCTTATAATTTTTGAGTTAACTAAGGCCCTGTTTGATTACACAAAATTTTCCATGGAAAATGGAATATGTTTTCCAATTCCCACTTTTGATTTGTTTGTTTGACAAAATTTTCCATGTAAAACTTTTTTCCGCGGACCCCACTTTTCCTTCCATTTTCCTTGATTTGGTGGAAAAGATTTTCTTTGGGTTTTGGTGGAAAAATGTTTTCCATGATAGATGGAAAATGATTTTGGACACGTTTAATTAATTTTGTTGTTGTTAATTGACTTATTTTCTTTCCAAAAAATAACATTATCATCATCAAGTACAAATATATTTAAAAAGTAAAATTTTTTTTTTTTTTGATTAAAATAGCAAAAAATTACTTTATTTTCCATGGAAAATAATGTCAATCAAACAACAAAAGTTGGAAAATTCCCTACTTTTTCCACCTAGAAAATTAAATCAATCAAACACATTAAACTTCTAATTCCCAGTAATTCAATTACCTAGAATTCAATTCCCTGGAATTCATTTTCTTTCCACCCAAATTCCACCATCGCTATCAAACGGACCCTAACGGTTCTTTGAATGTAATCTAATGACAGGGACGTTTTGGTAAAGAAATGTGAAGGTGAAGATAAAAATGTCAAAAAATCAAACTTTGTGACGAATTGGACAAGAGTGCTCAAAGGTAGAGAACCTTTTGCACCAAATACGCTATATTGAATACAAGGCTGGAGTTCAACCTTTTTATTTTTATTAATCACTGGCCAGCCCCGCGGGCCATTCTCAGACGGCGCGATGGCTGCTGCTGACAATGAACCAGCAAGACTCCTTCTTTTACCTTACCTTCAAAGAGCCGATGAGTTGCAGAAACACGAACCCCTTGTCGCTTACTACTGTAATACCCTATTTCCCTCCCAGTCTTTACGTTAAACCTTAAAAATTAAGAAACTTAAAAAAAAGTTAACCCTAATTTTGGGAGATACTGGCGTGATTGAAAATCGTGGATTTCATTTATTATGTGATTGGATTGTATTGAGGAAGGATTTTGACAGGTCGATTGTATGCGATGGAACGAGGTTTGAAGATTCCTCAGAGCGATCGTACCAAAACCACCAACGCCATCCTTGTTTCCCTCATGAAACAACTTGAGAAGGTCTTTTTTCTTTTCTTTTTATTTTTTGACGTCTAAATGATTCATTTTGACTGCCTGTTGATTAATTTTTTATAATTAGGAGTAAGTAAAAATCAAACTCTAACATAAGTTTATGATTTGACATGACTCTCTTCTTGGTAAGGTTTGGACTTATGGCATGGTATATGTGGAGTGCAAACCTATTGCGCTTGGTTGCATATATTGTGTATAGACATTAAGTATGTGTTTGGAAAAAACTTTAAGATGGTTTATAAACTTGTTTATAAATCACACAAATTCCCAAACCACTTTATAACCATACACATTTTCT
Source organism: Ligustrum vulgare (assembly GCA_963555705.1). Lineage (NCBI taxonomy): Eukaryota > Viridiplantae > Streptophyta > Magnoliopsida > Lamiales > Oleaceae > Ligustrum > Ligustrum vulgare. Next base: position 67,366,792 of record OY743171.1, on the reverse strand, counting down.
TTCTTCAATTTTCAATCACGGCTTTTTACATCAAAAAATAAATAAATAAATGTTACCAAATAGATGCAAATTATTAGATTTGTTTAATTTGCATTGGGTTTAATGATTATTGCCTCCATTCTTTAACACAATCATTACAATTATTAAACAAATTTATAAACAACAAAATTTCTCAAATTACTTTTTTAATCACACATTTTATCAGTTCACTTTTCAACCACACATTTTACCTCAAAAATATAAATAAATAAATTTATAATTGCTATTGTGTTATCAAAGAGAGCCACCTTTTCTCAGAGTTCATATTTGCTAACTCATTATTTCTATGCAATTCTTCTGATTTTAGTGTGGACATATTTTATGGATATAATCTTTTTTTCCAAAGCAAATGGTTTAAAATTTAAATTTATTGGTGATATACAGTGATGCAGCAATAACATCATTGAAAAATTACCTTTCCGTTCTCTCAGTGTTTTTTTTTTTTTTTTCAGGATAAGAAGTCATTGACGTTAGGGCCCAATGACTATCTGCATTTGGAGGGCTTTGCCTTGAATGTCTTTGCAAACGCAGATAAGCAAGATCGAGCTGGGCGAGCTGATTTGTATGAGAAGTTTCCTAACTTCTTAAGCATTTATGTTTTGAGTTATTTTTTTCTTGTGATGTCATGGTATTTTGTGCTACCTTAATTTTGACCATGTAACACCATGCTTGCTTAATGTGGGCTGGGAGTAGAACTGAAAATAATAATTCTAGGTACTAAGCTTTTTAGTGCCCATTCCTATACTACATTAAAATGTGGGAAAACAGTGACAAAACCTTAATAAGATTAGAGTGAAAGATATGTAGATCAAGAAAAGAGGTGCTTTATTGTAACTTGTAAGCTACAAGTAAAATTATTTTTTCTAACTTTCTACTGATTATCCGTTCTTATTCTTCCTCGCCTCCCATTCCCCTTTGATATATTATATCAAATAAGCTTGAATAGATATTCAAAAAATAGAAATAAAAAATAAAAAAATAAAGGTTGAGAAGAAGATGTATTTCTACCAGGGAAGAACTGGACTTCCGTTTCTCTCTCCTTACCTACATGAAAAACACTGGCTAAATGTTGTGCTCTGCCCTTCAAAATTGTGGTCTGCAATGTTAGATATGCTGTGTAAGTCATATATATGATACCCTGAGATCCAGCATATTAGTGATATATTTTAATAGGACTTCCATGAAAAGATTAATTTAAAATTTGTTTACAAACATTGATTGATATAAAACCATGAAATGTCATATAGTTCCTGGGTTTAACATACGATATAAATGCACACAACTTGTAATGCAGCAGCGAGTGGAGAGCACATTGACAAGAATTATTGTACCTAGACCCAAGTCACAGTTTCTAGTATTTAAGTTGTAATCAAGGCTAGATCAATTATGTCTTTATTATGCCCCCAAATATTTTTCTTCCCCATCTGTTTCACAAAAGTAAGGTTTTATGTGCAGGGTTAGAATTCAATATTTCAAAATGAGTGGATGTGGATTGAATGCATACTTAGATACACACATATAGAGATTGGAAACATATTATTTTGATCCACTCCTTGATCCTTTCAGCTTCTGATTGCATTTGGTTCTTGCAGGACTACTGCAAAAACTTTTTATGCAGCTAGCATTTTCTTCGAAATTATCAATCAGTTTGGTGAACTTCAGCCTGATGTAAGTTTATGACACCATATCAATATCAAGAGAGAGAGAGAGAGTTCGTTGCCACTCTCTGCACTAACTGCACACTCTCTTTTCTTTTTCTCCTTTTTGTTTATTATATTATGGGACATCCAATGTTAATTAAAATTATTCTGTTGTTGATCATTTGTCATTGTTTCCAGTCTTTCAAATAACCTGTTATACAGCTTGAGCAGAAACAGAAGTATGCAGCGTGGAAAGCAGCAGATATTAGGAAAGCTATAAAAGAAGGGAGAAAGCCTGTACCAGGCCCTCCTGGGGGTGATAAAGATCTATCGGTGCCAATGCCATCAAGGACATCAATTGGTGAACATGTAACTTCTATACCCTATGAGTTGCTACACTTAATTCATTGAATGAGTTGACTATTACTTCTATGAAGTGGGGTCCGGTGTATATAATTTCCTCACTGAAAGCTTAAAGTAAAACTGGAATCATGGAGCTAACGAGTGGGAATCTCTTATTTTACGATATTTGAAAATGCTAATAGCTGGAATGCTTTGTTAAGTTAACCCAATCAATGAGTTGGAAATGTGTTATGATAGTTGAGGTAAACTAGGAAGTGCTTATGCCTTTTGTTTGCATTTCCAATGACATGGTGTATGAGTTCAAGTGTCCGATACTCGGAAATCTGGTATGGAATCAAAATAATATTTAATCTTTTGTGCTCAGGCCTGCAAAATTTTTGTTTTCTTCTTAGTTTGGCTGTGTAATAGAAGTTATTGTTTCTTGATTTTCTGCTTATTATTAAATGATGACTTGGTGCAATGTAGGTTCTTATATTTTCTCAACAAATGCCTTTTGTGTGGAAAATATAATTCTAATAAAAAGACTAGTTAAAGAAATAAATACTTCATTATGAAAGTTCCAGACTCTCAAAGGGTTCACTATAAATTATTATGGTAATTCCATCTACTTTCTTTCAGGATCTTGATCCAAGCACAAATGATTTAGCAGTAAGATCTGAGCTAGGCATAACAGATCCTGCAACTAGAGCTGCACCAGAATCTGATCCATTTCCTCAGTTGTATGATAAAGTCAACTCACATTATTCTCCAAGCATTTCTTCATCACCGTCAAATATTCCATTCTCTCCGCCTTCGAACATATCACCACCACCTCAATATCCTACTGATGACACTTACCATCAGCCACTACAATATCCTACTGATGATACTTACCACCGGCCACCTTCAAGCAACAGAACAGAACATTCTCCTTATTCTCATCAGCAAAATCACCCTCCACCCTACCACCAAGAACCACAGCAGCACTTACCTCAACAGTACAATCCTCATGATGTTCCCCCATCCTCGTATCCCAATTTCCAGTCTTACCCTAGTTTTTCCGACAGTAGCCTTCCTACAGCTCCATCTCATTACCCTTCTTATCATCAAGGCTCTGATACTTCCTATTCCAATTCTTCAACGTCTAACGCTGTCAACTATCCATCAACTACTCAATACAATTCTAGTGGCAGGAATGGGGGCGGTTCAGAAACTTTGCCAGCTGCTGATGCTGCTACACAAGCATACCAGTATGACAGCCGTTACAGGCCTCCACCAGAGAAAATTGCTGAAGCACTCAAGGCAGCAAGATTCGCAGTTGGGGCACTGGCATTTGATGATGTTTCTACTGCGGTCGACCACCTTAAGAAATCGCTAGAATTATTGACAAAACCATCAGCTGGGCAATAGACCATGCTTTATTTTACCTTCTTGTTTCCATGATTTTATTAGTAAAGATGTCTGCTTCACAAATATGTTCCTTTGTTTGAATCATGATGGGGGTGATTACCTATCATGCAACTTGAATTTGTCAAAGGTTTTGGAGTGAAATTAAGGAAGTTATATTTCTCAATTTGTAATGTGACAGATGAGGGGGTAATTTGATGGAATTTGAATATTTTATGATCAAAATCTAGTTTCACAAAGTCAGACAAGTGAAAGGCACATGGAAATTTAAAGGAGACTTTTAACTATAATGAGAAGTTAAGGATTAATTTGTTACTCCGGAATAAGTTGGGGGTAATAGCGAAAATTTCTCAAAGACATAATAATAATCTACAGCTACAAAGGAAGGGAAACAAGATTATCAAGATTCACCTACTTTATTTACTTGGCTTGGATTAAAGGAACACCAAAATTACACAAAACAGTCTAGTATGAAAGGTGACTATCAGTCAGTAATAAACACACAAACACCACAGAGAGTAGGCAGACATCGTACTTTTTTTTTTTGTAAGAGTTTCTCACACTATGCTAGAGAAAGAGATGCAACTATATGGAAGAATTGAAGCTGTTCTAGTAGCTCTTTAGCTTGGCTTGAGGCTCGGAGCTCGACTCGATAGAACAACTCCTCGCTCAGTTGATCGCCTATGTGCGCATCAACTAGTACACCACTGACGCTCCGGCAGCTATTGGCTAAGGCACGACCAATCTCAGCCACGTCATCCGGTTGGTTAACCACAAGAGGGCTTCCTCCTCTGAAAACGTCAAGCTTGTTAATGATGAATGAACCATCGGCTTCGACAACCTCCTTGAAGTCATGTAGGCTTGGTGCATACACCGGAATATTGAAGTTGTCCCTTTTCTCACTAGTAATTAGTCCCTGTGGTTCATTTTGTCCGATTAGTAAAGTGTCAGTCACGGGTATATATCAACATCTTAACATAAATAATATATGCATGAATGTAATGTACCAAAGAATCGTGGTTTACTATTGACTAAATATTTGTCCCCCACATGATGTTGGTTATGATGCTATGTCTAGTGGCAAATTGGAAGTCCAATTCGAAATGTCCAATACGACAAAGATTTAATCATGGGTAGTGACAATGTTTGATAATTTGCTATCATGTCTTACTTTCCAAACCAAATTTGATGCAACATATGTTTTTTCTAGTTTCAATGAACAATGTTGATGACACTTGAAAGAATGTAACGGGATATAGTAACGTGCTACTATGAGTAGATAAAGAACACGAAGTTGTCGAATATGCCGTTCAATGTTGGTCTGAATCGCATTGTTTTCACAAGTAGGAAACAATGAAACATGGGGAAAATCGAATTCCTATGGGAAGATGATATGATTACCTCTTGAACAAGATCATCCCAAGCATCTTGAAAATGGGTCCCAAAAAGAAGTCCGGCCCCACCTTGGTCTGTAGGGTCCAAAGAAGTCCTTCCCAAGCAAACTAAGAACATGGACCCTCCCCTTTTCATTTCTTTAGATCTTGATCTTAAAAACCCTGCTAAATCACCCTGGAATTGCTTCTTGTAAGCAGTGGCTGTGCTTTCATTTGCTCCATGGATGAAGATTCTTCCTTTGTTGTACGCCGTCGATCTCTTATCCAACACAATATCCGGAACCTAAAACAAAACAGCTCAGAGCGCGTCAAGTTGTGAAGGAAAAGTAGATCAAACATACTTATAATTTACTTATTTTGCTAAAGACGATTTTCAAAATTATGATTTGGAAGCACGGCATCACCAGCTAGTATAAAAAGTGATTTTGATCAAACCTAGAGGCCATGATTAAGTATACATTTTTTACCTTCAAAAGGAAAACGAAAGGTTGGGAACTTTTTACATTTAAACTGTGCTTGAATGGAATCATCCTCGGTAACAAATTTTAGTATAACCATCATTAAGAAAAAAGAATATAAAAGAAAAAATACATATAATTAATTGATATATATATTAATAATATGAACCTGAGAGAGCCAGTGCAAAGAAAATGCAGAATAGAAAACATCAATAGATTTTGCCGGAAAGAGACGCCGGTAAAACGATCCAGGTACTCCGGCAGCAAAGTAAGAGCGGTGGCCGTTGGAAGCTAAGCATTCCTCCATGCTACCACCGCCATACGGCGGCAGAAGTTGAAAGAGAGTGTTGAAGTCATTTGAAGGAAGATCGGAAAAAAAGGCTGAGAATTCCGGCAGCTGCTCGTAGCCGGTGGCCTCGTAGCGCTTCGTTATGTGCTTGATAATTGCATCAATCATGTATATAGTGTTGCTCCCACAAGAACACCCTAAATCTGCAACAACAAATGGAACTTCCGGGGAATTCAGCTGTACTAAATCTAGGGTTTCTCGCAGAAGATGAAGCATCGATCGAGCATGTTGGGCCTGCATAAAATGTTTCGAAGTATTAATTTAATACAAAGAAAATTATGATGTAAAATGAAGAACCAGAAAATTCACACAAAAACCTGAGCCTGAGAATTATTGACATAGCTAGATTCTCCTTTGCCTCCTTTCATGCTAAACATTTTCTCCAGATTTTCATTAGAAGCATCAGATTTATTCCCTACTGGAGCCATTTCTTTTTCACTCTTTTCTTTCTCTGTAACTGGTGGTGCTGTTATACGTTGTTCTCTTAATCAATTCAAAGGGATTTAATTTATAGCAATTTTCCTAAATTAATTTTTGGTAAGTTCTTAATTTCCATTATTTCTTTCCTTTTCTTCTGTTGATGAAAATCTTGGAGAATAATTAATTAGAATCGAACATTTATGGTTCTGTAATCTCCTCAAGATTCTACACCGCTATTAGGGAATAGAGTCACGTTACAAATGGCTTAATTAAAATACTAAACATGTCATGATTTTACAGAGAAATTAAACACTTGATCAATAAACCAAAAGTTTCTCCTTCGCCCAAAAAAGAATGAACAAAAATATGAAGAACCTGAAAAACATAATATGGTGTGAGAAATTAACCTGAGCCTGAGAGTTATTAACATAGCTAGATTCTCCTTTGCCACCTTTCATGCTAAGCATTTTTTCGAGCTTCATCTTCGTAACGACAACATTATCTCCTACTGGAGCCATGTGTTTGTGTGTGTGGAGAGAGGGAGAGAGAGAGAGAGAGAGAGAGATGGTTGTGAAGTTAGGGAAGACAAAATGGGTGCAGGCTATTTAAAGAGAGGAGTACTACTGGAGGGGTAGTATTTGCATTGTGAGTACATTACATAAGCTATGTATAAAAGTAAAATTAAAGGATGTGGAAAACTGGTTATGGGCCTCACATGCAACAAGAAAGCAAGACCAAGATTGACGCCGGATTTCCATGTTTGAATCTCTACGCTATATATTCTGATGATCATAACAATCAAGATTCATGTCTGTGTTATGAACAAACAAGAACGAATTATATCAACAGTTAAACTCTAGTGTTAGTTGAGGTTATTATAGGCCCTTAGATTGTGTCAAAATTTCATGTTATATTCTTATGTAACGGACGATATTCTTATGTTATATTCTTATGTAACGGACCATAGACTGACTGTGTTGTCTGTTATATTCTTTTGTAACGGATTATATGTAAGTTTGGCCCTCGAAGTTCGGTGCCCATATATTCTTCTCCTTATTCTTAGGCCCGCAAAGCCCGGAACAACCGACGCACATACGTGTTTACGGATAGGATGCTAGACCATATATATTTGCATATGATGATATCATTTCGGTGATGAAGGTATACGTCTAGCTTGACAACATTTTTCGTACCTTTATGAAGGGAAGAGTGGCAACATAAGAAGCATGTAGGATCAGATTACCCGTTTTTGATGTAGATTAAAGTCAGTTTTTTAATTGATTTTCACAAAAATTGACACAATGTAGGGTTGAAAGTGGTGAATCTTATGAAATGTGTAATTAAAATCAATGGTTGATATATATATATATATATATATATATATATATAGGGTAGCTAGGTTGATTTTGTTTTTGATTCAAACGAAAGAGGGAATTAGTGTAATAAGTACAAACTAGTTTGACTCCAAAACTTAATGGAGTGTTGGTTGTGCATAATCCTTTTCTTAATTTAACGTGCCAGAAATATGGGACAAAATAAGTAAAAGTTTTGGTAGATAATGATAAAACCTGTTTATGCATATGGGACCAACCTTTATTCCAAGCCGGCTTTATCCCAACCGTCGATGTCAAGTATTTGGATGACAAGGCAACTACCAAAGGCATATTGTATAATTACTAATTACTCGTATAGATTAATGATTATAATTAAGTGTTTTCTTAATCTTGTTTTAATGACAACACGAATCATTAATTATTTATTATACTTGTTAATTATACGTTTAATTTGCCAGCCGGTTGACAACAAATAGATAATCTAATGACGACCACGACATGATATTATTAATTAATTCTTTTTATGTATTATTACGCTTAAAACATAGTGTTTGGTTGTGATAAGCAATTAGTTTGACATAATTAACTTTTATTTAATTACATATTCATACTTGGATTACATGAAAAGTGGGTGATTGCTGATTACTTCCTTTAAATTGAATAATCTATTAAAAGCTAATGATGGATGGTGATTATATTTTATTTTATTTTTCCTTCTCAACTGTCATATCCAGAAATCAAGGTTTGATTTACCTAATTCATATATTTCTAATTTTATGATTTGTTCTTTGTTCTCTTGCTATTCAAACATTTAAGCGAGAAGGAAGAAAAAGTTATAATATACTTATTTTTAAATACAACAAAACATGCTCTCTTGAGCTCGCTCAACTCGGCTCAAGTTTTTGGAAGCTGTTGATCTTGCCCGCCAAGCCGCTTGAATTTATGTACAGTTATATTAATAATTTTATTCATCTAAAATCTGGATTACAATTTTATGAGACCATTGTCACATCATCTAATGTATAAAAATGCATTCAAACTCCATTGAAAATGTCGTCACATTATACATTTCATTGACCTTACCACCAAATCGACTGATAATTCTAAGGGGTTTATTTAATTCAAACTTTGAAAAACTTTTTTAAAAGACTTGTTTAATGAATTTCATTAGATTTTATTGACTTTTATCGATTTTTATTGATTTTCATTTCAAAGACTTTCATAGAATTTCAAAGACTTTTATCTTTTCAATTAAAAAAAACTGAATATTAATATATTATTTTTCCCACTACTTAAATATTAATAATTATATGTCAAGTGAATCACAAATATATTTCCCTAGTTTCATTCCTTACCATCTATGCAACCCCCAACCACAATGCATAAATCACTTGACAAGTAAACAAAAGCTAGGAAAAACATCATTTTCTATATAGATGAAAAAACTTAAAACACAGACACATTGCAAATGTGAATATAAATTATACATGATTTGAAAGATTAGTGGTCAAGCTTATAGATAAGTAGTTTTAGGATAGAGAAACTATTTGTACGAAAAAATGGAAAAAAAATTTAGAAGAGAAATTATTTGTGCTGCAGCCGGTAGGGATGAACATGATTGGGTGTGCCGTGGAGTTGTTGTCTGATTATTGTCTCTAGATGTTTCAAGAGCACTAGAGAATTGAGAAAGTAATTGAAAAGACTTTTGAAGTTTTTAGGGTCCACGGAAAAGAAATAAAGATTTTTTTCTACCTATATTTCCTCTCAAAAGTCTATCAAAGTTTATATATATGGATTTCTATTAAAATTATTGATAAATCGAATACCCTCAATTTATATAGAATTTTAAATGTCTAAATTGAATAGGAGGGAGCTAGCCCTTACCAAGTCTCATACTTGGGGTCGAGTCCACAAGGGGGAGGGTTGGCAGCGGTTTATTGTACTTTCTAACATTTCAGAAAAAAAATCTTAATTGAATAATGCATGAAGGCTTTAAAAATTCATTAAAATCTATATAGAATATCTAAATACTTTTATGGAATTAACATTGAATACACCTAGACTTTTAAACTTCATATAAAAGTTGTTAAAAGTCTTTTAAATCCTGAATTAAATAAACCCAGAATAAATTATACTTCACCAATCCCATAAAGATATACTTGATTTCCTTTTTTTGTTTGTACTAAATTATGAGCCACTTTTCTTATTAAAAGTATAGTATATTTTTAAGTTTTCTAATATGCTCTTATTTAATATACATTATAATCAACAAATATAAATTAATTGATAAGTGCTTTTTATACACTTATTTATAAGTTTAAATTAGAATAAATTATTGTCATTCTTGAATAATTACTGCATAATTGCTTTACATTTGTTTGTATTGTCGGAATTTGCCCAAAGTTATAAGAATGAAGCAATAAAGGGAAATAAGGCACATTTGGAAGTCAATTGGAGCCAAAAAGAGGAAATTGGATGTTGAAGTTGTCAACCGGGATTTCCAATTAGAGCAAAGCTAAAAAAATCAGAGTTTGAGGGCTTAATTGAATATAGATTGAAGTTTGAAAGAAGATTTGAAGAAATTTGGAAGTTCAGGGACTAAAATGTCACAATCCGAAGATGAATGACTCATGTGCAAATGAAACTCAAGGACCAACTTAAACACATTGGAAAATATAAAATTGCATTGAAGAACTTGTACTGCGCGGCCACGAACCCGAGGCTTAGTGGCCACGCGACATTTGTGAAATTAACAGAACAATTTTTTGTTCTACTACGCGGCCACGAAGAATAAGCTTGCGCGGCCACGTGGCTTTCCTGCCCAGCGGGAGAAAAGTCCATGCGAGTTTTTTCAAGTTGTACTTACCTAGGTTTTCGGGAAAATATATATACGAAAATCTTCATGCACTAGAGAATGAACTTTGTGCACATACTATAGAGGCATAATTCACGATCAAAACTTGGAGATTTTGGAGGCTCAATTGGAGGCAAATGCGAGAAGATTTGGAGATCAACTTGTGGAAGACACTTCTTGGTGCAATAATTCTTTTACTTTTCTCTTCAAATTACTCATGATGTTTGATTTATATTATTACTGTGTTCTTGTTATTTTCATCATGAATAACTAAACTATTTGTTGGGATTAGATGATATAGCGTAGTTTTACGCCTTTAATTGCATTACTCAAGTTTTCCGTTAGATTGCATGTGTATAGTTTTATTTTGTGTTTAATGCGTGAATTAACTGACCACTAATTCATTGATTAAATGGATCGTTTTCATAATCCGAGAGGTGGGTTAATGATTTAGATCTAAAAATAAAACCCGATAATTTAACAAGTGATAGAGATATACGTTTGTTGTTATTGCGTTCTTGATTGAGTTCTTATGTGTCATGCACCTAATCATTACAACCAGCTATTCGTTAACACGGTTGACTAATTAGATAGAGTTTATTTAAACCCAAAAGGAGAGTTTCATGTGCATAAATGAGCTCGACCGATCACATTAGTAGATTAAAACTTGAGTGGTGGGATTAAAGGTATCGACTACGTGAAATCGTGAAATTCCAACATTTCATGATCAACTGATCTATAAAACACATTTACAGCTTTGTTTATTATTTCTAGTTTGATTATTCAATCCATCACAATCATAACTATTTGTCTTTCAAATAAAGTGAAAATTAAAACACCTTTGGTACTTAATTCAAAACCCTGTGGTTACAATAATTCGGACTTAAAAAGTCTATTTTATTACTTGGATGCGACATCGAACACTTGTGATTTTAGCACATCATTAATCATATCTATATTATTATTTAATGTAGGAATATATTAATTAAAATGTAAGAAATCTTAATATGTGTGAAAAATAAACAAGTTTATACTTATGGGATAAAGTGAGTAATTATTATTACTAGGTAGATATTACTCACCCATCTAGTAACGATAGATTTGTATTCCTTATTTGTCCATTCTAAATTACCAATCACCTTCCTTATTGAAAGTATAGATATGTTTAAGTTTTCTAATATGCTCATGTTTTTATTATTTTATTTTATTTTTAGGGGAAAAACTGAAATTAATTCGTCCAAATCCTATCAACTGAGTGATCAGCTCCAAACGTTGCCAAATAATGAGCCACCGTATTACTGTCCCTAGAGATATAACAACATGTACCATTTACACAATGAATTAATCTATCAATATCACTCACAATGGAACCATACGGGGCACAAGAGTAATTCGATTGAAGCCCTTGGACACCCCATGAAGAATCTGTTTCCACTAGATCAACAGATAAGCAATAAGACATATCAAATAGTAGTCCCTCCCGAACAGTAGCTGCAATTTGTGTCCTTGACACCTATATAACCATTCAAACACTTGGTTCGGGCACCCAACACTACACCATCTACAACAAGCACAACATCCCCTACTGCATAGTGCCCTGTTTCCATTCGTACGACTACGTCCCTATTCAATTTGACGATATCGGGTGGCAGCACCCTCCAACCATCACGCCCAGCTGAAGGCGCACCAGGGACACTAGTTGGGGGTGCTGCAAGGATCACTCCAACCTCCCATTTTCACAGCCTACCAACAATGTCGAAGACAACCGACACTGGTTGGCGTTGACTACCATGAATCAATCTGTTTCTTCTCCCCATAGTAACTAGCAGAGGCACGCTAACCATCGCCGCTCCCTCTCCAGCTCTTGCTCCCAAAAGGCAATGAGCAAGGTGCCTATGTCTGGTCCCTCACCAGCCATTTTAGGACCATTTCACTGGCTTCCAAACATGCTTAGAAGCCCTACAACTGAAAAATGGCATGGATTGTAGTCTCCCTTTCCCGAAAGAAAGCACATAATGTATGGATATAGTAGATAAAATGTAAGAATATTTTATATTTTCAACTACATTAATTACATTTTCTTAATTTGTGTGAAAAAAGAAATTAAACATGTCTATCTTCATGGGATGGAGGGAGTAATATGGTAGGTAAAACTGTAAAAATAGATAATATTTTTTGAATTTTTATTTGAATGAATGTCACTATCTCTTTTAATTTTTTTATTCAGCTTATATCCACATCCAACCTCCATATTATGCATGATTAATTGTACAAATATTTAATCTCTTGAATGAAAAATTATAGAATACCATTCAATGTAATCCATCATAATACCGTCTACTTACTATATATTATCCATTATAATTTTATACTAAATCATTTATATGGCTGAATCCTATGCATCAAATGTAGCCTAAATGAAAATAGCATAATTTAATGTTTTATATATTGTTGAGCCAACTACCAAATTTGTCATCGCAGTTAGTCATTGGATTAGATGGCATAATGATAAGTGCATTTTATGCACTTATTTACGTGCTTAAATTAGGATTTTATATAATTATTTGCGAATAATGGTTACTAATTTCTCTATCATTTGACCCTATTTCAGTTTTATTTCGAAATCAAGAGAATGGAGCAATTAGAGGAAAGAATGAGCAAAAGGGGAGGAAATTGAACCAAAATTGAGCAAAGCAAGAGTGCTGGACGCAGAACATGGCTAAAGAAGGAGAATCGTGGAAGAAAAGATGAAATCAAAGATTTTCAAAAGTATAAGGATCAAATTGTTCAAATCAGAAGATGGGGACTTGAGGAGAAATAAAGGATGAGGACCAAGTTGCAGAATTTAAAAGATAAAAATTTGCATCTGGAAATTTAACCGTGCGGCCGCACGAAGTGAAAAAACAGGCGACTGAAAGTTGGCTTTTCGAGGCTGCGACCGCACACATTTGAACCATGCGGCCGCACGGTAGTATCGACTGGGCCACTGGTGGGCTTTTCACGCTAATTCTGATTTAATTAACCCTTTTTCGCCTAGGTCATAGGGGAGGCATATATAAAGAAGAGAATACACGAAATTTGGGAGAGGTATTCTTGACCTAAGACACCAAGAAGCATATCAAAGTTTTGGAGAGCGGAATTGTGAAGATTCATCCTAATTTTCTTGAGATTTTCATATTATAGGTGATGAAGTTCTTTCATAATTGTGATTTGCTATCAACCATGTATTTAGGCTAATTTTCCATTGTGCTAGGATTATGATGAAGTCTTAGAAAATTATTTCATGCGTTGGTTTACTTAATCTTATGACAATGGGTATTTTGAGTTATTGATTCGTAATTATTTTCATCTATAATTTTGATGCATGAATTATATGATGTATGTGGTGAATTTTTATGATCGAAAGAGTGGAATTTCACTAGACTTGAATCAATAGTCATAGGTTCGATAGGGATAGAAATATACCACTATGCCCTATGTGATCTTTTCATGTTTTGCTTATTTAATGCTTTCCTAAGTATTAGCATTCATCATAGAAATATAGGTGGATTGTAATTAGGAAAAGGCTTAATTCTTGTTCGAAAGAGAGTTTTAGGCATTATAGAAACATTGATCGTCAATAACATACCTTGTCTTGGGTTATTTGAATCAAAGTGTGAAATATCAATACTAAGATGGATTCTAAATCCTAGCACTTCATTCACATACATTTGTTAAACAACTCTTGAAAAGTCCATTTATTTATTTATTTGATCATTAATTTTAGATTTCTCTGGTAATTTGGTCTACTCATTTAGATTCAATAAATCACTGAAAATTCATTCGTTTCAGTTAAGGTTAATAATTTAAGAAAATATATCTAACCAATCCTTGTGGGAACGACATTCGGACTTAAATCCATTGTATTACTTGTTCGATATCGTACACTTGCGGTAAGAGTCAAAATAAGTCGATCAAGTTTTTGGCGCCGCTGCCGGGGATTGTAGTCTAGATTGATTCTTAGGTTATTTTCACTAATTCGAACTTTTAGATTTATTTAAATTTTCCTTCTTTACTTCAGTTCATACATTCTTTTTCATTTGTTTCTTGCAGATTTGTGTATGCGAAGTTCGAGGCACGGAGATCTTCTAGAAGTTGACCCAGAAATCGAGCGCACTTTTCATCGCAAGCTAAGAGAGGCAAAATTAGCAGAAAAACAACAAAAAACAACAAGATATGTCAAACAACTTGGGAAATCAAGAATTGCAAGTGGAAGATGAAGGGAACATGCTAGTTGGGGACTTTACGACTCCGTAGATAATCCAAAATCAGTCATGTATTGTCTACCCTCCATTTGGTCAGCCAAACTTCCAGTTAAAAACAAATGTTATCCATTTATTTCAAAATGGACATCAATTTTATGGAAGAGCCGACGAGAATCCGCACACCCATGTATCGAGGTTCTTAGAGCTTTGCCAACACTTCAAGTTTCAAGGGATATCGGATGATGCCATCAGACTTCGTCTTTTTACACATACTCTGAGAGATAGAGCTTTAGAATGGCTAGATTCTCGACCTACAGCGAGCATAACAACGTGGAATGATCTGGCTCAGAAATTCTGTACAAAGTTCTTCCCACCAGTAAAAATCGCAAAGCTCAAGCACGACATATCAGTATTTCAACAACAGGATGCAGAGTCGTTTGATGAGGCATGGAACATATTTAAAAACATGCTCAGGAAGTGTCCTCATCACGGGATTTCGAGGGGAGTGCAAGTACAGTATTTCTACGCAGGTTTGCTACCTCAATTCAAAAGTCTAGTAGACTCATCATCTAATGGGTCACTTTCTACTAAGACTATTGATGAAGCATTGGAGCTGTTTGAAAGAATTGCTAACACAAATGCAATGTGGGCCTCAGACCGAGTAATCCAAAAGAGACCTTCTGGAGTGTATGAAGTGGATAATTATACAGCCGTATCTGCAAAAATCGACTCTTTAG
Source organism: Ligustrum vulgare (assembly GCA_963555705.1). Classification (NCBI taxonomy): domain Eukaryota; kingdom Viridiplantae; phylum Streptophyta; class Magnoliopsida; order Lamiales; family Oleaceae; genus Ligustrum; species Ligustrum vulgare. The sequence goes on along the minus strand of OY743171.1, from coordinate 67,351,574 downwards.
TAAATAAGTTGGAAAGCATAGCAATGGCTGGAAATCCAATGAAGAATACCAGAACACTTTGCGAAGAATGTGGTGCAGACCATAACACTTCAGATTGTCCTATCTTAGTTCAGCTACCAGAGCAAATTGATTTTGTTCAGGGAGGTGGTCGTCCACAAAATAATCCCTATTCAAATACGTACAATCCAGGGTGGCGAAATCATCCTAATTTTGGATGGAGGGATAATCAAAATACAGGAAGACCACAACATATCTTCAATTGAGGATCTACTTGGGAAATTTATCGAGAAAACAGAGCAGTATATGGGAAAAATGATCAGTTTATGAGAAGGACAGAGACTACACTTCAAAATCAACATGCAGCCATAAAGAACTTGGAAACACAGGTGGGGCAGATGGCGATAGCTATTTCAGGGAGGCAGCAAGGTACTCTATCTAGTAACACAGAAATAAATCTTAGAGAGCATGGGAAAGCCATTACTACCAGGAGTGGGGCCCAACTACCAGAGATTGGTGTTAAACAATCAGCTACTAACCAGGATAAGGGGGTAGAACAAGAAATAGAGCATAATCGAGCATCGAAAAATACGTCTGAAACAAAGGATGGGGCAAGTAAGGTGAAATCACCAATTAAGCCTTACGAGACTCCAATTCCTTTTCCACAGAGGTTAAGAAACCAAAAGATGGACAAACAGTTCGAGAAATTTCAAAACATCTTCAAAAAGATCCATATCAACATCCCCTTCGCAAATGCACTTGCGCAAATGCCAAGTTATGCAAAATTCATGAAGGACATCCTAACACACAAAAGAAAGCTGGAGGAACATGAGACAGTGATGCTTTCAGAATGGTGCAGCGCTAGGTTGCAAAGTAAACTTCCACCGAAATTAAACGATTCAGGGAGTTTTACTATACCTTGTAAAATTGGAAATTGTCATTTTGATAATGCTTTATGTGATTTAGGAGCAAGTATTAACTTGATGCCATTCTTTGTTTGCAGGAAACTAGGTCTGGGGGAACCAAAACCAACAATTGTGACTTTGCAGCTGGCAGACCGATCAATCACATATCCACGAGGAATAATTGAAGACATTCTGGTAAAGGTGGAGAAATTTATTTTTCCAGCCAATTTTGTTGTGTTGGATATGGAAGAAGACAAGAATGTGCCATTGATACTGGGGAGACAATTCTTGCGGACTGGGGGTGCGATCATTGACGTGGGAAAAGGACAGCTCAAGTTGCAGTTCGACAATGAGGAAATCACATTCGATGTCTATAAAGCAATGAAGTACCCTACCCCATCAAGTTCATGTTACCGAGTCGATATTATAGATGAAGCATTAAAGGAAGCAGTAAGGGAAGTATTTAGCTGGAAGAATCCTTCTGACTCTTTTGAAGAAATCATCATGAATTCAAGCTCCATAAATTCTCTATCAAAAGAAGAACTTGAAGCGTGCAAGGAATTTTTGGCTAACCCTCCATATAGACGCAGAACACATTTTGAGGAATTGGGGATAAGTTCTACAAAGCCACTTCCATCTATTCAGCAGCCTCCAAAGTTAGAAATCAAGCAGTTACCACCTCACCTTCGTTATGCATACTTGGGGGAGTCGTCTACTTTACCTGTCATAGTGGCGAGCTCTATTACAGAAGTCGAGGAAGAGAAACTACTTGGAGTTTTGCGGGATCACAAAAGGGCTATTGGGTGGACCATTGTTGACATAAGAGGCATTAGTCCAGCAATTTGCATGCACAAAATACTGATGGAAGACAAATTTAAACCAACGGTGGATGGGCAAAGGAGTCTGAACCCAAACATGAAAGAGGTGGTTAGAGCAGAAGTGATGAAACTGTTGGATGCAGGAATCATTTATCCCATATCAGATAGCGGTTGGGTCAGCCCAGTTCATGTTGTACCAAAGAAAGGGGGAATCACAGTAGTGCCAAATGAAAAGAACGAACTAATCCCCACGAGAACAGTTACTGGATGGAGAGTTTGCATAGATTATTGCAAACTCAACAATGCAACAAGGAAGGATCACTTTCCCCTTCCGTTTATTGATCAGATGTTGAAAATATTAGCAGGCCATTCACATTACTGCTTTCTGGATGGATATTCAGGGTATAATCAGATTGCCATCGCGCCCGAAGATCAGGAGAAGACAACATTTACATGCCCCTATGGTACTTTCGCTTATCGTCGAATGCCATTCGGTTTATGTAACGCTCCAGCCACGTTTCAGCGATGCATGATGGCTATCTTCTCTGATATGGTAGAAAAATTCATTGAAGTATTCATGGATGACTTTTCAGTTTTTGGATCCTCATTTGACGAGTGTTTGGAACATTTAAAACTGGTTCTACAAAGATGTGAAGAAACGAATCTGGTGCTAAACTGGGAGAAGTGCCACTTCATGGTGCAAGAGGGAATGGTTCTAGGGCACAGGATTTCCAAAAAGGGCATTGAGGTAGACAAAGCAAAAATTCAAGTGATTGAGAAGCTACCACCTCCGACGTCAGTAAAAGGGGTTCGGAGTTTTCTCGGCCATGCAGGATTCTACAGGTGTTTCATTAAAGACTTCTCGAAAATCACAAAACCTTTATGTAACTTATTGATGAAAGAGGTGCCATTTATTTTCTCTGAAGAATGTTTGGTAGCTTTCAATACTTTGAAGGAGAAGTTGATATCTGCGCCGGTGATCATCGCACCGATTGGGAATTACCATTTGAATTGATGTGCGATGCAAGTGACTATGCAGTAGGAGCAGTTCTGGGGCAACGAAGAGGAAAAGTATTTCACGTGATTTACTATGCTAGCCAAACTCTCAATGACGCACAACTTAATTACGCCACTACTGAGAAGGAGCTACTTTCTGTTGTCTTTGCATTTGATAAATTTTGCTCTTATCTGGTGGGATCAAAGGTGACAGTCTACACAGACCACTCTGCACTAAAATATCTGTTGAGTAAAAAGGATGCAAAACCCAGGTTGATCAGATGGATATTGCTGTTGCAAGAATTTGATTTGGAAATCAAGGATAAAAAGGGATGCGAGAATGTAGTAGCAGATCATCTGTCTCGCCTTGAACAAGAAAAAGAGCCAATTTTGGCAGACATTAGCGAAGTTTTCCCAGATGAGCAGTTGTTTGGTGTAGAGGAGGCTCCGTGGTATGCAGACATCGTGAACTACCTAGCAAAAGCCATCATTCCACCTGGATACTCGAGTCATCAGAAGAAGAAATTCTTTTCTGACTTGAAATATTATTTGTAGGAAGATCCTATTCTTTATAAAAGATGCCCGGATCAGATTATTAGGAGGTGTGTGCCAGAAGATGAAACGGTAAAAATATTGGAGCCATGTCATTCTTTCGCGTATGGTGGTCACTTTGAAGCTTCTAAAACGGCTGCAAAAGTTCTACAGTCAGGATTCTATTGGCCTACCATATTCAAGGATGCCTATGTACTGGTGAAAAATTGTGATAGGTGTCAAAGGACCGGAAACATATCTAGGAGAAATAAAATGCCTCTAAACAGTGTTCTAGAAGTGGAAATTTTTGATGTTTGGGGAATATATTTCATGGGTCCATTCATCCCTTCTTACTCAAATCAGTATATTCTTGTAGCAGTGGATTACATGTCTAAATGGGTTGAAGCTGTTGCGCTACCTAATAATGATGGCCGCGTGGTGATGGATTTTCTAAAGAAAATCATTTTTGCAAGGTATGGCAATCCACGAGCTATAATCAGTAATGGAGGTAAGCATTTCTGTAACAAGTAGTTCGAACAACTGCTGGGCAAATATGGAGTAAAACACAGGGTTGCCACTCCATACCACCCCCAGACAAGCGGACAGGTAGAGGTCTCTAACAGGGAACTTAAGAGGATCCTTGAGGTCACAGTAAATTCAACAAGGAAGGACTGGTCCAAAAAGCTTGACGATGCATTGTGGGCTTACATGACAGCTTTCAAAACACCCATTGGAATGTCCCCCTATCGCCTCGTATTTGGGAAGGCATGCCACTTACCCGTCGAGCTTGAGCACAAGGCTTTTTGGGCTATGAAGAAGTTGAATTTTGATTTACAAGCGGCGGGGGAGAAAAGATTGTTGCAATTAAATGAAATGGATGAATTCAGGTTGGAAGCATATGAGAGTTCAAAATTGTATAAGGAACGCACCAAAAAGTAGCACGACAAGCATATTCAACGAAAGGATTTTGAGGTTGGTCAACAGGTTCTCCTATACAATTCTCGCCTGAAATTGTTTCCGGGCAAGCTGAGATCAAGGTGGTCGGGTCCATACTCGGTTACCAAGGTCTATCCATTCGGGGCAGTTGAAATCACTCATGAGGAGAATGGCACATTTAGAGTGAACGGACAACACTTGAAGCCTTATTGGGGTGGTGACTTCTCTAAAGAAAAGACCACCACCACTCTGGCCTCACTGGAGTAAATCCCGAGAAAGTCGAGCTTAAGACTATAAATGAAGCGCTTTATGGGAGGCAACCCATATTTCTTCCTTTTTATTTACATTTGCTTTCTTTTGTGTCATTTTATTTTACTTTATGCTATTTTAGCTTTTTCTAGGTTAATGACTTTAATTGTTGCATTTTCATACTTATGCATTTCTATTTGACACTTAATAATCCTAAATTTTGCATTTTTTGGAATGTTAGGTAGAATATTAGCTACATAATGTTCTTACTAATCATTCACACAATCACCCACCTAAAGCATGTTATCCATTCTCATAATTCATGTTCATGCATAATAAAATGTGTTGGAGTCAAGCATAAATCAAAAACAGAACTGAAATTTTTTTTTCAGCAGTCCAATCGTGCGACCGCACGGAAATTTAAACCGCGCGGCCGCACGGTTGAAAACTGGGCGCTGGACTGCCTTTTAAAAAACGGACAGCAGCCTCATTTCCACTCAACACTCGACGCTGCTCTCTACACAAAACTCGCCCAGCTTAAATTTGTTGGCAAAATCTCCTTGTTACACTACATTGGGTATAACCACACATTTCCAACATCTTCAAATCACGAATTTAAGGTAAGTTTCACAAGGTTTTTGCATTTTTGCCCTAAAGTTCGAATTTTACTCCTTGTTGCAACTTCGTTCTTAATGGTTGATGGAGTATGGGATTAGGTAGATAATGGCTTAATTGTTAATGGGCATTGTAGTTAGGAAAATTTGGGAGTGATACATATAGGTATTGTTATGATTCTCACTACACTCTGTCAACGCACTTAAAGTGCTCGATGAAATGCCACAGTGATGATTCGTGCCTCAATTGCAAATTTCACCTGAGCCATTATCTTCCCTGCATGCTTGGGGTTAATTTCATGTAACAATTTCATGTTTTGATTCATGGGAATGCATAAAATGCTTAGTTTTCATTTTTGCCTTCACTGCACCTCCACTGCAACCACTGCAGGCTCACTGCTGCTTCGCTGCAGCCTCACTGCACGCTATCGTCCCTCAGGTTCTTAACTCAAACGACCTCCGTTTGACTTGAAATTTGAGTATGTTGTAGATGAGATCATGAACTTTCATATGCCCGAAGATGTCTCGAAATTTTTTTTATTTTTCGAGGTGATATCCGAGGTCCAAAAGCACCACTCACCCATGTTTTCTTCGTTCCCTTTGTTGCATTTTCATAAGTTTGGGTGTGTTTCTCATTGTTTTTACATTTCATACCTACTATATTGAGTCTAATGTTTCCTATTTATCATTTTTAGGTACAATGCCGCCACGAAAAGCCCAAGTTCCACCTAACAAGGGGAAAGGAAAAGCGGGGTCATCAAAATGGCCGAGGAGACACCCATCGAGCTCGAACTCCGACTCTGAGGAGTTCGATACAGGATCTATGCATAGATTCAGGGGGTCCGAAGAGCAGAAGTTGTTTGAGGAAAATCTTAAGAAAAAAAGATTTCTGGGGGAAAGGGAGGTGATACTCATCGATTTCGAGCGTGCGGGGTGGCACAAGCTAGCGTCCACACCACATAGAGTCTACCCACTGCTGGTAAAGGAATTTTTTGCTAACTTTAATCCTTCTGTTGATACCGAGGGGGCAGAATATAGGGACCGGACTTGGGTGCGTGGTAAATGGATCAACTTTTCTCCTGCGATGATTGAGAGGGTGCTAGAATTGACTAGGGATGGGATAGAACCAGTGCCAGGGGATATCGACATCTACATAATCACTGGTTTCCTATATGGACGAGGGGATGTGGTGCTAGAGAGGCCAAGGCGATTTGTGCACAGAGAGCTTACTAACTCCTTGAAAATCTTGCATATCTTTGTGTGTCACAACATCGATCCCACATCGCACCGCACTACCTTCAACGTTGAGAGGGCCAGACTGCTACACCACTTGGACAGGGGGCGTAAGTTAGACTTGGGGTAGCACATATTTGACTTTATCATTACTCTTGCATCCCAGCTGGACACTACGCGGGGTATTTTATTCCCCAGCCTTATCAGTGCTATCTGTCTAGCCGAAGGCGTAGAGTTACTCCCTCATGAGGAGCCTGATCCCTTAGAAGCCACTATTAGCCGGAAGACATGGAAAATGTAAGGGGACCCAGAGCAGCTCCAGCTCCTGCAGATATGCCGGGACCGGTTATGGGAGAGCCAGCACAGCCAGCCCCACTTGCACCTCCGGCAGATGACAGGCTCCTGCGATAGATCATGACTGAGCTTACACTGATGGAGCAGAGGCAAGCTGCTAGACACACAGCTGTCATGGGGGTACTTACTCGCCAGGATGGGAGGCTTGACACGCTGGAAACTCAGATGCATGGTTTGGTTCGAGCCGATCTTCCTACTGAGCTGAGGCTGGCTCGATGCACCTGGGAGGAGGTCTACCAACAGCAGACACATATCAGGACCCGCCTGACCTCCATGGAGCACAGACTCGAGAGCTTGGAGACCAGACATGCACGCGACCCTCGTGACCCACCTGATCCATCTGCAAGGCGCTCACATCAGTAGCAGCCTACATACATCAGGGAAGTGTCTGATCGTTTAATTGTACTTTGCCTCATTTTTCTTTATTTTTGTTTACATTGAGGGCAATGTACTATTTTGTTTGGGGGTGGTGTATTCGGTTTACCTCATAACGTTAGTATTGATTTGTATAACTGCTCCAATATCTATTACAACTCTATTTTGCTGAATTTATTAGAATTTCTCTATTTTGCTGAATCATTTAGAATTTGCTCATATTGTCTCTCGATAATAAAAAAAAAAAAATTGGTTTGCTGATTTGTTTGCTGTCTATGATGTAGTTCGGTTTATTTGCATATTTTAGTTGAAACTTGGGACAGCATGAAAACCTACAGTTTTCTATTTTACTTAATTCATGCTAAACTTTGTTAAACTTGAGCACATAGCCGAAGTCAAATAACTGCTTGTGTAGGGGGATGCTTGACACATGTGGGGTGAATTTGTGCACTCTGGACATAGGATTGACAGAAAAATCACAAACCTTAAGAAATTTAGATCCCGACCTGAAATATAGAACCAAACTGTTCAAATAACAGTTTGGGGGTGGAAGGGTTAGTAAGGGTAGGCAGGGTAGATCGAGAATCTGAAACGTAAACTTTTGTGTCTTTAGTGTAAGGAATTTTGATCAACAGGTATAAACCATAAAGACCAGCATAAAAACAGAAAAATGCTGAAGGTCTTATTCCGCTCTCTAAATGCCTTTTTGACTCGAGCAAGTAAGTCTGAGGGGTTCTTTGAACCTGGTACCCTAAAGCCAACTGGTTTGGGAGTTGCCGATCTGAAAGCCTGCTACAGGGGTCATATAGAAAGCCAGTATGAAAAGTATTGCACAAAGATGGTAAAAGACAAGGACATTAAAAGAAAAAGTCGTCCATGTGAAAAAAAAGGGAATAAAATGGTATAAGCTTTGTTGATTGAAGTCTCGAACACCTTATAAATTATTCTCGGTCTGTCACGCCAACTTTTCTAATCCTAACTGCCCTGTGTGGAAAAATGCAATGTATACATGCTTAGAAACCACATCAATAGGAAAGACCTCGGGACATGAGAGAAAAGCAGTAAGGTTGTGATCATCCATGAGAGTTCAAGGAAAATCAAAAGAAATTATTGTTGACCACATGGGATTTGGGTTTATCTATGCATAACTAGTCACACAATGTTAGGTATAACCTTACATGGGTTTGCAGTTGTCTTCTGGCTATTCACACACACACGGAAAAGTTGAGCATGGAATAAGTAACAAATATTTTAACGTGCTGTTTTACTTCTCTTTCTAAAATGTGTATTTTGAGCCGAACCTGAGAAATAAAAGCAAGCAAGTCAAATGATGAGTTAAAGTTATTTTCTTGAAGTTATGTTTCAGTTTATTTGTTCGAGGACGAACTATGATTCTAGTTTGGGGGTGTTTGATAAGTGCATTTTATGCACTTATTTACGTGCTTAAATTAGGATTTTATATAATTATTTGCGAATAATGGTTACTAATTTCTCTATCATTTGTACTTATTTCAGTTTTATTTCGAAATCAAGAGAATGGAGCAATTAGAGGAAAGAATGAGCAAAAGGGGAGGAAATTGAACCAAAATTGAGCAAAGCAAGAGTGCTGGACGCAGAACATGGCTAAAGAAGGAGAATCGTGGAAGAAAAGATGAAATCAAAGATTTTCAAAAGTATAAGGATCAAATTGTTCAAATCAGAAGATGGGGACTTGAGGAGAAATAAAGGATGAGGACCAAGTTGCAGAATTTAAAAGATAAAAATTTGCATCTGGAAATTTAACCGTGCGGCCGCACGGTTAAATAAGGCATGCGGCCGCACGAAGTGAAAAAACAGGCGACTGAAAGTTGGCTTTTCGAGGCTGCGACCGCACACATTTGAACCATGCGGCCGCACGGTAGTATCGACTGGGCCACTGGTGGGCTTTTCACGCGAATTCTGATTTAATTAACCCTTTTCGCCTAGGTCATAGGGGAGACATATATAAAGAAGAGAATACACAAAATTTGGGAGAGGTATTCTTGACCTAAGACACCAAGAAGCATATCAAAGTTTTGGAGAGCGGAATTGTGAAGATTCATCCTAATTTTCTTGAGATTTTCATATTATAGGTGATGAAGTTCTTTCATAATTGTGATTTGCTATCAACCATGTATTTAGGCTAATTTTCCATTGTGCTAGGATTATGATGAAGTCTTAGAAAATTATTTCATGCGTTGGTTTACTTAATCTTATGACAATGGGTATTTTGAGTTATTGATTCGTAATTATTTTCATCTATAATTTTGATGCATGAATTATATGATGTATGTGGTGAATTTTTATGATCGAAAGAGTGGAATTTCACTAGACTTGAATCAATAGCCATAGGGTTCGATAGGGATAGAAATATACCACTATGCCCTATGTGATCTTTTCATGTTTTGCTTATTTAATGTTTTCCTAAGTATTAACATTCATCATAGAAATATAGGTGGATTGTAATTAGGAAAAGACTTAATTCTTGTTCGAAAGAGAGTTTTAGGCATTATAGAAACATTGATCGTCAATAATATACCTTGTCTTGGGTTATTTGAATCAAAGTGTGAAATATCAATACTAAGATGGATTCTAAATCCTAGCACTTCATTCACATACATTTGTTAAACAACTCTTGAAAAGTCCATTTATTTATTTATTTGATCATTAATTTTAGATTTCTCTGATAATTTGGTCTACTCATTTAGATTTTCTTATAAATCACTGAAAATTCATTCGTTTCGGTTAAGGTTAATAATTTAAGAAAATATATCTAACCAATCCTTGTGGGAACGACATTCGGACTTAAATCCATTGTATTACTTGTTCGATACCGTACACTTGCGGTAAGAGTCAAAATAAGTCGATCACATAACATTTCCTTTTCTTAATTTGTCGAAACTCTTCACACTGCATATTATTTCACCCACAAATCAAAATTCGGACATTCTTATTGTTAAAACTTTAAACGAGGTAAGGTAAATATGTAGGAATGAATAATTGGGTGTCTGAATAAAAATTAATGTGTTTCTCTTAATGAAACTTTTTTCCGACTAATAAAATGTGTGGAAAGACCAAACTATCCCGTTTATAAATTTAAGCAGTTAGTTAGTGACACATTTCTTGTATTCACGTTCATTTGTTTATCTCCCATCAAATTAATTAGAATCAACCATAAATGTACCATTTTTTTTTTGAGTGATGCTACAGGTACAGGCATGTACATGTACATGTACATGCTACACACTGTAGCATCCCTGTAGCAGTGAACAGTGACTACATTTAACATTTCTCTTTTTTTTTTTTTCCCCCACAACCACAACCACAACCCTTAACTCTTCACCTTTTCTTGCACACGGGTGGGACCGGTTTGAACATCGGCAGAGAGATCGAGAAAGAAAATGAGAAAAAGAAGTAAAATTAAAGGCAGTCAACCAGGTAGGAGATGATATTAAAAATAAAAATCGAGTAGGTTTTAAATTAAGACCCGGAAATCGGAATGCTGTCCAACAATTTTACTAAAAACTTCCCTTTACTGCTTTAATTTGTATCAAATTAACTACTAAAAAGTCCACCACCGCCGCCGTGATAGTCGCCGTTTCACGTGAATCTATGCCGGAAGTTATATCCCTATCTACTCTTAATTTATCTTTTAACCGGCCTTCAACTGTACCCTATTAAATATTAATATTAATCTAACTTTCGTGTCAACACCTAAACCATGCATGCAAATATATATATATATATATATATATATATATATGCAACTTTTCTACTGTTTGGGGTACGTGATGATTCAAAAACAAAATAAACCTAGCCAATAATTCAATGTTAAATGGACGTTTTTTCATCAGCTTTTGTTGGTTTGTCCCACAAAGGGTTAAAAGTTACTGAAAACCCTATTCACAAAAAGAATTTATGGGATGGTCAAAAAGACTGTATATATATGCTTGTCAAGAAATAATTCAACCAATCTTTTGCACTTTTTGTCTTTGCTTTTCACTGTCTTTGATTTCTTGCTAATTGCAGGTTTAAGGGGTCGTTGACAAGCTTTTGGTTAAAAAAAAAAAAAAAAAAAATTAATAAATTTTGATAAAAGTTGATGAAATATTATGTAGTTGAAAAGTTTTAAATTTCGTGAAATGTGTTGTAAAAATTGAAATTCAACCACTTGAAGTTGATGTATTATTGTCGGTACAACAGCATACGGATAAAAAAAAATAAAAAAAGCCCTTATAATTTCTTTTAATTATGAACAAGGACAATATCAATATACTCCCTTTCTCATCGTGAAAGCTATGAATAGTAAAAGAATGATTGTGTCCCTATTTATCATTTTTGTTAGTGACCATATAAATAAAATGGCTTAAAATTTTAAGCACAAATTTCATCTATGGGATGATTTTCTGGAATCAGGCTTCAATATTTGAACAACTGAAGTCTTAATTTCAATGGGACAATTTATTCAAAGCATGTCCTAACCTATGCTGCTCATGCAAGGAACACACTCCCTGTTATTGGTGAGAAATACTCACTTTTGGTTTTGGATTTATCAGGCAACATCAAATGTAGGACAAATTACCTTGTCACAAATCAAAGTCAATGAACTAAATTCAATGTCCAAGAATTGAGAATTAGAAGAAACCATGTATAGGTTTTATAGACCCCATCTTCTTCGAATAATGGAATCTCGATTAACTTAAATAATGCGTCATATATACTCCTACTAATAATTTAGCGTAGTTCTTTGTTACTATAGGGTCGCGATGAAATGATCTAGTATACTATCAAGAAGGGCGGGGCTACACCGGGATTTTCATTCAAAACAACTAATTTCGGATATTTATCTTTAATTTGAATTTCAAGAACATAGAAAAACAGGCTATAACATGATATCTCAATTCTCTCAATTGCTATAAAATTAAAATTATAGTGTTCCCCTTAAAATCTCCCTCTCATTTCTATTCAGCAGCCGACAGTGTAATAATTCAACTAAATTAATGTTTGAACAAAGAGAGGCAAAGTCTTCATAGAATGTAAAAAGCCTATTGGATATATCTATTAATGCTATAGCCTACAACAACTTGAGTTTAAAGATATTGGAAATAGTAGAAATGCATGAATTTTGGGTTTATTGCAATATTCAAAAGGGAAATCATTTGATTTCATCGAGATGCCAATGCCATGGATATATATATAATTCATTATTCTTCATTTTTTTCCATGTTACTCTCTTTAATATGATAGATAGTTTCACCATTAATTCTAGGGAGACCTTTTTTTAGAGACATTGGGAGGTGACAATGTTTTATTGGGGTAATGAATATATATAACTTTTTCATCTACCAACAAAAATGTATCACCTCACAAATGTCTCCAAAAAATGTCCCATAATAATGTATTTCCATATAATTATTGTAGTTCCACATGTCAGCATGAGTTATAAAGTGATTCATGGAAATTAAAGAGCTCTCACTAAATTTGATTTAGAAAGTAATCCTTTCTTTCCTTTCCTATGTTGAAATTATTAATGCACATGGGCTTTCTTCATTAGAAATTTTGGATAAACAAACTTGTCCCCTTTGTGAAACGAGCCAAGCTGAGCCACAGTTCAATGAAGGGCAAGGGAAAAGCTCATAGGACGAGCCGAGCAGCTTGACTCGACCCACTGAACACCTTTACATGACACACACCCTTAAACTCAATATGAATACATGGAGAGGTTTCGCTCATTTTTCCTTTGGTTTTAAGTTCCAAGTAAAACAACTTATGGTAGAAAATTGCCAAATTAGCTTTTACAATTATCTTGTTCGTATCAATTATATTTTCATCAAACTTGACGCCACTTCTAGACAAAATCATGAAGAAATATGTTGCATAAGGCTAGCAAACTTGACGCCACTTCTAGACAAAATCATGAAGGAATATGTTGAATATGGCTAGACCTACATTGTAATTTTACATATTATATCCATGAATACATATTGTACTTGGATACAATTGGGGCAACTTGAAAGTGTCACAAACAAGCCTATGAACGTGGCATTAGGCGTGCATTCGATCTTAATTCCCACGTCTAGCACTTGTGATAGTTTGTTCTCTATAATTTGGAAGAGAATGAAGAACAAAGCAAAAAGTAATTAAGAAAACTAAAATGTTCACAAATGAATTTTGTAAATTCATCAAAATAAAAGGTTCGAAGATTATCCTCAAATAATATTTTCCGCCACAGGGATGAATACTTGAAGGCCTCAAAGTAAATTTGATGGAGTGATCAAACCTATAAATCAAGTTCAAATCAAGTAATTTGAAAACTTGGTTAAGAATTTTGAAGAACACTTTAGAAAATGGGGTTTGATCTTTGTTTTGGATTGAAGGGATTTTATGAGTATGTAATTAATGTATATTTCTCTTCCATAATATCTCTATTTATAGATTTTCCAGTCTCATACACGAATGGGTGCAAAAAACCAAATGAAAATGTGTCAAACGCTTAAAAAAGACACCTGAAAATTCAAAAGTAAAAACGACTAGTTTTTTAGCCTAGGCAACCACCCAGGCATGTACAAATGTCCCAAGCCACGCTCAGTTAGGCAACCGCCCAGGACAAAACTGGACGGCCCTCCTAAATGCAACCCTGTTTTGATTCGGGTGATCTCGACCCTCTATATTACTTGTTTCTATGTAGATCCAAAACACTTCTCATTTATATCCTTTGAACAAATTACAACAATATCCTACTTGTTCAAACATATAATAAGTTCAAACTAATTTTAACGATGCTTATGCATAAAGTATTTATATCTTTTGATTTGAATCCAACTTTAGTGTAAATTTCACAAAGTAACATTGAAGTCTTAAGTAACATGATAGCTTTGAACTCGTTATTCCTAGTGATGATACTGGTGAAGTAACAAACACAAATACCATGTGTTCCAAGTTCAACTCAATATTGTTTAGCGCTCTTATGGCTTTGCGCTATTCGGATTCGTGAACTTTTAAAAAGAAAACTCCAACTTTCTATTGAGGCAGTACCATCTCGAAGTTTATATAGGTAAAGTTCTTACAACATTTTTGTCACTTTTAGAGACACTTGATCCAATGATATGAACTTTATTAAGAGTAATAGAAACTCAACCCTCTTATCATGATAACCATCACTTTTAACCTTTGATAGAGTTTTATTGAAAATTTAAGTGTTGAGACAATCCATTTATCGAATGACTTGTTGTTACCATTTGAACTCGAGATACACTTGTGTAGTATAGAGTAGGGTTTCCGTCATTAACGGATTTAATTACGAAGTTTTAACCCCATTTTACTAGTTGTTGTCCACACTAATTCCCTTGTGAGGGGTTCAGTTAGCGGGTAAGCCAACTTTTCATTTGTATTCACTTAAGTGAGTGACATTATTTCATCTTTAATTAATCTTTTCAAATAATCATGTCTTAGACTCATATGTCTAGACTTGTCATTATATACTTCATTGTATGCTTTTGCTAAAGTGACTTGATTATCACACACGATAGATATTGACGAATTATTCTTCTCTCCCAATGGAATTTCTTACATTAAATCTCTAAGCCATTCAACTTCTTTTCTGGATTCAACCAATGCTACAAATTTGGAGCAGTTGAGTGTGTAATACATGTTTATTTATTGGATTTCCAAGAAATTACACCTTCTCCAAAAGTAAATACTCAACTTGAGGTGGATTATTGTCACCTACAGTTAGTATCCAATTAGCATAAGTGAATCCTTCCAAAAAATTAGAATATTGGAGAATTAGGTCCTTATTTCTCTTCAAATAGCCATGAACCCTATTGATGAACTTCCAATGTTCTTCACTTGGATTTCTAGTAAACCTACTAAGTTTACTAATTGCAAATGTTATGTCGGGTCTTGTGCAATGCATTGCATATATAAAACTCGCAATAGCACTTGCATATTCAAGTTGTGCAATTATTCTTCCATCATTCTTAACAAGTTTTGAACTTGCACAAGCGGGGTATTTTCCTCTTTTATGTTCAACTGGTTGAACTTGTTAATCAAATTTTCAAGATAATGTGATTGATTTAACACACAACCTCCACTCTTCTTAGTAATCTTGATACTTAAAATTGTATCCACTTGACCAAGATCCTTCATTTTAAATGTGAAAGATAGAAAAGTCTTTATTTCTTTTATACCATGCATTTGATTATAAGTAATCAACATGTCATCCACGTATAAACTTATAAGCACAATTTGACCATTACTCTTGAATATAAATATTTATCAATACTATTATGTGACGTGATTGCTAAGTCAATTTTTTCATATAATTTCTTTGGTGCTTGTTTTAATCCATATAAGAATTTCACCAACTTGCATATTTTACGCTCATTTTCTAGAAGAACAAAACCTTCAAGTTGTTCTTTGTAAACCTCCTCATCAAGATCTCTATTTAAGAATGCTATTTTAACAATCATTAATGTATATGCAAACTATGAATAGAAGCTAAAGCAAGTAAAATCCTTATCGAAGTTATTCGTGCAACTGGTGTATACATGTTAAAATAATCTATTACTTCCTTTTGTTGATATTCTTTGGCTACTAACTGACTTTAAAAGTATTAAGAGCACTGTGTGCATTTTACTTTCTCCTAAATACCCATTAATAGTATATACCTCTAGATCCGGGTGGTAAATCGACTATTTTTCAAGTATTGTTAGACATTATTAAATCTATTTCATCTTTTATAGCATCTTTCCAAAAGATGTTATCCCTGATAAGACTTATGATCGGTTTTCACTTGAAGAACAAATGGAATTATTCTTGTGACACTCTTCTCATTTCCCTAAACCAAATAGAAGGAGATAAGTTGAGGGTCAAACTCGTCCAGTCCTAGTATTCTATCATTTTTTAGCTCTTTTACTTCTACGAAGTTCATTTGTGTAAACGTCCTCGAAAGGTGTTTCAACTTGTGATCTTGTAGAACTAGGAATCTCCACTTGAGACACCCTTAAAGAATTATCTGAGGATAATAGATTTTCAAATAACTCTACATCTCGGGATTCAATTATGACATTGGTTTCTAAGTTTAATAATAGTTATGCCCTACTATTTTGAGCATATCTTACAAAAGCATATTTGATTCCTCTAAGACTCAACTTGGTCCTTTTATGATCAATATTCTTGTAATAAGGAAGACACTCCCACACTTTAAAATGAACAATGTTTAGTTTTCTTCCTTTCTACAATTCATAGGAAGAAAACTTAAAGTCTTTTAGAAGGAATCAAATTAACTATGTGACACACACTTAATAGAGTTTCATCTCATAAGTTAAATAGCAATTTAGCATTTAAAAGCATAACATTTATCATCTCAAATAATGTCATATTCTTCCTCTCAGTCAAACCATTTTGTTGAAGTGTTCTAGGTGAACTACATTTTAATGTATTATGCCATGTTGTTCACAAAAGAGATTAAATTCATTAGAGGAGTATTCACCTCATCTATCATTTCCAAGAATTTTGTTATTTTTACTCAATCGATTTTCTACTTCATTTTGTATATCTTTAACATACTAAACACTTCATCTTTATGTTTCATCAAGTAGGTATAACAAAAACTAGAATAATCATCTAGTTAACATTGAACATATGTAAGAATGAACTAAGTTTAACACGTTAGAATATGTAATATAATGTATATTCTTCTTCCAAAATATCTCAATTTATAGATTTGCAAGTCTCATACATGAATGAGTATACAAAACCAAATGGAAAGATGCCAAATGCTTCAAAAGGACACATAGGAATTCAAAAATTAATGACTAGTTTTATTAGCCTGCACGAATGCCCGATTTTGGCATGTACAAATTCTCCTTGCCACACTGGGGTCAGCTGCCTAATCGAATATGTTTTTAAAAGTTCCATGCACCAATATATTTATAAAAGTTTAGTGGTTAATCGAAGATGTTTTTGAAAATTTCTTACGTTGCAATTTGATGTGTCGTGATTAGTTGATTAAAAGTAACATGGCGCCACGTGTACATTATGTCTGCCACAGCACAAATTTCGATACGAAAGTTAAGTCAATGAGTAATGTTGATACTGTGCCCAAAAAGGGGCCCAATAAATCACCAGCAAGGGCCCAATAGAGGCCCAATGGGCCTTGTCCTATGATAGCTTAGGGTATCTCCTTGGGCCAACTGCCGAGGTGGAATAACTCATGAACCTCTTTAGCCGAACTGGTTTACATCTAGCCGAGGTACTCTATGGTAACGCCTCGAACGAGTGATGGGACAACAGACGGTGTCAGAGATGTGTGACTCTCCCCAGTTGACTGTGGCTTGACGTGACATTACCTTTATCAAGAATGTGACAGACGCCCATCCCCTACCAAACGTAGCAATGATTACAGTCAGAAAGTAAGATCCTCCTCTCCAACGGCCAGGGTAAATACACGTGTAAGGTTCACCACGTGTCGCCATCCAAGACCATAATTTCTCCTATAAATAGAACACTCTCTCCACCTAATAAGAGGTTAGCAATCTCATACTATTAACGATATATTTCAACTCTCACTCCCTTTTCTCTCTTTTACACACTTATATTTTCCGTACCCAATTTATATTCGCTTGAAATGAACACTGACTTTGGTATCAGAGTGCAAATGGGAGCCACATCGGCTCCCTTTGCAAACTAATTGTTTGTCACAGTGCACAGGAGATCCACGTGTTCAAGAGAGAGGAGCTGAGATGTGTTGATCCAAAGTTTAGCCGGATTTTGTGGTCAACATTTTGGCGCCGTCTGTGGGAAACCATACTGCTAACCACGAAAACGCATGGTAAAAAGCTACACAAAAAAACCCTGAAAAGGGGCGAGTAACTTCTTGCAAAAGAGCGAAGAACTACAAGAACCCCTTGAAAAAAGCTTAAATCTTTGAAACTTTGAAATATAAGTTTGTTAACCTTGAAAAAGGCTTAAATCTTTGAAACTTTGAAATATAAGTTTGTTAACCTTGAAAAAGGCTTAAATCTTTGAGACTTTGAAATATAAGTTTATTAACCTTGAAAAAGCTTAAATCTTTGAAACTTTGAAATATAAGTTTATTAACCTTGAAAAATGCTTGAAGTTTTGAGATAAAAGTTTACCTATCCTTGAAAGAAAAGATAGAAACAAGCAACTGTTATGGACATGAATGAAAGTGACGATGATGTTAACCCTCGGAGAAGCATAGATGAACAAAGCAGTGAGGAGGAGGCTCCCCAAAGACCTCGTGAGAACACAAATGAGGGGGTGGCCCAACACAACCCTCCACGCCGGCACCGGAATCGTCGCATGCTGCGAGATATGACTCGCATGGCAGCCCAGATGTTGGAAATGCAGAAACAGCAAATAGAACAAACTGCAGCAATGAATGCCTATATGGCTAGGGGGTATGTTATAAACGAACCCATGGTTCCCCCTTAGTACTCACAGCCACATTACTCACCATCTGATGCGACCACTGCCTCGTATTACTATCAAGATCCACAGGCATATGACGAGGTGGAATCTGTTCCCTTCAACAAAGAATACCGGTGCATGAAGTACCAATAGAACAAGGCATACCCCCTATTAACCATAGGGAGGCTTAGAGATGGCAAAAAAATCCGATCCGCCCCGTCGATCCGTCGACCCAATCCGATCCGATCCGATCCGTGGATCGACGGATCGAAATTTATGTGATCCGCCCCGATCCGAAAATTCACGGAGCGGATTTGGATCGGGGCTTATCCGATCCGCCCCGATCCGCGATCCGACATTTTTTTTAATATAATTTTTTTATCATGTATAAAAATCTAATATGTAAATTTTGTAGCAAACTTTAATTTTTGGGAATAACCTGCAATCTTTGTATTTAAAAAAAAAAAAAAACACACATTTTCATGTTCTTCATTTGAAGAAAGAATTCCAATAAGTGATGGCAAAAAAACTCGATCCGTTGAATCGGCCTCTATACGTCTCGTTTCAATAAAATAAATAAAATTTAATAAAAATAATAATTTTTCTAATTTTTTAAAGGATTTAATTTAAAATATATTTTAAAAAAATTAAAAAAAATAAAAAAATAATTTGGCGGATCGGTCCACGGATCGGTGGACCGATCCATCCCGACCCGACCCGAAATTTGACGGATCGCGGGGCGGATCAGGATCGGATCAAAAAAATTCGGGGCGGGGCGGATCGGGGTCCGATCCGCCCAGTTGCCAACACTAGGGAGGCTTCACCCTCAAAGTCTGACAGTGTTTTTAGCTGAATAGGGGGATTATTCAGGGGTAAGCGAGGGGGCCGAACTGACCAAGGTCGGCACAGTGCAGCTGGGCCTAGAAATAGGCGGGAGAGAGGGGCTGAAGAAGGCCTATCCCGGAGCCAAATGCCTAGAAATAGGTATGACACAGGGTCTGAAAAATTGAGCCTCACACATGAGCCTAAAAATAGGCGGGAGAGAAGAGCAGAAGCAGCTCAGACCCAATCTCATGGTGGCCTTCCGACCTTTCAAAGGCCAAATTACGGCCGAGTTTTGCCACCACGAGGGCAGGATTACGTTCAACCGCCCTACGACCAGTACCATGATGGATGAATTTCGACCGCAGTGAGAACAATGAAATACCGTCATATGACCTGAACGATGAAGAGGAAATAAGCCCCTTTACGGAGGGCATCCGAAAGTGCCCGGTGTCCCATGACTTTGAAATGCCTGAAATAACAAAGTATTCTGGTCAAGGTGACCCTAATGATCACCTGTTAAATTATCGTGCTAGCATGGAAATAGTCAGAGCCACTCCGGCACTGAAGTGCAAAGCCTTCGCTTTAACTCTTGAGGGAAGTGCAATACGATGGTATAAGAAACTCCCTCCTGGTAGCATCCAAAGTTGGAGAGATTTGAACGCAGCCTTCAAAAATGATTTTGTTTCCTCCAGGCCCGGCCAGTTCCCGCTCCAACGCCTTCAGGACTTAAGGCAAGGAAGGGAGGAATCTTTGAAAAGCTACCTAGCTAGGTTTACTGAAGAAATGCACATTTGTGAAAACATCACCGAGGCGAAGATGTTTTCTGCATTAAAAGGAGGCCTAGACATGACGAGCATGTTTTGGAGGGATTTCCGAAGCAGAAAGCCGAGGGATTACAATGCCCTAATAGATCTGATGAAGGAGGAGATCGTCTCAGAAGAGATGGCTGGGGCCAGAGACAGTGTTCTAAAAAGCGTGAAGCGTGACGAAGCGTGGAGCCCAAGAGTTAAGCTTTTGAAGCTTAAGCGGGAGTAAGCGTTAAAAAGCGTTTTTTTATTCCTAAATATTTGATTTAAATTTTACCCATACTTGAACAAGTAAAAAAAAAAAAAAGGAAAAAAATAAAAAAAATGGCAGCTGCGCGCATCGGGCACGCTTAAGCTCGCTTCAGCACGCATTGTGCGCGCTTATGCGCGCTTCGCGCCCGCTTTTTAGAACAAAATCTTCAAAAACGCGTTTTTCTCGCTTTTCGCCAAAGCGACGCGCGAGAGTCGCGCGTAGGCGCGCACTATGCCCGCGTTTTAGAACACTGGCCAGAGATAACCATCCTCAAGGGAGATACAATCTTGGGTACCCCAATGAAGCGAACCATAGGAAAGGAGGTAATAAGGATAGGTTCTGCAGTAACCGAAGCGACGCGCCACGTCCATTTCCGGGAACCGGGTCCAGTTATGCGGCGGAGATCACGGAGGCTATCCCCAACTTGCACTCAAATGCTCCATCCTCGAATCCTCCCACAGCTCATGGAAGAATGGAAGGTGGCCGAAGTGGAAAACAGCCTATGATTGGGGCTTACTGTGCGTACCACGGGTATTACGGCCACGCATGTTGGCGGACCAAAAGGCACACAGAAGGAGGGGAGGTGATTTCTCTCCTGACAAAGGAAAAACGCAAAGGCCAGGTAAGCAAAATTTTAATCAAGCTGACAGGCGAGCTCCATGGAAGAACCCAACGAAATAAAGGATTGACGGTCGACAAAGAGACAAGGGCAAGGATCGGGATAACTCTCCGGCACATGCTAAAAATACGAGAGAACCACCTTTGCCTACAAACGATCCGCTGATTCGTGAAATTGACACGATATTGGGAGGCCCCCATCCAGGTGGAAGCACAAATAACTCCCAGAAGCGGTATATCAGAGAGGCCAAGCAGCCCGCCAACGTGAATTATCACATCCATTCACATCCTGTAGGGATGCCTCGGATGGAATCTATCACATTTACCCAGGATGACGCTATTGGGGTACATTTCCCGCATAATGATGCGTTGGTTATCCGGGTAGTGGTAGCTCGGAATGGATTGTCACAAATGTTGGTGGATGATGGTGCCTCGGTAAACGTGATTTATGAAGTAACTTTTGATAAAATGGGGATTAGCACCCCATTCATTCCAGTCCTAGATCCAATATATGGTTTCACTGGGGACAGCATAACTCCCAGAGGATCCATAACCCTTATGACTGAGGTAGGGCAAGCGCCAACTTTCTCCAGGATCCCCATGGAGTTCTTAATTGTAGAGAAGATTTCCTCTTATCACAGCTAAATTGGGAGGCCGAGTCTTATTGACTTGAGGGCTGCAACCCATACGAAGTACATTTGCATGAAGTTCCACACGGAGCATGGTGTAGCAACTGTTAGGGGGAGCCAAACTGAATCACGGGCCTGTTACACAAACGCTATTCGAAAATTTCAAGACTGGAGCTTGAACATGATTAGTGATGTAGCAATGGCCGAGGCTACTGCAGACCCTAAAAGATTGGGTGAAGGGCCTCAGAAAGTGAAGATGTTACAATGACGTCGGAAGAGGATCTAGCAGATCTAGATCCAAGAATGACCGGAGACAATTGCTCTACCCCAGCTGAAAGGATGGAATGTTTTGGTGTTGATCCACTTGATCCAATCAAGGAGTTGCAGATTGGATTAGATTCGCCAGTTGGACACAAAGATCAGCTGAAAAGATTCTTACTTGAGAATCTCGACGTATTCGCGTGAAAACATGATGACATGATTGGAATTGATTCTAAAGTGGCCTATCACAGACTCCAGATTGACCCAAGAAGTCCTGGGCACAGGAAAAACAGGAGGCCGATGAGTTCTGGTAAATATGAGGCCTTGAAAGAAGAGGTGACGAAGCTATTGAAAAATGGCTTTATCAGAGAATTCTGGTATCCGAAGTGGGTGTCAAACCCTGTTTTGGTTCCGAAGCAGAATGGGAAATTGAGAGTATGTATTGATTTCTCTAATTTAAACCAGTCCTGCCCTAAAGACAGTTTCCCCTACCTCGAATTGGTCAATTAGTCGATTCTACAGCGGGACATGAGATGCTGAGTTTTATGGATGCATACTCCGGATACAATCAAATCCCCATGCATGAATCTGATGAGGAGCACACTTCGTTTATCACAGATAGGGGACTCTATTGCTATAAAGTCATGCTGTTTGGTTTAAAGAATGTCGGAGCCACCTACCAAAGGTTGGTAAATCGTATGTTTTCAGGACAGTTGGGAAACACCATGGAAGTGTATGTCGATGACATGCTGGTCAAAAGTATGGTCGCCACAGAGCATGTCCACCATCTGTCACAAGCCTTTGGCATTTTGAGGAAATATCGGATGAAGCTCAATCCCTTGAAATGCGCTTTTGGGGTAGCTTCTGGAAAATTTCTTGAATTCATGGTGAACCGGAGAGGAATTGAAGCCAATCCAGATAAGATCAAAGCTTTACTAGACATGCGCTCTCCACGGAGCCCAAAAGAAGTGCAAAGCTTAACAGGAAGAATTACAGTCTTAAGTTGGTTCGTTTCTAAGTCCACTGACAAATACTTGCCATTATTTAAGATCTTAAAGGGAGGGAAACGATTTCAATGGACATCGAAATGTGAGTAACCTTTTGCCGATCTGAAAGCATTCTTGGGAAAGGCCCCACTATTATCAAAACCAAAGGCTGGTGAACCACTCTCTCTATATTTAGCCGTGTCAAAAGAGGCGGTTAGCTCAGTATTGGTCAGAGAGGAGGATGGGAATCAGTTCCCAGTCTACTATGTAAGCAAAGTCATGCTGGATGCAGAAACACGTTACCCAGACATGGAAAAACTTGCTCTCGCGTTGATTACGGCAGCTCGCAAACTCCGTCCCTACTTTCAGTCGCACTCCATACATGTTCTCACAAACTTTCCTATGAGACATGTATTGCAAAAACCAGATGTACCTGGGAGGTTAATGAAATGGGCAATAGAAATCATCCAGTACGACCTACATTATGAGCCTCGGACAGCTATAAAAGGTCAAGCATTAGCAGATTTCATAGTTTAGTTCACGCATCCGCCCGAGGTGGAGATGATTGATAACACAGAGAATAGCCTTTAGTGGAAATTTTTTTTCGATGGATCCTCGGCTGAAGGAAGATCCGGGGCAGGAATGCTACTAATAAGTCCGGAGGGATACAAATTGCACAGTGCGATCTGCTTTGACTTTAAAGCCTCAAACAATGTTGCAGAATACGAGGCGCTCTTAGCTAGACTAAGGCTTGTGAAAGCTCTAAAGATTAAGTCAGTAGTAGCAAATAGTGACTCGCAGCTTGTTGTGAGCCAGTTTAACAGACAGTTTTCTGCCAAAGAGTCAACCATGGTTGCCTACTTGAAGAAAGTGAAAGATTTAGCCGTGGGACGGAGATTTTGGCAATAGAAGAAGAAGGATCTTGGATGAGTCCTATACTGGCATACTTGAAGCATCAAACCATACCAGTTGAGCCAGAAGCAGCTTGAAAATTACAAAGATATGCCGCAAATTTTGTACTCTTGGATGATCTGCTTTATAAACGGAGCTACACTTCTCCTTTGCTGCGATGTGTTGGTCCGGAGGAAGGACAGTATACAATGAGAGAAATTCATGAGGGCATATGCAGCAACCACGCTGGGGCGTTATCACTGGCTCGGAAAGCCCTCAAACAGGGATATTTTTGGCCAACTATGCGAAAGGATTCCCATCACTTCGTTCGCAAGTGCAATAAATGTCAGAGGCATGCAACCAAAATGCATTAGCCGCATCACAAATTGACTGTGGTAACTAGCCCCTGGCCTTTCGCGAAGTGGGGAGTTGATATTATTGGTCCTATGCCCAGAGGTGCTGGTAACAATTGTTTTGCAATAGTGGCGATTGATTACTTCACCAGTGGGTCGAAGCGGAACCAGTGATAAGGATTACTGAGGCCAACACCACCAAGTTCATCTGGAAGAGTATTATATGCAGGTTTGGAATACCAAACTCATTGGTTAGTGATAATGCAAAACAGTTAAAAAACAGAAGTATTGATGAATTGTGCGATGATTTGGGAATTAACAAATTATTTTCGTCTCCGCATCATCTACAAGCAAATGGGCAGGTGGAAGCCGTGAACAAGACCATAAAGAATACCCTAAAGAGGATGTTGGAATAAAAAAAGGGCGCATGGGTAGATGAACTCCCACAGGTATTATGGGCACTTCGGACCACCCTGCACACTGCCACAGGGGAAATGCCTTTCTCCATGGCGTATGGATTCGAGGTGGTATATCCAGTTGAAATTGGGGTGCCTTCTCTTCGTCAAATTCATTATGACGAGACGGAAAACGAGGAAGCGCAAAGGGAAAATTTGGATTTCCTCCTTGAAAGACGGAGTGACTCCTAAATGGTGATGGCCAGGTACCAGGAAAAAATGGTCCGCTACTACAACAAAAGGGTAAAAGGTCGGCACTTTAACATTGAGGATTTAGTCCTTAAAAAGGTCCTTCCTTCTACTCAAGAACCAGGAGTAGGGACTTTAGGTCCTAATTGGGAAGACCCTTACAAAGTCACCACTTAGGTGGTACCCGGTACATACATGATCGAAAACCTATCTGAGGTACCTTTGTGTAATCCATAGAACACGAATCACCTTCGTCGCTATTTTCAATAAAATCAAATTCCCCTTTGAATGATTACAACGTCTACACATAATTTAATAAAAATTTGTAGCGAGTTACGTTAAAGATTGCATCAAGTGCTCTTCGGTAAACATGACGGATGTTAAAAAATGCCAAAATTATTTTTGTTCATAAGAAAATACAACTCTACCTATAGTAGTCAAGCAACATTAAAATGATGACAATACTATACTTGAACTTCATTGAACAAGGGACTCTTATAAGCCCGCACTATGCTCGATGTGTCTTAGCTGAAGTATTAAAACCATCAGTAGCAGCTTGTTCAAACTAATAATCGTAAGGAGGTAGAATCGCAGGTGTTACAAAGTACAACTCGAATATGGTCAAGTGTTTGTCAAAATCAGATCTAACCAGTAAATATGAATGTCTTAAGCTACTTAGATCTGAGGGACTATCAAGCATACAATGCGTCATACAATGCCTTTAGAAGCGTTTGCGTTTAGAGGCGTTTAAAGAACTCACACTCTAACAAACCAAAACTTGTGTACACAACTATTGAACTTCACAAGAGGATCAAAACATTGAGCTAATTGAATCATTACATTTACAATTTATAGTATCATTACATTTACATTTCGAAAAACTTGAGAAATATGCAATATGCAAAATGGGAAAAATAAATACAAAAAATGATCTTTGAGGAGGGACATCTTCTGCAGAGTTCCCGTCGGTACATCTAGAGAAGGATCAGCAGGATCATCAAGGGAATCGTCTTTATTCGCATCCTGTGGTTCGGGGTACAGGGCTTCGATGGGGGAAATGTCCAAGGTTGGGAAAGCTTCCTTTACGTCCCCCAAAGCCATCTTGGCCCCTATATTCCCAAAGACCCTCTGCATGGCCTTATACTCAGGCGTCTCTTCAAAAGTGTCTTTGAAATTCTGGATCGCCTCAAACACCTTGGCATTCAGAGATTCTTCCAATCTTGTTGCAATAGTCCGCTCCAAAACCTCCGTGATCCTGGATTGCATGTGCCGTTCCAGAGAGGTAAGATCCTCCTCAGCCTTTTTCTGAGCCTCCGCCTCTCTCGCCAATTTCTCAGTGGCTGCTGCCACCTCTGTCTCCAGCTTAGCTTTGGCAGCATTGGCCGCTATCAGAGCCTCGACAGTTATGGATTGAGCTCGGTTAGAGTCATCCAGTTTCTTTCAAAGGGACGCCACATCTGCCTCGGAAGCATGGAGATCGTGCTTGAACTTCTCATTATCCTCTTGGAGGCGTTTAGCTATTAGCCTGTCTTTCGAGGACGCCTTGTGGGCGATGGACAGATACTCCTTGAGGTCATTGATTTCCTTTAGCATCTTGTCCGCGTGGCGAATGGCAGTTTTGGCCTCCTTCTTGTCCCGTTGGGCCTCAAGAACGAAAAATTCCACTTCATTAATTAACACCAAAGCCCTAACATTCATGGCCTTGGCCGCAAGTAGTTTCCGGACCGGTGGGACACTTGAAGAAAAAGTAGACCAGCCCTCTGTCCAGAATTGACTTGTAGCTAGCACAACTTTGGCGGGCGGAGAATCATGGGAGTCGAGGAGATTGGAATCAAAGTCTACATCTCTGGGCTTTAATTTGAGCAAGCTTGTCAGCCACTGCCTGGGTCACCTCATATTGAAGGCCCAGAACGGATATCTCAGGCTCCTCCACAGGGTCAGATGATTCTAGTGGAGGAGGGAGTTTGGAAGGAGCCTTTGTACCCCTCTTCAACCTTTTCAAGGGGAGGACTTCCTCCTCTGAGGTGGACTCTGTAATGTCCTCAGAAGAAGTGTCTCTAAGTGTGCCCTTCTTGGTCACCTTCTCTCCCCTGGGCCCTCCTCTTTCTGACCTTTTTCTCTTCCCTTTAGGAAGGCCCCTTTGGGGATCACCTCCTGCAGTCACGCCTGGAAGTTGGGGGCCAATAGATAGCGAGGCGGGAGGCTGCATCAGGGCAGGAAGGGGACCCCCTAGCTCTGTAGCAGGCACCTCGGACAATTGTTTAGTCGCCTCCCCATGAAGTGTGGCCAGCATGGATTTCTGTTTCTTTTCCACCTCACTGCCATGACGAAGGAGGGGAGGGCCTTCTTAGCCATAAGCACCTTCAAAGAAATTTTGGGGAAGTTCCTAGAACCTGCTAAGGCTAGGACTGATTAGTCTTAACAAGTCAAAATCTGGGATATATAAAAATATAAAAAATGTGTGCGCAATGCGACTTACCCATAGCTCGCATAAGACCGTGCCTGACGAACAACTTGTTTTGCTAGATAACTTCTTGGAAGGTGCCCTTGTAGGCGAAGAAACGCCTCACCAGTGGTAACTCCGCGTCAGAGAGCAAGGAGGCGAAAGTTGGCCCTGAGGTAATAAACAGAGCAAGGAAATGCGTCATATTATGAGCAGGAGAGGAGAAACATGAATAATGCACCCATATAAAAATAATAATAGCAAATAATCATAACACAAGATGATGGCGGTATTGGTGGCAAAATGAATGAAACAAAATAAAACTCACGTGGAAAGGAAAGAGTTCGGAGAATGGTGATCTCAGGAGTGGGGTCCAAGGCCGAGCTTTGCCACTCTCCTGTGACCCAGAACCACTGGCTCCTCCAGTTTTTTATGGAAGTGGGTGCCCAGTAATAATGGGAGGGTAGGAGCCTCGGGGAGATAAGTAGTACCAGTCTTTCACGTCAGCCCTCACATCCTTATCCCTCTTGACGGACTTCTTTAAAGTGTACAGGGTGTGGATGATGTTTATGGAGATGGGAGAATCTGGATTGACCTCTTGCCACACCATCCAGGTACCAACTGCTTGTGCCCAGAAGTTCGGAGCCACTTGATACGGGCACAGGTTGTAGCTCCTAAGTAATGCCCTGAAAAAGGGATGGAGTGAAAGTCTCATCCCGCATGACAGAGCATCATAGAAAATTGCTACATAACCTGGTGGGGGACTGCAGGGTCGGTAGAAGGACGTCGAATGTACCAACTTGACCTGCTTAGGAAATCTAAACTTTGAGAGGGTGCCCTCCAAATCGATGCTCCGGATTTCGGACACTATCTCGCTACTCTCCCAAGAATCCGGGTTTGGTTCAGGGTCCACGTGGTACCCCGACACCTTATTCACATAATCCACCCACTCCTTGACTTGTGCGATCTCCTCTCCAGATAACCCAGTTCCTCTCTATGCGCCCTAAAAGGGGCCCTTGCGCCTAAGTCAAGATCATGTGGGTCGGAAGAAGAGCCAGTTGTTCCTTCTCTCCCCATATCTCTATCACGTTTACTTCGGAGCTCTCTCAGCGAGGACTCCTCTCCAGCGGATAAGTGGGCCATATATGTTTGGTTCTTCTCTTCTTCGCTGTCAGAATCATCCAAATAAATTATACCACTGCATTTCCTATTCCTCCTCTTAATCTGCTCCCTAAAGAAGCGAGAACTAAAAACCGATAAAGACAATGGGCAGAAACATCTGACAGGAATCGTCATTGCCAACAGTTCCTGTGAACCCGTTCCCCCAACTCTTTCCATTTTTTCTTAAAAATAGGCCAGACTCACCAAGAAGAAAACAAAATGCAAAACAAAGTTTTCAAACCCGCTCTCGAAGATTAGAAATGAAAAAGTCACACATGTAAAGGAAAAGAAATTTACCTTAAAAAATGAGAGTTCGAGGTTGTGTACTCGAAAGGAAAAACACGCCAATGGAAAGTGTTGGACAGTAGAGACAATTTTCCGAGTGGAAAATCCTCAAGAAACGCTGAATGAGTTGCAAGAAAAGGGAGGGTGCTTCTATTGCTTACGAAAAAAGTTACCACGAAAATTCTGAGGAATTGGCAAAGGAGAAATGCTGGGATGAAGGGAGCTTTATAGGGAACCCAATAATCCCAAACCCTTGGCCTTTGAGCCGCATGATTGATGAGGGTAATCCGTGTCTCTTGGGGGGAGGGCTAATCAAAGCGCCAGCTGTGGAAGGAAGGGAAGAAACCATTCAATTACCAAAGTGTGTTCGACGCGCAGTAAGGTGTCCTCTCCCATCCCCTTCATATTTCTTGGGAACCGATACCAGCAGCCTCCTTTTATTAAATGTGCCGCCTAAAAGATATGCTAGCATAATCCCAACTTTCGTCTGGAAGGGGAAGTAAGAGTAGAAGGTCGACTTTACCTTGAGTCCAAGTCTCACCAAAGAATGGCATTCCGAGCCTTGAGTCCGTAGCACTATACAATGAATCCCAGCCGATTGATTGCAAAATAATTATAAAACACTGGATATAACAAATAATAAGGTTAGTGATTCGAACCTATGACAAATTCGATCCGCTCATAAATGACCACATCGGATTTGAGGGACTAGAATTGAGACCGTGCCAAAAAAGGGGCCCAATGAATCACCAGCAATGGGCCTTGGCCCATCACTAAAGCTTAGGGTATCTCCTTGGGCCAACTGCCGAGGTGGAATAACACATGAACCACTTTATCTGAACTGGTTTACATCTAGCCGAGGTACTCTATGGTAACGCCTCGGACGAGTGATGGGACAACGGACGGTGTCAGAGATGTGCAACTCTCCCTAGTTGACTGTGGCTTGACGTGACATTACCTTTATCAAGAATGTGACAGACGTCCATCCCCTACCAAACTTAGCAATGATTACGACAAGAAAGTAAGATCCTCCTCTCCAATGGCCAGGGTAAATACACGTGTAAAGTCCACCACGTGTCGCCATCCAATACCATAATTTCTCCTATAAATATAACACTCTCTCCACTTAACAAGAAGTTAGCAATCTCATACTCTTAACGATATATTTCAACTCTCACTCCCTTTTCTCTCTTTTACACATTTATATTTCCCGCACCCAATTTATATTCGCTTGAAATGAGTACTGACTTTGACATCGGAGTGCAAATGGAAGCCACCTCAGCCCTCTTTGCAAACTGATTGTTTGTCACAGTGCGCAGGAGATCCACGTATTCAAGAGGGAGGAGTTGAGACGTGTTGATCCAAGGTCCAGCCGGATTTTGTGGTCGACACGTAATGTCCAATATTTCGATAAATTTAGTAATTAAAACTTGACAATTAAATTTTAATGATCAATCGAAGATGTAGATATAAGTTTAGTATTATTGGATAATTAACTCATCAGTTTATTGATCAAAACTTGAAACTTTAAATTTCTATGATCAGCTGAACAAGAACATAGTTCAGTAATAACTAAGATAATTAACTCATAAATTTAATGGTCAAAATTCGACACTTTAAATTTCAGTAATCAATCGAAGACATTCAAAATTAACTCTAGAGTGTTGAGATTTTAATAAATGTTGAGCATCCATTAATAACTTCAAAAAGCTATATTAAAAAATATGGATAAATTTCATCAGTTGTCAACGACTTCCAGTAAATTTTCAATTTGGTTATTAACTTTAATTTATATATATCAATTAAATCACCAAACTTCAATTTAATTTCAAATCTCACAATTCCGCCACATTCTTTTTCACCTATCATCTTCAAACTGATAAAAACTATTTATTTGGTAGCCATATCATAGTTTCCCTATCATGCAATTCACAATACATACCTAAAAATAAAAATAATAAATTGAATGAATGTCTTGACAATGTCTTTAGACTAGATTAAAATGTCAAGACATATTTTTTGTTTATTTCAATACTTATACGACATGATATAGCAACAATAAATTAGTATGTCACGTGACGTTTATGTTTAAAAAAAATAATAATAATAATAATAATAATAAATAAAAAATACGTCGTGACTGCCAATTAAAAAAAAATCACATAAGAAAACAGCAAGTGATGGAGTGATGAAATTAAAATTATATATATATATATATATATATATATAACCACTATTAATAAGATTTACTTTATTTGTGCACTGTTCATAAGAACGTTCTCGCGAAAAACGACGTCGTTTCACTGCATTTTATCTTTCTTCGGACAAAAATATATCGGTGCCTAGATTTCATTAGTAATAACCTAACCCTAACATTTTCTCTTCCTCTCTATGCGCCGACACTACCGATAGGATGGTTTAACGTCGCCCGTTATGATGCACGCCCAAAAACCGTTTCATCCAAGCATCTGTCATATGTAAATATATCTTTCCCCAATTCCTACCTCACGCATCGTTCTACTTTTCCAGTAATCTGTTCTATTTCCGTTCGCGAGGTGTGTCTTCAGGTAAATTTCCCATTTTTTTTTTGTTCTTATTTTGTATGAAAAAGTTGAACTGTTTGTATTCGTTAATTTTTTCTTTTTTCTGTGAATATAAGGTCATTTAATAAAACACCTTTTGTGATTGAGGATAAGATGCCAATGTTCTGATCTCAAATGAAAATCTGTCAATCCCTTGTTTCTTATTTTTGTTCGCGAGGTGCATTTTCAGGTAAGTTTCCCATTTTTTCTACTTAGGGTTTGGTTGCTGAATAATATAGAAGGGCTAACATGTGAGGTTTGAATGGAGACCTAGGAAGTATGCCACTTTTCTAGTTTTTTTTTTCCCCTTTTTAACATGTAGTACATATATCGATGTATTTTTCAATCTTTATATATTTCTGCAGGTTCTTATATAGTTCATATTTTCCCTGATTTTCTCTAAAACTGAGTTTTTATTGTGTGTTTAGTGCTATATATATTTTTGGTGGTTCTTATATAATTCACATTTTTTTCCTTTTTTTTCTCTGAAAATGAATTTTTCTTGTGTGTCAGTGTTATATGATAGATTTAGTGTTATTTGTTGTCGAGAATTACTAAATCAATTTGCTTTGGTTTAGGATTTTTTTTTTTTTATTTTTTATTTTTTATTTTTTTTTGGATATTCATACATATAATTCTTGTCTATCTAATTTGGATATAATATTTTTTTCCCATATAGCTGTAAGTTAGCATTTTAATGTATCATTTTATTCCAAATCGTAATTATCTTCCTGGTATCTTCGT
Organism: Ligustrum vulgare; assembly: GCA_963555705.1. Classification (NCBI taxonomy): domain Eukaryota; kingdom Viridiplantae; phylum Streptophyta; class Magnoliopsida; order Lamiales; family Oleaceae; genus Ligustrum; species Ligustrum vulgare. Next base: position 67,319,631 of record OY743171.1, on the reverse strand, counting down.
TATTTAGCTTATATATTACTGATCATATATTTGTTCATGTGTACAGCATTTTGCTAATCATTATTCCTGTATTTAGTGAGCTTATAACAGAAGAAAGTGGCAAGCATTGATAGTTAATGTTGGTACTATTGACTTTTATTTAGCTTTGTTCATTTTTTCTTTTTTTCCAAGTTGTCACATATCTGACTTGAATAGCTTATAGATTTAAGTTATTCTTTTTCTTTCCATCACCTTCTCATAAATCATGTTGGCAAAAACTTTTGGACTTTGATTTAGATTTGTTTTAGATTGTGGTTTTGTGTTCGTAATTATGTGAATATTTTATTATGCTTGTAATATTTACTATCAATGAAGGTGAATTTTAGGACCATTGTTTTGTTCTTTATCTGATTTTCTAGATGAAATTCCATTTATATACCAATATATTCTCTGTAGCTAAAAGAGCATCTTCATAGATTATCTAATTCATAATTCATATGTTTTGTGTCTTTTGTACCTTGGCTTTGTAAAATGAGCTACATTACAGGAACATGCTTAGCTATATTAATATATTACCAGAATCGACAATCAATTATGGTGCTTAGGTAGATAAAAGAACATCTTCACAGTTAGCTAATTCATGAATCATATGTTTTGCGTCTTACGTACCTTCACTTTGCAAAATCAAGTACATCATGGGAACATGCTTAGCTATATTATTAAGTTAGCAGCATTGACACTCATTTATGATGCTTAGGTATTATTCAGTTATTTTTAGAAGTTTGGGATCGAAAGAATTTTAAATTTATCTTTTGTAGTTTTATTAGCTATGGACATTATAGGTTGTTATTTTATTGTCATAATTAATGTGAAAGTTGACATAGAAGTGAAAATTGACATAGAATGATTATAACATTTTAGTTCAAACTATTATAACGTCTTATAAATTATTTCCTTCGTAGTTTTTTTACACAGTTATTTACTAATCACTGATTATATTTCATGGAAATTAGCATTTTTTTCTTAGCATCTAATGAAGTTATAGTGAAGGTACAATGAAAAATGTCTCTGACGTTGAAAAAAGGGATGCACGAAATAAACGGAGAAGAGAATATGTGCTGAAAAGAGAAGAAAAAATGGAGCATCTAATAACATTCATTTGAGGCGCTCACGTTGTTTTGTCACTATTACTGGTGAGCTTTAAAAGTATATTAAAGAAAACTATTCTTTATGATATTTGAAATTCATGTATTCTTCCTATTCCTTTCGTTGATAAATTTCTTTTCTTGCATCTTTAGAGCATAGATCATCAAGTAAGTTCAATGTTAGCAACAAAGAAATTGAAATGCAGCATAAAGACAAAGGTTTAATTCTCTGTCCTTCTTATCTTGTGTAATTTTCTTTTCTTTTAAATTTTGTTTGTAATGTTTTACCTTGTGTGTATTTTTCCTTTATTATAATATCATTTTATGATACAGGAACTAATGATGCACTGTTTGTTAATTAAGATGAGACATTTATAATTAACGTAGATAATGAACAATTTTTTTCCTTTTGAAGTTACTCACGTGTTAGATATTCATAATATTCCTTTTGAACCATATGTTTTGCCTAATCCAACATTTTGTTCTCACTGTGATGCTAAAAAATCTCATAAAGAAATTAAGTTATTTTGTTGTTGTAATGGTGAGGTAAAATTGTGTTTGAATTATATGCCTATAGAATTGTGTGAACTATTTCTGTCCAGTTATGATGATTCCTTTGAATTTCGAAATGTTTCAAGAACTTATAACAATCATTTTGCTTCTACCTCATTTGGTGTTAAATACGATAAAAATTATGCAAAAATAACAAAGGAATTTATACTTTTAGAGTTCAAGGTCAAGTGTATCATTATATCAATGATTTGTTACCTTCAAACAATGAACCATCGTATCTACAATTATATTTCTATGACACTGAACATGAAATACAAAATAGACTTCTTCTATCGAAAAAATTGGTTGAACCTACAATTTAAAAAATAATTGAAATTTTACGTGTGAATCCATATTCTCAATTTTTCCGCTCTTTGAGTAATCTTGAATCATCTAAATCATTGAATATTATCTTAAAATCTAACCCTGCTCTCGATCAAAGAACTTATAATAAACCTTCTGCTTCTCAAGTTGCTGCCATTTGGGTTGATAGTGATTCTTCATCAAGTACATGTGTACGCGACATTCGTGTTTTTTGTCATGCTGGAACTCCACATCGTGTCCATTATTATCATGGTTGTTATAATTTACTCCAATATCCTTTACTTTTTCCGTATAGTGAGCCTGGTTGGCATCAAGGAATATAAAAACATTATAAAACTAACTCATCTCTTATTCAACGGGAAACGTCTCCTTTTAACTTCAACTGTTTTACAAATCTTGAAGAGTTATTTGAAAGAGAGGAAACATGTAATTTACTAAATATTCTAAAAAAAATACAAAACTTAAATTGTAAATACTTCCATTAATTTATTGTTACTTCTGACTTCTTTTTAAATAATGTATTACAAATTTTTTAATTTTATTCTTCTATTGTTACATTTGACTTCTTTTTCAAAAAATCATTTTTTAAAAATTTGTTGTTGTTATTCTTCTTCTACAAACAGGTCTAACAAAACGTTGTAAGCGGACTCAAGTCTCTTTAAAGGAGTATTACTGTTACAAACTACAGATTATAGATCCAGGTAATGTCATTCTTCTCCACACAGATCATTGATTAAAACCTGAAAATGTCTGGGAAACTAATGTTCATACCAGAGATTACTCCATCCCACCAAAGATGGACATCAAAGATTTTTGTGGCAAAAAAATCATACCCCAAAACATCATTGTATGACTCTAAAAGATACAAAAACTTGCTCTTCATTGACATGAAGGTACGCTATATTACCACAAAACTTAACATTTTTGTTTCTCTTCTGTGTAATTACATTTTTAAAACAGTACTATACGATATCTATTTGGTAAAATTTAACTTATTTATTTTTCACATTATATACTGACATCAATGTTATTACATGTAACACATAAAATTAGTTAGTCATTCATTTATACTAGAATCTTCTGTCTTTTCCTGCTCATCTTCTTTTTCTCTATTTGTTCAAATTTCTTTTTCCTTTATATGCTTAGTTTCTTTCCTAAATTAAAACATGTCCAACAACTTTTCCTCCTATTAATCTATTACTCTTTCTTCATAAATAATTTACTATATACAACTAATTTCTCATATCTTTATTTAGGGCAACACTATTGAGGGAATGATATGGGATCACCACATCTCTGCATTTGAAAGTATTCTTATTCTTGAAAAAACCTATCTTATTTCCAACGCATTGGTCAGATTAACACCAAACAAATTTTAAAAAACTGATGGAGAACTCCAATGGACTCTATTTGGAGCGACAAAAGTAGAGCAAGTTGATGAACTGCATTATGATCTCATATTCAACCAATTGCAGTTATCTCCTTTTTCAGATTTGAGGACTTGTATGGATGACAAAGCCAAACAAACTGGTAAGTATCTTGTTTTTCACTTACAGACCGTCATTAATTTAAAGAATTATTTTATTTGGATATATATACATTTTTTCTTCTTCTCTCACTCATAATTACATCTTCAATAGTGTTAAAATTTTCTTCACTTATCTAATCAACCGATAGGTTTATACAAATAGTCTCTCATTGTATGTGATGAAATGATTATAATAATATACACTACATTTGAAGCAAACGGGTTTATACCAATTATTATCACAGACCATTTTGAGTCTTTCATTTTCTATACTTAAATCCACAAAAAATATATACTCACTATAAATTTATACCTGTATCACTTACTCACATTGAAACTTTGATCATTTTGTTTTAGGTATAATTGCAATTGTAATTGATGTAAAATAAAAGAGACCATTTCACACAAAAACCGGTAATCAAGCCATTGTACAAGATGTTATTTTAATGATCAAAGAGTAAGTACATACAGGCTTCACTTGTGTCCTAAATTAATAAAATTATAACTTTAATTAATAGATAGATTGTCTTCACTCCATTAAATGATAATACATTATTTTTCACAAGTTCAACACAATCACTTTAACAATGTGGTCTTCCTTCATTGACAATGAATGTGAAGAAATAGTTCAACTCTTGCCAAAAACACCTATTATCGTTGCAACACAGCTTCAGGTGACTTCGTTCAATGGTATATTCTTCCACTCTAAGGACACTATACAAGCACTTATATTTTTAGTTTTATTATTTTATTATTTTGAACAATATATACTAACAAAATTGCCTTTTTAGGTCTATCTTTATCTACAACTTCTAACTCTTTCTTCTACATTAACTTTCCATTCAATGAAGTTATTGAATACCAAAACTGGTAAAACACATAAAATGATCTATTCATTTTTTAAACAGCTCTTTGTTGTTATATATTGCACATTTTTACTGCTAACTATTGTCTGCCTTACAAGATCAGTAACAACACCGAAAAAATTGCAAAAATAACTTCATTGAAAGCATATTTTACACCGAAAAAGATCATAGCTCTACAAGACAAAGTTCACACCAGTTCAAGATATCTATCACTTCGTAGAAAAGGTACACATTCTGATGAGATTCGAAGCGCGGAAGAAACGCCGGAAAGTTTCGAACTCAGGTTGTGGTTGGACGGATGAATCATGACTCGATATTCACGACGCGATCGGTCGATGATGCGGAATAAAGAACCACGACTTTCGAAATGCCACAAGGATTTGCTCAATCTCCTTGATAAGTTCGATATTTGAACGCCACAAGAAATATTCTTGGTAAGTTCGAAAAACATAGGAATCCACCTATAACTTTTATTGAATCCTCAATAAAAAAAACTGTTTATATCAAAATTGAAGTCTCAAATCTGATCTAGATCTTTCCTAGGTTTTAAATTTCGTTTTTCCGCGTTTTCGACGAGATTCCCCGATTGAGATCTCATCATCTGGCATCAGAGCTTGGATCTATTTAAGATTCTTGCGTTTCTTGAATCTTTTGATTTTTTTCGTGTTCTTCGCGTTCTTCGTGTCGGTCATAAATTTTTTCAGTTTGATCCATAAGAGTCAATCCCAAAAATTCAAAAGTGTTTTTCTTGTTCGTTTTTCGTCCAAATCCAGTTCCGTTTTTTCTGCCATACTCGCAGTCCAATTCTCTGGAAGATTAAAAAAAATTCCGAAAATTCTCAAATATTCCGAATATCCTTGTTCGTGTCTTAAAAATGTCTGATAGAGAGGTGTCCACATCTTCATCTTCTATTGGAGACAGAAAACAGCTCAGGGGTATGAATAGAAAGGATGAACAGGGTAATGATGATATTGCAGCAATGAGGACACAATTTGAAAGGTTTATGGCACAGATGGAGAATCAAGGTGCAGAGCGTGAACAAGGACCTCGGGATCAATCTCATGATGGTTCTTTGGCTAGGAGGAGTAGTAGGCGTGAATGTCATGCTAGGTACGGATATGGGATGGATGAAAGGCCATTGAAGCGAAAAGAGACATCAAAACAGGAGAGTAGTGATCATGTTCACAAAAGGAGGGAGGAATCGACAACCAAAGGTAAAAATAATTTTGATTCCAAGCCTCTTGAGGATAAAAATGTTAAGTGCTTTAAATGTTTGGAACGAGGTTACATTGCACTTGATTGTCCACGTAAGAAGGTTAGGCGTGATAGTGAAGGGGCTAAAAGTATTATGGTGGATAAGTCAATTATTGATAGGCATGCTCTTAGTTTTAAGCGTAAGGCGAATGTTTTGGAAAATGTGGATGGGCAAAGGGATAATATTTTTCACACTAGATGCTTAGTGGATGAAAAAGTTTGTAGCTTGGTGATTGACGGGGGAAGTTGTACTAATGTAGTTAGTACAATGTTGGTGGAAAAATTAGGCTTACCTTTAACGAAACATCCAACGCCTTATAAATTACAATGGTTGACTGAGTCAGGGGAAGTTAAGGTGAAGAGACAGGCTTTAGTAGCATTTTCTTTTGGTGGGTATTCGGATGAGGTAATTTGTGACGTGGTGCCAATGCAAATTAGTCACATACTGTTGGGGAGACCTTGGCAGCATGAAAGGGCTGTGCTACATGATGGGTATACGAATAGATACAGCTTGGTAAAAGGGGGGAAAAAAGTTTACTCTAATGCCACTATCTCCAACTGAAGCCCTGAAAGATCAATTGAAGGTGAAAAGTGAGTTTGAGGGGAAAAATAAGAGAGTTGAGGCCACGACCTCAGAAAAAGGAGAGGGAGTAGAAATTAAAGAAAAGAGAGTTGAAGCCACGACCGCAAAAAAAGGAGAGGGAGTGAAAAATAAAGAAAAGAGGGCTGAGGTTCAAACCTCAGAAAAAGGAGAGACTGAGTGCAAAAAGCAAAAGAAAAGAGAGTCTACCACAAAAATGAGTCTATTTGCACTTACTCACGCTAACACACCCCTCCCCAGTTCTTTAAAATCTGTTTTACAGGTACCGAAGTCAAACCATGAATTTAAGACGGGAAAGAAATTCATTGGCAAAAATGAGCAGCCCAAAAGTCTAAAAGATCGCACGAAACTTAAAAATGATCATCGAGCCCAGAAGAGCAGGAGGAATTCGAAAAGTCGACCAAAAATGGATTCGAGGTCGAATCATTTTCAAGAGAGGGAGTATGATATGATCCGGACCAGGCATCGAAGGGCGAAGTCGAGACATCGACTGTATGACGGTGATCTACGTACAAAACGGAGTAAGTTCCATGTTGGAATCGAGTCGAGAAGGCGAAAGGATCAAGCCGAGTCGAGTGATCAAAGTTATTTGGGCAGAAAGGTCATTACGGCCGTAACGAAGATCTGTCACGGCCGTAACTCTTATAATCACGGTCGTAAAAGTTATTATCATGGCCGTAACTCCGCCTCGGGTTTAGATGAAGAATTGCAGAATTTCATATTTACGGCCGTAAGAAATATGGTTACGGCCGTAAATCTTAAGCAGAAAGTCATTTACGGCCGTAAAAGTGTTCATCACGGAAGTAATTGAGGTTTTTCGGATTTTAGGGGATTTTTTATTATTTTTCCGTTTTTAATTAATTGTTTGCCTAGTTTAGTATTCTAGTTTAATTAGAATTATATTTTGAGTAAATTAGATGCTAGGTTATTTTGCTTATTTATAGTTATTTCCATTCATTGTAAAAAACAGTTTAGTTTAGTTTGAGTTTTGAGATTAATAAAGTTAAGAGAGTTTTCTCCAATTAAAAGGTTGAGGAGTCCCTTTTGTGTTCTTCGAGAACAAATCCAACTTATCAAATATTGTGAAATATTTGAGGTGTTGAACTTATCAAATATTCGCGAGAGTATTTGTGGCGTTTCCAATTTAGAATCTTATCAAGGAAATTGACAAGTCCTTGTGGTGTTTCGAAAACCTTGAATCTCGATTCTGCATCGTCAATTTCTTGCGTCGTGAATCTTGGGTCAAGGTCCTATCGTCAATTTTATCTTTCCAGTATTTTAATTCTTGTTTATTTTTCGCGTCAAATCTGATCTAGATCTTTCCTAGATTTTAAATTTCGTTTTTCCGCGTTTTCGACGAGATTCCCCGATTGGGATCTCATCACATTCAGCCTAATAAACGTCTAAAAATTTTCTATCTTTTAGAATTTCTATTATGAAGTACATTACTGATGAAATATATAATATTTTTCTTCTACTTGTATATGTAGTTGCAGTACAATCGTTTCTGGATTAAAGGCACTGCAACAATGAGAATGAGTAGCGCTCCATTTTGGTACATGGGTTGCTCTCTTTGCTATAGATCTTCGTGTGTATTAACTGCGGGAGAGAGTTATGATTGTCGTTACTGCAACACTCCAAATGTAACAGCACTGCCAAGGTTAATTTTCACAGACACCTTACTTGTTTGATAGAATATATTGTGTTACTAAATTTAATATAAATTTTTCAAAAGCTCCTAATTAACTCATTAAACATAACAGTATTTCAATGAACACTTTCTAAATTGATTTGATGAAAAATTTGAAACTCCATGTTCATTAAATCCAGTACCATGTTAATCTTTTATAGGCACATCTTAATAATAAGTTATTCTCCTTTACAATAACACAATACGTAATTCAAACTTAAAAACACTATAATTCACACATCATCCAGCTTACTATTATAATGTAACTTGCTTCGCTATTTTTTTCTTTACACTTAATGAAATGTCTTTATACTATATTACTAACCAAATTGTACAAATATATAATCTAGATAAATTCAATACTCTCAAAAACAGACAAAGTATAAATACCATTCATTATAATGTAACTTACTGTAAAAACTTGAGAGTATTTCCTTTATCATAAATAATAATTTCTTAGCTTCAACTGTACTTTAGCATTTTCTTATTTTCCCAACAGTGCTCATCAAATTTATTATTGTCCTTTTTTCATTTTTCTTTCCTTTCCTTTCCTTTCTTTTTCTTTATTTACTCAATTTATTTTAAAAAGAAGTTCCATATACTGTTACATAAGCCATTTGTGGTATCGTATAGTACTAGATTAAAAAATGCAGCATTACATTTTTAATAAGTATTTTTAAATAAAAAAGAAAATATTATACTCCTTATCACCAAAGGTTTCATTTCTTGGGATACCTTTTCTTTATGGAAACTGGTTTTTGCCACTTGTTTTTGTATAAGTTCTATCCCAAAATAAGTTTACAACATTTAATATGGTCAAATCTAAAGAACTTTTTCTGTCTACCTCTATTTGTTAAACCATTAATTGCAATGTACCTAGAAACTCAGCAATATAACATATAATATATTTCACTCATAATACAGCTATTTTAACTGATCATGTTTATTATTTTCTAGAGCAAGAGCTGACATCTATATAGAAGATGAAACTGGAAAGATAACAGCCTCAATCATGGGGGAAGTTGCAGAAGACTACCTGCAGTGTTCAGCTTTTAAGCTTATGGGAATTTCTAATACTTCTATTTATATTTTCTACATTATACTTACATGTACACTACAACACCTCTTCATCACTGCATGTACCTAATATTTGTCACATAAATTTACTCCCCAAGAAACTCAGTGATGAAGGGAACATAAGGCTAAACATAGATAACCAACACATTTTCTCTGTGAAGGCAACTCCAGCGGCACAAAGCCCAGATGATCGCGGGAAAACTCCAGTGATGTTTTCAGAGAACTCAACTCATAAATTTGAAGTTATTTTTCTTGAGAAGTACATGCCAAGTAAGTTCTAGGGAGCTCACATTGCAGAAAATGTTGGACAGTCATCAACAATCTCAACCTTAAGCGACTCAGACACATCTATCATTCGTTCTACTTATCACCTCCAGCTAAACGGACCTTATTCTCAACCGATATCTCAACATCACTGACAAAGAAAAAACTGAACGACAAGCTGGACTAGAATCTGCTTCAATAGATGCACATTTCTATCCAGTTTCACCTCTGATATTTTGAACTGTTAACTTTCTAGATTTTTAACTTTTGGAATGCCAATGGTGCTGTACTACAATGACTATCAACACAGCAGCTTGAACATGAAAAAACTCTTATGTGATTATGTAATATATTTTTGCTCCAGTGCATGTAAAAACATCAAGATCGCAGAACCTATTAATATGACTTTTGTTAAATGTGAATGTCCCTTTCCTCTTGACTTTTTGGGTGTTGAAACTTAACTACATTTGCTGTCATTTAAAATTGACATGTTTTATTTTAGGTGCCTTCAAACAAAACTTGTGTTTTTCAGTAACCTTTTCTACTTTCAATTCTTCAATTTTCCTTTGCATTTATATCCTTAGATCCCCCCCTCCTACCAAAACTATAGGCCTAATTTCACCAAATTCAACTATACACTTTTGTGACAATTTCATGTATATTCTTATGATTCACCATTGATTTTAAAATAACCTCTTCCCCAGCTACAATGCGAATACTCACAGATTTCAATCACCACGTGCAACTCACATGGTAATCAACTTGTGTATATATATACTGAAGTTCAATGATCAAATTGAAATGAAATTAAAACTTAGTAACCCAATTAAAGATTATCGCATTTTTTCTTGATGGAAACTCGAAAATAACAATAACTTTCAACTTTTCAAATGCGAAAGAGGTACATTGTGAGGAAAGATCTCCGGATGACATACAAATACAATAGCTCTATTTTAGCTTCTCTACATAATTTTTATGCTATTATAAGAGAACAATTGACACTCAGCAGATGGGAGTCAAGCAATTTCTCTGCATTGGTGTTCTTTGGCATGTAAGAAAACACAAAAATAGATACGTGAAAGCATAGGCACTAAGTTTCCTAACCATCCATGGTGCTCATCGCTGAATCTGCCTGCCTGCCGATAACTCCCCCGGTACTGCACAACAGCATAGTCACCATTTAACTAGACACTGATATTTCACTCAATTCAATAAATTTTCTGAAATCAACTCTACAAGAAGTAATCTGGTGGGGGCTTTTTGGCAGGAGCTCCTCTTGATTCCTGCATTTTACCATGAAACCCTTGATGCACAAAGTAGTTGAAAAGATGAACAGGGAGCAGAGAGAGAGACGAAAGATAAGTAATCTAGCCAGATATACTCCTTAATAGAACTGAAATAAAAAACTAGCAGAAAATATACTTATTAACCAGAAAATATGAAGCCTTTATGAATATCAACAGCTCAAGGTCAGCGGTTTGCTAATAGCATGTGTTCTAGGCATCTTAGGATCGATTCTAGGTAGGTCACATAATTAGCCATGGATAGCTGGTGCTCTCGGTGCCATTGCACACTACTCTCAAGGCATTCCTTATATTTTTTTAAACCATCGTCTGGCAATGGCTCGTGTTCGAAAGGTGATGTAGAGTAGAGGTTTTGGGCCGATGGCATGTTCCGTGTTTATAATGCTAAAAACTTGTAATCTGTGCCAACTGGGGTAATACATCTATGTAGTTTCACCAGACAATGTATACATGTACTGTATTTTTTTCATTTTACTTATATGCTCTCCCAATTGCAAACTTCTGACTTTTGCCATGCTCCCACTCTAGTTCACTCTATATGTGAACATAAAATGAAAGGAAAGTTTTAGTTCCAAATCAACAGAAGCACATCATATACCTGTGGAGCTGCTTCAAATACTCGAAACTGCCTTTCAAGATTTTCGTCCAACTGAAGAATCGCAGCTACATTTCCACATCTGCAGCATATTCGATATTCAGAACAAGTTCAACATAACAAGATATGAATGAAAGAACTAATATACTTTACCACTTTTACCAAGTACCTGTAACAATAATTTGGAGCTGACCATACAGTAACTATCTGGTTGTTAAACATCCACTTGTAACCTTCCATTACCAACTGATGGGCACGACATATATAGTCGATATTATTTGAATGGTTAAATGAAGTTACGACGCTGCCACCAAATAAGAAACCGGCACCACGGGGACTCAAACCCCAACCATCAACAATGTCTTCTGGATCCGACCATAGGAGGTCACACATGGCACCATCATGAGGCACTTCTTGCTTCCGGTCAATTATTCGAATCTGAGATATAGGTTAATTAAATATTTTATCACACTTCAAATAAGGGGGAGAGACTGATACTTTGTATAATTGTCATACCTGGTCTAACGTGGTAATTGATGGTGACAGACCACCATGAACAGAAAATATCTTGTTCTCAATAAGCGCAGACAAACTGCAACATATATTCAATAGAATTTAACTGTTATTGCAAGTCATGTTTCAAAATATAGCAAACCAGCAACATGCAAGGTACCTATTTTAATATTCAGATGTGCACTTCCAGGAAAAACCAAACATATAAAGGATCAAACCACAATAATATGCATGATTTATCAACTAAGAAGTCTAGATTCTAACTACAATATGAGTATATAATTGAGGCAAATATAGACTGGACATTATATTTGTTTCCAAAAGTCCCAAATATTAAAACTTGACCCATGTTACCGAGTGCGTGCGTTCATTCAAATAAAAACCATACAATATTCAAAGAATTGGCAAACCTTAAATAATCGAATATATCAGTGCAATATCTCCAGACATTCACAGAACCATACTTTCGTAAGCACTCGTCATAGAATCCATACACCTAGAAGAAGCAGAGAAAACCAACAAGTTAATGCCCAATAAGTTAATGCAACCAAATAGCTTAAATCTGATAAGCAACAAAGATTCAACCTGTGTTATTTGCCGGCTCTCATGGTTTCCCCTGATGAGAGTTATTCGATCTGGGTATCTCACCTGACAATGAATTTCATGTTAGTGAAAGCTCACAAAAAAGATATGTATTTTCAAATTCAAGGAAACGGACAATATCAGATACCACAAGGGCACGTGTTTTTCAGGGACATCGGACATAGTATTAAATACTTGACTATTTACTCAAGAAATAAGTCAATGATATAATACCTTTAAGGCAAGTAGAAGCAAAAATGTCTCAACTGAGTAAAATCCTCTATCAACAAAATCTCCAAGAAACAAGTAATTAGTCTGCGGACAATCACCTCCAACTTTGAAAAGTTCTTTCATGTCATAGAACTGTCCATGTATGTCCCCACATATCTACATCCAACGAAGAAAGTAGAGGCATAACTATGATAGAAATATGAGCAGAGCATGTAAGACAGCAAAACAAATGCCATAAGTTATAAACTATTTTGAGTAAAGCATAAATAAGTACTCATGCATCTCATACATGCAGATAGGGGGAAAAAGGATAGAGGCTTCTCTCAATATTCTACCTTATTTCCGTGGGGCGGGGAATGTTTTCTTAAGGACCATTAAAAAAGAAGGAAAAATTGAATTTTGGAAGAAAGTAAGACTGCGTTCTCTTTGGCGTTTTCCAGTCGATTTCCGTTTTCCTTTTCCGAAAACGCGGAAAACACGTTCTCTTGCGCCGTTTTCGGGAAAAAATTTCGAAAACGTTTTCCAAATTTTGTAAAAAATATTAAAAACGCGGAATTCACGTTTTCCATTCATTTGAACTAAAAAAAAGGAAAACGCGCGTTTTCCCATTTTCCTTTTAAAAAAAAATCCTAAAAAATTTGAAATTGATCAAAATTTGTCATTTTAATTACATTATTGGTCCCCAATTTTTAAAATTTGTCATTTTAATCCTCAAATTTTGAAATTTCTTTCGAAAACACCCTAATTTATTTGCAACTTAGATCCTTCAACTTTATATTTTTTTTGCACATTAGTCCGCAAATTTTACTTTTCTTTCAATTTAGTCATTCCCGTATTTGCTTTATAGGTCATTATCTTCAAACATATATAACTTTTGATCTACAACTTCAAATTGCACTCCGTTTTTTGCGTCGAACTCCAAATTCAACAATCTTTTTTATGATGTATTATGTGCTCAATTATTAAACATTTATTCTTTACTTTTATATTGTAGAAAATTAGGGCATCATTGATGAACGGATTTTTAAACTTTTTTGGCATAACCAAATATGGCATCCCTATTTCATTTATATTGTGTATATCATATATGTATGAATGTTGAATGTGTGTGTGTGTCTATATATATATATATAATCACATGTAATATAATTACAAGTGTACAAAGTGTGTGTTTGATATTATTTAAAAAGAAATTTTTTCAAGTGAATAGTAATATTTAGGGGAATGGATGATTGAGATTTAGTTGAAAAGTCAAATATTGTGGACCTCACTTTTAATGAGAATCAAACAAGGGCAAAATAGTTTTCTGAAAAAAAAATCCAAACAGAACGTGTTTTCCAGCATTTCATTTTCGAGAACAGTTTTCAGCAATTCTGAAAACATTCAGAGAAAACGGAAATCAGAAAACATTTTCGAAAATGAAAACAGAAAACTGAAACATAAAGAGAACGCAGCCTAAGCTTTCTCCAACTATCAGAATTGAGGGTCTGGTAGACACCCAATCTGGTTCACTTATACCGGTAGAAGAAATGTCGCACAACCAACCATGGACAGCTAACTCCCCAGCATTCTAGACTCTTCCTACCAGCACTTAATTCCAGAATATTCCAAGTCAGTTAGGAGGTTATATGAGTAATATTAAAATAGGATTACGGTTATAAATAATAGGGGAATGTCAATAGAATAGCATTGAGTATTTTCTGTGATTTGTTTAGCTTATTGTGGAGAGACCAAGCCTCTCGAATAGCTTGGGAATTTGTCTTTTTATTTCATCAATAAATATTCCTTCAGTTACACAGATTCCACATTAAATTCATCTATCTACTATACAATTCCTTATATTTTCTTACTGGCAGCTTCCTTCATTCCACTCTTCAGGTTCTATCTTCCAGCATAATTCGGGGATCTTATCAATTTGGTATCAGAGCAACCATCTTGGGAAATGACACTCACCGATCGAGTTAACACTTTGGAAGCGAGAATTGGTGGAATACACCTCGAGTTACAGGAAGGGCTGGGTACAATGAAGTCCGAATTGCAGAGGCATATGGCGGGCATGATGGAGAAATTCGAGTTGTTGATGAGGAAGTGGGAGGGGCAGGAGCGCGAGCGGAAGGAGCGCGAGCGGAGAATTCACCCGAACATCCCCTCACGCCTGAAATTCCGCCCAAGCCCGATGGAGTAGATGTAAGTATCGAATGCCGAAATCTTCGTGTGGAGCTACGACGAGTAGAAAATCAGGACAGGAAGCTGGAAATGCTGATTTTTGTCAGTGAAGATTCCGACGGTTGGATTTTTGGAACGGAGAGGTATTTCAACGTTAACCACTTCTCGAATTGGGAGAAAACTGAGGCAACGGCAGCATGTTTGGAGGGTAAGGCATTGGCGTGGTATCAATGGGAGGAAAACCTACAACCGATGCGAAACTGGGAAGATTTGAAGAAATTATTACTCGAGCGCTTTCAACCATCTCATGAAGGAACTCTTCTGAAGAAATTCTTAGTGCTGAAACAGGAGAGCACGGTCAGAGATCTCAGGGGGCTAATGGAAACTGTAGCAGCTTCCTTTCCGTCAAATTCTGAAGCAGTGATCAAAGGTATCCTCGATAATGGTCTGAAGCCAGTTATATGGGCTAATCTGATTATGCAAAAGTCTAGTGTGTTGGGCAAAATTATGGAATTAGCCCAAAGTCTAGAGGATAGAAATAAGTCATTAAAAAGAGCCCAATCAGTTTTTGGCCCATATACAATTAAAAGTAATGTTTACAGTCCAAACATTATTTTCCATAATTCCAGTCCACTTATAAGTCCCCTCTCTCACTACATATCTTCCCAGACAGCGAACCGCCGTACCATGCATGTCAAACATCCCCAAACACTGAGAAAGCCACCGCGAACATTATGATGCGTCCAGCAGCAGCAGCATCAAAGGGTCTATTAGATTCCGTTAGCTGCGTTTTTTATTCGGGTTCCCGGATTAAAAAAATTGGCACTTTGTGGATATGGGCAACTGGCTATGGAGTTTCATTGGATACTACACTTATAATAGTTGCTCGATTGAGTAACTTCGTCCACCACGAAGGGCTGAAACGTATCTTTTTCACGGTGGCCATGATTGGAGTTCGTGCTAGGGAAATTGTTTGGTTGTATGATGAATTCAATAGCTTCTACCTTGAGGACAAGGTGGATTTTGAAGGGGCGGGTAATGATAGACCCCCAATCTGGTTCACTTATGCCGGTAGAAGAAATGTGGCACAACCAACCGTGGACAGCTAACTCCCCAGCATTTTAGACTCTTCCTACCAGCACTTAATTCCAGAATATTCCAAGTCAGTTAGAAGGTTATATGAGTAATATTAAAAAAGGATTATGGTTATAAATAATAGAGGAATGTCAGTAGAATAGCATTGAGTATTTTCTGTGATTTGTTCAGCTTATTGTGGAGATACCAAGCCTCTCGAATAGCTTGGGAATTTGTCTTTTAATTTCATCAATAAATATTCCTTCAATTACACAGATTCCACATTAAATTCATCTATCTACTATACAATTCCTTCTATTTTCTTACTGGCAGCTTCCTTCATTCCACTCTTCAGGTTCTATCTTCCAGCATAATTCGGGGATCTTATCAGGGTCACATCTAACTATAAACAGTAGTTAAACTATGCAGCCAGGTGAATCTAAGTTTCACATTCAGATGCTGAAATTAATACCGTCAGACCCTCTGCAAAATGTGTGCATTCTAATGTTTACAATCCAGGCTCTACCACTTCTTGTTCCAACTAAAATAATTTCAACACAGTTATAGAACCTCTCTATCAAACAAATATGGTCTCAAGGCTTTTTAGCGATTTTGCATCAACTAAAAAATAAATAAATAAAGATCACTTTCGTTAAACTAATTGATTGAGTAGACCATACTCCACCCCCCCCCCCCCTCTCCCCCCCAAAGGTTAGGGTGGGCAGTTTGAGTTATTCGCTGTTAGAGAAACTAAGTGCAGATTAATTTAGATAAAACCACTTGTGAATAGCCACTGCTTTAAAATATAATGTTACTCTGATTACCCTCTGTGTAGTCTGAGGTTCATTGAAAATAGAAAGTATACATGTGTAACAAATACTACTGGCACTGGCAGAACACTTCAGGCATGTTGGTAGAATATGTAAGTGTGTTTTTGGTAACTTTGGTTATAATCAAATTTATAACCAATCCATTTCCCCCAAAAACTACACACATTTTTCCAAACCACGTATTTTACCTCCAAAACATCAAAAAATTGATTATAAATTTATAACTAAAAAAGCAGCCGCCGAGCAGGCTGTAAGTTTTTATCCAGATAGATACGATATCCTGAGCATGGAGCTCTACTTTTCGGTTTGTTAAAATTGATCAATTGAACTTAAATAAGTCTGTTAATAGAATCTGACTGCAACTGATTGAAATTAAAGCCTGACAGGCTATCACCATATTCTGAGGAAAGATTTTGAAACCAAGAAGTCTAAATATTTAACATATCATTAGGCTTTAATATTCTTATTCGAAACCCCAGCCAACACTCACAGACACACCCGTTCTACAGACTACAATAATTTATTTTGCCATTTGCTATAAGCTGCAATATATTAGTTGTGTGCCTGTTATAATTTTATCAGGAGATTATCCATTTTCACCTTCAATCTTATTCACTTTATCTGAGTACTTTCCCTTTACCTATTTTATACTGCTTATCATTGTTGAATTAGATTCAATAAAGTGCAAGTGTGAAAGTGATTATTTGACAAGTGATCTTTTGAAAAGTGATTCTTTTTTGGGAGAAATTGTGGTTGAAAATGAGTGGGGGGGGGGGGGGGGGAAACGTGATATTCATATAATCACTTTTCAAACAAGGGCTAAATAAATGGGACTCATCTCAAGTGACGTGTTTTTAGACTAGGTGGTTTGACATTCATTGTTAATCTTCCTTTACTGGACTCCACTTCGCTTGCTAGCTGATAGCAGAATAGCACATCTAAATCCAAATTTGGGCACAAAGCAGCCAAGGCCACTAGCTGTCCCCAAGGACCAGCAGAGTAAACAATTGAATTCGTAAATTCACAGTCCATAAAACCAAATAGTTCCCATCAATTTCCACTTATTGCAATTGCTGGTACCAAAAATTAAGACATTATTAAATTTCAATGCATGAAGCTATTGAAAGCAGACAAGATTAAGCCCATCCCCTCAATATATCCTCAAAGTAAATTCCAAAGAAGAGTTTTAACATTTTTTTTTTTTTTTGGAAACTAGGAGTCTTAACTTTTAAAGGTTGAATTTTCAGCATAATATAAACAAAATTCATAACTAAATACAAACAAAATAAACAGCTTTCTACAAAATCCTCTAGAATTCCACGAACCTAGATTCATTCGCAGCCCAAACTCGGTAAAACAGAATAAATCAGACCCTAAATTAACATAATCAAAGATAATCTGAGTTCAATCATATACATCCAAGTACCCAAGAAAAAATAAAAAATAAACCTACTAATAAAGCAATAAAGACATAAATTAATCAAGAATTCTTCTCGAACTTACCGTGACGGGGGCATCCACCCGCTGAACATTACTCTCTTCAACGAGGATTTCCATGGCTTTCAGACAAAGAGCCTTAACTTCAGATTCCTTGAGTGGCTCGCACCTTTTCAGTTGCTCTATTTGCCTGTCGAGGTCTGACATCTTCACAGATTCGAACTCTAAATCCCTCTGATATTCTCTTCGAATTGACAAAATCAATAGAGATTCAAGAACAGTATATTGCTATCTTTTCCTTCCCATTTGGGAGCAATTTTTGTACTTTCAGACAACTGGTAATCTTTCCTCTAGCTGTGTTGTGGTTCACTTCTCTTTTGGTGGGCCTTCTTTTTCTTCCCCTGTCTCGCTGGGACGCGGGTGGGGGGGTTTGTATGATTCGCGCTGTTGCATCTTGAATATCGGTGAATTTTGATTTTGACCTACTTTATATAAACAATTTTTCTACTTGTACAGCCCAAGGTCCCGTCTCCTTTACCGCATGTCAAAAAATCGTGATATTTTGTATGTCAAAATATCGTGAGAAATTGAAAACAAAAAAATCAAACTTTTACAAACTTTTACCACGTCTGCAGACTTTCATTTTCAGATTTTTCTACCGCCTCTCCCTTCTTTCTTTCCGAACACAAAACCCATTGAACAAATAGAAATTTGTTTACAAGAAAATAAATTTTCAGTCTCTTTATCACCTCCCTGCTTCAGCAAACTGGTAGATTTTTCGTCAATGTCTGCTTAGTCCGCAGGAGCCTCGCGATGTGCATCGGCGCCTCAGTTAGAAGTTGTTTCGTAAATTTGACTTGGTGCTTCATTTTCGTCATCTTCATAGCTTTGTCCACAATCTGACAAATCGTAGCTTTGTCCACAATTGCTTCGTGAATCTTCATCGACGTGTTGTTCTGTAAATCTGACTTGGTGCTTCATACGATGGGCCATTTCTAAATGTCTGAACCGGGTAATGAACTTTGAAATTTCCCAAACCAGTGTGTATTTATTTAAGCATTATAGTATTGGAAAAAAATAATGGATCTGGGTCCTTCCTTAACATTCCCATTTTTGGCATTCCCAAATTATTCGATTGTTCCTAAATTTCCCAAACCAGTGTGTGTCTTTGAGAATGATGGTAGTATAAAAATGAATTTGGGTCCATTATCATGTTATCGTTTTTTTTAATCACATTCTCGTTTTTTGGCAACACAAAAATGATCCGATTGTTTCAAAATTCCCCAACTAGTGTGTATGTGTTTGAGAATGACCGTAGTAAAAAAAAAAAAAAAATTGGAGTTGAGTCCTTTTATCACATTCTCGTATTTGCTATTTCAAATATTATCTCATTGTTTAAAATCATGTTCACAGTATGTTGATAACTTGATGGCTATTTTTTTTTTTTTTTTTGTTATTTTCATACTTATTCAAAAATTGATCAATTTGCGTAGGAGATCTCATTTCAGGTTCCAACGATGAGACAGTAGATAGGAATTTCTTAGCTTCGGTTGAATGCTTGGATGATAGTGTTTTAGAGCTTGAGAATTGCGATAATGTTATAGAGTTTGAGAATTGCTTAGGGTCGAACGATGTTTTGGTTAATGAACAGAATGATGACGTACCTAAGGTTGGGATGAAGTTTAAGGACCTTGATGAAGCATTTGAATTTTACAAGAAATATGCATACCGTGTGGGTTTCCCAATCAGAAAACGTAATTCAAGAAAGGGGAGTGACGGACGCATTAGAAATGTGGCCTTTACATGTAGTCGAGAAGGCCGAAGAACAAGTACAACGAGCTGTTCATTGAAGCCTCGTGCGACAATTCAAACTGGGTGCAAAGCTAGGATGAATGCAGTTTCTGACATGAACGGCATTTGGCGAATAACAGCAGTTACACTTGAGCATAATCATAAAACTAGTCCTTCTAAGTCTCGGCTGTATCGGTGTAATAGACAAATAGGTGAGCACGTGAAAAGGAAGCTGGAAGTGAATGATATAGCTGGAATTCCATTACATAAGAGTTACAACTCAGCTGTCGTTGAAGCGGGTGGTTATGAGCAGATGAGATTCATTGAAAAGGATTGTCGAAACTATATTGATAAGGTCAGGCGTTTGAGACTCGGGGAAGGTGATGCAGCCTCATTACAAGGTTATTTCTCAAAGATGCAATCGCAATGCCCTGGTTTCTATTTTAATGTAGATTTGGATGAAGAGTGTCGTTTGAGAAACGTGTTTTGGGCCGATAATAGATGTAGACTAGCATACAAGGAATTTGGAGATGTCGTGACCTTCGATACCACATACTTGACAAATCGTTACGACATGCCATTTGCCCCTTTCGTTGGTGTAAATCACCATGGACAGTCGACACTCCTAGGCTGTGGTTTAATCTCAAGTGAGGATACGCAAACATTTATGTGGTTGTTTCAGACCTGGCTTGAGTGCATGGGGGGAAATTTCCCATGGGAATAATAACAGATCAGGATAGAGCAATGCAAAATGCAATTCAGATTGTTTTTCCACAGACAAGACACAGATGGTGTTTGTGGCATATCTTAAAGAAGTTACCTGAGAAATTTGGAGGACGTACCCAAAAGGGGGCTATACTATCGGCTGTCCATTGTGTGGTTTATGAATCACAGAGTCCAAAAGATTTCGAACAAGGTTGGAGTGCAATGATTGCTACGTATTCACTTGATGAGAATGATTGGTTGACAGGACTTTACAAAGAACGAAGTCGTTGGGTACCTTGTTATCTAAGAACTAGTTTTTGGGCTGGGATGTCTACTACTCAAAGGAGCGAGAGTATGAATGCATTTTTCGATGGGTATGTGAACTCGAAAACTTCACTAAAGCAGTTTGTTGAACAATATGAACGAGCGTTGAGGAGTAAAGTTGAAAAAGAATTTCAGGCAGACTGTAAGTCCTTTTCCCAGATGATACCTTGTGCAACCAAGTATGGAATGGAGAAACAATTCCAGTCTGCATACACAATTGCAAAATTCAAGGAATTTCAGGAGGAATTTTCGGGTATGGTATATTGTCGAATAGTTTCGGATGACTCAGGATCCACGACAACGGTGTATGAGGTGCTAGAATCTATAATATTCGAAGAATGGATGAAGAAAAAAAAAAATTGACATTTGAGAGAGCAACTTCACATTTAACATGTAGTTGTCACTTGTTCGAGTTCAGGGGCATACTTTGCAGGCATGCGATTACGGTGTTGATTAGCAATGATGTTACTGTTGTTCCGGAGATGTATATCTTACGTCGATGGAGGAAAGATGTTAGTCGGGCGTACACAAGGGCGAAGATCAATTACAGTGGTTGGATCAGTACTCCTTCTCAAGTAAGATATGATGAACTTTGTGGTGATTTCAGCAGGATTGCGGACCTGGTAGCAGATGATGAAGTACAAAGTAATGAGATTAAAGATTGGCTTGTCATGAAGATGAAACAGTTGAACTTCACAAAGTCTAGATCTATTTCTGGTATCAACCTCCAAAGCCAAGACACTGTGGTATTAGCATCTGAGCGAGGTTCAGGGGAGAAGGACTCCAGTTGTCCAATTTTGGATCCTAAATATACCACAAGGGTGCTCCTAGGAAGAATCGCAAAAAAGGGCCGTTAGAAATTAGTTCGAAGCAAAATAAGGTATAGCCTTTCCATCTATCATGTTTTTAACTTGCATGAGTTTACAGTTAACTAATATGAGTAAATGTACAGGTACAATCGAAATCAAACAAAGGCAAGACTCCGTCGCAAAAAGACATGGAAAAAGGCGAAGAGTTCAAGCAATCATCTCAAGTATCAATGTTCCCCGTACCCAATCATCTTTCATTCTCACAGCAGTTACTGGTACGTATTGATTATCTCAAATATCACAAAATTCTCAATTCACATGAGTGCATTAGTAATTTTGGTCACCATATACTATCGTAGGGAACTCATTATCAAGGATGACCCTCCACATATGACATGAACATGATGCCACCCTTTGGGATAGCTCAACAAATATTCCCATTTGTTCCACCAGCTCGAGAGATCAAGGAATAAGGAAGAGACGCTAAAAAAAATTTAAGTACTTGTGGAAATCTCATGTCTTTCTACAAATTTTATGTATGGACTCATTGTTACATTACTTGTGGAAATCTCATGTCTTTCTACAAATTTTATGTATGGACTCATTGTTTAATTACTTGTGGAAGTTTCATGTCTTTCTACAAATTTTAGCTATGGACTCATGAATGACTTCATTTCACTTTGCACAACTTCTAAGTGGGATGAAATAAAAGTTTGAAAAGATCCAACAGGTTTGAAAATATCCAACAGGTTAAAGTGGCATTTTCTATTATATAATTTTACGAAAAATTCGCCAGAGTCTTCTCCTTTGTAAATTGGATATAGCCAACCTGTAGCGAAACATCAAAACCATTTTAAAACAAAAAATCTCAACATCATTCAATCCCAAACATCATCAAAACCATTTCTATATGTCCAAAACTCCTAAACAATATCATTCCAAATAATAAACTTTAACAAATACAAGAAGAAGTAATTACATATGCTAATTGCAATTGAAATAAGTACATTAGGTTCTACAAAAGGAGAACTAATCATTTTTTTCCCTTGCTAAATTCCACCGTCATTGATATGTTCACATTCCTCTGCTCCGCTAAACGCGCAAAAAGTGAAAAACGTGCGGGCTAGAGATTCACTTTCCTCTTCAGCCAAGGAGTCTTCACTTGCATCGTGGACCGTAGTCGAACTTCCAGCATCATGGAGCGTACTCGAACTGCCTACATCATGGCATGCGCTCGGACTCCCTTCATCCCATTCGTAAAATGTACACCCAGTGTTATTACAATTGAAAAACAGCTTCCCTTTGGATTTTTTTGCAGGGTCTTCCACCCTTAGCCATCTCACGTATCCGCGGTGACAAATTGGGCAACGTCGCTTCATATCGCAGTCTTTCATCCAATGCCCCGGCTTTCGACAGCTATGACACACTTCATTATTCTTCAGCAACATTTGAAAATCCTACTCAATGACAAGATGAAGTATTCAGGTTAGTGATAATCCTCAAACATTTCATGAGAGTACTGCAATTAAATGTAATGAAATTATAGAATTCAGGTTGATGCAAAATTTGCATGTGGCCTACATAGTTCACAGAAAAAACAACCAGAGAATGTAAATAAATCTAGCTACCGTCGCCAAGTGTGTGAATGTAAATAAACCAGTTCTCGGATTTAATATAGTTTACCTTTAGATTGTTTCGAATAAAATATAGGGTGATTTGTGCATTATTCAAATGCACACATATTGAACATTCCCAATTCTGTGCTCTGTGAACCTCGGCCAGATTAATATGAATGAAGTTCCAAAGCAACATTCATTCATTTGGTTAGTTCAATAAGCTGCAGCAACTGGGAATTGTTCATATGATCTGCCTAGCCGCTTGTATCTAGTAACCATATCCTGACAAGTGACACCACATGAGATTATAATGACCCCCACAAAAATTATATATCATAACTCGGCTGATTCTTTATTCTAATGTCTGATGCACACTACGTTGGCATCAATTGATTGTAGGCTGTAGCTTAATGTTCACCTACATCATTAACCGTGTTGCTTCATTAACTATTAGCTGTGAATTGGCTAGAATGTGACTAAAAACTTCTCTGGCATCGAAAGGGAATTATTCACAACCTATTGATGTAACTAACTACCTCATGGGGCAGTCTGGACATCCATCAACGTCATTTCTTTAACAATCGAAAATTGTATTTTTGAGAAATTGTGGAAGAAAACAATTCTTGTCAATTCACTAACCTGGGTTTGGAGTGGAACGGGTTTAGATATCTTCTACCTACGGGGCGTTCCGTTCGAACACCTTTACCATGATTTCGCAGCATATTTAAACCGGAGGCTTTCCTACTTACGTTTAATTCCAAGAGTTTCATACTTAATAAAATTAATTTCAAAAGCTACATAGTTAACAACCAGAGATCTACGCAATTTCTCAGTTTCTACATGATCATACAGTGAGGCTGAACAGAACACTAACTGAGCAGCAACATATGGGGCTGGGACTGGGGTTGCAGGTTTGGGAGGGAGTGGAGTTTGCACCTCTGATTAACCAACATTCCACATCATTCTTATTACAGTAAAATGTATCAATTATCACGCAACATGAACGGTAAAGACATGAGGCTTATTAATCTGTTCAAAATGAATCCTAGCAAGTCTAAAGCCACTAAGTGCTCCATATTTTGTGCAACACAAAGTTGAATATTGAGCTCAAATTTCTTCATGCAAAAAATATAAATGATTACCGGCACAGGAAGAGGCTATATTGTATATAAAATGTCTGTTTCTGCCCATTCCATTCCTTCAAAAAAAAAACGTTTATTTAATATGAAGGAGTATGGAACAAGAGCAAGAGCAACATAGTAGATGAAATAAGCGTTCTTCCTGCCCTATTCAGTCATGCTCAACAAGACCCAAATGGAGGAAAAAAAAAACTTTTAAAATTAACAAATTTTAACGATTTATTGAAGTTCTCTACCAACGATTAGTTTCATAGCATTCCATATCCTCTTCATAAACATCATCATCGAAAATCAGTACATTATTCGAAAAATCTCACAATGTCGAAATATTATGACATTACCTTGTTTGACCTTAGAAATGCTAAAGTGGTATAAAGCAGTGGTTACCACTCGGTTATCAGGTCCCTCAACCGCCTCCTTCTTCCTTCTCTGGAGATTGTGTACGAACCGGTTGTGTATAATCAAGACTTGATGCACAACTGGTTCGTCGCCGTCTGCACTGCTTCCCTTCTACCACGTCTCCACCGTTTTATTTCCAAGACGTCTCCACCGTTCACTATTCACTCCGTTTCCTTTGATTTGTAACCCCCCAGGGAAGATGATGCAGCTGGTTGGGTTAAAGAGGAATTTTGTTAATATAGGGTTTCACATGTCAATTTGGGTAAACCGTAAAAGAGGGATTCGGGTGAAAGAGGTTTAAGTGGGGGCAGATATGTCTTTTTATTTGGCATGCGGTAAAGGAGACGGGACCTTGGGCTGTACAAGTAGAAATTTCCTTATATAAAACATAATATTAGCTCTACTGCCCCTCAATAACGTTTACTTCCGTTAGTTACCAGGGATTTATAAATTAGTTTATTTATAATTTTAAAGTAAAATGTGTGATTAAAAAATGATGAGAAAATTTGAATAATTAAAAAATGTTTTGAAAAATTGTGATTTACTTTTACCAAACGGAGACAAAATTATGAAATATATCTCCTAAACATTATGTTTTGAATTGAATAAATTAAACAATACAGCATCATTAACGGCAGTATGACAGTCAGAAAATATCACACACAGAATTTTTATAACTGTCCCTGAAATCCAACCTGATATCAAGTATATTTTGTTCAAAATTCAAATACAGTATTCCGTAAAATATATACCCAAAAACTCTCCAATTCTGAATCAAACGATATGGCCATGTTATATTCATATCGATTTCTAGACGTTTTGGTAGAAAGATTCATCAGAAATTGCGGTGGAGTATATTATGCAACCAAGAAAAGAATTTCATTATCAATCGTAAGAGTTCCAACTCAAATGTGGTTTCAGTCGGTCACCAAATAATCTCTACGTGTATTAGAAAGTTAGATTAATAACAAAACCAATGTTCGCCCCTTATACATAATATCTGAGGTGGATATTCTTATGCAATTCATGACGGCACCCCGAGCATTAATTCATTGAGCTCAAATTCGAAGTTGTTTGGATATTTCGTATATAGTGACGCCAAAAGAAATAGAATATTTTATATATGAAATTCGCGCCGAAAATTGGATGGAATAACGACACGGAAACAAGAAGGAAAAGAAATGAACAAATTCGAGACAAGTGTTGAACACTTTGTCCTTAAGTCGAATTTGTCCACTAAGGTGCTAACGATTTATGACAATCGACTCCCAAGATACAACTATTTCAACTTGTGTTTGTAGCACTCCAAAATACAAGTACAACGAACCAGAATTTCGACTTATGTACTTCAAAATGAAATGATCAACAAATATCAAAATTGTAGATCCAATTTTGTTGCAGCCCATTTTCAGCCAGATTGTTGCAAGCCCAATTACATTCATATTTTGTGCGCCGATTTCCTTCACCGCCTTATCTATACTGTTGGATCATCCCCTTTTGATTTCATCCC
This sequence comes from Ligustrum vulgare, assembly GCA_963555705.1. Classification (NCBI taxonomy): domain Eukaryota; kingdom Viridiplantae; phylum Streptophyta; class Magnoliopsida; order Lamiales; family Oleaceae; genus Ligustrum; species Ligustrum vulgare. Next base: position 67,293,326 of record OY743171.1, on the reverse strand, counting down.
TTCATTCAGAGATAAGGCTTGCTTGATTCTCTCAAAACGTCACAACTCCAGAAGCATCCATTCGGATTCATCTTCGTCTCTCTCTTCATTCATCAGAAAACCCTAATTTTCTCTCTGATTTCTCGCATTTATATGTGGTTTCGTTTACTGATTCTTAGTGTAAAATCAGTGTAACTTTGTGGTTTAGATAAAGATTGTTATTCTGTATAGTTTCTGTTGACCACAAAATTCGGCTGGACCTTGGACCAACACGTCTCAGCTCCTCCCTCTTGAACACGTGGATCTCCTGCGCACTAAGACAAACAATCAGCTTGCAAAGGGGGTCGAGGTGGCTCCCGTTTGCACTCCGATGCCTAAGTCAGTGCTCATTTTAGGCAAATATATATTGGGTGCGGGAGATAAAAGTGTGTAAAAGAGAGAAAAGGGAGTGAGAGAAATATAGAGTTAAGAGTGAGAAATTGCTAACCCCCAACTTGGAGACAATTGTGCTTCATTTATAGAGGAACTTCTTGTCTTGAATTACGACACGTGGCATACTTTACACTTGTCATTACCCTAGCTTATGGATGTGACAATCATGCTTTTCAACCGTAATCATTTCTACATTTCGTAGGGGATGGGCGCCTGTCACGTCTGGGTAAAAGCAGTGTCCCATCACTGACTCCATCTCTCTCTTCTGGTCAACGCCATAAAGCGCCCCGGCTGAGTATAAAGCACATAGGCTGGGCGTTAACCAGGTCGGCTAAGGAGGTTTGCTTGACATACCACCTCGACATTCATCTCAAGGTGATATTCCAGGCCTCAGCTGTGGGTCAAGGTCCGTTGGGCCACTATTGGGCCTTAGCTGGTGGGTCACTGTACCTTTCTTTGGGCCCGGAATCAACACTAGTCCCTCAAATCCGAAGGGATCATTCATGGTCGTGTAGGATTTGCTATGATTTTATAGCCGACCTTCCGCCTCGGGTTTCCGCTCCCTGATGGCCAGGATCATGTCAGCACGTTTCCTAGGCGGCGCACTCAATTCGGATGGGCTATTGGTATTTATTTCCAAGAAATATACGCATGAAATGGGAGGGGGTATCATTTCACGGCGTGTGGCATTCACCGTGGCAGCTGAACGGTTTTGTCTCTCCCTTTGACGGCTGGCGCTTTGATTAGCCCATTTTTCAAGGGGCATGGGTTACCCACATTAATCATGCGGTTCACGAAAATCAAGGAATTTAGATTGTTGGGATTCCTATAAATCCTTCTTCATTTCATTATTTCACCCTTTACCACTTTCTAAAAGCCTTTTCCAGCAATACCTTGGCGAAAGCTTGCTCCGTTTCCTTCTTTCCTGCAAGTTTCAAGTCTTCTCCTCAAGGGCTTTCTACCCAACGTCCGCCCTTACTGTTCCACAGTTTCTTTACCGGCGAGTTCTCCATTTCCAGTGCACAGTTTCACGCATTTGTCACCGAAGGTAAACCTTTTGGTCTCTGTACATGCGAAACTTTTCTATTTTCAGTTTCTCATTGTGGGTTTGAAAATTTTGTTTTCGCACCTTGTTTTTCTTTCGTTGAGTCTGACCCACCTTTAAAACAAAAAGAAAAATGGAAAGAGTTGGGGGAACGGGTTCACAGGAAATGTTAGCAATGGCGGTTCCCGTCAGAGGTTTCTGCCCCATCTCTTTATCGGTTTTTAGTTCCCGCTTCTTTAGGGAGCAGATTAAGAAGAGGAATAGGAAAACTAGCGGTATAATTTATTTGAGTGATTCTGACAGCGAAGAAGAGAGAAACCAGAACTACATGGCCCATTTGTCATCCGAAGAGGAATCCGCACTAAGAGAACTTCGAAGCAAACGTGATAGAGACATGGGGAGAGAGGGAGCAACGGGTTCTTCTTCTGGCCCACAAGATCTTGATTTTGGCAACAGGGCCCCTTTCCGGGCACATAGAGAGGAGCTGGGGCTCTCAGGGGAGGAAATAGCCCAGGTCGAAAATTGGGTGGACCAGGTAAATAAGCTATCAGGATATCATGTGGACCCCGATTCAAACCCGGATTTGTGGGAGAGCAGCGAGGTTGCTACCGAAATTCGAGGAGTTGATCTGGCTTGTGCCTCGGCGAAGTTCAGGATGCCAGAAGGGGTCCGTTTAGTGCACCCTACACCTTCTTGTCGACCATGCAGTCCTCCCCCAGGCCAAGCAGCTATATGTTACGACGCTTTATCCTGTGGGATGAGGTTACCTCTGCATCCTTTCTTCAGGGCCTTGCTTAGGAGCTACAACTTGTGCCCCTACCAGTTGGCACCCAACTTTTGGACACAGGCCGTGGGCGCTTGGCTGGTGTGGCAAGAGGTCAACCCCGATTATCCTATCTCACTACACATTATTCATACCTTGTACACTCTGAAGAAATCGGTGAGAAGGGAGAGGGACGTGAGACCAGATGTGAAGGACTGGTATTACTTGTCTCCTAGGGGCTCATATCCTCCCGTCATTACTGGCCAACCTACTTCTATAAAGAACTGGAGGAATCAATGGTTCTGGGTGGCTGGGGAGTGGCAGAATTCGCCTGTGGACCCAAGTCCAGAAATTTCAGTTCCCCGAACTCTTTCCACTCCTAGTGAGTCTTGTGTTCGCTTTAGTGTTCTTATGCGTCATGTATCACTTGTTTATTTTATTTTTTTATATATACACCTCTCTCCGTTGCTTACAAACGTGTCACCGGTTTCTGGCAGGGGACACTTTTGCTCGCCTCCTCCCTGACGCAGACCTAGCGGCAGTGAGGCGTTTATTTGCTTACAAGGGCACCTTCCAAGGGGTCATTCAGCAAAACAAGCTATTTGTTAAACACGGTCTTATGCGAGCCATGAGTAAGTCCGTTTCCTTATTGCTATTTCATCTTATGCTTTGTCTGCTTGCAGTCTCATTTTTCTTTCCTTCTTGTTAGGTTCCAAGGATTTTCCAAAGATTTCTCTAAAGGGGCTAATGGCTACGAAGATCCCCCCTGCACTCCGTCATGGCAGTGAAATTGAGAGAAAACAAAATGTGGTATTGGCCAACCTGCAAGTTGGAGTGGCAAAAGAGGTGTCCGAGGCGTCTACGGCCCAACTTCAGGGGCCTTTACCAGCTCTACTGCCACCGCCTACTCTGCTTCCTGTGGGTCCCCAGCAACCTAGCACAGAAAAGGGGACTGATCCTAAGGAAGTCCTTCCAAAGGGGAAGGGGAAAAGGTCAGATAGGGGCGGATCTAAGAGGGACAAGGAGGCTAAGGGTGCCTCGGTTCCTCCTCCCTTGTCCGAGGACACGTTTGAGCCTGCCCCTGAAGAGGAGCCTTCCCCTCTGAAGAGACTCAGAAGAGGTAAGGGCAAAGAATCCACCTCTGCGCCTCCACCTCCCATGCTAGAAGACCTGGGGGATGAGCCTTCTGTATCCATTCCGGGCTTGGCCTATGAAATGACACCGGAGGGAGCAGAGGAGCTCAAGCACATCAAAACTAGCATTCTCCCCAGGGAGGTCACCTTCAGCCCTTCACTGTTTGACTCTCCCAGTTCTCCTCCAGCCCGGGCCGCCTTTATAACCGAGCAATTTTGGACGGAAGGCTGGTCCGCCTTCTCTTCTAGTGCCAGTCAGTCCTGGAAGCTGCTCGCCGCCAAGGCCATGAATGCCAGGGCGTTGTCCCTTATTGACGAGGTGGAATCGTCCGTGGATGAGGCGCAGCGGGACAAGAAGAATGCTGAAACTGCTCTCCGGCATGCGGACAACATGCTAAAGGAGATAAATGATTTGAAGATCCAGTTGGCCATAGCCCGGAAGTCTTCCTCCGAGGAGAGGACCAATGCCAAGCGGCTCCAGGAGGATAATGATAAGTTGAAACACAACCTCTTGGCCTCTGAGTCTGACGTGGCAACATTGTGCAAGAAACTGGATGATTCTAATCGTGCACAATCCATCGCCTCTGAGGCTCTGGCTGCCGCTAACGCAGCTAAGTCCAGGCTGGAAGCCGAGGTGGCAGCAGCGAATGAAGAATTGGGGAGGGAGCGGGAGGATAAGGCACAGGCGGAGGAGGGCCTTGCCTCTTTGGAAAAACATATGCAAGACAGGATTACTGAGGTTCTAGAGCAGACCGTCATGACACGGGTGGAGAATGCTTTAAGTACCCGAGTGTCTGAGGCTGTCCAGACCTTCAAGGACACTTTTGAAGAGACCCCAGAGTACGAGGCGATGCAAAGGGTCTTTGGGAACTTAGGGGCCAGGATGGCTTTGGGGGACGTGAAGGAAGCTTATCCGGCTTTGGACCTGTCCTCCATTGAAGCATTGTACCCTGAGCCTCAGAGTGCTCCTGCGGATCCCCTGGATGCATCTGACAAGGGCTTTTCAGAAGACGTTTCTCCCCAATAACCCCCTTTTGTATTTATCTTGTCGTTGGATCCTTTTTTTTTTTTTTTTTTGTAAGTGCTCCGGCACCGAATATTTGTAAATATAACATTCATTCAATTTGTAATGACTTATTCATATTTTGCCTGTAAACGTAACATTTCGAACTGTTTACGCATAAATGCTTCCAAGCGCGGACGCCTTTGCGATTGTAAATGTCTTGTATGATGTAAAATGTACTTGATTTGAAGCACCTCGGACAAACACAACCTAGTTCGGCCGGAGGGGCTCCTGTGCCTTTTGTAGATGTCTGTAAATGTCAAGTCAGACATGCGCTCTTAATGTCTTGATTTGTAAAATGCACTTGATTTAGAGCACCTCGGACAAGCATAACTTAGTTCGGCTGGAGGGGCTCCTGTGCCTTTTGTAGATGTCTGTAAATGTCAAGTCAGACATGCGCTCTTAATGTCTTGATTTGTAAAATGCACTTGATTTAGAGCACCTCGGACAAGCATAACTTAGTTCGGCTGGAGGGGCTCCTGTGCCTTTCCTCCTCGGCCATTAGTCCGAGGTGATTTCTAAACCTTTGGTTATGATGGATGGCCATATTTTGGGTGTGCTAGTCCCTCAAATCCGATGTGGTCATTCATGAGCGGATCGAATTTGTCATCACTTCGCAGCAATAATTCTATTCAAGTTTAATCATTTGCTATACCCCCATATCCGGCACAGTTGATGTACCTATCTTTGCTAATTAGATCTGATCTTGACCAACCTTTGAGCGATTTTACTTTAAAACTCTGTGACACCCACATTTACAAATTTGTATGAACCTCTGTTAATGTCGCAGTATAAATTCACCGGAGTCCCTTGTTTTTAATAAAGTTCAGGCCTGGCGGAGGCGTGTGGTATTTGTGGCCAAAGTAATATAAGTATGAACTAACATAACGCACCAAGGATTTTGGTTTATATGACAACATTTGGTTATATTTGAATGATTCCAAACGTATTGCGCGGTGAACGACGGTGAATGAGTGCAGCACCTTAGATTTGAGTGGTTCGAAGCATTTATTGTATTAAAATTCCCAATCTTTACGTGGTGATCGTAGTCTAGCCTGATGTGAGTCCCTTATCCTTAACAATTTTTATGCATAGTGTGGACGTATGGCGTCATAACCAAAATAATTTTAGAATATGCGTTTATCCATTATGTTTGTCTAATATAGAGATTGGCGTAATTTTTAACGCAGCTCGCCCACGGTTTTTTGAAATAATATGATAATGTTGCAATCATAGAGGAGGAATTTAGTTTTATTGAAAATACCGGCGAAGGTGATCCGTGTTCCAGAGATTACATAGAGGTACTCCGGACAAGTCCTCAATTATATATGTTCCGGGTACCACCTCGGCAACGACCTTGTAAGGGCCTTCCAATTAGGACCCAGAGTCCCTACTCCTGGCTCCTGTGTTGAAGGAAGAACCTTTTTGAGGACCAAGTCCCCAATATTAAAGCGTCGGCTCTTCACTCTTTTGTTGTAGTATCGAGCCATCTTTTTCTGGTATTTGGCCATTACCTCTTGGGAATCATTCCGTTTTTCCATGAGGAAGTCTAAACCGGCCCTTTGCGCTTCCTCGTTCCTAACTTCGTCATAATGAATTTGACGAAGCGAAGGGATTCCGATTTCGACGGGGCATACCGCCTCGGCCCCATAAGCCAGCGAGAAAGGTGTTTCACCAGTAGCGGTGTGCGAGGTAATTCTAATTCTCCATAGGGCTCATGGAAGTTTATTTACCATTGTTTCTTTAATTGACTCCAATTTCTTCTTCAGGTTGTTTCATAGATTTATCAACCAAGTATGCTTCACCCCTCATCTAATAGAATATTCACTCCGGAGTTAAAGGAGGACATCCACCTAGGAGTCCCATGTATTGATGCTTTATAGCCTCGTTTGCAAGTACTCAGTTCGTTAGTCCGGGGTGGATTCCATTGAATGGGGAAATCCCTTATTTGTGGGGGTTTGCTAAGCTATTCATGTTTACTTGGAATTATGCTTGTTAGCAGCCCCTAGCGAGGACTTTGATCAATGATCTTATTCTTTTGTTAACTTGTAACGGTGTTACTTCAGTATATCAGGTTCGGGTTAAATCATGTCGACATATTACCTCGTCCGTGTTTTATCCGGTGTGAATTCAGAAAAAACTTCTAAGGTCATGCCATTCTGGAGACGAGTGGGTAGAGCTCCCATAGCCGTGTCATTTTCGGAGACACTTAAGCCGAGGCTTAAGAATATAAGGTCTCTGAGACCATGTGTCGTGGAGACACTTAAGCCGAGCTTAATAATAAATTCTCCGAACCGTTCCGCTTCGGCAATAAACAAATCTTTTATTGTTTCATGAGTCTGCGTTGCCGCGACATTTAAATCAGACATGACTATAGGTGTCTTTTGACACTGTGTTGCTGCGACATTTATGAAGACGACCTTAGGAGATGTACTTCGGAAGAAGTCCATGGAAGAGGTCCTTCGAGAGAGGTGCTTCGGAAGGAGTCCATGGAAGAGGTGCTTTGGAAAGGAGTCCATGGAAGAGGTGCTTCGGAAAGAAGTCCATGGAAGAGGTCCTTCGGAAGAGGTGTTTCGGAAGGAGTTCATGGAAGAGGTCTTCGGAAGGAGTCCATGGAAGAGGTCCTTCGGAAGAAGTGCTTCGGAAGGAGTCCATGGAAGAGGTCCTTCGGAAAGGAATCCACTTAGGCAATAAGAGGGAAGCCACTTCGGCCATGCCATTTAGGCAATATGAGGGAAGCCACTTCGGCCATGCCACTTAGGCAATATGAGGGAAGCACTTCGGCTGTGCCACTTAGGAAATATGAGGGAAGCACTTCGGCCGTGCCACTTTAGGTAATATGAGGGAAGCACTTCGGCTGTGCCACTTAGGCAATATGAGGGAAGCACTTCGGTCGTGCCACTTTAGGCAATATGAAGGAAGCACTTCGGCCGTGCCACTTTAGGCAATATGAAGGAAGCACTTCGGGCGTGCCACTTAGGCAATATGAAGGAAGCACTCCGGCCGTGCCACTTTAGGCAATATGAGGGAAGCACTTCGGCCATGCCACTTTAGGCAATATGAAGGAAGCACTTCGGCCATGCCGCTTAGGCAATATGAAGGAAGCACTTCGACCATGCCACTTTAGGCAATATGAAGGAGAGTCCCTCTTTCGAGGAGGTCTTTCTTTAAGGCATTTGTTACCAATCTTTTTCAAAAGGTTTCCTTCCTTTTTTCAAGGGTTTTATGTAGTATTTCTCCTCTCTTTTTCAAGAGGTTCTTCACCTTTTTTCAAGGTTTTCCAGCTTATCTCTCAAAGCTCCTACCTTTTTCAAGGCCAACCAGCTTATCTTTCAAAGCTCCTACCTTTTTCAAGGCCAACCAGCTTATCTTTCAAAGCTCCTACCTTTTTCAAGGCCAATCAGCTTATCTTTCAAAGCTCCTACCTTTTTCAAGGCCAACCAGCTTATCTTTCAAAGCTCCTACCTTTTTCAAGGCCAACCAGCTTATCTTTCAAAGCTCCTACCTTTTTCAAGGCCAACCAGCTTATCTTTCAAAGCTCTTACCTTTTTCAAGGCCAACCAGCTTATCTTTCAAAGCTCTTACCTTTTTCAAGGTCAATCAGCTTATCTTTCAAAGCTCTTACCTTTTTCAAGGCCAACCAGCTTATCTTTCAAAGCTCTTACCTTTTTCAAGGCCAATCAGCTTATCTTTCAAAGCTCTTACCTTTTTTCAAGGCCAACCAGCTTATCTTTCAAAGCTCTTACCTTTTTCAAGGCCAACCAGCTTATCTTTCAAAGCTCTTGCAGTTACCTGCTCCTTCGTAAGGGGTTCTTCGTCCTTTTTTCAGGACTACCTTTCTATGTGTAGCTTTTTATCATGTGTTTTCGTGGTTAGCAGTATGGTTTCCCACAGACGGCGCCAAAATGTTGACCACAAAATCCGGCTGGATCTTGGACCAACACGTCTCAGCTCCTCCCTCTTGAACACGTGGATCTCCTGCGCACTAAGACAAACAATCAGCTTGCAAAGGGGGCCGAGGTGGCTCCCGTTTGCACTCCGATGCCTAAGTCAGTGCTCATTTTAGGAAAATATATATTGGGTGCGGGAGATAAAAGTGTGTAAAAGAGAGAAAAGGGAGTGAGAGAAATATAGAGTTAAGAGTGAGAAATTGCTAACCCCCAACTTGGAGACAATTGTGCTTCATTTATAGAGGAACTTCTTGTCTTGAATTACGACACGTGGCATACTTTACACTTGTCATTACCCTAGCTTATGGATGTGACAATCATGCTTTTCAACCGTAATCATTTCTACATTTCGTAGGGGATGGGTGCCTGTCACGTCTGGGTAAAGGCAGTGTCTCATCACTGACTACATCTCTCTCTTCTGGTCAACGCTATAAAGCACCCCGGCTGAGTATAAAGCACATAGGCTGGGCGTTAACCAGGTCGGCTAAGGAGGTTTGCTTGACATACCACCTCGGCATTCATCTCAAGGTGATATTCCAGGCCTCAGCTGTGGGTCAAGGTCCGTTGGGCCACTATTGGGCCTTAGCTGGTGGGTCACTGTACCTTTCTTTGGGCCCGGAATCAACAGTTTCTTTGTGGTTTATGCAAGTTTGTTTAGGTTTTCTGATTTCTTTTGTATAAGAGACGCGATCTGTGTATTTGATGTTTCAACTCTTTGTGGTTTTAAAGTTTATGAAAGTTTTTGAAGTTTTGTTTGAAATATTGTTCGTATATACTTTGTGGTTATTTCTGGGTATCAATCTCTTAACAGTGGTATCAGAGCCTTAGGGTTCATGTTATAAACGCTGATTCTTGACTTAGTTTCGTTAGATCCAGGATTTTTCTATACGGATCTGTGTTTTTCTTGAAAATCTCTTTGTTGTTACTGTTTACAACGATTTAGGGTTTCTTCAGTTCTTGGTGGTGATCTTTGAGAAAATATTTTTTCTTAAAGTTTCTTGAAAAACTTGTTTGTAAACTAGTTCATGATTCTGGAATTTTTTGTTTTCTGAAATTGTTTGAAATTTTTTTTCAAACTCTCTCCGTGGTTCAGAAATTTGTTTTGTGGTACTTTTTTGTTTAAAACCTATTGTGAAATTAGGTTTTCTTACGATTTTGGATTTTATTCTAAGTCATATATAATTCTTTGGGATCTGTTTTCAGTATATTTTCTTTATAAATATACTGAATCATATACATAGATCCTACATTCTCTTTATTGGCTGATCTTCGGAACATTTCTGGAACTTGGTGGTATTGAACCTGTGGATTCTGAATCTTTGTGGAAAAATAATCTCTGTGCTGCTGAGCTCATATAATTTTTGCATCAGGTGATCTCCTTCCAATTTACTGCAATTTATACTAATTATTTTTCAAATTCTTGGTTCTTTCCTAAATTCCTCCGTTGAAGCCTATTATTGGACCCTAATTCTTACCTTTGTCCAGGATTCCTTGAGAATCCGGGAATCTGAGGGAGGTTGGGCTGACCCATAAATAGGTTGAGGGATATACTGGGAGAACCTGTTTCTTTACACTAGTATTGTGTAGTTATCTGATTAGTCTGATTTGTGTTTGAATTGTAATCATCTTGATTGCCTTGCTGTTTCATAAATTGTTTGAAACCTAATTCTTATATCTTGATCTTTGTGGAATACTTACTGATAATTCTTGAGTTTCAGTGTTTATATTTTGTACTTCAATATGTCTGATCGTTCTTACTTGAAATAACAAAGCCTTCAATTTAATAATTCTTTAAAATCTTTTAGTCATTACTTCAATGGCTAATGTAAAAGTAGATGTTGAAGTATGGAATGGCAAATGAGACTTTAATCTCTGGAGCCAGAAAATGAAGGCTTTATTACTTCAAATGAAATGTGCTAAGGCTATAGATATGTCATGGCTTCTTGATACCCCTCAGGATAAACAACTTGAAATGGATGAAATAGCATGGAGTACTCTGTTCTTACACTTATCTGATAATGTCATTAGACAAGTAGGCAAGACTAAAACTACTATGGAATTATGGGATAAACTGGAAGAAGTTTATGCTACTGTGTCTTTGCCTGATAAGTGCTTTATGTGGAAACAATATTTCTCTTTTAAATTTGATCATTCAAAGGATGTAGATGAGAACATGAGTAGGTTTACCAAAATTACACAGAGTTTGTTAAATTATGATGAAAAATTAACTGATGAACAAAAGGTTGCGTGTTTGCTTAATGCTATGGGTGATAAGTTCAAAGACCTTAGAAATGCTCTTGAATATGGAGGACAAAAATTGACTACTGAAATTGTTCACACTTCACTTAAAAACAAAGAACTTGAGTTCAAGAACAATCCTTAAGAGGCTTATAATGTGATAGGATCGTTTAAGAAGAAGACTCCTTTTAGGAATAATAAGTCAGTGAGTAATTTCAATAAAAATTGGAATACCTCTAGCAATAATAGAACTTGGAATAATGTGAATAATAAGCCTGCAAGAGGGAATTTCCAAAATAGAGTTATTTTCAATAGGTCTAATGACAACACCTATAGAGGACCAAATAATTCTAGAACTCAGACCAATTTTAGAGGTTATGATAACTCTAGAAATCAAGATAACCATAGAAGTCAGAATAATGTCAGGGGGCAAGATAATTCTAGGGGACTTGATAACATAAATAGACCCGAACTTTGTTACTATTGTGGCCAACTTGGACATCATATCAAAAATTGTTTCAAAAGGAAAAATGAAATAGGAACCAGCAATCAAACAGAGGTTGCAGTCCAAGACAATAATGGAGTAGTTTATGTTACCACTGAATCTGAAAACAAACATGAATGGATACTTTATTCTGGTTGCACTTTTCATATGTGTCCTGAAAGAAATTTATTTTCTGACTTCTGTTCTGATCATTATGGCTTTGTGAAACTTGGTAACAATGTTACATGTGATGTGAAAGGAACTGAGAAGGTTTTGTTAAAACTTGAAAATGACAAAACTCTTGTTTTAAATCAAACAAGATATGTTCTTGATTTAAAAAGAAATCTAATCTCTCTTGGAGTACTTGATTCTGAATCTTATGAGATTAGAATGTTTAATGGTTACTTGAGTATTTTCAAAAGTAACTTGATGATTTTCACTACTCCCAAAAGTAATGGGATTTATGTGTTGTTCAACCTTACCTGTTTATGCAAGATCTTTTAATGTTGTGTCTGATGTTGATAAAACTGTTTTATGGCATAAAAGATTAGGACACTTAGGTGAAAAAGGTCTTAAGTTACTTGAAAACAAAGGTGTTTTTGGTAATGATGTGCTGCATAAACTTGATTTCTGTGAGAAATGTGTGTTAGGAAAACAGAAAAGGACTTCTTTTGGTAAAGGTATTCATAAATCTATTGATGTTCTTGAATATTTGCATGCTGACTTATGGGGTCCAGCTCCTGTTAATTATGTCTGAGGTTATAGGTACTTTCTTCTTATTGTAGATGACTTTTCTAGGAAAACTTGGGTTCATTTGTTGAAAACTAAGGATGCTACAGTGTCTATTTTTAAAAATTGGATTACTTTAGTTCAAAATTTGAAGGACAAGAAGGTAAAAATAATTAGGACAGACAATGGATTAGAATTTTGCAACCAAGACTTTGATTCTTTCTGTAGCAGCTTAGGAATCCTTAGACATAGGACTGTTGCATACAGTCCACAGCAAAATGGGGTTGCTGGATGAATAGAACTCTCTTAGAAAGAACTAGGTGTCTTCTACTTGATTCTAACTTTCCAAAAATTTTTTTGGGAGAAGCTGTTAAAACTGCCTCTTATTTGATCAATCTTTCTCCCTGCAGTGCAATTACTTTCAATATACCTGATCAGATTTGGAATAATTTTCTTCCTGATTTTTCAAAATTGAAAATTTTTGGTTGTGCTGCCTACTCACACCAAACTGAAACTAAACTTGACTCCAGATCTTTGAAATGTGTGTTTCTAGGATATGGAGAAGGGGTCAAGGGCTATAGACTTTGGGTTAGGGAGCAGGGAGGTTACAGGGTTATTTTAAGTAGGTCTGTCATTTTTAATGAAACTGTTTTTCCTTGTAAAGATGAAAAATTAGATGATCCTGTATATGATAAAGATTTCCTTACCACTGAGCTGAGTGCAGACCATTTAAGTGATGATAATGGCCTGCCCCATACTCAGTTTCAGGTGGAGCAACCCCCACATTTTCAAAATGACAATCCTGAACCTGAACTGACTGAGACTTCACCATTACCTGGTAACATTCCTGAAGCTGCAACAGACCTTGATAATTATCAACTAGCTAGGGATAGGCCTAGAAGGGAGATAAGACCTCCTCCTAAGTTTCAGGATCCTGATTTTGTGTCTGGTTATACTTATTCTGATCCTCTTGGTTTTGAACCTGAATCATTTGAAGAAGCTGTTTCTTCAAAAGAATCAAACTTATGGTATACTACCATGCAGGAAGAGATGGATTCTCTTCTGAAAAATGGCACTTGGATTTTGGTTAATAGACCCTATAATAAAAGGGTCATTGACTGCAAATGGATTTTTAAAATAAAGGAAAGGGATTCTAAAGATGTTAAACCTAGGTACAAGACTAGGCTTGTGGCTAAAGGTTTCTCTCAAAAGGAAGGAATTGATTACAATGAAATTTTCTCTCCTGTGGTTAAATATACTTCAATCAGAATATTGTTTGCTCTTATTGCACATTTTAATTTAGAACTTGAACAAATGGATGTTAAAATTGTTTTTCTGTATGGCTCTCTAGATGAAACTATATATATGAATCAGCCTAAAGGTTTTGAAAAAAGGGGAAAATCTGATTTAGTTTGTTTATTGAAAAAATCTCTATATGGCTTGAAACAAGCACCTAGGCAGTGGTATAAAAGGTTTGACTCTTATATCCAAAGCCTAAACTTTAAAAAGAGCCAATATGATTCTTGTTTTTATTTCAAAATTGATAATTCTGATTTCATGTATTTGTTGTTATATGTTGATGATATGTTAATTGCTGGACCTAATATGCATGAAATTAATATGTTGAAAAACAAATTACATTCTGAATTTGAAATGAAAGATTTAGGGCATGCTAAAAGGATTTTAGGTATGGACATATTTAGAGATAAACAATCTGGGAATCTATTTTTAAATCAAAAGCATTATATTGAAAAAGTTCTGACTAGATTTAATTTGATTGATTCTAAACCTGTATCCTTACCTTTGCCTGCTCATTTTAAACTGTCATCTGATCATTGTCCTAAAACTGCAGAAGAAGAACTTAGGATGAAAAATGTACCATATTCTAATGCTATAGGATCTGTAATGTACCTGGTGTGTACTAGACCAGATATTGCCTTTGCTGTGATTGTTCTTAGTAGGTTTATGAGTAACCCTGGTGAGTTACACTGGGAAGCTGTAAAATCACTTTTAAAATACCTTAAAGGCACTTCAAATCTGAGTTTAGCATTTTTTAGAACCAAAAATGATTTCAAGTTAACTGGTTATGTAGACACAGATTTTGCAGATAAAATATTGACAATAGGAAGTCTACTTCTGCATATTTCTTTACTTTAAATGGTACATGTATTAGTTGGAAATCACAATTACAGAAACTTGTGGCACTGTCCTCAACTGAGGCAGAATATATTGCTGCCACTGATGCTGTGAAAGAATGTATTTGGTTAAAAGGTTTGTTGTCTGAAATCTCCTGTATTGATGATTCTGCTATTGAACTTAGTACAGATAGCTTAAGTGATTTACACCTGTGTAAGAATCCTATTTTTCATAATAGATCTAAACACATTGATGTTAAATTTCACTTCATTAGGGATATAACTGAAAAATGTGTTATTAAACTTGTTAAAATCTCAACTCAGTTGAACCCTGCAGATGCAGGAACTAAAATAATACCCATAAATAAATTTAAAGATGCTTTAATATCTCTTAACTTGTTAGAATTTTGATACTGCTTTGAATTCTAATATTTACAGGTGAGCTGATCCAAAATTAAGGTGGAGTATGTAGATTCAATTTTGTTGCAGCCCATTTTCAGCCAGATTGTTGCAAGCCCAATTACATTCATATTCTGTGCCTTTGGACTGGAATGAGATGGAAGCCCAAGTCTGGTGACCCGGTTCATCAGCCCATTTCCTTCACCGCCTTATCTATACCGTTGGATCATCCCCTTTTGATTTCATCCCTTCATTCAGAGATAAGGCTTGCTTGATTCTCTCAAAACGTCACAACTCCAGAAGCATCCATTCGGATTCATCTTCGTCTCTCTCTTCATTCATCAGAAAACCCTAATTTTCTCTCTGATTTCTCGCATTTATATGTGGTTTCGTTTACTGATTCTTAGTGTAAAATCAGTGTAACTTTGTGGTTTAGATACAGATTGTTATTCTGTATAGTTTCTTTGTGGTTTATGCAAGTTTGTTTAGGTTTTCTGATTTCTTTTGTATAAGAGACGCGATCTGTGTATTTGATGTTTCAACTCTTTGTGGTTTTGAAATTTATGAAAGTTTTTGAAGTTTTGTTTGAAATATTGTTCGTATATACTTTGTGGTTATTTCTGGGTATCAATCTCTTAACAAAAATAATGCAAAAATTATACAAGAATTTGATTTAGGAAGATAGTGAGAGTAATATTGCATATCATTGGTGTGTTTTTGGGACACCTCAAGGGTCCTTTTTATAGAGCATGAAGGGTTGTGGACGAAGTGGTGGAAGCCAAGCCATACAACCTTCCAAATCATGTAACTTTTCAAGAAGACATCTTTTCTTGGACAACCGTGCGACCGCATGCTTCTAAGTCGTGCGACCGCACTGCTTTACACCAAACAGAAATTTAATTCTTTTGACGTGTGATCCCACGGTATTAAAACCATGCGATCGTATGGGCAAAATTTTGACCATATTTTTGTCATTTCCCGTAATTTCTCATTCATCCGATATTTGTTTCGAAATGCCAAATATACCCTTTAATGTGCGCCCCGAAGCGAGGAAGTGGCAAACAAATTTTTCTAAACGGATTGAGTCGAGTTTGAGTATTTGGTCGAAGTCGACACGAAGTCACTTTAGTCAATTTTTAATACTTAACCAATATCCAACAGAAGCTTGGAACACACGTTCATCTAAAATATTGTAAGTCTAATCCCAATCTAGTACAATGTGTATAAATCAGTCCAATAGACTGTTTGTTGTTGTTTTCGAAGTTGAAGACTTGAAGCTGCATGCCAACGAAATGAGTGAAGAAAAATAAATCTTAGATACAATTCGATGCAAACTTTTATTTTGAATAATATTTAACCACATGTAGCTTAGCATTACACAATGGTTTCCATTCATAGGACAATGGAACTTGTGGTCAAACAGATTTTTGGACATCAGCAGTTGAACTACAATCACGAGTTAATGCAACCCAGCGGCTATTTTTTGTGTTTATGGTAGAGGTGTCAATTCGGGTGGTCCCGGTCGGGTCGGTCCGCCAACATAAAAGTCCGGTAACGGTCCGCTTGAAAAAAAAACCCGCACACTGCGGGTTACGGCCCGATTCCGGGTCAATCCACAAATCTTGAACTACAACTCAGGCCCGCCAATTGGCCCATGCGAGTCGTAGTTCGTTCTGATTTGGCCCGTATGAATAAAAACATAGATTTTTTCATATTTATAGCAAATTTTTTGTCAAGTTTCTAAATACAAAATGATTAAAATGATAACTTCATATTTATACCATAAAATATTTACATTGAATTTAAAATTATATTTTATGTTATATGAATTACTTCTAAATTTGCAAATTTAAATAAAACATAAACAAATAACAATTAAATGCTAAATGTATTTCTAATTACTATTATCAAAGAACATTACGTTTTTTAGTTATTAGGGAGGAAAAAAATAAGATTTTGCTTTAAAAATTGTATTAGAATTTGTAGAAGAAGAGAGAGTTTCAATGTTACCATATTTAATAAAAACAGTTTATTTTATTTTATTTTTTTTACGGGCCAGCGGGTTAACCGCGGCCCGCGAAATCCGCGGTTCACAACTTCTTGACCCGTGAACCATCCGCACGGGTCACGGGTCGGCTCACGGTCTCGAGTTGATCTGAACCGATTTTCACGGGTCTGGTCGGCCCGTTCGTCTTGACACCTTTAGTTTATGGCATTATGCTCATGGCTTGTGCAATTCACAATCTAGCTTTACATAAGCAGTACAAAACGTTAATTAAATGTTATTTGTGTAAGGCAGAAAAAATAAAGCTAAATTCATGTTCTGCCCTTATTTACTTTGATAGTGCACTGACTCCTACTTATTCATCATGGTCCTATTGTTTTTCTATTGAAAGAAAGAAAGAACTAACAAGCACCCAAGAGGATTGTATCTAAGATTTATTTTCTTCACTCGTTTCGTTGGCATGCAGCTTCAACTTTGAAGACTGATCTATACACATTCTGCTAGATTGGGATTAGACTTACAGTGTTTAGGCGAAAGCGTGTTACGAGCTTCGAATTTGAGCTCAATGAATTAATACCCGGGGTGCTATCATGAGTTACATAAGAATATCAACAAGGGACGAACGATTTTGTTGTCAATCACCAAGATATTAATCTAACTTTCTAATACACGTAACCACATTTGAACTGGAACTCTTACGGCTATTAATGAAATTCTTTTCTCGGTTGCATAATATACTCCACCTCAATTTCAGATGAATCTTTCTACTAAAGTGTCCAGAAATCAACATGAATATAATATGGCCAGATCGTTTGATTCAGAATTGGAGTGTTTTTGGGTATAAGTTTTACACGAGACTGCATTTGAATTTTGAACAGAATATGCTTGATATCAAGTTGGATTTCAGGCACAGTAATAAAAATTCCGTGTGCCATATTTTCTGGCTGTCATACTGTCGTTATTGATGCTGTATTGTTTTATTTATTTAATTTAAATTATATGATGTAAATATAGATATTATTTTTTGGTAATGGGATATTATTCAAAACCTATTGTTTAGGAGATATATACCGGGCTTTTTTTTCTTCCTTTCGTGTTATTTGGCTGTTGTCCCTCACTCTGGCACTTGGTTAAAGTTGACAAAAATACCCGACCCGAATTTTTTTGGGAGGGGGGAACCCACCCCGCTGGGCGGATATGGGACGGGTTTTCACAACCCGGTCGGGTCGCGGGGCGGGTTTGGCCGCCCCGACCTGAACCACCCGAACCCGCCCCATTAAATTATATAATAAAAAAAAAATACTGAAAAAAAAAAAAAAAAAAAAATTAAATGGGGCGAGCGGCGCGGGTTGCAGGTTTGGGATTAAAAAAATTAAACCAGGTGGGGCACGAGTCGGGGAGACCCGACTCGAACCCGCCTCGTTGTCATCACTACACATAGTCTGTGGTTGACCTTTTCAGTGAGGTCCGAAACCACCATCCACCCCGACCTAATTCATGATAAACCCAGCAAAATGAAAGTCGGAATTCGAAATAACCTTAAATTAAAGAGAGGGATGCGAGAAGACCTTGAACCACACAAGATCCCCCTCCTTCGAGGATGTCATGAAACTTGGAAGAACCATCCCACATAAGTTAGCTGTTGTTGTTGGAGAACCCAAGTCCATATAAACCACACAAAGGGAGCCCATACTTCCGATGTGGGATTCAGACCCCCATAAGTCCCACCGGAAATCATGACAAATCACCACGCTTTCGACTCGGCGTCCACGTAGAGCAGGTGCCCATACACCCTAAGTTTATGACCGAGACCAGAAGACATGGTGCATGCTCTAATACCAATGTCATGAAACTTGGAAGAGTCGTCCCACAAAAACTAGTTGTTGTGGTTGGAGAACCCAAGCCCATATAAACCACAAAAAGGGAGCCCATAATTTCGATGTGGGATTCAGATCCCCATAAGTCCCACTGGAAATCATGACAGAGGAGCGAATGGCCCAATTACTGATATATTTTTTTTTGTTGCAGCCTCATTTTAATGCGATTGCCTCATAACCGGAACAGTAAAATATAAAGAAGAATGATGAGCTTGAAAGCTTAAAAGCAACTGAGGCTGGACTGATCAGTATGGAGCTGAAGGCGAGCGTTTTCAGCAGTCCCCCTTCTCTTGTTTTCCCTTTAAGTGATATTAGGGGGGTGAGCCGCTCCAAGACGTTGTACGCTCAATCAAAAAAATATTCTTTTCTGGAAAAGTCAAAACTTAGACCGAAGTAAATAGTAATCACCTCCTTTCATTATTTTGTTATTGAGGGGCAGTAGAACTAATATTATGATTATATTTTAAGCCCAAATCATATAGCTTAAAATTCTAATGAAAATTCAAGAGGAAGAAGCCTATGTGTGTGTATACTTCACTTAGGAGCAAACAGCATTTTCTTTTATGAATTAGGTTCCACATCTCTAACTAGGGAATCAAGGATGTCAATGGGACAGTTTGAATTAAGGCGACCCTTTCCAAGATTTCTTGGAGTGGTAAGCCACAAAAGCGGTATGAATAAAATAGTATTATTTCCACCCTTTCCTCATTTATTTTTTTTTTAAAAAAAAAATTTAAATATGATTCGTTTAAAAAAAAAAAAGAACTATTTTACCAATGTACCACCCCTATCTCTTGCCAAAAAAAATAAAATGTGGAATATGAAATTCACTCGAGCATAATTGGTTCAAATGAATTTATAGTTAAAAAGTAAATAAAATTTACAATGCGTACATATAATTAGCTTATGTTTGGTAATACTAGAATTTTAGATTTTTAATCTAATTCAAAGTCAATATTTAATCTTTTCCACATCTTTTATAGGATTCGTCGATTTTCAACCACACATCTTTTCAATTTTTATCAAAACTTACTAAAAATTAGATTTTTATCAATACCAAATCGGGGCTTAATGTTTAAAGCAACTTAAAACTTAAAAGCATTGAGAAACACACACAGAAGGATTTTTAGTTGAAAAGAAGTCCTAATGTAGAAAGGAGAGTACAAGAACAGATTAATGCGTTTGAAGACTTCAATTCTGCAATTGACAAATCATACTTGAACTTGATTTTCCCTCTTCTTTCCCTTTAAATCTCGGATTCCCAATCATTAGTGGATTCGGAATTTCTTCATATATAATGGTTACTACCGTAATGCATGCAGCTGCCAGCAGGAACGACGAAGAGGACGGACTTATAAATTGTGTTTTCAATTGATCAAACCATCAAACTCTGCAATTTGTTTATTCAACATTCCAACTCGCCGATTCCAGTCACAAAGGTAATCAAACGTTCCTTCTTTATTTTCCATGCAATCGTATCAGCGATTCTGAGTTTTGACGATTTACGTGTACATGAGCTAATTCCGAAGCAGTTGTTTTAATTCACCATTTTTCCAGATTTTAACTCATCTTGAATTTCTGTGTGTACATTGATTTTACGGTTATATTGTATCAAGTTCTTTTGTTTGGTAGAGTTCTAAGTTTTACCATCTGAGTTTTTTTGAAATAATTTGTTTGTTAGTTAATAACAACCAAGAAGCTGTTTCTTGCTTGGATTAAAGGATCTTTCATTGTTTTCTATTACTTCTTTGCACTTTTCAAATTAACTTGTCTAATCTCTAATTGAATCAATGTTTGATTGATATTTTGTGTATTTGCTATTAATAAATTCATATGATCTTTATTTTTGTGTTTGGCAAAATTTATTGCTTTTCAGGTGGGTTTTAGTTCATATTACAAGAAGAACTCTTTAATAAAAAATAAAAAATTTATTATTTAGAGCCTGTTTGGTGTATGGAAAAATTTTGATTTTTGTAATTGTTTTTTGTTTTTTGATAGATGTATGGTTTATATTGGTTTGAAAAATCAACAATTGTAGGCTTGACTATGGATGAATGGTTGTGATTGAATTTAAAAAGTTGTTGTAAAATTTTTACTTGGACCAAACAAGTTCTTAGTCAAAGTCGATGGCGGATCTAGCTTCTAGCTGTCATCCATCATTGACGTACGTCACCGCTCAGTCCATTAGAGTGATTTCAGGATGGGCCATGTCAATTGCAATAACGTGCCTAAGAAAAGTCGTCTGTCGGTTCATATAGCTGATATGATGATTGTGTTCGAATAAGAACTTTGTAAGAATATTTATGGTAAGTTAGCAATTTGCTAAAATTTCTATGGTCTTATTTTTCAGACCAATGGCTGCTTCTAGAGATCCGTGGGTGAGCGAATATAATGAAGCGGCAAAACATTCCGTTGATATCACTAACATGATAACTGAAAGGAGTTCATTGCCTGCAACATGGCCAGAATCTCAGCGACATTCAGCTGCAATACGGAGGAAAATTACCATACTCAATACCAGACTTGATACCCTAGTCTCTCTCCTGTCAAAGCAGCCTTTGTAAGTTATCTCCATTGAACTGGCAATAATCAAGTAATTGTTTAAATTTCACAGTTAATTTGATTGACATACTGGTCACTGGGATAGTCTTTTGGGTGCTTCTTGAACCTGCTTTTCATGCTTTTCAGGACACACAGAGAAATGAATCGTCGCAAGGATCTGATTGCCAATTTAAGATCAAAAGTAAGCCAGATGGCTTCAACAATGAATATGTCAAACTTCTTGAATAGGGGCAGCTTGCTTGAGCCAGAAAGTAAGCCGGTTGAGCCAGAAAGTAAGCCTTGTGATGCTACGAGTAGAACAACAGGACTTGACGACGCTGGGTTTGTTGATCTTCAGCAACAAATCATGAAAGGTTAGTTTCTCTGAAGATTTTACTTCTTCTTTTATTCTACTGTGTGGGTTTTCTGTTGTTCTTCATCCTTTGTTTGCACTCTATGCAGAACAAGATGAGGCTCTTGAGAAATTAGAGGAGACAATTATCAGCACCAAACATATAGCACTGGGAATCAATGAGGAGCTCGATCTGCATTCAAGATTAATTGTACGTGTTTGATTGTATATTTTTACTAATCCAGTTTTATTTTCTTCTAAAGCCACTGATTTTTGAGTTTCTGTTTGACATATATCCGAGCAGGATGGTTTGGACAAAGATGTTGATGTTACAAATTCCGGACTACAGGTGATATTTCTAATCTTATAACCTTAGCTAATAGCTATTGCATACATTCTTGCTAAAATCGTTGATCAAGTTCCATAGTTTGTGACAAAATTTTCTGAACTTGTAGATGTCTGAGGCAAAAGTGAATCGATGATAAAAATAATGCTAGATAGTAAAATTACACGAAACTAAGATCATTATGCAAGTTCTTTGAAATTTGGATTGAGTTGATTTTTGTGAATTTGATATACTTACTTTTTCCGTTAACGATAAAACAGCTAGTACAGAGGAAGCTTGCATTTCTGAATAAACGCGTGAAGGATGGCTTCTCCTGCTCGTGCCTACTTTTATCAGTTATCGGGATCGTCATTTTGGTTGCCGTTATAAATTTACTGACCAAATATTCATGAATACTTGTGGAACTTGAGAGGCTCCTTGCATCCTGGTCTTTTGCATGCCCTGAAGATATATACAGACTCTTCATTTGAATTACAAAAAGATAATATTGCATAAAATTTTACTATGTATACTATTATTATGGTGTCTGTACTCTATACATCAACAATGATTTATTGACTGAGTAGCAAATTCCTTTGTAGTACTTTTCACATAGAATTTCTTAGAGTCCATTCGATTTAAACCCTTTTTTTCAAGTTTTCGAGAAATTTAGTTATTGGAAGAATGTATGATTAAAAAATGATGAATCCCATAAAAATATGTGGTTAAAATTTAATTTTAGAAAAAATTTGAAAAAAAAAAAAAAAAAAAAAATTTATAGAGACCAAACAAGCACTTAATATAAATTCTTAATATGTAAGAAAAAGTTGATCATTTTATTGTCCATCCAAAAATTTGTATACAATTTAGCTCCTATTTGATGGGAATTATTGATTAAAATCAGAATTTTTTGTAAATTTTGATTTTAATTAAAAGCGAATGAAATGTATGATTAAAAAGTTGTAGATCTCATTAAATATGTAGTTGAAATTGATTTTTTACTATGACTTAGATTAAAATCTAGATATACCAAACAGGGGTTAAATGGTTATTTCACTAATCAAGGATTTGCAAGTCATTATCCAAATCACAGTGCATTTTGCTTGCTTTTTACATGAAAAATGATCAAAAACCTTAGTATAGTTGTCAGTAAAGTTCAGAAAAAAAATCATGATTATAATTCAGTACTTACATTGCAACTTCCTGTCTGAACTAAAAGTTAGGAAAACAAAGAAAAAACACACTCAAGGAACACAGCAAGTAGAAAATGACTCACAGTTTCATTGAGATGATTTAGTACAACAGGAATTTTCCGGCAGAGATAAAAAATAAATAAATATAGTCAACAGAGCGTGCTTTGTTCAGGTTCATCTATCTCTGTCTCAGGTTTGAGGGGATGTCTGGCGCTACAACCCTACCAAAATTTAGAATCTGAAACTAGGATCAACATCCATAGCCCAAGTAAATTTTGCCAGAAGAGACTTGTTGAATATCTGCATCAGTGCGAAACAAGTAGATTCATGAAGTAACTCATTAAGAGGACAGGGAAACATTTGAAAAGTAATCCATGGAGAAATTCAAGTCTTCACCTTCTCGATAGGAACTTCTTGACGTTTGCACCATGCAACAGTGATTCGAGGATCAAGGTAGTTGATCTTTGATGTGCCCAATGCTACAGTTTTCAAATCCTCTTTCGTCTCCTTGTCTCGCTCCATTTTTTCAATCTTAGCATTCGTTTGAGCTATCTTTTTCTGTAATCTGCACGTTGTTTCACCATTACCAACGTGATATCTACCACTGAATAACTTAAAATATGAAGAAGTGTATTACGGTTCGGGATTCAGATTTCTTTTTGGTTTCCCGTCAGCACCCTTCATTGGGGGCTTTCCTTTCTTTGCTCTAGCTAAATCTGTTGTCAACTCTTCCAGAACACCCTACAAACAATTGGACAAGTTAATACAGGATATTTGAAATATTACATTATAACATTTCTGATAGCACTGAGAGACTTTCATAATAATATTGCTTTATTGTGATATTCTCCCAATGATTTACATGGACATTGATGCATAAATATATAATGATCCATCAATGCTCAACTTTTGCAGTGATGTCCTTGCATTGGCAACTTACTTTTCAGTCAAAATCAACAGAATGAAATGATTAATTAGATTTATAGGTCATTCATTACCTTTAATTCTTCAATCTTTTCATTCAAACGCAACATCTGGGCACTGTGCGACTTTGAGACAGTTCGTTGATGATTACAAATTATTGCAACCTACATGAGAAAAAAAAAAAAAAGTATTTTTCAACCAAACTGAAAAATAATGATGGTAAGAGTTTTACAGTCTTTACCTCCTTGTTTGCATGTTGATAAACAACTACTTTCTCAGCAACGTCTCCAGCATTTGTCTCCCTGCTTAACTGCACGAACAATAACAAATAAAAGAAATGCTTAAAAGAAAAACTAAAATGTGGAACATAAAATTCAGTGAAGGAATCAAGATGCAGCTGTCTAAAAAACTAAAACGTGGAACATAAAATTCAGTGAAGGTATCAAGATGCAGCTGTCTAAGGTCGCACTTACACTTCTTGACATGAATAATTTCATTCACTAATTCATAGCATGGATTTGTTGTGAATACTTGTGACTTTGATTGTATAAGCTAACCGTGTTCCACATATTAAGAATTTCTAAGCTATATAAGTAAATAGGCGAATCAATTCTTAGGAGAGATGAATGTAACCACTAAAATTTCAGTTCAGTTCAGTTCTAATTTCTGAGTAACTGCTATTAAGCTTCTGTTCGGAAAGAATTTATAAATATAAATGGATAGATAAGTGGATATTACTTGTGGGTCCATTGGAAGGCGTGGTTGAGGATGAAGACTCTTTGTAAATTGATTTATAAACTTTTCCAAACGAAGGCCAAGTTTTTGATAGACCATTAAGAGCAAGGACTAATTAAATTTCGCAACATAATATTAAAGTTACACATTGTTATCAAGATCTTCTGTCATCTTTCAAGTTTTTGAACACAGCCTGCATATATATCCCACTTCTCCTTTCCTTCTACCTCAATTCTCAAGGCAGAAGTAAACGTCTTCCCATTTTCTTTTGATGCCAAAATCATAACCACAGACATTCAGTATATGAACTGATACTGAATTGGAGACTAGAACTCCCTGGTTGAGACTCACCATATCGTCCAGGGTTATTGATGCATTGTATGTACGGAAAACTTTTGCTGTCAGACCAGGCATGAGTTCCTTCAAATGAGCATTTAGTTTACTGGTATCAAGCTTGTCGAAAAGATCATCACCACCACCCTTTTTGCCTGAAATCATGACAAATAATATTAATGTGAACTACAAATTAAAGATAAGATAAAATATATATACTCCATCAAATATATATACTTCCATCTACTGACCACTCCGGAACTGTTGGATTGCCTTGAACACAGCAGATTCAACCTCAACCTCATTTTGATACCGGATAGAATCTTTACCAAGGAAATCAAACTACAAACAGAAACATATAAAATCTGTTGGTTATTGCTAGAAATATGCTGTTAGGGTTAAAAAATCTTGCATTGATATTATTTTGTAGAAGAAATTCAATTCTCAGTAACTGTCAACAGTGTAACTTATTGACACGAAGTTGTTTCAATACACTTTTTTTTCTCGGCATCCATCAAACTCGTGAATCTTACAAAAAAAATAAAAATCTTAGACATTTGAGAAATAATTATACTGGACATATAGCCCCATTACCTTCAAAATATTTGGAGGTATTGGTTCTACATTTTCTACTTTCAATGTGCAGCAACCAACTGTATCAGCTTCATCATCATCCTGTAATGAGAAGTTGCATTGTCCCATATTATTAGTCACAAGGAAAAACAACTGTAGAAAATGCATAATTAAGAACATGTAGCAAAGGTTGGATAATAATAACAGTGCTTCGCAAATAAACCACTCTCATGTTCACGAAGTTCTGTGTTGTGGTAGCCGGTAGGTTGACAGCAAGAGTGAAACTTTGTCTAATGCCTATGTAGCAGATTGCAATTTATTGGAAGCAAGCCTAAGTTTGTAGTAGTTGCTCAAGAAGTTCCCAAACAACTAAAAATGCACTTTATAGGATGATTAAAAGAAAAAATCGTAGTTATTATACCTTCTCGTTGCCTGCCCTAAGAGCTAGTTTATCAATAAGATAGGTAGCAACTGCTATCTGCTTCTTTGTGAGATCTTTGCTTGCAAAATCCTTGGTATAAGCTGTTCGTATACCTTGTATATAGTCCTTCAGTCAAATAGCAAAGAGATATTTATATTAAGTTAGTCCTACAACAACAACAACAACAACAACAAAAAAGGCCTTGATTTAAGGATGTTTACTGGTTAACTGCATCAATACCTTCAAAAGCCTTGATTTCTCATATTTCTCCTTGTCACTTTGTCCTTTCAGGGTACTGCTGGCTGCAAGGAAAACGTATTTGAATTCCTTTGGATTGATTGGATCATTCCAAAATGCTAACCATGTTACGGTATTGTCATGCCTTATTTCTTTCCAGCTGCCAATGAATAAATTCGTAACATTACCTCACAGTCCATTTTCCTAATTTTCAAAGAAAATTATTGACAGGAAGAAGAACCTTTCACCACGGATAGGACACTCGGGAATTGGTACACCCTTTCCAATATTTATAGTGATGTCGCTAGGACGTATGCGTTTTTTAAGCTTCCCCATCTGTTCAGCACTATTTTCTCATTAAAACTCCAATAGTGCCACCAATTTTCATTTAAAGAGCCAGACCATATCAAAAGAGGAAATTTTAGATGAACTATAGAGCTTCACTGCTAGCAAAAAGATGTTTAATTTACCTTTGGATGCTCTCCACGGCCTCGGAACAATCCAGGTGGTTCAACCCTGAAGTTCCCAACCTGCAAATGACATCATTGCAAGATACCTCAGATCTGAAGCAGAAGAAAGCCACATTAAACTAGTCTATGTCGCTCTCAGCTAACAACAATGTTTGATAAAATAATGCACCATAAACATCCCAAAAGACAAATATAACTATGCAGCACCCTAATCATTAATGCTGCACTATAGACTAAAGCCAGCTGCACTGAAAACATATTTACGGTCATACAATTATACATGCCCTCATACACATCTTCAGTAAAAATTATCAAAACAATGCAGAACTAATTATTGATATCTTGAAAATTTTATATGCTGGTTAGAAGAAAATATACAGAACATGCTAAAACATCGATTGTTCATCAGAACTTTTTTTTTTTTTTTTTTTTGCCCCCCAAAAAAATGTAATAAAATAAGCTCCACTCTCCAGCTCGATAATAGGTTGCATAGCACACTTCTATATTCAGATTTACAAGACATTACTAGCTCATTACAAATAGGCAGGATAATATGAAAATATATGCAAAGAAAAGATAAATAATTTTTTTCCTCCCAAGACACATATTTTATTTTTCTTTTTAGCCCCTATTTGGTAGAAATTAAAATCTGATTTTAATCTAAGTCAAAAGCAACAATAAATCTCAACCATATATATTATGGGGCCCACAACTTTTCAACCACACATCTCATCAACTTTTATCAAAATATACTAAAAATCTGATTTTAATCTCTTCTCTACCAAACAAGGGCTTAGTAATCTTTGAAGAAATATTGATGATCTTCTATAAGCAACAAAAGCTATGTATATACACCAAGCTTTAGAAACCAAACATAATTCCCCTTACCACTCCCACTCCCACCCCCACCCCCACCCCCACCCCCAACAAAAAGAGGGGGGGAGGGGGGGAGAAGTTAGAAAAAATAAAAAATAAAATAAAAGGCATGAAATACAACATAATGTAGTCGTACCTTCTCTTTGACTCCATTAACAATAGCCCACATATACTTCTCCTCTTGCTTCAACTTCTCTTCTTTTATGGCCTTCTTCTCCTGCCAAAACAGTAGAGTTCAAATTTTAGCCGCTGTTCTTGTTAAGAACATGTACTGCCAAATTGTCTACTCGGAAATCACATCTATTTATACACAAGTATACAGCTTATGGATTGGGTTTATTTTAGGTGTTACATTCCGTCAAGGTCAGATGATGCTCTTCCTGCTGCTAGTTTGTGTTTAAGTATATCAGTGGGCTGACCCTAATCCATTGCTAGAGAAAGAATTGGGGGCAGTTCCCCAGGAGAAGCTTGCTCGACGCGAAAGGAGAGAGAAGCCCGAGCGTCGGCTGGATGTAAAGAACTTATTTCTGTCGGGGGTGGAAGGAAACAGTAGCTTTTTACACCTCGCTCCATTCAGGAATTCATGTTGCAACACAGAATATTCTAACTATTTTAGGACAAACAAGCTAGACAAAGCTTTTCTCTATTCCAACAGAGAGCATGCTCAGAAATGAGGCACGGGAAGAATATAAACACATAATAGACACAAAATGCAATTGAAGAGAGACCCCCCCCCCCCCCCCCCCAAAAAAAAAAAAAGAAAAATTAACAGCGATTACAAAAACAATATCTATGAGGATATTTTTTCTATTTATATAGCAAAACTATATCAACTAGTTACTCCATAATAATTAACTTAAAATTATCATGAGAAGTTTGTAACTTAAGAATTACAAAAGTCAATAGTACCCAGGCATTCAGGTTATGACGTTATGTCATAACCAGTCTCTTTCTGTGATTATGGAGGCTTCCTCATGACAAATTTAAATTTAATGTATCTGACCTTCTTTTCCATGAGATGACGCATGATAGAGTATTCCGAAGTTTAAATGTGAAAACTAAATCTTATAATACCAAGAGTCTAACCAAGCTGTCCAAGAAACGCATGAAGTATGATAGACTATTCCAAAGTTTAAATGTGAAAACTAAATCTTATAACAACAAGTCTAACCAAGCTGTCCAAGAGACGCATACATTTTCCTTAGAAATGTACGTAGAACTTATACGCATAGAAAACAAACAGCTTGATATCAGGCATTGAACAGCTACATGAACTCATTGCAATGGGAACTCTACATTGAAAGGCAGAAGGCATGTAAGGGTCATGCTTATTGTGTCAGTTTTACTCTTAAGTAGAGATCTGATACAAGACAGCATTCTAAGATATTCTCCAAGAAACATCATAGTAATCCTTATCTTATAAATTATAACCAATGATGAGCAAACTAGTTAATATTGGCAGATATGAGAAGATCAACTCGACTTTCAAAATTGTCCCTTAAATGACACGCACAGGAAGTATGACAAACTTTAACTTACTTCTGTAGTCATTTGTTTCTTTTTCTCTTTTTCTTTCTGATGCCATTCATATATTGGGGTAAAATCACAGTATTCCAAGTTTTGAATAATGTGATTCTTTCCCAGTATTTTCTTCCAGTCACTCATGAAATTTTCTTTGAACTTAGGTTTGTTCATGTATTCAGTATCTAACATCACTGCAAACATCGTGGCCACCTGCAAAGAAAAGGAAAAAAACATTGCACGGCTTGGAGCAATTTGAAGAAAAGAAGATGCAGGCCACTAAAAGAAAAGTTAGTAATAGTGTGTGTTGCATGAAAGAGAGTCATATTCACCTCCTCCTGTTCAGGTGTTAAGTTAACTGGCTTCCCCTTGTAGAGAATCTTAACCCCGTGAGGTTGGTAGGGAGGTGGAAATATCACACCACTGTGAATCAAGGTAGTCCATTTCTGCCCTTCACCAGAGCCTGGAGGAACCTTTGATGACTTGGAGTACTGAGATTGTTTCATCACCTTCTTTGATTTCTTATTTGTTTTACTAAACGAAGAAGAAACAACTTTGGTTACTTTCTTAACTGATGATGAATTCTTATCTGAAGCAGCTGGCATCTTCATTCTCTGAGATATGGGAACATGGTCATCATCCTCAACCTTTTGCTCAGCTTTAACAGATGCTTGCTTATTATTAGTTGGCACTGATGCATTGGAAAGCTTATGCTTTTTTATTGAAGATTGGCCAGCGGATTTTACCTCACTGGCAGGTCTCTTACTTAACACAGTTGAAGGTTTCTTCAAACCATTGTCCCGTAAGGCAGACCCATTTTGGTTATTTTTTAGTGTACGGGGCTTTTCTTCATCTGAATCGTATGACTTGCTAGTAGATGTCCCTACGTTAGACTTCAACTGGACCTTATATGACAAAGGCTTTTCATCATCTGAATATTCCTGTTTGGGGAAGCTTGGCTTTTGAACCAAACGTGAAGCACTGGGTCCTTTGCTGGCATTGCTCGAGTTGTTCTTTGATAATCCAGTAGGAAACCTAGCACTAAGAGGTTTATCATCTTCCGAATCATCAGAATCGTTTGGATAAGCAGCAGGCCCAGTCGAAGGCTTCTGCACCTTCATCGGAAAATTAAAATTTACTGGACGATTTGTCGCTGAGGATTTCACATTTGCCTCAGGAGACCTCAATTGAGATGCCTTAGCAGATGAATTAGATGCTTCAGGGCTACGCAGGGGTGATTTAATTGGTGGTGATTTGGAAGACAAAACCATCTTACCCTTTTGAACCACAGAACTTTGACCATTTTGAGATCGCACATCAGGCATCGACCTTCCTAACTGTGGGTCAAGCTTTTGAGATGAAGATGACTTTTGCACCTGTGGATTTGATTGGTTTTGCTTTGATGATGAACTACTCCGTTTAAATACTAGGGGCTCATCATCCTCGTCCATATCAACCATCAATTTTCGTTTGGCACAAGCCTCAACAGCCATATTTTGCTATATCCTGTGTTGTCATATATAGGTCCTCAGTATCTGTAAAAGATCATTTATTTTGATTTTTACTTTTCATGATTGAAGAGCAACATTGCAAATAAAAATTCTTTTTGAAATCCCTGTTGTTCTCGAGACTTAGGAAACCAAAAATGAAGATCATAACTCAACCATTTTCCCACAAACAGAATGTCACCCACTAACTATGGTATCATTTTCACTAAAGAACAACTCATTTCCCTAAAAATAAGAAATTATTGGGAAGCAGGCCACAATCTGAAATGATCCAAGGCAGAATATAATACAACTATGCATTCCTATGTCACACAAAAATTGATAAAAATTGCAGAATATGAATATTAAAAAAAGAGCAACGTGCATTTAGAATACACACGTATAAGGAATCCCTACATCATCTTAACTCGGGTGTGACAAGCCGACATCTGATAAACCCAAAAACGGTGCACCAAATTATATTCAAGACAGATAAATCCAGAACAAGAACCAGTATCAAAACTTTGCAGGTTTTATGTTAAAGAAAAAGCACTCATAACATGCATTTACCAGATAGGCCAAGACGAAAAGCAATAAAAAATAAAAACTGAAAATGTTACAGACCCACGACCCTTAAAAACAAAAAAATAGTTAACCGCTAACCGCATTAATTTAACTCACCTATACATAAAGTTGCAAGCCCTAAAACGATAATTAATTAAATTATTCCTTTTTCCAAAATCCAAACCCTCGAATTAGAATCTCGATGAGAATAAGCTGATACGCATTCAGATTTATATCAAAACAAGGTAAATTCAAAAGCAGGCGATGCTTACAATGATCTTTTCTCAAGAAAGACGAATTAGAGATAGAATCTGATCTAAGGTGAGTTACGCAACGAAATGGATATGAGAGAGAGCTAGGGCAAACCAAAGAGGAAGGCCACAATAAAATTAGAAATCCAGAAAACTTAATACAAGAGAAATGTATAGATATATAGCAGCCTTATTGTATATTTGTATCTATTCCTTTGCTCTCTATCTCTCTCTAGACATCCCCCCCTCTCCGATTTCCTTCTTTCTTCGTGTGTGTGCGTGAGCGCGTGTTATGACGCCACACCAACCATATACTGAACCAGAGCCCGACCACGTCGGACCACCGGGTCCGAACGGTTAATTGTTATTCGAACCCAAATCCGGACCCTGCACCCAATTTGAACGCTGTCAACTTTGAGGTTAGATTGGCGTTAGGTACTGAGTTTGGGCTTGTTAGGTGTTCAAATGGGCCCTATTGGGTTCTCTAGTTGAGGCCGGAAAATCTTTGAAGTTCGAGCATGGAGGCCCATTATATAATGAAGAAGGTACAGAGAAAAGTGCACACTTAGTATAAATCTCAACCATTCGTTCTTAGTTAAATTCACAATTTTTTATTTTTCAAACATTTTTAAACAAAACATCCATTAAAAAAAATCACAAAAATCAATTACCAAACAAGGTCTAAAACTAGCAAGCTTAAACTTTAAAAAAAAAAATTCAGGTATTAAACAATAATTAATAAATATAATATTATTTTATATATAATATAAAAATAATTATATTATAAGTTATATATTAATTAAGTATAAACTACATATATAAGTATTATATAAAGTACAAGTTGTAATTACATCACGGCAGGTTTATAAAACCAACAATTCAAAAAACAAGTTTTAAAGTTTTTTGTTCATTAATCAGGTGTCAATTATTTTTAAAATATTAATTAATCACCGATAATCTAATAACCCCACCCCACCCGACCCTTACCTGGACTAACATTAATCAATATTCCCCAATATCACTCCCAGTAAATTGTAATCCCCGGTACATGCGAACTACTTGGCAGAAGCAGCGCCGCTGACTTCACTACCCACTGACTTCTCTGGTAGAGGCACGACGAACCCGGAAGAAGCAGCGGCAGTGCGAACTCCACTCAACGACGACTACAGTGCGCGAAGAAGACCCCTAGAAATGGCAATGGGGCGGGGTACCCCCACGAGATGAACCTCAAACCCATACCCGCCCCCATGACCCGCTAAGTCAAAACGGGGCGGGGCATCCAATACCCGCCTCGCCCCGTTTATTTTTTTCTTTTCTAAAAAAAAAAATTATTTGATCAATTTTTTCACTTGTTTTATTATTAAATTCCATTCCTCATAATTAAAAAACTTTTTTAAACAATACAATATCAAACAACATTATGTCCAACAAGATCTTACAATATATTTAAATACTCATCATAAACAAAAATTAACAAAATATAATATTTTTTCAAACTATATAGTAAAAAAATTAATTATTTTTTAGTATAAATTGCGGGGCGGGTCACTAGCGGAGTGGGTCAAACAAAACCCGCCCCACCCCATACCCGTTTCGGATTTTTCATTTTAATCTCATACCCGCCCCCATCAACTTGCGAAGCGACTTTTTTTAGCCCAATTAGGTCGGGTTCGGGGCGAATCGGGTTTTTTGCCATCCCTAAAGACCCCTCGACAATAGATTTACTGCCATCCCATTACACTCACCAACCAGACTCCACTCCTCCTTCAGAGGCGTGGCGAACTCCCTGCCAGAAGCACGGTGGTCAGAACTCCACTCAGTGGTTTTCAGTTTTTTGCAGATCTAGCAGCGGACGGCGACGCTGCTTTTGATGTTTTACAGATCTTTCCAACTGGTTTTAGCTTTAGCTTCATAACTTCACTTCCGACATCCATTTCCTGCTTTGCCTATTCATCACCACCGTCCTTCGATTCTGCCTCAGCCTTATAATCGAAGTCCAAGTGCTGAAGAAACAGTCTCAAATTTTGTTTAGTCCCAAAATACTCCCAGAATTTGCTAGTCCCAGTTTGCAGATTATGGAAGCCAATTGAAACACTGAAGTAATTCGGTGATGTTGTGGCAACTGTGATGTGGTGGATGCAGCGTTTGTCGTGAACTGTGTTGTAATGTGCTAAGGTGTATAGTGAGGTGATTGTCGATGGGGGGTAGTTGGGAGGCGGCGGTGTGGTGTTGGTGTTGGTGTTGGCGTTGGCTGTGGTTGTGGAAGTCACATGTTGCAACTTAAGTTACATATCACAGTACAATGTAGTCACGATTCATATTTTTTGGTGGTGATATGAACAAGTGGTGGCGACAGCATGTGGTTCATTTTGTCTGTTTACGGACAGACTTGGTGGTGGTGGTGGTGGTGGTTCATGGTTGTATGTCTTGTGTTTCTGTGGGTTTTCACTTTACAGTGGTAGCTTTGGTTATGACTTACAATGTTGGTTGTTTGTATGTAGGTCACATGTTAAAGGTCACAAGTCATAGATCAAAATTCAAGTCACATGTTATAAGTATAGGTCACATGTTAAAGTCATAAGTCACACTTCATATATCATAGGTCACTTTAATTAGATTAGAGAACCCAGTGAAAAACATGTGACTTCAAACGTCCTGGTCACATTTATACATTAAGTCACAGTCTCATAGGTAACATTTCAAATGTTCATGTCATATGTATTTAATGCATTAAGTCAGGTCACAGTTCAAAAATGTGAAGGTCACGAGTGACTTCTTCAGGTCACATATCACACTTTATCCATTAAACAGGCTTCATATGCTCATAGTTCATAGGTTACACTTTTAGGTCACATGTTCACAGATCACAATTCATAGTTTGCACTTTAAAGTCACATGTTCATAGGTCACGGGTTGCACTTTTAAGGTCACATGTCAGTCACAATTTATATGTCGCTGGTCAAAAGTAACGATTCATAGGTCACAAGTCATTTGTGATTGGTCACATATCAATTCAATCGGTTGCAGGTCTAAAAGAATTGGTCACATTTAATAGTTTATGTATTCTTCTCCTTCTTATTCTCAATTCTGAAAATAGACTTTTTTTTATGGTTAATTGGTTGAATTTGTGGATTTCTTAAGTGAAAGAGTGAGTGAAGGATGCAGCAATGATATTCAGATGGTACCATGGTGGTGCATCAGAGATGATGGTGGTGGTGGTGGTGGTGGTGATGACGGTACATCGAAGATAGTTGTGGTGGGGGCGATGGAAATGTGTCGAAGGTATTAGTGATGATGCAATAGTGACAATACATCGAAGGTAGAGGTGGTGGTGGTGGTGGTAACACGACAACGAGTTGCTATTTGAATTGAGCTGGGTTGGGTTGGGTTGGGTTGGGTTGGGTGGGTGTGGTGTGGTGTGGTGAATTTTTGTAATATATTAATTTAACACCTCTTTGCAATTTTAAACTTATTTCTTTAAATTTAAAATTGTGTATTTTTTTAAACAACTTATTTGTGTATTTTTCCATAAATATAAACTATATATAGCCCATGTCCGTCCCACCATCCCCACTTGACCCCACCTTACCCTGTAAAGTTACAATTGATCACACGAAATCATATCACAGTTCGGTTACAATTATAAATTTAGTCACAAATTTCACCCCACCCCACCCCAATAACAAAGTCTTAATTGGTCACACAAAGTCAAATTTTCAGTCACAATTACAAATATTGTAGCAATTTCATCACAACCCCACCACCCTCCACCCTACCAAGCCCCGCCTCACCCCAACACACCAGCAAAGTCACAATTGATCACAATAAGTTACAGTTCAATCACAATTACACATTTAGGTACAAAATTCACCCCAACCCAACCCCATACCACCACACCCCACCCGCAAAGTCACAATTGGTCGCTCAAAGTCACAGTTCGATCACACAAAGTCGCGGTTTGGTCCTAATTCGGTCACACGAGGTTACAGTTTGATCACATAAATTCACATTTCGATTACACAAGGTCACAGTTCGATCTTAAGAGGTTACAATTCGTCATATAAAATCACAATTCGCTCACACAAAATCCAACATCGATCACACAAGGTCATATTAGACACAACTGTAGGTTACATCACATCATCATCCAATTGTCACACAAAGTCACAATTGATCACAATCATCCATAATTAGTCATATATTATTTATTTATTGGTCACAACTTATGCATTTCTTGATCACAATTAATCAATATATTCGGTCAAAATTACTTAATAATTGGTCACAATCATTTTTAATTGATCGCATATTATTTATTTATTGGTCACAACTTATTCATTTTCTTGGCCACATCCCGAAATTATTACAAGACCCACAAAGTCACAATTATTTAATATTTTGATTATAATTATCTAATAATTGGTCACGTATTATTTATTTGTTGGCCACAACTTACTCAATTTCTTGGTCACGGTTGATAAGTACGTTTTTCGTACTTATTTTGATCTCAAATATAGACAATCGCGAGTATTTTAGAGTTTGATATTGCTTAATTGTTTATTTATTTTGATTATTTTAGGAAAAACTCGAATTTGAAAGAGATTAAAGCAAAACGAGAAAGTCATGTATGGAGTATGTGAAGAAATCATCGCACGAATTTTAGTACAAATATCTTCATGGAGCCCATAATATATCGTTGGAAAAACAATTGAATGTATAGTCCTATGCAACAAACGGAACACAAATCAAAGTTGTAGATCAAAGGTTATACATGTTTGAATTTTTGCTGACGAACCAGAAATTTAAACCGCGGGTTGCAAACCGAAGTCGACCCGTGGCCCTGTTTGCCGCGGCCTGACCTTGGTTTGCAACCCACAACCCGTCTGTAGGGTTGTTGAGTGTATTTTACATGCATATTTCATATATTTTTAGTAGTACATTTTTAGTAATTTGGACAAATACCTACTGAATTGTGCATATTTTGTGGTTAAATAGGTTCAACATTCAAATACACGGAGAAAGCACAAGAAAGGAGCTTAATGGGTGAATAATTGAAGAAATTGAGCAGAAAAATGTCAAATCCTTCAAAGAGTCAAAGTTTGGGGACCAAATTGTCATTTTCGGAAAGTTGTGGATCGCATGTGCAATTGATCAAAAGGACTAAATTGCAAGTTTCCAAAGTTGACGGACTCAAATGCACTTTTGGAGGGCTCAATTGAAAGAAATCAGAAAATTTGGGACCAAGTTGATCTACATTGAAAGTTGAAGGACCCAATTGCAAATTATTGAAGGACGAAGTTGCCAGGTGAACCACGCGATCGCGTGGCTCGACCAGGTCGCGTTCGCGAACTAGGCCAAAAATCCAACCGGCGTGTTTTCAGCCCAACCACACGATCGCGAGGAATTTAGCCATGCGATCGCGTGGTCAAAAAATTGAATGTTATTCCGGTGCGACCCGGTTCGGCCCAAACGCTAAAGGACGTGGGTCTACGCGATTTTTAAGTATTTTTGGATGATTTTGGCTAGGGTTTCAGAACTTTTACTCCATTTTTCACCCAAAAACTTATTTTCTCTCAATTGTTCTTCATTATTCTTGCTATTTTCTTGTCATTTTCTTTTGTAATTAGTTAGTATAATTGATGAATGTTGATGAAGGGAAGAAATACCAACAACATTGTAGAAAGACTTTAATGTTTTGAAGCTTCAAGCATTGTTGAAGGGGAGTTTTTATTTTAAATCTTCATATTTCTTCATATACTTGAATCTATTGTTGGAATGATGTAATTAATTATTGAATTTCATTGTTATTTCATCATGGGCTATACTATTTTGTATTGAGACTATTGATGAAGCTCGACCTAGCTTAGTTGATTTTAATGCTTGTTTTAAGAATTTAGGCTATTTATTATCTTGTGTATTTATTGACTTGCATTTATTGTGGCCACATTTATGCTTGGATTTCATGGGATGTGCAATTATTGAGAAATTGTTGTGTATTCTAGATCAATACAATATTTGCTCTAGGTTCTTGTTTAGGATAGAGATATACCTAAAATCATAGATGACTCATTGAGCTATTTTCACAAATGTTTAATGCAATTTGTGTGTTTTTAATCGACATAAAGATATAGTAGGTTAATTCCACTAATTAGGGTTGATTTCACTCGAGAGAGGTAATTGGCTAAGCATGGAAAATCGGGTCTAACATGATTAATGAATTGCATTTCTATTTACTTGTTGAGAATTCAATTAGGTAATGGTCAAGTGGAATCAAGAACCCCAACACTCCTTTATCATCTATTTATCATCATTTCCTAGTTATTTACTTATAATTGCGATTTTAGCTTTAGTATTAACTCAGTTCCAAAACCAAAACTTTATTGTGTGTGTTTCTTGTTAAAATTGATTAAACTAGGGTGTAATTGAAATAGACAATCCTTGTGGGATCGATAAATCGGACTCATTTAGTTCACTATAACTTATATGCGATACGTGCACTTGCGGTGTGTTTCCAGCGAACAAGGGTTTTTCGCGATTTTTTGATTTTTTTCCTTTATTTTTTCTATTTGTTTTCAAGTCCAACAAGAATTAAACCACTTTCTTGACTTCTAAACTATATATATATATAAACCTATTTTAACCTAAAAGGGAGTTCCCCAATTGATTATTCATCGAGAATATACAAGAAATCAAAGGGAAATTCCAAGAAGCCAAAAGAGAATTCAAGAACTTGGGATGAAGATTGAATCTTGATGTAAGAATTATTTCTTCTTCTCAAAATCAATTCAAGAATTTGGAGATGTTGTCAATTTTTCATTCTTGTTTTTCTTTAATTATGTGCAAATAGATCTATTCGTTGGGAGATCTATTCGTTGGGACGAATGATGTGATTTTGTTTGAATATTCAATTTCAATTATCTAATTTTGGGCAAATTATTTTATGTGTTGATTTTATTATTGAGTTTTAATGATAGGTACTACTCATACAAAAAAGGTGCACCTTCTTTTCTAGAAGTCAATCATTAGAAATTCTACAGTTAAGTGTATTTGGCTTGGAGAAATTCTATAATGGGTGACCTCCTGGGAAGTTTTCTCAGAGAGCGTGCGAATGAGAAAAAACATGCTGAAAAAACCCAATGTTGATACAGTGAGGACAATACGTAGTCTCTAACGGTCAGAACAACCCGTCAAGTGGGACCCGGATCGTTACATAGACCAAGTAATAAAATTCGTCATTGACAAAAGAGCGGAGAATATACTTTTGGTTGTCGTAATCATTTTGAATTCTTATCGTTGAATGCATTTATTTAGGGCTTATTCTGACTAATTATAGAGATATGTGGTTGACCTATCTAGATAAAATCAATTTAAACTCGAGAGAGAAATTTTAGATAAAATCGTGAATTCGATTAAACACTACTTTCGAAATAATACATGAGAAGAGAAATTGAATAGGATAACAAAGTTACTATCGTGAGTCCCAACACTTTCCATTCATAAGAAAAACAAAAATCAAATCTTTTCATTTGTTTTATTTTTATACTTCATTGATTTCATTAGTTGAAGAGTTCAAAATCAATCTTGGCATTTATTTGTAATTTAGGAATTCATTTATCAAAGCTAGTAATAAGTAAATTAGTCCTCGTGGGATCGACATTCCGAACTCTAAAAGTCCACTTTACTACTTGTTCACGAAATCGTGCACTTGCTATATTTTCACAACAACGGTTGGTTAATATTTTCTGTCATATTTATCTAATAATTGGTCACATTTCGTACTCGTTACAAGTCGCACTTCAATCAACATTTTGGTCATAATTACCTAATAATTGGTCACAATTACTTATAATTGGTCACTATTACGTATAATTGATCACTCAACAATCAACCCAAACACACGTAGCGCTCCAATCCCACCTTACCCAAACCACCCCAACATCCGTCCACACTAATTACGCTCCACCGTTACCACCTCCCTCAGCTGCAACTGACTACCACCACCATCACCTCCACCTCCACCACACCACAACCTCCACCACTGAACCGCAATGCACCAATAAATTCACAATTGCATATCACACCAATAGTTACACCGTAACCACCACAACAAACTGCTAACAATCAACACCAACCACCATCTCTCCACCATTGCCACAACAAACAGCCAACAATAAGCACCAACCACCATCTCTCCACCATTGCACCACCAATTTAGAGATGGCAAAAAAATTCAATCCATCGACCCGATCTGAAAAAATGTCGATCATCAGATCGGGGCGGATCCGCACCCCGATTAATTAAAAAAAATAAAAATTAATAAAAAATTTAATTTTTTTAATTTTTAAAAAAGATTTAGTTTAAATTATATAAAAAAATTTTAAAAATTATTTCGGATCGGGGGGCCGATCAACCCCGCCCCGACCCGAAAAATGGGGGATCACGAAGCGGATCTGGATCAACTGAAATCTGTTCGGAGCTAGGCAGATCGAGCCCCGATCCACCTCGTTGCCAATGCTACACCAACCATCACATTCACTGACCTTGCACCAACAACCTTCAATCAACTCGCTGAAGCAACAGGCCCTAGCCGACAAACCAAAAAATCTACAACCATCAACAAATCGATGTGATCGGTATCGGGTGCTGGGATGCAGCGAAAATTGATTTCAGCAACAGTCGCACGAACGTGTGGCAACAACAACCCTCACTTCTCCTCTCTTTTCACCACCGACTACTACATCTACATGCATGACTGCATCAATCGATTTCACCAGCGACGGCTCGTGGCAATGTCATCGCTGGAGATCGTAGCAGCATCAACGACAGCGATAAAGGGAGAGAAGGTAGAGAGTGACGATAGAGGGAGAGAAGTAGTCCAGTTTGTGCATTTCTCTTAAAGACAATGAGAGATTAAAGGGTGAGAGAGAAGACTAATTATAAACTTTAATTATGTATTAATCAGTTGATAAATAGAATTAGCACCTGATAATTAAAAAAGAATAAGGTTTGTCACCAAATTTTTAAATAGTGTTATTGAGAACCAGAGGCTGGTGTAATTTTCCCTAAGATATAGGATATTTAGGAGGATATAAATTCAAAATTCAAATATAAATACACTATATTCTTTTATTTTATTTAATCTATCTAAATTTAATCAAAATCCAATTATGTTTAAATTTTCTAAAATTGGGATTCGAGTAGTGTATGTATGTGTTATCAAACTTTATTCATTTAGTGCCTATTTGGTGAATGAGAAATTGAAAAAAAATAAAATTGAATGTGTAATTCAAAAATTGTTGAAAAGTTGTAAAGTGATGAATCCTATAGAACCGTGTTTTGAAAATGAATATGGAGAAAAACTTGTAGCTTTATCCAGGCTCTTAATCATACGACATGGACAACAACAATCTTATTTGTTTTAATGACATGTCTTCTTCATAGACAAAAAATAGAGTAATTCTAGGGAGACATTTTTAAATGATATTGTAACATAGTGCACATATATTGGATGATGAAAAAAAATTAGTGGAGTAGCTATTTACACCATCCAATGTATGTTCGTCATTTCACAATATCACCTAAAAATCTCTATCTAAAATTATTCAAAGAAATAAGGATGACAAATTGCTCCATCCTTGTTTAGGAGTCTTACTAATAGCACTTTGTCCGATTTCATTCCATTCCTATTTCTTGTTTGATAAGGATTAGAATTCGATCTAGAATTTCATTAATCTTTGAACCCACTGTTAACTCTTGGAGGAAGATTTATGCTCGAAACTTGAAAGCATCGAGTTGTTGTTGCTTTTACTATCACTTTACAAATCATTGCAACGTGGATAATAACATTCTTATTTGTTTTAATAACACGTCTTCTTCATAGACAGAGAAATAAGGATGACAAATTGCTCCATCATCGAATCAGGAGTCATAGCTCTTTGTACGATTTCATTCCATTCCTAGGACTAGAATTCGATCTTGAATTTAATTAATCTTTGAACCTACTCTTAACTCTTGGAGGAAGATTTATGCTTGAAACTTGAAAGCATCGAGTTGTTGCTTTTACTATTAGTTTACAAAGTAGCCTGCATCCTCTTTTAAGTGGAAATTTTTAGGGGTAGAAGTGAGCATGAATGGAAAGGTTGAACTCCAACCTTAGGAGCCCCTAGAGCTCCTATCCTCGAAATTTGTAGAAGATATAAATCGCGAGATGTATCTTAGTGGAGTAGGATTGAAAGTTTGTCGTTTAACTGAGCTTGTAAAGAGCCTCATCCATACATTTAGTAAGATTTGAATTCCCACCATGCAGCTATCAATTCAATTGAAATTTCTCATTATTACCTTCCAACCAACTGAGCTATGTCCCAGGAGCTGAGCATAAATGGAGCTCATAGGATAGGATGACTTCCATTGCAATTAAAATTAGTATACTTTTGTCTCCACGAGCATGGTGCAGCGGTAAGGCAATAAAATGTTAACAATCGGATCGGAGGTTCGAATCTTGATTCTTGAAGGATAACATTTAAATATTGAAAGACAAGTACTTACATGGAAATAGGGTTATGGTGGGCCACGTCGCCCCTCTAAGAGTCTCGTTCGCACAACGTAAAGGGGATTCATGAGAGGAGAACATTTGTCCAAATGTCTACTTCAAGTATGTATAAATTGTATCCACATTCAAATTTACATAAAGGCGAAACAGGGGAAAGGTCACTCTCCCCAAAATTATTCGGGCAAAGCATGGACACCTAAGTCATCATGATAACAATATATATACTTCTTAGAGAATGAAACTAAGGCCCTGTTTGATTACACTCCATTTTCCATGGAAAATGGAAAATGTTTTCCAATTCCCACTTTTGGTTTGTTTGTTTGACAAAATTTTCCATGTAAAACTTTTTCCGCGGACCCCACTTTTTCTTCCATTTTCCTTGATTTGGTGGAAAAGATTTTCTTTGTGTTTTGGTGGAAAAATGTTTTCCATGGTAGATGAAAAATGATTTTGGACACGTTTAATCAATTTTGTTGTTATTAATTGACTTATTTTCTTTCCAAAAAATAAAATTATCATCATCAAGTACAAATATATTTAAAAAGTAAAAAAAAAAAAATTGATTAAAATAGCAAAAAATTACTTTATTTTCCATGGAAAATAATGTCAATCAAACAACAAAAGTTGGAAAATTCTCTACTTTTTCCATCTAGAAAATTAAACCAATCAAACACATTAAACTTCTAATTCCCGGTAATTCAATTACCTAGAATTCAATTCCCTGAAATTCATTTTCTTTCCACCCAAATTTCACCCTCACTATCAAAAGGACCCTAAAATTCCAAAATACAAGGAACACTCAGCATCGTTACAAAAATCTATTGCAGTAAGTTGATCCAAAATTTCCATTATAGTTTCACAATCAATTTTCAATGACAGATATTATTCACATGTATAAATATTATTTCCCAAATTTGAAAGCAAAGCTTAATTACAAAGCATAATATCCACGTGACTAATTTAATCAATGTTTGGATGCTTTCTATCATTAATTAATGCCATAATATAGGTACGCTTATCATTTGATCCTAGGTATCATAAAATAGCCTCGTGACCGGATAATGTTCATCTAGAAAGAACAAAATTACAACGACGACCTCATAATAACATCCTTTTCATTTTTCGGAACCTTCGAGGATGAAAACGACGTTGTTAGCAGGCCCGGACCTGCCTAGAGGCCGCCGCTTCAGGGCCCACAGGCCTTTTTTTTTTTTTTTTTTTTATAAAGTAGCCCAAGTTTTCAGCCCGACCCAACTTATTACTACCCAGTAATCAGTATACTAAACCAACCAATCCATTATAACAAATCTGATAATCCAAATCCAATAATCAATCAAATTTCAATCCCTCTCAACACACGACCACGACACAGCTGAGCTGAGCCCACTGCCCACCACTCTTGCGACGACTGGCGACGAGACGAAGGCTAGCCACCTGCGGTCCGGCGAGCGGCGATTCCTGGTTTCCTACTTCCGAGCTTCCAAGTTCCACCACCAGTGTTCGTTCGACCGACCACAGGTCCACCGTCCACAGCCACAACCCACGCCCCACAGGCCCACAGCGCACAAGCCACAGCACAGCTCACGCCTGCGCCTGCACGTAGTTCCTCTTGAGTCCTCTGTCCTCGTCTCCGTCGAAACTCCAGCACTCCAGCAGTGCTACAGGTAGTTCCTCTTGTCGGTTGCACTGCCTCCGGCCGGCTCCAACCTCCAGCTTGGTGGTCCACTGATAAGTTATAAATTTTGATTTTTTGGTTTTGTAAATTGTAATTTTTTATAGTTCATAATTTCTAACTTCTAATTTGAATCTGTGTTTCTCAATTTCTAGCTTCTAACTAAGCCCTAAGGAGTAACCGAGTAACTGGTGATTCGTGAATGGTCTTCCCGGCTGACTGACGAGTGACCACTGCCCAATTTTTGAACAATTCACAATTCTCTGGTAATGAGGTTAAATCTTGATTCATTATGATTGAAGTGTTATTTATAAATTATGCGTAAATGTTACATTTAAGTTTTTACAATGTCGTCCCTTGTGAGCCCCATATTCCCCTTTCGTGAATTATGAATTGAGATTTGGTAAATATTTGATTTGATGTGTGAATTGTGATTATTAAGTTATAAGTTGTGAATTGAGATTTGGTTAATATTTGGTTTGTTTGTGAATTGTGATTATTGATTTTTATGTTGTAAATTTGGATTTGTTGTAAATTGGGATTTGTTTATAAAACTTTAAGTATATGAAATATCATATTTTGTTGGTCGTTTTATATTAGTTAATACTTTTGAACTTTTTTTTTTTTGCAATTTTATGGTGAATTTGTATAGTTTGTTTTATGTGAATATGAATTTAATCTTTATTGAAATTTCATAAATGGTTTCTTTGGTTATTTTTATTAGTTTATTCTTTTAATTGTTTATTGAATTTAATTTTGATGAGTTATTTATCTCGTTAGTAGTTTAGCAATTCTCCATTTAGTTAAATGGAGATCATGATTTGAATTTAATTATGTTGAGGAGTTTGGGATAAATCTTGGATTATTGTAGAAAGTTGGATGTTGAATGAGTTGTGTTTCATGATTTAAAATATTTTGAGATTCCTCTACAGGTTGGTTAAGTCCAATTTATAGAGGAGACTCTGCCAAAATTTTTGTAGAATCTTGTAATAGATAAGTGAAATATTTATATTTGAAATGTTTTAATTCCGCATTTAATGTGAAAGGAAGTTAACATGCCTAAGTTTAAGATTTTAAACTTGGGGTGTTACATTTTATTTTCAATTTTTTCCTTAAAAAAATATTTTCGGGGGCCCGTAAAACCCAGGACCTATATCTCGAAAACACAACCGTTTGTTTCAGGCCTACAAAATCACAGGTACGGCTCTGGTTGTTAGTATAGCCTTTTCAAAATATTATTACTACATAGCATTGCAGTAATACCGTTGACAATCACCAACACACCATCATCAGGTTTACAAATGGTATTGTTAATGATTATGATTTAAATCATTAATTTGTTAGTAATTTAAATAGGATGATAACCTTTATCAATGATTACCAATGAACATTTCATCATTGATGATGTCGTAAATAAACGAATGCCTAACTCCTAAATCCTAATGCTTGAGCAAGCTCCGT
Organism: Ligustrum vulgare; assembly: GCA_963555705.1. Lineage (NCBI taxonomy): Eukaryota > Viridiplantae > Streptophyta > Magnoliopsida > Lamiales > Oleaceae > Ligustrum > Ligustrum vulgare. Next base: position 67,248,609 of record OY743171.1, on the reverse strand, counting down.
GATCTATCATTTTTATCTTCACAAGCTAATTACCTTCTACCTAGGCCAGTGAAAACTCTTCGAATTGACTAACGTTTTTTTTTCGTGGTAACTAGAATTTCTTCACACATTTTCGTGTTCTCTTCAGCTGCCAATGGTACACAGGAACCTGATAATACTCCCTTCAGAATTCGGAGCTCTTTTCATTAACAAAAACAGCCATAGAGTGAGAGACAACATCTTGCTTCGAACATAGGAGTTGTTAAGAGTAAAATTCGAGGAAAAGAATCAATTTTATGGGACATACTTCTGGAAAGATCCCCTTTTTTACGTCCCCATGTACCCCCATGTGGCGACATGGGGCGAAAAAGGGAGAGAGAGGAACGGGGGCTTGACTTAAATATCACATTATGTCGTCCTTTACTGGTCTACAATCCGCCCATAAATGGACAAATTGGATAAAAAATATCTCTATTTGTTAAAATTTTTTTGTTTAAAAACATGTTTTTTTATGTTTTCTAGGTAAAATGAAGAGAGAAAATGTGTGTGATTAAAAAGTGATTTGAAAAATTGTGTAGAAAAAATATGTTTTAAAACATATTTGCCAAACACATTCTTAGGAAATGATCAAATGTAAAGAAATGCGCATAGAAGTTCAAAGTTTTTCAGCCTCTCCATATATGTATGTCTGTGTCTATAAGATGCTGCTTTCTCACAGCACTGGAGTAAAAAGTACATTTTTTTATTTTTATTTTTTCCCAGTTTTATCATATATACCCAAAGATGGCAGAATAAGAACCTGAGTTACAAGGCTTCTTCAACTAAAATATACCGTCAGACGTCAGTCCTACTAGAAACAGGCATGTCTATTCATTAAGCCAACCAGTAGAGTTGTTTTGAGGAGGGCGATAAGGCCCAGCAGCAAAGTCGAACATATTGGCTCGAAATCCAGGTCTAGACACTGGAGGGCACATTCCACTTGTATCTGCCAAAGGGGGTCCAGAAACCACACCTCTCAGCCTGGTATGGTTTAACTCCTCCAACACCACTTTCTTCTTGCTGGATGGTCCTAATGGTTGCATTTTCTTATTACCCTTAACACCAGGGAATTTTATATGGTTTCTGATAGGGGTAGATATAGTTTCATCGATTTTGTGGTTTCTGATAAGAATGATGCTATTAGGTTAATAAAGTGAAACATAGAGCAGATATGATCAAAAACTGGAAACTTGCAGGAACTTACAAGCAGTAAATCAATACACGATTGGGAAGAAGATAATTCCATGCTCTTTGTGTAATGCCTTTGTCTGCGTCCTTTTCAAATGCAATCTCCCTGGAAATGCAACCAAAATTTGACAGTGTACACGGGAGTTTCAATAAAGAAGGTAAGAATAAAAAAATGGTGTCAAGAAATTTGCATAAAGAATTAACAATTACATGGGCAAACATTTCCTGTGGTATGCTTTAGGACAACGGCGACATATGGCAAACTGCAAGTTAGGGTCTGAATCAACTTCCAGCTCCTCACAGACATAGCATTTGTGGAGGGGGCATGCAAATGGTTCCCCAGCCGCAATCTTTCTCTTTTGTTTTTCTGCTTCAGATTTCTCCCTCGGATGGAGAAGTTCCCCTACGCAAAGAGGATGGTAAAAGCGCCCACAAGCACCAATTACACAACGGAAGACCTGGACAAGAATGGGGAAGCAACATTTGAGCCATTTTACATGCAGAGGAAAATGCAATCCATGTTGGCAGATGGCAAGAGTAAAGTCTAGCTCAGATATAAACAAGAACATACAATACAATAAAATCTTTGTATGATTCATATAAAGGGGAATCAATCACAAGTTTTAAAATGGAATTGCACAAAGATAACATTGGCAAAACTTCAAGAAATATCAGGAATGAAGAAAAAACGAAAATCATATGAACCTTTAAAATCTGAATGAATACAGAATGAGAAGGTTCAAAACATATAAATGATTGCCATAGAAACACAATGGAAAGAGGAGGTTGTGTTGAATGAACCAGACACGAGAAAGAATGAGCTTACTAACAGACCTCCACCTGTTGCAACCAAACTATCATGCTAGTTCAAAAGAAACCATAAATATAGAGCACATAAAAACTCAAAAAGTTGGGGAGAATAAAAGATAAACGAAAGATAGAGAAATGGAAAAGGAAAAGGAATGATGAGTGGACTTGAAATCTTCATGAGCACTTGTTTGAGACTGATTTGTTCAAAATCACTTTTTCCCAACTCTCATTTTCAACCAGAGTCGGAAAAAAGAGTTCAAAAAATAAAAATAAAAAATCAATCCCGTAGCACTTTCCAAGTTTTAACCAGAAGTGATTCACACTGATTGAATATATTCGAAAAGGAAACAAGCAAATATGTGAAATCAAATTTCAAAAGTAATTAGAGTTAGTCAATGGGCCTTTCACCTGCTGCGTCATATATATACCAGAAAGTCCAGGAGAAATTAACAGTTGTTCAATGATTTTAAATGAAGAGACACAACTTCTATGAATGAAGTAGATATCCTTCATCATGGGGCACTTTGTGAAAATAAAAATGCGATGGTATATGTCAAATGAATCGTACCTCAGCAAGGGAAGATTCATCTGAAGACCCCAATTCCCCACAAGCAAAGCACTGGTGTTGGTTATACTTGCAATTTTCACAATAGAAATCTATGGTATTCATTTCCTGCAATGAAAAACACGAAATATGAAAAAGCTAAACAAAAGCTCCTAGAAATAGAAACAGAAAACAATAAAAACGGGTATCAAGACGGTAGTCAGCATACTTCCGCTTCTTTGTCAGTATACCCAAGAGACGTGCAATGATATTCAGCACCATCCTTGACCGTTGGATGAAATGACCTCATACACTTTCCTTGGCAACTGATTAAGATCATTTAATTGATTATATACCAATAAGGGAAGAGTTCGTTATACTGAATATTTACAGAAAGTGGATAGAACTTGATTAAAAGAGTGCAAATAGCACAAAAGGCAAAGAAAAAATACAAATTAATAAAAATGAAGATAAGAAGATACCATACAGGTTATACCATCCTGATTTTGTACCAAATAAAAAGAAAAAGTTTAAACATGCTGCAACATAAATATGCAAAAACAGTGATCCTTTCAAAACACTTATGAGCAACTCAGCATAACAACTATGTGATGGATTCATAAATACCTAAAAGACTCCAGCTCGTACCCTCCTCCCGCCTCAGTAATGTGATATTAAAGTTTCTTCTTGTGATGCAACCTTAGTCTTCTATTAAATACGTGAAGATCAAGTACATTTATTCTCAAAAAACAACAGGAAACTCACATTATTTTTAGTTACCCTTCTCAAGGTGTCTGCACAATTAGGTGCCATTTATACAAAATGAGTCATCACAGATTAAAATGAAATATTTGCACAAAATTATATGATAAAGATCCTATTAAATATATTATGGAAGTCGGTTTTTATTTTACAAAAGTAATTAGGATTTATTTTATTAGTCGTTTCTTAATTAAATTAGATTAGTTTAAACCATAAAGGAGCTTATGCATTGTAATAGTTAGATATAAATATTGAATAAAAACACATAATTTCCCCAATAATTCTCTCTCCTCTTGCTCGTGTGTTTCAAATCCCCCCCCCCCCCCTTTTTTTTCTTTTTCCTTCTTCTTCTCCTCTTTCTTCCATATTTTCCCCCTGTCCCTTTCTATAATTCTGATTCTTTATTCATTGCATTCCATGTCAATTTGGTGTCAATGCAAAAGCTTGGTGGCCACCAGATTGCATCTTTTATAAGGGAGTTGATTATTTTGACTCCATCCAAAAAAAGGCATACGAACTTGTACGGGACAAAGAAATATTAAATCTCTAAAAAATAAAAACATTGGGAATTAGTTTATACAGAACACAAATGTGTTCTATTCAATCATATTTTTCTTGATGTTAGAGGATTTGTATATGCACGGTGATCGGAATCGGCATCGATACTTGGCTAAAAGAAAAGATTACCCCTTGGTCATATGATGTTATTTAAGATGATACGCATATTAAACCACCCTATGGTCAATAATGTTATTTGGTCATGAGGAAAGATCATCCTTCTTGGATAAGAAGTTGCAGTATATTTTGTCGAGGTTGAGTTCTCTCAGTTAAAGACAAATAAAAAATATGAGATATATTATATGAAGACTTTCTATGTTTAGATTCCTATTTTAGAAAAAGTAATTAGGGTCTATTTGATAGGTTTGCTAATATTTTATTAGTTTCTAACTTAAACTAGATTAGTTTAAAACCTACATAAAAATGGGCTTATGCACTGTAATAGTTAAACTTTCACATCAAACAAAATAACTTTTTGTCCCTAAAAAATCTCTCTCCTCTCTCCTCTTTCTTGTTTGTTTCTATCTCCCTTTCCCTTCTTCTCATCTTCCCTCTTATATTATATGTCTTCTTCCCTTTTTTCTATAATCTACCCTTCTTCCCTTTGTTGACAACAATAAAAATAACGAAAAGTAGGCAAAGAAAAAGGAAGCCGTGTTCAACGGTTATGATGATGACAAAATCTTATAGCCCTACATCCCAGAACACATACACAATGCTAATTTAAAAAACAAAAAAATAAATAAAAAATAAAAAAGACTCGACCATACTCAATAGAGTTAATATACGTCACCCCTGTAGCTATTAACACTAGATTCTCAGTTGAAAATTGTACGAGAAAATTCAAATGAGTTCTTCACCAACATTTTGGCCCATATTAGTTATCATTTTAGTACAAGCACTAACTTTGTAGTTTCTAAGTTTAGTAATCATGCAACGAATATTATGTATTAAACGAAGGCGAGGTTATAATGATAGACCATTTATAGCCTAGCTAATGATACAAAATAGGTACATGCATACCTCCAGGCATATATAACCAAACAATGTTGATAAAGCAGAGTATTTAGACACAACTACGGAATAAGAAAGTAACATATATATGAAAGATGACAAGTGCGAGAAAAGGTAAGACAAAAATACCACAAAAGTGATCCACCATCATCACAAATTTCACAGACAGACGCAGAAAAATCGTCAATTTCATCAGACTTGTTATCTTCTTTCTTACCAGTCGTGCCATTTTCAGTTCCAATGTCCTGTCAAATGAAGAAGTCCGTGTGCTCAAGATTGATGGCAGATTCAGCTTGACTTTCAAAATCATCCCTTAAAATATCACACAGAAAGTATGATGAATCTTTAACTTACTTCTGTAGTCATCTGATTCTTTTTCTCATTTTCTTTCTGATGCCACTCGTATATTCGGGTGAAATCGCAGTCTTCGAAGTTTTGAATAATGTGATTATTTCCCAGTATTTTCTTCCAGTCATTCATGAAATTCTCTTTGAAGTTAGGTTTGTTAATGTAATCAGTATTTAACATCACAGCAAACATTGTGGCCACCTGCAAAAGAAAAGGGAGAAAAAATGGCGTGGCTTGGAACAATGCAAGGACAATTTTTTTTGAAGATCTAGACCCAATAATAAACTCAAACGACAAGCTAGTAACCATGTTTGTTGCAGGAGAAAGAAAGAGGAGAAATGTTCACCTTCTCCTGTTCGGGTGTTAAGGCAACTGGCTTGCCCTTGTAGAGCACCATAACCCCATGAGGCTGGTATGGAGGAGGAAATATGACACCACTCTGAACCAAGGTAGTCCATCTCTGCCATTCACCAGAGCTTGGAGGAACTTCCGATGACTTGGAGTCCTGAGATTTTTCAATCACCTTCTTTGATATCTTATTTGTTGTATTAAGTGAAGAAGAAACAACTTTTGTTACTTTCTTAACTGCTGATGATCTTTTAACCGAAGCAGCCAGCTTCTTCATTCTCTGAGAAATATGAACATGCTCTTTGTCATCTTCTACCTTCGTCTCAGCTTTTCCAGATGCTTGATTATTATCAATAGGCACTGATGCGTTGGAAAGCTTGTGCTTTTTAATTGAAGATTTCCCTGCAGATTTTACCTCGCTGGCAGGTCTCTTACTTAACACGGTTGAAGGTTTCTTTGAACCTCTATCTCTCAAGGCAGACCCGTCTTGGTTATTTTTTGCTGATAGAAGCTTTTCTTCATCAGATTTGGGGATGCTTGACTTTTGACCCAAACTTGAAGCATTGGATCCTTTGCTGGCATTTGGCTCAGCAGCAGGCCCAATCGAAGGATTGTCCACCATCATTGGTTGATTAACATTTTCTGAACGATAAGTCTCTGAATGTCTCAGATTTGCCTCGGGAGAGCTCAGTGAAGATGCCTTAGCAGATGAATTAGATGCTTGCATACATGGGCGAGATTTAACAGGTGGTGATTTGGAAGATGAGATCATCTTACCCTTTTGAACCCCGGGACTTCTAACATTTTGTGCACGTACATTGGACATTGGCCATACTAATTGCCGGTCGAGCTTTTGAGATGAAGATGACTTTTGCGCCTCTGAGTTTGATTGGTTTTGCTTCCCTGATGAGCTGCTCCATTTCAGAACTAAGAGCTCATCATCATCATCCATATCAACCACCAACTTTAGTTTGGCACAAGCCTCGGCAGTTTCATCATCCAAATCTTCTTGATTGGGGATGCTTGGATTTTGACCCAATAGTGGAGCATTGGATCCTTTGCATGCATTGTTCGAGTTGATCTTTAATAAGCTAGTAGAATGCTGAGCACTAAGTAGTTTATCAGATTCTGAATCCTTGGATTCATTTGGTTCAGCAGTGGGCTCAGTCGAAGGCTTCCCCACTTTCATCAGTTGAATAACATTTTCTGAACGATAAGCCGCTGAAGGTTTCACATTTGCATCCAGAGACCTCAGATGGGATGCCTTAGCAGATGAATTAGATGATTTCAGACCATCCAGGGGTGTTTTAGCAGGTGCCGATTTGGAAGACGAGACCATCATATTCTTTCGAATCCCAAAACTTTTACCAATTTGAGAACATGCATCGGTCATTGGCCTTACTAATTGCCGGTCCAGCTTTTGCGGTGAAGATGACTTTTGCGCCTCTGAGTTTGATTGGTTTTGCTTCGACTGTCTGCTCCATTTAAAACCTAAGAGCTCATGATTCACGTCCAATTCTTCCATCAATTTTGGTTTGTCAGAAGCATCAGCAGCCACTATTTTTGCTATTTCCTGTGTTGTCGTATAATGGTCCTCGTCATCTGTAAAACGTCATTTTTTTGGTTTTATTGTCCAGTTTAAAGAGCTAACTTACTAAAACAAAAAAATGTTATAATGGTCCTCGTCATCTGTAAAACGTCATTTTTTTGGTTTTATTGTCCAGTTTAAAGAGCTAACTTACTAAAACAAAAAAATGTTACTGAAACCCTTATTGTTCTTGAGATTTGGGAAACCAAAAATGAAAATCATAATCCAACCATTTTCCCGTAAATAGAATGTCAAAAACTCAAAACCAAATCATTTTCACTGGAAAATAACATATTGATAGCATGTCATAATCCAAACCATGAAAGCAGGCCAAAAATTGAAATGATAAACCCAAAAACTGATCAATAAACTGTATTAGAGATGGATAAATCCTGAACAAGAATCATCAACAGAATCAAAATGCAAATTGATACAGAAAAGAAGATGAACAAAAAATCAAATTCAATCGAAGAAGAAGTAATCAACCTGTTAACCTCATTCTACACATATTGATTTAACTCCCCTACACATAAACCCAACTACAATAATTAATCTAATTATTCCAATTCCGAAATCCAAACCCTTCTGGAAATTTTGCATAAATAAATAGAATAACAGTAACAGAGATATATACCCAAAAGATCTTCAACCAGGCATGAGCCGAATTATTGATTTCATCGCCTCCCTCTTTGCGATTTGTTTTCAGATTTTTCTGCCGCTTTTCACACTGTTTTTCAAGTCCGTAAGTCTTGTAGATTACAGAACAGCCTGGAACTCAATGACACGCGTGATATTCGTTTTGAGTAAATGAAAGTTCTAGATATTAGAAATCATTAATTGATATTTATCAGAATCAGGCACCGGTCGATGAAATTAATTCTTGATATTTTGTTATAAATTCATTTCTTAGTCCGCTTAATCATAATAAGGTCTGTAACCAATTCCAAATCAGTCTTGTTGGCTGTTGCAATCAAACTCATAATTTGTAGTAATAAATTTATTATAGATGATGAGCGTGAATATATTGTTACAATTAATATTTGATTTTAATTATAAGGAAATTCATGAAATAAAACAAGGACTTAGTTTGATTTAAAAAACACAAAAATAAAAAAAATAAAAATAAAAACGCATTGAATTATTTTTAGCATAAAAACAATATATTTATAAATCAAGTAGCAATTGTAATTAACTAATTACAATGTAATCGCTTGAATGTCTCAATGTCAGCTCAAAATCTTGCCTGTAAATGACAGAAATTCAGCATCTTCTTCTTCAAAAGCTCCCCAAAAAATATGAACTCTTCAAAAACCCTAAGATCTGCACCATTCCTTATCAATGGAGGAAAAAACAGCCAAAAACTCGTGGCCACCACAAAACCCACTGTCAACGGCCCACTAACGAACCAAGGCAGCCGCCATTTGCCAGCCAAAGCCGCCTTCAACCGAGACTCCACCGCAACACAAATTCCATGCAGTACAAAATACAGTGTCATTTCCCACGAGGGACTCACCCGTGTGACATAGTAGAATAAGAGCTCGTGCATCAGACCAGACACAGCAAAAGTCGCCACCACTGCCAGCAGCGGGGCCAATTTATCGCCCAATACAGCCGCCGCGACTGACCTCACGGGTTTGTATACTGTTAAGCGCAGAGTGTTTGTTACTATGAGGTTCCACCTCCTGCCCCAAAAATCTTGGAGGGATGTGGACAGATAAGGCTCATCGGACGGTGGTTCCAGCTCCAAACCAACAAGAACTCGAACCAGAAAACCAGATAAAGCAACTATCACATCAATCAACAGAAACACCAAACAACAGTATGCAATCAACAAGATCTTGGGGGGAATATAATCTCTATATTCACGAATTACTGCTATTAATATAGCAAAAATAACAGTTTCAGTAGCCAGATTCAAAGGTAATTTCTTGGGACTTCGAGCAGCAGGAGAGATCTTGTTTTGCTTGATCTTGACGGGTAGAGCAGCAATGGCTATGAAAATATGGAGAGGTGGCTTAGTGGGGTGAAATTGAAGAGGACCCTGATCGAAAGCAAAGAGGAGGAGCTTGAAATTGGTGAGCCATGTGATAAAGAATGTTGTGACTGCTGTGAAGAAGGCAGAGTTTAGAAAGAGAGGGAGAACTGTGTAGAGAGAGAAAATGGGGATAAGAGACATAAATCTGAATAACCCTTTCGGGAATTTTGCAGATATGAAATAGCAGTAACAGAGAGATGTCATCACTGTAAACCAGGCATAAGCTAAATTCTTGATTTCATCCTCCATCTTTGTGATTTCCACACAGCTTTTCTGGTCCTTTTTCACTGTTTCTGAATGGTATTATACCGGGCAAGAGAATAATCCAGCAAAGTTGTAAAGAGTACTACAAATCGTCCATTTTTTATTGCCTGTATTTTTGGAAGTATTCTGTTGATTTTTCTTTTTCTTAAACATCTTTTCGACTTTTGTAGGAACTGGGAAGTAGCCTAAAGGGTTTTGATCTGTGTGTTTGAAATATTTATGCCGCCGCAGCCGAAGTGGTTAGACTCTGATTGATTTATAAACTATTTATTTATGATTTTGAGGTAAAAAGTAATGATTAAAAATTAGAGTGATAAAAGTGTGTGTTTAAAAAGTGATTTAAAAAATTGTATGATTTATAAAATGGTTTATAAACCAAAAATAATACCGTTATCAAACTGTGTTTAAAATTTGACGAATTGTTTCTAGTTGAAATCCATTTTGAAAGTCAATAATCAACTACATATATTTTCTAAGTTTATAATCTGTACAAAACAGGTACATAATTCAATTAAATTTCATTTTTAATACATTTTATTGAACTCTGATTTTTATTTATTTTTAATCGCACGCTTCATATAACTCAATAATTTATATGCCTTTGTTTCTTACTTTTAAATCAGTAATTAATATCAATCATCCATTAAAATTCAAGTTCTCAATATTTGATTTTTCAACCAAATTTCAATCATCAATTCTCCTAAAAATCACTATTTATTTTTAAAAAAAAAATTTAAACAATATCAAATACACACTAAGAAAGATTAAAGAAAAAATAATGCTATTTAGTCCTTGTCTTATTTCAACAGCTCTATCTTACAATTTCGTACGACGATTGTCTTTTGAATTCAGTAGATTGAAGAGGTTATCTAAAAAGTGTTCTAAAAGTGCGCTTAACCGTGACTTTCAACATCGTCTCTTTATTACGTTTTATACCTTTTAGAACTCTATTATTAAAAAGAAGTTAGTGATTGAGAATGAGTACTTACTGACCCAGCAATTTCAACCACCTAGCGGTTTTAACCTAACTATACGGTATTAGTTCTATCAATGATGGATACATCATTTAATGCATTAAAATGGACCATTGGAAATTTTTCTCAAGGAATAAATTCCAAAAAAAAAATAAAAAAATGTTACTCGTCTTCACTAATGCTAATGACTCTTCTAGGTGGTAAGGAGTTCACTTTAATTATTCAATAAATTGAAATGTATCCCAACTTTATTAGGTAACGAAGCAATAAACTAGTGATAAGTATTAATGGTGATACATAGCATTACTCAATTAATAAATATATATAGTTGAAGGACGATTTCTTTATAAAATAATAGTGGAGCTCTATAATATTATCTTGTTTAGTAAACCATCATATTGAAATAATAATGTAGCAACCAAGAAATTTTCACGTGTTAAATAATTATTTTTAAAATTATGAAAATCGTGCCATTGCGATCTCACCCATTTTTAATTTAAAGTCACGACGTATTCGTCTAACCAAGTCGAAAAATGTCAAGTCCATTTGATTTTAATTAAAATCCGAATTTCTAAAATTATATTATTTTAATCATTTATTTAAATTATTCTTTTCAAAATCGTTTTAAATTCCAAATTACGTCTAGCTCATTTTATCAGATCTATTTTCCTACTCAGTTGATTCAAGTGTATTATTTTTCTCGAATTCCGTTATTGCTGGTCAAAGTTTCCATACTACCCTTACATCAACCCATACCTCTACCAACTACATACAATCACATACCCTATCAATTCTCATACTCTACACCACTAACCCCTCCAAACTCACTTCTCAGCATCATCATCACCATCCTCTCTCCCTCAGCACAAACCAACATTGAGTTCCAGCAAGTAGCTTCCATCAACCATTCAGCCTCAGACTCTGATTTTCCAGCCTTCTTATGCAGCCAGGTAACCTCCTCTTCACCTCCTCTGTTTGAGTTCCATTTCACAACTTCAGGCTGCCAATTTCAACACCACAACTGAATCACCATCCAACCTGCAATGACCACCTCCATCATCATCATCATCACCCACGAAACCAATGCATCATCACCTCAACCAAACTACTGCTTTTTCCATAATCTTGAAGATCACCACCATCATCGCTATTGAGCACCACCAGCCCACTGCCAAGACCCCAAACCGTCACCACTGCCACCTCCATCATCACCACCAAATCAACCCAAAATCATCACCTCGGCCACCCAAGGCTGCCACAAGCCACTGCCCATTTCGTATTTCCCCATTTTTGAGCTCCAATCTCAACCTAAATCAAAACCCAAAAATCAAGAACTAAGTTAACCCAAGTACTTACCTCAACCACCGCTTTTACCGTCGGAAAATCACAACCTCTAGCCTCGTTTTGCACCTCGGTTTTTACACCTAATCTCGCACAATCTCGCACCAAACTCGCACAAACCTGAACCCCTCCTTGACCGCCTCTCGCCGCCACCCTGAGGCAGCGTGATAAGTGTGTTTTTACACACTTATTTAGTTCATAAATTAGCACTTTAATTGACAAATTGAGCAAATATCTACTTATAAATTGTGTTTATCTTGTACAATTAGGTACAAACTCAATTGGAAAGCAAATAGACAAGATTGGAGAGAAATTGAGCTAAAAGATAAGCAAATTTGATGTCCAAGGACCTAATTGAAAGAAATCAAAAGTTTGGGGACTTAATTGCAACATCTCAAAAATTGAAGGACCAAAAGTGCAATTTTGGCAAGAATAAAACAAGAGAACGTGGCTGGGAATCACATGAGCTGGAAATGATGGGAGAGTGATGGAGAAAAGATGCTGAGAGACAAAGAAGCATGGGCAAGAAAAAGTGCCGTAAGCTGGAGCTGGGGATTGTGCTGAAGATATACATATATATATACACAAACAGACAGAAAAGAGGAGGGCGGGAGAGGACTGCAGTGTGGAACCAGGGGAGGAACACTTTCTCACTGCTGGTGACAGCAGCAGTGAGGACGGGGAGAAGAAGCAGGGTGACAGGCTGCTTAAGTTCTGGATCTGTTTTGCTGCTGAAGAGAGGAGCCAGACGGGGGAGTGCAGCAAGGTGACACTGCTGCTACTGCTGGGGGTTACTGCCGGCTGAGGAAGAAAGTTTCTGGGCTGCTTCTGGACTGCTACTGGCTGCTGGCAAACTGCTGCAGACTGGGAACACTGCTGGACAGAAAGTAGGCAGCTGCTGAGGAAGAAAATGCAGAAAGGCTGAGGAAGAAGGTACAGCTGCTGCTGAGTGTTGGACAGAGCTGCAGAGGCTGGAAGCTGGAAGAAGACGTGCTACTGTTGGAACTGAGGAAGAAGAAGATGTGCTACTGCTGGAACTGAGGAAGAAGAAGGCTGCAAGCTTGCTGGTTCGAATCTGAGCTGCTATTGCTGGAACTGAGGAAGAAGAAGATAGGTTGCACTGGAGATGCAGTTGTTGCAAGAAGAAAGAAGGCAGGGACTGATTTGCAAAGAAATGAAAGTTCAGGGACTGAAATGCAAATGCTCAAAAGTTTGAGGACCTTTTTGCAAATTTCAACAATCTTCTAATTCCGGGTTTTATTTTACTGCTTCTTGTTATTTTTATTCTCAAACTTATGTTTAGCTAAATTTTGCAAGTTGGGACGATTGATGGAATTTAACCTAGCTTAGATTAATTTTAATATTTGCTATTTGATTAAATGCTTATTTCATGTGTGTTTGTTATTGAGATTATTACATGTGTTTGCTTGATCACCAAATATGTGTTTTGTGAAGTGTATGATAATCGAGAGATATTATGCATTTTAGACCAAATAGCTAACGCTCTAGGTTCTTGTTAAGGATAGAGATATACCTTAAACCCTAGATGATCCATTGAGCTATTTTCACAAAGAGTTAATGCAATTGATTGGACCTTAATCGACATAGAGATATAGTAGGTTAGACCAATTGATTAGGGTTGATTTCACTCGAGAGAGGTAATTGACTAAGCTTGGAAAATCGGATCTAACATTGTAAATAAGTAATTTGTTAATTTGCATGTTGATAAATTAATTAGGCGACGGTAAAATGAAATCATGAATCCCAACTATTTTATCTTTCATTTTCCTTATTTTAATTTGGTTTAAAATTAGTTTCTTTAATTTAGAATTTTCCAAATCCAACTTTTAATTGTGTGTTTCTTTTTATTGTTAAAATTAAATTAATTAAAGTTATATAATTTAAAGTAAACATTCTTCGTGGGATCGACAACCCGGACTCAAAAAGTCCACTTTATTACTTGTACGCGACCCGTGCGCTTGCGGTACACTATTTTGAGCGAACAAGTTTTTGGCGCCGTTGCCGGGGAATGTTTTTACTTTGATTATTACTTTAGTTAATTTTAGTTTTAACAATTTGTAATTATTTTTGTTTTATGTTTTATTTTATTATCTTTGGTTAACCACCACAATTCTAATCTCTCTTGTATTTGGTTTTCTTTCTATGCATATTTGATTCTAATATTGGCAAAATAGGAAAGCAATTGCAATGAACAATCTCAACATGGGTGATGAATACATGCTTGAAGAATATTCAAGTTGTGAAATTTGTTACAAGATGCATTGTAATGGACAATGTTTGTTTTCGGGCAATAGTTTGATTACGTCGAAGCTTATTGGGTTTAGACAATATTTGAAATGCCGAAAACAAGCAATTGATACATTGGATGAGGTTACATGCTCTTGGGAGATTGTGTACCTGATGATTGGGATGAGGACATCACTCTTGTGGGAGATGGTCCTCCACTATTGAATGAGAAGGTACTTGCAAAGTATTACAATGAGCTTGCCAATTTGGATGAGGATGATATGCTAATGGGGGATGCCATGTATTGGGAAGGATTCCGAATGTGGGGGTATAACCCACTCTTGGGAATTAATAGGAAAAACTTGCCGTTGCCCATGGATTCAAATTTTGGATCGGTCATTCAATCCGAGGAGACGTCAACTAAAGAAGATGAGCTTGAAGATAATGACAATTTAATCACACAAGAATCACATGAGGAAGTGGTAATTAATGAGGAAGAGATTAAATCAAATTCTCTCAACTTCATTAATTGTCTAATAATTGATTTTGTGATTAAGCCATTTGAGGAGGAGCAAGTCTACATTGTTGAGTTTGAATTGGATAGAATAGGCAAGTCCCATGACATTGGAAGGGGCAAAGTGCAAGTATTTCGAACAAATGAAGAGTGGAGCAAAGTTAAAATAAGCACAATGGGAAGGACATCAAAAGCTTCATTTAGAGTGCCATGAAGTGCTTATGCGGAGAGTCGAGCTAATGACTTTAAAATAAGCGCTTAATGGGAGGCAACCCATTCTCTATCTTTTACTTGCTTTATTTTTATTTTTTGCATATTATTTACCTTCTTGCATTTTATTTACACTTTTGCAAATAAGTTAGCTAGGTCAAATCCCTATCTTCCATAATTATTTTCCTCACGTTGGGTATTGTGAAATAGCTCTAATACATTCTCATTTAATTCTAGCATATACTCATATCAAACTTTCAAAGTCAAAATTTGCTTAAAACTCATTTTTAAATCACTTGGTTCATATTGTCTTTTATCTTCAAGTGTGATTTAATATTGATGTGGATGGGCAAATTACATTGGATTTATGAGTTAGAATTGAGGTGATGAATGTAATTTAAATTTTTGGATCATCACCACTTATTATCCACTCTTTTCTTGTGTTTTCATAGGATGCTCACAAGGTATTCGGTGAAATGCCTCATTGGAGAAAATTGTGCTCAATCGATTGGAGGCTTCAACACAAATTTGGGGATGGATTGTTGGTGATTGCAATGAGAGTTCACATACCCAAGACTACTTATGAGTGCCCCCACCACTTCTTGGGATGTCTAGTAACTTCTTTCCTCTTACTTTGATTTTATTTTACACATTGAGGACAATGTGCATTTCAAGTTTGGGGGTGATTTCCTATTGTGTATTGACATGTTAGATAGCCTTGCCGTGGCCAGGATTACTTAGATGTTTAAAATTGTTATTGATTCATGATTTATGACCAATATGCTACTTGTGTCTACTTTTACAAAATGTTTATCCATGCAAGATCATATTTATCTTGAGCACAATAGTCACAATCGATTGTTGGTGAAGTTTGGGAATTGTTGAAGGGTGATGAGGTTAATGGAGTAGAAGAACTAGGTTGTGAGCTTGTATTGTTAATTTTTATCAACCTATCAAATGTTTCCCAAAACTCTAAATCTCTTGATCCTATTGTAAGACAAGTTTGGGGGTTGTCGACCCGGTGAAGGAGACGGTCTAGACGTGTGGTGATTCCATGCATGTTGGAAATAAATTTTGTGTGGAGTGTATTTCGCCAAGTATAAGCTAAGTAATGACCGTATGCTAAATTTCTAAGCCCATTTTAATTTTTGCATTGCATTGCCCTATCTCGAAGCCTTTTTGACTCGAGTAATTAAGTCCGTAGGAGTATCTTGAAACTTGGTGCCTTAAGTTTGAAACTTGGGAGTCACCGGCCGAAAGCTCGCTACATGGGTCAATTAGAAAGCTTAATGAGTAGGGTACTCACACACACACTTGAGAAAAAAAAAAAAAAGAAAAAAAAAAAAAAAAGAAAAAAAAAAAAAGCACATTATCATTGCATTCGCTTAATAAGTCTACCCCACTTCGTAGCCTTTTTGACTCGAGTTAATAAGTCCGTAGGGGTATTTTGAAACCTGGTACCCTTTGATCTAAAAAATCGGGGAGTTGCCGACCTAAAGCTCGCTACATGGGTCAATTAGAAAGCTTAAGGGAGTGGGGAAGACACGAGTATTCATCATGCTAGTTGTTAGAAATCATGCATTTGTACTTGCATAAGGGCTTAGATGAATAGTGGGTTTGAATTGCTTAGTATAAACTTGAATGTCGAAGCACTCATTAGTGGAGAGTCACTGCATTTCTAGGTTGTCGAGATTGTCGGTAAAACACACCCAAACTAGAGTGAAAAAAAAGAAAATAGTGATTTGAGAGTAACCTCTAGAATTGCATCCCGGGAGAGGAAAGAAAAATATGTATTGGGGGTGAATGTAACGAGTGGGAAAGGAAAGAATTGACCACTAATGGTGGGTTAGTTTTGACTTGAAACCTCTTTACCCATCAATATTCTCGAAACTTAATTGACAATTGAAAGTGACTATGCACACACACACCGATCGAACATCGGATAAGCTAAACTTCTTTTTTGTAGCATTATTTGGAATCATACTTTTGAATTGATTATACAATTTTGCACTCATGAGTAATTTGCAAGTCATCTAACATTGTTGATCTATTTTTCACGCTACTTGATTGTACTATTAGATAATTTTGCTCGAGACGAGCAAAAGCTCAAGTTTGGGGGTGTGATAAGTGTGTTTTTACACACTTATTTAGTTCATAAATTAGCACTTTAATTGACAAATTGAGCAAATATCTACTTATAAATTGTGTTTATCTTGTACAATTAGGTACAAACTCAATTGGAAAGCAAATAGACAAGATTGGAGAGAAATTGAGCTAAAAGATAAGCAAATTTGATGTCCAAGGACCTAATTGAAAGAAATCAAAAGTTTGGGGACTTAATTGCAACATCTCAAAAGTTGAAGGACCAAAAGTGCAATTTTGGCAAGAATAAAACAAGAGAACGTGGCTGGGAATCACATGAGCTGGAAATGATGGGAGAGTGATGGAGAAAAGATGCTGAGAGACAAAGAAGCATGGGCAAGAAAAAGTGCCGTAAGCTGGAGCTGGGGATTGTGCTGAAGATATACATATATATATACACAAACAGACAGAAAAGAGGAGGGCGGGAGAGGACTGCAGTGTGGAACCAGGGGAGGAACACTTTCTCACTGCTGGTGACAGCAGCAGTGAGGACGGGGAGAAGAAGCAGGGTGACAGGCTGCTTAAGTTCTGGATCTGTTTTGCTGCTGAAGAGAGGAGCCAGACGGGGGAGTGCAGCAAGGTGACACTGCTGCTACTGCTGGGGGTTACTGCCGGCTGAGGAAGAAAGTTTCTGGGCTGCTTCTGGACTGCTACTGGCTGCTGGCAAACTGCTGCAGACTGGGAACACTGCTGGACAGAAAGTAGGCAGCTGCTGAGGAAGAAAATGCAGAAAGGCTGAGGAAGAAGGTACAGCTGCTGCTGAGTGTTGGACAGAGCTGCAGAGGCTGGAAGCTGGAAGAAGACGTGCTACTGTTGGAACTGAGGAAGAAGAAGATGTGCTACTGCTGGAACTGAGGAAGAAGAAGGCTGCAAGCTTGCTGGTTCGAATCTGAGCTGCTATTGCTGGAACTGAGGAAGAAGAAGATAGGTTGCACTGGAGATGCAGTTGTTGCAAGAAGAAAGAAGGCAGGGACTGATTTGCAAAGAAATGAAAGTTCAGGGACTGAAATGCAAATGCTCAAAAGTTTGAGGACCTTTTTGCAAATTTCAACAATCTTCTAATTCCGGGTTTTATTTTACTGCTTCTTGTTATTTTTATTCTCAAACTTATGTTTAGCTAAATTTTGCAAGTTGGGACGATTGATGGAATTTAACCTAGCTTAGATTAATTTTAATATTTGCTATTTGATTAAATGCTTATTTCATGTGTGTTTGTTATTGAGATTATTACATGTGTTTGCTTGATCACCAAATATGTGTTTTGTGAAGTGTATGATAATCGAGAGATATTATGCATTTTAGACCAAATAGCTAACGCTCTAGGTTCTTGTTAAGGATAGAGATATACCTTAAACCCTAGATGATCCATTGAGCTATTTTCACAAAGAGTTAATGCAATTGATTGGACCTTAATCGACATAGAGATATAGTAGGTTAGACCAATTGATTAGGGTTGATTTCACTCGAGAGAGGTAATTGACTAAGCTTGGAAAATCGGATCTAACATTGTAAATAAGTAATTTGTTAATTTGCATGTTGATAAATTAATTAGGCGACGGTAAAATGAAATCATGAATCCCAACTATTTTATCTTTCATTTTCCTTATTTTAATTTGGTTTAAAATTAGTTTCTTTAATTTAGAATTTTCCAAATCCAACTTTTAATTGTGTGTTTCTTTTTATTGTTAAAATTAAATTAATTAAAGTTATATAATTTAAAGTAAACATTCTTCGTGGGATCGACAACCCGGACTCAAAAAGTCCACTTTATTACTTGTACGCGACCCATGCGCTTGCGGTACACTATTTTGAGCGAACAAGTTTTTGGCGCCGTTGCCGGGGAATGTTTTTACTTTGATTATTACTTTAGTTAATTTTAGTTTTAACAATTTGTAATTATTTTTGTTTTATGTTTTATTTTATTATCTTTGGTTAACCACCACAATTCTAATCTCTCTTGTATTTGGTTTTCTTTCTATGCATATTTGATTCTAATATTGGCAAAATAGGAAAGCAATTGCAATGAACAATCTCAACATGGGTGATGAATACATGCTTGAAGAATATTCAAGTTGTGAAATTTGTTACAAGATGCATTGTAATGGACAATGTTTGTTTTCGGGCAATAGTTTGATTACGTCGAAGCTTATTGGGTTTAGACAATATTTGAAATGCCGAAAACAAGCAATTGATACATTGGATGAGGTTACATGCTCTTGGGAGATTGTGTACCTGATGATTGGGATGAGGACATCACTCTTGTGGGAGATGGTCCTCCACTATTGAATGAGAAGGTACTTGCAAAGTATTACAATGAGCTTGCCAATTTGGATGAGGATGATATGCTAATGGGGGATGCCATGTATTGGGAAGGATTCCGAATGTGGGGGTATAACCCACTCTTGGGAATTAATAGGAAAAACTTGCCGTTGCCCATGGATTCAAATTTTGGATCGGTCATTCAATCCGAGGAGACGTCAACTAAAGAAGATGAGCTTGAAGATAATGACAATTTAATCACACAAGAATCACATGAGGAAGTGGTAATTAATGAGGAAGAGATTAAATCAAATTCTCTCAACTTCATTAATTGTCTAATAATTGATTTTGTGATTAAGCCATTTGAGGAGGAGCAAGTCTACATTGTTGAGTTTGAATTGGATAGAATAGGCAAGTCCCATGACATTGGAAGGGGCAAAGTGCAAGTATTTCGAACAAATGAAGAGTGGAGCAAAGTTAAAATAAGCACAATGGGAAGGACATCAAAAGCTTCATTTAGAGTGCCATGAAGTGCTTATGCGGAGAGTCGAGCTAATGACTTTAAAATAAGCGCTTAATGGGAGGCAACCCATTCTCTATCTTTTACTTGCTTTATTTTTATTTTTTGCATATTATTTACCTTCTTGCATTTTATTTACACTTTTGCAAATAAGTTAGCTAGGTCAAATCCCTATCTTCCATAATTATTTTCCTCACGTTGGGTATTGTGAAATAGCTCTAATACATTCTCATTTAATTCTAGCATATACTCATATCAAACTTTCAAAGTCAAAATTTGCTTAAAACTCATTTTTAAATCACTTGGTTCATATTGTCTTTTATCTTCAAGTGTGATTTAATATTGATGTGGATGGGCAAATTACATTGGATTTATGAGTTAGAATTGAGGTGATGAATGTAATTTAAATTTTTGGATCATCACCACTTATTATCCACTCTTTTCTTGTGTTTTCATAGGATGCTCACAAGGTATTCGGTGAAATGCCTCATTGGAGAAAATTGTGCTCAATCGATTGGAGGCTTCAACACAAATTTGGGGATGGATTGTTGGTGATTGCAATGAGAGTTCACATACCCAAGACTACTTATGAGTGCCCCCACCACTTCTTGGGATGTCTAGTAACTTCTTTCCTCTTACTTTGATTTTATTTTACACATTGAGGACAATGTGCATTTCAAGTTTGGGGGTGATTTCCTATTGTGTATTGACATGTTAGATAGCCTTGCCGTGGCCAGGATTACTTAGATGTTTAAAATTGTTATTGATTCATGATTTATGACCAATATGCTACTTGTGTCTACTTTTACAAAATGTTTATCCATGCAAGATCATATTTATCTTGAGCACAATAGTCACAATCGATTGTTGGTGAAGTTTGGGAATTGTTGAAGGGTGATGAGGTTAATGGAGTAGAAGAACTAGGTTGTGAGCTTGTATTGTTAATTTTTATCAACCTATCAAATGTTTCCCAAAACTCTAAATCTCTTGATCCTATTGTAAGACAAGTTTGGGGGTTGTCGACCCGGTGAAGGAGACGGTCTAGACGTGTGGTGATTCCATGCATGTTGGAAATAAATTTTGTGTGGAGTGTATTTCGCCAAGTATAAGCTAAGTAATGACCGTATGCTAAATTTCTAAGCCCATTTTAATTTTTGCATTGCATTGCCCTATCTCGAAGCCTTTTTGACTCGAGTAATTAAGTCCGTAGGAGTATCTTGAAACTTGGTGCCTTAAGTTTGAAACTTGGGAGTCACCGGCCGAAAGCTCGCTACATGGGTCAATTAGAAAGCTTAATGAGTAGGGTACTCACACACACACTTGAGAAAAAAAAAAAAAAAGAAAAAAAAAAAAAAAGAAAAAAAAAAAAAGCACATTATCATTGCATTCGCTTAATAAGTCTACCCCACTTCGTAGCCTTTTTGACTCGAGTTAATAAGTCCGTAGGGGTATTTTGAAACCTGGTACCCTTTGATCTAAAAAATCGGGGAGTTGCCGACCTAAAGCTCGCTACATGGGTCAATTAGAAAGCTTAAGGGAGTGGGGAAGACACGAGTATTCATCATGCTAGTTGTTAGAAATCATGCATTTGTACTTGCATAAGGGCTTAGATGAATAGTGGGTTTGAATTGCTTAGTATAAACTTGAATGTCGAAGCACTCATTAGTGGAGAGTCACTGCATTTCTAGGTTGTCGAGATTGTCGGTAAAACACACCCAAACTAGAGTGAAAAAAAAGAAAATAGTGATTTGAGAGTAACCTCTAGAATTGCATCCCGGGAGAAGAAAGAAAAATATGTATTGGGGGTGAATGTAACGAGTGGGAAAGGAAAGAATTGACCACTAATGGTGGGTTAGTTTTGACTTGAAACCTCTTTACCCATCAATATTCTCGAAACTTAATTGACAATTGAAAGTGACTATGCACACACACACCGATCGAACATCGGATAAGCTAAACTTCTTTTTTGTAGCATTATTTGGAATCATACTTTTGAATTGATTATACAATTTTGCACTCATGAGTAATTTGCAAGTCATCTAACATTGTTGATCTATTTTTCACGCTACTTGATTGTACTATTAGATAATTTTGCTCGAGACGAGCAAAAGCTCAAGTTTGGGGGTGTGATAAGTGTGTTTTTACACACTTATTTAGTTCATAAATTAGCACTTTAATTGACAAATTGAGCAAATATCTACTTATAAATTGTGTTTATCTTGTACAATTAGGTACAAACTCAATTGGAAAGCAAATAGACAAGATTGGAGAGAAATTGAGCTAAAAGATAAGCAAATTTGATGTCCAAGGACCTAATTGAAAGAAATCAAAAGTTTGGGGACTTAATTGCAACATCTCAAAAGTTGAAGGACCAAAAGTGCAATTTTGGCAAGAATAAAACAAGAGAACGTGGCTGGGAATCACATGAGCTGGAAATGATGGGAGAGTGATGGAGAAAAGATGCTGAGAGACAAAGAAGCATGGGCAAGAAAAAGTGCCGTAAGCTGGAGCTGGGGATTGTGCTGAAGATATACATATATATATACACAAACAGACAGAAAAGAGGAGGGCGGGAGAGGACTGCAGTGTGGAACCAGGGGAGGAACACTTTCTCACTGCTGGTGACAGCAGCAGTGAGGACGGGGAGAAGAAGCAGGGTGACAGGCTGCTTAAGTTCTGGATCTGTTTTGCTGCTGAAGAGAGGAGCCAGACGGGGGAGTGCAGCAAGGTGACACTGCTGCTACTGCTGGGGGTTACTGCCGGCTGAGGAAGAAAGTTTCTGGGCTGCTTCTGGACTGCTACTGGCTGCTGGCAAACTGCTGCAGACTGGGAACACTGCTGGACAGAAAGTAGGCAGCTGCTGAGGAAGAAAATGCAGAAAGGCTGAGGAAGAAGGTACAGCTGCTGCTGAGTGTTGGACAGAGCTGCAGAGGCTGGAAGCTGGAAGAAGACGTGCTACTGTTGGAACTGAGGAAGAAGAAGATGTGCTACTGCTGGAACTGAGGAAGAAGAAGGCTGCAAGCTTGCTGGTTCGAATCTGAGCTGCTATTGCTGGAACTGAGGAAGAAGAAGATAGGTTGCACTGGAGATGCAGTTGTTGCAAGAAGAAAGAAGGCAGGGACTGATTTGCAAAGAAATGAAAGTTCAGGGACTGAAATGCAAATGCTCAAAAGTTTGAGGACCTTTTTGCAAATTTCAACAATCTTCTAATTCCGGGTTTTATTTTACTGCTTCTTGTTATTTTTATTCTCAAACTTATGTTTAGCTAAATTTTGCAAGTTGGGACGATTGATGGAATTTAACCTAGCTTAGATTAATTTTAATATTTGCTATTTGATTAAATGCTTATTTCATGTGTGTTTGTTATTGAGATTATTACATGTGTTTGCTTGATCACCAAATATGTGTTTTGTGAAGTGTATGATAATCGAGAGATATTATGCATTTTAGACCAAATAGCTAACGCTCTAGGTTCTTGTTAAGGATAGAGATATACCTTAAACCCTAGATGATCCATTGAGCTATTTTCACAAAGAGTTAATGCAATTGATTGGACCTTAATCGACATAGAGATATAGTAGGTTAGACCAATTGATTAGGGTTGATTTCACTCGAGAGAGGTAATTGACTAAGCTTGGAAAATCGGATCTAACATTGTAAATAAGTAATTTGTTAATTTGCATGTTGATAAATTAATTAGGCGACGGTAAAATGAAATCATGAATCCCAACTATTTTATCTTTCATTTTCCTTATTTTAATTTGGTTTAAAATTAGTTTCTTTAATTTAGAATTTTCCAAATCCAACTTTTAATTGTGTGTTTCTTTTTATTGTTAAAATTAAATTAATTAAAGTTATATAATTTAAAGTAAACATTCTTCGTGGGATCGACAACCCGGACTCAAAAAGTCCACTTTATTACTTGTACGCGACCCGTGCGCTTGCGGTACACTATTTTGAGCGAACAAGTTTTTGGCGCCGTTGCCGGGGAATGTTTTTACTTTGATTATTACTTTAGTTAATTTTAGTTTTAACAATTTGTAATTATTTTTGTTTTATGTTTTATTTTATTATCTTTGGTTAACCACCACAATTCTAATCTCTCTTGTATTTGGTTTTCTTTCTATGCATATTTGATTCTAATATTGGAAAAATAGGAAAGCAATTGCAATGAACAATCTCAACATGGGTGATGAATACATGCTTGAAGAATATTCAAGTTGTGAAATTTGTTACAAGATGCATTGTAATGGACAATGTTTGTTTTCGGGCAATAGTTTGATTACGTCGAAGCTTATTGGGTTTAGACAATATTTGAAATGCCGAAAACAAGCAATTGATACATTGGATGAGGTTACATGCTCTTGGGAGATTGTGTACCTGATGATTGGGATGAGGACATCACTCTTGTGGGAGATGGTCCTCCACTATTGAATGAGAAGGTACTTGCAAAGTATTACAATGAGCTTGCCAATTTGGATGAGGATGATATGCTAATGGGGGATGCCATGTATTGGGAAGGATTCCGAATGTGGGGGTATAACCCACTCTTGGGAATTAATAGGAAAAACTTGCCGTTGCCCATGGATTCAAATTTTGGATCGGTCATTCAATCCGAGGAGACGTCAACTAAAGAAGATGAGCTTGAAGATAATGACAATTTAATCACACAAGAATCACATGAGGAAGTGGTAATTAATGAGGAAGAGATTAAATCAAATTCTCTCAACTTCATTAATTGTCTAATAATTGATTTTGTGATTAAGCCATTTGAGGAGGAGCAAGTCTACATTGTTGAGTTTGAATTGGATAGAATAGGCAAGTCCCATGACATTGGAAGGGGCAAAGTGCAAGTATTTCGAACAAATGAAGAGTGGAGCAAAGTTAAAATAAGCACAATGGGAAGGACATCAAAAGCTTCATTTAGAGTGCCATGAAGTGCTTATGCGGAGAGTCGAGCTAATGACTTTAAAATAAGCGCTTAATGGGAGGCAACCCATTCTCTATCTTTTACTTGCTTTATTTTTATTTTTTGCATATTATTTACCTTCTTGCATTTTATTTACACTTTTGCAAATAAGTTAGCTAGGTCAAATCCCTATCTTCCATAATTATTTTCCTCACGTTGGGTATTGTGAAATAGCTCTAATACATTCTCATTTAATTCTAGCATATACTCATATCAAACTTTCAAAGTCAAAATTTGCTTAAAACTCATTTTTAAATCACTTGGTTCATATTGTCTTTTATCTTCAAGTGTGATTTAATATTGATGTGGATGGGCAAATTACATTGGATTTATGAGTTAGAATTGAGGTGATGAATGTAATTTAAATTTTTGGATCATCACCACTTATTATCCACTCTTTTCTTGTGTTTTCATAGGATGCTCACAAGGTATTCGGTGAAATGCCTCATTGGAGAAAATTGTGCTCAATCGATTGGAGGCTTCAACACAAATTTGGGGATGGATTGTTGGTGATTGCAATGAGAGTTCACATACCCAAGACTACTTATGAGTGCCCCCACCACTTCTTGGGATGTCTAGTAACTTCTTTCCTCTTACTTTGATTTTATTTTACACATTGAGGACAATGTGCATTTCAAGTTTGGGGGTGATTTCCTATTGTGTATTGACATGTTAGATAGCCTTGCCGTGGCCAGGATTACTTAGATGTTTAAAATTGTTATTGATTCATGATTTATGACCAATATGCTACTTGTGTCTACTTTTACAAAATGTTTATCCATGCAAGATCATATTTATCTTGAGCACAATAGTCACAATCGATTGTTGGTGAAGTTTGGGAATTGTTGAAGGGTGATGAGGTTAATGGAGTAGAAGAACTAGGTTGTGAGCTTGTATTGTTAATTTTTATCAACCTATCAAATGTTTCCCAAAACTCTAAATCTCTTGATCCTATTGTAAGACAAGTTTGGGGGTTGTCGACCCGGTGAAGGAGACGGTCTAGACGTGTGGTGATTCCATGCATGTTGGAAATAAATTTTGTGTGGAGTGTATTTCGCCAAGTATAAGCTAAGTAATGACCGTATGCTAAATTTCTAAGCCCATTTTAATTTTTGCATTGCATTGCCCTATCTCGAAGCCTTTTTGACTCGAGTAATTAAGTCCGTAGGAGTATCTTGAAACTTGGTGCCTTAAGTTTGAAACTTGGGAGTCACCGGCCGAAAGCTCGCTACATGGGTCAATTAGAAAGCTTAATGAGTAGGGTACTCACACACACACTTGAGAAAAAAAAAAAAAAAAAAAAAAAAGAAAAAAAGAAAAAAAAAAAAGCACATTATCATTGCATTCGCTTAATAAGTCTACCCCACTTCGTAGCCTTTTTGACTCGAGTTAATAAGTCCGTAGGGGTATTTTGAAACCTGGTACCCTTTGATCTAAAAAATCGGGGAGTTGCCGACCTAAAGCTCGCTACATGGGTCAATTAGAAAGCTTAAGGGAGTGGGGAAGACACGAGTATTCATCATGCTAGTTGTTAGAAATCATGCATTTGTACTTGCATAAGGGCTTAGATGAATAGTGGGTTTGAATTGCTTAGTATAAACTTGAATGTCGAAGCACTCATTAGTGGAGAGTCACTGCATTTCTAGGTTGTCGAGATTGTCGGTAAAACACACCCAAACTAGAGTGAAAAAAAAGAAAATAGTGATTTGAGAGTAACCTCTAGAATTGCATCCCGGGAGAGGAAAGAAAAATATGTATTGGGGGTGAATGTAACGAGTGGGAAAGGAAAGAATTGACCACTAATGGTGGGTTAGTTTTGACTTGAAACCTCTTTACCCATCAATATTCTCGAAACTTAATTGACAATTGAAAGTGACTATGCACACACACACCGATCGAACATCGGATAAGCTAAACTTCTTTTTTGTAGCATTATTTGGAATCATACTTTTGAATTGATTATACAATTTTGCACTCATGAGTAATTTGCAAGTCATCTAACATTGTTGATCTATTTTTCACGCTACTTGATTGTACTATTAGATAATTTTGCTCGAGACGAGCAAAAGCTCAAGTTTGGGGGTGTGATAAGTGTGTTTTTACACACTTATTTAGTTCATAAATTAGCACTTTAATTGACAAATTGAGCAAATATCTACTTATAAATTGTGTTTATCTTGTACAATTAGGTACAAACTCAATTGGAAAGCAAATAGACAAGATTGGAGAGAAATTGAGCTAAAAGATAAGCAAATTTGATGTCCAAGGACCTAATTGAAAGAAATCAAATGTTTGGGGACTTAATTGCAACATCTCAAAAGTTGAAGGACCAAAAGTGCAATTTTGGCAAGAATAAAACAAGAGAACGTGGCTGGGAATCACATGAGCTGGAAATGATGGGAGAGTGATGGAGAAAAGATGCTGAGAGACAAAGAAGCATGGGCAAGAAAAAGTGCCGTAAGCTGGAGCTGGGGATTGTGCTGAAGATATACATATATATATACACAAACAGACAGAAAAGAGGAGGGCGGGAGAGGACTGCAGTGTGGAACCAGGGGAGGAACACTTTCTCACTGCTGGTGACAGCAGCAGTGAGGACGGGGAGAAGAAGCAGGGTGACAGGCTGCTTAAGTTCTGGATCTGTTTTGCTGCTGAAGAGAGGAGCCAGACGGGGGAGTGCAGCAAGGTGACACTGCTGCTACTGCTGGGGGTTACTGCCGGCTGAGGAAGAAAGTTTCTGGGCTGCTTCTGGACTGCTACTGGCTGCTGGCAAACTGCTGCAGACTGGGAACACTGCTGGACAGAAAGTAGGCAGCTGCTGAGGAAGAAAATGCAGAAAGGCTGAGGAAGAAGGTACAGCTGCTGCTGAGTGTTGGACAGAGCTGCAGAGGCTGGAAGCTGGAAGAAGACGTGCTACTGTTGGAACTGAGGAAGAAGAAGATGTGCTACTGCTGGAACTGAGGAAGAAGAAGGCTGCAAGCTTGCTGGTTCGAATCTGAGCTGCTATTGCTGGAACTGAGGAAGAAGAAGATAGGTTGCACTGGAGATGCAGTTGTTGCAAGAAGAAAGAAGGCAGGGACTGATTTGCAAAGAAATGAAAGTTCAGGGACTGAAATGCAAATGCTCAAAAGTTTGAGGACCTTTTTGCAAATTTCAACAATCTTCTAATTCCGGGTTTTATTTTACTGCTTCTTGTTATTTTTATTCTCAAACTTATGTTTAGCTAAATTTTGCAAGTTGGGACGATTGATGGAATTTAACCTAGCTTAGATTAATTTTAATATTTGCTATTTGATTAAATGCTTATTTCATGTGTGTTTGTTATTGAGATTATTACATGTGTTTGCTTGATCACCAAATATGTGTTTTGTGAAGTGTATGATAATCGAGAGATATTATGCATTTTAGACCAAATAGCTAACGCTCTAGGTTCTTGTTAAGGATAGAGATATACCTTAAACCCTAGATGATCCATTGAGCTATTTTCACAAAGAGTTAATGCAATTGATTGGACCTTAATCGACATAGAGATATAGTAGGTTAGACCAATTGATTAGGGTTGATTTCACTCGAGAGAGGTAATTGACTAAGCTTGGAAAATCGGATCTAACATTGTAAATAAGTAATTTGTTAATTTGCATGTTGATAAATTAATTAGGCGACGGTAAAATGAAATCATGAATCCCAACTATTTTATCTTTCATTTTCCTTATTTTAATTTGGTTTAAAATTAGTTTCTTTAATTTAGAATTTTCCAAATCCAACTTTTAATTGTGTGTTTCTTTTTATTGTTAAAATTAAATTAATTAAAGTTATATAATTTAAAGTAAACATTCTTCGTGGGATCGACAACCCGGACTCAAAAAGTCCACTTTATTACTTGTACGCGACCCGTGCGCTTGCGGTACACTATTTTGAGCGAACACAGCGCTCCCCTGCTCTCTCTCTCTCTCTTTGAGAGAGAGATATATTTGTGTATAAGTATATAATTGTATATTTTAAACTTTCTTGAAATTTGCAGCTTAGCCCCAAGTTTGTAAAATGATTTAATTCAGCCTTTATAGTTTTAAAATTAATCATTTCAGCCCTTAAGTTTTTAAATGATTTTAATCAGTCCCTTTATTTTAAAAATCAATTATTTCAATCCCTACAATTTAATATCTGTTTTGAGTTTCAACCCAAGTTTTAAAAATTTACATTTTAGTCCCTCGAGTTTAAAAGTATTCATTTTAGTCTCCCAACTTTCAAATCATCAATTCCAGTCCCTAAATTTTAATTTATCATTTTTTAAAACTATAAATTTCAAAAGACTAATTTAACTTATTTTTCTAATTGGCTAGATGAGGCGTACGGAGATTTAAAAGATTAAAGTCATTTCCCGCTCTTTGCACTCGTTGAATTTAAGGTAGACTCGCCCCTATTAATTGATTTAAATTATGATTGCATGTGAATGTGTATGTTATGTGACTTATGTGAAAGTCATTTTTATGAAAAGAGACGAGAACATATTTCTTTGAAAATATTTATATTGTTATACTTGTCATAACTTATATGCTTTTATGCATGAGAAAGAAAGAAGAGAATATCTTGCAAGATAAATGACGATGTTATGCATAACTTATGTGCCCTAAGTGCAAGAGAAGAAAGAGCAACCCACACCCTATGATTTTCAAAGAGAAGTCATGTGCTTTAATACACGAGAAGAGCAACCCACACCCTATGATTTCTAAAGAGCCTGCATTTACGTGTTCAATTATATTGTAGATTAATTAATTGGCGATACGTCTACTGAGTATTTCTATGAAATGCTCATTTCTATTTTAACAATATTTACAGATTTCGGAGAGGGTGGCAAGTGATGGATGATTGTTGCAATAGTCGTTAAATAATTGAAAATCTTATTTTGATGATCCGTATTTCCAAACATTGGATATTTTTGAGATTTTCAATTATTTGAGAATTTATGACATTGTCAAATGTTTTGTAGTATTAATGGTTCGATTATCATTCTGAATTATTTCATAAATGTTTTAAATTTTTATCGATCATTACAGTTTATTTAATGTTGCCAAAAATGAATTTCAATTATTTCTTCCGTTAAAATATTATTTTAAAAGTTAGACCAGACGATGACGTGGTAAACTGGATATTTAGAACTGGGGGCGCTACAAATAACGTGACACTATAATTCATAATGAAACATTATCAAAAAGCCAACATCGTTAAAATCATATTTTTTTGTGAATTTTGATAAAATGTGATGTTGAAAATTTATGAATTCCATAAAATACGTTATTAAAATTGATTGTTGATTTTGACTAACTTTTTTTTTAGCTGAACATAACATGGTCCATTCTATGTGAGTTTCTCTCATTAACACTATATATACTGAATCCATATTTAAAAAATAAAAAATTGATCGATCGATCATCGATCGGACATCAAAGTGAATCAACCACCCTTTCACATTCGTATTGATAAGTAAAGCAGTTGATATTTATACCAAATCAAGTATAAACCACTAATTGAAGTGCAAAATTCATACATTAATCAATTAACTAAGAAAATATGCAAAGAATCTCAAAAGAAGAAAATATAGTTACATGTATGAAGATGCTGTGAAGCAACTAACTAAAAATAGCACTGAAGACTGAAGAGTACTTTTTCTCCTGTTGAGTCAATTATACACAAAGAAAACAGAATAAGAACATGAATTATCGGCTACTGAACTATAAACTACCGCTGGCTCTCTACTGAAAACGGGCATATCTATTCATCAAGCCAACCTGCAGTGCTGTTCGGAGACGGGCGATAAGGACCAAAGTAGAATGAGTTGGCTAGAAATACCGGTTTTGGAACTGTAGGGTCGATGCTCTTTCTATCTGCCAAATGGGGTCCAGACGCGATAACGTTCAGGCTCAGCCTTGTATTGTTTAACTCATCCAGTTGGGAAACTTCTTGTGCACTCGAAGATGGTAATCCAGGACTGGCATTGGATACACAATCTTTTGTTTGACTCTCAGAATCTGGAGCCTCTGTTCTATGAAGATGAACTCGTGAGCTGATATCTACACCCCGTTCATAGCTTTTGTCCACCTCACTGATGAATGGCGCACCCAACGACCTGCTACCGGTTGATTTGTCTCCCAAAGGTTTTACATTTGGCCGTCTTTTCAACCTCCTTGTCCTTGTGCCTTTCGGATATTTTATAGAATGATTTTTCCCCCAGTAATCATTCTTATCACCTTCTGTTTTTTTATTATCATCATCCATCACAGTGGAAGATTTGCCAAGATTCTGTTGTTCTGTCTCTGATCGTAGCATCTCTCCAGTCCTGGATGAGTGGCCGTGCTGTTCAGCAATAGACTTGTGTTTGTCCGTCCAATCTGGGTGACTCCAGAGATAAAGAGGCGGGGGATTGACGTTTAGTTCCTCTGTTTGTTCGTCATTTGCATCGACAGACCCGGGCAAATAAAATGACTGAAACAAACAGAGGATTATATTATGAGCAACAGATAATTCAAGAGTTGACAACTAGGAAATTAAAAAAATCCACCAGCTTACCTTGCCTGCCAGCATCTGATCATTCTCCCAAATGAGATCATATGGAAATTCCATATCATCTAACCTATTGAAGGTTAAAAAAAAAAAAGGAAGGAAAATCAGAGAAAATGGAGAGGCATGGAGGGATAGAAAGGAACAACCAAGTTAATTTAAATAATTACCTTTGCGTCTCCTGTGGAACAATCAGTATAAGAAGTTTCGGCTTAAACTCAAGCGCTTTGTAAATAAATTCGTTAGCAATGTCTGCATTGACTCCAAATGTTGGGTTGAGTCCCATGATCTACACAAAAAACAGAAATCAGTTATACACGATAAGACGGAGGTGTAAAAATTTTGAGCGTGTGTAGAGAAGTGCTTCTCACCAATTTCGATCCTATAGGCAACTCCTTTGCTTGGACATCCATCCAGCCCTTCTTCTCAAAACTAAAACCATTCTACAAAGACCATAAAATCATTTCGAGAGTCAATATATATTTAGCTAATATATTCCAAGTCACATTACAGAACAAAATATATATTACAAATTAGGATAAGAGAGTTCACCTTCGCTTGTACAATGTCATAGTTTTTGTACGAGCAACTCTTTCCCGTCTCAACAAGCTTCTTTTTCATAAGGCAGCTGAAATCATTTGAACCGCAACAGAAATCAACTATCTGGGAAACAAAACAGAAAAACAGAAGTATATGGTCAGGATCCAGGCTAATTAACCGACTTTCGGAAACTTCTTTAGACTGTCAAATATGCAATCTGCTCCAGAACTCAAATTCTATTCAAGTTATGCCAATGAAATGTTGGCATAACATTTTTACAAGTCGGTTTACTAAATCAAGCGACCAAGAATTGGAAAATAATTAAAATTCCAAACTATCCTAGGAATTTGGAGGTCTTAGTGATGTAATACATGTCAAGAAACCAAAATGTAAAGAAAATGGGAAAATAAGAAAAAATTCAATTAGTCAATAAAACAAAGAAAGAATAGATTTTTACCATGTCACCACCTTGAACGTACCAATGGAGCATATCAACAATCTGTACCAAGAAATGATATTAACATCATGTACTAAATATTAAGCCCTTGTTTAATCTTCCTACTTTCTCATAAAAAATACAATTTTTTTTCTACAGTAATCAATCTCAACCATCCAAAAAAGTCAAACCCACAATTTTTTACTTTTCAAACCACTTTTTAACAATTAGATTTCCCAAACCTTTTTTTCCCCAAAAAGTAGCATCAAACACACGCTAAAAGAAGAACATTTCAAAAAAAAAAAAATATTAAACGAAGAAAAAAACAATTTCGTCAAAATTTGACCATAAAGATCAGCTGACCTCTTTCAGCTTGTCCTTTTTGATGAGATGGCGACCAGAAGATGGGTAGCGCATGCCATGAAGAAAAGGATCAAGATTCACTTTCAGCTTCTTCTGCAGAAACGAAGTAGCTATACTCGTTAAACACAGGTCCCGAAACCATGAAATCACTTTGTAAAAAGGACATCCACAAATTATTGACACCAAGATAGTTTGAACAGTATGAAAATTCAATGCAGTACTTAAAACATTTCATGAAAACGTGAAGTATTTTTAATATATATAAGATGGTATCTTCAGAAACTATATCATCCTCGAAAAGTTATCTGCCAATAACTTATAAAGCGGGATCACTTTGTTTGAAGGGATCAACCACTGCTTAATGATTAAAAATACTCAAATGGTCCAAGCAAAACATATAGGAAGTTACATGCTAAGAGCATAAATCATTTACACTGATTATAGAAACACCGAGAAGGAATCAAAGCACAACGAGTTAAGGGTCAAGCTTGGAATTACCTTCGATTTCATCACCTGGTCGAGAATATCAGTATCACAAACAGCTTTACAATTTTTAACACTGCTGGTTCCTTCCAATTTTTGTATGCTAGCACGAACGGCCTGTAAAAAAAAAAATATAATTGAGTTTCCAAAAGATCAGATAATCCAGACCAAAAATTCCAGAACATGTACCTCAACAGAACCCTCCACCTTCCTCGTGGTAACGTTATTTGGAGATTGAGTACGTGTAGATGCTGCTTTGTGCTTTTTTAAAGTGTTTTCAAGTGTCACAGAGGAGGAAACGTCTTCCATCATGGCCAATATTCTGCATTGCACGGTAAAGGAATCAAGCAAAAGAAAAACTAACGATGCTGAGCACTTCATTTGTCTAAAAATTGTAAAGCCATTACATAGTAATTATGTACCCCCGTATACCAGGGAGGGGGAGAGGAGGAAGCGAGAGAGAAGTATAAATGGTAATCAAAGGGCAGAACAATTCATCACCTCTTCTTTGTACCAGAATCAAGCTTAAACATCGGAGTTTGCTTTAGTTTTCCATCTGATCTCTCCACCCTGCTAGATATGACAGGTCGAGGAATGCGTGACTTTTCGCCTGAAGATATCTTGGGTCCAGAAGTGGCAGTTCCATTTGATTTCCTTAGAGAACTCTTTTCCATATCAGGCTCATGAACATACATTACTTTACGCTTTTTGGATGACTGCGGTCCAGAAAAATTCCTCCTTCTCTTTTTAGAAAGAAGATCACCCTGCTTCGCACCAAAAGACGACTCTTCAACCCCTTTTGATGGTTTTACTTCACTTTTCTTGGCAGCGATATTATGTGGAGCAGCGCCTCTTTCCTTCGACACTACTTTCTTCTTGTCGGATGATCCCAATGTTTGCCTTTTATTATTATCCTCAACACCAGGGAATTTTATATGGTTTCTAACAGGGGTTTTAAGCCTTTTGATGATATCGTGATCTCTGATAAGAATGATGCTATTAGGTTAATAAATAACTCATACAGCAGATATATAATCAAATAGGAAAGTTTCAGGAACTTACAAGCAGTAAATCAATATCCGATTGGGAAATAGACCGTCCCAAGCCCTTTGTGGAATGCCTTTATACTCATCCTTTTCATACAGAATCTCCCTGGTCAATACAGCAAAAACTTTTGAGAGTCTATACTGGAGTGTCAATCTAGACGACAAGAATTAATAATAGTCTCGAGATATATGCAAAATGAAATAACACTTACGTGGGGAGACATTTTCTGTGGTATGCTTTAGGACAACGCCGGCATATGGCAAACTGCAAGTCAGGTTCCGATTTAACTTCTAGCTCCTCACAAACATAGCATTTATGAAGGGGGCATGCAAACGGTTCCCCAGCTGCAATCTTTTTCTCTTGTTTTTCTGCTTCAATTTTATTCCCCGAATGGAGAAGTTCCACTACACAACGAGGATGATAAAAATTCCCACAATCACCATTATCACAACGGAAGACCTGAATAGGAATAGGGAAGAAACATTTGAGCCATTTTTCATGCAAAGGAAATGCAATCCACATTGGCAGATGGCAATAGTGAAGTCTATTCCAGAAAAATAAGTCTCCATGGAATTGCAAATGATAACACAACCGAAGGGGTAATGAATGAGATAAGTGGACTTGAAATCTTCATGAATCTATTCCAGAAAAATAAGTCCCCATGGAAAACAAGCCAATAAGTGAAATCAAATTTCAAAATTAACTATTAGGAGTTGGTAAACAGGCCCTTCACAGACGTAAACAATGTGATAGTATATCTCAAATGAACTCAGACCTCAGCGCCAGAAGATTCATCAGAAGATCCCAATTCCCCACAAACGAAACACTGGTGTCGCTTATACTCGCAATTTTTACAATAAAAATCAATTTTTTCCAATTCCTGCAATTAAAAATATTCAATAAGGAAAGAGTTAAATAAAAACTCAAACAAACTAAAGACAGAATGAAAAATCTAGGAGTCAAAAGGTAGCAGCATACTTCCATTTCGGCATCAGTATAACCGAGAGACTTGCAGTAAGAGTCAGCACCATCCTTGACGGTTGGATGAAATGACCTCATGCACTTCCCTTCACAACTGATTAAGAATAGATAACAAAATGTGATAGATTATGAACCGAGAAGAGAAGAATGTCATGTTAATAATTTTCAGAAATCGGAAAGATGGCATACAATGTAAAAGGGCTTGATAGAGGGAGAAATAAAAAAGAACTAACAATAATCAAAAGGGTAACAATGCTAATGAAGCAGTATATGATGTACTCGTATACTCTCAAATATAAGATAAGATAAGTAACAAAATATATACAGAGATGGAATGTAATTACAAGACAAACATACCAGAACAGCGATCCACCGTTGTCACAAATTGCGCAAACAGATTCACAGCGATCTTCCTCTTCGTCAGATTTGTTATCTTCTTCTTTACTATTTGTATCATCATTATTTATAATGTCCTGTCAAATGAAGAGAACAAAAATAGAGAATTCAAGAACTTGATAACATTGCAATAACTAGCAACAAATCTTCATGTTATCTAGCTGATGGATTCATTGAAGAAAGGAAAAGGTATAGACCTTAGATTTTGCCAGTGTTTCCCTTGCAATAGCTTCATTGATTAAAGAAATATGATTAACCAGGTCATTCTCCGAAGGCATGGGCTTGAACGATCTAGAAAAGCGCACAAAAATGTCAAAGTCGGGGCAATAACGAAGGCATAGAGATAATGCAAAAACATTTATATCCAAACCTCAACACGACTGACAGATGTTCCCACATATTTTCTCGAGATTTTTCTGGATTCCATTTCACACAGTGTAGGTATTGCACTGTAACCATGATTGTCCTAATTGTATCCTTAAAAGCGTTCCTTGGTTTTAGAAGCTTGATCCAGTTATTCTCTTTGGATAACACAAAAATCTCCGGTTCCTTGGCTGAAAGATCAAATTTCCAGGCTTCAACTTGCTTAAAGATTCTCTGAAGTCCTTTATCAGATGTCCCTCGCAGAAAGATCTGTTTCTGCTCCCCATCAGAAATCTGGTTTTTGTTCCAGTGAATCGGTAACTCGGCAAACGAAATAGGCTCGTCCTCGTCATCGACAAATTCATACTCTGATACATACCCCGGAACTACTTCACCTTCATCGTCTGAAGATGCCATCTGTTTCAGCGTTTCTTCAAATCGCCCGATGAATATCAATTTGTTTACAACCCAAACTATTACAAGATAGAACAGATTAGACTAGCATAAATATAAAGTGTGCATGCAGGTGAGAAGTTTAAGATTTCAACATATTTCACTATACCCAAACAGAAAAGAAACAAGAATTAAGGTTTTACAGCCTGGTAAGATTTGTAAATATTTAAATGGATTAACAGAAACAAATAAAGTAAACACAAATCAAATAAAATATTAAAAACCTTAATCTCATGAAAAAACAACAAAAGAAACACAATCAAGATATTCCAAATCAAATATCCATGCTATTTCACAAGAATTCTTGAAAACCAGTATAAAGAAATCAATCCAATAAATATAAACTCAAAATTTACAAACAAAAGGTTAAAAATTAATTTACCTGGGATCAGACAAATCGCTCTGCGAAAAATAAAATTTCTGCCGACTAGTTCTTGTGTTCTGTTTCGATATATATATATAATCTATGAGGTAGACCGTGTCTACAAAACACAACAACAATAAAATAACTATTGGGTCAATAGTGGGCTCACAAAGTAAGATAAACAAATAATAAAAATAATAAAGGGCATTTACATAAATGCCCAATCTTTTTTATCATAATTAAAATTTACATCGTTTAAAAAAAAATTGAAAAATACTTCAATTTTTTATTTTTACTAAAAAAATACGACATGATACTTTTAAAATATCATAACATGATACTTATGATACTTTTAAATTTTTAGTATCATAACCTGAAACTTTATTAAGTGTTTATGATACTTTGGGATGAAACAATATTTTATAGTTTTTTATCACAAACAGTATTTTTCAGTTTTTTATAGTTGCACCGTATTTTTCAATTTAGTATTTTTTTCACAGTGTGCAGCGCAATTATCCCAATAATAAATCGAAAAACGTCAAATATAGTTTTGACTTGGTAAATAAATTCAAACGCACAAAATCCATCATATGTGCCCAAAACAGACACCGTGTATACAATATGTGTATGTGTGTGTGTATATATATATGCGTGTTTGGCTAAGCGTTTAGTAACTAATTTTGATAAATATGGCAATTAAGCTTATAGTTATGACTAATGTTCTAAAATGCGTAATGCGTTGTAAGGCGTCGAGGTCGGAAATAAAAAATCACAAGTTTAGGCGTGTCGATGCGAATAATAAGCGTCATAATACGTTTCGTATTTTTAATATTATTTTAATCATTTTAAGACATTAAATATATTTTTATATAAAAAAATAGATTTTTTACCCTTAAAAAAAAAATCAAATTAGGCAGCGCTAAGGCGAGAATAAGCATGCCTAGGCGGTCAAAAAAAACTTTGACCGCATTTTTACTCGCATACCACTTATTCGACGAGTTTTGACCACGCATCATACCTAGACAGCGCATTTTAAAACACTGGTTATGGCTCACCTACACTTTTTTTTAAAAAAAAAAAAGATAAATGAAATGTTAAATTAATTGAACCAATAAATAAGCCTATGCTTGATATTATTTTAAAAAATTATATTTTGTTTTTCAAAATGAAATATGTGATTGAAATATGGTTTAAAAAGTTATTGGGGTAATTTATTATCTATTTAAAAAAAAAAAAAACTAACGCATTATTGTTGCGTACCTATTTATAGATAATCGTTTATAAACGATTTATCAAATTTAGGGCAACATTTAGGGCAACATTGACTTTTGTTATTTCAAGTCACGTGTAAGGGTAAGGGGGTCATGCTATAAAACTTTTGGAACCTTCAAGTTTTTTTCTCATAGTGAAACTACATCGTGCTGCATAGAGGGCCCTCTTTTCTTGCATTGACTCTATAAGAGTTTAGTTTAGCGGGAATCATCGAGAGCTTTACAAAATGGACTTATGGATTTAAAACGGACACCATATACAAAAGTTATAGTTCTATTTTAGGAAAGAGAGAAAAAAAAGGATTTTATCGGACTCATAAAACTTACCATAAAAATTATGATCCTATTAGAACTCTAATTCATTACATGTGCGTGGTTGGTTAAGCGTTTAGTAACAAATTATGAAAAGAGGAAATTACAGGTAAACATGTTTTATAGAAATCAAATTCAAATATGAGATCAAAGTTGTATTATTTCAAAAATCATGTTGTAATTTAAATTAAAATAATTAAATAATAAATTAAAATAGTGATATTCTAAAAATTAAATTAATTATCCAATTTATCCCAATCACACACGTACAAAACCTAATTACTATCTATCTCTGATTCTCTCTCTGTAAACCATCCCTCTCTCTCACGCCAACCACCGCCTCCCCCCTTCTCCCCATGGACACACAATCATCGCCAGACCCTTCAATCCGCTCCGACCATCCCTGTCATTGACGATTTCAAGGTGAGCGGCGACGCCATTGCTTCCATCTATTCAGCGACGTCACTACATCGGGTGAAGAAAAACATCAGCCATGAACTTGAATGGATGTGTGAGGTGTGTGAGCAGGCGCTACCATCGTCGCTTGCAAGGTGGAGTAAATGCATCACCGTCGCAAGCACCACCATCGAAGGAATCACCTCCACCCTCGACCGAGTCCAAAAAATCAGAGCACTTCAATAGAGTTATCTCCACCACCAACCGCAAAATCATCCGCAGAAATTGGTTTTGGTTGTGGGTGAAGTGGCGGATCTGTTTGTTTGGTTGTGTTCGTTGTGGCTGATCTATTTTGTTTGGTTGCGTTGGTGATGGTTGCAGATTTTTCGCTGGAGCGACCTAGGTGAAGTGGCGGTGGTGACATATCTGTTTTGTTTGTGCTGTGTTGGTGGCAGTTGTAGATATTACGGTGAATGTTGTGCAGGTGGCGGTGGTCGTCTAGTGTTGGTGGCAGTAGTCGTCTAATCTTTGATGGAGCATTAGTGTATGTTTGTATGTGGACGTGAACTATGGTTGTGATGTTGTAATGGCAGCAATGGTTGCATTCCAGGTAGGGGTTGCAGTAGTGGTTGTGGGTGCGGTAGCTGAGATGGTTGCTGACAGATTTTTGATAATTTGTGATCAATAATTAAGTTGTGAGATCTAAAATTTACTATTTGTGATTAAGAAATTATTTGATAAGTAATTATTAATTTTACATTTTGTTACCTACTAATTTATTTGATGAGCTGTGACTTTGAAACTAGGCTTGACTTAAAAAATTGTTAATCTGACTTAAAATAAATTCGATTTGTGACCTAATATTTTGACTGTTTGTGACCCTAAAATAATTCGCGACTTAAAAAATGGTGATTGTGACCATAAAAATGATGAATGTGACTTAAAAGATTTGTATATTATGACCTGAGATTTTATAATTATGTGACCT
Organism: Ligustrum vulgare; assembly: GCA_963555705.1. Taxonomy (NCBI): domain Eukaryota; kingdom Viridiplantae; phylum Streptophyta; class Magnoliopsida; order Lamiales; family Oleaceae; genus Ligustrum; species Ligustrum vulgare. Next base: position 67,209,008 of record OY743171.1, on the reverse strand, counting down.
TAATATTTATAATTAATATACTATTTTTAATCACTTAATTTAATTAATTAACCTTAATTACAACCTGATTTTTGAAAGAATACAAATTTAATCTCAATTTTAAAATTTACATTTATAATTACCTTATTTTTTAATTTTTCCCTTATGAAAAATACGGCAATGAACTTATAGTTATGGCCCACCTACGCTTATTTTTTTTAAAGAAAAAGAAAAAAGAAAAATCAAATGTTTAATTAATTGGACCAATAAATAAGTCTATGTTTGATATTATATATATATATGATTTTTTCGAAGTGAAATATGTGATTGAAAAATGTTTTAAAAAGTTATCGGGAGGATTTATTGTCTATTATTCAAAAAAAAAAAAAAAAAACTAACATTTCATTGTCGCATACTTATTTATAAATAATCGCTTATAAACGATTTACCAAACATGGGGCAGCATTGACTTTTGTTATTTCACGTGTAAGGGTAATGCTAAGACTTTTGGAATGGAAAAAATATATAAATCAGGTAATCACTATCTCCGCTCCCAAAACGCAACGTGAGAGTTGTCTTGTCCGAAAGATTTCAGCGTCCAAATCTAACAGTATAGCAGGAGAATAATTAATTGATTATGCATGCTATGTAAAAAGGAAATAAATTAGAGTTCATGTAATATTTGTAGCTCTCATGGAGATATGTTTCCTGTGTGGAGTGGTGGCCGTTGCAAATTGACTGAGCGGAAAACTAAAAATGTGACCTGAGAACACATGACCTGAGAAATTGAACACGTGACCTAAGACCACACATGTGACTTGAGAAAATGAACATGTGACCTAAGATGTTACTTCACCTTCACATTCACCTCGGTAACAACACTTTTCTCTCTCTAATCAAAGCTATCTGGCAAGCCACTCAAGTCTATCTCTGATGCTACAGGTTCACTACCAGTAGCCCAATGTGTAGCACCACCAGGTCGACCACTTTCTTTGAGCGTGAACATGCCCTCGAACTAACTTATTATTGTCGCGTACATTTTTATAAATAATCGTTTGTAAACGATTTACCAAACATATGGTAGCATTGACTTTTGTTATTTCACATGTAAGGGTCATGCTAAGACTTTTGGAATCTTCAAGGTTTTTTCTCATAGTGGAACAACATCTCACTACATACAGGGCCTTCTTAAGAATTTTATTGCATCGACTCAATTGTAGTTCAATGGAAATTGTCGAGAGCTTTCATAAATGGGATTATGAGTCCAAAACGGATACCGTATGCAAAAATTATGGACATTTCTTCATACACCGTCCATCAAAACGTTCCATGTATGCAAGAGCTTTTTTTCCACATTAGACACACGATCATCATCACTAGACAAAATCTAAATGGGAGATTACTCTGAAAGCGGAAGGAGGGGGAATAGCTTTAATTATAGTCCTATTTTAGGAGAAAAAAGATTTCATCGTACTCATAAAACTTACCTTAAAAATTATGCTTCGATTATGATTCTAGTAGAACTCTAACTCATTACACATGCGTGTTTGGCTAAGCGTTTAGTAACTAATTTTGATAAACACGCAATTGGATTTATAGTTATGGCCCACCTACGCATTTTTTTTTTGAAGATAAATCAAATGTTTAATTAATTGGAACAATAAATAAGCCTATGCTTGATATTATAAATAAAAAAAATATATACTATTATGTTTTCGAAGAAAAATATGTGATTAAAAAATAGTTTAAAAAATTATTTGGGGAAATTATATTTATTATTCAAAAAAAAATAAAAAAATTGACGTATTATTATCGCGTACATATTTATAAATAATATTTATAAATAATTGCTTGTAAACGATTTACAAAACACACGGCAGCATTGACTTTTGTTATTTCTCATGTAAGAGTCATGCCAGGACTTTTTATTTCTCATAGTGGAACTGCATCTCGCTACATACAAGGCCCTCTTAAGAATTTTCTTGTATCGACCGTTCGACAATTGGGTGTTATAATCAATACAATTTTTAAGACCATTTTTTAACCACGTATATATTTTCCTATCGAATTTTTAACCACAAATTCTACCTAGAAAACACAAATAATACCAATCATTACATGCTATAATAGTTTCCGAATGGAGGCTTAGTTAGAGAATCGCCTATGTTTTGGTAAAAAAAAAAAAAAAAAATGTTTATAAATGAATAAAACTATGTTTTCAAATTAAAAGATGTGATTAAAAAGTAAATTGTAAAAACACTTGTTGTTAAAAAGTAATTTGAAAAATGTATTCTTTATAAATTTATTTATAAACAGGTTACCAAACAGAACTTGTCACATGAAAAGACCAAATTAGAGGATTAAAGTCCTCTCCATTTTCACGTACACTATGCAAAATAATAATAATAATAGAAGATAGCATGATACACATATACGCGAATCAATTCGAGTAGTTCAAGTTTAGAAAAGAGAACAAGGATTTGTACTTGTGAATCTATGTGAATATTGCATATTAGGGTGTTCGATTATCTTTCGGACTTATAATAAATATAAGACTGAGTAAATATTGTTGAAACTCATATGATGTTCTTCTTTGACTAACAAGATCTCAATATTCTAGCATTCGAGTTAAGTAATGTAGATTGTAAGAGCTTGTTTGCTCTATCAAAAAATTTTATCAAAAAATTTCAAATTCAATCTCAACCATCCATTCTTAGTCAAGTCCACAATTTTTTACTTTTCAAACCAATATAAATCACACATCCATAAAAAATATAAAAAAACTACAAAAATCAAAAAAATTTCATGAACCAAACGGACTCTAAATCACAATATAATATGCTTTATATCTGCTGATTTCTTAAATTAATTATTTGTTGTTAGTTAAATTTAGCCATCAAATTCATTTATTGTGAAATGCAAAAACATAAAATAAATAAAATAAAATTGAAATGCCAAAAAGAAGTTAACGTAGAATAATTATTTTCAAGATAAATATGTCAGTCAATTAGTTAAAATGCTAGCTATGTTGGGAATTAGGACGCAACTAATCCCGCCCAGGATCGATGTGACACAAATAAATTGGACTGAGAAAATATAAATACGCAAAAATAAAATGCAAATACGAAACACAAAGATTTACGTGGTTCAGCAATTTGCCTACGTCCACGGACCCATACCAATATATTTCACTAACTCGGAAAAATGAGGAGTACAAAAATACTACACTGTATTTTTATCTGCCTATGCAAAGGCTATTCTCTCCAACTCACTTTTCTCTCTATTTTGTGAACACCTCTTGATTGTGTTACTCTTCTACACAAGAAGACTTTATGTTGTGGTGGTGTATTACAAGTGAATTTTAGCCTTCTATTTATAGGCAAAATTCACAAGCATGCATGACAAATTTTCAACAAAATTAGGCCACATTTTAGCTCCATGTCTTTTGTCAAAAGTTGGCTCCTTTTGACTAGCTTTTGTCTTCCAATTTCAACAAAATTAGGCCACATTTTAGCCCCATTTTTCAACAATCTCCCACTTGGGGACAAATGTGGCTTCCCCTGAGATATCTCCTTCTTGCAACTCCTTGTGAAATATGGTGTGAGTCATTTCCTTTGTCTTCACTTCAGAAGACCAATTGAAGCTGAGCACAGCTCCAATTTTTCCTTTGTTACTGTCTTGGTCATCATGTCGGCTGGGTTCTTGCTACCCTGGATCTTCTCTAGTGTTAATACTTCATCCTCTAGAAGAGACCTGATGAAGTGATAACGGAGTCCAATGTGCTTGGTTCTAGAATGAAATGCTGAATTCTTTGCCAGATGTATCGCACTCTGACTATCACTGTGCAAAACATTCTTCTCCTGACTGAATCCCAATTCTGCCAACAAACCCTGTAACCAGATCATTTCTTTGCTAGCCTCGGTTACTGTCACGTACTCTGCTTCTGTAGTGGATAGAGCAACAATCTTCTGTATCTGCGAAATCCAGCTAACTGCAGTAGTACCTACTGTGAAAACATAACCAGTAGTACTTCTCCTACGATCTACTTCGCCAGCAAAATCTGCATCTACAAAGCCTTGTAGAGTCACCTCGCCTCGTCCAAAGCATAAGCATCTATCAGTAGTTCCCCGTAGATATCTTAATATCCACTTTACTGCTTCCCAATACTGCTTTCCTGGATTTGCCATAAACCTGCTCACAACTCCCACTGCATGAGCAATATCTGGTCTGGTACAAACCATGGCATACATCAAACTTCCAATGGCTGAGGCATATGGTATTTTAGCCATGAAGTTTATCTCGTCCTCTGTCTTAGGACTCTGATCACTAGATAGACGGAAGTGATTAGCTAGTGGCGTGCTAACAGCCTTCGCACTGCACATGTTAAATCTCTGCAGAACTTGACTAATGTACTTGGCCTGAGATAACTGCAAGATACCCTTCTGCTTATCTCTGAAAATCCTCATTCCGAGAATCTGCTTCGCTGCACCCAAGTCCTTCATTTCGAATTCTGCTGACAGCTGCATCTTTAACTTCTTGATTTCGTCCATATCTGAGCCTGCTACTAACATATCATCGACATAAAGTAGCAAAATTATATAACTGGACTCGAATCTCCTGAAGTAGCAACAATGGTCAGCATTACATTTGAAGTAGCCATTTTTCTGCATAAATCCGTCGAACTTCTTGTACCACTGTCTCGGGGCTTGCTTTAAGCCATACAGGCTCTTCTTCAATTTGCAAACGAGCTTCTCCTTTCCTTTGACTGAGAAGCCTTCTGGCTGCTGCATATATATTTCCTCCTCAAGGTCACCATGGAGGAAAGCAGTTTTTACATCTAACTGCTCCAAGTGCAAACCCTCTGCTGCAACAATACTCAAGACTGATCTGATTGTTGTCAGCTTCACAACTGGCGAAAATATTTCCGTGTAGTCAATTCCTTCTTTCTGCTGGAAACCTTTGACCACCAACCTCGCCTTGTATCTCTTTGATCCATCATGTTCCTCCTTGATTCTGTACACCCACTTATTGTGTAGAGCTCTCTTTCCTGTAGGTAACTCGGCTAGTTCCCACGTCTGGTTAGAGATGAGAGACTTTATCTCATCTTTCATTGCAAGCTCCCACTTGCCAGAATCACCGACCTGACATGCCTCATGATAGCATTCAGGTTCACCTGCATCAGTAAGTAACATGTAGCTCATGTACTTTCTATTTGGAACATGAGGTCTGGTTGACCTTCTAAGAACAGGGACTGGAGACTGTGATGCATCAGTCTCTAGAACAAGCTCCTGTAACTGCAGATCCTCCTCTATCTGCTGCGACGTACTACTTTCTGGAGCATCATCCAACTCAACATATGTTGGACCATCATGTACTGTGTCATCGGACTGCACTGCATTTCTGTCCTTGTACATAACCTTCTCGTTGAATATGACATCCCTGCTTCTGATGACCTTTCTGTTCTGGTCATCCCATAAGCGGTAGCCGAACTCATCTCCGCCATATCCAATGAATGTGCACTTTAGTGATTTGGAGTCTAGCTTGCCCCTTGCCTGATCACTAATATGTGCATATGCGACACATCCAAAAACTTTCATGTGGGAAAGTTTTATTTCTTTTCCGCTCCATACTTCCTCCGGTATCCTGTACTCCAACGGTACCGAGGGTCCTCGATTGATCAGGTACACCGCTGTGTTGACTGCTTCTGCCCAAAACTGTTTGGGCAAGCCTGCATGTAACCTCATGCTTCTGGCTCTCTCCGTTAATGTCCGGTTCATACGTTCTGCAACTCCATTTTGCTGTGGAGTCCCTGGCAACGTCCTCTCCATTTTGATGCCATTCTGGTAACAGAACTTCTTGAACGCCATATCCGTATATTCTCCTCCGTTATCGGACCTCAGCTTCTTTACTCGCAATCCTGTTTCATTTTCCACCATGGCTTTCCACTTCTTGAACACATCGAATACTTCGGACTTGTGTCTCAAGAAATAAACCCACACTTTTCTCGAGTGGTCATCAATGAAAGTCACAAAGTATGACTTTCCGCCAATGGATGAAACTGCGGTTGGTCCCCAAACGTCTGTGTGGACTAACTCAAGTTTCTCTTGCTTCCGAGTTCTGCCACTAATGTTGAAACTCACCCTGGTCTGCTTCCCAAAGATGCAACTCTCGCATAAGTCTATATCAGTAGACTGAAGCTCTGGTAGTTTCCCCTTTGCATGCATATACTTGAGTCCCTTCTGACTCATATGCCCAAGTCTCTGGTGCCACAAGTTTGGGCCCTCCTTGCTTTTAGCAACTGCAATTGTCACACAAGCATCCGCCGTTGTGTAGAGGGTGCCAGTATCCTTGCCTCGAGCGATAATCATGGCGCCCTTGGTGATCTTCCAGTTATCACCAGAGAAGGTGGTGACATGTCCTTCTCCCGACAATTGCTTGACGGAGATCAAGTTCTTCCTCAATTCTGGAATATGTCTCACGTCCTTCAGCTTCCACACAGATCCATTGATCTTGATCTGTACATCACCCTTTCCGACCACGTCACACGGTTGATCATTACCGAGATAGACTCTACCAAAATCACCCCGCGTATAGTTTACAAAAAACTCCTTGTTTGAGGTAGCATGAAAAGATGCTCCGGAATCAATCACCCAGTATTCCGTTTTTCTCTCCAAAGAGCATATCAAAGCATCGTCCGCTTCCTCTTCCACAACATTGACTTCTGTCCTGTCCTCCTTTTCTTTTGGAGGTGCTGTGCACTGGTTTTTGTAATGACCGGTCTTGCCACACTTCCAACATTCCACAACCTTTGTCTTGTTGGAATTGTTTGGATTTCTGGACCTCGATCTGCCACTTCTGAATTTGCCGTTACCCCGCCCATTTCCTCTGTTGGAACTCCTGCCTCTGCTTTCCACGTTCAACGCCGATCCTGAAGTTGAGACACCTTCTGACTGTCGTCTGATCTCCTCCGTTAAGATCATGCTTACGACATCATCGAACTTCAATTTTGACTTTCCGGCAGAGCCACTAATTGCTGTGACTGTACCATTCCAGCTGTCTGGCAACTGCCCAAGAATTAACAGAGCTCGAACTTCATCACTAAAAGTGATTTCGACTGTGTTTAGCTGGTCCGTCACTTCATTGAATTCATTTAGGTGCTCCCCAAATCTTCCGCCTTCGGCCATCTTCATATTGAACAGCTTTTTAATTAAGTGGACTTTATTTGCTGCAGATGGCTGTTCATACATGCTAGAAAGGGCTGCCATGAGAGACTCTGTTGTCTTCTCATTTTTTATGTTGAAAGCCACTGACTTTGACAACGTCAGCCTGATTGTGCCGAGTGCTTTTCGATCAAGCAACTCCCAATCCCCCTGGCTTATATCTTCTGGCTTTTCTTTTAGTGGCTTGTATAGATCCTTCTGGTACAGATAGTCCTCCATTTGCATTTTCCAAAATCCAAAATTTGAACCATCAAATTTGTCAATTTTGGATATTTTCTCATCTGTCGACATTGCTCCCATTCGATCACAAAACAGTCTAAAGAAATCTTTTCTGATGTGGAAGATCAGTCAAAGCTGCAACCACAGAGCATACTAAGAATTTCAAAAGATCTCAATGAGCCAAAGCTCTGATACCAATTGTTGGGAATTAGGACGTAACTAATCCCGCCCAGGATCGATGTGACACAAATAAATTGGACTGAGAAAATATAAATACGCAAAAATAAAATGCAAATACGAAACACAAAGATTTACGTGGTTCAGCAATTTGCCTACGTCCACGGACCCACACCAATATATTTCACTAACTCGGAAAAATGAGGAGTACAAAAATACTACACTGTATTTTTATCTGCCTATGCAAAGGCTATTCTCTCCAACTCACTTTTCTCTCTATTTTGTGAACACCTCTTGATTGTGTTACTCTTCTACACAAGAAGACTTTATGTTGTGGTGGTGTATTACAAGTGAATTTTAGCCTTCTATTTATAGGCAAAATTCACAAGCATGCATGACAAATTTTCAACAAAATTAGGCCACATTTTAGCTCCATGTCTTTTGTCAAAAGTTGGCTCCTTTTGACTAGCTTTTGTCTTCCAATTTCAACAAAATTAGGCCACATTTTAACCCCATTTTTCAACAAGCTAAAGATAGGAAATTATTTAACTTGTGTATTAATTCACTTAACTAACATCATATTCAAATTTAGCCTTTTTTGGTAATTTCATTTTGTTTATAAACAATGAATGTTATATATGTAATTAAAAAAATTATTTGAAAAATATTTACAATTAAAAAGTGATTTGGGGAAACATAATCACAGATTTATCAAACAAAGGCTTAGACATAAATTTAATCCCTAACGTAACATATGACACTAACATGATGTTCTTAAAAGCTGAGTACTACAAAATATGTGGATAATAACGAATTAGTAATTGTGGGCTTCACGAATTTTATTGATAGGAAAAATATATGTTAATCAACTTAAGTTATAATTTAAGTTTTGCCAAACATGTACTCGAACACCCAAGGTGAGTGTTCTATTTAGACTACCCCAGAACTTTCGATAGCACAATCGGGAAAACTACAAGAGTTCTATGCCATGCCGTGATGGAAATTGAAGTTTAGAGTATTCGAGATAAGGTTGCAAGAAGACGAGCCGTTTATCAATACGATAGGTGTCAAGCAGAACTAAAACAGTCAAATTAGTAGATTGCGTTTTTGTGTGCATTATTCGACGACTCTTATTAGTCTCTCTTTACAATCCGCACGCACGGTCAATAGCTCTTATTTAGTTCTGACTAGTGAGTCGTTTTATCTTCTTCGTCGATGATACATTATCGACAGGTTCTTGAATTATAATAAGTACTCTAGCATTGCTGCTATCCATCACCTTGCACCAAAATTGCCATCTGAAAAGAGAGAATGCCAAAATCTGCAGAACTAGCTAGTGTTCATTTTGTGATTGTGTATCAGAGGCTGCATTGTCTCCATCTGAAATGGAGATCACATCATCAGAAGTTCCATCGTCGATGATCATATTCGATACTTCAGTAGCAAGCAAGCTATCTTCATCTGTACTGATAGACGGAGTCCATGCCTCCCAGGAAGCAGTTGCAGCAGGTGAAGAAGCAGGTGATAAAGAGTCGCTAATGCCTTCGATTGAAGGTTCGGGTGATGCACCTCGACTAGAAGCACCAGGTGATTGAGACGAATCCGACTCTTCACCTGCCTGCTGAAGGCTCCAATACATGATGCTAGCAGTTAAAGAAAGGATCATTTTTTGGTTCACCTGACATAACATCACCAAAGTATGTAGTCAATTATAGTTTAAGTTTTCTGAAATGTGCCGTTTAGTCATCTAGTAACTCCAATGTAACATTCTATTTTATAGTTTAATAATTGTTGAATCACCTCGTCTCAGAGTATCTCCAATGCTACATTCTATTTTAGATGTCTAGTTAACGTGAGGATGATGTGAAGGAGACAAAATTTATGTGACAGTATTTATTATAGAATGATGTAAGAAGATGTCCATTTGTAGACATCCTCTAAACATCTTCTACAATAAATGTAAAGATTTTTGTTTCTATCTCTCTCTCCTGTGTTTTTTTATTCTATTTCCTCCTTCCCCCCCCCTCTCTCTCCTCTTTTCTCTTTCTTGTCACATCATATTTTAGAAGATGTCTAACATTGAAGATACTCTAATAGCTTAAGAAAGAATTACAAACAGATTCGACTGGCATTGTCACCTGCATAATGTCCTCGGGCAACAAGAAAATAGAACACCCGAGCTTCCTTGCTACACTGATTATGTAAGTAGCATTCAGCCTCTTCTCGTCATCTATCACGTGAATAACAGAACTCAAGTCAGTTTTTTTCCCCGGTAAACATTGTGTGGCAATTTGATAAATACAATCAATACTAACACATGGAGAAATGTGAAAATTGAGACGAACAAGTGGAGAAAAGGCGCAACAGAAACTATTTTGTGTGATAAAGACAATTAAATTTATTGTTGTAACGTACTAGTTTCACCCTTGGTAACGAGGTTCCAATTAACAACTCGAGGCTCAACTGCACTGAGAAGCTCAAGGAAGAATAATCCACTTGAAAGGCTCTTGTCCTACGCGAGAATTCCAAAAAGACATCACTAAAAACACAGACACATGTGAGCAAATATCATCCGACAAGAAGGTTCTTTAATTTCAACCTTAAAACTCTCAATTTGAGATTTTCTGCCAGTACCCTTCACTTTCTTGTTTGCCCAGCTTAGGATATCAGCATCAGTAATCTCTTTTCCTTGGAAACGGGATCTTAAATTCTTCAAGAGTTGAAGCATATTAAACCTCATTAACTGCCACAGGAAAGCTGAAATAAACATATGTGAGCACTTGGGAGTATTCATCTGTCACATGAGTTTGGCAAGCGAAGAGAAATTTATAACGTTGAAATAAAATTTCATTACTTTCTATGACAATTATTATATAAGATCAAAACAAGTGAGGCATACATCGAGGAATCTTACAAATATAAAAGAAGTTCAAATACCGAGTATGAGCTTCTTATTCCCTTGTACAATATCATTCCCGGCTACATTTACTAGTGAAAGCTTCAACTGCCTCCCGATCCTGATAACTTGGTTGCAATTCTCTACTTTTCTAAATGGCATTTTTATTGGAGGTTTTGTTGCCTGCTTCCAGTTGACAGATCTAGGATAAACTTTGTCCAATACTTCCAAAAGAATCCATCTACAGACACGACATATTCACTTATAAAGAAGCTTTAAGAAACTCGTAACAACTGATGTCATAATTAAAATTAACTTTAAAGTATAATGTATAGAATCTAATCATACTGTAAAATATTCCCATCAACTTTCATGGTAAGGTCGATAGCAGGTCACTGGTGAGCCTAATTTCTCTACGATATATAAAGGAATATTGGGAGGGCCATTTTCTGCGAGACAACTGAGATACATGAGAAAATCTTATTACAATTCTTCTCTATTATGTTAAAAACGTGCGGTGTTAACTGGATGTAGCTCTCACATTCTGCATCAGTGATCACTATAAATCTGTAGGTTTGATATATGTGTCTCTTATTCTTTTTGTTTTCCCATGACTTCTCTTGTAATTGGGATTAGGGATTATTGATTAAAAAAAAAAAAGAATAGTGGACTAGCGAACCAACTTGGACCTTTTGTAATGTTAAATATATCTAAATGTACCATTTTTATACGTATAGATTGCTCACCCATTCCTAACATCCTCGAACAAATTATTGACATAAGAGGCAATTCCTAGACTGTTGATCCACAGTCGAAAGCACCTTTCCTCTCTAGATATTTGCTCATTGTCTGTCATCATCTCTGCAAAAGAGATCTTTTTGTTGTCTGTAGACAAGCCATTCCTGGAAAGGGAAGAGCATATTAATCAACTAAAAACATCCCTGTACACTTAAGGCGGAAAGACTAAGGCAATTTTTATTAACTTTAAAAATCTCAATAATTGAAAAAGCAGAGTCTGCCAAAGTATATACTCCAGTATGGTAGAAATTCTTTCAGGGAGGGATAAGTGAATCGCTTGTAATCGTCTCAAAAAAAACATTTCTAGCAGTCCTATTAACATAAAAAAGAGGAACATATGTGCTTGATCATAACTTTCGAGCAAGAAAATTTCTGTGAAAACCATATCAGCAACAAAACAACAGCAAATAAATGCCAATGTCAGAATGTGCTACAAATGAAATGATGGGAAATTATTAAAATCAAGAGCAAGCATAAAGAGCTAATAAGGAAATGATTTGTGGAGACACTAATTACTTAGAATTCCAACAATTTTTCCTTCTCAATTATTCTTCTCATTTTGAATCACTCAACGGTAAGAGTCTGCTGCCAAGAAAGGAAACCAACCCCACCCCCTACCCGACAAGAAAAAGAAAAGAACAATAGTTCCGTTTGCTAGAACAAATAAAATTCATTTCAGACCTTTGTTGGAATATCTGAGCAACAAATGCAAGATTCAAATTGGCAGAGCCTTCAACAATGTCTTTTGGAGTCAGATATCTCTTGCAGTCCATTCTCTCTGCATGTTCAAGAACCAAACTAGCCCTTTCAGCCGGATCCTTGGCACCTAAGGTGGCTGGACTGCAGTGCTCTGGTGCGAGTACATTGAGCAGGTAAGCATAGGCCTCTCCGTCCTGCCACATAGGAACTAAGCTCTGAATCCAATTCTACATGGCAGCATATACCTTTAATCTTGAAATTAGATAGCAGTTAAAGGTATACTTCCTCCGTCCCATGGAGATAAACTTTATTCCCTATTTGTCTGTCCAAAATTATAGTCTACTTGTTGAGTGTGTATTTAATTTTCTCATTTCCTAATATGCGCTTATTTAATGTGCTTTGTTATTAATGAGCAAGTATTGAACAATGGTACATTAGGAAAAATGAGTGTAATTTTTACTTTTCCAATCATATTAATTGATATTTCTTAATCTATATGAAAATAGGAGCAAAACTATCTTCAAGGAATGGAGGGAGTATATCCTTGCTAATAAAGAATGTTTTTCTTAAGCACATTCTTAATACATTTGAAAATTTTCATTGATCTCTCAACAAACTATAGGAAATTTTGCACTCTGAACCCTCCACCCACCCCCAAAAAGATATCAAACAACAACTGCTTACAAGATAACTACAGAAGGAAGATGTACCTTCAAGTCTGAAGAAAAATTTGTAACAGTTTTCTTGTAACCTGCTTTCTTGAGATGGAAATTCATCCATTTCAGCAAGACCTTCTCCGGCGATAACCCCATAAGTTTCTCAATATCCTATGAAAAATAGAAACTCCTGATATCTAACTCACAACATTCAGGAATGAAGAAAATGGTCACTGTCAAAGGGATGCGATTCTTACATCTTTGTCCTCCACCAGTTCCACGAGCTGGGGTGTCTTTCTAAGGCTAAGATCTGCCAATAGTTGGATCTTATGGTGCCACCAACAAATACAATAGAAAGAGATGGTATCAGAAAGCATCAACCCGCGAATTGAGATATAAATCCGATACTCCTCTTGGTATCTCTTCCCTTTTTCTTCTTGTTTATGTTATGCATAATAGAAAAGTATAAAGAGAATGAAATCTGTGTTTGCCAACCTTTATAATTTGAGAAATTAACCCAAGTACCAGATGAGGCTACAAAAAATAACAAGTAACCTTAAAAATCCAGTTATCAAAAAGTGTTAATGTAATGCATATTGATTGATAAATTAGCTTGACTAACTCTTCCTTCAACCAGATCCTGAGTACCAATGTTGACTACTTTGCAGCCAATAGCTTTGGCAGAGTTGAGGCAAAGAGTGTGATTTTCATTTCTCTCCCACGGGTTAAGTACTCGTTTGGTGTTGATGGCCCGTTCATCTATTGTCTCCGGTACAGCAACATTTATCAGCTTGCTGCATCAAGACATCAGAAAATATTAATCACCATGAAATTATCACCTTTTGGCTTTTGGAGTCATGTGAAGAAAGAAAAAAAGGGACAAATACCATAACAGGACTCCATCTTTTGCAAGATTAAATAAAGCATTTTTGGATGAATCAATTGGAAGAAACTGCTTCAGAAATGGGTCGTCTCTGAGGTAGCTGTTGATATGGGCAACATACAAAGCCTTCTCCGACTCACTGATTGTGTGAAGAAGGGTGGTAGTGGTGGTCTTGAGGAATGATGATGAGTTTTTAAAATTCCCCAATTTAGCATTCCCTCGACTTTGTAAGTCCAAATAAGTCTGCGCATTCAATGAAACTAATCAAAATGTTATGTATCATTCATCAAAATTTGAGTATGAGTAAGATAAAGATCCTCTTCAATCAACAATATAGCTGTAATTCCTCTCTACCGCTGTTATGGCACGTTTGATTTTGAGGATTAGATAGTACTTGACACTATTATTAAAATAAAAAATGAAACTAAATCCTTGATAATTGCATTGTCCTATACTACATACCAAACATTCATATTCATATCACCAAATTGCATCTATTTCAATTTCTTCTCAAGAAAAAACAAAACAAATTATCCATAAATGTAGAGAAACTCACTTTGAGAAAGCCTTCGAAATCAATCTCACTGTTCATATCTGAATGAGTTTCTCCCATTGATCTCCTAATCTCTTCTTCATTGAACATCGCAGAAAATGCTTTTAGTTTTGTCATCAAAGGCAGCAAATCCACCACTTTAACTTTACCATTCTGATTCTTCATTGATAAGAACTACAGACAAACACCAAACATAACACATTTCACACATCAATCTAATCAGGTGGAAAATACATATCAACTATCTAGCTTCAATTTCCATGTTCACAGAAAAGATCTTGTCAAGAATTCAGAATACCAAGATTAAATAAAGTTTGAATATTGTAAAAGGGAAAGAAAGGAAGTTACTTCTGCTTCAAGGCTGCGAAGTTCGAGTTGTGAAAACTGGCTCTGGAGCCATTTATCAGAAACGAGAACTCCCACGAAGCTAGACATCTCCTGTTCTCCTCCTTCACCCCCACAAATCTCAAGAAATATGATCAATCTCACTCTTAAGACTGATATACATGTATACAAGAGAAACCCACAAGCCCAAGATTCCAAAATCACTGTCTCGAATTCAAATACGGAGTATAATCAATAGATTTGTAATTCAACAAACCATGCAAGCAGAATCAACACTTGAACAAATCTTCAATTAACACCAGTACACCTCAAACCAGACAACAATTTATACAGTGAAATTGAATTTAAGAACTCAAAATACCTAAAAAATAGGATCTCAGTGGAGTAAGTATTTCCTGGAATTCAAGAATGAGAGTATGAAAATTAGAACTTACAAAATCCAAGATATTATCAGACTCAGGTTTTTGTTTTCTTCAGATTCTTAATTTATTCAAGATTTGACTGTTCAGTCCACATTTACTTGCATATACATACAACTATGTGCGGTGGGGTGTGGGGTTGGATGTCGATATTCGCTGCAATTGCTTGATTAAAGAGCAAAGAGAGAAATTCTGTATCTGTAGTTCTATACATGGGATATGTATGAGGAGAGGAAACGCCACCTGTTAGAGCATTGAATTGCAGGCGGGTAAATTTCATACGTGGCCACTGACTCTATTTAGTCGTCAAACTTCAATTTTAATTTATTTAAATCTCTAAATTTCAGTTTAATTTAAACTCTCACGACTATCTATATATTTATCTTTACATCTTTCACTTCTACTTTTATATATAAACTAGTGAATCATCCCGTGCGATGCACGAGAAAAAACGTCTGGATAAAAATGTTCCTACGCGAAATTAAATGAATAATAATAAATAAATAAAAATTGCGAGGTATATTGCATCAAATTTATGATATTTTAGGTTTTCAAAATTTATATAACGTAATTGTTTTCTGATTGAAATTATAATTTAGTATTGATTATCTCAATTTTTAGTTAAGTATAAATTGAGAGACAACTTATATATTGTTGTGAAAAAATATCACAAAATTTGAATTAAAATATAGTAAAGAATATCTTGGCATGGTTAATTAGTTTTTCAAATTTTAAAATTAACAGTTAGGAAAAAAATCATTAATAACTATATCATTTCAAACAATATAAATAACTTTATTAATCGTTAATGTTAAAAAATGTGATATGAGACTTTTTGGAATAAAAAATTAATTAAGAATTAAATATAACTGTCATTGAAATTATTTTGACAAATAATGCGATATAGAAAAGAACTTTAATATGTATATGTAATAAATAACTAAAAAATAGGATTTACCTATAAAAATTTCAATACAACGTGATTTATAAAAATACGAATGTGTATAAATTTTATATATAATTTTAATTGAGAATTTGACATTGGATCAGTATGACTGAACCAAATATTTACATAAAATTATGACCAATAAAAGATCACAATTATTACAAAAAATTAATTACATATTAAATGTAATTATATATAAAAATATTTAATAATTTAATAATACGCTATAAAAAAGAGCTCCAATTTTTAGATGTACTAAATAACTAAAAATAAGATTTTTTATAAAAAAAAAACTATGCGTACTGTGATTTATAATTTAGTACTCCCTCGGTCCCATAAAAATAGTTATCTACTCATTTTCACACAAATTAAGGACAAAATGGAATATAAATATTAATTTCACTCTTAAAAAATAAAGTTGACTATCCTTTTGGAACAGACGAAAAAGGAATAGTGGACTATCTTTGTGGTACGGAGCGAGTATTATCTATTAATAAAATTTCGACATAATTTTTAACTGAAAATTTTAATTTGGATTTGTATGACTGAACACAAATATTTATTTGTAAGATTGAAAACATTAAAAGAACACTTTTTTTTATGAAAAGAGAGGTTTCGACACAAAAAGTCAAATATATATAAGTAAAAACAAACAAATTATCATTCTTATATCATACAAAAATAAAAAAAACAACTTCTTGGTAAAAGCAAATTTTAAAAAATAATAATTTAAGTTTTTGTTTTTATTATTTTTCATACAATGTGAAATACATTTTCATCCAATATATATACTAACCTATGAATAATATATTTTTTCTCCACTCAACGATCGAAACCATTGACATATCTATCCAATCTAAAACTATTCTAAATAGCCCAATATTAGTTAACACATTGCAACCCTAACAAAGAAATCTAGAACATAATATAAATAGACTATTAACAAATCCTCATATTCCAGTGTATCGTTGTTGTGATGAGGAAGAAATCTGTGTTTTCCCAGAAAATCCCTTAAGAATCATCTTGTATTATCAGACTATGTCAAACTGAAAACGTCATGTGATTTGAATATTCTCATATCGTGTTTTCCTATAAGATTTACCATCGCACCAAAAAATTCCGTTAATAAACTGTGGTTAAACCAAAAAATTGCAAGAAATCTTTGTGGATCGAAGATTCTTCGACGAACTCCTACTCATATCCAACCTGAAAAAGATAAGATGTAGTAGATCCATTATTAGTCCTAATAATTTTGTATTTTATACCATTTTCGAAGCTTTCTGTACAATTTATTGTTTTAATATTTTTTCTTTTTTGTCAGAAATCCAAATATATGTTCAACGACTCAAAATATTACAGATCTTAAAGAAGAGAGCAGTGCCAATCCTTTTTACATTTTCAAAAATAATTTACAATTTTTTATTTTCAATTGGTTTGTAATATTAATAACTAATAAGCATTGTCACCTCACCAGAAATTTTGAACCATAAAACGTGATAAATGGAAGATGGAGTGGAGGCCATGTTAAACAATACACATTTTTTCAAAGAAATAACTCTTTAATTGAATATTTTATTATTGTATATGTCTTCATAATAATTATATATAGCAGAGATGAAAGAAGTTGAACATTGGGAAACGGGAAAAAAAAGATATAGAAATCAAAAATGAATAAAAAGATTTTGAAAAACGGGAAAAAAAAGAAACAAATTCTGAAAAAAATAAAAAGGAAAAAAAAGAAGAAAATAATTGTTTCCAGTGTGATTAGGAGGCGAGAAATAGAAGCTATGTAAACACAATAAATATTAAAGACTGTAAGTAGATGTCAGCGATTTTGAAAATGATAAATAAATATTGAAGTCCTAACTATTTTTGAAGTGGGATTTGAAGTTGATTATTGGGTGGGGGATATAAGCAGTGTGAACATGATAAATATTGAAGTACCCAAAAATCGAAAAAAAAATGAAAAAGAAAAATTCTGCACAAAGCACAAGAGTTTTGGAGGGAAACTGTGTTGTTGACTACCATTGACTCAACTACTTTAATATATTATATAGATAAATAAATAAATAAATAAAGATAAAAATTTTTGAAGAAAAAATTATTATTTATTATATATTTAATAAGAATTGTAATAAATGTACTATGTGTAAAGGTGTTAAATTGAAAATGAAAAAAAATTAGATTAATATATTTGAACATATATAATGTGATATCTATGTAAATGTGTTATGTAAGAAATGAAAAAATTGGATTAATATATTTGAATATATATAAATGTGATATATATGTAAAGGTGTTACGTAGAAAATAAAAAAATTGTATTAATATATTTGAACATAAATAAATGTCATATCAATGTAATTGTAAATGTGTTACATTGAAAATGAAAATTTTGGATTAATATATTTGAAAATAAATACATGATATATAAATTTGTTAAATTAGAAATGAAAATTTTGAATCAATATATTTTGAAAATAAATAAATAAAATTATTGAAGTTTTACTTCCTAATATTTGCTATCAACTTTTTATCACCAATTATAAATTGGTAGAAAATCTAATCATTTCATCATTTTGACAAAATTTGGTATGTTTAAAAAATAAGGAAAATAAAATATATTAATTAATATATTGGATTTCGAATTTAATATATGTAAGCAACATATTAAAAAATAAAGTTAATTAAAAATTATAACATATTAAAAAGAAAACAGGTGATAAGGTGGGCAAATTTTTATAGAACAACGTAAATAAAAGTCAAAATAAATTTTATATAAAAAATTTAATTAAGTGTCAATCTTTGAATGACGTGGTACACTGAGTATACATAAAGAATTTTTTTTTTTTTTAAGTTTCAAATTCTATAACATGTGTTATGTAAGAAGTAGGGGTGGGCGTTTCGGTTTTCGGTCCGGTTATTGAAGGAACCGAAATCGAATCGAAAATTTCAGTTCGATTTCGGTTTCGAACTGAACGATTCCGATTCGGTTTCGGTTATTTTTCGATTCTTTATTCAGTTTTTTTATTAAAAAATTCAACTTTGAGTAAGCGTGAAAATGTGTGCGAAAAACAAGTGTTGAGTCCAAATTTCCCAAATAAATCCATCAATGTGGCAAAATATTCAAATTGAATATATTCTTGTTCTAAAGACATTAAATATAGTTATAATATTCTGTATATTCCCATTAGCAATTAGAAATGTAGGATCTTAGTATTCTATTGTTCTATCTGTTGCTTATGCTGGAATGTCTGGATCACCCGAACTAAAAAAATGTCATCATAAACATATTTATCATACACAAAATCATTTAGGTCATTTGATCATAGGTATATTTCGAAGATAACAAACTATTTTTAATGAACTCTTATCTCAGACTTCAACGTAAAATCACAATTCATTAATGCACATCCACAAAAATCACATACATATCAAACCACACATTCTTCCTAAAATTAATTCAATACATATCAGCACAACAGTCATTATCTTAATTTGTAAATATTGCACCCAAAAAATTCACTGAACCAATGCGAGTGAGAGACTAAACATCCAATCTTCTAAAATTGGTGCAAAGAATTTCATGTAAGATGCAACACGATATGAACAATTCAACAATTATCAAAATACATCAAAGTAAGTTTGATTTGTACACTCTATCATATAAAGCAACACAAAATGTTTAAAGTATCACGTGGACTCAATTTTAAAATTAAGAATGTTCGATTCTTGGTTCCTTTTTCGATTTTCAAATAGGAACCGATCAGTTTTCGGTTCTCCATTTTTCGGTTTTGGTTTTCATTTTTCACCTAAAGAATCGACCGGTTCCGATTTTTTTTTGTTCGGTTCTGGTTTTTTTGTCCACCCCAGTAAGAAGTCAAAAAATTTGATTAATATATTTGAATATAAATAAATGTTATATCATATCTATGTAAATGTATTATATTGAAAATGAAAATTTTGGATTAATATATTTTAAAATAAATAAATATTTGCTATATAAATTTGTTAAGTTAGAAATGAAAAAATTGAATTAATATATTTTGAAAATAAATAAATATAATAATTGAAATTTTACTTCATAATATGTCAATAAATGAGTAAACTCTTCAATATCCATGTTACAAAAATAATTAATTACTTTCTATCAACTTTTTAACCACACATATTTTCTCTCTCCAATTTTCAGCCACTACTTTTTACCTCAAAATCATAAATAAATAAGTTTATAAACCAAACATTATTATCAAACGGAGACTTAATCATTTCATCATTTTGACAAAAATTGGCATGTTTAAAAAAAAGAAAAAATATTAATTAATATATTGAATTTCAAATAAAATATATGTAAGTAATACATTAAAATATATGTAAGGAGCACATTAAAAATTATAGTTTAAAAATTATATATTCCGTATATCGCACGGGTAGATAACTAGTTATATC
Source organism: Ligustrum vulgare (assembly GCA_963555705.1). Taxonomy (NCBI): domain Eukaryota; kingdom Viridiplantae; phylum Streptophyta; class Magnoliopsida; order Lamiales; family Oleaceae; genus Ligustrum; species Ligustrum vulgare. The sequence continues at coordinate 67,188,769 of OY743171.1, read as the reverse complement.
ATCACTTATAATAATCTACCAAATACCAAATTGACTAAGATCGATCTTGAGTGTAATTTTTGCATGACATGTCAACTTACCGCTAATATTTTAAAAATTATTATAATTCTTATTTTACAATTTTTATTTTTATGTGTACGCAATAATGACATACTAAAAGATATGTACGAGAGAATCCATATCTCAACAATCTTATATTTTCAACGAAAATGTTCTTAAACTTTTAAAATTGGAATCGCCAATCCAAAATCTTAAAATTTTATCGCATGTCATCCCTTTTACATATTCTATTTCACGTTAGCATGAAAATTTTCTCATGAGATACAAATCTAACTTTTCGACGGGTAAAATTGACAAAAAAACTATGCTTTTAACCCAATTTTTTTTTTTTTTTTTATAAAAAATCACTATTTTATTTGTATGTTTAGTTGAATAATCAAAGTTTAATATTTTTAAATTTTTTTTAACAAAATTTCTGAACATAATATGAACCTTTATTATTGCTCTCTTTCTCAACTGTGGATAGCGCATTTGATAAATTTCTTTAAGTAAAATCACAAAAATTGATGAAATATATGATTAAAATTAAAATTAGATGAAAAAATGTGAATCCCAATTAAATGAGTAAGTTATTATAATTCAAATTTCAAAACGTGATTGTTTGATTGCGTGAAATATGGAAAACATCCTATCTTGACTTCTGTTTTTAGAGAAACTATTTTTATTGGATTTAATTAAAAATTCATTTTCCACATTTATCACACTTTCAAATAACAATTTCAGTTAAAATCAAACATATCCAAATTTCTTGAATTTATTTTTCATGAAAAATAAGCTCTTAATAATTCAATTCCCTATAACTTTTACTTTATTTCCACTCAAGTTTCATGACCCTAAGACTTACCTGTTTCTGTTTGACATCACTTCAGTAAAACCAAATACTGTTTCTAAAATTAAAAAATTACTTTTAAAAATATTTAAATAAATTTTAAAATTACTTTGTTTCACCTAAAAATAAAATAACTGTTAACCTCTTCTACTGAAAGCAAAAATAACCAATTACAATGACATGTTCCTAGGTGAATCAGATATTGCAAACAATGGAAGGCACCAAAACAAACACACATCTCATTTCAACCAGGAGATCATACTTTTCAAGTTCTACGCCTGACAGAGATAGTAAAATTTTCCAAGGTAAACATTATTCATTGCCAAACTTTTTCCGCTGTGTCATTTCAGATCATAATGCAATGATCATGACACATCGCATCGACTCCTTTTCGTGCTTTTTATCATAATGTGTTGCTTCGTGGTCCGCCAAATATTGGTCTCATGTAGGCATCATCGAATCTTCTCCAGAAGGAATGTATAGTGTATACGGGTCTTTCCATTAGCATAGACAAACTATCTGTTACTCGATGAAGATTAGTTTCTGCAGATTCTTGAAAGGAAAGCAGAGGAAGCTTCATATTCTCCTTCGAGATACTTGGTTCCCTCTCTATGTTACTAGTTTCGCTATGAGGAAGCAGATAATTTACTAGCGGTTTGGTTAAAAAGCCAAAGACCTGCATTACAAGATACTTCTCAGATGAAATGATCAATTTGAAGTAACGTTGAGAAGGATTAGACAATACTGAACAATATTAAATGCAATAGAAGTTAAATATTGTCTATTATACTGTTCTAATATAGTAATATTGTAGAGTAAGATCAAGTTGTACTTACTATAGTACTAAAGAGCACAATGATAATTGTTGTAGTGACCATTGTAGCATCTACTTGGTCGGGTGACACACCATAATGTGTGAACTGCGTCCACAAATGACAATAAGTAGGAAAAACGTTGCTTGTTACCTTCAGTATCCAAGAAGATTTTTGACTTTTGAGAAATATTTAAGTACCTGTTTAAATGCCAATGCAATGGAGACAGCTCCTCTCATTAACCCAGCCCACCAAATTATTATCTGGTTGGATCTCAGAGCAAATGAGTACAAATTTAGTTTCAATATTTATTGAAACTTGCTTCCCCCCAAAAAGATTAGGAAATGCACTATTAATCCTCTTGTGGGTTGGAGATCCAACCATATATATGTTCAGCCGCAAAATCCACTTTTAACGCCCATAATGGGAGTTAACCACAAGGAGATTTAGTAGTTCACTTTTTAATGAAAAGGGATAAAGTGACTCGTCCAGAAAATCATAATCAACAAATGTAACTTAAATGGAACTATATTTACGTATTCAATATTACCAACCTGGTGCTTGAACGTTATTGATGACGACCTTGTTGCAGTTGGGCTCATGCAGTTGGATAAAACAGAGAGAGGAAAAACAAAAGCAGCACGTCCAAGCATTACCAATAGCAACACACTGCCATAAACTCCAATGGAGTTCCCAAAACTGAAAACAAGATTAAGCGGAGAGAAAGCTAAATCAGATAGGGTCGTCCAGTATATTAAATGTAAACTGCTGTAAAAGGATACAGCTGATGTGCCCATCTGGCTACTCGTCTGCCTAGTGAGTAATGAACCACAAATCTGTTCAGTTTTGGCTTAGAATGAGTATTAGAATTCAGAAATTAGGTTCCATACTAATTTGATTGAAAAAACTATTCATGAAGTACAAGTATTGCCAGCAGCCCACATATTTCCTTATTTGACCATTATAACCAACAAGGTAATTTACTTTTTATAGAGTTCAGATATAAGCTAATTTTTCGTGTATCCATATAATAAAAAAATGAACCAAAGAGACAAATGGTTCCAGATCAAGAGAAACAGAAGGACTGACATACATTCTGAGCTTAAGTTTCAATGACTTAATCTTTTGGATAATAAATGAGATACATGTATGATGTAGAAGACCATTCGCAATTGAAAGGACTTCGTGATCTCCCCATCACCCAAAATTAGAAAAGCTCCTGGATAAACATTGATAATTCTCCACGTTTTGGAGGATTAAATCATCTCAATTACATTGGATATAACAGGCAGCAAAGGCCAGACAGAGGAACATGAAATCATTAACTGGATGGTTCTTTGATGAAGGTAATCATGGTTCTTGGCAAGCTATATGCCAGTTTGGTGGAAAGCCACAGTTGAGATGCAATTCCAAGGTGAGTAGTTGAACACTTTCCAGAAAGGTATAGAATTTGATAAAGATGAAGCCCAGTTGGTCATACACCATATGTACACAAACAAGGATATAAAATATTAAAATGGTTATCAACATTGACATGACGATTGATAAGAATTTTTTATATAAATATTATTGTTTTGGTGACTCCAGAGATTAGGTCTATTCATCATAATACAAAGGTTCAGGAGATACATTTATGAGAAGGCAAAATACTAAGCACCAGTTGTCCACCAAATGAATGTCTCATTGAATTTATTCTGTATTTAAGTTAGTTTTGCACATGTATATTGCATTTTAGAGGAACCCCTGAGCATCCCAACGTGATTTGAGATGCATCAGAGTAACCATAAAACATATGGTACACTGCTTGGTTTCAAAATATTTTCATTTAATAGCTGCATGCTCGATAGAGTAACAGACCAGCAGTGAGCTAGATGCTAAGCATCAGCAACAGTGTAAACTTGAATATTTTGTTTGAATAGATATATTGAATGTCCTTTTTACAATTTATTCATAAAGTAAAACAACATAAACAAGATTTGTCCTTTGAAGGACATTTGTTACCTCAATTTGCTCATTTTCCACTTCTCAATGTCCAGAGCATCCATTCCCACATATAAAAATATAAAAGTTTCTGCAATGAAGGACATCGTAGAGAAAACATGCCTGCAAATTTTAAATTGGAAAGGAGTTCATCATATCAACGAATGACAAATATTTTAAATCTTCTACTTTTTCACTTGCTTGTATAGTTTTCGAAATTAGTAGTATGATTTAGTTATGCAATTACTGATGAACAAGGACACAGAATAATGAGAGTTAGATACATTTCAAACCAAGATCGAACTGGAAAAACTATACGTGCCTGGTTGTGATTCTTGAACTCTCAGTTACATTATGCCAAGCATAATGCGACATAAAAATCCCAGAAAAGAAGACTGTTAAAATTCCACTGAGGTCGAACAGCTGCAAAAACCAATTTTCAATCATCACATATCTCCATGTTAGACAATACGTGCAAAACTAAGAAGGTTGAGCAAACATAAGCCAAGGAACCTTTTCTAAGAATAGTGTGTTTTCAGGAAAGCTTACACGATATTGCTTAAAAATGATGAAAAAACAGCCAACATTTTGAACAGCAGCAAATTTCAGAATCACCAACATAAATTATGTCAAATCAAAAGATCTGCAGAATCTAGAGACAATTTACAGACAATACTGGCTATGTCTTAATTGTCAAATTACAGTCATTTGTAACTCTATGAAAGACATGTTCAGTACGATGTTCTCAATGAACTCTATGAAAGACATGTTCAGTACGATGTTCTCAATGATGGGAAAAACAAAAAAGATAACTTGAATCTGATACTGGAGTAACAATCCATGTAAGCAATGACTGGCGAAGAATAGATGCTTCACTCATGCATTAGACTCCAAAATTGCTTCACAAATTATAGATTAATTTTAAGCGTTCCATTTGAATCAACCATTCGTTTTACCTGTGACACAAGCTATATAGCGTTTTACCTGTGATACAATCTATATAGTGCAAAAAGTATTCAGACATATTGACAGGAATATATATTAACCTATATAAACTCGATTTTGTAACATTGTTCTTTACCTCAGCCAACATGTAGGAAAGATATGCCATTAAAACCATAAGAGCAATTTCACGAACAGTTGAATGTCTGTCAACACAGAGAAACATTTGAGTCCAAAGGAGTTCCATAAACAATAGCATGTGCTCAACCCCTAGATTCATAATCACTCTTTTACCCTCTGATTTAGAAACTCCAACAATAACGGTTACCTGCCAAAGTACAAGCCCTTAAGAATATATGCCACCAAAAGTCCAGCCTGCAAGCAGAAAGAATACCACTAAGCTGATATTTCGCTGTATAAATTAAAATGTCAGGCAATAACTAGTTTCAAATATGCATAACACAGAGCATGAGATATTTCTCGTAATTCTTGGAGAAAATTGCACCATAATATATTTACTACATGAGGAATTCAATTGCTGGATAAAGAGATAAGGAAAAGAGGCTAGTGTTGTAAATCTGTCCAGATTAATCAATCAGTTACTAATAAATATAATTCTCTAATCCAATCAAGTCATTTCCATGTATCAGTGAAGAGTGATATATATAGAAGACATACAAACACAAGCGTTGACAGCTACTTTTAAAAACAATATTATCAAGGACAACACCTTATGGGGTACTCTTTAAGATAAAATTAAATTTGAGATACACTTCAAGGACAACACAATCCAGGGAAGAAACACGGAGCATTAGGAAACTCTATCATATCACGCTAGTGCATTTGCAGAAAAACACAATTAAAAAACTAGGAACTTGAGAATGAGCTAATAAAAAAGTTAATTTCATCAATTCATTCCTTCTGAACCAATAAGTTTGTAAAAAGTTCCTCCAATCTAATATCATTTACATGTACTAAGTGCAATGAAATAATTTCCAAGACATACAAACACAAGAATTAATATATTGCAATCTTTTTAAGAAATTTCCAAGTATCTATTTTACGAGTCCTCTTAAACTTAAAAATTAAGCTTGAGATATGCTTCAAGGGAGAAAAAAAAAAGATAGACATTAAGGTTCAGAATTAAATCGAGTGGATGCCCTGCCCATAGCTGACTATGCGATTGTGTGTGCATTGTTACGAAGTTTGCATAGTCCTAGAGGATCTAAACTCACAGCAACTCCAAGAGCAGTGCTTGTGGAGAATAGATACAGGAAATCTACAAAGGTATGAATTGCCGTCCAACCATCAATTCTACTGACATCAATCTCTTGAACTGCATTGAATAGAACAACTGATGTGGCATCATTTACTACACCTTCCCCGAAAACTAGGCTGTACAGCAAAGGAGTTTCCTCTTGATGCAGAACCTACACAGAATTAGTAGACCTCATAACTAGACAACAACTGAGCTGCTTGCTTATTCAAACAAACAAAGAATGCGAGTACTATTTCTCACCCACCTGCAGTGTGCATACAGTATCTGTAGATGAAAAAATTGTTCCAATACCTTATATAAAGAAATACTATGTTAGATTGAATATACACGGGCTAAGTAAATATTGACACGAAAAAATTATCATAAGATGATGTAGTTTAGAATTCAGGATCAAACCAAGATAATCACGAGCAGTCAAACCAGTGAAACCGAACTTGGGAAACAGGAACCAGCTGCCTATATCAACAACATTCCAAAAATTATAAAAATTAACATAAGAACAAATTATACTATAGAATTTTATTTCTATGTGATCAGGACGATGTGAGAAAATTGGTAGGCATGACAAATTACCAGCTGTAATAATGGATGAGGATATAAAAACTCCAACAACTCCGAACAGCATAATAGTGAAGAAGTTATGGAAGAATTGTTTCTTCTTGACCTGGAAACTGGTGAAGACATGCTAGTGATATCATATACGCTGCCTTTAAGATACAATGAAACAAGCTTAAGATACCATTACTCAAATAAAAAATTTCTCACCCTGCGTTGAATATTATTGGTGGAAGGAGATAGATGAAGAAAAATTCTTCGTCAAATCTCAATATGTGAGAACTTTTCCACTTGCTTATGAGCAAAATTATTGTCCCTGTTAGACATCCCTAGTTTTGTCCAGCCAAAAAAATAAAAAATAAATAAATAAATAAATAAAAATTATTAGAAGTTATGATATTAATTTTATTTTTATGTAAATAAAGTATATAGGACTGGAGGTGGCAATCTCTAACAAGGAAGAAGAGAAAACATGGTATCCAATGATAAATACAAGAAATGCATTGAACTCTCTCCATAGCAGTATACTGACTATTTCATCTCATTTGTGTTTTATGTAAACATCTAGCTTATCTCTTGAAGCACGTGATATACTATGAATATTGTACTTTATATACACTAATTATTCACACTACCTATACTGGCTCTACAAGTAGACGAAACCATAGAACCACTGGAAATCATCTCTTCAGATGAGCGAAAATTATGCCACTAAGATGCCTTTAGATCATTTTTGAGTTTCATTGGCTGCAAGTGAATTAGTAGGATAACTAAAGGTGAAAAATCGAATCCTTGGGTTATCAAAGTTGCACGTTTTATACTTTTACTACCTTGTAATAAATCTGGCAGGAAAGAAAGAACGCTAAAATGGCAAGGTGGTGATTATTGTCATTAAGATCAAAGCCTCTTCTGGGAAAAAAATAAGAAAATTTGAGAGCCAAGTAAACAATGGGGGTTAAATCACAAAAAGCAGGGATAGTAACTCAGATTCTTCGTCAACCATGGTGGGGTGGGTGCAATTCTGTTTCATCACTAACAAAATCCAGCTTCTGGATGGGGGCTTTAAATTATGTGAAAACTCAACACAATCATCAGGGCTCAAAAAAGGCATAACCTGATAAAAGTAATCTAAAAGTGCAGGCCACCAATTAAATTAATTTTTCTTTCAGGCCACCAATTAAATTAATTTTCTTCCTTCATATAAAGCCAAATTATAATATCATATCATGCAACGACCTTCTCAGTTCTCACAATACCATGTAAGTGTGGCAACAACTTCTTACATTATAATATTATTATGCATGTATGTATCATCAAATCTATGAAACTTGTACTCAGGTTCTGTCCGTTAAAGTTTTCATCAATGTATCAGAAACGGTGTAAGTTCATAGAAGTCGACGTACGATTATAAGAGCGGTGATGGATTCGTTAACCCATCGACTTTCTCCGAGCAAATGCCCAATCACTAAACAAAGGCACAGAACCGCCACAAAAATAGTTATCGGGACGACTTGCTTGTGGCTTTCCGCAACGTTTATTGCAAAATCCGAAAACTGCATTCTGCTTGATTTCACGATGTCAATCAGTGTACGGTATATTCAGTAGCAAACATAGAGAATTAATGAATCAAATACTCGGTAGCACTGTGAGAGAGAAGGGACAGAGAGAGCTTCCACCTGTCGCGAAATCCCCGTCTTGAAGATACGTGTCGAATGGAGCTCCACCGTAGGACACTCTTAACTCACGTTTTACTTTTATTTTTCTATTCTTTGCAGGTAAATCCTCCATATCATATCAGTGATCGGTAACTTTAAAAGATTCGGCCCAGACGTTGATCCAAAGAGAGAGAGAGAGATATTTGCTGGTGAAACGGTCTAATTAGAATTGAATAGAGTCGATTCCTCAATTCCAAAAAAAAAAAAAAAAAAAAAGGAATTGAATAGAGTTGAGAGAAACGTAAAGCTCATGTTTAGCCTATTTGGTTGTGATTAAACTCATTTTAGTATAGTGAGTTGTACGTGGCTTTGTAATAATAATAATGATATTATAAAATATATTTGAATGTCTTAAATTGAATATCTTCTTAATATACATTAATTATTTTTAATATATTTTTTCTAAAAACGGTATAAATTAAAAACACGTATTTACATGGTGCTTATCTATTAGATTAATATCGAGTCAGTATTTTCGTTAAGACAACAACTGAAAATGAGACCAAACTTGCTAATAAATTGAAGCTGATTGACTTAATTTCATTAAAGTTGAAGATGATTTTATTTAAAACTCAAGCTTTCGTTTAAGGTGAAACAGGATATATGTCAAGTACATAGCTTTAAGATATTTATTTTTTCAAAATTATTTTTAACTAAACGATGCTTTTAATGTATTTCTTCTTCAAATACTTGTTGCATGCAATTTTTATAAATAATTGAAGTCAAACTCAAGACTTGAACTCAAAAAATAATAGCTCTGAAAAAGTATTACACCACTTAAAAACATGCATGTTAACTCTCTTAGTTGCTAAAACAATATGTTATATATACTAATAAAAAAATATCATGAGTTCCAATGTTTCTTAAAAATCACTAAACATTAATATGTAAATTGTAACATTTTACCTTAAAATATATACACATTTGAAATAAATTAATAATAAATAACAAAAATGATATCACATTTATATGACATCTTAGTAAAATATTTGGTAGTCAATATTTGTTAGTAATGTCATTTTCTTTATAAAACAGGACAATTACACGCGTAAATAAATGTAAAATTTATTTTTAATTATAAAATGCTATAATTAAACGAAAATTAATGGGATGAATAAGAAATTATAAATTATTTTCGAGAGTATTATGATCCAAAATATTTCTACATTCAAGTTATTTTAAAAGTAGTATAGATATAAATATAGATCAATGAAATTTGAAAAGACAACGACCATCATTAAATTAGAAAATTTATTTTTAATTATAAAATGCTATAATTAAAATTAAATTAATTGAAGGGTAAATAAAAAATTATAAATTATTTTCGAGAGTATTATAATCCAAAATATTTCCCCATTCAAATTATTTTAAAGTTAGTATAGATATAAATATAGATCAATGAAATTTGAAGAGACAACGACCATCATTAAATTAGAAAATATTACATTAATGATAATATATAATAATTAAAATAAAATTTATTGAAATGATAAATAAAAAATTGTAAATTATTGTTGAAGGTATTATCGTCCAGAAAAGTTTCTCCATTTAATGGACTTTTAGAAGTAGTATATAATTAAAATTAAAATAAAATTAATTGAAGGGTAAATAAAAAGAAATTATAAATTATTTTCGAGAGTATCATAATCCAAAATATTTCTCCATTCAAATTATTTTAAAGGTAGTATAGATATAAATATAAATCAATGAAATTTGAAGAGACAACGACCATCATTAAATTAGAAAATATTACATTAATTATAATATATAATAATTAAAATAAAATTAATTGAAATGATAAATAAGAAATTGAAAATTATTGTTGAAGGTATTATCGTCCAGAAAAATTTCTCCATTTAAGGGACTTTTAGAAGTAATATATATATATATAGATAGATTAAGGGTGGTGTTCCCAACATGGAATTTAATGAAATTTTTTAAATTGATGGATTCTCATGGAATTTATGGATTTTAATAGAAATCTATAAAATCTCCCAGATTCTAATGGAATTCTATTCCGTGAATTTTAGTAGACTTTATCAGATTTTGGTGAAATTTGTTGAATGTCTCCTCAATATGGAATTTTTTTTTTGATTTTTTGCATCTACTTTTATCCCTTATCGGGTAATTTATTTATTATTATTTTTTGCAAGTTGAACGTAAACTTGAAACAAAGTAAAAATAAATTAGCATAATTTCTTTAAGTAAACATAAAAAAAATAAAAATAAAAAGAAGCAAAAATATTCGAACTATGTCATTAATTAAAAAATAAAATGATATACTATCCGATCCAATCCTACCTACCACAATTGAAATAAAGAGGTAATTTGCATAAGAAACATTAGAGAAGACTTGTGCTTCTCCTGCTTCCCTTTCAGATCCTGCAGAACATAAATAATAAAGGTCTTTCCTATTTCACTACCCAATTTATCATAAACAATTTCATGCAAAAAGCTAGATATATGTTCTTAAAATGGACATTAGCTTTAATACTTTATAACATTCATTAGTTTAGTATAAGCCCCAGTTTGGTCTTGCTAAAAATAGTTTTTTTGCTAAAAATTGATGAAATGTGTGAATGAGAAGTTGATAAAAATTGTGGGTCACATAAATGAGTTTTCAAACATTGGTGCCAAACTAAGGCTAATCTTCTACTATTAAACAATTCCGAAAATCTTCTTCATCTTGGTACGACACCAAATATCATGCTGTAGATTCAAAAGTATAAACCAGAAAACATTTGATAACACACAAAATTTTGGCGTGGAGAGGTGGTGACCTACAGATCTATCTAGAGCTTGGTTTGGGAGGAACTATACATAAAGAATAATAAATGGATGAATGTAGGGTAATACCGTATTGAATGGAAGGTGTGAAATTCAAATTCCGAGGGGCAATTGTCGGATTTGTTGAATAATTTTATCTTCATATTTTTTGTTTAAAATCCATCACAATCCATTTAATTCATTAAAAATAGAAATCCATCGAAATGCATAGAATTTTGAGGACGCCGGAATTTTATGGAATTAATTGAAATACATGTTGATGACCTTGGATTTTGATGAATTCTACAAAATTCCAAATTGAGGATACGTGGAATTTTATGAAATTCTAAAATTCATTAAATTCAATGCTGGGGACACTCCCTAAAGTTAACAATTAATTTTAATCACATTGACTCACAACTTTACCATATTCATTAACACTGTTTGATTTCTAAACTAATTTATTTATGATTTTGAGGTAAAAAGCTGTGATTGAAAATTGGAGAGAAAAAATGTGAGTGGGTAAAAAGTTATTTGAAAAATTGTGTGTTTAGAGTATCTCCAATGCATTACATGAATTGAAGTTGATGTGACAATGTAATAGATGGACTTATAGAGAACGTGAATAAATATATTAAGTTTAAAATTTACTCTCAAATGGTTCCTTCTACATTTAAATAATATTGATTATGTGACTTTTTTTTTAAAATTTAAAATTAATTGCTATGCATAAATTGGGTCTTATCCGCAAGATTAGAGGTGGACATGAGTTCGGTTGGGTCTATTTTTTGCCCAACCCGAACCCAACCCACTATGGTCGAGTTAATAAAAAATCAACCCAACACAACTATGAGTTTAAACCCAACTCAACCAAATTTCAGCCGGGTTGGACAGTTTGGGCTTTGGCCCAATTGGTAAAAAACCTTGAAAAAAAAGCCCATGAATCGATCATTAATTCAAATCAATTATGTACAGTACAATAACTTCAAATACAATAAATTGAACACTTGCTAATAAAATTAAATTATGTTCAATCAATATTTAAATAAGTTAAGTTTCATAAAAAAAAAAACATAAAAAAAAAAATAATTTTTTTTTTATTATTCGGATTGGGTCGGGTTTTTCATCCAACCCGCAACCCGGCCTAACTCGACTAAAAAATTTTAAACAGAACCCAAACTCAACCCGATTTTCATGAAAAATCGACACAAATCGATCGGGTCGGGTCGATTTCGGCGTGTTCAGTCGGTTAATGCTGACCTCTGCGCAGGATTTCTCAATGTATAAAGAATTTAAATTTGTATTGAAATAACTTGTATCATACAACTTGATTGATCAATGCCCTTATTTATAATAATTAAATAATTATAAAATAAAAAATTATGTTCACTCATCATGTCTCACGGAGTGTTTAGTTATCGACGGACCACCTCACAATGTCTATTTTTTTAAGCCACATCGGCTTTATATTGTAATCCACGTTGTGCATTGGAGATATATTTTTAACACATTTTGTCTATTTGCTGACGTATCAAGTCTTTTTTTCCAATTCATAGAGTGCATTGAAAATGTTCTTATAAACTGTTTTATAAACCAAATTTCTTGTTTAACAAACATATGCATAATCTTGTCCATCTTAATGGAAAAACTTTTGAAAAGTTCAACGATTAATGATTTTTTTTTTTTTTTTGAAATTCAGTGATTAATCGAGAAACTTTCAAAATTCAATTATTAATGGGAAAAATTTTGAAATTCAGTGACCCTTGAAAATTTCACGCAAATTTTATTGACCAATTAGATAATTAACTCTCATTTTTATCCGTCTCCATTTATTAGTTTTTTTTTTTCTTTTTCTGTACTCCTACCCACATTTTATTTTTTCTAACATCGCTAAACGTAGAAAAATTAATAATCTTTTATATTCGAGATAACTAACAATCTGTTGACCTCTCTAGATCAAGGAGGTAAACATATCATGAAGGATGTGAAACCAATACAAACAACAGTTCTTCAATCTTTTCTTGAATTCGGGAGGTTAACACATAGGCATTTGCATTTGCATTTGGTTTTGAGTCTAATAATTTGTTACATCTATTTTGGTTAACTCTGGGCGTGCGATAGTTCCATGAACTGCTTCAATTTCAATCATCTTTGATGTCAATGAGGTCAACAAACAACCTTGTCAATTACCCGAGATAAGAAGTTATTTTATTTTCTAAGTTTGATGATACTAGAGATAATAAAATTATGTAGTAAGAGTAAAGCCTAAAAAATAATAAGAAAATACATAAAGATTGATACAACTGTGAGTAGTTACCTGATTGGTCATTCTACTTTGCGTAAAGTTTCTGGGGGTCACTAAATTTTGCGTAAGATTTTCAGGTGGTCACTAAACTTCAAAAGTTTTCAGTTAGTCATTAAGCTTTACTTACCTAAATGATCATTGAATTTTGTGAAAGATTTTCAAGTGGTTGCTGAACTTCAAAAGTTTTCACGTTAGTCACTGAACTTTAAAAATGTAATATCATTTATCTCGCAGTAACCAACGAGATTAAATTTTGTAAAATTCAATGACTAATGAGATTAAATTTTTTAAGTTCGGTGACCACGTGAAAACTTTTACAAATTTTAGTGACTAATCATGTAATTTACCGCAATTTTAACTAACTTTCTAATTATACATTTCATCAAAATTTACGAAAAATCTTACTTTTAACTACATCAGTCCCTCAATAAAGTTTCGCTCGTCACTTGAATTATATTATACTCTAACTAATTAAAACCATCTACTCCATTTTGCCAACGTGAAATACTTGTAAAAAGCAGTTAACCAACTTTGGAAAAATAAAATGTTAGGTGAATTGATTGTTATACTCTCTAGCTTTGAGTCACAAAAAAAAATTGTGTGATCCAAATTCACATATTTAAATAGACTGAGAACTTAAAACCTCACATTGAAATCTAATTATCAATAACCATATTACGTGAAAGATTAGAGGTCTTATAAAATCATTAATAAATAAGTCATATTTGTAATATTGAGTTCATGAATCATGACAACTAATTGGGTAGTGTCATGATATATAGTTGACAAAAAAAAGTCACAAAAGTACGCTGATAAATAATCTTAGACATTGGTCGATTTTAAGTATTTTGGGTCCAATAATATTAATTTGAATATTAATAGTAGACAAATAAGTTATAAAGTACGAATATAAATATCCCCGACCATTGGCCAGATCAGTATTTTGGGTCCAACAGTACTAATTTTGGATATAAATTCTATGGATAAAATGTTTTACACATTTATCAAAGCTTTTTCGCTTGCATAATATTGATTATCTAAGTGTATTTTTACTTTTCTCAAGGTTGAGATGTTGTTGGCACTCTTCCATTGAAAATTGAAGATGTGGCTTGTGCATTAGCACATCTCCATTCTCCAATGAATGAGTGCCAATTGAGTTGTGATTAATCTCAATCTTGAGATAAATAACATTACTCGAGTTTAAAAGATGAGAGGTCAATTTGGACATTGTCAAAACTCAAAGGACTGGAATTGAAAAAAATCAAAAGTTGAGTAACTCACTTGAATGAGATAAAATGGTCAAGTTCAATGTATTTGAAAAAGATCCAACGGCGCTCATCTATAGAAATTTCTCCTTATTTGTTCCGCATCTCGCGTGAGGTAGTGATTAATATGGGTGAGACCTCGTAAGTTGACGTTTCTTGTCAAACTTCTTCTTCTTTCTTTCTTTTTTTTTTTTTTTTTCCCCGGAACCTTTAAAGATGTTTTAGGCCATTATTGGGGCACGAGTTTCAAGGGATTTAGGACATATTGAAGATTAAAAATAGGTTTGTTAATTCATTGTTTCTAGGTATTTATAAACTAGGATTGGGGGAAAAAATGGGTAGCTTAATTTGGCTTGACTAATTTGATCCAAAGTTTATGAAGGATCAATCTTGAAAATTGTTCAAAACATGGCTAATTTGCTTCTTATTGAAATTGAATGACTGTGCGATGTTGATCGGGATTAAACAAGTGGATTTGAGATTGAAAATTTCAAATTTAGACTCTATTTTCTTTGTTTAAACCCTTGCAATTAAATATTCAAGATTTTTAACGAATCATGATTTGATTGAGGCAATTTAGGTTAAATAGATCGACAATTTTTATTTTATTTATTTTCGATTACAAACCTATTTAACACCAATATTGGATAGCAATGATCAATTTTCATGACTAAAAAATATCAAAACTATTCAAATTAAATGAAAATCGTTAATAACAAGAAATTATTGATATTATTAACTAGTAATACTCGACGATATAATTTTATCACTTTAACTTAACATGGTTATGACTCTCAATTAAAATAAAAATGCCCAAACGTGTTGACATTATTTGTTTTCCACCTACGCAATGTTGCGTCATGTTTCGTAATTCCTAAATCATATTTTACATCTCCTTAATGAAACATTGATTCCATTTGTAATAGAAAAGTCAAAGTCCAACACGTTTATTAGAAATTAACAGCAATTTTCAAGTTTAATATAGTCGTCCTTTGAATAATTAAAGTTATTAATTATATTATTATCCAACCGCTGTCATTTTGTCATGCGTTTGTTTGAATGACGTCATTCAGATATATGGACCTCAAGATTACACCATTGTAACCTGGTTGTCTTAAAAAATTAAGTATAATTAAGATTAAAACGCTTTTATGAGAGAGCATATAATTAATTATTAAATTAGGTATTTATTACTATTCTTAATTGTAGGGATGTAGTTCCAATAAATAAAATACTATACAATTAAATATGAAAGTTATAAATTAGCAAATTAATTATGCTAAAAAATTCTGAAATTATGAGATCATGAGAAAGATGGTAACTAGTTATTAATTTAGGTGGCTATCACCATTCTTAATTGTAGAACATTGTCACCATAAAATATAAAATTATTTAGAGAAGTTGTAAATTAGCAAAATGATGCTAATAATTTTAAAAAAAATAAATAAAAAATGATGCATGATCAAATATCAAGATGGAATGTTGTAATATGTTCACTTTTAATATAATTACAATTTACATATATTACATGTGATGTAATGAATCTGTTACTCAATGAGTAAAGATATTTTTCATTATGCATATTGTAAGAGATTATTATGTAATTCTATTTACACTCTCATCATTTTATTAGGATTATATTATATGTGTTGTAGTTCTCATAATGTAATATACGTACATATGTAGTTAGTTTGTGAGTTGTATTTCATTCATTAAAAGATATAATAATGAATAAAATGATTAGCAATACAACTCTTAGGAAGTTTTAAGTTTAAACAAAAGCTATGTAATTAACCCGCTTTCCATACGACACAAGGTTAAATTACAATATATATCTGTATCAACACAAATTATGTAATGCAAAAAAATTAAAATAAAATTCCTGTAATGAATCATAAATGTAATACAGCTCTCACATGTCTTAACATTACAACAAAAATTAGAGATCACGTAATGTAAAAAAAAAAAAAAATTAGATATTTTCCATCTACTAAAACTGGTCTCGGCCCTTCATACGCCTGCACTTGCACACAATACCCTCGTCTAATTGCATTGACACAACGAACTTGAACAGTTGCATGTCCAAACTGGGTGCGTGTCTTGAACATCGAGAATTTCATCGTCAGCCCACTTAACTTTTCATTGATAAGAAACACGACATATTTGATCACAAATATCTCACAATCAAATATGTAATGTTACAAACAATGTTACAAACTATTAGACATATTTAATCACAATTGACACAATCGGTATGAATAAAAAAAGCTCGTTAAATACGTATATAAAAAATGGCTGTAACAAAAATAGACAGTTAAAAGAAAATGACTGCATCAAAAAATAATAATAAAAAAAAACTTACCTTACAAAATCACAACATATTATTTTCTATGAATATAAAAACAATCTAAAATATCAATATTATGAGACCTTGTACGGAGATAATAATGAAAATAAAATTTCGTGAATAAATTTGTGTCATCTTGAGTACCAAATCATTTTATAATTCCATAAGAAGCTTACATTTCAACGGCGACAAACGAGTAAACACCATTATAGGAAGAAGAATGTTGAATCAGACCTTTAACAGATGAAATGATGATTATGATTTAGGATTGCAGTGCAAATGAAACAAAAATGAATCAGGGAAGAAGATTCAAAATTGAAAATGAGATTACTAGTTTTCTAAAAAGCGTAAAACGTGACGAAACTGCGATGTCGAGCATCAAGCTTAAGAGCATCTAGGTACGAAAAAGTGTTGCAATGCTCGGGCGAAGCGTGGGTAAAGCGCGAAGTGTGACGAAGCGGCGAGGCCAAGCTTCAAGCCTAAGCGTGTCTAAGTATAAGTGTAAACGAGTTTTTTAGAATACTGGTAGAGATTTCTGCGAGAATTTCATGCTTATTTTTAGGATTTTTGGATAGATTTCAATTTCGGATGATATATTGGAAGATAGATGGTTGATGAGAGATAAATTGTAATGACTAATTTTATAAAATCTTTATAATAAACGTATTTTAGAGTATTGTATGGCCTAATTAAAACCAACCTACATTATTTATAATATATATGATCGAACATATTTTTTTTTTTTTTATCTATTCTATTTTTTTATGAGGATTAAGATACTGTTTTTAGCAGATTGTAATAAAGTTATGAATCCCATAATTTAGGATCCATATTTGTAATCACTAATCAAACATACACTTTGATCGACTTATCATGTATACCATTACTTGAACCTCAAAAGTTTCTTATAGTGAAGTAGTTGATTGAATGAGTTTTTTTGTCTCGAAAACTACTATTTTAATATCTTTTCAACACACTTTTGATGTCTCGATATGTTATTTTTCTTATCAAATAAAAAAAAATAAAAATGCTACGTTATAAATTATAGAGATGAAAATATAATGTCTCTCTATCTGGTAAAGAAGAAATAATAAAACGAGATTTTATTTTTAAAATAATAGAGTTGTTCTAATGCTAACAAGGAGGATATGGTGTCCATAGTGGCCAGTGGGTATCATAATCCTTACTCACTCTACATGTGGAATTGACTTGTGGCAGAAAAAAATTATTTCTGTCACATGGCAGACCCACAGACAAAGTGGGTAAAAATTATTAGAGTGGGTAAGGATTATGATACCCACTATGGACACAATATCCTTGCTTCTAATGTTAATCATAGACAAGAGTTATGTTGTTCATCTACTGATGTGGGAGGTGAATATTAATTAAACACATTTCTTCACAAGAAATGTGAAATATAATGAATCAATATCCACTTATCATATCGACAGCAGGCAAGTATAATGGTCCTGCCTACCAATGATGAGCACAAAAAACATCTATCTTCTATATATAAAAACAAAGTAACCGTCACAAAAAATACACACACACTTTCCCGCCTAAAATTACTTGTTAAATTTGGAAAGTTCTTGCAAAAAAAAAAACTCATTAAAGTGCAATGAGAATTAGAAACCATTTCAAAATGTAATGATTGAACAATCCATATTCCAAAGTTTAATAATTGCAAATTTGAATTACACCTTTGTAGTAGTTAATTTTTAATTTTTTTTAGAAAGAACAAAGAATATGATGTTTTCGAAGTAAAAATTAGTGGTTGAAAAATTGAGAAAAAGTACGTGTGATTAAAAAGTAGTTTAAAAAAGTGTTGTTTAAAAATATTTTGTCAAACAGAAATGTTTCGTTCCAATTCAAAAAAACAAATGTGTTTTTAATTGTTAAACTGATATGCTTGAAAAAAGTTGGAAAATTTACATAAAAAGCATTATGAATCTAATTTAAAAAATAAATAGATAATTTTCCATTGTTATAAAAAAAATATTCAAAATCCGTAATTTAGATTTTTTTTTAAATTTATTAAAAAAAAGATTATTAAAAAATATTCTACTTAATCATAGCGTAAGTGTGTAACTAATTTGGTAAAGTAATATTAAATTATTTCAAAAATTATATTATAAATTGTATTGAAAAATATTTAAATAACCCGAAAATATTTTAGTTTAAAGAACGAAAAATGTTTTAGTTTAAAGAATTTAAGTAACATTCCTTATATTGCGAATTTTTTATAAGTTTTCAATTAGATTATATAGAAAAAAAAAACTAAATGACTAATCCAGAAATTTTCTTCCAAATCAAATAATCTCATATTTTATTGAATATAATTTTCTTTCAGCTCGAATAATTTCATACTTTATTGAATATTTTATATATATTTTTTTGAAATACAGTGTTCGTTTATATTATTATTGTTGTTGTTGTTATTGTTATTGTTGTTGTTTTTGTTATTTGTGCAATGACAATGTTTTAATTTGGAAAACACTATTAAAAATTCTATAAAATTATATCTAAGCAATACATTAAAAAATAAACTTCATCAAAAGTTAAAATATATTTTGTTCGGAATCAAATTAACTAATTTTTTTCTTGCATTATTATTAAAAATTTACTTTGATTACGTCATATGCAATGACAATTAATGAGAAGTTTAATACAGGATAACAAGTGAAAACAAACTATAAACACTTTGTCCGTATAAAAAATCACAAAAATCAAATTTAAAGTTTATTATATATATTTTTACTTTTCTTTAATATATCATTTATTTTAAATTATATCATTTAAGTTGTATAATACTCAGTATTCAGAAAACTTAAAATTGGTTTGATCCGAAAAAGACAACATATCAAGGATCGAGCGTTGAACCAGGTCGAACCGATTTTATTTAAAAAATTAATAATTGTTTCAAATATCACAAAATTTTATAAAAAAAATTACTTTAGAAATAAAACAACATTTACTCATTTGGAGATAAAATTACTTACTCATTTGGAGATAAAATTAAATACTATATATATATATGATTGTTAATTTTATTTATTATATTATATTCAAAATAAAATAAAATAAAATAATTTAACATATAAAAAATAACTTAAAAATAACTTATTTAGAAGAAAAAGCCAAACAAACAAACAAATGATAAATAAAATAATTTTTAAAAGAAAAAAAGAAAAATCATATAAAGATCAGGATTTCCTAATTTTGATTAGTTTTGTAGATGTTACAATTCTTATTTTGATTAGTTTTGTCTTTTTTTAAGTTTTGAATTTGATAATTTTTCTATTAAAATGTTATTTTATTATGTTTTTATTTGACATAAGATTGTATAATTAACATATTTTCATAAATTTTGATCGAAATCATTATTACAAACATATGATTAATCTACTTAGCCGATTGATTTACCTAATGATTTACCAATTTCTGTGTTGGTACAATTATGATGGTTGATTTTAAAGATGATGTGATGGGTAAAGTGATGGATGTCTGCCACGTGTATTGTAGATAAGTTAGTCGGTAAATCAATCGACAACATAATATGGTTCACAAACATATCCATGTGCATCGAATGAGTGAAAATACTAGTTTTCCCTAAAAATGAATGGGGAGATAACCCGGGGGGGGGGGGGTGAGCCCCCTCATAATAAGGGCTCCCGTGTTGTACAACAAGTTTTCTTTTTTTATGAGTAAATAGCACAAATGGTCCCTAACGTTTTAGTTTCTTGCGAAAATAGTTCCAAACGTTTAGATTTTGGCATTTACACCATCAGATTTACCAAATGTTGCGAAAATGGTCCCTGTCATTATATTCTGTTAATTCCAACCGTTAATTGCACTATTTGACCTTATTTTTCATAAGGGAATTTATATCTTTATCTAGTTTTTCACCTATTTTACATCTAATCGAAAGGTTGTATGCAGATAACATCTCTGAAATGAAAAAGTTTTGGCGTATTAAGTCTCTAACCTACAAATGTTTGGCGTATTTAGTCACCAACCTACAAATGTTTGGCGTATTTAGTCACCAACCGTTTGAGACCCATTATTTCAAATAATGCGATTTGTAATTTTAATTTTTTTAAGAATGTATGGTTAAAAAGCAAGATTTTTTTTATTTACGTCTCGATTATTTTATTGATTGAAAACATCATTTTTTTCAAAACTCATTTTCAACCGTACATTGTAATTTTAATTATTCCAAATAATACGATTTGTAATTATAATTTTTTTTTGGAGAATTTGTGTTTAAAAAGTAAGATTTTTTAATTTACGTCTATATTATTTTATTGATTCAAAAATTTCATTTTTATCTAAAACTCATTTTAAACCTCACATTCAATAAATAAAATTATCTATACATAAATTTATAAATGGTTTAACAAATAGTGGCTTATTAATTTACAGAGATTGATTAATTAAAATTAAACAATAATATGTCACACTATTTGATTTGGGTAAAAAAAATTAGGAATTGAATAAAAAACATTTAGGGGCTGACAAAAAAGGGAACTAAGCCGATCGAATTGAAGTTTATTCTTTTTTTTTTTTAGGGAAAAATTGAAGTTTTTTCTTGATTTTAAAGTTAATAAAAGATTTAACTAAAATTCACCACAATAATAGTTCCACACGTCGGTAAAAAACAAAAATTCATATATTATTTTATTGATAGAATGTGCAGTTGAAAATGAGTTTTGGAAAGAAATGATGTTTTCAATCAGTAAAATAATTTAGACGTAAATAAAAAAATATCTTGATTTTTAACCACAAATTCTTCAAGAAAATTACAATGTGCGGCTGAAAATGAGTTTTTAAAAAAATGATGTTTTCAATCAATAAAATAATCAAGATGTAAATAAAAAAAATATTGCTTTTTAACCACAAATTCTTCAAAAAATTACAATTACAAATTGCATTATTTGAAATAATGAGTCTCAAACATTGAATTAATATGTTAGGGACTAAAGATGTCAAACGTTTATAGGTTAGTGACTAAATATGTAAAACGTTTGTTGGTTAGAGACATAATGCGTCAAAACCTTTTCATTCCAGGGATGTTATCTGCATACAAACTTTCAATTATATGTAAAATATGTGAAAAATTAGATAAGGACATAAATGTCCTTATGAAAATATGAAAAATAAGGTCAAATAGTGTAATTAACAATTAGAATTAACAGAATATAAAGGTAAGGATCATTTTCGTAACGTTTGGTGAATTTAAGGGTATAAATGTTAATATTTAAACGTTGGAGATTATTTTCGAAAAACTTAAATGTTGGAACCATTTGTGGTGTTTATCCTTTTTTTTAAGTGAAGCATCATCATGATGGTATGCTGACGTAATATGTCCATAGCTAAAGTGCCTGGATGGATCTCAAGGAAACTCCCATGTGGGTACCCACACTTTCCCCGTTTGACCTTTCACCATTTTGGCATTTTCTGATTTTCCATTCTCCTCTCTTCCTATATAAACATCACAAAAATCCTTCAGATTTCATCCACCATTCAAATTTTAATTTCAGTTTTTTCAAGAAACAAAACATGTCCAACTTTATCAAAGAACCTCGTACTGTTGTAAGAAAGTTTCTGGCCTGGCCTCAGCGTGAAGGAGTTGGAGCTACTGTTCGAAGAAGCATCGGAAGGTACTTATTTATTAATCGTGCTTTAAAGTAACTCTTTTTTTGCTGCTTTTCACAACACCATAATCTGCTGCTAAGAAAATCATAGCCGTTAAATGTACATATGAAGATAATAAGAACTAAGAAGGAAAAATTTATGATTTTTTTTCCCCTTTCTTTCAGGTTTGAGCTAAAATATTTCGACCCTTTTCTTGTTTTGGATGAATTTTCAGGTGGGTATCTTTCTTTGAATCAAAATGACATTACAGACTTACTGTTCTTGCTTACGATGAATCTTTTTCTTTTTTTTTGGCTTCTACAGTGGCTGCTCCTGCTGGGTTTCCTGATCATCCACATAGAGGTTTGATTGATAAACCATTTAATTTTACTTAATCAGATGGATAAGAGTTAATCTGATTATGCTTCTAACTTGATTATATCTTCATTTGTTTCACAGGATTTGAAACAGTCACCTACATGTTGCAGGTATAGCCACATTGCTGATTTCTTGGCCACTCATGAAATATTTCCAATGTTTAAACCCTTAAAATAAACTTAGCCCCTTTTTTGTGTAGAGTTCTTGTCTGAGTTTTTGGAATTTTTTTGAAGAACGTGTGATTTAAAATTGTTTAAAAAGTTAAATATTGTAAGAAATAGACATTGAGATTGAGTTTTGAAAAAATGTTGAATTTTAAGTTGGGGGCTCAAACATAGGCCTATTTGTTAATTATTTTCAACTTGTAGTAATTGCGATTTGCGATCCTAAGAAATATTTGGATAAAAAATAAATTTCATTGGGTGGTGACAAGATTTGAAGCCAAATCAACTTATCGAGATTAAAAAATTGTATTTTTTTTTTTTTTTTTGTGGAGAAAGTCAACTGGATTGATTGTGCAGATTAAAGAAAACATCATATATTTTATCTTTATGCTAAAAAACAATTATAATGTTGTTAACATGCTATAATCATATGTCCCATATGGCTTTCAGCCGCCTGACTTTTAGTCAAGCGTCTACAGGGAAACGGAAAAAATATTGATTAAACAAAAAAAAATTGTAGCCGACTCAGAAGTACATAATGTTTTCCGAACATAATAAATACACATCTTAAACTTTCAGACGAGATGATTAAATATATCGTATTAACAGGGAGCGGTGACACATGAAGATTTTGAGGGACACAAAGGTACAATAGAAGCTGGTGATTTGCAATGGATGACTGCTGGAAAAGGAATAGTTCACTCAGAAATGCCTGCTAGTCAGGGAACTCAAAAGGGCTTGCAGTTGTGGATAAATCTCTCCTCTGAATATAAAATGTAAGTATAACCACACTCGTCTAAAAGTTCGAGCGATTCACTTTTACATAAAAACCTAATACAAGTGATCGAGATACTCGAACAGGCTGTCCAATACTGCGTACTAAACACGTGCTCGTCTTTTCTCTCACAGGATCGAACCAAGATATCAAGAAATAACAAGCAAGGACATTACAGAAGCAGCAAAAGATGGGATCAAGGTCAGAATAATAGCAGGGGAGGCACTGGGGATAAAGTCACCAGTTTACACCAGAACCCCAACCATGTACTTAGATTTCACTCTCAATCCAGGGTCTCATGTTCAGCAACCTATACCAGTATCTTGGAATGCATTTGTGTACATATTGGAAGGGGAGGGTACATTTGGAAACTCAAGATCTTCGCCGATAACAGCTCATCATCTTCTTCTTCTTGGCGGCTCGGGAGATGGCCTTGAGGCATGGAATAAATCATCTAAGTCCCTCAGATTCATCTTGGTTGGAGGTGAACCCCTGGGTGAACCTGTTGTGCAGTATGGACCTTTTGTGATGAACAGTCAAGAGGAAATTGACCAAACTGTGGAAGATTATGAGAATTGCACTAATGGGTTTGAGAAAGCTAGACACTGGAAATCTGAATCCACCACTGTTTTTGGTTACTAGATTAATTGATGAAACGATGCATTGTTTTTTATTATTGTTCTTTTCAAAGGAAGAAGCTAAGGAATTTATTTGTTCAAGTTCTATCTTTGTTCTTTGACACAACCCAGACGACGAAATTTGAATACATGAGTGCAGATTCAAACATCGTGATTATCGTTTCATCTCAGACTTAAGCTATTCAACTAAATATTTTACTCAACCATGCTGCAATATAACATAAACGTGAATCGAAAGTTGCACACCTACATACGTGACAGTCATACACTATTTTACTCATCACATCAACTTCAAAATCAACCACCCACAAAATTTCGGTGCAACTTTTGGTGTAGGAATTGGGTTCCTCCAATTTTTTTCTTTTTCACTACTATTTAACCTTGTTTAGTACCACTAAAAATCTGATTAAAATGTAAGTCAAAGTCAAACAATTAATTTTAATTACACATTTTATAAGATTACAACTTTTCAATCACATGTTCTATTAACATTTATAAAAATATACTGAAAAATTTATTTTAATCTCTATCAAACAGAGACTAATAAATAGTTGAGAGCAACCATATTACACTTCAGCTTAATGATTGAGTCATTCAAATGACGGTGAATCGGTGATCGAATGCCATAAAAAGACTTGGCTTTTCCTCATTGAATATCAATTGATTTTCATTATACCTCGATTGTTTGATTTAACTTTTTTATAAGTTGACATAAAATCATGTTTGGTCTACAAGATTGGATGCATATATGAATTGCCTGTTCCCTCAAGCAAAATCTAGTGCATAATTTGAAAATAGTGCCCACCCAATAAATGGGTAAGCATTATAAAGAAATTGACCAACATTATTATCATCTTGGAAAGTATAGTTGTAATTGTAAAACACACAAGTCCACAAACAGACATGTAAATTATGTGTGTCTTGTCCCCATGTCTCATTTCCACAAGGGATCGTGGGTCTCTTTAATAATTTCTATTTGTTGTGCACAATTTTTGGAATGTAAGTAGTGGTTATGGTTGATTATTTAAAAATTAAGGGATAATAAAGTGATTTTTGTTAGGAATTTTCTAAAAATGAAATCTCACATATTGCTTTGATTCTTTGTAACAATATTCAATTCGTAAGAATAAAAGTTAAAAAGAGAATTTATGCTCGTCGTCCTTTATATGAATACCATAAGCCAATCAAAATACATTGAAACTTCATTAAAAATAGGCTCAAACCCATCGATTCGATTTGTTCGATTTTACGGTCAAAATTCCATGACCATCAATATTTTTTATCTGCTTAAACAAATTTGCCCTATGTATATTTTTGTAAGGTAAACTAACATGATTAAGAAATAACAGCATATACACAAATTATATATATATATATATATATATATATATATATATTCTGCTACTTAATTCAATTTAGTATTGCACATTAATTATTTTAGATATTAGTAATTACCTAATTATTGTGCACTCAAATATTTTCCTTTTTCTCCAGCGTTAAAAATAAATAAAAAATGGAAGTATGAGAAAGTGGGCCCTTCATATCCTGGGCTCTTTCCATTACTGGGCCTGATAGGAGCTTCCACCAAAACCCAAAGTCGGAGAGATGAGTAATGAACACAGCATAGCTACCCAAACAGCACTGAAGAATCAGATCGATTTCTCTTTTGTTGGAATAAATTGAATTCCGCAATCGAAACCGGTAACGTGAAATCAATTCGGTTTTCATTATTTTTTTAATTACTTGAGTGCTGTATGTATGTGAATTCATGAATAGTTTAACTACTGTGAATTTTACCTTGCTTTTGATGAAATTCCTTCACTCAAGATGCATTTAGATGCTTTTCACATTTCGATTCAACTCTTTGTTGCTGAAGTAGAGCAGGAAAACAATTCGTTCTACTGACTACTGCCCAATTTTAGATTAGAGAAACGGAACATCTTTTATTTTTATTGTGATATTGATAATGAATATTACTCCGAAAATTTTATGAGTTCGAAATTCGAATTATCGAAGTCTGTTGTTTTTACTTTTTATTCAGCCAGCTATTATAAAATAGTTCCAAGGAGGCTAGAAGTGTGTGTGTGTGTGTGTCTAGGTTGGTACTAGGTAGTAGGTACAGAGTTAAGGGATAGATCATAGAGCAATAGAATGAATGTTGAAAATTGATTTTGAGATTATTAAAAATTGGTTTCGGACAAACAAAATTTTGCCTTGGTTGATGCCCTTTTGTATGCAGTGATTTTTTTGAAAAACGAATTTCACATTTGGATAGTTGAAGATGTGAAAGATCATATATTTCTCTGGTATGTGTTGTGAGATAGATTTATTTTCCAAACAAGTAGAGATGGTATCGTGCTTCCCTTCAACGCCTAAGAAGCTGGCGATAACAGTGGCATACTTCCTTGGTGGAGCCTCATTGTTTGCATTTGGTTTGCATCTTTCACATGTAAATGCTGCTCCTCAACAAGCTCGAATCAAGGCTCGAAATGACTTTGTTAGAGAAAGGTTGAGAAAGAAATATGGGGACACAAATGTGGTGCCTAAATGAGCATCAAGGTATAACATGAAGTAACAAATCTCAAGTCTCAAGAATTAGAATTACCATGGGGTCTTAGTTTTACTTGGTTAAGCATGTTTGGCTAAGCTTAAAATGTTTACTTTTAAGAGCTTGTTTGGTAATATGAAAATTTTTGATTTTTGGGGGTTTTTTTATTTATTTTTTTATTTTATGGATGTATGGTTTAAAAAAGTTTGAAAAGTCAAGGGACTTGACTTAGAATGAATAGTAAAAAAGTTTTGGAAGAAATTTAAATTTTTTGGAAAATGTGTAGTTGAAAAAATGTTGAAATGTGTGAAATTGATGGATCCAAAAAATGTGTGGATGAATGAATTTTGAAGAAAAGTTGTCCAAATTTTTTTGAACCGAACTGGGGGCTTAATCTAATCCTACTTTGATGGAGGTTTTGGGATCGTTCATGTCTCTTAAGGTCCGTTTGATTGCCCTAAATTTACCATGAAGAACCAGTTTTCCATCCTAATTTCAACTTTTGCACTGTTTGATTGTCTTCATTTTTCACAGAATTCATTTTTTCACCACTTTAGTGAGAATTGGTTTTCCACCTTAGGTGGAAAATCATCTTCCCCTCATTTGATCCTTTTTGTTGTTAATTAACTTTTTTTTTTACTAAAAATTAACATTATTATTATCAAGTACAAACGTATGAAAAATTAAAAAATAATAATAATAACAATAATTGTAATTAAAATAACAAAATTTTACTTTTTTCATGAAAAATAATGTAAAATTGAAAATTTCTCTACATTTTACATTTAAAAAATTAAATCAATCGAATACATTAACTTTCAATTCCCAAGAAAATAGTTCCCAAAAATACAATTCCTTGAAATTCGTTTTCTTTTAACCCAAATTTCACTCTCGCAATCAAACATATCCTTAGTTATTTTCGGCTGGATGAAGTTGTCACTGGATCAGTTTGTTGGGTGCTACTGGTATTTTTGACGACCATAGAGACTACATGTTGCTGATAGATTTCCTAATACTATTTATGATCACAACAAAACTAGAGAATGGACAAAGGAATTCACAAAGAAGTCCCTGCTACCCATATCTGGGTCGCTCAAATATTTTGCTTCAATCTAAGGAAGCCTGTTTACTCAAGAAGGAAGCACCCGCACAATGAGAGCAAAGTTATTAGCAAAACAGCACTATGTAATGCTAATAATATTGATAGAAACATCATTACATAACAGTTCAAAGTTCCATCTATAATGGAAAAAGATCGAGCAAACTTCTATCAAGAGAAAGTGAGATATAAAAATGATTTTGAGAGAGTTTCTTTCGAGTTTGAGACTGATTTTAGGAAGCACCGCTGGCACCCTTTCCTTTCTTCATGTAAAACTCCAACTCTTTGCCCTCCAAAATATATCTAAACCAAAAATATTAAAAAAATTCATCATCAGGGAAATAAGTTTCAAGCATGACAGAATATTAATAAACAAATGACAAAGGAATTGATACTAAGCACAGCCTTCGGCGAAATATTTTAAGCTGATAATGATCAGAACATGTATTAGTCTTGAAATAAGTGATAACAAAATATTTATTTTTATTTGGCTCTGTTCGGCCAATTGAATTAAATGGGAAAAGACAAGAAAAATACAAAATTTAATTTACACAATTTTTCAATTTCCCCAAAGGGGCCGCCGAACAGGGGCTTAAACATAAATTCATCTGGAAGAAAACTCTAGCTTTTAAACCATCCAGTACAGAAATATAGCAAACCTACCCGTCACATTGGATTAGATTTGGAAAGGAAAAAAAATAGAATTAATCTAAGTGCACAATTCTTTTCACAATGTAGATGACAATTTGATGATGTAGATGTGTTATTGTTGTTGATTTAAAAGATGATGTGATGGGTGGAAAGAGAGGATTGTGCCATGTAGGCATATTGTGACTCTAATTGTGACTGTAGCAAAATTGAAAAAAATAATAATAAAAGAGACTATCTTCTTCTCTTTAAAATACATGCTGTGTGATATTGGCTTTTATCATTGAATAAATCTTGTATCAACACTTTCGGATGGCAAAAAATACTCTTCAAAGACATTAGTTGGTACATATCATGAAAGCATAATGATGCACAATGCTGCATGGGTCCGACTCGAAGGGCGAATGAAGACAAAAATTATTTCTACGGTCAAGGACTCAAGAAACAGAAGATATATGAAGGAATATACGTACCCATCAGCACGACCACACTGGTCAGGGCGTGAAGAGATTGCAGCTAAAAGACGGCCACCACCGAATTGCTCCTCGACATGTGGGTCAAGCTTGCGATCCTGTTGACGCTTCTGCAGTTTCCTCTTGACATGGTTGCTTTTCTTTGTCTCTTCTACAGCACCCTCGGCCTCCTAAGTCCTAAGACAAACAAATTATGAGCATTAAACATCACATGTATACCAATACCATTGAGCTCAGCTCTCAATCTCCTCTCTTTCATCTTAAGATGCTGATTCTTTTCTTTATAATTAGGATAGGATACAAATTCTCCTCATAGAGAATGTATATTTGTAAATGGCGTCAATTGATCAAAATTGTGCATGCTAGTCCACGTATGTTTTGGTACTTGTCTAACAAACAAGATCTTCCTATAGCAACCGCCCAAGTCTGAGGTCCTAAGTTTCTAATGACTGTAAGATTCAATGTTGGACTTGATGCATCCTAGTCCTGTACATGAATATATATATATATATATATATATATATACGTGGATCAATTACATATTGGTATTTGATCAATAAGCCCAGGTAAATGTTATTTAAAACATAGTTTGAAATCACTCGAGAATGGACTGGCTAGTTCAAATAAAAATGGAAATGGCCATGGCCATGGTTGTTCCAATTTTCTATTCATGGCCGCAACTACCATCTTTCTTCAACTATATACACATGAAACAAAAAGAAAAGGCTTTATTCACATCAGAAAGAAAAATAATGACGTCTCTTGCAAAATTTTAATTTGAGAAGACTACGGTAATTGATAATAACACATTCCTGTTTCAAAAATTACTTAGAGATTCAATTAAGCCCCCTGTTTGAGATCTATTATCTAAAAACTCATTTTTTTCTCAAACATATTTTCAATCAAAAAATCTCCTAATAAAACGTTTTACACGTAAAACCAAATATTTTTCCACTTTTTGGCCATACATTCACCAAAAATTCATATTTACAAAACTCATTTTCAACAAAAATAGGGTAAACGTAGGCTAGATTTGTTTAGCAAGATAAATTCTCACTTAATAGCTTCTAACACTCTTTTCAGTGAGAAAAAACTGCATAACTGCATAATTCCTCAACTCATATAAAAGAAGAAAAAAAATTTATCTTCACCAAGCTGCCCCCTGTCCCCCCAAAACCACTTCTCTCCACCATCCCAACAAATTCAGGGAAGGGGGCTGGGAAGATGAATTTTTCTAAAGACAGATTCTTCTTTTCCTTGAGAGCAATTGTGTAGTATTAGGCAAATTCCAGTAAAAAAAAAAAGCTTTCAGAAACCATAAAAGGGGAAACTGGTGCAAAACAAATGTCAGGTGTCTTTTACAATTTTTGAATTGAAAAAAGGCTTCTCATAGGCTGTCTCTGTAGTTGTGCCCTTTTATTTCAAAAAAAGTCGATTTTATATTTACAATTATGCCAATAGTTCATCAAAAATGCAATATTAAAAACATTGAGCCTAACCTATAAATTCAAAGTTTATTTCAGATTCAAATAATCTTGCTTTTAGTAAGCATCCTCATCTCTTTTCTCATCAATTGTACTTTTATCATGCAGACAATAACAGATTGCAATGTTAAGTCAATCCAGCCCTTGTTTGGTTCCGCTATAAAAGATTATCAAAATCTAATTCAAAGTCAACGTGAATTTTAAACATACATCTCAGGTTACTCACAACTTTAACCACACATTCCATCAATGGTGTACTGTGTACTTCGATGATAATTTGCCTGCAACAGTGTCAGCAAAAGGTTATTATGCTTAAATATAATGTTTGCAGCACTTCTTATATTAATCTACCATTTTTTTATTGTTTCATAATGTTCATTGGCACGCAGAAAATATGTACATCAACTGATACAATTCCATTTGTCATGAATGATATGGAAAGATGAACACCTATACGGCAACTAACCACATATGAAATGCAATGTTGAGCCACAAGAGAATCATGACGACAGAAATCATATCGGCAACGAAAAACCATTAAACAGAGTAAAAGCTTACCTCTCCTTCCTTCTTGGCAGCAGCCTTCTTCTTGCGACCAATGTCAACTCCATAGTGCTGAAGATACCACTGCTTAAACGGAGCAGCATCCACCTGAACAATTGCACTCTTCACCAAAGTTTGGGTCCTGACCAACTCATTGTTCGAGGCATTATAAACCACCACATCGAGAATACGAGTCTTCCGAGTCACAGCCTCACTACCCCAAGAGTAGTTCCCCGTGTCCAGCCTCAAAGCTCGCCATTTCACATTACCTCCTCGAACCCTCACCCTACGCACTGTCTTGTTACTTGACAACTTCGTGTTTGCTGGCTGTCTACCAAGCTCGTACCTTGGGGGAAAAAATAGGTTTGCCAAAAAAAAAAAAAATATTCTCATGCATCTCAATGGACAGAGAAATCAGACCATAACAATTAACAAACCATTATATATCAATTTAAATTTCTTAGATTTGTTTGGCTCAGATTGAATGATTTTCAAATGGATGGACTCGATTACTATAGTGAAGTGTGGATCTATGACTTAGAAAAGCAATACAAAAAATTAGTTACGAGCAAATAAAGCATTATAGAATCGAATTATTCCAACAAGGTTCAGGCGATTTTCAATGGGGAAAAAAAACGTGATAAGAGCATATTCATTAATTTCAATGAAAATTACTTTCTCTTCTTCCTCCAAGCCTTCTTTTTTGCTCCAGTGGCACGCCTCTTTTGCATGGAATCCCGTGAAATACCTGTACATTTACACCATTCCGTTAACGTTACAAGCAAGCCTTAAAATTACTTAAAAATTTAAATATACATAGTATATGAACTGTTTTTTTTTTTATTACCCATGGTTGCCGGCGGTGGCTTTTAGGGTCCCGGTGAATCCCCCAGCAGAGAGAGAGAGAGAGAGAGAGAGAGAGAGGAATTGCAACAAAGAAGAGAGCTGTGCTTTTTACATCCTCACTAGTCACTCAAAACCGTGGCACAACGTGAAAATGGCCACATGAAAGTACCCTTTGAAAAAATATCCAAAAATTTTAGGTGGCGTTCTGTTTGTATTTTATTTTGTATTTTCATTTTCGAAAATGTTTTGTGTTTTGTGTTTTCATTTTTGTTTTCAAATTTGCTGAAAACGCATTTGGTTTGTCATTTTTGAAAACTATTTTTGAAAATGAAAAGCTGGAAAACACGTTCTGTTTGAAATTTTGCAGAACACTATTTAAACTATTTTTAATTAATTTGCTTGCAGAATACTACTAACTCCAACTCAGATTTCCTTTCACAATACACTAAAAATATGGTTACATGTAACACACTAATGTGAGCATTAAAAGTCTATATTAACACAGCTTGATCATGTTCGGGACTTGAGAAAGCTCTACTTCTATTAAAATCCAGAAAATGCAAGTTCTTTCAAAACCACCAGAGTCCATTTATCATTGCATTTTTTTGAAATATAACAACAAGAATTCTCATTTAATTTTTTTTTTGTAATGTTGATATTGAATTCAATAAAACTTTATTTAAACTAAGTTCCAAGTTAGGATAATTCTCAAAAAAAAAAAAAAAAAATTCTTTATTTAGGCTTAGTTCCAAGTTAGGATAATTTTTAAAAAAAATAATAAAAAAAATAAAAACTTTATATTAAGCTTAGTTCTAAGTTAAGATAATTCTATAAAAAAAAATTTAAAAAAAAAATTCCCAAAACGCGTTTTCCTCGTTTTGGACATTTTTTTTTTCGAAATACACACAAAACGCCCAAAACGATGTTTCGGGCGTTTTCCGTTTTGTTTACATTTTTTTTTTTTTTTCCAAAATGCGTTTTCGAAAATGGTAAAGAGAACGCGTTTTTAGCGTTTTCGAAAATAAAAACAGAAAACGACCTCAAAACAGCAAAGAGAACAGTCATCAGAATAGCTTTAAACATTATAAACTATCACAAATACACTTAAATATCATATTTCAACTAAGTTTCTTAAAATTTAGAAAAGTTACAACTTAGTCTTTAAAACTTTTCATTTATATACTTTTAATTAATTTATTTATATAATTTTCTTTGATTTTTGTTCACTCATAATAGCACCCCCTCACTTGGTATCAGAGCCATATGACATATCTAAAAGATAAATATTATATAACACAAATTAAAAATAAATATATAATATATACATCAAGATTTATGATTATGCATACATTAATACTACCCGATAATTATAAAATAGAAATCTTGAGAACTTTAAAAGACTTAGACGAAGATATAAGAAAATACATTTATGATCTAATAAATTTCTATATAATAAAAGAAGATTTTATCATAAACGAAATATTAAATTTAATCCACAAAGATATACTAGAAGAATTATACAAAGATTATAGAAATGGATTATCATAGAGGAGAACCCTTATTAATCAAATATCTAGATATGAAAATAAATGAAAAATTAGATTCAATAATAGAATAAAGAGGAAATCTATTAGACCAAATGATATAAGAAGGAAATATAAAAAAAAAGAATTTCTAAGACTAAAATCATTAGAAAATAAAAGAAAATACTTTAATACAATTCTAAAACAATTACCTAATATACTTATGATCATAAAAAACAAAGAAAGAATCAATATGAAAAAATATGATATAACTGGAGAAATAAAATATTACATAAAAAGTTATAGAGTACAATAAAGAAAAACAATGTTAAGATCAATTGAAGAATTTTGTGAATATAATATAATGATATGTAAAGAAGTAAAATATGATACGGAATTAAGATTAGAAGTTGAGCATATCAGAGGAAGAATTTAATGACAGAATTTCCAGAAATAAAATTTGAAAAACAAATAATATAAAATATTAATCTACCAGTAGGATCTTACCAAATAAAATGAGCTAATACAACTATGTTTCAACCATTAAGCTCATGGGGAGAATCCGATGAATTTCTTAATATGCAATTAAATTGGATAAGTGCATTTTTATGGCAAACATATAAAAACATAAATTTACAATATAAACTAGCCATTGAAGAATTACAACAATTAAATATATAGGATATGAATATCAAAGAAAAATTACAAAATATTCAAAATAAACTAACAATACAATTCAAAGAATTAAAAGAAATGATAGGAGAAGTTAAAAATATGGATGAAAAAATTAAAAGAATTTCAAAGAAAATCAGGAGAATTAATTAATCAAGATAAAATTGAAATAATTATAGAAAAAATAGATAAATTAAATGAGAAAATAAGAAAGAATGAAAACGAAAAAATCATATCAATAGAAAGAATAAAAAAGATAGAAATAAAAATAGATAATATGTATGACAGACTATTTAAGGTACAAAAAATTCAAAAACCAAGAGTATAAAATGTCAATAAGCGAATATATTGAAGATCTAAAAATATTAATAAAATCATTAATAAGTGATGTTCAAGAAGTAAAAAATGAATTAAAAGAAGTAAGAAATGATATAAATATACTAAAACTAGATATTAGAGAATTCAAAGAAAATAATAAAATCAAATATAAGAAAATAGATAAAAAACTCATAGAAAAAGAAATACTTAGAATAGGAAAGAAGCATTTCAAACAAGAAAAAATTATAATAGAAGCAGGAAGTATGGATGATGAATTTAGAAGAAACATATTACCAAAAATACTATAGGAAGAATTAGAATTACAAAAATCTATAGAAAAATTTTTAGGAAAATTAAAAGTTGAAGAAAAAATTGAAGAAGAAGAAGACAAAAATGAATGAAGAATTAGATTTGCTTGTAGAAAATTTTGACCAGTTAAGCATAGAAAATTTTAATGAATACTAAGTTTTAATGAATACTGGAGGAGCACCTAACCCTGCTCTTATAGGAACTTCTAAACAAGAATTACCAGATCCAGATGAAAGTTATGCACCCTTATATAGTAAACCACACCGACAATATTATGATAGAATCAAAGATAGATAACCACCTAGAGGGAATAAATATAAAGATAGGTTTGAACCAAATGATAATTATGATAAACCTATTAATCATGGAGGAACAAAATTAGATTTGGATTGTAAAATAGATACTAAAAAAACCTTATTAACTTGGACAGATTCAACGATACTATTTTTTTTATACAATAAAGATGATACATGGGAAAATACTGATAGAATGATAAATTTTTTAGTAGCATCTTTTGAAAGACATGTTAGAAATTGGTGGGAAAGAATAAATAGTGATACAAAAGCATTAATAAGAAGAAATGTACAGACGGAACTAATAAAATCAGATAGAAAGGGAATAGAAAAGTTAGTAGATTATATTGCGGATGAATTTTTAGGAGAAAATTGGATAAGTAATTTTGAAGCAAAATCAATAACAGAAAAAGATAATGCAAGAGTAAGATTAATAAATTTAACAATATGTGATATGTGTAAAATCAAATAATATACTTGTGAGTTTAAAGAATACTATTGTGTCCAATTCTATAGTAATGAAAATCAAAAAGTATATAGAGATATGTATTACAATAAATTACCAAGTTCATGGGGAGTATACTTTAAAATAGAATTTGAAAAATTTATTAGAGATAACCCTGAAACATCTAGAACATTAGGATCAAGAATAAAATTCATATTTGAAAGATTAGCATATATATGTCAACAAAGACAATTATTAAAGAAATCAGGAAAATTAACCAGAATATGTTGTGAAGATATGGAAAAACCTACCCAATGGGGATGTAACCCTGAAAGAAGAAAAAATAATAAAAGAAAATTTAAAAAATTCAGAAACTTCAGGAAAAAATATATAAAACCTAAGAGAAGATATTACAAAAGAAGATATAATCCAAATAAAAGACAGAAAAATAAAACTTATAAGAAAGACAAAAGCCAATGTAAATGTTGGAATTGTGGATAAATGGGGCATATAAGCCCTGATTGTAAAAAAAAGAAAGTTAAAATATTTCAAAAAGAATATATAGAAATAGAAAGTGAACTAAGTGAAATATCAGATATTGAAGAATACTACGATCAAGAAGTCTATATAAGTGAAACAGATTCAGAAAGTAATGAATCAGAATCAGAATAAAGAAATAGAAGAACTAGAAGCAAATAAGACATAGATAAACAAGAATATGAAGGAATAGAAGGTTATGAATTAAATGTAATTCTTGATAATAATAAGTTCAGAAAGATACAAAAATTATCTTTAGATTTGAAAATAAGAAAATGAGAAATATTAGATAGAATATGGAAAAGAGAAAAAGTAGCAATAAATGAATACCATAAAATTGAAAGGGCAATAGATGTTATAACTACCCAAGGAACACACAAATTAAGTATTTTAAAAAAAAGTACGGTCACAGAATTATTAACAAAGATCAATAGAAAACAAAGTGAAAAGATCCAATATGTTTATTTAGCAGGTATCCAAATAATGTTTAAATCCTTGTCTAGAGAAGGACTAGATTCACATTTAACCGTAAGTTTACATGATGGAAGAATAATAAATTTAAAAGACAGTCATTTAGGAACAGTGGAAGGAAATCTAGCATATAAGAAACTAATATTTACATGTTATCCAAAATAATGTATATCGTTAAAAGATAAAAACTTTAATGAAGTTTTAGGACTACATTTCAAATTACATAAAGATGAAATAATGGAACCAGAAGATAAAATTATGACTATAGAATACAGAGCATTATACACATTTACTAATTCTAATTATGGAAATATTTACTCTAAAAAACCAAAGATGAACATACAAAGATAGTCAGAATTCGTGCTGAAGAGGAAGATGATTCCCCTTTTTTACCAAAAGAAAACGAATATAAAACTACTGTCGAAGTTATATATGAACTTCAAAAATGTGATTGTTATTACATTTAGTCTGGAGACCATGTATACCCACGATTGATCGTTACTCAGGGAGGAGATCCTGTCATGACAAAAATGGCAGCTGATTATGGATTTTTGGATCTTATCTATCCAGGAAAAGATCTGAAAGAAATCGAAAAATTTGATGATTTACTAAAAGGAGAAATTTCAAAGTTTGCCCAAGGAAGACTTATATATTTAAAATTTTATTCAATCAGTCCTGAAACTGATGGAAGGATATATTATCATACTGAACATATTATCACGATTGGGTATGTTGCTCGAAATTTTCAAATTGAAGTTGGAAAAAATACCAAGCTAGTACCAAACATTACGAGATCATGGTTTAGATCCCGAAGAGTGTTGGGAATTAAAGTTCTCTACAACATTGCCAAAAACCTGTATAAGAAAAAATTTAAATGCATATGCCAGTATAATGGATGGACCCTACTCACTAATGGAGAAAAAGAAAAATCAACAATCTTACAAGAATACATCAATAAATTTGACACTCATCAAATCCATGGAAGCTTTGTCACTTTGCAAGAAGCGTGCATAGCCAGAAATTGCCCCACATGCAAAAGGAATTGATGGACATGTGGAAGCCACTTGATGAATCTGGTTTACATGCCAACATAATTGATGGACAAGTGGAAGCTGCTTAATAGATCTACTTTAATGCAACAATGCAGAACAATGTAGGGGTCATATCAAGACCAAAAATAGAAGGATAAGTGTCCCTATAATGTAAGGGGCCATGTGATGTAATAAATAATAGAGGGACATGTGTGTCCTTATGTGATAAAAGTTATGAAATTGTTAGATCGATGATGTAAGCAGTGATGTAATTGTGTACAATGTAATATTATAAATAGAGGCTTCTGGGCTAGTTGAAAGGCAGAACTCTCTGGAGCACTCAGTTTGTGAGAAAGTCAACAAATCTTCTGTCTTTGAAATTTTTTTCATACCAAGTCTTTGTCAATCTTCATATTATCAATAAAATCTTAATTTACTTATCATATTATGATGAGTTTCTAAATTCTTGTCTCCTAAATCCTATTTTCAAGAAGAAGATATATTATTAAGAAAACTCCCTACACTCTGTCCTAAAATATTTTCCATCTAAAAAGGTTATACAGTGAAGGCATCCAGGTTTAGCTAATAACCCGTGAAGGCAGGAGGCCATTGAAGGGTGTGGAGCAGGAACCTATAAGCCTGAAGGTCACTAACAATAGAAGGAAAATACAAAGGTACTGAGAACAGGAAAAAATGTTAGTATTCTTAATATATCTATCTTTACGAAATTAGGAGGAAGAAGAGCTTTTAACATGACAGAATGAAGAATTGTTAAATTTAATTATCAAAACAGTCCTTATAATGGTGAATATCATAGCATAATTGAATATTTATTCATGCATAAACAATTTACTAGACCAAATAATGAAATAAAAAAGTTATATCATGTCTATATGACATGTTTGTTAGCTATCTTTCTAACATTAAAAGGAATATTAGAATTAGAAATTACAAAATCGATTATTTATTTTTGGCTTGATAGTGATAATACTGAAATAAATAATGAATTATATTTAGGATATGTGTTTAGTAGTGATAATGATTATGATCCCGTAATAGATTATGACAGTGATGGAAGAGATGAATATTTCTTTACTAGTTTTTGAAAATCTTAATATCATGAATGAAAGCAATTATATGAAAAAACCTAGATCTAAGAGAGGTCCATATAAAGTTAAAAAGAATATCAAAAGTAAAAAAGGTATTGAATATGAAAATGAAATTGATAAAATAGGATAATAAGAGTAACTCTATACATCACAAGAGATATTAAAAAGTTTTAAAGAAAATTTAATAGAAAACTTTTTTAGAGGTATTGTAAGATCTATAATAATACATGATATTCAAGATATAATTGATAAATCAAAAAAGAGAAAGAAAAGTATTTCGAAATATAATATACCATTTGAACAAAGCATAGATATTATGGCTGACATATATATTATCAACTCTTAGACACTGATAGAGTTTGAGAAATTATTTGAAACTTTATAAATTATTTTATCTTTGTATTTATAATGCCTGGATATACTATTGAAGGATTAGACAATTTGTTAGATAGGATAATGGAAAAAATAGATAACATTATATCTCAATTAATAGATATTGATGAATCATCTGAATAATATTATATACTTTTAGAAAACCATGATCAATACATTATAGATTATTCTGATATATTACAACTTAAAATAGATTTAGAAAATAAAATAGTAACAAACACAGTCCAAACCTAAATGCCAGGATATACAATAGAAGGACTAGATAATCATTTAGAAAAATTAAAATATAAAATGGAAGATATTAAATATCAAATGGAAAATGAAAACATATCTTCTGAAAAATATAATAAACGTTTAGAAAAATACGAACATTATATTGCAGATTATTGTATTTTACTAGATCAAAGAATAGATTTATACCAGAAAATTTTGTATAATAATTTACCAACCCAATAATCTATGAATACTTCACAAATATCAACATCTAATAACTGTGATCATAAACTATATTTAAATAATAAAGAAATTTCATTTTTAGTAACTATAGTTGAAAAATCTAAAAATATACACTCTGTTGGACAATCTAAATTAAAAGAAATATACGAAGATATTGTGATGTGATCCGGACCCTCGACAATCGGAGTCATAGCAGGCTTGACGGGAAAATTTAAATATTCAAGCCAAAACAAGAATTCAGCAGGTTCGACGAGCTTTGAAGATCAAACCGTGTCGAAAGGAACCAAAAATTATGCAGAAGTGCTTTCACGGCAGTAACCTACATATGTCACGGCCGTAACCTTCCCTCGGGTTAAAATGCAGAATTTCAAGATTTTTGATTTAC
This sequence comes from Ligustrum vulgare, assembly GCA_963555705.1. Lineage (NCBI taxonomy): Eukaryota > Viridiplantae > Streptophyta > Magnoliopsida > Lamiales > Oleaceae > Ligustrum > Ligustrum vulgare. The sequence goes on along the minus strand of OY743171.1, from coordinate 67,148,742 downwards.
GGCCGTAAATAAGGGATCACGGCCGTAACCTTAACCAGAAACACACTTACGGCCGTAACGGATTAACGGATCAGATTTTTTCCAGATTTCGCATTATTTTATTTCCTTATCAGTTTTAGCTATTTTAGGTTAGTTAGAATTCTATTTTGAGTAAATTAGCGATTAGGGTTTTATTTTGCTTATTTATACGCCTTTTTGATTCATTGTAAATTAAGACTTTGATGATTAAATAAAACAGAGATTGAATGTTTTTCAATTGTTTAATATGTGGATTCACATTACAAACTCAAACTTATCAAGATTGATTATCTTGTGGCGTTCATCCCGAATTTATCAAATATTCGCGAGAATATTTGTGGCGTTCAAATCAGAGACTTATCAAGGAGATTGGACAAATCCTTGTGGCGTTTCGAAAGTCGTGGTTCTTTATTCCGCATCGTCGAGCCATCGCGTCGTGAATATCGGGTCATGATTCATCCGTCCAACCACAACCTGAGTTCGGAACTTTCCGGCGTTTCTTCCGCGCTTCGAACCTCATCATATTGATTATGCTATCCTAAATAAAATAGAATTTAATTCTGTTGAAACAGCAAAGAATATAAATACAATTCATAAAATTATAGAAGTATACGAAGATATAGAAGAAGGAGTTTCAGAATGAATAATATTAGGATATATAACTAAAAAAGATCATCCTAAATCTTTTAAGAAATTATCACAATATAGAACATTTTTAGAAGAACTTAAAAAATTAAAAATATGGATATAATAAGAAGTATTGAATTAAATGAACCAAAATAAGTTCAGGGACATATCTTGCAAAGTAAAAAACTAACTTCATTAAGGGTTATATGGACAAATTACAAAAAGTGGCAATTCTTAAAATTTGTATGTTTCATATGATTAAACCAATAAATCCCCCCTCAAAACCCTAGTTTACAGAATTACACAGGTGCCCTCGAATTTATTATAAAAGACATCGATGTCCTTATAAATTATCATTAATTGCAGGAACGTCACCTCCCATTTTTATGTTTAGTACATTTGCCTCCAACATGTTTAAAAACATATTTTTTATAATACAGTTCTCCAAAACACTTTTTAAACACACGCATTTTTCTTTCCACTGTTCAATCTATATTTTACATCAAAGATATAAAAATATATACATATTTTTAAATACAAAACTTTTAACAAACAAAGCATATAATGCTCACAATAATTTTTGAAGAATTTTCAAAATAGCAAATCTTGTAACTGAAAAATGGTTCATCGTTTATCTTTATTTTAAAGCCTCCTTTTAAAAAAAATAAAAAAACCTGCTTAAGTTTATGTAAAAATCAATTTAATAAACATTTTATAAAAGTTGATTAAATATATAACTGAAAATTAAAGTTATAAAATCCATTAAATAAATATGTATTTAAAAATGAATATGAAGAAAATAAATTTTTAAAAAACAGGGACCAAATAAATGCTAAACAGCGTGGCTCATTTTAATTGTGAAATCTAATAAAAGGAGCCGTCTTCGACCATGAATGCATTATTCTGTTTTAGCATATGACTATTGAGGATAAATTACACAATATTCAGTTTACAAAAATAATAAAAATATAGTTCACTACTTTACATTTACACAACATTTTGAGAGTTAATTTGTTACTCTTTAAGTGAAAATAATACTTCGAAAGATTAAGTTTGCCTCATTTTCTGAGAGTTTGGCAAAAAGATGAAAAAGACTTCATAAGTTCGTTAGGAAGGGGGATTGCCAAAGGAGTCAGCACATGGAAGGATCTTCTGTTGACACCAGAGGAAGCTGGCAAAGCAAGTGCAGGCTGCTGCTTGTTCATACCTTCAATAATAAACGAGAACGCCCCAAATGTGAGACAGCTTTGAAGTAGAGCTTGTGGGGCACCTGGAAAGATAGAATAGCAAAATAAGATAAATTTTCACGCCAACAGATTATACTTTAGTGACACAGTCCAGATGCGGCCATGCCTGGTTGCCCCCACCTTCAGACGCGTGCACACACACGCACACAAGAAAGCCATTACTAAGCATCATGGAAGGCCAGACACAAGGAGATGATATGAGGACAAATTTGAGATTTGGATGCTCCCAAAATGAAGTTAAATTGATTATGAAATAAAAGCAGGAAATCCAAGTCAGAATTTAATAATTGCATGATTTTGAACAGTAATAAATGAATTTGAAGAAAGCCAGGATGGCATTGCTGAAGGTAAAGTGCTTAGTGCTTGGCATTAGACACCTTAAGATGCAAAGGCGTTTAAGAATTTCTGAAACATAATTTACACAAGGATGCATATATCACAAGTTCAACCCTGGAGAAAGGAGAGGAAGGGGAGAGGTCAAAATACCTGGAAAGCTTAAAGCAAGACCTGTGCAACATCCGGCAACTCCAGCGTTAATAACTGTGGAGAAAGAAGAAAGGAAAATGATGGTTGTATAGATGAAATGTCCATATTGGGTTACAGATCGTGTGTTGGCGATTTTTTGAGATGATGTGATTAAGTAAAAGATGGATGTTTGCCAAGTGTCCAATCCGTAACCCATTATGTACAATAGCATGGTTCAGAAAGAAAAGTCAGATGAAATTGAACGGTCATTCTAATAAGTCAATTACAAACAAAGATGTCTTACCATCATCTTTCCCCCGCAACCTCTTCAAAAAGCATACAACTAAACTGTGAACTCCAGATAATACCGCAAATGTCTGGAAGGGAAAGTAATATAAAAAATGATTCAATATGTATGACTTGTGCCATTAAAGTTATGGATGAGAAAGCAAGTTGAGCAACAGTTCCACACCTTAGCAGAAGACCCTGCCTCAGCAAATGATCCTTTCAAACCTTTCTTTTTAATTAATCCTGAACCTGAGACACAGATCATAGCATCATATTATGATGATCATTGCAAACTCAGAATGCAAGATTTTTTTCTTAAAACCCTAGTAGGCCAACTAGAAGAATTCGGAATAAATGGCTTATTAAACATGATATTTTTAGTTGATGATTAATTTTAGTCAATATTATGATATTTCCAAATTCCAATAATAATCTGCATAAATGGTGTCCACATTTAATCTTGTCAGAGAGCCAAGTTCCAATAGTGGATAGCTTCACAACCTCTACACCAGGGATAGCCCACAACACTGTTACGAATTTACATAACCTAACCTTTTGAATTTACCTTGATCATAATTCAAACTAGCGTATTCAAATTATAACCACTAGATAGTTTCACTTATATCTGAAAAGAGGAAAGGGTAGACACAAAAGCATAGAAAGATTAAACGGGGGATAGCAACATAAATACTGCTAGAAAATTAAACAGTTCATAAAATAAAATAAAATAGTAAAAACAACCAAAAATTATGTTACCGTAGCCAAAAATAGACCCCATGAAAGCCCCAGCGGCTGAGTCACCGGCGAAACGAAGTGGGCAACTGAGTTGTGGACTCGACGGATTGGAGGTAGTGCCGGCGGTTAGTGCAATAGAAGTCACGTTAGAAATAGGAGTTGGAATGTTCTCGACTTCGGAGTCAGAGTCGGAACTTGGGTTGTTCGCCGGCGCCGACATCTTTAAAATTATAAACCCTAATGTTTGGTGAATCTAAAAGTTGTTCAACTTCTAGCTTCAGAAATTTTAGGATTTTTGAGATGATACCTGTTTGGCCCTTTAAATTTTTACCATATTTTTTATTCTCTTCTTTTCAATCACACATTTATCAATAAGTCTCCGTAATAACATTATTTGATTTGATTTATAAACTGATTTATTTATGATTTTGAAATAAAAAGTAGTGATTGAAAATTAGAGAGAGAAAATGTGTGTAATTAAAAAGTGATTTAGGAAATTGTGTCACATTTACCAAATGGAGTATAAAAAATAATATTACATATAAACAAAAAAATTCTCTAAACTTTAATCAAACATTCTCCTAAAAATAATCATTATTCATTTCAAATAAATTTTTTTTAAAACAATATCAAACAAGGGTGCGATATTTTGTTCGTATATTCCCTAATTAGACTTCGCCATTTTTTTTGCGAACAAAATCTTCATTTGTGTCACTCACGATCCCCAAACATTTCAAAAAATATGTACTCGAGTTCCAAATGAATGGAGAATGTTCAATATGACTGTTTGTTGTAGGGGTGGACGTGGTTCGGTTTGGTTCTGGTTAAACCAAACCGTAAACCGGTGATTTTTTACTAATGGAACCAATTAGTTTTTTCAAAGATATGGAACCAAACCGCTCGGTTCTGGTTTGGTTCTGAGACCATTACTTGAATTTTTAAATAATAAATGTAAATTAAAACCTATTTATATCCGCTTCTTCATTAGAATCCATCTACATCATTACTAAATAGAAAATGAAATTTTTAGTTAATAAAACAAAGATTTAGAAAAAGTAACATGTTATTCTAAGTCAAAGAAGAAGAAACTAGTCTGAAGGAAGCTCGTCGACTTGTTGAAATTTAGAGAATCGAACATAAAGACAGTTTAGACTTATAGTTACAGATTACGATGAAGTTCTGAATCCCATTCTACCGTGGTGCCGTGTGAGTTAGGGATGTAATTTGCAATTTGAGTTTGGGTTAACTCTTGAGAATTGATGAATTGGGTCGAAGTTTATATATACATAAATTTTAAAAAATAAACATCATTGTCGTTGATGGTAACTAAGGAGTGCAACGATTATTGTGTTACAGGAGTGTAAGTAAAACAGTGTGAATGCGTATTTATAATTGAAAAGAAGAAAAACGAATTAGAATTAGAATTTAGATTTATGATTTAAAATCTTTGTCTAATATGAAATGAGATAAAATGTATGTTAAATAACATTTTTGTACATTTCACATTTATAATTTTAGATTTTAATTTTTTTTGTGAGATGAATATCCACTAATTTGTAAAATATATATATATATAGTTTGGTTCTTGGTTCTGGTTCCGGTTCTCTTTCGAGAATCGGAACCAGAACCAAAACCGAATGGTTCTTGATTCTAAGAACTAAACCATTATTTTTTTTATGTAGAACCGAACCAAACCGCTTGGTTTGATCTGGTCTGGTTCGGTTATTTTGTCCACCCCTAATTTGTTGATCAATAAAATTGACTTCTTACCAATTTTAACAAATTTAAAAGATAAAAGGCTAGCTTTGCTATTTAATCAAATTATCAAGTTACCAATACTAGGTGGATTTTGTGCACGACTCTGGTAGCCCAATGGTAGGGATTGGTGGTGGTGAGGACGGGGCCGAGAGGCTATGTGTGATATAATATGAAGGTTTGGGTAAAGTCTACAAAAATGAAAGGTTTGGGGATGTTGTTGTAAAAATTTTCCAAAGACAAACAGAAGGAATAATTGCACTTTTAGTCCTTCGCCTATTATTCAAGTGTTTCTAACGTTTTAAAAAGTAATGTATTAGTCACTAAACTTTTAAAACATTTTCGATTATTCACCGAATTTTAAGGTGATCGAGTTTTGGTCACCGAACTTGTAAAGATGATACGATTAACCTGAAAATTTATAAACGCTCTTTCAAATTATCAATTATATACAACAAATTAACTGTTAAATTTTTTTTTTTTTAAATTTAGTGACTAATCGAAGATGTTCTTGAAAAAATTTTACTTAGTAATTTGATGTGTCATGATTGGTCAGTTGAAGGTAACGAACGTCACGTGCACATTTTGTTTGTCACATCGTCAATTCTATTACGAAAGTTAAATCAATTATTAACATCTATCATTTTGATAAATTTAAACTCGACAAAACTCGATTTTTAGCCTCTGTTTCACAAAAGTGTTTTTACAAGTTTTTTATAAAATTTCTCAAATCATTTTTTAACCACATATATTTTCTCTCTCTACTTTTCAATCACATATTTTACATTCTCTCTCCATTTTTCAATAACATATTTTACCTAGGAAACATAAAAGAATATGTTTTTAAACAAAAAAGGTTTAACAAACATTAAGTTAAACTCTAGTAAGTGATCAATGATATTTAGTGTGTGTTTGATATTGTTTAAAAAAGGTTTTTTTGAATTGAATAGTGATTTTTAGAGAATAGATGATTAATTTGGATGAAAATCAAATATTGTAAACTTTTTTAATGAATGATTTAAATTTAGTACGGTAGGAAAAAGAGAAATTTTTTAAGACAATCAAACATGGTCTTGAGCTCAATCAGATTCAGTGATTCACGGATTCATCATTGAGGAATCAGCCAGGCTTTGTTACATGTACTTAGGGGAGTAACCCTCCATGTGGGGAATAACCCAGTTTGTCGTGGAGTAAGTACAAATAGAAGATACCTAGCAGCTAATCGCACTTCCGGCCGCACCCATTACCGTCTGCTACTCCGTCTTCGATTTCACGCTTTCGGCTACACCACTGGCTGCTGGCCACTGCTCTTCGATTCTCTCTTCGCCTCTTCTTCTTTTACAATCGTGATTAGAAGCCAAGAAGGTAAATGTTAGCGTAATAGCAAGAAAGCATTGGATATAATGATTTGTTTTTATAAATTGTAATCTTGTAAATTGTCATATTGTCTTCAAAGCTCAGATAACACTTGATATTAATTTTTAAGTGTGTTTTTGCGATGGCACTTGTGAGCCCCATATTCCCCTTGTGTGAATTGTGAACTGTGATTATTTGTGTATGCATTGTGACTTGTGAATTGAGATCTATGTACTTTATTTTTATTTTTTTGGGGGTTTTGTTCAATCAATTTGTGTGCGATTCCAAAGATTTCTTCGATTAGGGCTTCATCATCCGTATTGTGGTCGGTTGCTCTTCACTTGTCAACACACAGGAAAATCGGAACCGCAGTGTATTTATGTTTTTGACTTTTGTTGATTTTAACTTCTAGAAGAAACTGTTTTTAGGGTTTTAATTTGATTCTGTTTTACTAGATCTGCGTTTTAGTTTTCTTTCCCTGATTTCTGTGCTTTTGATTAAACTTGTTTGTTTTGTGTTTTGACAAGTTGAATTGAAGAAGCAGATTTCATGTTCCATGCAACTAACCAACATAAACAATAGTTATGTCGCCTTCAAGGTATAAGCTTTATTCATTCAAAATACACACGTATTTACTCAAACCAACTTGTGGGCATTGTTTACTTGTACCCTATGAGAGTGGCAAAATCTGATTTTTAATTTTTATGTTTTTGAATTATCAGGTGAAGACCACAAATCCAAAGAAGTAGTGTGTGCGGTCGAATGCTGGACTGGTGCTGCCTCACTCTATTGTGATGTTATAGGTCTTTACTTCTCTCTCTCTCTCTCTCTCTCTCTCTCTCTCTCTCTCTCTCTCTCTCTCTCTCTCTCTCTCTCTCTCTCTCTGTTCCATTCATCTATTTGGCATACTTTTCTAGGAATACATCCTTGACTAATTTTCATTTTTGCTGAATTATAATTATTTTCGAAAAGTTAAATGTTAAATAAGTTTCCGTTCATTTCTGTGTCCTCAAAACAATTTGGCGCAATATGATTGTGTATTGACAACATGGCCTTTAATTACTTAAGAATACTATAGAGCTCGGAACCATAGACAATGTATTTTTTATGAAATCTTAAGAATAAAAATATTCATGTCAACTTCCCAATTTTCGAGCTCTTTGAAGACCCTATAGACACTATACGTGTAGATACTGGTGGCATACAAATTAGACAAGGAAAAAAAAAAAAAAAAGACATTTGTGTTTATGATTTGGAGAGTTTGATTTTCACATTGTCTGTAAAAGGCAAATTGTTGATTGAATTGATTATTGTTACGGAGAAATTCTTAACTAACTCTGGATCTTTCCCGTCTAATTACGACCAATAATATAATCAGCCATTAAATCACATTAAATGAAATCTATTTATTATATAAACGTAGTTACACATTAATGCAAATTAAATAAAGCCTAGGAGGGAAGTAAATGGAGGTAGTACCTAGGCCAAAGTAATGTAGGAGAAATTTTCATTGAGTTGATTGCATGTCAAGCTGAATGAATAAAGGCAATATCAAATGTTTCACGTACCTTGCCACAATTTGATTGCGTATATCCAATGATCTCATAAGCAAAACACAGACAAGCAACATAATTTTTTTTTCTCTGATACCATGTTAGCAAGTATGAGGTGAATATAATTGAGATAAAGATATATTTCAAATCCTGTCCTACGTATTAGGATACTGGTGGTATTGTTTTGTGGATTTAATCTTTCAAACGGTTCTTTTTCTTCTTTAGTTATCATTTTTTATTATAATATAGGTAAGTAATGTGTTTCTTTTTGTCTTCCTTAGAGCGTGCTATGGTGTTTTGAAATTCATATATGCTGCACATTGATGGTGGGGAATTTATGTTTCTTTTCAATTCTGGACATGGCTGAGGCATAAAGATATGTAGGGGCTAATGTTTCTCGTCTTGTAACAATCTTACCACACATTTGAAATTTTGTCACAGCAAATATTGGTACGTTTTTTTCTAACCTTTACTTCTTGGGTGTGATATGACTAGGATGGTATCTGCCGAGAGGTGCAGACAATGATTTTGATTGAGATTCACTTCAAATAGATAGATTTCCTTCAATTCTCTCTTATTTCTTTATTTAGTTGATCATTTTGGAGTATGGAATATAATAGGATTTCTTTGTTATATGTTGACATTTTAAAACAAAAATCATTGCACAATTGGTAGAAAAGAAACAAAAAACAAGATTATCCAGTGTCATACTTTTCCAGTATTCTCAATCCTCATCAACAGCTGAAGGAACATGAAAATGAAAGTTAAAAAATGGAAGTTAAAAATAAGAAAATATTGGGGTCCATTGCAAATAAAACATAGTGAATATAATTACCCTAAAAAATAGAGAGGAAAAAGGAGTCACCACGGTCACTTCCACCACTTTCACATTCACTGTTAGTTGCATTGACAACCATCACTACCACCTTCCCCAAAAACAAGCACCATCGACCCCCCGAAAAGAATAAAAAAAATCTATATTCCAACAACCAGACACCTTCCTGAATCTCTGTGGGCCAATGCCACCTATGACTCCCCGTCAACCACCCATATTCAATCAAATCTCGTCACCACCATGCCCATCGTCCTTCACGAACCCTTCTTTAACCCCTCCTTTGCGACTATTCAATTCAAAAGTCCGCCCTAAGTATAGTGTGTGTATGTGGCGTGTGTATATATGTATATTCATATGTATGTAATGTATATACATCAAATTTGGATTTGGAACTCCATCCAAGATATTGCTTGAAAGTTAAAATATATGTTGTTTGCAGGCTTTCAATTTATTTATTTGTTCCCAACAATGAAATCTGAATCACCATTTTTACTTGCCAGGTGTTTTAAATTATTTGCTGAATATAATCTATTGACCGTTTCTATCATATATGAATTTTTTCTTACATTGACCTTTTAAAATTTAAGCCCCCCCAACTTACTGTTCTTGATCCGCCCTGCATACGTGCATGCATTTGTTAACTTAGAGCTATGTGGTTGTCAAGAAAGAGCTTTGCCAAAGCTGGAAAGATGTGTGTATTTCTTTTGTGCGTCATATACTCGATGAATGCTTAGCTGATTATTTGGCTATATTTTATGCCAAAGCTGGAAAGATGCGTGCATTTCTTTTGGTGTGTCGTATACTGGATGAAATGCTTAGCTGATTATTTAGGTATACTTTATGTTTAATATTGTTCATTCATAATAATTACTCATTAAATTTTAGATTCTCCAGGTAGATAACCTAAATCCATTTCTCGATCATGATCATGTTACGAGGGTGTCATGTTGAATTGTACTTCAGATGTGCAAGTTTTGGTAGTAGACTGTATAGTTCCAGAGAGTTATTGCAAGACTCATCTGATATAACCAAAAAGATCTGTAAGATTATGATGTTCTGCCCGAAGTTAGGCCTGGATACTATGCTTGACCAGAGTGGCATCCGGATTTCTACAGAGGTAGTCGAAAAGGTCCTTGAAAAATTTGAGAATGCTGGAATGCTGTCGCACAGATTCTTTGAATGGTCTGGCAAGCAACGAAACTACGAGCACAGTGTTAGAGCTTATCATATTATGATTGAGTCTTTAGCGAAGATAAGACAGTATCAGATAATGTGGGATATTGTGAATAGCATGAAGAGCAAGCAAATGCTGAATATTGAAACATTCTGTATAATTATGAGGAAGTACGCTAGGGCCCAAAAAGTGGATGAAGCGGTGTATACCTTTAACGTGATGAATAAGTATGACGTGCCTCCTAATTTGGCAGCTTTTAATGGGTTGTTGAGTGCTCTGTGCAAATCCAAGAACATTAGGAAAGCGCAAGAGATTTTTGATAGGATGAAGGATCAGTTTGTTCCTGATTTGAAAACTTATAGCATTTTGATTGAAGGGTGGGGAAGAGCTCCTAATTTACCAAAAGCAAGAGAGATTTTTAGAGAAATGGTTTGTGCAGGTTGTAATCCTGATATTGTGACCTATGGTATCATGGTTGACATTCTTTGCAAGGCTGGGAAGACTGATGAAGCAGTTCAAGTTCTCAAGGAGATGGAGCTTGGTGGATGTAAGCCGACTTGTTTTATTTATAGTGTTTTGGTCCATACATATGGGATTGAGAATCGGATTGAAGATGCTGTTGATACATTCCTTGAAATGGAAAGAAATGGAGTGAAGGCTGATGTGGCAGTGTATAATGCATTAATTAGTGCTTTCTGCAAAGTAAATAAATTTCAAAATTCCTATAGGGTTCTGAGTGAGATGGATAACAAGGGGGTGAGACCTAATTCGCGGACTTGTAATATTCTTCTTAATGCCTTGATTGGTCGTGAGGAGACCGACGAGGCCTTTAACATGTTTCGCAGAATGGTAAAAGTTTGTGAGCCAGATGCAGACACATATACTATGATGATAAAGATGTTCTGTGAGAAGGATGAACTTGAGATGGCCTTCAAGGTGTGGAAGTATATGAAAAAGAAGCAGTTTGCTCCGAGTATGCACACTTTCTCTGCTCTTATTAATGGACTATGCAAGAAGGCCGATGTTTCCAGGGCTTGTGTTTTAATGGAAGAAATGATAGAAAGAGGAATCCACCCAGGAAGACATTCATTTGGAAAGTTGAGACAGTTGCTTTTGAAGGAAGGGAGAGAAGATGTACTTGAATTTCTACAGGTAAAAATGAACCTTTTGGTCAAGGAACCTTTATGGGATTCAGAAATTTGAATTTAATGACTGGAAGGAAATAAACAGAGCATTTGAATCCTATGAGGCATCAATTGTTCCAGGTAAAAGCCTAGTTTTAAACAAGCACGAATGCAACTATATTGTTGGTACTTGCCTCTTTTAATATGATGCTGTGATGTTTTAAATTGAGTTACTATTAGACTACCATACGACATTTTTAGATGAAGAAGTGAAAATAATTACTGATTGCATTTGATGTCACAGGTTGTATTGGACTCATTTTTAGAAATCCCGTCTTTAATAGAATCTCAGACTTGATGTTCGTAAAGTTGATTCCTCCTTCAAATGTGAGATATGGACGCTAAGCAGGGTGCAAAATTATCTCAAAGATCAACTCTTGGGGTTTGCTTTGGTACCTCTGTCTGAAGTCTTCCTTAACAATGGGAAGTTAGAGAAGGAGTTTTCTCTCTCCTCAACTGATCTCTTCTATTCTCCAGCGGGTTATGTTCAGTTAGCCCTCTCCTATGTCGGAGCTTCCCAGATGTGATTCCAATTCCTGCATTATCCTCATCTGTGGCCACAGATGCAGCTGTGCAGGAGTTGAAATCAACAGAATCTTGTCCGGGTGACTTTGACAAAATTGAGTTTCCTGATCCTAATGTACTGAATGAGAATCATCAGATGGTTTCTGAGTATTTTGGTATCCCAAGTGCTGATTTGGATGACTCCCATAGTTCGGACAGCCTGGTCGACTCTGGAACTGAAAATAACATGAGCTCAGAGGTACTTGAAGAAAGCTTGTCAACAGGTTCCATCAGTTTGACACCGTTTCCAAAGCATGATTCTCCTCTAGGCAGCGTGTCAACAAATGTAACTCCATCTGCTTCACTTCATTTGAGCTCACAGTCTTCTGAGACCCTTGGAGATTCGAAATCTCCAAATGAAGAATTTGTGTCACCTCCTAAAGATGCTAGGAAGGAGAAAAGTGCTGATGTTGGAGAAGCTGAGAGTAAGGCGTCGGGGGGTATACCAAAAGATACTTTTGCAAAGCCTGTTGTTGCTATAAACATTGAACCAGAGCCAAAGATGGTGCAGCAAGACATTGTGGATATGTACATGAAGAGCATGCGGCAATTTACCGAGTCTCTGGCCAAGATGAAGTTTGAAAACCAGCCAACCAGCTCTGGCAATTCGAGTTCGAAGCAGAAAACACCATCATCCAAGAACTCTGGCTCTCGAGTTTTTTACAGGAGTAGAGCTTTCTTCTGAGCTTTCATTTGATGTTCCAGAGTACACAGGTGAATGAATCTAACCAAGACTGATGCTTTTAGTAAACGTTATGTGCATGTTTGGTATGCAATATTAGATGGTAGTTGACAATAGAATGAACAAAATTTTAGGGGTCGTTCTCTTTGTGTTTCGATTTTGAATTTTGAGTTTTGAATTTTGTTCTGAATTTTGGATTTTGGTTGTTTGTTTTGGAATTGCTGAAAACATGTTCTCTTTGTGATTTTGAAAAACTGTTTTCAAAAATAGAAAACTGAAAAATGCGTTTACTTTGTAATTTTTTGATATATTTATTTTGTGATATTTTATATATAAAAAATGGTTGATTTGTTGAATTACATTAATGTTAATGTTAATAAACCAGTTAGTTCTCTATATCAATAAATTCATCATTAATATTGATTCAGCTAAATAAAAATTTAATCTCATGCCAACAAAATCTTAACATGGATCTATATATAATGGCAAAATAACATAAGAACTTCAAGTGGAGGAAGTGTCTTACTTTTACAAAAAAAAAAAAATAATAATAATAAATAAATAAAAAATTTACAAAAAAAAAATCTTAAAATTGATCTATATATAATGGCAAAATAACATAAGAACTTCAAGTGAATGAAGTGTCTTACTTTTACAAAAAAAAAAATAATAATAATAAATAATAAAAAAAAATTTACAAAAAAAGAAAAAAAAAAAAACTTAGCATGGATTTATATATATAATGACAAAATAACATAAGAACTTCAAGTGAAAGAAAGGTCTCACTTTTACAAAAAAAAATAAAAATCTTAATATGGATCTATATATAATGACAATATAATATAAGAACTTCAAGTAAATGAAGTGTCTCACATTTAATAATAATAATAATAATAATAATAAATAAATTACAAAAAAAATCTTAACATTGATCTATATATAATGACAAAATAATATAAGAATTTCAAGTGAAAGAAGTGTCTCACATTTACAAAAAAAAAAAAAAAAAAAAAAAAATTCCGAAACTCGCGTTTTGGTCGTTTTAGACTTTTTAACACAAAATATCCAAAACGCAATAAACTCGTTTTGAGTTTCTTTTGTATTTTTTTTTTTGTATTTTGGAAAACGCGTTTCTGAAAATGGGTAAAGTGAACGCGTTTTCGATATTTCCAAAAATCGAAAACTCAAAACAACAAAGAGAACGGGGCCTTAGTTTCTTGGCATTTTTAATATTGTCTAATATTATGTAATTCAACTTACCGGGCACGCCATAAATGTGTTGTATAGTTCGTCATTATTCTATGTTGGGCATGCTTTAGATGTGATGACTAATGACATTAGATTTGTATGGAAACAAGCTTTTTTCTGAGTTGGTCTTGTATGTATTTGAGATCGCCGTCCTCAAACTTTTTCCTTCGACTTTGATCATTTTCAGGATACGGAATGCTGCAGTTCAACATAGATCTTCTCTCTGCTTGTTATAACCGTGTAATCAAGTTACTTCAATATTATATCATTATTATGACACTGTTCACCGTCACTGATGTATTTGAAGGATTTAGTACATTGGGCTAAAGTGTGCATTTTCTCCTTTTGGATGTTTGATAACGTCTCCGATTCTCCACCGGTAAAGGGTTCGTCTGTTGACTCTATCCAGAATCATTCACCGAGCTTGCATAGTTTGGCTGTGACGGTTGTCCAGGATTGTTTTGTCGTGACCCAGGGGCGAAATTAGAAATTTTACCCCATGGCCTATTGATGCGGATTTTTAATTGTAAGTGTTCAATATCGCAATCAAGTAATAAAATAGATCTTTTGAGTCCGAGTTATCGTTCCCATGAGGATGGTGATTAAATATCAAAATATATTTAGAGAAGGCAATAGAGCGGATTGGCCATTTCGCGTCCTGCCCTGCGACCCGACAGATTCGAGGTGGGGCAGGTTCGGGTTTTTTGGGGTCAGGGTGGGTTCCTCTGCCGCCCCGTTTGCGACCCGGTTCGCAGAGAATGGTCAAAATGATTCCCATGAGTTGAGGAATGCTGTTATTCAGGCCATACATGATGCCGGTGGAAAGATTGATTTCTGCTGAGGTGAGGTACTAACGAGTAAGCGAGTGTTTTCAGTAAATATGATAACAGAATATATTTGATATTGGATTATTGTTAGCTCTTGTGCACCATCAAGTTTTAGTTATAACTTATAAACATGAAAGAATAGACTTTCACGTAAATGTACTGACAAGAAGCTTACGCACGTCTTATTGCATTTAGCTTAGAAATGGAACTTACATCATATGCAACTCTAATAGTGTTATACTCGTGTGATGTACGGTTATTTGTTACTCACATATATCGAATTTATATGTTAATAAATAAAATGAATATTTAATTAAAAATGAGAAACGAAGAAAAATAATTCATTACAAAAAATGTACAATTACATGTATCTTAATTTTTTTACGGATCGTATGTGATTGGTATATTTTTTGGTCATTACATTATCAGAATATTACTTTTTACATTTATGTTTGAGGTCCAAGGTCATGCTTTGGGCCGACCTCTTCTATGACCCGATGTCACATTTTGGACCGATCTTATTTACAAATACCAATATAAATCTCGAGCTATGTAAAAAGCACGATTTTAATAAAAGATTGATATCAAGGTCGTAAACAGGGAAAACCTATTCTTTCTGGCCAAGCCCGACCTCGTTGACCGACATGTCTTTTTATAATCATAGGATAAGTCCGGCACATGGGTCCATTTATTCATAAAGCGTTATGATCTTGTGATGGACTGGACCTATCCTTAAAACATGTTAATGGATTATGTATTGGGCCATACATCCTAGAAAATTAAGATAATGATGTAATTAAATTATTTTTATCTAAAAGAGAATCAAATTCACTTAAGGAGTATTCAGGTAACTTTTTTTAATTAAAAACTCTTTTCCTACTAGAATTGGAAGACTTATTCTGATTCTTATAAATAGGTCTCTTTCATTAATAATTACATAAACAATATTCATATTTTCATAAGCTCTTGAATATTCTCTATATTATTTTCTCCCTCTCCAAAATACTAATTCTTACACTGGAGGGGCGACGACGGCATCCCTCGTTACTTTTTTGCAAGTTTCTTTGCTGCTTGGATCATCTTTTCCAACAAAATACCAGCTTTTGATTTTGTCACGTCAAGGTCAGAAAAATTACTGAAACAATTGGCGCCGTTTGTGGGAAACGATCGAAAAATCATGTTATTCAAAGATCGATTCCAAAATGAACAAAAATTCCAAAAATTTGAAGATCTGGGAAAAAGTTATCTTCCAACGAAAAGTATGCAAAAGTTTTTCGACCCAATAGAAAAAATTGGAAAATCATATGTTGAAAAGGGTGCCGGCCTAGGAATTGAACAAAGAATTTTTCTGGGATTATTTCTCAACACCTGCTATGGTTGACTGGTTTCTAAGTGATTTCTCCACCAAAAATCTCATTAACACCCATTAATCCACCCCAACCAAAAAAGATTCTATAGAAGGGAATTATTGGCAATGTTTCTTGCGGAAGCCATCTCCAGCAAGTTATAAGGTTATGGCTGTCTCCCTTAATTTGATAGAACTAGTAGGGATGATGACCATAAAAAGCGGGTCTCCGCTTGCTGTTATCTACATCGGTTGGATTGAAAGGATAAAACCTGCACTAGCTCCATGGCAATCGACTTTTTATCCTCGATCGATTTTCAAGAAGATCCAAGAATATTTGAAAGCTTTTGATGTTTTTCTTGCTCTTCTTAACTGTTATGCCAACGCTAAATCTATGGATTGGATCTATCCCATAGTTGTAGTCCACCCGGACGACTAAGGAAATTTGAAGATTTTAAAGTTCATCCCAAATCACAAATTCGTCCAAAAGAAAGGGGAAGAATCAGAGATTCAATGACCAAACCAAAGCACCTGCTTGCCGCTCTTGACCTGGTCTGAGTTCCCTTCGCTTTATTCCAAGCGTGGCGACTGGTGATTTCGTAACTCCAGCCGTGAAGCCTTCGTCGAACGATGATAACCGTGCCGCCACTGCCTGCGCCTGCAATTCTCCTTCTTCTCCTAACACTTGCGTTTCTCCTCCTCATGGTGGTCGATTGCTGCTATTATGCACAAGGCCAGAGGTGTGGGTTATGGCTCCGATGAACTCGATCGAAGTAGCGGCAGGCTTTGACAAGTGACAACTTTCTACCCGAGGAGGAAAACCAGAAGAAATTGGGAAGTCTAAAGCATAACCATAATTTTCCAGCACCTGTTTCTGGGAGCTATGTTAAAGATGTATTAAACAAGTTGAAAAAGAGGCTGAAGCTATAAGACTCCAGGTCGGCCACTGACCGACTTTCACAATTTCGAGTGGAGCTGATGGCTGTAGGCGACATCGTAAATTGAGGCTCGAGATAAATCTATTGCTGGTCAAATCCATGGCTCCAACAAATTGCAAGTCGATCGGCTAGTCAACAATGGTGAAATTAGGAGAAACGAACAACGGATTTTCAAGGCTTCAACAGGGACTAAGGTTGGCATTTTATGAGCAGCTCTGAAGGCAGATGCAAAAACTAACAAGTTTAGAGACACAGTCTTAAAAAAAAAAAAAAGGTGGCTGGAGAGAGATCTATGGGATTGATGAGAAAAAAGTTGCTAGTATGGTCAAAGAAGATAAAGTTGATATCTTAGTGGAACTTACTGGTCATGCAGCAAGCAACAAGTTGGGTATGATGGCTTGTCGGCCTGCCCCTATTCAGGATAATTGGATTGGCTACCCCAATGCTATTGGTTTGCCTACTATTGATTATAGAATCACAGATGCACTGGCCGACCCTCCTGATACAAAACAGAAGCATGTTGAGGTCCTTGAGGAGTTAGTTCAATTACCACAGTCTTTTCTATGTTACGCACCTTCCCCTGAGGATGGGTTGATGTCTCCTACTCCTGCTCTGTCCAATGGCTTTGTTACTTTTGGTAGTTTTAACAATCTTGCGAAGATAACACCTAAAGTACTGCAAATCCGGGCAATGATTCTATGTACAGTTCCTGGCTTATTATAAAGTAAACAACTACTGTAGCGCCCCGAGTTCTAAATATCCGGTTCACCACGTCATCGTCTGATCTAACTTTTCAAATAATATTTTTTCGGAAGAAATAATTGAAATTCATTTTTGGCAACATTAAATAAACTGTAATGGTCGATAAAATTGAAAACATTTATGAAACCCTTCGAAATAATAAATCGAGCCATTAATATTATAAAAAAATTTACAATGTCATAATTTCTCAAATAACTGAAATTCTCAAAATTATCCAATGTTTGGAAATACGGAAATCATTAAAATGAGGTTTTCGACCATTTAACGTCTATTGCCACAATCATCCATCACTTGCCACCTCCTCCGAAATATGTGAATGTTGTTAAAATAGACACGAGCATTTTACAGAAATACTCAGTAGACTCATCGCCAATTAATTAATCTATAATATAATTGAACACATAAATGCAGGCTCTTTAGAAAATCATAGGGTGTGGGTTGCTCTTCTCCTGCATTAAAGCACATGGCTTCTTCTTTGAAAAATCATAGGCTCTTTAAAAATCATATGGTGTAGATTGCTCTTCTCGTGCATTAAAGCACATGGCTTCTCTTTGAAAATCATAGGCCCTTTGAAATCATAGGGTATGGATTGCTCTTTCTTCTCGTGCACATAAGGCACATAAGTTATGCATAACATCATCATTTATCTTGCAAGACATTCTCTTCTTTCTTTCTCATGCATAAAAGCATATAAGTTATGACAAGTATAACAACATAAATATTTCATAAGAAATATATTCTCATCTCATTTCATGAAATAAATTTCACATAAATCACGTAACATGCACATTCACATGCAATCATAATTTAGATTAATTAATAGGGGCGAGTCTACCTTAAACTTGATGAGTGCAAAGTTGAGCGGGAAACGACTTCAATTCTTTCAAATCTCCGTACGCCTCGTCTAGCCAATTAGAAGATTAAGTCGAGTGAGTCTTCTGAAATTTATAGTTTAAAAATGATAATTTACAATTTGGGAGCTGAAATTGATGATTTGAAAGTTGAGGGACTAAAATGGATAATTTGAAAGTTGAGGGACTAAAATGGATAATTTGAAAGTTGGGTCGAAGCTCAAAATGAATATTAAATTGTGGGGATCGAAATAATCGATTTTAAAAATGAAGGGCTGAATAAAATCATTTAAAGGCTTAAGGATTGAAATTAAAAGGTTTTAAAACAGTAGGGGCTGATTTGAATAACTTTAAAATCAATAATATTAAAAAAATTTCTCTTTCCTTTCCATTTCACTCGGAGCGCAGAGAGAGAAGGAGGAGGAGGTGCGACTCCGTCGCACCCGTGCGCACACCCGGTCTTCAGCCGGTGGTTTGGCCGGCGAAACGTCGCCGGCAGGTGGTGGTGAGCGGGGAACCATGAAGAGGATCATTATTTGGGGTTTTTGGTTCGAGTTTAGGCTTGAAAAACCGAAGCAAACGGGGCTCAAATTGAGGCGATTTCTGTCGATAATCCGGTGGTCGAGATAAGTTTGAATTTCTAGAGCTATGGGTTCTTCTCTTCTTGGTTTATTCTTGGGGTTGGGGTTTGATTTGAGTACGGATTTGAGCTGAGTTTTTCGGCGATTTTGAGGTGCGGCAGGTTGGTTGTGTTGTTGCTTTTTGTGGTGGCTGTTACTGACCACGGTGGTGGTGATTCTGACGATGAAAGAGCAGTGGTGTTGGTTCGACAATTGTGGTGATGGTGATGATGAGGACGTGATGGTGTTGTGGCTGGCCAGTGGTGGTTTCGATTTTCATTTGGGTGTTGTTTAGGCGCTGATTTGATTTCCTGTGATTTGTGTGGTGGAGATTGGGCTGTGGTGGTGATGCTGAGATTGAGATTCGGCAGTGATGGTTGGTCTTGGACGTGGTTGAGGTGTTGCAGGATGGTGATGGTGGTGTGTGAATTTTGGAGGAGGCAGTGGTGATGTGGTTGAACATGGCTACCATGGAAATCTGAATGTAGTGTTGAGGGAGGAGGTATAGGGAGTGTGAGGATTGAATTGGTGGAGTATGGGTTGGATGTGGTAGGTGGAGTTGGTGATGTGAAATCTTGACAAGCAATGCACGTAGTTCGAGAAAAATAATACGCGTGAATCAACTGGGTCGGAAAAGAATCTGATGAAATGAGCTTGAAGTAAATTGGGGATTTAAAATGATTTTGAAAATAATAATTTAAATAAAATAATAAAATTTCGAAAATTCGAAATTTAATTTAAAATTAAATTAACTCGATATTTCTCGACTTGGCTAGACGAACGCGTCGTGACGTTAATTTAAAAATGGGTGAGATCGCAGCGGCACGATTTTCTAAACTGAAATAATTATTAAATTGCGTAAAAATTCTCGGTCGCTACAACTACCATGTGTGAATCTCTATACATTAGAGTTCCCTGTGTTACCATGGGAGATTTCGATGGTGTCATTCCAGACCACCACATGCAATATAATCACCGAGATCAATTTACTGACCATACCATTCTCGAAACCAGGTGTACTCTAACCCTATTCATTAATCTTTGCATTAGCTGATAGAAATCTTGTGCGAGATTGATAAATTAAAATTTATGCAATCCCGCATGCTCTTGGATTATTTCTAGAATAATGGCTAATCAACTCTAAATATGGTTACTTGTCTTAGCCAAATCTGATCCCATGATGTATGAGTTAAATTCAATTTGGATTGCTTGCTAAGTCAAAGGTTATAGGATCTGTTCCATTGTGGTTCATGCTATTTTTGATAATCTAAAACTTATATGTCTTGGGAATGATTGCTGAATTCTAATCAATCTACTTTTGAAACCTGCCTCTTAACACGATGTGTTCCAACCTCCAAATATAATTATTGAGCTCCTTGTTGCTCCCATTGACACTATCGAGATTTTGAGGCCTCTGGCAAAATCTGTTGAGCATTTTGAATTTCTTCGAAGGATTCTTAATAATTGAAGTGCACACAACGTGTTTGTTAAAATGCCCGCACCAAACTTTTTTCTTTGCAAAAGAGGGCTAAAAATAGCTTTGAGAACACTGCTGCACTCTTGAGCCTTTAGGAACAATTTATAGCCTTCTAGTATATTTTTGTACTGCAGTTTATATTTGCTGTTTGTTGTGTCTTTGCGAATGTTTGATTAATTGGATTTTTTCAATGCTAATTGCTCTACTTTATTGGTATGCACTTCTGGTCATGTGATCAGCTTGTGCATGCGAATCAAGGCTTTTCCTGGAACTTTCAGTTCATCAATAAGCCTATCAAATATGTCTTCATACCCATTTCCCTATTTGCAAAGTTTTTCACCTGTGACTCACTTCGTATCTTGCAAGCTACTACAATGTTCCCAGTTAACAATTTTCAAATGTAAAGAAAATACAGGACTATTGTCGAAAGTATTATTGGCGGGTTAATTTTCAAATTTTGAATGATGATGTGCAAATGATAAACATTACTATCTGGTTCAAATTTTCATGCTATATGATAAGCAGTTTATATATGAACAAAAATCAAGGTAGATGGGTGATATATGAAAAGCCCAATTCAATCATTTTTCTTGATGGCTTTGACCCAATAATAAAATATCATAGGTTATCAACCTTGGTCTCTTTATTTAGTTTAACCAATTCATAACCTTCCACGGATAGAAACCTATCAAGAACTGAAATTTGATTCAAGTCAATATCTTTGGCATTGCATACATTTCACTATTTCCACCTATGACTTAGCTAAGATGTGTGCAAGATGACTTCGAATGCAAATCCTCTGTGCTACAATGCTGCACTTCTACATATTGAGTATCATTTTTTGTGTCATTCACTGGACTTGTTCAACACATTTTTTTTTACAGAATTTTGCACTTGAGATTTACCTGGATGTGCCTCTAGTCACTATGTTATTACTTCCTTGCTAACATTAATAAAAAGGGAAATTGATGAGAATCGGGAAAGTTAAACCTCGATGCACGTGTCCGTGGGACCCATGACGAGATCCAAAGTCGAAGAGGTTCAAGATTTGATGCTAAACAATGTGAATAAATCAAGAAAAGAAGCCAAGAATCAAGTTGGAGCCAAAATTGAGAAGCTTGGAGTTTCAGCCATGTTCGGTCAACCGAACTTTCTTCCGGTCAACCGATCTTCTGCAGACAAATTTTTGATTCAGCCTCAGTTGCGTTCGGCTGAGTGACGGTCGACCGAAAGTCCCATTTCGGTCGACCCTGTGATCGATCGAAATAATTTCGTTCGACCGAAACACTCCGTTTTACAAAAACGGGGTTTTTCTTGTAAATACAGAAATTACACATTTTGCCCATTTTGTACCTTTTATACACATTTTCTTGTCATTTGTAAGATAAACTTGGATGTTCAATGTGAAATACTCTCTTGAGAGGCCCTTCTTGAGGTAAGGTTAAACCTCTTTGATCTTGTATTTTCTTGAAAGTTAATAAACTTTGCTTGAGTATTATTATTCTTGTATTGTTGTTTATTTTCCGCCACCTTGGAATTTGTTTGGTTGATACCCATTGGGCTAGGGTTTGTTAATCCTTGAATTTTGGGTTAGATTTAAACTTGGGTTAAGGTGTTTATCCCTTTATTTACCACTTTAGATTTCTTGGGTTAGTATTAAAATTGTTGTGAGAATTTTCGGTCAACACATCGAAGGGGTTCGCATCATTTGGTATCAGAGCTTGGCTCTAATTTGGTAAACCTATCATTTACATTTTTGTTGTTGTTATTAAAAAACAAAAAAAATCCGAAAATTGAAAAGAAAATTGGGAAAAATTTATATGCCCATGTGTATTGTTGATTTCATATATTGGGTAAATTGATTGTTGAATTTGTTGGGGGTTTCCATTAGCCAAACACTTACAAAACCTACACTTTTCAATTGTGTACTCAAAGTGTTTGATCAATTGTCCCAAAGAAAAATACTCCCTTAGTGCTTTATTATTCAATACCCATATATTGCTAATTACTTGGGGCTATCCAATTCCCATTATTGAGATTGTGTTATCAACATTGTATCCCATATATTACTTGCTCCATACATTGGGTAATTGTTGATCATTCATTCCTTACCACAATTTGAGTTGTTGGGAGTTCTCATACATCCACATTATCCACATTCAAGGCCACTTAAAGATTGAGTACAAAGTATTTGCTAAATTGCTACATTGAAAATTTACACTCTTGTACTTATTTGCTCTACATCTATGCTTTATCAAATATTTGTGGTTTGTTAATCCCATTGCTAAAATTGTGTTCCTAGCATCTTATCCCATATAAATATTGTTCCTTTTCAGTATAGCAAGCACATAAATTCTATTTGCTATTTGTGTCTACTTGTTCTAAATTCTTTCTTCCTTGTTGGTGATTTCTTTAACTCCACAAGAATTATACTTTGTGGTTTAGTTGATTACCTTCCTTGGAGAACTTGAGAAAGGAGATTTTGAGTGGAAAAAGGCAAGAATGGTGAGCTCATTAGAGGGTAAAAGCCTAAATTGAGTGAAACACGAGTGAAAAATATTCTTGTGAGAACACTTTCACACTTGCATACCATGTCAAATTCCCATGCTCAAACTCAAGAATTGAAGTACTTGTTACAAAATCTTTCAACCACCATGGCTAAATAAATTGAGGAGATTGGGGGTGAGTTGGAAAATTTAGGAACAAGAGGGGATAGTACATCAAATAGGAGAGGTGAATAAATGATGTGTAGTAGAAGAAAGATGAGGGATAATCTTGGGGATATAGGGTATAGGGATGGAGGTAGAAAACAAAATGAGAGTTTGAATAGGAAAATTAGAATGGATGTTTGGGATGATGAAAGGGATAGTAAACAAAATGGGAGCATGTATAGGAAAAGAGGAGAATGGGTAGGCAAGAGTGGAGATAGAATTGATGATAATATTGATATAACGAAAATAAAGAGTCCATCATTCCATAGGAGGAACGGTAGTGGAAGTAGAGAAGTAGTGAAGGAGAGAATTGCTAGTCCACCAACATCTTTGGCTCATGATAATGAGAGGGAAACACATGGAGGATATAATTTCTACACCAGATGCCTAGTGAGTGATAAACCATGTAGTCTCATGATAATTGGAGAGATTGACACTAATTTGGTGAGTGCTAGTAGGGTGGAGAAATTGGGGTTACCGGTTATGAAGCATCCTAATCCCTATGTATTGCAAAGGTTGAATGACTATGGGGAGGTGAGGGTAAGTGAACAAGTTCTTCTTACTTTTCACATTGGTACTTATAGTGATCAAATATTATGTGACGTGGTTCCCTTACACACTACTCACATAGTCTTGGGGAGGCCTTGGCAATGTGAGCGAAATGTGAATCTTGATAGGAGGAGGAACCGGTGTAGCTTCAAAATGAATGAAAAAAAGGTTGTGATCCTATCTTTGAGCGCGGAAGAAGTATGCAAAGACCAAATGAAGCTCAAGAAGGAATTCGAGGAAGAAAAAGAGAAGGAGAAAGAAAAAGAAGAAGAAGAAAGGGGGAATAGGAAAATAAAAGAGAATTCAATTGAGCAAATTGAAGAAAGCAAAAATAAGAGTATGAGAATTGGGGCCGGGCCTCGATCCTAGAAAAAGGTGAGGAATTGAGAGTTGGAGCCACGACTCCAGAAAAAGGAGAGGCGAGAGAAGAACTGAGAGTTGAGGTTCCTACCTCAGAAAAAGGTGAGGGAGTGATGAGTGCCACCAAGAAGATTGAGAGAAAAGATCACCCCAAAATGTTCTTTACTCTTGAATATTCTAACACTTCCCTCCCTAGTTTGGTTATTTCTTTGTTGCAGGAAATTGTGAGGCCAACTTATCAAGGCAACAAAGAACTCCAAAAGCATGCCTTATGGAAGAAATTCATGAAAACATTTTCCTACAACAACGAGTACAACCGAGGTAAAGAAAATGACATAACCGATGCAACATTTAGGAGGTATGCTCCTAACATTTTCTTGAATGCAAGGTTATTGTGTCTTGAATATATTAGAGGGTTGTATGATCTTGATGTAGATTTGACAAGTGTGTTGTTGACTTATGAAAATGTAACATGTAGTAAGGATCATTGTCATGATGAGTGCTTAATTTGTAAATGCAACTTTTTGCGTGTGCCCAGTTACATAAGTACCAAATCCTTTTGTGAAAATGTTGCATATAGTACATTTCATGGGCATGTTGAATCCTTATCTTGTGAAAATATGCTTGACTTGCATATTGACTCTCTAAAGGAATTGCTAGTTAGGGGAGTCCATGGGAAAGATTTATGGGGATGTCTTGATGATAAAAGGACTTCGCTTCTAACATTTCTAGCTGCTCCCTCATTTCGTCTTGAACATAGTAAGAGCATGCATGTTAACTATCCGAATTTGTTAAACATTTATGAATCATGTTATGAGCAATATTTTGATGGGTTCTATGGGCATGATGATTATTTGTTTTTGAAAATTGGATTGTTTCCTTGTAAATGTGTCATGCGTGAATTGCTAGTGGGGGGAGCACATGATGATTGTTTGATGGGGCGATTTAAAACCAATGGGGTTTTAGGGGTATTATGTGATCAATTTTATTGGCCTATTTTGAAGATTGGTGTTGAACATGTTCGCACTTGTAGTAAATGCTGAACTTGTAAAATGGCTAAACTCAAGTTTTTCCCCCAAGAATTCCATGCATATTTGCTCATCATGAGTAAACCTTGGACTACTACTTCTATGAATTTTATAGTGGGTTTATTTGGAACAAAGAAAGAAAATGAAGTTATTTTTGTGATTGTTGGTAGGAGAATTAAAATTTCACGTTTGATTGCATGTCATGAAACCAACAAGGTCATCAACATAGCTAATCTTTTCTTTCGGAAGGTCGTGCATTTGCACGAAGTTGGTGCTAATTTTGTGGTTGTTAAATTTGCTTACACTTTAATTGCTCATCATATTAGCAAGTTTCCTCCGCTTAAAATTGCTTGTGACTTTAACCTATTAACTCTGTTGAGATTTATGCATATATTTATTGGAGAAAGAGTTGGTTTAGGTGGGCACAAGAATGCACCTTTGGTTAAGCCCCTTCGCAGGAGGCTCGTGCTTCCATCTGAGGGGATTGGCCTACAATGTCCTTCCCATGCCAACCATGGTAGGAGGCGATTCGTATTTGATCCGGGTGGTTGGAAATTGTTCTTTTCAAGGGGAGAACGGGTTCCCGATCGAATAAAATCCAAAATGCTACCCTGCGATGTTGGCACCTCTCAAGTTCTTCGCAATGCCTACAAATTGATTTTACACGGTGAGTATGAAATTTCAGTTACATTTATTGTGTCTGAATTTTTTATTTTTATTGTAGGTGTCAATTCGTGGTCGAATCTCTTTCGAGATGGAGGAGATGATGAGAATCACGAGGGTCCAACTTCATTGCACGAACCTGTGATCCATAATGTTGCAAGATCAAAGTTCAAGGAGTTTCACGACAGTGCATTCAAGCAAGATTTGAGGCCGAATTCTTTTCAAGAGGGAGGGGATGATGAGAATCGAGAAAGTCAAACCTCGATGCATGTGCCCGTGGGACCCATGACGAGATCCGAAGTCGAAGAGGTTCAAGATTCGAGGCTAAACAATGTGAATAAATCAAGAAAAGAAGCCAAGAATCAAGTTGGAGCCAAGATTGAGAAGCTTGGAGTTTCAGCGAAGTTCGATTGACCGAACTTTCTTCCGGTCGACTGATCTTCTGCAGACAAATTTTTGATTCAGCCTCAGTCGCGTTCGGCTGAGTGACGGTCGACCGAAAGTCCCATTTCGGTCGACCCTGTGATCGACCGAAATAATTTCGATCGACCAGTTCGGTCGACCGAAACACTCCGTTTTACAAAAACGGAGTTTTTCTTGTAAATACCGAAATTACACATTTTGCCCATTTTGTACCTTTTATACACATTTTCTTGTCATTTGTAAGATAAACTTGGATGTTCAATGTGAAATGCTCTCTTGAGAAGCCCTTCTTGAGGTAAGGTTAAACCTCTTTGATCTTGTATTTTCTTGGAAGTTAATCAACTTTACTTGAGTATTATTATTCTTGTGTTGTTGTTTATTTTCCGCCACCTTGAAATTTGTTTGGTTGATACCCATTGGGCTAGGGTTTATTAATCCTTGAATTTTGGGTTAGATTTAAACTTGTGTTAAGGTGTTTATCTCTTTATTTATCACTTTAACTTTCTTGGGTTGGTATTAAAATTGTTGTGGGAATTTTCGATCAACACACCGAAGGGGTTCTCATCAGAAATATTGAAATGTTTTCATTAATTTGCTTCCATTGAAGAATGGAAAGCTTTTAAAGCCATGTCATTAGTTACTTGACATTTTATAAGATTTGATAAAGTTGAAGTAATCTTAATTTAACTTAAATTTATGTCCTTCCTGGGAGATTTGGATAAATCGCCTCAATCGGATCTCCTATCAATTATGGTATAATATGGCCTCCAGTTGTGATTTTCGAGCCTTTTGATCAAACCCTCCGATGCAAATACGGCTTAATACTAAACATGGATTTCCTCAGGTCCTTGGTCATTTCTAGATCTACCCTTGGAAGTGCAAAAACAAGGTGTACCTTAACACTCTTTATTAATTCAATAATCGTTGCATAATGTTGATCATCTGTTAGAGCTCAAAAATTTTGCAATCCCATATTATTTGTGATTACTGCTAAATAAAGAGCTAATCAACTCTTAATAGGGTTAATTATCTTTGCCCAAATTGATAATCTATTCAGTAAGTTGAGACTAGTTTATTAAATCCACAATAGGTTGTGATATGCTTATTTGTTGGTCCCTCTAATTCTTAGAACAAGTCGAGAGCTGCGACCAAGACTCAAAATGGAACGTTCTTGATACAATTCTGACAAAACCATTATGACTTATAAGCAATATTCCTAAAAGATTACAATCAATCGATTAATTATTGATCTTTGAAAGTCTCATAATCTGTTAATATACTGATTTAATTGATGAAATCAGATTTCAGATTGCAATTTTGGTCTCGTTATTTACAAGTATGATCATATCAATAATGCACTAGTTGAACTCAATTGCTTGCTGAATTTGAATTTATTTGATCCATTCCCATGATGATTCATGCTATTTTTTCTAAAGTTTGTATAATCTGGAAATTAGCTGAGTTAAATAGTAAATTATAAAGTGATTCACACAGTGACCAATTATATAAAACATCATATTTCTATGTGATCACCAATAGAAACACTTAATATACTTTAGTATAACCTTCCTAGGTACAATCTACATTGATCCAACCATTTTCTTCGATAGCTAATCATATTAATTGGGAAAATGTTTGCTTTGAATCAATTAAATTTCCGCTAAAATAAGCTTGGGCTTATTACTCAACATAAGTTCAGCTTATTCCTTGCCTAACATAAGCTTGAGCTCATTAATTAGCACGAGCTCAGCTCATCATTCCTTGACATTAACTTGAGCTCATTATTTAAACATGAGCCCGACCTATTATTTCCTAACACAAGCTCGGGCTTATGTGCTAACATGAACTCGGCCTATAACTCCCGCTAAAACAGGCTTGGACTTATTACTCAACATAAGCTCGACTTATTGATTTTTAACATAAATTAAAGATTATTACTTAACATAATCTCGATTTATTCCTTATTTAAACATATCAATATGTTCTATTATCAATACAAGCCATAATCCCTCGCTAATCTGAGGTTAGCATCTATGCCCTCCATTCATTGAAACAAAAATAACCGCGATAATTGCAGAAAGCCTACCAAACAATCACATTGGGAATGATTTACAAGGTCGACCACAAAGTATGATTTTACAAACTATCTCCTGAGAGCACAAGGTCAAGTAATTTACAATGTCTCATATGACAAAGCGTTACAAATTATTTCCTTACAAATAATTTACAATGTCTCATATGGCAATGCGTTACAAAATATTTCCTCGCAAATAATTTACAATGTCTCATATGGTAAGTCGTTACAAATTATTTCCTCGCAAATAATTTACAATGTCTCATATGGCAAGGCATTACAAATTATTTCCACGCAAATAATTTACTATGTCTCATATGGAAAGGCGTTACAAATTATTTCCTTGCAAATAATTTACAATGTCTCGTACGACAAGGCGTTACAAATTATTTCCTCGCAAATAAATCACAAGGTCGACCAAAATGTCCAACCTGACGAATTAGTTCAGGACAAGTAATTTACAGGGTCGACCATCATGCCCAACTTCACAGATTGCTTCCCTACAAAGAGTTTACAACGTCGGCCTACCTGCCCGGTCTATTTTCTTAAATTATACAAGGTCAAGGATTTGACCCCTTCTTTGTGCAAAAGGTTTACCAAGTCGGCCTAAATGCCCGACCTGACTAACCATTCCCTTAAATTATACAAAGTCAAAACCATGAGCACTTCTTTGTGTAAATCATGTACAAGGTCAGCCTTGCTCGACGTTACAAACTATTTTTCATAAACTCACAAAAGGGCAGGGCTTGACCCTTCCTTTATACTAAAGTTCATAAGGTCGACCATGACCGACATGTATAACTATACTTCAAATTATAGAAGCTAGCCCCCAGCTTTGAACTAGAAACTCACAAGGTCGGATGAACACGACCTTTTCAAACTATTCTTGAAGTAACAAGACTGGTTCAAACGCCCAGCTTGTGGAATCAATTTACGAACAAAACACGAGTATAATGTACTTAACTAAAACTTGTGAATTTATTCACAAAAATTACAAGCAGTCCACGAGGCATACTCCAGGTAAAAGACAAGTCTACAAAATTTTTACGAAAATAAGTTCAAAGCTCGGGCTCCCTGCCATCTTCAACATGCCCGACCTGTCAACTATTTTTGTACATTACAAAAAATCACAAAGTTAAGGGCTTGACCCCTTCTTTATAAAAATAATTTACAAGGTCGGTCACAAAGCACGACCTTTGTTCGCTCAAAATAGTGTACCGCAAGCGCACGGGTCGCGTACAAGTAATAAAGTGGACTTTTTGAGTCCGGGTTGTCGATCCCACGAGGAATGTTTACTTTAGATTATACAACTTTAATTAATTTAATTCTAACAACAAAGAGAAACACACAATTAATAAGATGGATTTTGACAATTCTAAATTAACTAAACTAATTTTAAACCGAATTAAAATAAGGAAAATGAGAGATAAAACGTGGTTGGAATTCATGGTTTCATTTAACCATCGCCTAATTAATTTCTCAACATGCAAATTAATAAATTACTCATTTACAATGTTAGACCCGATTTTCCAAGCTTAGCCAATTACCTCTCTCGAGTGAAATCAACCCTAATCAATTGGTCTAACCTACTATATCTCTATGTCGATTAAGGCCCAATGAATTGCATTAACTCTTTGTGAAAATAGCTCAATGGATCATCTAGGGTTTAAGGTATATCTCTATCCTTAACAAGAACCTAGAGCATTTGTTATTTGGTCTAAAATGCATAATATCTCTCGATTATCATACACTTCACAAAACACATATTTGGTGATCAAGCAAACACATGTAATAATCGCAATAACAAACACACGTGAAATAAGCATTTAATCAAATAGCAAATATTAAAATTAATCCAAGCTAGGTTAAATTCATTCCATAAATCCCAACGTGCAAAATTTAGTTAAACATGTTGGAAGAAAAAGCGATAGATGATAAAATTACAACCCGGAGTTTGAAGATTGAAATCAGAATTTGGCTCGCTGCTTGAGTTGCGTCCAGCCGCAACCTGGTTCATTGCAACTTCCTGTTGCAGCCTTGCGTCCACCTTGCGTCCAGCCGCAAGCCACAAACACCAGCCATCCAGTTTAGCAATCTGCAGCCCAGCCTCTCCTTTTATTGCTCAGCAATCAGCCTCAGTTCCAGCAGTAGCAGCTCAGATTCGAACCAGGAGGCTTGCAATCTGTTTGGACTAACAGCAGGTTCCTTCCTTCAAACTAGCAACACCAGCAGCAATCCAGAAACAGCTTGCACTCTATTCTTTTCACCAGCAGACTCCTTTCTTGCTGCAGCAACTGGTTCAGTTGGCAGCAGCACCAGTTCACAGCTTCAATTCCACTACAGTCTGTCACCAACAGTAGCAAACCAGAAGTCCAGTAGCCTCTCTTCGTTTCCGCAGTCCACCAAGCAGCAGCATCAATCACCAAATTCCACAGGCAGCAGCTGCAACTCAGGTCCAGATGTGAACCAGTCTGGCTATGTTCTGGTGGTCTTCTTTGCAGCAACCAGCAGCTTGCAGTAGTTTCCTCAGCTTCAGCAACAGGCAGCTCGTCCAGCAGTAAAATCTATCCTCCAGCTGAAGCCTCTGTTTGTGTATATGTAACTCAGCAGCAGCCTAGCAGCTGCTTCCTCCCTCTTGCGTCCTTTCTTTTGCTGCCTCTGCAGCAGTCTCCAATTAAAGCACAGCAGCAGTAGCTACTCTCCTTTCCCGCTGCAACCTTCTTCCAGCAATGGCAGCAACCTTTTCCTATCTATGGCAGCAGCACCAGTCCCGTTGTAATGGCTGCTGTCACCAGCTTCACTCCCTTCGGCCAGAAATCTCCTTTCAGCAGCTGCTCCTTCTCCAGGCTGCAGCAGTAGCACCGGCAGTAATGTGTAGCAAGCAGCAGCCTCCTTCCTAAGTTCAACTAGTGTTCTCCTTCCTCACTGCTGCTCTCACCAGCAGTAAATATCCACCTTCCCAGGCTGCCCCCCTCTCTTCTGTGTCTGTTTGTGTATATATATATGTATATCTTCAGCACAATCCCCCAGCTCCAGCTTGCACTCCCCTAGTTTTTTCTATCTTCCAACCTTTTCTCCATCACTCTCCCATACTCTCCTCGTCCTTCTCCAGCAGTAGTGCACGTTCCCACCATGCTCTCCTTTCCTTTTCTGTCCAGCTACTTGTCAAATTGCGCTTTTGGTCCTTCAACTTTTGAGATGTTGCAATTAAGTCCTCAAACTTTTGATTTCTTTCAATTTGGTCCTTGAACGTCAATTTGCTCCTCTTTTAGCTTGATTGCACTCCAATCTTGTCAATTTGCTTTCCAATTGAGGTTGTACCTAATTGTACAAGATAAACACAATATATAAGTAGATATTTGCTCAATTTGTCAATTAAAGTGCTAATTTAAAAGCACAATAAGTGTGTAAAACGCACACTTATCACACCCCCAAACTTGAGCTTTTGCTCGTCTCGAGCAAAATTATCTACTAGTGCAATCAAGTAACATGGAATATAGATCGACAATGTTAAATAACTTGCAAATTACTCATGAATGCAAAATTGTATAATCAATTCAAAAGTATGATTCCAAACAATGCTACCAAAAAGAAGTTTAGCTTATCCGATGTTCGATCGGTGTGTGTGTGCATAGTCACTTTCACTTGTCAATTAAGTTTCGAGAATATTGATGGGTAAAGAGGTTTCAAGTCAAAACTAACCCACCATTAGTGGTCAATTCTTTCCTTTCCCACTCGTGACATTCATCCCCCAATAGATATGTTTTTTTCTTCTCCCGGGATGCAATTCTAGAGGGTACTCTCAAATCACTCTTTTCTTTTTCCACTCTAGTTTGGGTGTGTTTTACCGACAATCTCAACAACCTAGAAATGCAGTGACTCTCCACTAATGAGTGCTTCGACATTCAAGTTTATACCAAGCAATTCAAACCCACTATTAATCTAAAAGCCCTTATGCAAGTACAAATGCATGATTTCTAAAAACTAACGTGATGAATGCTCGTGTCTTCCCCACTCCCTTAAGCTTTCTAATTGACCCATGTAGCGAGCTTTAGGTCGGCAACTCCCCGATTGTTTTAAGATCAAAGGGTACCAGGTTTCAAAATACCCCTACGGACTTATTAACTCGAGTCAAAAAGGCTACGAAGTGGGGTAGACTTATTAAGCGAATGCAATGATAATGTGCTTTTTTTTTTTTTTTTTCAAGTGTGTGTGTGAGTACCCTACTCATTAAGCTTTCTAATTGACCCATGTAGCGAGCTTTCGGCCGATGACTCCCAAGTTTCAAACTTAAGGCACCAAGTTTCAAGATACTCCTACGTGCTTAAGTACTCGAGTCAAAAAGGCTTCGAGATAGGGTAATGCAATGCAAAAAATTAAAATGGGCTTAGAACTTTAGCATACGGTCATTACTTAGCTTATACTTGGCGAAATACACTCCACACAAAATTTATTTCCAACATGCATGGAATCACCACACGTCTAGGCCGTCTCCTTTATCGGGTCGACCACCCCCAAACTTGTCTTACAATAGGATAAAGAGATTTAGAGTTTTGGGAAATATTTGATAGGTTGATAAAAATTAACAATACAAGCTCACAACCTAGTTCTTCTACTCCATTAACCTCATCACCCTTCAACAATTCCTAAACTTCACCAACAATCAATCATGACTATTGTGCTCAAGATAAATATGATCTTGCATGGATAAGCATTTTGTAAAAGTAGACACAAGTAGCATATTGGTCATAAATCATGAATCAATAACAATTTTAAACATCTAAGTAATCCTGGCCACGGCAAGGCTATCTAACATGTCAATACACAATAGGAAATCACCCCCAAACTTGAAATGCACATTGTCCTCAATGTGTAAAATAAAATCAAAGTAAGAGGAAAGAAGTTACTAGACATCCCAAGAAGTGGTGGGGGCACTCATAAGTAGTCTTGGGTATGTGAACTCTCATTGCAATCACCAACAATCCATCCCCAAATTTGTGTTGAAGCCTCCAATCGATTGAGCACAATTTTCTCCAATGAGGCATTTCACCAAATACCTTGTGAGCATCCTATGAAAACACAAGAAAAGAGTGGATAATAAGTGGTGATGATCCAAAAATTTAAATTACATTCATCACCTCAATTCTAACTCATAAATCCAATGTAATTTGCCCATCCACATCAATATTAAATCACACTTGAAGATAAAAGACAATATGAACCAAGTGATTTAAAAATGAGTTTTAAGCAAATTTTGACTTTGAAAGTTTGATATGAGTATATGCTAGAATTAAATGAGAATGTATTAGACCTATTTCACAATACCCAACTTGAGGAAAATAATTATGGAAGATAGAGATTTGACCTAGCTAACTTATTTGCAAAAATGTAAATAAAATGCAAGAAGGTAAATAATATGCAAAAAATAAATATAAAGCAAGTAAAGGATAGAGAATGAGTTGCCTCCCATTAAGCGCTTATTTTAAAGTCATTAGCTCGACTCTCCGCATAAGTTCTTCATGGCACTCTAAATATAGCTTTTGATGCCTTCCCCATTTTGCTTCTTTTGGCTTTGCCCCACTCTTCATTTGATCTAAACACTTGCACCTTGCTCCTTGCAAAGTCATGGGACTTGCCTATTCCCTCCAATTCAAACTCAACTAAGTAGACTTGCACCTCCTCAAGTGGCTTAATCACAAAATCAATTATTGGACAATCAATGAAGTTGAGAGAATTTGATTTAATCTCTTCCTCATTAATTGCCACTCCTCCAAGCGATTCTTTTGTGATTAAATTGTCATTCTCTTCAAGCTCATCTTCTTTAGTTGATGTCTCCTCGGATTGAATGACTGATCCATAAGTTGAATCCATGGGCAACGGCAAGTTTTTCCTATTAATTTCAACTGCTGCTGTCACCAGCTTCACTCCCTTCGGCCAGAAATCTCCTTTCAGCAGCTGCTCCTTCTCCAGGCTGCAGCAGTAGCACCGGCAGTAATGTGTAGCAAGCAGCAGCCTCCTTCCTAAGTTCAACTAGTGTTCTCCTTCCTCACTGCTGCTCTCACCAGCAGTAAATATCCACCTTCCCAGGCTGCCCCCCTCTCTTCTGTGTATGTTTGTGTATATATATATGTATATCTTCAGCACAATCCCCCAGCTCCAGCTTGCACTCCCCTAGTTTTTTCTGTCTTCCAACCTTTTCTCCATCACTCTCCCATACTCTCCTCGTCCTTCTCCAGCAGTAGTGCACGTTCCCACCATGCTCTCCTTTCCTTTTCTGTCCAGCTACTTGTCAAATTGCGCTTTTGGTCCTTCAACTTTTGAGATGTTGCAATTAAGTCCTCAAACTTTTGATTTCTTTCAATTTGGTCCTTGAACGTCAATTTGCTCCTCTTTTAGCTTGATTGCACTCCAATCTTGTCAATTTGCTTTCCAATTGAGGTTGTACCTAATTGTACAAGATAAACACAATATATAAGTAGATATTTGCTCAATTTGTCAATTAAAGTGCTAATTTAAAAGCACAATAAGTGTGTAAAACGCACACTTATCAACCTTCACATGTTATTGATGACACTAGCTTAGCGAAATTATTTCTTGCCCACGTGCAAGCACTCAAAACCTTAAGCACGAGCAAGCAATTAAATACTTTCCTGAGCAAGTACACATGGCCATCCCCGAGCAATCAAGTAATCAAATCGATATAATGAAGCCCTCGGGTCGACATAAGTTCGGGCTTATTATTTAAATAAGCTCGACTTATTCTTTGCTTAACATAAGCTCAACATAAGCTTAAGCTCATTACATAACATGAACTCGGCTGGTTATTTCTCACCATCAAGCTTATTAGCTATGTTAAGCTCGAGTTCATCACTTAACAAGAACTAGGCCTATTATTACATAACATAAGCTCGCGATTAATTCTCGCTAACAAAAGCTGAAGCTTATTAATTAATAGGCTCGGCTTATTCTTAGCTATTATTTAAACATGAGCTCAACTTATTTCTTCCTCAACATAAGTTCTGGCTTACTAAACATAAACTCTAGCTCATTTCTTAACATGAGATTCGCTTATTATTTCTTAGCATAAGTTTGGACTCATTCCTTACTTAACATAAGCTCTTGTTATTTGCCCATAACATAACCATCGCGTCAAATCGCATTCTACCAAAACCACGATATCACATTACTGCGCGTCCATCTCTCCTCGAATTCGATACAGGATACATGGGGGCTTATGGTGAGTACATGATCCCGAACATTACATTAGCATGTACGAATAAAACTTCAATGCTCGGGTCCTCATGTTCGGGCTTGTTCGTCCAACATAAGTTCATAGTTACCCTCCTCAAACAATATTTACACTTGATATGACATACGTCTAGAGGCCGAAACCCGACCTCTGACGCAAGGAGGCTAATGATCGGTACATTTTTTGGTCATTACATTATTAGAATATTACTTTTTACATTTATGTTTGAGGCCCAAGGTCATGCTTTGGGCCGACCTATTCTATGGCCCGATGTCACATTTTGGGCCGATCTTATTTACAAATACCAACATAAATCTCGAGCTATGTAAAAAGCACGATTTTAGTAAAAGATTGATATCAAGATCGTAAACATGGATAACCTATTCTTTCTGGGCAAGCCCGACCTCGTTGACCGACCTGTCTCTTGAGAATCATAGGATAAGCCCGGCACATGGGTCCATTTATTCATAAAGCGTCATGATCTTGTGATGGACTGGACCTAACCTTAAAACATGTTAATGGATTATGTCTTGGCCATACATCCTAGAAAATTAAGATAATGATGTAATTAAATTATCTTTACCTAAAAGAGAATCCAATTCACTTAAGGAGTATTCTTATAAGGTAACTTCTTTTAATTAAAAACTCTTTTCCTACTAGAATTGGAAGACTTAATCTAATTCTTATAAATCGGTCCCTTTCGTTCATAATTAAATACACAATATTCATATTTTTATAAGCTCTTGAATATTCTCTATATTATTTTCTCCCTCTCCAAAATACTAATTCTTACACTGGAGGGGCGACGAGGACATCCCTCGTTGCCTTTTTGCAGGTTTTTTGGCGGTTTGGATCATCTTCTCAAACAAAATACTAGCTTTTGATCTTACCACGCCAAAGTCAGAAAAATTACCGAAACAGTATGTTTGCCATTTTAGGAAATTTATGCTTAGAATTTTATTAAAATAAAAGAGAATACGCTCTATTTTATTCCATTTCATTTCTTATTTTTAAAGAAAAATATTTATGTGATACTATCTACTTTTTTTTTTTTCCTTTTACGAATTTAAAAAATGTATAATTACACATACCTTAATTTTTTTAACAATTCGTATGTTTACCGTTCCAGGGAATTTTTTAAACATTGTAATTTAAATTGACTTAAAGTTTAAAGTGAAAAAACAAAATTACATTTAAATAAAATTTGTAATAAATGAAAAAATTGATATATTGGTGATATAATTTCAAAGTTTTATTAAAATGAAAATGAAAGAAAAAATTAGATCGATAAACACTCCAACTCTATTCTCTTTCATTTTTTATTTTTAAAGGATAAAATACTAATGTGATATTGACAAAAAAAAAATCGAATTTAAAAAAAAAATAGTAATTGATTTTTAAGAGGAGATGGCGGACTAAGAAATTTAAGGACGATTTGATCTTTGAGAAGATTTTAAGGATATTTTCAGTTTGCTCTCACTTGTTCTCTTGTATTAAACTTCTAGTTGAGATCTTCGATTTGACACTCATATTGCATATTTTTTTACTTCAAAATAATACAACAATTATAAAAAGAATAATAATCATACTTACTATATATAAATAGAGGATAGTTGACAAGTGTGAATGCAAAATATATGAAAATGGTTTGACAAGTATGAATGCAAAATATATGAAATTGGTTTGACAAGTGTGAATGTAAAATAAGGATAGTTGATAAGTGTGAATGCAAAAAATATGATTGGAGTGGGTGTGTGTTCCTTAAAATACGTTTTTTGTAATTTTTTACCATTTTATTACTTTTACACAAACTAGTATTCACCCCCGTGCGATGCACGGGACATGTAAATGATTACTTATTAAATATGAAATTTTAAAAAATGGAAAAATGTGATCATCGAAAATGGTAATTATTGCACAAAAAAGACGACAATCATTTATAATTGTCGTTAAAGGATTACAAAACACACAAACCATTCATCAAAATCTTGAAAGACTTCTTTACGTAGGCATTTGCAAGTGTAGACGCTCTAAAATAGTGTTTCAAAAGAAAAAAAAAACCCTAATTATGTTATATACATTTTTAATACTGTTTTATTATTTGGTAAAACA
The DNA here is from genome assembly GCA_963555705.1 of Ligustrum vulgare. NCBI lineage: Eukaryota > Viridiplantae > Streptophyta > Magnoliopsida > Lamiales > Oleaceae > Ligustrum > Ligustrum vulgare. Next base: position 67,111,022 of record OY743171.1, on the reverse strand, counting down.
ATGCAATGCACATTTGTAATTATGTTGTATATGCTTTTTAATATTGTTTTATTTTACTAATAAGTTCTCTAATAACTATATTATTATCTTCAATATTGATTAATTACTATAACTTTGGTAAAAAAATATACATTTTTAATTACGTTATTTTCAATACTATTTTATTATTAGCATAACACATAATTAATTAAAACTCTACATCATAATTCCAAATTATAAACATATTGAAAATACCAATTAATTAATAGCTGAATATATAATAAAACTAATAATTAGGTAAAATCATTTTCAAAGTGACCGTTTATATTCTCTAGATAAAAGCAATTTTGAAATATATATAAATAATCAATTTCTTTTTTTTTTAAATCTCTATAAATCATGAATTTTCGTTTTAGGAAAGTTAAAAAATGCGGGAAACTATTTGGTGTTATATTTGGCCACTTTATTGTTATAATATAAAGATAAAGATAAAGATTATATATTATTAAAAATATATATAGTTTTTTTCCCTCGAAATAAATAAATATATATATATATATATATATATAGTTTTTCTCATCCATTTAATATATAAAGAAAAATATTTCGGTAGAAATCCCAACTTAAAATTAACAAAGATTTTAGCTAATAATATATTAACTAATATTAATTTATTTTTATTTGATTTATTTTTTGATTGAGAAAATATATGAAACTGGTTTGACAAGTGTGAATACAAATATATGAAGTTGGTTTGCAAGCGTGAATGCAAATAATGATAGTTTGGTAAGTATGAATGCAAAAAAATATGAAAATTGGTAAGTGTGTGTGTGTATATATTCCTTGTACTACGTCTTTTTGTAATTTCTTTACCATTTTATTACTTTTACACTAATTATATATTATTAAGAATATATAAATTTTTTCTCATCCCTTTAATATATAAAAAAAAAAACACTTTGGAAGAAATTATGTGTACATTCTTGACAATTTTTTAAGGTACAATTTTGATCCCAACTTAAAATTAACAAAGATTTTAGCTAAAAATCTATGAACTAATATTATTTTATTTTATTTGATTTATTTTTTGATTGGAAAAATATATTAATTAGCATATATATATAAGAATTTATATCTGTCTTTATAACGTTAAAAGAGTCAAATAATGTTTTTTTTTCTACATTTTCTAATATGTTCTTAACTTATTAAATTAAAATGTGTGTTGTAAAACTTTAAGAAAATAACATAATATATTTTGTAAATTTCATACAAAAACGATTTAAAGAAAGATGTTTAATAAATGTGCGCGTGTGTGTGTGTGTCAAAAAAGAGAAAGAAAAACACTCAGAAAAAAATTATGTGTACATTCTTGACAATTTTTTAAGTTACAATTTTGATCACAACTTAAATAGTGACGGGACAATATTTCTTTGGTCTATTTTCTTGAAAAGTAAAAAATGATAGACATAAATCATTGTCCAATCGAAATTGTTGATTTTTTAAAAAAATTGTCTAATGATTATAAGATGTTTCCAAGTGTCCATTTTGATTATAAACAAAGGTCCACATGCATCAATATTTATATTCATAATATTGACATCAAACATCATATACGATTAAAAAAAAATCATTTCTAAAAGAATTTTTTAATAATTTGGATTAATTATGTTATTTTTAAATTTTAATAAATAAATATTGTAATAGAATATTATTTTTATGCCATTTGTAGTTGTGTTGATTATTTATAAGCATAAAGTTTACGAATACTTATTAAAATCGATATTGTACATAGTAATTTTCGTGCATCGCACGGGTGAAATACTAGTTAATATAAAAAATAGTTTATTGATAGTATTATAAAACTTAAATGATATAATTTAAAATGAATGAAATATTAAGTTTAAAAAATATAAAAACTTTTACATATGATCTTTGAGACGATTTTACAGTTTGTTTTCACTTATTACTTTGTTTTAAACTTTTCATTGAGATTTTCGATTTGACACTCATATTAAATATTTTTTGACTTAACTATAATAAAATAATTATCAAGTGAATAATAATTATTACAAATAAAAAAAATAGTTTATACATTAAAAAAAATTAAAATCTTGATGTCATTAATATCATAACATGAATTCTAATGTTGTGTATTATAATAATTGCTAAAATATTTGTATTATTATTATTATTATCATCATCATCATAGATTTCAAGATTTGGAAAGTTATTTTTGACGAAAATTTATGTGTGTGTATTTTTGACATGTACTTTGTTTTTATATATGTATAGATACATCATATATATAATAAAATAACTATTAAGTGAATAATAATTATTACAAAACACAAAATAGTTTATACATTAAAACAACTTAAAATCTAGATGTCGTTAATAGCATAATGTTATGTATCATAATAATTGCTAAAATATTTGTTACGATATTTTTTTTCCATAAAATTCCAAATTTGGAAAGTTATTTTGGGCGGGTAACTATGTGTGTGTTATTTTTGGCATGTCATAATCGAACGGTTCCGGTCCGATTCTCGGTCCTTGTATTTTAAAATTGTTGGTAATTCGATTATTAAGTTAAACTGATTTTTTTTTTTTTGGCACCATTTTTGGTAAATTATTGACATGTCACGTGAAGGAAGAAGCTTTCCATTTAGGTTATAATTGGTTGGTTTCCTTATTTCTTTCCATAAAAGATGAAAATCATAATTGGATCTTCCTTATTTATTAAGTCTTTCCACAGAAATCCTCCATGGCTCCTCCATCATCTCAATTTCTTTTGATTATTTCCTATAAATGATAAATCTATAATTAGTTAGTTACATCTAAATGCATCTTGAAAAATATAATTTTCTTGTTTCCATATGCAAAGTAACATATATTATTAGGATATTATTTTTTAACTTGTATGCAAGATTTTTTGTTTTTCTTTTAATCTTTGTAAAGTATGTATCATTCTTCTATATTTTTCTCAAAGTAGTGTTAATGAAGTTTTTAATCTTTAGTACTAATGAATATTTTATTTTAACATTTTAAATGTTAAGAACCGAACCGGAATCAATTGGTTCGATTATGGTTCGGTTCCATTGTCAAATATGGAACCAATGGTTCCATTACTGAGATTTCCATTGGTATTCGGTTCGATTCGGTTCTGAAAGGAACCGAATCGAATCAAACCAAACCACTCTCACTCCTAGTTTTTATATATATAGATTAAGATTTGATGAGAAAAAATCGGAACATAAATTAATCATTTATGACTAAAATGAATTTAGTTAACTAATTATAGATAAAATTTTACATTTGATTTTTTATATGATTTTACGGACAATATATTTACAATTTGCTCTCACTTGTTAGCTTGCGTTAAACTTTTCACCGCGATCTTCAATTTGACACTCATATTACGTATTTTTCGATTTCAGAATAATACAATAATTATTAACAAATTAATAATAAAATAGAAAAAATAACATTTTAATATTATTAATAGCATAGCATGGATGACAATGCAATTAATAACACATGTATTATAATAATTGCTAATATATTTAATATATTATTTTTTAGCAATAAAAATTCAAATTTTGAAACTTTTTTTGGCGAGAATTTATGTATGTATTTTGGTGACAACTATTCTACTTTTATATATAGTAAGATTAAGATGACTCATTTTCTTTGACACCTCTTAAAAACATCCAGTGTCCATGACCTATTAATTGCTTTTACTGACTCTTTGTAATGCTCAACTTGAGATAGAAAATGCAAATACATGAAGAGTGGACCGAGTGGTAGTTGGAGAAAAGAAATTGGTCTAGACTTGAGCTGTCAAACTAATCCCGTCTGGAGAGTGGAGCAGTGGAGACTCGGTGGACGGGTGGTTCGGTGGAGAGGAGTGTCAGAGGCGAAGGCACTCAAGTTTGAAGTGAACTTTCTGTGGTTGGGAGAAATCAGAAATGTTAAGGCTCGTTCTCTTTACTGTTTTCAGTCCGTTTTGAGTTTTCAATTTTCGGAAATATCGAAAACGCATTCACTTTACCCATTTTCAGAAATGTATTTTCCAAAAAAAGAAAAAAAAATACAAAGGAAACTCAAAACGAGTTTATTGCGTTTTGGATATTTTGTATTAAAAAGTCCAAAACATCAAAACGCACGTTTTGGACTTCTTCTTTTTTTAAAATGTGAGACGCTACCTTTACTTGAAATTCTTATGTTATTTTGTCATTATATATATATCCATGTTAAGATTATTTATTTATTATTTATTTTATTTTTTTGTAAATGTGAGACACTTCCTTCACTTGAAGTTTTTATATTATTTTGTCATTATATATAGATCCATGTTAAGATTTTTTTTGGTAAATGTGAGACATTCCTTCACTTGAAGTTCTTATGTTATTTTGCCATTATATATAGATCCATGTTAAGATTTTTTCTTTTTGTAAATTTTTTTATTTTAAATGTGAGACACTTCCTCCACTTGAAGTTCTTATATTATTTTGCCATTATATATAGATCCATGTTAAGATTTTGTTGGTATGAGTTGGATTTTTGTTTAGCTGAAACAATAATAATGATGAATTTATTGACATAGAGAACTAACTGATTTATTGACATTAAAATTAATGTAATTCAATAAATCAACCATTTTTTACATATAAAATATCACAAAATAAATATATCAGAAAATTACAAAGTAAACGCATTTTGAGGTTTTCGATTTTTTAAAATAGTTTTTCAAAATCACAAAGAGAACATGTTTTCAGTAATCCCAAAATAAACAACCAAAATCCAAAATTCAAAACTCAAAATTCAAAATCGAAACACAAAGAGAACGACCCCTTGGGTTGGGCTTGGACTTTGGTATTAGGTTTAAGGAGCGTTTGTAAAAATACTCAACTTTTGGTATCATAATTGAAATTTACTTCATTTTCAAAAATCACTGAAAAATAATTCAATTTTTTTTTATTGAAAAATATTGTTTTCACCAAGTATCATATTGTGATACTTTTAAAGTATCACAACATGATATTTAGAATACTTTCAATTTTTTGGTATCATAACATGAAACTTTATCAAACTTTTATTATCCTTTGGACAAAATTGTAGTATAACATCATGACACGTTACAAAAAATTTATGATACTTTCATTACTTTGTCTCAAGCATCACATCAAACACTTTATATTACTCAAGATTAGCACACCCAACTCACAAAGCAACAAATCCCACAAAATAAAAATTGTCCAATAAATTATAAACTCATTTCTCCATGCAAAGTTGACAAAACCCCCCCCCCCCAAATTAGTGCACCCAATTTACAGACGGATTTCTTCACTTACTTCTTGTTGTTGATTAAGAATGATTTGATATTCAATTCTTCAAATAGTGAAAACATCTAATTTGGCTCTGTTTATATACCTCATTTGATCTGGAGTTGGAGCTGGAGAAGGAGAATGAGTCGCCGGAGCTGGTGACACTATCGCATACCGTCTCAACACCACACCGTCACCGTCTTTAACTTTCTAGCATAAAACGCTAGAATGGGGGACGTTAGGGGCCTCCATTCGGTGGGGGTGGTTCGGTGCGGGTGGTGGATTGGCAGGGAAGAAGGAGAGCAACAACAACGTGCGTAAGCGGGGGAAGGAGATATGTTGTTGCGTATTCTTCAGATTTTCGTGGTTGGAACGTATTATTCAGTTTAACATTAATTTAACAGTATGGAGCACAATTATCCCTAGGTTTAAGTTATGATTTTTTTTTTTTCTGAATAAATTAAGGCGGGTTGGGTCAAATGACAGGGCGGATCGGACAAAACCCTACCTGACCCGAACTTGAACCCGTTGCGAGTTTTTAATTTTCATCCCAAACCCGCCCTACCAATCCTAGGGTCGGTATTTTTTTGCCCCATTAGGGTGGGGGGCAGGTTTTTTTTTTGTCATCCTTAAATATGTTAATTCTCGCTTTATTTGAACAGTCAAATTGTGATGATTTATCTAAATTAAAATATTATAACTAAAAAGCAAAAGAAAAGATTACAAATTTGAATTTTCTAAATTGATGTTTAAAAAAGTGTTGGGACATCATTTCACATTAGTCAATACTTTTAATTTCATTCATCAAGTTTTAATCATATTTCTGTGTTCGATCGAATTCACGAATATATATTGAAATTTCTCTCTCAAGCTTAAATCAATTCTATTTAACTAAGTCAACCATATATCCTATAGAGGGTTCGAATTATTCCTTAATTAAATGTATAAAATCTTATAGGAATTCACAATGGATCGCATGCAACCACAAATTCATATCTCTATCATTTTGTTGAAATTGCCAGATTTATTACCATGATCTAGTTTATTAACTCACCTCTCGAATTATGTAAATAAACCACAAAAACTATGAATTATTGATCAAGTAATTCAAACATTAAACACAATAAATAAATTAACACCTGCAACATATACGCAAAACTTGAATTATATTATAAAATTAAAAGCGTAAAACTAAGCTTCGTCGTTTGTCCCAACTAAAAGATTTGTTGTTCATCCATAAAGAAATAAAAATGCAGAATGTAAGAATTACTATACATGTAGAGTTTATCAAATTTACAAAAGAAAGGAAGTCTTGCACCAAGATTTTGCTCCCTATTGATAATCTTCAATTCCCATGTCTTTGTCTTGATTTTCGCTTACAATAATTAGATGATAGAACAATGAATTATAATGTTTAGAGGTTGTGCAAATGTCTTAGTTCCGTGCCCCTTAAGTAGTTGTATATATAGGTTTTGGGAAAATCTAGCTGATCAAGGAGGAAAATCTGTTGAAAATCGCGCAAAAAGTCCAACCCGTGGTCCAACCGAAAGCTTGTGCGAGCTGGCAGGCAAAATTCGTGAGGGCTCACGGGAATAATAATTTGGTTCTGACCATTCTAGGAGATACCCTACGGGCTCGTAGTACAAACTTGTGCGGCCACACAATTATAACTCTCAACGCAATTTCCAACATTTAATCTACTTAAGTTGGTCCCTCAATCTTTATTTGCACTCCAAGTCCTTCCACTTTCAATTAGAGCATTTTGATCTTCATACTTTAGAATCTTCCCTATTAGTTCGTTTTAACTCTCAACTTCTTCAATTAGGTCTTCAAAATCTTGATTTCTTCAATTTAGCACCATGCATGTTTCCCGATTGACCTCAACAACTCCAGAATATGCATTTTAACCTCAATTATCATTCAATTGTGCATTATTTCCATCATTTGCTTCATTCTCTATCTTTTGGGACGTTTTCTAAAATGTAAACAAATACACAAACAAATCAATAACATCTTAATCTTAATCTTAATCTTAATTCTTAATATATATATATATATATATATATTTATAAAAGTATAATAACCGTCACCAAAATACATACAAAGTTTCCCGCCAAAAAAACTTTCTAATTTTGGAAATTTTTTGCTAAAAAATATTATATTAAATATTTTAGCAATTATTATTTTATATTTGTCATTAATTACATTGACATCCATGCTATGTTATTAATAACATCAAAATATTAATTTTTTTCTATTTTATTATTATTATTTTTTAATAATTATTGTATTATTTTGAAATCGAAAAATATGTAAAAAGGGTGTCAAATTAAATATCACAGTGAGAAGTTTAATGCAAGCTCGCAAGTGAGATCAAATTATAAATATATGTCCTTAAAATCATATAAAAATTTAAAGGTAAAATTTTATTTTTCCTCAATATCTAATTCATTTTAAATTATATCATTTAAATCATATAATATTATCTTTAAATAGTTAACTAAATTCATTTTAGTCGTGGATGATTAGGTTCTGTTCTCTTTGCTATTTTGAGGCCCTTTTCTGTTTTTATTTTCGAAAATACTAAAAACGCGTTCTTTTTACCATTTTCAAAAACTTATTTTGGAAAAAAAAAAAATTGTACCCAAAACGCAAAACGTCCAAAATCTCATTTTGAGTGTTTTGAGTGTATTTCAGCAAAAAATGTTCAAAACATGGAAAAAGCGTTTTTAGTTTTTTTTAGAATTATCCTAACTTGAAACTAAACTTAAAATAAAGATTTTATTTTTTATTTTTTTATTTTGAAGAATTATCGCTTAGAACTAAGCCTAAATAAAAATTTTTTTTTTTTTTTTGGAGAATTATCCTAACTTGGAACTAAGCCTAAAATAAAGTTTTATTGAATTCAATACCAATATTAAAAAAAAAATTAAGTGGGAATCCTTGTTGTTATATTTCAAAAAATGCCTTGATAAATGGACTCTAGTGGTTTTGATAGAATTTCTATTTTCTGAATTTTAATAGAACCAGAGCTTCCTTAAATCTCGAACCTGATCAAACTGTGTTAATATAGACTCTTAGTTATCACATTAGTGTGTTGCAGGTAACTATATTTTCAGTGTATTGTGAAAGGAAATTTGAGTTTGAGTCAGTAGTATTTTGCAAACAAATTAATTAAAAATAGTTTAAATAGTATTCTGCAAAATTTCAAACAAAACGTGTTTTCCATCTTTTCATTTTCAAAAACAGTTTTCAAAAATGACAAACCAAACGCGTTTTCAGCAAATTTGAAAACAAAAATAAAAACGGAAAATAGAAAACATTTTCGAAAATGAAAATACAAAATAAAATACAAACAGAAGGCTACCTTAATTTCTGTTATGATTTTTTCTCATCAAATTAAAATAAATAAGAACTATACGAATTTTTAAGGTAAATCCAATTATGTTGGGTTAATCTTACAAACATAGATTTCTTCAATTCATTCATCATTTTCACATTATTTTTATTTATTTACTGATTCTGTTCATTTTTCTATTTTTCATTATAAATTTAAATAAATAAAATATACAAAAATATATTACAAATTTTAACAATTAGTTCATATAATTTCTATTAAACAATTGATCGATCAGTAATTTTTATTAAAATAACAATGTAACAATATAAATAAAGAAATTATCAGAGGAAAGAAGAATCAATTAATGTAACAATATTTATTAAAATTAATGATTATTTTTTTAGAAAAGCACTTGAAATTAATAATTAATGCTTAAAAAATCAAATTATCCCAAAAAAGTCTATCCTACACCTCTTTTTGGGAAGAATATTATGAAGAACAATATATGAAAAAAATGGTCGATCTTATGGAAAATATGTTAGTTGAGTTTTGCACATGATTGTAGCGCCTAATTTTGTAATTCAAAAGTTTTTTAAAAAAAAGAAATTTTCATTTATTGAACAACGTTAATTGTAATTTATTTCTATTTTAAGCATTCGTTGATAGTCTGTATCATTAATCAAAACAAATTACGTGTTCAATTTTTTTCCCTATTTTGTAATGATATTTATAGTAAAATAATTTCATATTGTTCTTTCATCGATACTAGTTTATTCTAAAACGAAAAATATTTTATTCTAATTTTGACATATAAATAAGTATATAAAATACATTTATCACAAATGTTTGATAAAAAAATTTGTTTATAAACAAAGAATTTAATGTTTTCATTAGGGATGGTAACAGGACGGGTTCAAGTCGGGCCACCTCACTCCATGCCCCATCCCATGAAAAATAAATATACCCAAACCCGCATTGTGGCCTGCAAATTTCAAGGCTGGGCGGGTTCGGGTTTGAGACGGTCAGCTCTTCCACCCCCCCCCCCCCCTTTTTTTTTTTTTTGCTTTTTCTTCTTTTTTTTTTTTTTATAATATTTTGTCAAAATAATTATTCGGAGTGGGTTGGCTAAATTCTATCATGCCTTACAAACCACTCGGATTTTTCCATCCCGTTCTGCGGGTTGGCGGGATGAGGTTTTTTTGGGCCCTATTAGGGTCTAGAATCCATCGGGTTCATTCGGAGTGGGTCGAATTTTTTTGCTAATTTTCATGATAAAATATATGGTTGAAAAGTGATTTGAAAAAATGTGTTTCAAACGGATACTTTTTTTCCATAAAATGTTCAAATTGCTGCGAGGGCACTTTATAGTGAGTGGCCAAGTAAAAGCTTGTCACCAAGCCGGTCGTGCATTGTCTATCTATGAAGGTCGACCGGGCTCGTAGTCAATTTATAGATAATCAGTGATCAGTCTCTTTAGGAAAAGTTTGATGCAACTCACTTTATACCCCTTCATGCGGCGAAAGGGATTTTGAATGTTTACTGTCATTTTGTAAGGGAGAAAATGAAGCTGAATTTGCTTTCTTATCTTCTTTTTCCATATAGGAAGAAACAAGAATTCAATGGTGGGGGAGAGAGAGAGGAAAAGGTCCGTGGACAAACAGTAACCTTCTTTTAGGGGGAAAAAATATCTATTTTGACTGGTTTTTTTATTTTTTATTTTTTTTTAAAATAATAAAAGAATGGCAATATTGTCACCACAAAATTTTTTTTTTCACACCACAATTTAAAGTATTTTCTTTATTTATATATGATCATATATGTACAGGCGTAAAATTATGACACCTCGAACTTTGAATTATTCAAATCATGACACTTGGCATCCAAAGTGGCAATAGAGAGATGCAAAGTGGAGTTAGTGCTGAAGCGTGAAAGCATCGAGTCCAGTATGTTATTAATATTTTTCTAAATAATTCGCTTACACCTACGCTTATACTTACTTATAGGCGTGCTTAGGCTCAAAACTTGACCTTCACGCTTAATACTTCACCCACACTTCGATTGCACAATGTCGGATTTTTTCGTGTCTAGATGCGCTTAAACTTGAAGTTCGATCTCAACGTTTCATCACGCTTTTTAGAACACTGTTATTAATATCAATCTCGTCATATATGCATATATGATCATTTTATCGAAACAATAAACATCTTTCATCTCTTCTCTCATTTATTATGGTACATCAAACTTTAACCACTTTCCGCATCCTTCAACAACCATGGTTACATTAGATTAGGGGTGGTCAAAAGTCATGATTTGGTCAAATATATAGTATTTACAAATATTTATATTACTCTCCGTCTCACAAAGATACGCTTTTTTTTGTCTTAAATTATATGTCACTTTCCTTGTTAATTGTATATTAATGTCTTAATTTTTTAATATATCCCTATTTAATATGCATTATTATCAACAAATATGAATTACTCATTATTCAATATAGGAATATGTTAAGTAAAATGTAAATAAATTTATTTTCAACATATCTTAAATATTTTTTTAATTTTTGTGAAAATAGAAATGACTCCATCTTTATGAGACGAATGGAGTAATATTTATCAAGATTTTAATCTAATTAATTTCAATTAAACATTTCTTGAGACCTATAACTTTTCAACTACACATTTCTTCAACTTTTATCAAAATATTCTCAAATTCTGGTAGGATCAAAGTTCTTGAACATTATAAGAGACATGAGAAGATCCAGAAAGGCCTAAAACTATTAAACAAGTCACCCAATTTAAAAAGTTTTAATTTAATTTTACATGCCCTGTTTTGGTTCCGGAATCTTTGTACAACTTCTCCCAAAACTCATTTTTTACTACACATTTTTATTGGTCTCAACACTTTCAATTTTCAACCTCTTTTTAATCATACATTCTTCCGAAAATTCAAATTTTATCCAAAATATCCTACACCAGACGGGCTCATTGTCTGAATTTCATCAATGAACAATCAAATAAATTCACACAAAAACTCAATTTAAGACAACACAAATAAAATTTTGCAAGTCTCAAACCAGAATTTTGACTGAAACGAATAAAAATATTCAGGATTTTATTAAAGGGGAACCTAAGCGGTAATCACTCTTATATTTCACGCTATTACATCAAACAGAAGCTCACATACAATCTGAGAAAAATACAAGTTTTAGAAATGTCGAAAAAACTGGATACTTGCCAGCATAGGGCTGGCAAAGACAGAAAAAAGAAAAGAAATGTAAAAAATAATAACCCTCTAATTCTTTTCGTTGAACCAATGGTACTGTCTTGCTGAAGAGACTCAAAAAATTAACTAGAATGCATTGATTTACACCTCAATCGAATGATCATAAAGGAACCTACGTTATGCGTAAAAATCAAACCTCGAATCTTCATAAAATCCCACGAAACTGCACTTTCTGAACATGTATATTTTGAACAAGAACCTGGTTAGCTCCATTTAATGATATCATTATAAGCTGAGATACTAATCTATGAGGGGATATGTAAGAAATTCACAACCCACATTTCTCAAGTCTCTTCTCCTATGATCATTACCTTCAGATATCTGATACTCGCGTTTCCTATGCAGCAATTCCTGAAAAAGATAAAAGAAGAAAAATCATATAACCGATATAGCTATTATTCACATGTTGAAAAATATGATACAAAATTCGATTTTTCTTCTGAGTTTGTATTTATTTGTCAAGGAATCAAACATAGATCAACTTTAGATTTGTGAGTATTGACTACACCCATAATTCTGAGCTTCATGTTACTCTTGCCAAGTGACATTCACCCCTTTAAGTTCGAGTTTTTTCAATTTTCACCTACAAAAATCAAAATAAAAACCAACGGTATAATACATTATTTCTAGTCTAATCATGTTTGGAAAGTGTTCATAAAATGTTTAAACTATAAATATATAGAAATGATTGGTGGATGAAAGGATACTACTTGTGGCAGCTTGCTTATAAAAAGTGGTTGAGATTTATAATATAAACAATTTATAAACATGAATCAAACATAGGCTAAAGTTCACGTGTATAAAACTTGCGTAAATTATCATAAGCTAGATTTTGAAATGGAAATTTGATGTGTAAGATCTTTTATTTCACAACCCAATTATCTTCACGAGTATATGTTGCTCAGACTCTTCATTTTTCAAGCAATACATGCGTTAGACACAAGGGTATGAAATAGAATATGAGATCCTTCTCGGATCTTTTAAACCAAAAGAGTATACTCTATATTACTTAAATCAAAAGATGATCATTTATATGCCCCCAAGAAATGTATCTATAATTACCAATATATAAATTCCTAAAGTAATTTGAAATTTATAAGATGTATCCATGCACCCGTGTCAAAATTTCATGTCTTTTTAACCGTATCCCAATATCTTAGAATTTAGAAGAGCTGACCCCCAAATATGTATGAGTACCGGACACCCGTTCCAAAATCCAAGCAACATAGTCGTCAATGTAAGAATATTAAGCATTTATATTTTATTGCATGTAACTTAGTTATTGCAAAATAGATAATATACATCAAGTCGTTCTTGTTAGTATATTACAAAAATCATCAATCATAATGAAGCCTTAATAATAGACTAAAGACAGATTTAGATAGAAACATAGTTTAAATTTAAAATGATGAAACATTATTTTATGTTTAATACACATGAAAAGAAGAAATGACTTTTCCTAATCAAATATAAATCATTAAAGCTTTAGGCTCAAATTTTCAAAAGTAATAAATGCTAAAATCTTTGGCAAACTAACTTCCATTATCTAATGACAAGAACAAAAGTCGACGTTAATTTACATAAGCAGTCATGAATGGCTTATTTACAAAAATAGTTTGACAAGGCACAATATAACAGTCAATACCATGGTACAATAAAGTACATAAATGAAAGGTTTTGACAATGATATTCAAGGTATATCAGAAAACTATGAACAAAAATGGGGAAACGATATCAAATTTTATGAAATGAACTTCTGTTACTATTGAAAATTTATTTACTATTTAACAGATGTAGACGATGATTTGCATCGAATTAGCAATCATCTTGAATATCCAAGTCTGGTTGGTAAAAAAATATTAGAATATGGCATAAAGCTTTTTCATTCAGCCTTCGAAATAATGTATTCGCAAATTTAAAATAAGACAGCAGTTTTACCTCTTTTGGGTTGTCTATTTGCAATACTATAGCCTGTGTCATAATCCTCGGAAGCTTTAGCAGTGTTGTTTTCTGGATTTCCAAGTCCATAACCAAATGAACCAGAATTATCCAAGTCAGAAGATGCATTTTGCCAAGTTGAATCGCCGTAAACCGAGCCACTACGATAAAAATCCTCATAAGATCCATCATAACCACCACTAGATGTTGCAAATGAAGATGATGTGATTACACCAGTTGCGCTGTTTCGTCCAAATCCTCTCGTTCCCAGTGCATAACTGTTTTCTCCACCTCTGTAGCCAGAATAACTCCCTCCAAGTGAGGTAGAAATAGGAGAAGTACCCCAGTTTGCTCCATTATTTCCAAAAACACCGAGTCCACCACTTCCAGAACCGAAGTATGAACCAGAGCCGGCATTAGTTGGAGAAGTATTCAAACCACCATTCCCCCACACATTTCTAGATGGTGAACTTATAAAGGAATCACCTCTGCTAGTGTTGGTGTTGTAACCAATAGGAGTATTATACCTGTTTGGATTACCACCAAAATAGGGGTTCAGAACCCTTCCATAACCAAGATTGTTACTGAAGTTTGAACCCCCTCCATAGCCAGGGTTCAACCCTTGCTCCACATTCACACCCATCCCATAAGAAGGAGAACCAAAATGCGAGAGTCCACCTCGAGCACTAGCTAATGGACTGTACCTACCATCCATCCTGACCCCATAGCTTCCCAGTGAGCTCAAATTGTATCCCTGAGCATAGTTAGTGAGCAAATTGTTGGCTCTACTGAATCCATAGTTGTACCCAACGTGAGGACTCCGGCTAGGCCCCGGTGATAATTCTTTTGGTACAGCCCGCTTTACTTCGACCATCTTACCATTTAACTCATGAAAGGTTTTTTGCAACACCATATCGACTGCATCCTCTGAATCATATGTTATGAAGCCAAAACCTCTTGGCCTTTGGGTGTTGTGGTCATACATTACTACGACATCTGTTATCATGCCGAACTGATCGAAGTAACTTTTGAAGTCACTCTCAGTGACAGTTGATGCTAATCCTCCTACAAATATCTTTTTTGTGCGTCCAGGACCCGGTGATCCTTGAATGCTACTAATGTTTCTATTTATTAAATGTTGATCATCCCTTGGAACAGCTTTCTTTGCTTCCACCTGAGAAGATGAGACAATAAACAGTCCACTCTGAGAGACAATTTCCATTTAATGAACTTGTGAAGAATCAAATCTTAGGACCTCGAAAGTCCAAAGAGGGGAACTTATCATTCTAAATTTTATGATAAAAATTGCAGGTACTTAAGCTATTGCTCATTATTAAGACCACGCGACCTGAATTCTATCGAATTCAAGCACAATGACATTAAGGAACTTCAAAATAACTAATATTGGCCAATGCATATTGCTACATTACATTCAAAGTATTGCAATCTTTAAGAATATAAGCACAAAACTACTTACTGTTCGTCCATCGATCATGTGTTTCTCCTTAACCACTCTTTCGGCCACAGCTGGATCGGAAAAAACTACAAAACCGAAGCCACGAGCACGGCCTGTGGTTCGGTCTCTCATGATCACTGCTTCCAACACTTCTCCATATGCTCCAAAATATTCTTTAAGTCGATCCTCATCCGTGTCCCAAGAAATCCCACCAATAAACAGCTTACCTAGATCCGACTCCATCTTTTCTGCACCCCATATTCGATTTCCAAACAATTCAATAATCTTCCATCAAACCAAATAATTCATAAAGACGAAAGGATGAAAGGAATAGCAATAAAAGCAGAAATCCTCGCAAATTGATCACAATACTTGATTACAGTATACTTAAAATCACAAAGAACAGCCAGATCCTGCAAATGTGTGAATCAATACAACAAGAAGATGATTTGGAAGCCATAAATCAATTCAGTCATAGACGATTGTTGTATAACACATATTTCCAGAAAACCCAAAAGATCCAACATCAAAAAATAAATCTAATAGATCAACGAACAAGAGAAACATACCTTACCAAGAAAATCAGGCAGGAACCCAAGCTCAAACACTGATAAAATAACAAGTGGGAATGTTGGATTTATTTTTAAATCATTGGATCCTTCATTTATCAATCAAGATTCAATCTTATAATCCTGAAAATCCACAATTCAGGTAGATCAAAGGCCCTCAAACAAAAATTGATCAAAGTAAAAATCAAAGATTGGATTTTTATTCAAAAAATAAATAAATTCATTTCCAATCCCACCATTCAAAAGAGAGAACCCAGATGGGAAAATTGGTTTGAACCAAGATCTAAAAGGATTATACGTAAATAAAAACAGAGGATGCGTTCATCCTCACACTTTCTCTCTCTTTATCTTTCTCTTCCTTTCTTTTTCTTGGTTATTCCACTCCTTTTAAATAAAATCAAAAGAAATGGAATTCCTAGCTGAAATTAGGAAGAGATATTATATATATATATATATGCATATTGCAAGCGAGAGAAAGAGGTGCGTGCGTGGCTTTTGCGCCTCGCGTGTGAGAGTTGGGCAAACATCTGATGTAAGAATATATATGGAGCTGTCCAAGGTAGATGATGAGCTTTGGAGTAACAAAAATTTAAGAAAATGCAAGTAAAAATAATAAGTAGATATCTAAAAGAAAATAAGTAAAACTATAGTCATGGTTCAATTTATTTTCGTTCCAATCTAGTTGGTGTTACATATTTGTCGTCTCTAAAAGCTATTGATACTAATTATCTTAGTTACTTATACGTAATAAAAAAATTCTTGAAAATAATTGATTTTTACGTTAGTTAAATTAAAATTCAACTCCAACAACTTATGTAAAAACATAAATATCTTCAAACTTCTTATTTTGGATGAATTTGTGAATAGTGACGGCAAAACAAAATAGAAGTGAAGAAGAAGTTAAACTCAACAAATTTAACCAAATAAGAATGTTAATTTCACAAAATATATAAAATTCGACTTAAGATTGTTGGATGAATTTGTGAATAGTGACGCCAAAACAAGTAAAAAGATAGTTTGTAAATTCGTGCCGAAAATTGAACAGAGTAACGGTAAAGAAAATATAAGCAACAATAAGAAGAAGAAAAGTAGGGACAAAGCCGAGGTAAGGGTTGGGCTCTTTGTCCTCAAGTAGAATTTGTCCCGCAACGGTGTCTACGGATTCCGTCAATCGACTCCCAAGATACAATGGCTACACTTGTTTGTAGCACTCCAAAACACAAGTACAACGAACCAAATTTTGGTTTATTTACTCCAATGATGAAATGAAGAAAATTCAAAACAAATGCAATGATTTTTTTTTTTTGAGAGAAGAGAGGATAATATATGTTTTGCATATCAAATTGTGAGGAATAAGACACTCAAATGGCCCTATTTATAGATCATGAAAGGGTGTGGATGAAATAGTTGAAGTCAAACCATGCACAATTTTCAAACCATGCACCTTTATATTCACCGGACAATTTTACTCAAAAATCGGAATTGAATTTGACGTGTGATCGCACGATCAAATATTTTGACCCGATTTCGTCCTTTTTCGTAATTTCTCATTCATCCGATATTGATTTTCGAAGTGCCAAATATACCCTTCAATACATGCAGAGAAATCAAAATTTTTTATGCGCCCCGAATTGGCGAAGTGGCAAACAATTTTTCCTAAACGGATTGAGTCGAGCTTTTGAGTATTTAGCCGAAGTCGACACGAAATCACTTTAATCGATTTTCAATTCTTCATTTATTTAACCAATATCCAATGGCTGAAAAATTGAAGAAAATAGGCAGTAGAAGACAAATGATACTCAAGTAGCAAATTTTGAACGAAGTTCTCGTACTCACTCTTGTTCATAATAATGTCATGCAAATGTATGGTTACCACATCATCATTTCACGGTTTCACATCTTGACCAAGTGACTTAATTCACAAAAAATTCAAAAAAAAAAAAAAAACAATTGTCTGCCTTTTTTTACTTTAGTTGACAAAAGAGACATGTAACAGAATGTTTTTTGGTCATATTTTCTGAAAATGTAATCTATAACCATCTATTAAAGCTAAATCCCATGTGGTGAATGGCCTCTTTTATCGTTGATCCACTTAGGCATATTAAATGAAACGAAATGAAGTAAAAAGATAAAAATCATTGCAGCTCTCTTTTGTTGTCATATGATTATTCCATACTTTTTATTGACAATTACTATACATAAACAATTATGGTTGTATTTTTGGTTTGATTTCTTTTCACTTTTTTAATTATGTTCCTAGCATGAAACATTTTGTTGTTGAAAAGAGCAAGGAATAATCAATATCCTTCAAGCATATGCAAGTGAGGGGTAAAATTTGACTAAGACGTAAATACTGCTATATCTACTACTTGACGCTACTAAAGCGAATTAATTGTTTTGCAGTATAGACACAAAGTAGTTAGACTTTATAATATTGAAAGAGATAATGGTTAATTATAGTACATAATTAGGATAATGAAGATAACTCTTATACTGAGGATAAACAACTATAAATTTATGTATTTGTATTTATTGACTCTTACATTAATCTTGAAATGAAATTAAATTTTAATCCTTGGCAATTATTCGTTTATTATTACTTGTTCTACATTCCACTCTTTGGACCTATCTTTGTCATGGTCATGCGGACCACTTCAAAAATTTGAAGTATTATCCATATCTTTATATTCCAATTATATATAATTGCAAATGAATTATTTGAATAATTCTTGAAACTCCAAATTACATGTCAAACAAAAACCTTTCACATGAATGAAGTTGCATTACTTTTGTTATCCACTTGTATTTGGTTGCATGAATAATGTTGTCTCCCCATAATAATTTTAAATTATACATGGCACAATTGACTTCTTAATTGTTTTAACAATTTGGGCATTGCAATTACAAATTTCCTACATATTGTCAACTCATATTTGTACATGTTATGATGATAAGTTGCCAGCTAAACCACACAAACAAGAACAATAAAATTGACAAATTCAATGTCTATAATAAGATTTATTTATGATGGTAGACTAAAGACATTGGAAGAGTCATCTATCTTGACAATTTGTCGTTCTTGATTCGATGCACGAAAAAGATTAACTATATGGAGTTTAATTATTCTGTACACAAATTGTCTCGAGTTTAGTTGTAATAAAATTTCTCGACTGACTCTAAAATTATATTGTGAAGTTGGGCATGTATACATTTGATTTGAAGCACTGAAATGACAGCCAAGAATTCCATGATTTTAGCATGTCTGTCTACCAAATTAATGTTAGTGGCAAGCGACTCATTAATGTTCCAGTGCAGGATTATTGATGATTTGATGTCTTCATCTGTATACACTTTATTATTAGAGGAATTTTGAGTTGGGGTTAAGAATCTAGGTTTTCTGAAAGTTCGGAAAAAAATGTCGGTTTTTTGTCGCCAAATGACCAAAATACCCTTTTCGCAAGAAATGCGAAAGTGTCAACCATATAATTCTATGTTTTGGAAAAACACGAAATTATAGATTTTGTACACAACATCGAATTTCGCATAATTATACGTGTGTTTACAGTACGATAGTTTTTCATGTAATACGATCTTCGAAAAATAGTCACCTGCATTTGCCGTAATACATACTATACATTTCGATGAAGAAACATGTACACTATGATATGCAAGAACATAAATTTCTATTTGACGATGTTGTATATACTTGTCAAGAAAAATAGAATCAAATGACTCGATTATCAACAATGAAGACTTGATCTTCAACTAAACAAGCTCTGCACGAACTTGGGCTCGACTCTTAGATAAATCTCGCAATCAAGAAACAGTAAGGTTCAGAAACTAAGAGATAAAAACGTGTCAGCATCTACGACTATCATTATCAATAATTATCGTCATCATCGTGAATGTCAGCAAAGAAGGGGTCCTTAAGAAGATCGGATGCCGAAGGTCTAGCCCTAGGCTGTGAAAGACACTTCTCAATGAATGCCTTCACTTCGGAGTCTTCGACTTTGTTCATGGCTCGAGGCCTCACCCCGGATGTAACCTTTTTGTATATCTTGGCAACAGAATCACACTCGTTGTAGGGTAATTCTCGAGTCACCATCTCGAGCAAACACATCCCAAATGAATATATATCAACCAGCTCTGTATAGTTCTCGTCGTATAGCTCTGGTGCCATGAATTCAGGTGTCCCAAGTAGCGAATGTGCTGCGTGGCTCTTTCCAACCATTGTTGCCAAACCAAGGTCACCTATTTTCACCTATTCAGTTCAAACATGATAAATAAATTAATTGCAAATTCATCAAAGAAACTGAACTGATTGATATCATAAAGCAAAGATATCTGATTCCACAACATGTATTTGCTTCTCTTGAATATTATGCAGTCTAACAAGGTATGGTCCTTCAGCGAACGATACTATTTATCAATGCGGTAGAACATTAGTGATATATTTCTCGGCTACAAAACAGAACCCGATTTTCCTCGTCAACGAAAAAGATCATTATGAAAACACAGACAGATGTTAAGAGGGGTAGCCCAAACAATTATAAATTGGTCTATATTTTCATCTTTATTCAATGTGTAATTTTATCCATTTACATACCTCTTCACATGATGGTTCGTTTGGGCAAATACATGTTTAAAATCTATATATGCTCATTTTTTTGAGTCTTAATCAAATCGAATTGTTTGCTGGAACTTAATGGACTCTGATGCCAATTTAAGATTTGGGGTCCATCTTATCTTAAAAGGTTAACAACAGAAAGCTAGATTATTTAGCATACCTGACCAGTGTTACCATTAATGAAGACATTGCTACAATTGAGATCTCTGTGAATGACACAAGGCTTGTGAGTATGCAAATAGTCCAAGCCCTTGAGAATTTGCTTAGACCACTTCTTCAATGCCTGGATCGAAACGTGTTTGTGCTTCTTCCGGTACTCCCTCAAATCCCCCGAAGTACAAACCTCGGTAATGAAATTCAACGTGTTTTTCGCTGAATCTCTCCACACAGAGAACAGTGAGATAATATTTTTGTCCTTAAATTCTTTCAACAACTTAACCTCGGAGTATATTCGGTTGATCATTGCTTCATCATTGGAGAATTTTCGTAATTTGACTTGGTTCCAAGCCACCTCAATGCCATCTTCTTGATCAAACGCTCTGTACACTCTTTTCACCGCTCCGGCACCAAGAAGCTCATCATACCGGCCATATCGACCGGTAGGATCAACCTCCACGAACTTTTCCCTGTCGTCCTGATCGGCAGTATCGGAATCCATACTTGACATCTAGAGTACCAAAAATAAAATCACATGATTCATTAACACTACATGAGAATCTTTGTTCTTTAACGAAATCATTACAATTTATAAATTTTTTTAAACAATACAATTTCTCAAACCACTTTTTAACCTCACCTTTTCTCACTCCACTTTTAAATCTCGAAAACATAAATAAATCAATTTATAATTGCTATAGTATTACCAAAAAGAGCCATAAATAGGGCTATTACAAATTAAAATGCTTACAATAAAATCAGAAAACTGATTGAAACCTAATAAATCAAAAATCTTGAATGTGAGATTTATAATTTCTTTCTTAAATCTTTTGGACATTCTTGAACCTTAATTTTTGACTCCCCTAATCTTGATTTTAGTAATCATTAAAAAGAACCCAAAAAACATAAATCCTAAAACTTCATCTCCCAGAAGCACAATATTTACAGTACAAAATGAGATTATTAAAGCACAAATAACTCAATGTTTTCTGTTTAATCATACAAAATCCACATTAACTATAAACACCAAACCACCTCCATTAAAACAGAAAATAAAGACGTAAATACAAGAAACGAAAAAAAAAATGATGATTACCATTTTATGCAAAACCCGCAAGAACCCTGGAGTGTTTTCTCGAAGCAAAACTCTTTTACTTCACTAAACTCAAATGGAGCAGAAAATAAAGTACGAATTATGAGAAAAGGCTGCAGAATTGAAGGGCGGATGCATTTATTTATACTTGTAAAGCAATAAAGGCTTGAATTTCACGGTTCGACTAGGACTAGGTATATAGTTTTAAATAAAGGGAGAATCCTTGTTTGATTCAGCTTATAAGAGATAAGCTGTCAGCTGTGGTAAGTCCTTGTTGCTTGGGGGATGAGGAATCTTTGTTGATTCTAATCAGGATTCATTCTCCCCTTGTTTCGTTTAATTTAAAAGGAATGTTTTCCTGGAAAATGATTATTTTTTGTATTTAAAAATTATAAGTAATTTTTTTTTTTTATTTGAAAATGTTCTATGATACTTTTTAACTTTTAATAATCCGAGCAAGGATGTGAGTTTAAATGGAATCTATTTTTTTTGGGTTAAAAGATATAAAAATTAAAGATGAGGGACTCTAATGTTAAGAAAAAGAGAAATTTGCACTTTTTCCCTCACTTTTTGCAGATGCAACAAAATTACCTTTAACCTTTTTACCAATTGTTTCAATCTCATTATAATTTCATATACATTTTTCTAAAATTCTTAAAAATCATTATTTTAAAATACATTATCTCAAATAATTTAATTATAATGAGTCTTGAAGAAGATTATCAGCCCACAACCTAAATTATGTAGCAAGACTCGTTATTTGTTCCATTTTGACATTAGCGCCTGTTCGGCAGTTGGTGAGAGAAAAAAAATGATTTTTTTTTTGTTATTTTTTAGGTATATGAATGGTTAAAAAGTGGAGAGAGAAAATGTATAGGGTTAAAGATTGATTTAGGAAATTGTGTAGTTTAAAAATTGGTTTAAAAACCAAAAAAACCAAACTATCGAATGTATTTGTACTTCTATTTAAATATATAGTTCAATAACTTTTTAAAAAGTACAAATAAATTTAGTTAACACAATTTTTTTAAAGAAGTCCCTTCTAGTCATGATTTGCAACACAAGAATAGAGATGGCAAAAAAAAAAAAAAATCATTGAACCCAATATCAGATAAAACCCGACTCGAATGAGGTGGAAATTACTTGATGAGTTCCAGCAAAGCTGATGAGAATCCCATATCGGAATCTGAGGGGTTCCTGAGCTGGTTTATAAGGGTTGAGGCAAACCTCCTCTCACAGGCACGCTTTTGGGACGGAGTTAGGCAATTTCACTTCGATTAGTATCAGAGCCAATCCTCATGGGGTCAGTGTGGCGGGGCTCTTCTCTGAATCATCTGGACTCCTCTCGTAATCGTCTCCCCCATTCAAAAAGATGTCCTCCATTCGAGGACGAATGGTCTAAAGGGAGCTGGGATAATGAGTTCCAACGGGGCTGATGAGAATCTCACATCAGAATATGAGGGGTTCCTGGGCTGGTTTATAAGGGTTGGAGGCAAACCTCCTCTCACAAGCGCGCTTTTGAGACGGAGTTAGGCAATTTCCCTTCGATGATGATGAGAATCAAGTGAGTCAATCAAGTTAAAGTCAACTAAGTCAACCCTCGATAAGAGTACTGGTGGGGCCTATGACGAGATCCAATACCAAAGAGGTCCAACTCTGAAATCAAGTCCACGTGGAAGAGAGCAAGATCGAAGTCAATTGCCTATTTTTGAAAATTCAGACCATTTCGGTCAACCGAAACTCTGCAGGAATTTTAGAGGCAGACTCAGTCTGTTTTAGATGATCCTCGTTCGACCGAAAGTACCATTTCGGTCGACCATGTGATCGATCGAAACTGTTTCTGTCGACAGCATCAGTCAATCGAAAGTCACTAAATTAAAAAAAAAAAAAAAAGGTTTTTGTGCAATTTTTCAAATTTCTTACTTTTCACCCGTTGTATTACAAATAACATTTGACTTGAAACCCTGGTTAGTTCTTGGCATAAAGAAGACTCCTTGGAGAGCATTTGAGAGGTAAACATCATTTCTTCACTTGTAACTATTCTTGAAATTTCTTCAACTTTTATTTGAGATATTATTCTTGTGTATTTGTTGTTGAATATTCCACAAATATCTTGGTATTTACTTTAATCTCTCATTTGGACTAGGGTTCTTATTCCTTAAAATAATTTGTAAATGGCTAAGTTTTTTTTATGAAATTAATTACGTCTCTACCTAACTATAGTCTTTAACTTCATACTTAGACTGATATTCTTAGTAAATGAAAATAGAATGAGACTAACTTATTAATAATAATTATTATAGAACTGAATTAGAACCGAAACCAAACCAAAATTGAATGGTTTGGTTCTTGCGATTCAATGGAATCGAATGGTTCCATTTTACAATAACCGAAAAGTATGGTTCGGTTCCGGTTCTTGAAATACCCGAATCGAACCACCCAATGCCCACCCCTAGGATTTAGAAACAAAATCTATACCGACCAACATACCCGTTATTTGCTTAAAATAACAATTAAAATTGCAAAATTTTGAAAGGTCGTGAAACCCTAGTTGCAACGCCTCATTTCTTAAATTTTTCCTCATTTGAATATTATATTCCACAATTTTTTAAAACTTGCCTGAATTCACTTGTAAAATATGCAATTTTGCTTGTAATTCAATTCAATTTATTTACTTTCCAATATAACATATAAAAAATAGTTAATGAAAATCTCAAATGGTATTGAAACATACCCAATAATACTCGCATCCTATTCTCTTTCTTAAATGAGTATATGAATAATGGGTATGGAGATTGCATATTTCCAATGAGTAAGTTATGGGTTTGCCAAACCCGACACGTATCATCTCTAAATATGAATGAGAAATTTTGACTTTAAAATTTGAGTAATATGTATCTTCTCATGGGGAAATTTAACACCGACTCAAAATGAAGGTGTATCGACTAGACATGAGATGTTAGTCTGAAGAAACCTATCGATGGATAATAGAGGGGTGTGAGTGTGAAAAGAAATTTTAACTTTCCTGAATTTGTACTCTAAAAAAAAAAAACAACATATAAGTAATGACTCGCTTTGATAATTAAGAATAAGTAACTTATTCTTTATCTTTGTTTAATTCTATGTTATCGTATCATATTTTGTCCTACAAAAATTAAAAATCATCGTCAATACCTCAATGTAGGTACGAAATAATCCGAGGCTGTTGTAAACAACTCGTAAAGTCATTTCTTTCCATGAGGTGGGCTCATCTTTCAGCTTACTTTGTTATCAAGAGAGAAAAAAAAAAAAAAAAAAAAAAAAAGAGGTTGAGATAAAAGAAATATATAATTTCTGAAATCAATTTTTTTCTTTATTGTTTGTTAAAAGTTTTGTGTTTAAAAATATTTTTTTAATATATTCTCGAGGTAAAATATGTAATTGAAAAGTAGAAAGATAAATATGTATGGTTAAAAAATAGTTTAAGAAATTGTATTATTTAAAAACATGTAATTAAACAATTTACCAAACAGAGCCTAAGTATAGGTAGAATTAACAGTCAAACATGGTCTTGATAAGAATATGTGGCGCCAAAAATGACGTCCCGACAATGACTCAACGAGAGAACAGAACCCACACATTGGGCCTGAAGATAAGATGGAAATTAATAAAACCCCAAATGAATTCAAGATAATTGTTAGGGTTTTAGAGTATATTCTTCTCCGTCTCATCGATTCATCACCTTTAAATCCAAACGTAGAAAATGGCAGTTTTCTCGCTTTTTACTACATCATTCAATCGCTCAAACTCTTACACTCCACTCAGTTTCTTCACCTCACTGCAAAATTTACTTGGGGAATCACTGTCCAATTTAAAGGCTGAAGGAAGAATTAATAGAATATGTTGTAGGAAGATTCGGGTTTTGTCTTCTCATTCCAACCCCAAAATTCTGAAGCGTAATCGCAAATCCAGGTATGGACAGCCAGTCTCGCCTTACGACAGTGAAGAAGATGATGATGGCGTCAGTGGTGGTGTCGCAGATGAAGGTGATGACGATTGGATATCTGATGTGAGTTTCTTTCTTTATTTTTCTTTTCGATTTATAATTGATTTTTAATGATATTTATGCTTCTTTTAGCTCAGAAGAAGGAATAAAATGGTTTTCTGCGAGATATTATATTTGTTATTCTGTATGGGAAATGAGCTTTTTTTGGCTAAGATGTTGTATTATTGTGAAAGGATATATATACAGATGCAAAGTTGCAAGTCTAGGAATGAAATTTACCTGATAATCTGACTAAATCATTCAGAATTTAATTGTGCACTCACCTAATCACAATTTGAAGAAATGAGGAGGATAATCAACGTTCTGCTGTCTCTCAGTGTAAATTATGTAAATGTAGTTTGAAAAATGGACTTACTTGCACAATAGGAGCACCGTGGTCCGTGGAATCTCGTTTTTAATATAAGCGATTGTTGGCCTTGGCTTGAAGTGCAGGGAAGTGAAATTAATTTTAGTATATTGGTTTCTGGGACACAAGATAAATGTTTACATTAAAGCCACTTGTAAATTTGAGGGAAAAGAGAACTCTTATCAGCTTATGCAAAATTCATGGCATCATCTATGTTTTTGTATATCAATAAATTAAAAAGGATGATTGGTGGTCTCTGAATTACCGATGCCATGGTAATTTTATCAGACACATCTACGGTTATTACATGCCAATCTGTCATACAGCACTGATGCAATGATAATAAAATTCACATTGTATTCAACTTGATATAGTCTATTTATTGTCACGAGCTGATGGACATTTTTTTATTTACACAGGATGAGTTTGCAGACGTCAAAATTTCTGAGGCTGATAGACAACGGTTAAAGATGCAGAATTCAACCAAGATGGAACAAGGTATTTGAATTTCTTTGGGTATAATCATATCCATGCTTTATTACTAGAAGAAGGGGCTTGGACGTAAAGCCGTTTGGCAATGAGGTCCAAATGAGCACGTGGAATCCACTTGCATCCACTCTTAACTGGGTTAGAGGAGCAGTTGAAACAGTCTCGCTCATTTTTACTGGCCCTTCATCTCAGGAGCGGTTGAAACAGTCTCGCTCATTTTTACTGGCCCTTCATCTCTTCTCTCTGTGATGTTCTCTCTCCACTAGGTTTTTCAATCTCCTATGAAGTTTCTATTGATCTCTAGTTTCTTAGAGGTTTTCTGTTCTGTGTTATTTGGTCTACCTGATAGACTTAAAGGCTTAGTCCTCAGTGTTTGGACTGAATGAATGCTGTATATTCTTGAGATGGTTATGGTGTTGTATCATCGTGAACACTTGCGAACTTGATGGTTCTGTGGTTGCGAGACAATGATTTGGTTCTAGTGCTGAGATTGGGCAGGCTTCTGCTGAGCCTTGCAGACTAGGTCCATTTGGACTCAACTGCTGACTATTTCTGGTGTTTTGAGATTACTGCAGTGCTTGTGCAAATTTACTGGTTTTGTCGTGCTTGATACTCGACACATGGGATAATTGACTTAAGGTATATCTTAATGTGCAGGCAGTCGCAGGTATTTAGAGGGAGTTGGGGGTGCAAGCTCATTAAGTTCTGGACAAAACCTCGAAACAGGGCAACACAAATTACGTATAAAGAATAGCAAAGGCATCATAAAAGAGAGAGAGAGTGGCATTTCGTATAACACTTCTAGGAAATCAGCAAGCATTGGTTCTTTAGGCGATAGCAGAGAAAAGGTAACAATCATCACTAACTGTTAAGTATGACTTAGTGACTATGGGGGGTGATGACCCGTATAATGTTTGTTGTTTATCTGATTGTACCAGGAAGCAGAAAGTTCTTCTAAGAACAGATTCTCTTGTTTGTCGGAGGAACTAGACTTGGATGAAAGATGGTTTCCACTTCTTGATTATTTGAGTACTTTTGGTCTTGAGGAATCACACTTTATTCAAATGTATGAAAGGCATATGCCATCCCTTCAGATAAATGTTGACTCTGCAGAGGAAAGATTAGGATATTTATTAAGTGTTGGTGTCAAACATAGAGCTATAAAAAAAATAATTTTGAGACAGCCTCAAATTTTGGGGTACACCGTTGAAAACAATCTGAAGTCCCATGTCGCCTTTTTGGGTAGCTTGGGCATTCCAGAATCGAGAATAGGGCAAATCATTACTGCAACCCCATCCCTTTTTTCTTACAGTATCGATAATTCTTTAAGACCCACAGTCAAGTACCTTCTTGAGGAGATAGGAATCGAGGAGGCTGATCTAAGTAAAGTTGTGCAGTTAAGCCCTCAAATTCTGGTTCAGCGGATAGACAGTACATGGAATACTCGTTACAATTTTCTGACAAAAGAGTTGGGAGCACCCAGAGAGAGTATAGTAAAGATGGTCAAGAAACATCCTCAAATGCTTCACTACAGCATTGAAGAAGGATTACGCCCCAGGATCAGTTTCTTGAGAAGTACAGGAATGCGCAACTCCGACATACTGAAAGTATTAACTAGCCTTACACAGGTCAGCTGGATTCGCTTATGCAATTGCTTTTGTTACTCAAAACTACTATTGGGTTGCTTTACCAACTCGTCCTCAAAATTGATTCCGTACTTTTACCTTTTCATGTAGATATTCCTTTTCTTAACATCACAATGAAATTGAATTTCAGATGATGTCATCTGTACGTGCAGGTATTCTCTCTATCTTTGGAGGGAAATCTGAAACCTAAATACATGTACTTGATCAATGAACTTAGAAATGAGGTCCGTTCCCTGACCAAATATCCGACTTACCTAAGCTTGTCTCTAGACCAGCGAATTCGACCCCGACATAGATTTTTGGTTTCCTTGAAGAAAGCACCTAAAGGACCATTTCCTTTGAGTTCACTGGTTCCAACTGATGAAAGCTTTTGCCAGCAGTGGGCTGGAACTAGCTTAGACAAATATCTGGATTTTCGGAAGAGATTGCTGCTTAAAGAGTTTGCAAAGAAGTATGAAAGGCAATGATGAGTTTCAATCTTATTCCTAGTCTACTTGAAATGGTAGTGCAAGAGACGTGGTATTTCCCACAGATAGCAACAAATTGAGATACATATACTCCTTTACTAAGAGAACTTGAGTATTTAGGTGAGTCGGATGTTGATGACACATACCATTGTAATCAAGGCTGCATCCTTTATGCTGAAGAAACATGTCAAATGGTACTCTGTTTTATATCTATGTCAGGTAGGTACTGATCCAGTTTATTTCTAAATTTTGCTATACAATTTTGTGAGTTATAGCAGAGTGATTTTTACGAACTTCCTGTGATTCTATCAAAACGGCATGACTGGAACCCCCCGTTAAATCAAGGTTAGGTTTAATTCTTTCAATGTAAAGCATCTATTCTTGTGTAAATGATTCCTACAATCTTCTTCTTCTTGTTATTATGTTTTTTATGCGTCTAATATAGTGGTAAAATAAAATAGCTGTATTGACTTTTCATAGTTGTTCCTTAAGAACATCTACCTCTTTTTGTTTAAACCCAAATTATACTGTTTGCCTCTTCTGGGACAGGTTTGTTATTTCATTGCAACTCAGAGAGAAGATGTGCAATAGCTAGTCTTGGTGGCTGCTGATTTCTTGCTGAAGGGTTCCTTTGCTCTCGTTTCTTTGAATCTTCCCATCTTTTATACTTAGCACATAATACGGGTATGCTTTTCCCTGTTGCGCTTAGCTTAGCCTTTCCATTATATATACGCATGACTACTGTCCTAAACTGGAATGCGTCAAAAAAAATGTGCAGCAACCGTGGGACAGTCAATTGAATACCAATTAAATATTCCAGCAGGCAGCAGCAGTCCAGACAGTCTGAACGTATGGTAACACTCAACAGTCAACATCATGCTACGAGAGAATGGTTACTTAGGACAATTGTCCTTTCATTTGTTTTTTCCCCCCTGTAGGACACGTGTCCAATTCTGATTTGTTATTTGACTCTTCAAATTTGGGACTAGTTTTCAATTCAAATTGGTCTTAAAAATTCTTTAATTCACATAAACCTTTTCTAAATTAGCAAAGCAACGAATTGATCAAAGTTCCTTATTAAAGTGAACGATTAAAATTAAATTTACAATTAATTAATAATTATAGAAAATTTCTTTTTTTTTTCCACGATGGCATTTCAGGCATGTCAACCTCATTTTTTATGTGGTCCTATAAAACTGGTTAGGGGTGATTGATATTTAAAGCTAAAAATATGGAAGGTTAGGTTGGTGTGATTTTAAATGTGGAGGTATGCTTTTGATGTTGTCATAAAGAGCAAGGGTCTCTAATATTGTCTCTTATAATAAATTAATATTAAAATTTCACCCATGCGATGCACGAAAGTAGCTACGCGTAATATCGATTTCAGTATTCGTAAAATTTTAATACTTATACATAATCAACGGAAATATAAAGGCATAAAAAATAACTTTCTATTACAATAATTATTAAAATTTAAAAAACAACATAATTAATTTAAATTATTAAAAGTTCTTTGAACAATAAATGTTTATTTATATATTTAAATAATAAATGACGATTGATTTCTATAATTTTTTATGAATTATTATTAACTTTATTGAAAATGCAAATTTAATATATTTATAATGGTGTTTGATGTAATATTAAGGGTACAAATATTGATGCATGTGGAAGGTATTAATATATTTCTCATAAATTCTAAATTTGTCTATTGTATTTACCTTCTTTTTTTTTTAATTTTCATTCAAAAATATCAATCAATCACAATAATTAGAAATATGTGTCAACCTTAACCCAACAAATATTTGAATTTATCCAATAAAATTATAACTTTATTTACAAAAATAAGTAGTCAAAATAATAATTTTGAAAATCTCGTAATTATCATGATACGACAATCGAGCAAAGTTAGAGATTACAAAATTATACCAAAATTTTTATACTTCGTAATCTTTTAAAAATATATATATATATATTAAAGTTAAGAATGATTAAAAGATATTAATCATTCTATTAATATTATTTACTAAAAGAAAAGTCAAAGCATTAATTTTTCAATATTAGCCTTCATTCTATAACTTTGTCTACAAATTATATATAAACAACACATCTTTTCAATTTATTTTTTAACTACAAATATTTTTTAAAATTGCTTTTCAATCACACATTTTACTTCAAAAACATGAATGTTTTTGCTTATAACAAAAATATAGCCGCTGAACGGATGATTAATTTATTAAAATAGTTAATAATAATATATATTTGATCATAAAATATGATTTGTAAAATTAAAGATAACAAATTATTTTACCATTAATAATTAAAATATCGATAATTAAATAAAAATTTTAATAATGATAACTGTAATAAAAAAATACAAATAACAATAACATTAAAATTAATATTAATATTTACTGTAATACTAAAACCTAAAAAAATTAAGAAATAAACCGATTGAATTATCATTAATGAAGCCAATATATGGGAGGAAATAATTATTTTACATTCACACTACCTAGATTTTGCATTTACACATTCTGAACTATCCTCCTTAGATATATGTACATAGATATATAGATAGACTATAATCTCAATTCTAAAAAGCTCGCTTAAGTTTACAATTACGCAAAATATGATTAGAGAAAAAATATGTTAATTAATTGAAGATTATGAATAATAATACGATAAAAAATGTTCAGAACACAGCACAAAAGTAAGCAAATATTGGAGACTTTTCTTGTAACTAAAATGTGGTATAGATATAAAAAATATTGTGTTCATGTTGTGCAAGAATAGAATAGTTACCTGAATATTATAATAATTGTATATTCAACTTTATAAAAACATATTTCTAATTAAAATTATGATAAATTTTATTTTTTAGATTTAACATATCATTTTATTTTATCATTTAGTAATATCATGATTATTCAATAAATTTAAATTATTTCATAAAACGTTATGTTAAATTTTTAATACTTATTCCATGCTTAATGTCAAGATTGATTAATAGTATAAAAAATTATAGCGTACTAAAAAACAACATTAGATAGTAACAACATTTTTTTTTTTTATTATTATCGAACAAAGATAGTAACAACATAAGTAAACAAAATATGTAAAGCAACATTAACTATAACAAAGACGTAAATCGAAACATTAATTGTATCGATAAAATACTTATTGACATCTAATAAAAAGAGTCAATAGACTCTTCTAACCTCTGCGGTCACTGATGATGTTTGTCGATGCACACAATGAGTTCTTATTGTTCGATGAGGAGATCCTTCTTCCGATCTTCTATATTACGAATGACATCGACATGCTATTGCTTCTCATCTTCTATGGTTTCAGAAGACCACCACCAAACCTATCTAAAATAACTATATTTTCCTCATGTTGAAGCTTCAATTGTACCATTTGTGGAATTTCTTCAAGCCTTCAATGATTTCATTCAATTCTTGAATATCCGGATTCATAGTTAAAGTGATTCTTGTCGCCTGCCTCTCTTTTACCAAATAGAGACTGAAAAACACATTTATTTATGTGAGTTGGACTCCCTTTAACACTTTCATTAAAATAACTAGAGAGATGACTCTTTTGAAATTTCATGAATAGATACAAATCAAAGTAGGTGATTTATGAGTTGCGAAAATATTAAAATATTGATCAAGCGTTATATCAATTTTTAGTATAATTAACACGCCCGTAATTTGGTAGCTAGTGTGTGAAATGATATCCATTGTGAAATTCCTCCTCCTTCTTTTTGAACTTTTTAAAGTTCTGATATCATATTAAGAATGGCCCACGCAATACTAACAATTGTTACACAAGATTTTCGTGTTGTTTTTATTACTATTCATATTTCAACGAGACTAATTATTTGTTATTTAAGCATGCACGATGAATTATTCATTATATTTTAACAAGACTATTTATTATTATTATTATTATTATTATTATTATTATTAAACTCTTCACAAAAGAAATCTAATATATACCCTAGGGATGATTAAAAAAAAGATACAATTTAATTTGATCTCGGTGCGAAAATTAATTTTCAATCTGCAAGTTGATTGGGCGGATACAAATCGGGATTGACCGTCTCCGTTTGTTTAAACAATTCAATTGAACATGTTAATATTAAAATAAAAAATAAAATAAAAAATGCTCGGGGCAACAATTTGATCAATTGGTCGATCAGCCTCGCCTCAAATCCTATCTGTTCCAAACATTGACGATCACAAAGCGAATATGGATTGTTTTGGGTTCTCACAGTGGATACGCACAACCTCGATCCGTCACATTGACATCACATTAAAAGATAGACTTGCTCTATTCTTTAACATTGTACGTTGCAATTATAAATAGATTTATTTATATTTTTAAAGAAAAATGTATGATTAAAAATTAAGAAGAAAAAATATGTGTGACTAAAAAGTGATTTGAAAAAAATGTGTTCTTTATAAATTGTAATGTCAAAGAACATAGATAATAAATAATATTCATATAAATAACAATAAAAATGCATGACTTCCTGAGAAAAATATATTTGATATTTAATTTGCTAAGCTTAAAAAAATATTTATAAATAAATACATAAGCAAGTTTTATTAGCAACTAGTAGGGAAAATTCTTAGTTAAACTTTGTAACGATAATCTTAGTTCTGTCCCGAATTATGGAAAGGTTAAATATACTTCTAAGCCTCTGTTCGGATTGAGTATAATCACTTTTTTGGGTATTTTTTTACGGAATTCAAAATAGATGTATGTTTAAAAATTGAAAAGAGAAAAAATGTGTGGTTAAAAAGTTGTTTTAGAAATTAGATATTGAAGCGATTATAAACAAAAAAAAAAAAAATACTCCATCCGTCCCACAAAGATAGATTTTTATACTATTTTCGTCCGTCTCACAAAGATAAGCCACTTACTATAATGAACATGTATTTAATTTTTTATTTTTTCATATACTCCTGGTTAATGTACCTTGATAATTAATTCAAATATCAATTTAATGTAGTTTGAATGAATTAATTAGTCTTTAAAAATAACATAAGAGTATATTTAGAAAAATATAGATAAATTTATTATTTTAATTATATTAATTATCATTTTTTTAATTTGTGTGAAAATGAAAATATGTTTATTTTTATGGGACGGTGGGTATATTTTACCGAACAGAGAATAAAATAACTCGTGCTGATTAGAAACAAGTTATCCAAATATATATAGCCATAGGAACGAAAAAGCTATTTAAAAATTATTTATTCCCACTTCTCTTTCCAGCTCCATGAATTCTTTCCATCAACTGACTTTTTTACCCACCACTTTACTTGCAGTCCCTTTGACATAGATTTTTTCAAGAATCACGATTCTATTTTTCTACATCCTCACTAATGAAATATGCCTGCTGATTTCGTTCACTTGTCACTACAAGTTCACTACACTAACATAGAGGAGAGAAAAACCTGGCATGCCACAAAACCTCATGGCAATTGATAACTTTCAAAGAAAGCTATCGTTCTTGAAGGGTATGTCTGTGTTTATTTCTGAAATTGCACTATTGATTAATGGAGGCGGTAATATTCTGCTAAACCCAATTGTCTTGCGTTTCTTCACTGGTTCTTTGCACTTGGTTTTGCTGCTTATTGTGTTCACCTTATGGGTATGCAAGAAATTCAGGAAAAGGCAAGACCAGAGTGTTAGGCAAACTAGGCTCTTGTGTTGCAAAACAACCCTGTTTTGCAGTTTTGGATTTGCATTATTTAATTTTATTTTGTGTCTATTGAACCACTTTTATTGGTA
Organism: Ligustrum vulgare; assembly: GCA_963555705.1. NCBI lineage: Eukaryota > Viridiplantae > Streptophyta > Magnoliopsida > Lamiales > Oleaceae > Ligustrum > Ligustrum vulgare. Next base: position 67,076,457 of record OY743171.1, on the reverse strand, counting down.
TACACATGGTTGGTCTGATGAAAAGATTCTAAATTTATTAGATTTGGGAGCGAAGACACTAGCTTGGTTGGGTCTTTCTGTTTTCTTGCATCCACAGTTCTTTAATTCAGGTGAAACTAAGTATCCAGTTGTTTTAAGGCTCTGGTGGGGGGTTTTCTTGGCTGTTTCTTGTTATTGCCTAGCAATAGACTTTGTTTATTACCAGAAGCACCAAAATTTACTAACTCTATATTGGGTTTCTGATATTGTTTCCACTACTGTGGGTTTATTCTTCTGTTGTGTGGGAATTTTGTGTAAGAAAGTCGATGAAGATAACCTTCTTCAAGAACCCCTTTTAAATGGTAGTGTTACTAGTGATATAGAGTCTGAAATACCTTTCAATGGGGATGAAACTGTCACCCCTTATGCAAATGCTAGTATTTTTAGTATCCTTACTTTCTCTTGGATGAGCCCTTTGATTTCTGCTGGTAATAAGAAAGCATTGAATCTTGAGGATGTCCCTCAACTTGCCAGTTTTGATAGCGTTAGAGGCTCATTTCTGATTCTAAACAATAAGTTAGAGTCTGATACTGGGAGGAATAATAGAGTGACTGCACTCATTCTGGCAAAGGGGCTGATATTCACAATTCGGAAGGAAATCGCACTCTCAGCCATCTACGTGCTTGTGAATACATTGGCTTCTTATGTAGGTCCATACCTCATCGACACACTTGTTCAATACCTAACTGGACATCAAGATTTCCAATACGAAGGCTACTTGTTAGTTTCCGCATTCTTCATCTCGAAGCTCGTTGAATGCTTGACGCAAAGACACTGGTATTTTAAGGTGCAGCAGGCTGGATTTAGGGCCAGGGGGGCATTGATTGCTAAAATATACAATAAGAGCTTGACACTTTCGAGCCAATCGAAACAGGGGCGCTCGACGGGCGAGATCATTAATTTTATGTCAGTTGATGCTGAGAGGATTGGTGACTTTGAATGGTATATTCATGAACCATGGATAGTACTCGTGCAGATTGGTTTGGCCCTAGTTATCTTATATAAAAATCTTGGGCTTGCGTCTCTTGCCACACTTGTTGCCACGGTTTTGGTGATGTTAGCAAATGTACCCTTGGGGGGTGTAGAGGAGAAATTTCAGGATAAGTTAATGGAATCTAAAGATAGAAGGATGAAGGCTACATCTGAAGTCTTGAAGAACATGAGGATCCTGAAGCTTCAGGCTTGGGAGATGAAGTTTTTGTCTAAAATTCTTGAGCTTAGGGAAACCGAGATCGGTTGGTTGAGAAAATATTTATACACTAAAGCCATGTCAACACTTGTCTTTTGGAGTGCCCCTACATTTGTGTCTGTGGTAACTTTTGGTTCTTGTTTGCTACTGGGAATTCCCCTGGAATCAGGGAAGATACTCTCCGCACTTGCAACCTTTAGAATCCTTCAAGAGTCTATTTACAATCTTCCCGATACAATCTCTATGCTCGTCCAGGCTAAAGTTTCTCTTGATCGAATCGCGTCTTTTCTCTCTCTCGTTGACATGCAGCCAGATGTTATAGAGAAGCTTCCAGTGGGTAGTTCTAACATAGCTGTTGAGATAATAGATGGGAATTTTACTTGGGATGCACAATCTCCTAGTTCAGCTTTAAAAGATATTAATCTCAGAGTATTTCATGGCATGAGAATTGCCATTTCGGGTGCCGTTGGTTCAGGCAAGTCAAGCTTACTCTCTTGTATTCTAGGAGAAGTGCCAAAAGTATCTGGGAACGTCAGGCTCAGCGGAACAAAGGCCTATGTTGCTCAGTCACCCTGGATTCAGAGTGGCAAAATTGAAGAGAACGTACTGTTTGGTAGGGAGATGGACAGACAAAGGTATGATAAGGTCATTGAAGCGTGTTCCTTAAAGAAAGACTTGGAACTCCTACCATTTGGTGATCAAACGGTCATAGGCGAGAGAGGGATCAACTTGAGTGGTGGACAAAAGCAGAGGATACAGATTGCACGTGCTTTATATCAAGAAGCTGATATTTATTTGTTTGACGATCCATTTAGCGCTGTTGATGCACATACAGGAACCCATCTGTTCAATGTTAGCACCATATCTCCTCTGTGCTACCATTTTATTCTATGATAAATCATGTAGTCCCGTGCATAATTTTATTTATAGTTTCAGGAACCAATCTATGCGTCTACATGTGATTTTTAAAAAAAGTACTGACACAGCATGACACAGAATATAAGCATTATTCTATGTTTGTTCTTGTTTTTTAGTTGACTTTATCTGTCTCCAGCTAATTGAAACTTAAGGGGCATTCTTAATTTGATGTTCTGATATTCATGGTCTCTAAATGGCAGGAATGTATTTTGCGGCTTCTGGATTCTAAAACCGTTATTTATGTTACACATCAAATGGAGTTTTTACCTGCAGCAGATCTCATATTGGTGAGCTATTCATGTCTTGCGCGTTTTATTTACCTTAATTATACTGTCTACAGTTAACTAAGCATCGGAACCTAATCAATCATCAGGTTATGAAAGATGGAAGAATTACACAAGCTGGAAAGTACCATGACATTCTCAAATCAGGAACTGACTTCATGCATCTTATTGGTGCACATAAAGAAGCTTTATCCGTGCTCAGTCTCACTGAGGCAGAGGCAGTAACTATTGGTGGGGGAGACAATGCTAAGAATGTTTTGCTGAAAAAGGAAAGTCGAGATGCTCTAAATGGTGAAGCAGATAATATTATGGGAACAAAGGGACAGCTCGTTGAAGAAGAAGAAAGAGAGAAGGGTGGAGTTGGTTTGTCAGTCTACTGGAAATATATCACGACAGCATATGGAGGAGTCCTCGTGCCGTTTATATTGTTAGCACAAATTCTGTTTCAGTTGCTTCAAATTGGAAGCAATTACTGGATGGCTTGGGCAACTCCCATCTCAAAGGATGTGCTACCTCCAGTGGGAGGATCTACTCTTATCATTGTCTATGTCACTTTTGCTATTGGATGTTCTTTCTGCACGCTTGCCCGAGCTTTGCTTCTTGTCACAGCTGGCTGTAAGACGGCCATGATACTTTTCGAGAAAATGCATCAGTGCATATTTCGGGCGCCCATGTCTTTCTACGACATCACTCCAAGCGGACGAATTCTGAATAGAGTACGAAGAATGTTTTTTTTTTTTTTGCACTTGCTGCTTGTAATCTCTCTCTCTCTCTTCTTTTTTTTTCCCCCTCCATTATGAACTAACATTTTTCTGTTTGATTGATGCTTTGGATAATACATTCCTTTAAACAGTAAGTTAACTAAACTGTGTTCTGTCACAGACATCTACTGACCAAAGTGCAGTGGATTTAGACATTCCATTTCAAGTTGGAACTTTTGCCTTTTCGATTGTACAACTTCTGGGAATCATTGGAGTAATGTCACAAGTCGCGTGGCAGATCTTCATCATCTTCATTCCAGTCATTGCAATTTGCGTGTGGTTGCAGGTAACTCCATTTTCCTTTTTAAGTATTTTGTAGCTCCCATAATTGCAGCATGCACAATGAGTTTGCATTTTCACGTGTTACGGTTTTTTGGCAGCCTTGTGGCGTACCCCATAACACACGAATTGTTCCACTTTGAAGTAGATTTTTGTCCTGGCAATCTGGGTGCATCCCTAGGGATTGAACTCTAGACCTCTTGATACGAGGATTTTGAGAGTATATCTGGTGCGACTAGGGTGTTACAGGGTACACCACAAGGCCAAGGCTGCCAAATAAACGTAACAATGTGGTTCTATTTACCTATATCCAACCAGATGACATTTAGTCAATATTTTAATAATTAATATTGTATAGTATTAGAGTTAGGATACATATTGTAATGTTGTTAAACTAGTTAGAGTATATTAGTATTGTTGGGAATTGATGTTGGTCTGAGTTTTCTTTGAGAATTTACTTCATAACTAGGTGGAAGGAGATGGTCCACGCCCTTGAGCTGATCATTCTTGATCTGAGTTCTCTTAACACCCTGTGAAGGATACTTTTGTCTACCAAAATGAGGTGTGATGCGTTGTTACAGAAGCTGAAAAAAGTTGTATTTGTCTTGTGCAGCAATATTACATACCTTCAGCACGAGAAATGTCTCGACTGGTTGGAGTGTGCAAAGCTCCAGTCATACAGCACTTTGCTGAGACACTCTCAGGATCGAGCACAATAAAAGGTTTTGATCAGGAATCTAGATTCCGTGACATGAGCATGAAACTAATAGATGGATATTTGCGGCCAAAATTTCACAATGCTGGTGCTATGGAGTGGCTTTGCTTTCGGTTGGACATATTATCACTCATTACTTTTGCTTTTTCATTGGTTTTCTTAATCTCTGTTCCTAAGGGAACAATTAATCCAAGTAAGTTTCTTCATATCAGACATTCATGCTTAAAGAGTGTCAATTTATCGCAGCATGTGCAATGGTACAAAACTAGATGCGTAGCTGACACTTTTTTCGTCTTTTCCTCAATGATTTGAAGGTGTTGCGGGATTGGCTGTGACATATGGGTTGAATCTAAACACATTGCAAGCTTGGTTTGTATGGAATCTTTGCCTTATGGAAAATATGATAATCTCTGTTGAAAGAATAATTCAATACACTTGTATCCCTATGGAGCCCCCTCTTGTTGTAGAATCAAATAGGCCTACAAGTCACTGGCCTACTCGTGGAGAAGTTAATATCCGCGATCTTCAGGTATTTTTTTCTCAATTTTATTATGCATAATCTGTGGACTATTAATGATTTAATGATTATGCCTTAGTATTGAGTTCATTTGTTGAACCACATCGTCTAAAACCTTAAGCTATTAAAGAAAGAACATATTTGTTTATTAACTTTAGTCTTCAATTTGCCCCCTCGCATGAGGCCTCATTCATTTTTCATCAGAGGCCTAACAAGGACATGACTTTTATAGACGGTTAGCAAGAACACTTGAACGGAGCACCTCTACTTGTTTAGATACCATATTGAACCCCCACTTGTTTAGATGCCATATTGAACCCCCTCATATAAAAGCTTTATGCTATTAGAGAGACAACGTGTATATTTACTCTGTGATGCACCGACACGGACATTTTGGACAATTCGATAACATTTTTCGAAAAAGTACTGACACGACATGTTGACAGATGATTAAATTCTTTGAAATTCTTCTTTTATATAATATGAATTTAGTTTTATAATTGTTATAAATTTTTGTTTAAGTATTTTAAATATGATTTGTTATTTAATAACAGTTTTGAGTTAAAAATATATAACATATTTGATAAAGAAACTGTAAAGATTTCGAGGCATGTCTATATCGACATGTGTCCGACACGTGCTGCTAACTTCAATTAGTGTTGGACATGGAGATGCCACCCTAGGATAAGTGTGGGGTCTCCATGTCCGTGCAACACATTATTTACTTAAATTTAGTATTCAACACTATTGCACCAAGCTAATGAAGCTAAGTAATAATTGTAGGTCCGATATGCACCGCACCTGCCTCTTGTCTTACAAGGACTTACATGCACTTTCTTTGGTGGAAAGAAGACTGGAATAGTAGGGAGGACGGGCAGCGGTAAATCAACTCTTATACAGACTCTCTTCCGCATTGTTGAACCAGCTGGTGGACAAGTATTGATTGATGGTATCAATATCCTATCAATTGGACTGCATGACCTGAGATCTAGATTGAGCATAATACCACAGGATCCAACCATGTTTGAGGGGACAGTTAGAAGTAACATGGATCCCCTAGAAGAGTATACAGATGAGCAGATTTGGGAGGTGAGCCTTATTTATGTTTTGTGATTTATGTTATTGATTTTACAATCAAAGAATAGAGACAGGTTCAAGGGGTGTTAGTGTTTCAAAGTCACTTTCCTTGAAACGTTAATCACCGCCAACACTTGTGAATTATTGTGTATAATAGGGGTTCGGGAGAATCTCTTCTCAGGATACAATGACGATAAAGCCTTGAAGTCCATCTCTATTTTAGAATCATAAAATCAACAAAATTTTCCAAGATTTTATATTTCGGTTTGATGCAAATCTCTGATTTTCGAGAATGAAAATGCTCTCTTTTCCTATAGGCTCTTGATAAGTGCCAGCTTGGAGATGAGGTTCGAGAGAAGGAAGGCAAGCTTGATTCTTCAGGTTTTCTTCTCAACTAATTTATCCTTTGCAATTTTATTTTTTCCAATACAATAATTCTACATGAACATTCAAATGAGACATTTTAAAGGGATATTCTGATGTGCCACAGTTTTATTGGCTGATGAAAAAGTTTTGATGTGATCATTACCCAATGAATCTACGCCACATTAGAATGTCCCTTTAAAATGTCTCATTTGAATGTCAATCTAAAATTACTATTTCCAATATACTATCACAATATCTTGTTGTAAATTGTATAGTTTCTGAGAATGGAGATAACTGGAGTGTTGGTCAAAGGCAGCTCGTTTGTCTTGGACGCGTGCTACTTAAGAAAAGTAAGGTTCTGGTCCTTGACGAGGCCACAGCATCAGTAGATACAGCAACTGATAATCTGATACAACACACTCTTAGGCAGCACTTCTCTGATTCCACCGTTATAACAATTGCACACAGGATAACATCTGTGCTTGACAGTGATATAGTTCTACTATTGGATCAAGGTATAGGACCTCATTACAATGCTGTAATCTGTAGGTTCGTTTTGGTGTTCACCTTCTTTTTTATGTGGTGCAGGACTTATTAAGGAATATGATTCTCCAGAAAAGTTGCTGGAGGACAAGTTATCTTCATTTTCAAAGCTCGTAGCCGAGTACAGCATGAGATCGAGTTTCAGTTTTGGAAATGTCACAGACATCTGAGTATGAGATCTTAGTCAAATATTGGATCTTATTTTTATATAAAATGTCTTTCACTAATAATAAGAAAAATAAGAGAGACTATTACATTGCGATCATAAAGGGTGGGGCCTTAGCTTGTGACTCGAGTAGTTTGCCTCGCGAACCCGGAAAGGGACAACATGATTTCCTTTAAAAATCTAGAGCAAGGCCAACTTGACAATTTTGTCGGATTATGTACCAGTAGAACACAGAATCTAAAGGCAACTATGACACCAAGACAAGAATTTCTCTATGCTAATAGGAGAACTTAGGCTCTCTCTTAAAAGCACAAGAAAAGCCCCCCCAAACTCCTACAGAAACAGAAAAAAAATGACTGCTCTAAATAACATAATCAGACCACTTGGATATATCTGATGTATGATCCATGGTCAAGCTAGGAATTTTATCCAGCTTAGTTGGATTCTCTTTCCCACCAATCAATTTAGCTGGATTTCCTACAGCAGTAGTTCTAGCAGGCACTTGTTTCAACACCACAGAACCTGCACCAATTTTGGCTCCATCTTCAATTCTAACATTTCCCAGGACACAAGTCCCTGCCCCAATCAAAACCCCATCACCAATTTTAGGATGCCTGTCCCCACTAATCTTCCCAGTGCCACCCAGAGTCACATTATGCAGAATTGACACATTGTTTCCAATCACTGCTGTTTCTCCAATTACAAGTCCTGTAGCATGATCAAGCAAAATCCCTCTTCCAATTTTGGCCCCAGGATGAATATCAACTGCAAAAACTTCAGATACCCTGCTTTGTATCAAAAGGGCAAGAATTTTTCTCCCCTGTGACCATAACTTATGTGCAATCCTATGAGCCTGGCATGCTAAAAACCCTTTGAAATTCAAGAAACAATGAACATAACTTATACAAGCAGGGTCCCTTTCTTTAACAGCCCTCAAATCATCTTTAACAGCAATCATAATTTCTTGATCCTCTGTGAGCAAACCCACAAAAAGATCGTAGAGTGTACCACTGGGCAAGCTAGAATCACTCAACTTCATGGAAAGATGATTAGTCAAAGCACTTTCCATTGAATCGTGAGACAAGATTGAACTGCAATAATAGTTAAACAATATGGGTTCTCGATCAATATCTGACCTTGCCTCAACTTTCATCTGCTTCCATAAATTATCTTCTTGTTCATCTTCTTCGCCACCAAATTCATCCAAATCATTCGGCATTCGGAGAGTGTTTGACTTCTTTTCTGAAACGGGCACGCAAGTAACAATCTCAGAATACACGGGTCTGCGGTGTCTTACATATTTATTAAACGCATCATCTTCAACTTGGGTTCTGTTCGGATTTGTCTGAGGAGTCTCTGTTCTTGAGGATTCTACACAAGTAGCCATAGGAACAGCTGACAACCTGATAGGGAAGAAGGATTTCAGAATATTTGGGGATCCAAGAAAATTTGTGGACATAGAATAGAAAAGAGGCGATAAAAGAATTGATTTTGAGGAGAGAGCTATATAGAGGAGGAGATGAGAACCAGGAATTTCATGAAATGTATTTTTTATTTATTTATTTATTATTATTATTTTTATTTTTTTTAGTTTTTGGTAAATTAAAAAAGAGTTTCTTTAGCCAGTGTCCAGGAGGAGTGGAAGAGGGCTCTTATGGAGATGTGGGGTGGCGCATTTTGTCGTCGTCTACGAACATAAAAGTTGACTTCAATAGTAGAAAAACCATCAACACTACACTTGAAGAATTCTTATTTCCAGGAGTGGAAGAAAAGTATTGGATTTATCCTGTCGACATAAGTTTTTTTTGCTCAATATGCCATTGGATTAGTCAGACTCAACTCAAGTATTAATTTTCTTGTTAATGGGATATGAATTAGGTTAGTATGTAAATTATGCACGCTGACAAAAAAATTTCGTTCACAACAATAAGAGGTTTTAGAGGATGAAATCAAATTTATAGTCTATTGTGAACTTCCAGCATATATTAAGCCCATGTTTGGTATTAATCTCAATTATATATTTCATGAATTCTATAACTTTTAACCACACATTAATCAACTTTTATCAAAATATGTTAAAAATTTGATTTTAATCCATATCAAACAGGAGCAAAGATGTTTTCATCTTTGCTTCCGATTCTTGCGTGAGAGTTTTATGAAAATTTTACTTTTGACTATCAGTCACGTCTAAAAATTATTCGAGCATATTCAAAAACAACTTCTCAATATCAAAAGTCAAAAGTAGTCTTCAACTTTTCAAAAAACCCCTGGCCCACTAAACGGGTCTTTATGAATTACATTTCTCATTTTTTGGAGTGAATCACTTTCAACGAACAAAGTATTTGTGAAAGATGGGATGTGAATGGAATATTTATGAACTAAAGAAATTAGACCAGCAGCGTACGTGAAGAACCTCCACCGTTTATAATGCACTAAAGTGCTTTGCATCCGGTCCACTGCAATCCATTTCTTTCTCTTCCTCCCAACTTTCATATATTTAATTATTATAAATAAAAAAGAGAAAATCAGCAAAAGTATATACTTTGAAGCTGAACCAAACGTGTGTTATTAACAGAAGAAGAGAATCCATAAAGATACAAGGTTTTCAAGAAAACATTGAAAAGGGATGCGTAATAAAAAGGTTGTTGGGTGCGTTATTTGTGTTTTCTAAGTAAAATGTATGGCTAAAAATTGAAGAGAGAAAATGTGCGTTGTTAAAAAATGATATGAAAAATTATGTCAACTATAATTTGAAATTAAAATGACGAAGATGTCATTACCGAATATAGCCTTAGTCAAATCACAAGGCAACATTAGTTAACATTAGTTTTTTAAGCCTTTAAGGATCCAACATTATTGTGAAAGAGTAGTTGTAAAATACTAATATAACCCATTATTAGTTTATCACTATCAATCATAATTGTTGGAATTTTATTTTTGCTTTTACATCTTGTAAAAGACTTATGAGGAAGTTAGCCCATTTGATAATGGATGAAAATTTGCTATTGAGGAATGTATGGTTAAAAATTATAAAAAATTGTGTCTTATAAAAATTGTGATTGAAAATGAATTTGAAAGAAAAATTAAAAATTCCTTCCAAAACCAAACAAGCCATAAATCAACTTCTTCTTAAAGCTTTTCTATTTAGACAAAATGTTTTTAGAAAATTATTCAAATATTTTAAAAGTAACTTCTTAATCTCGAAAATAACTTTTGATTTTTCAAAAGTGCTGTCAAACCCTAAGTGAAGGAATAATTATGGGTTAATCTATACAAATTATATGAACAGAAAGAGATGTTAATAAAGGAAAATTAACTATTTTTTAACTAAAGAATAATAAAATATTTTTTGAAAAATATAATAATAATAAAAAAAAAGGTGGTAGATAAGGTTGGCCCTTCCCACTCGTTTTAGCAAGATGCAAACATCACTATCACTAACTATTCGACTTCTTCAGAGGCCGCCGGGGCAATAAAGAAAGCAGACCGTTTATGGGTGCACCTTATTTCCGTTTATTTACTTTTTTACCAAATAAGAGATTGGTAACGTTTCACGTCAATTTTTTAAATTAAATCTCAACCGTCCATTATTAGTCAAGCTCACAATTTTTTACTTTTCAAACATTTTAAAACCACACATCTATTAAAAAACCACAAAAAACAAAATTTTTACATTACCATACAGACTCTAAGTCCACGTAGATAATCTTAGACGTATCTGGTCAAGATTGTTGTCAATGGGGGAGGGGGAGAAAGTGTGCGAGAAAAGTACATGATGTTTTAGCATGTGCAGGGACGGTCCGGTCTTGAGGTTTTGAGTGCCATGTGCGATAATTTAAAATTACGATTTATAAAAAAAAAGATTCTACGCATTTTTTTTCTTTAAGTGTCTTAAAAAAAATAAAAAAATTAGTGCTTCTACGATGTTGAAGCCCTGTACGGTTGTAACTCTCACACACCCTTAGGGCCGCCTCGTCTTAAGTGCTTATTAGAATATATTCATATACTATTTAAAGAGCGAAATTGCTATGTTGTCAGAAGTGGGCAACGTTATGTTGCCCATTTCTGATAACAGAGCGAAACTGATTTAAAGAGTACCTCACAGACAAATTACTTGATGTTTTATAAGCGCGTCTTAGGTGAAAACAGTATATGAAAACTGAAGTTTGGGATCAATTTATCAAAAATATTTGACGGGAACAAAAATGGTAAGGTTACTTGTATCTACTCATTAGTTGTTTATGAAGCAGCAACGTAAACCTCATATTCTACTATAAATTTGAGATGTATTTTAGATCTCAAACATGTTTTTAAACATATTTTTTACAACACAATTCCCTAGAATCAATTTTTAATCACACACATTTTTTCTCTTAACTTTTAAATCACTTATTTTACCTAAAAAATATAAAAATATATTTTTAAACAAATTTTTTTTTAAGAAACAGAGTATTAACACACTACCACGTGAATTGTTGAAGGACAAGTACAATTTTTTGTAACATTATCATGATCAAAGATACACATTTTTAGCTATAATATGAGGACGGGCTAAATCGACCGGTTTCGGGTCAAATAGGAAGAACTAGAAGATTCCACCTCTGAAAAGCGCATACACCTAACGGTTTAAGGTGTCTTTCATGAATTATCTATCAATTATATGTTCAATGACTGCAAAAATTCTCAAGAAAACTTGTACATGTCCATTTATTATGCAAGTTACATGGTGTTTTTATACGCCATTCGTCCCAAACTTAGTTCATAGTCGCTTTTATGCCTCGGTCGGTCTCGGTCCCATGGTAACATTCTACTTTGATGTCAAGTTGCCAACCAGTCAAGATGTCACGCAAGTCGGGTTTCACATCACAGCCTCTCCAACTCCGAGCATTCTCCATGAGATGCCTCTTCGGACCTCTTCCAAGAGACACCTAGGACTTCTCTTTTGGAGGCCTCTCTAGGTCCTCTTCGAGGCGATGCGCCTCATAATTGTTTCACCTTAGATAGAAGTTTCACCTCTTCTTCTATCTAAGGTGATCAAAGGAGACTCGACCCTTAAATCACCTCGAGATGGACCTCTTCAATATGAGGTAGTTGAAGTCAGATATGTCGTATTAAACTTAACTCATGAGCGGATCAGATGAGATCACATGTCAAGTATTTAGAGAGTGTCAACAATTTTCATTCGTCCACAAATACTCAATATTATCATTTGGAGGTAATCTTAAGTTGGTAATTTCCATTTTTCACTCTAGAAATTCATATTTACTCCCGCATTTTTATTCGTTTCATGTATCTCCCACACAAAAAATAAATAAAAATAAAAAAATAAAAAATTATCTATCTGTTTATGGACTCAAGTAGAGAAGTGTGCACTGACCTCCCCTCGCTTGTGTTGGAGAAGCCTTGGTCTTGCGCTTCTAAAGTGTGTGTTCATATGTACAAGTAACATGCATGTCGATGTGTTGATCTCAATCAAATAACAATCATATTCTCTAGATTCCTTTTTCATCGCAAACCTGTCGTGAACCTAATTGCAAAATCCGTCCATATTCAAGTTTTCTATAAGAATTTACATTAACTGAATCATGTGAGTTGCACAAACAATTCTGCAAACCACTTATAAGACATTTTTTACTAAACAACTATTTTAATTAATAATGCATCTATTTGGTAAATCTTTATAAATAGCGACGTATCAATATTTCGTTTCGTTGGTCCTTTATTTTTATTTTTATTTTGAAGTCAAAAATAGTAAGCGAAAATCTTTAACCAGCAAAAATTGTTGACTTTTCAAAAAAAATGAACCAATTAGATATTGTCATATTATCGTTTATAAACAAAATTTATAAACAATTTTTACCAAACAGGAGCCAAAAAAGGAATAAACAAACAAAGAAAAATAATAATTATCAGTCATGTTCCTGACACTGTCACCACCAAGAACTAGTATTTTAACTTCAAAAATGCTCAAGAAAAAAAAAAATGTAAGGCCAACATATCCTCTTTCTCTAAGGGATATTAGAAAATGGGTCGACTTTAACTATCGTCCATTCATGTACTATCAATACTTTATCCGAACCTAACTTCAACTTATTTCAGACTAGAGAATTTAAAACTTCAGTAACCCCAATAATTGTACTTTACACTAAATTTTATTATGATATTTTAAATCACGCTTCCCAATCCATGTTGCATCATAATATCATATGATCATTGGAATCCATACTGTGATATCTGGAAATTTGAACATGCCAAGACACATAAATCAATCCAATAATGTGTAATCTTTCACTGGAAAAAAACTATAAATCAGCTAATAGGTCTGGATTTTCTATAAACAAAAATCACTTATATAGACCACAAACTCAAGTACTGGAGGAAATATCACTGAGATTCGAATCCAAGGGTAGTTTCTTAATTTCTTTACATGGGCAATGGCTAGTTCACCGAGTTCATTCAAGATTGTTAACCTTGTTTTTGTATACAAAGTAACTCCCAAGTGCTAAAATGCATCACAATCTTCTATTACATACCTTTATGTACAGCTATCAGAATACCAAGATAAACTCTGCTACCATTTCCAATTACCGGCACAATGCAAGAGATGAGACGACATTGTATCTAAGGACCATTCTATGTCATAACCTCCTTTGTTTCTGCTTCATTTCTCGGCTCAGCATTTTTGCATTCTGCTACATTGTCCTCTTTGCAGGCATTCGCATTATTATCCTTGCCAGCAATGTTACAATCACTGAGGTTATAGTTGACATTGTTCTTTTCATCATCTTCATTGACATGATCCATGTTATTGTCCTTTTCTTGAATAGTAAGCATCTGGTGCTTGTCATCATTAGAGCAGTCGTCTTTCAGAAGGCCAGTGTCCGGTATCGTACCTCCTAAATCATGGGTCTCCTCTTCCTTGAGGCTGAGTTTGACATTGGTAAGAGCTTTATGACATGAAGTAAGAGAATTGTCAGATTTTGTTTCCTTGACAATAGCCGGAGATCCCGAAAGCTTGGCATCTATGCTTGTTGCAGATATGAGAGAGAGAATGTTAGGATTTGGCTTACTATCCACCCACTGATCGCCAATCCAATCTCTAGAAACTCTAAGGCTCTTTCCCCCTATGTTCAAAAATAAATCTTCACCTGATTCACCAAACGATAACATCAGAAAAGATATATATGAATAAAGTAATGAAACAAGTTGAAATTCAAAGACAAACCAGGAATATAAACTTGATGTTTTCCATTTTCACAATCACTGGTGCCAGATATGACCCCTTCCCACCAACCATCACTCCACCAGGCATCAACTGGAGCTCCAACCTCAAAATTCTGGCTCCCTTGATCACAAGGACGGGCAGGCCTGATCGTTGCGCGACCAGGATGTCTCATCCCAAGTTTATCAGCCCGGGCCAGTCTATAAGTTGGAATCCATTCCTGCAAGGTCAAAGAACTCATCAAAATAGTTAATTGACCAGATTCATAATGCATACCAAAGAAACTTAAGGAAACAATTTCTAACTAGTAAATCTTTTTCGGGCCAATGTATATTTATTAGATATTGCCATTTAGTCAGCTGTAGCGCCCTTTTATTAAAACAATTTCCCCTAGGCAAAGTTGATGAGAAAGACTAGAGGGTCTAAAAGGACTCGAAACTCTCGTCACTTTGCCTAGTTTGACAAGAATACCAAGATGGTTTGGAATTCATGCAAACGGGGAGATAATGTGTTTCTAAATGGACTAGAAACTCTCGTCAATTTGCTAGTTTGACGACAATACTTAGATGGTTTGAAATTCATGCCTAAAGGAAGGGGGAGAAGGGTATATACATCTGTCAAAAAAAATGACATTATTTAAAAACCCAACAGTAGTGAAGAAAATTCACCCTCTTTTTAAAAGTGTCCTATAGATGATAATTCCTCAAACTTTAATCCTCCTAGGTATACATCAAGTCCCAGGTGATTAAATTTAGCCTAGATCATAGTTTCAAAAGACTTGTGAATTCAACAAATGATTGCTGGTATAATATATACAAGTATGCAGGGGTTGCATATAGTTGCAAAAGAGCTGTATCTAGCATTACGGGTCTGTTTGATACATATATTTTCCATTTCCACAGAAAATGTTTTCAACTCAATTCCATCTTCGGTCCATTTGATTGCGTCTTCGTTGCATGGAATTGGTTTTCCAACTTGTTCAGATTTCTTCATTTTTCTAGCTTTTAAGGAAAATGTTTTCCTTGTGGGGTTGGGAATATTTTCCACCTTTATCACACTTTCAAATGTCAATTCCACTTTCAATCAAATACATCCAAATTCCTTGAATTTATTTTCCATGAAAAATAAGCTCTTAAAACTTATTTTCTTGCAATCAAACGGAGACATAACATCTTCTCTAGAACACCAATTTAACAACATATTGGTAATGAATCATTTTAATTAAACTTCAATGGGATTTCAGCAATGCTATCTAACCAATAATCCGCCAACAGGAAACAAGAAATATTAGCCTCTGTTTGTTAAAAGTTTTTTGTTTAAAAACATTTTTTTATGTTTTCTAGGTAAAATGTGTGGTTTAAAAATGGAGAGAAAAAATGTGGTTAAAAAGTGATTTGGGGAATTGTGTAGAAAAAACATGTTTAAAAACATGTTTGACAAACGGAGGCTTAAGATAAAATGCTTTAAACCTGTTTGACCTCCCTTTATGGAGGCAGTCACCAATATTTCTCTGTTCTGTTGATTATATCTTGAAAAGTATAAACATAATCTAAGGAGATATAGGTGCCTAGTCATACCTCAAGATTGCGGCAACTATCTTCATCTTTCACATCATCATATTGAATTTTCATCTGCTTCCCAGAAACCTCCATAACTGTGCACCTGAACCAGCAACCTCGAATGCCACTATCTTGGCAAAGAAACTCTATCTTGTCATTGACTTTAAGACTTGGAGTATGACAATCATGGCCTTCTACATGCTTGAATAGTTTCCTACCCAGCAAACCATACTTCAATTTCTTGTATGATAATTCATGTGCCTTCTGATGCTCTCTGCATCTTCTGATCCTTTTAGCTCCCACATTTACATCATCTTCAGAGCTGAACTCTTCGTCCTCAAAAAAATCAGGACTGAAACACGAGAAAAACGGTTGATCGAAGTATCCACGTAATTTAATTAGCTTGAAAGGTTTTACTCTATTGCTCTTGAATTGTCTGAAGCAAAAATGTACTTTTCCTACCAAATCGTGGGGAAAAACAGACAGGCATTTCTCGTAATGTTCTCGAGTTAAGACTATTGCTGGACCATCAACACATTCTGCACTGATGACTTGTACGTATGGGGTGATTAAAACTTCCTTAGGATGTGGATTCCGTAAAGAAACAGTGCTCCTGACTTCCCTAATATGGTGAAACCATCTCACTTTAACCTTTCTCTGGCACTTTCTATCTTCGTACATATCTTCCAAGTATGCGATATAACGGTTTTCTTTCTCAGCCATTACAAATACAAATGAGTGTACCTGAAAAGAGAAGGGCGAGAAAAAAATTAAAGAAAGTTTTGGACCCGCAAAGCCATCATCACTAATCATTAAAAAAAGGGTAAAATACAAATCCAAAGTTAACATGGTAATAAATTTAAGCGTGACGAGTAAATTCACAGAGGCAAATATGGAAAAAATTTAAATTTCACATCTTCAGATTCATATCTTAGTGAATGAGAAGCACAAGTTCTCAGGTCTGAGCCTAGATGGATGGAAAAAGAGACATCTCCGTCACTTGAGTTTGAACGAAAGTGAATATAATTCAAAATTAACAAGTGTTTACAAGACAGATGCATATGCAGGGTTTAAAAAGCGATGCTTCAACCTTATGTTTGGTCAGACCTTATTCTACATATCCCATCTCCTCTTTCTGCTGGATTTTTTACCCAGCACTAGGAAGCACCAATAAGGACGTGTGCCGAACATGACACTGCACAGAGATGTCAACACAAGATTTTCGAAAAAGCGCCGACATGTTGATTAAAGTAAAATTAGTTTTTTTCTTTAACTTCTGTAAATTTCATATTGTAAAATGAATAAAATGTCGTATGCATGTGCATCAAAAAAAAAAAAAAAAAAATTTAATCTTTCACGGCATCAAACTATTAATTTTATATTCTGGAACTGTGTGGACTTGCAATTTTTATTGAAGTCCTGGGTCAATTGGTGATTTTGATGGTTAAAAAGCTCATGATTTTGACAAAAGGCCGATTGATGGATAAAAGAAGCCAATTGCTTTATTTTTTGATTAATAAGGCAGGCTAATTTTTTATTCATTAGTTAGAAAAACTCAATTGTATTGAATGGTAAAGCTTAATATTTTTAATGGGTAAAGATGCTGAATTTTTTCTCAAGTTGACGAGACTTTAATAAAGGAAAAATGTGTCATATTTTTCAGGAGAAAAAAAGAAAGCTAGGATTTCAAGTTCTTTTTCTAGCGGTGAAAATAATGAAAGAGTCAGTGACATTCAACACAGTTGCCGGATTACTGCTCACCCAAGACACAGGTGAAACAAAGCTCAGGTTTCAAAAACGGAGAATGAAGATAGACTAGGTTTGGTCCCCTTTTTTCAAATTACTTTTAAACAGTCACGGCGTGTAGACGTTGGTTTTCTTAAGTGTTGGGGAAATGCCCACCAGTTTAAAAAATAATAGACAAGCTACATGGTGTGCCCGACATGCACGTGCAAGTTCGATACGTATCAGATATCGACTCAGCAGCACCGAAAGCGTATCCATGCTTCCATGTCAGCAATGATCGACATAAAAAATATCCTCATGCATTTTATGCATGCACAATTAGAAGACCCCATCTAGTACATTCTATTGGTATCTGCATAAAAATTGATAGATAAAAGAAGCCAATTGGTCTATTTTCTTATTAATAGGGCAGGCTAATCGTTTTATTCAATAGTTAAAAAAACCCAATTGTATTGAATAGTAAAGCTTAGAGCCTATTTGGTCCCAGGTACTTATTGCAAATTTTTGAGAAATTTTGTAGTTTTGGGAGAATGTAGTTGAAAAGTGTGAAAAATGGTGGGTCCTATAGAAATATGTGGTTCAAAATGAATGTAAGGAAAACTTGAAAATTTTCCATGGGATCAAAAAGGCTCTTAATATTTTTAATAGGTAAAGATGCTGATTTTTTTCTCAAATTGACGATACTTTTAATAAAGGAAAAATGAGTATTGTTTTTCAGGAGGAATTACATTCAACACAGTTGCCGGATTACTGCTCACCCAAGACACAGATGAAACAAAGCTAGGGTCTCAAAAATGGAGAATGAAGATAACTAGGTTAGATCCCTTTTTTTAATATTACTTTTAAACCGTCAAGGCGTGTAGGCGTCGGTTTTATGAAGTGTCGGGGAAATGCCCACCAGTTTAAAAAATACCTGAGGTGCACATTTGATACGTATATGATCAACATAAAAAATATCCTCGTGCATTTTATGCATGCAAAGTTAGAAGACCCTATCTATTACATTCTATTGGTATGTACAGACAGATGAGTAGAAGCATACCGGTATTGTAATCCCATTCCTGTAAAATTCTGGGTAGTGCTTGAGCTGTTTACCACAGGTCCACGCTGCGCCCGACCATACAATGTCTAAATGATGAGTTTTCAAGTTCCTTGCTACACGGTCCTTTTGAGCTAGCATATGGGTGTGTCGAGCATTGATTTCAGGAGCAAAATTCTCTTTTGCTGACACTGACCATTCAGAAGGATAATAAGATGCTAAATTTTGAACCAGTTTTTTATTTATTGGCATTCATTCACATGTATAACATGCCAAAGTTTAAAGCATCATTGGTTTCGCTGGCATTTAAGGGACGCAGAGAATATCAAGAGTTCATATGTCAATACTTAAATTTTTAAACCAAAAGCAAAGATATAATTAGATGAATAGAAAAAGTTTGTAATCAATAAATGTTCAGGATTATCATCTACAAAAAATGCTTATACTCCATTTCATGAGAAATATTCTGAATATCTCGAAAATCGAATTTCTGTGAGCAAGTATGAAATCAAACTGGAATCAGATGCAGAAACATGGATATCTCCACATAAACACGACCAGAAAAACCACCTGTTTTAATACCAGGTGGCAAAGAAATTTCCTAGGCATTCTACATATTTATATAATATTAAGCTTGATTGGAATTTGATGGCATCTTTTTAATAGAATTAGAAACACAAGGGCTAACTTAATCATCCAAACTTCAAAACAATCATCATGCAAGAAAGATTGAAATAAGGATACTCATTGCGGTTGCGGAAGGTGAAATTTGCAATGAGCCTAGTTAGAACATCAAATCATGAAGTTTTCACATGCAAAACAATTTTAAAAAGATAAAAGTGGTTCCAAGAAGAAATTATCAAACCCAAATAAAGTTCAAATATGTTTATCAGAGGAACTATGTTTTTAATGCTAAAAGATCACAAATCAAGCAAAATATCCTATTAATTCAACCTTCGAATTCCCCACAGAAATCTATTAGCGGATAAGGTCTTTTTTCCAAAATCAGGAATTGAAGAAATAAATTCACAAAAAAAGTTTGATGCTAAAAGACAATAAAGAAAGTAAAACGTCTAATCTTCCACTACATTCATCACAGTCAAATAAATCACTACCAGCAGAAACACTTAAATAATTCAAGAGTGCTCACACACGAGGAAATGAGAATACATACTTGGGCAATCGGATTGCATATGCTGCTTTGACAACATAGAAATGAGCCAGTTCACAACCTCTCTCCTGGATCTCCATCTAAACCCGGCATGAACCGAGTTCTTAGCTCCATGGACATTCAAGAACTCCTCAGAAACAACATAAAACATGTGCCTAACACTCCTCTCAGTACCCACAACAGCAAGAATGGATTCCCCTGAATTATCCTTCAAGAAATAGTGTACCACACGATTGCCCTTTTCTTTTGACACATAGTGCTCTTTCCACTCCACAAAGTAGTGCTCAGTTGCAGCCATATTATGGTAATAAAAAAAGAATCCTTAACCGGAATTAACCTTGACAACCCATCAGAGTACCCAGAAAACCCTAATTTACATAGTTAAAGCTGCCCCAGGACAATACTGCAAAAGAGTACTCCCCACACAAATAAGATTAGCTATAAACTTAAAGAAAAACACGTAATCTTGATTATCTCTTTGTATGTTGAGGCCCGGAGAACTTTCAAAGCTTCCAGCTCAAACTCTATTAGATAAAGGCTACGCCCTTCGATAATCCTTAAGATAACTATGATTTTGAAGATCTGCTAAAATATCAGCAAGCCAAGTCAAAGGAGAAGGCAAGAGAATGAAACCCGCATAAAATTCTCAATACTTCTGCCGAAGAACATAACTCGTCAAGAAATCGAAATGCCAAACATCAACAAATATAAAACTAAGGAAAGAGTACTGGGTTTTAACTAGTTTTCGTAGTTAAGAACTCCGATGATTATCGTGCTACAGAAGTTCAAAAAGACGCAAAAAAAAAGGAAGGGTTTGTTTGATTTTAGAATGGCAAAAAGGTTTATCAACAAACAGAGGGAGCGAGAGACTCGAAGAAAAGATTGGGTGCCAAAGGAGAACTGGAGAACAAAAAATGTAGGTAAACTCGCAGAAGCTTGAAACTTACATCCTGCCGCAGAAGACGGAGAGGGAGAGGGAGAGGGAGGGTAGGTAAGAAGGTCAAGATTATCCTAATGATGATAGTTTTCATAGGAGGGCAATTTCGGGTGACACTCCAGCAATTGGTGGGACCCAGCACGATCCCAACATTATATTAGTGGCATTTAGAACCCGTGTGGTCCATAGAAAATTTTTAATTTTTGTAATTTTTTTATATTTAATGATTTAGATTTATTTAAAAAGTAAAATATTATAAATTATTTAATTCCTCAATCAATTTTCAACCAAACAAATATTTTGGACCATGGGGATCACTCCCGAGATGATTCTATTATTTTTGAAATATTTTACCTCTGGAATATTATATTCTTCAGTTATAACTTATAAATAAATAAAAATCTATATTTGGCAACTTGTTATGAACAACGCCTTTCTCCAAAATAATATTTAATTTCACACATTTTTAAAACACTTTTTAATCATATATTTTACTTAAAAAACCAAATACTTTGTTTAAAAAAAAAAAACTCTTGCCAAACATAAACTTAGCCACCGTTTGGTAAATATCCTTTTTTTTTTTTTTATAAATCACACAATTTCTCAAATCACTTTTAACAACACATTTTTCTCTCTTCAATTTTCAACTACTACTTTTTACTTTAAAATCATTAATAAACCAAACGGAGGCACATCAATCAGTTATTGTGAACGGTAGAGTGGGGGTTTGGATTGAGTAAGGTGATTATCTGTATTTGGTAACATTGTAACAGTTTTTAAATTGTTTTCGAGGTAAAATATATGGTTGAAAAGTGAAACAGTCCAATTTCCTAGTATAATGAAGATCCCAAGTCACCAACTCATGGACGAAAATGCAAGGGCACAATCGTCTCCAATGCTACCATAGACTGAATCGTCAAAAGAGCAAAATCGGGTGTGTCAGTCAAAGGAATCAGTTCACAAAAATCGTACACACTCCGATGTGACAAAAAATATTCAATAATACGTGATAATATAAAATTTTAGTTTGAGGGGAAAAAAAATACACACACACACCCCTCGGACCTTAAAAACAACGAAATATGTCCAGATCTAACTAATTCACAATTCCTTTTATTTTACATTAGTAGAAAGTGGCAATAAAATGTATCTTAAATTCAGTACACCAAAAGAAATGGGTCCGACAGTAGCAGGTAAACAATTGTATGATCAAAGTGGGGGAATTCGTAAGCAAGCACGATAAAGGTTGAAAAGAAAGAACAAAAAATTGTAGGAACATAATGCAATTAGAGGAATTTTGGGAGAGGTAATAGCACAGCTCGAAAGAGCAGAGCGTGTGACCTACACAAAAATGGCTTGCAATTTTTATGACATTCATTTCATAGTCCACCCGTTTTCGTCTATAAATATTAAATAGTCAATTCCTAATTTTCACGAGCTGATTCAATGTCTCTAATGTTGCCAGAAACGGCCATGCTTCTTCTGCCCTTGCATGCGCCTGCACCATTGAGGCAAATAAGTTGAATAGTGTTATTCATAAGCACTGTTGATAGACATCAGTCTGTGGGACGGTAGGGTCACGGAGACATTCTCTAATGAATTAAAATGGACGTACCAAAAAAAAAAATGAAAAAATTTAAAGCCTACTCATGTCAATCGATATTCTACTATGGAATATACGATGGAACAAATGTCTGGATGTAGAAATGGAACACGGAACAAATGAACAGGAAAAAACGATAAAATCCTACTCATACCAACTGAAAATCCAGTATAAAATTTGTTAAGGAGAATATAACTGACTTTTGATGCTCTTTAGATCGTTCAATGAATTCTTTGGGAATATCATGACCCTGGTATGAAGCTAGAACGGTTCGAATATCAGCTGGTCTGTGTTTCGCCACATCTGCAGTTAAGAAAAGTGGTCCCCATTTAATCAGAAATGATTGGGTGTTAATCTCACAGATCATCAACTGAATCAGGTTAATCACGCTAATAACATTATACAGAGGATAGGATACTTACATTCAAGAAATGGAATAAGATCTAAAAGTGCCGTATCTTCTGCTTCGCCTTGCCATGGTTTTATATGAACACCATTTTCTGGCTGAAGGCTACTTTCCGAAGCATGACCACTAATGTAAATAACCTTTGCAGGATCCCTGTTGAGCTTCGAAAGGTCCTAATAACAGGAATCACGTATTAACCACAAAAACATTGAAATAGACTATGGCACAACAGTATAGAGTCAAAAATTGGTATTGAAATACTATAGTATGCATCGTTCTTACTTCTTAATAATTAGGCCCATAAACAAAATGAATTTATCTAGAAGGATTGCATCACCATATACATCCCATACCCGATGTAGGAAGTTGAAGTGGAAGGAACAAGAGTTAAGAGTAAAGTGATGGCTAGTGAATAAGCAACTTTATCATGTCTGCTAGCAGCACAAATACAATTCATTTATATTGAAGAGTTCATTAAAATTATAACCATGTATAATTATCTTTTTCCCCAAAAGCGGCAGCATTTATAGCACAGCCACTTTAGTCTAGCTTGGCTTGATCTAATCTGGCAAATAGAATATTGGTTAGGGACAATTACAATTCCACAAGTTCATATCAAGAGAAATTAGGTTTGATGTAAAAATATGCAAGTAAATTGCATTATAACCGAGTCATCATTTGCATTCCTCTTCAACTAAGACATTAGCACGTATGTTTTAATAACGGAAATGGTTAAGTTTGACATCCTATATTCAGCTAGTGTCAGGTCAAACTCTGAAATATTGAATTGAAATGCTTATAATATGTGCATCTTTCTTCATTATAAGATTGCCTATCCAAATAAGCAATGGGTGATATTGCCTGATAATCCACACGAGATACCAAAACAGAACGTTTAAGAACAAAGATTTTCAAATATGAGCAAAACAGAGAAAATTGATCACATATCTATGTAAATCCACTTAACAGCTCGAACAAATTTTACAATAAAAAATTACTAATTATTTGTAGTCATCCTTTTCCATAAAAGTGACAGCACATTCAGTGTAGATACTGAGAATCTGTTTTTTTAGATGTTAATCAATGTATTGCGAAAAGAGACCATTAGCAAAAAAGATTATACTTTCCCGTCACGAAAAGGCATGTTGAGTGAAAGATATGCACCGAGTAATTATTATTGCTCTCTAAGAAACAAGAGAATGGGCATTACCCTGTAGTGCTTGCTATCAACATATCTTGTTGCACCCCTTGAGAGCCTATACCGGATACAGTGTTTGGGATCCAATGTATCAACAACAGGATCAACATACTGCAAATGCAATGAGAAAACGTTTTGCAAATACCATATGTGAAAGAAAGTGTAAATCACAAAAAGTAAAAATTACCATATTAAGTTGGTCAGAATATACAACAATTTCATAAAACTGAGCTAAATGCTCCAGAAAGGCATCTACACCAGGTCTTTTGAATGTTCTCCATCCTCTGTCACGCTTTAAAAGGGGGAACAAGAAAAGGATGAGAAAAAACAAGTGAACAACTATTATCAATTGACTCTAAAACTAATCTCCATACCAATGTCCAAGCCCCAACGCATTCTATTAAAATAACAGAACAAAACAAAAAGATGCTAAAAGGTATCGAACAGGAAGCAAAACATAGAGGGTGAAGCGCGAGCATGAATTTCATATTATGTAAAAATCTAGTCAAGCAAAAGTGACAGCTGCAACAACACAACACAAAAAAAAAAAAAAAAAATAGAAAATAACAAAAAATAGAAACATACCTTCCAATCAGAGAATATCAATGTCTCATTCAGATCAAGAACAAGGGTAAATACATGCTGCTCCAGAGGGTGCAAGTCAGGCAGGAGCTTATCTGATGTTGGTTCAACAAAGCCCTACAACGTAGCAAGAGGGCATCAAATATGTTCAGACAAGGAATGATGGCAAGAAAATGAAGGAAATAGACATACACTGAAAATTTGAAACTAATGAAATGGAAAATGAAATAGTGAATTACCCTAACTTGCTCTTCAGCTAACTTCCTTAGATCAATGTAAAGGTCAACTAACTTAGCAGGCACTGCTTGCAAACAGGAAAAATACGATTTCATCCACTGGGAAACAAAATTTAATCTTAAGGGAGTATGTTTATCAAAAAATGTCACACATAACACTATGCAATTGATAATTATTAACTGAAAGAATAACAAAAATGGCAACATAGAGGAGAAAGGATGCACCTGTCATTGCAGCAGAGCGTAGTAAAGCTTGAAATTTCTGCATTAACAATTTGTAAGAGAAAATTGTCACTTCATGCTTCTTGAATAACACACTTCTACGATTATGGGAATATGTACTTCCAGGATGACATTAACTTAGATGGCCTAGCAAGGCATGCAAGCACATACGTGACATCATCCCATTGAAAAGATCGTAATCAACTCTTTTTTCATTGTTACCTTTCAACTAAACATAAACATCGAATCACTAATCTATTCAGTAGCTGAAAATACTGAAATAAAGAAGTTAATTGGTGCATATTATGTAAGGCATGAATGCCCTTGAATTTTGCCCAATTCATCTACATTTAGCAACCTTCACTTTATTAGTTTTATTTGTCCTTTTTCTTTTGTTATTCTTCTTGAGCCTCCCTAATAACCTCTTCAACCTAGGAGGTCCTACCACTTGCTCTCCATCTTCAGATCTAAATTGCTTTAGCCTTTAGGCATAGGGTCTTTTTGTGATTCTCAATTACTTGTCCACGCGGTAGAACTATAACAATAGTCCTCCAATTATCACATTATAATTTTATTTTTTTATTTTTTTGATAAGAAACTGAGCAATTATCACATTATAATTGGCATATAACCTTCTCTTACTTGGACTTAAATGTGTAATTTGTTACCACGTTTGAAGTCATATCTAGATACATAGTGACACATGATCATGCTTGAAATGATTATGTGCCTATTGTTGCTATTTGGAAATGATCCAATAACACCTTCTTAAGGTGTCCTTCAAAGTAAGCCCCAAATGGAGTGGGCTTGGAGTGGATTCCCAGGCCTGGTTCTGGATGATATAGGGTGGATTGCAACTACCCCATCAGCCATAGCATATGTTCAAGTTAATTGCATCTCCCTACATCAGTTAGTATCAATGTGGAAGGTCCTTAAATTCGAGTTAATGCTGGAACATTTATATGGAGTAGGTGTATAATGCAGGAGCTTGCCACTATTTGGGAATGACAAACTAACACCTTCATAAGGCGTCCTTCGAAATAAGAGCATAACGGAGGGCTTGTGGTGGATTATTGGGTATTTTTAGGGTGAATTGCAACTCCCCATCAGCTATATCCTTTGAGCAAAATGGTTGTATCTCCCTACATCACAGTCTGCGAAAAATTAAAACATCCTTTTGTTCCTTATCATATCCTATTCAAATGACAGTGTAATAAAGCAGCACAACATAAATGACACCAACATATTCAAAAGAACAACATGGTTTCAAATTAAATAAAAATTAATATTCGGGCGGTTGAGGTTTTTAAACCAACCGGTCCCACCCTCCTCCTCCTTCCCCTCCTCATTTTCACCATGTGCGTGTTGCTGAACTACTTGCAAGCATTCACTTCTTTAGCAAAATAATGCTTATGTTATTCGGGAAGGCATGAAGGGGGGGGGGGGGTCTACAAATCAAAATTCTCGATCTAGCATGCTTCTTTAGCACCAGCTTCATCTTTGGCTCTTCTTGAAACGTAGCATTTCTTTCGGGATACTAAAAAAACATAACTATTAAGTCCATAACTACATTAAGCTTGTGAATATCATGTTAACTAGAAGAAATAGACCAGTCAAAGACTAGAGTTTGGTTTGGACTCACGTCAAGAGAAGATGCATCATCCCCTACAACATAATTTGCAGAAGCACGAAAAGCCTTTGTCTTCTGATCAACTTCATCTAAAGAGTATGCTGCCAATAATGACATGTCAGTCAATTTTCTATAAAATGATGCACTTAAAGTATCAATTTCTAGTTTCTCAACAATCACTAAATACTTTTTGGCTCTTGTTAAACAAAGTACGCCCAGTTCTAAGAACTGCTATAAAACAAAAGGCAAACAGTTAAAAAAAAAAAAAAATAGGGAATGAGAAGTGATGGGAATTCTAGAAGTTCTATTGTGAACAAATATGTAAATGCATTTCATGAATGAAGCAACCTCTCCCTCTCCCGAAATAAAAGATAAAACTGACAAAGAAAAATAAAGAAGGAATAGAAAATGAATACCCATGCAAAAGCAGTGAATGCACAATCTGATTATTATTGTGCCGTGTAATCCCTAGATACCACTCGATGGTAACTATGGTTGAGGTTTGATTTACCAATGGGACAAACTAGCTAATGGATCAATTAGCCATCGTGTGCTGCTTAGACATCAATAATAGGACAAATCCCTAGTAAACTCAATTCTTTCCTTAGTATTCTTTCTTATCGAGTGGTCAAGAAATTATATCAAACTTAGAAGACTCGCAATATATTAGAAATGCAGTGTAAACATTAAATGAACGCTGTATGTTAGCGAATTATGAATTCAAAATGAACTACTATTTTTTTAATTACAAGATTATTGTTTTATTCTATTCCATCTCAGTAGAGATAATCAAATCGATTTCACAAGGCAAAAAACAAAAGTCGAAAATCAGAATCAATGTGTGCATAGATATTAACCATATGTGGCATAGGCAGAGGCTGCAACACCACCAGTGAGGGCGGCTATGATGCTGTACTTGAGAAAGCTCCAGGATTTCTTCTCAGCTCCAGCTTCCTGCGGCTGAAGATCCGGAGTATCAGGCGGTGGCGGAGGTTGATTGAGGATGGTGGAGGAGGAAATAAATCGCTCTTTCGGATGTTCCAAATAAAATCTACGGTTGTTCCGGGAAACTATCGAGAACGCACGCGATCGAGACCGAATTAATGCAGACATTGTCGGTTATTCTGTGAATTAAGGATTTTACATACAAATATGGAGATTGGAGAGGGTGGAATGGAACCGTGGAGAAATAGAGAGACGTAGGGTTTTGTAAAGGTTTTTTCAAAGATGCAAAAAACAAAGGCTTGCCTCACTAACCCACTGTTTGGTAAAACATAATAACCACGTGTCATGATTTTATTAAAGATTAATCTACTTAACCAAATTGATTTACCTAATGATTTACCAATTTTTGTGATGATAGAAAGGTTGTTTTAAAGATAATGTGATGATTAAAGTGATAAATGACGTCAAGTGTATTGTAGATAAATCAGTCAGTAAATCAATTGATAACGTATCATGATTCTTTTATTAATCTACTCTTTTATGAAAAACTAAAAAATGATGTACCAACATTTTTTATCAATTAAGCATGTGTTCGGGAACGATTATAACACGTAATGATTAGTATTATTTGTATTTTCGAGGTAGAATTTGTGGTTAAAAATTGAAAAGGGGGTACTTTGGAATTCGTGTCGATTATAAGCCCTTGTTTGATTTTATATCTTTTTCATAAAATCTACTACTTTTTTCTACAATAATCAATCTCAACCATCCAAAAAAATTAAGCCCACAATTTTTTACTTTTCAAACCACTTTTTAACCACACAATTTCCCAAAACTTTTCCTTTTCCCAAAAAGTTATAAAATGAAACACACACTAAACAAAGTTTACCTAACGCAGGCTTAAATTATTGACTTTTTTTAAAAAAATTGTTCAACAAAAAAAATTTGTCACACGATTGTTTATAAACAAAATTTATAAATAAGCTCTTGTTTGGTGGATATCAAAATAAGATTTTTAGTAGATTTTAATAAAACTTGATGAGATGTGTAGTTGAAAAGTTGTGGGTCGCATAAATTATGTGATTGAGATTGATTATTGACTTTTGACTTAGCCTCTGTTCGGTAGTTGATGTTTAAACACAAATTTAAATTGCACAATTTTTCAAACCACTTTTTAATTATACACATTAAAAATTTTAACATTTTTTCCTCTCTTCCTTTTAATAAAAAATTTATCAATAAAATAATATTATACATAAACTCAAAAAAAATTCTCTACTTTGTAACGACACATTCTTCTAAAAATCGTTATTCAAAAACTTTTTTTCCCCGATAAACTCTTTAAAATGAAAATCGAAAATGACTATATATATTATATATTTTTAATAACAATTTGATGGGCTAGGGACTTGATGGCAAGATAATCAGGTACTTTTAGGAAATACATAGGTGAACGGTGTTGAACGAGAACTTTGTATATGGAGGATTATACTAGTCAATATGCTCTCAAATTGGCTTTAATATGAGAGTACTTGTTTGAGTAACTTTGTTCTCCTTTTGTTGTTTAACGTGCTTTATTGTTAAGTTATCTCTGTTGGAATGTTCTTAAAAATATTTAGGTCACAGCCGAATCTATCATGTTTTAATGTTCTTCAATGAATAGTTTGAATCCATAGAAATTTATACTCTTTTGTTATACTAATATTATTATATTCGTAATATTATTTGTTAAATTCGAATCTTGAATTTCAGAATTTGGATATTGCTTACATTTCGCATTTGAATTTGAGATATTATTTGTGAAATATGCTTGTATTGTCACGTTGCCTTTTTCTTTTTTTAATAAACGGCATTTCTAATTGGACTTGCAAAAATTAATTTATATTTAAGTGGTTATTAACCTCACCTCACCGAAACAACACATACCTGACTCAGGCGATTATAGGGCGGTTATGGTATGGACAAAAAGTTGGTGGTTCGGTTATGATTTTGGACTAACCAACCCCGAACTGAACCGTTGCCATCACTGAAATTGAATTCCAGATAATTGAATTACTGGGAATTGAAAATTTAATATGTTTGATTGATTTAGTTTTCTAGGTGGAAAAATTGGAGAATTTTCCAACTTTTGTTGTTTGATTGACATTATTTTCCATGTAAATAAAGTAAAATTTAGCTATTGTAATAAAAAAAAAATTATTTTCATTTTTTCACACATTTGTAGTCGATAATAATAATGTTAGATTTTGAAAACAAAAATCAATTTTCAACTAACTTAGAGAATAAAACCTACTGAGTAGCGAGGAAAACAAATTCCTTATTTCCCAAGGATTGAGGCGCGTGAATGGTGAAGTGGGAAATCATTTTCCAATCCAAATATTGACAATCAAATGCATAACTTATAAAAATTGGATGGAAATTTTGGAATTCCTTGAAAAAAGGGGTTTCAAATACAGCCTAAGAGCATCTCTAGTGATCTATCAATTAGAAAAAAATACATTGCCACATAGAAAAACACAAATAATGATATGAAAATTTTAGCCTTTGTTTGTTAAAAGTCTTTTTTTTAAAAAAAACATATTTTTTTATGTTTTATAGGTAAAATGTGTGTTTGAAAAATTGAGAGAGAAAATGTGTGTGGTTAAAAAGTAATTTGAGGAATTGTGTAAAAAAAAACATGTTTTCCAAACCGAGGCTTAATCTCAAATGGTTAGTTTGCATGCCTATGTGACGCTGACGTTGCAGGACGATATTTGGAATTATGTCGAGATATAGATAACTTGCTAGACAAAATATTGAAGACACGTGTATATACAAAAAATTATAGATAATGACCATTGGAGATAAGATTGAATCCCACTATCTATTTTATGGGTGTGATAATTATCTACTTAAGTGTCACATATATGAAAATATCAATAAACCATTAGAGATGCTCTAAGTGTTTATTTGGATTAGGAGAAACCTACCATTTTTTATCAAATTCATTTTCAGCCATATATTTCTATAGGATAGGATCGACCACTTTTTCTTTTCAACAATTTTTTAACACATTTAAAATCTTATCCAATTTATCTTATACCAAACAAACGGTACTAAGTCTCTGTTTGATAATATTGTTTGATTTATAAATTGATTTATTTATGAATTTAAGATAAAATGTTGGCTGAAAATTAGAGTGACAATATGTTTAACTCATAAATTAATTTATCTTATCTTACCATATATAAAAGATCGAACATGAAATTGACACTATTCATCAAATTTTAATTGTAATTAAATTGACAATATTCATCTAATCCAATTGTAATTAAACATTATCCATCCAATTTAGGCATTATTCCAATTGCAATTAAACACCATTCATCCAATTTAGTCACTATTCATCCAATTAAACACTATGTAAATGTGAAATTGCACTATTCATGCAATCCAATTGCAATTAAATTGACACTATTAATCCAATTCAATTGTAGTTAAACACTATTCATCCAATTTAGGCACTATTCATCAAATTTTAATTGCAATTAAGTTGGCACTATTTATCTATTTCAATTTCAATTGCAATTAAACACTTCTTACTATATGTTTTATTTTTCATATATACATATTTATTATTTATAAAAGATTGAATATGAAATTTGCACTATTCATCAAATTTTAATTGCAATTAAATTGGGACTATTCGTCTAATCCAATTGTAATTAAACATCATTAATCCAATTTAGGCACAATTCGTTCAATTAAATACCATGTGAATGTGAAATTGACACTATTCATGCAATACAATTGCAATTAAATTGGCACTATTCATACAATTCAATTGTAGTTAAATATTATTCATCCAATTTAAGCACTATTTATTCATCCAATTAATATGAAATTGACACTATTAATCAAATGTTGATTGCAATTAAATTTGCACTATTTATCTATTTCAATTGCAATTAAACAATATTCATCCAATTAAAAACTATATGAATGTGAATTTGATACTATTCATGCAATCAAATTGCAATTTACTACTATTCATCAAATTTATGAAATTGACGCTGTTAATCAAATTTTAATTGCAATTAAATTGACACTATTCATCTAATTCAATTGTAATTAAACATTATTCATTCAATTTATACACTATTCCAATTGCAATTAAACACCATTCATCCAATTTAGGCACTATTCATCAAATTAAATACTATATGAATGTGAAATTGACACTATTCATGCAATCTAATTGCAATTAAATTAGCACTATTCATCTAATTCAATTGCAATTAAACACTATTAATCAAATTAATGTGAAATTGACAATATTCATCAAATTTTAATTGCAATTAAATTGACACTATTTATCTATTCCAATTGCAATTAAACATTATTCATCGAATTAAAAACTATATGAATGTGAATTTGACACTATTCATGCAATCCAATTGCAATTAAACATTGTTCATCCAATTATACACTATTCCAATTGCAATTAAACATTGTTCATCCAATTTATGCATTATTCATCCAATTAAACACTATATGTGAGCAACAATCGAATGCACTATTATTCATCTAATTACAGTTAAACACTATTAATCCAATTTAGGCACATTTGCAATTAAACACTATTAATATAATCTAAACACTATTCATGCAATTAAACACTATGCGAGCAATAATTGAATTCACTATTTATCCAATTAAACACTATACGGGCAAATTTCTCGGATTTCTCATCAATTGAGGCACTATTCATCTAATTAAACACTACGCGGGCAACAATTGAATGCTCTATTCATCCAATTAAACACTACGCGAACAAATTGCTCCAATTTCTCATCAAATTAGAAACTATTCATCCAATTAAATCTATGCACTATTCATCCAATTAAACACTATGTCGGCAACAATTGGATTTAATGCACTATTCGATCATTTATCCAAAGATTATTTTAAACATTTTTATGAAGACCTTCTCATATACCTATTTTTATCGTTTTGTGATACTTATTTTTTCGTTAAGTTAATTATGAGAGTTCAAATAAAATCGTAATAGTAATATCTTAATATTGATGTGAAGCTTTCACACAATACTTTGTTGCATTATTTTCAAATTACTAAACTGTAGCAAAATTTTTAGTCATTTAAAATGATCCATTAGTAATGTATTTCATCTTTCATTAATTTTTTCTTTCGTTTTCCTTTTTGATTTGTCCAAAATTATAGGTAACTTTCCTTATTGAGATTATATTAATGTCTTGAATTTTTAGTATATCCCTATTTAATATACATTGTTATCAATATATATGAACTACTTATTATTTAATGTAGGGGTATATTATGTAAAATATAAGAAAATGTATAATTTCAACATAGAATAATTATTTTTTTGTAATATATGTAAAAATATAAATGAATATATCTTTATGAAACATGGTGAGTATTAAATAAAAAATCTTGCTTTAATAATGAGAAAATTCTGAAAATATGAGTGCAACGCATGCACCAAAAACACGGTTACAAATAGAGTCTAATTCGTGAGCCTATCACGAACTCCATTCGGGTTCAAGACCCATAGTCAGCTCAGCTGCCCGGTTACGTACCCGACTCTACCTGATACCTGTAACCAGAGCCACTGGCTCACATCAATGGCGCCTGTAAGAGCCGCCGGCACTGTTGTCGTCGCGCTCTCTGTAGGCGCCACAATCTCTTACTTCCTCCGCAGTCGCTCAAAATCTTCTTCTACCAGGAATTCGATTCGTCAAAGTTCTAGAAATGGGCTTGTTGCCGCCATTGGCAATACCCCTCTTGTTAGAATCAATAGCCTCTCCGATGCCACTGGCTGTGAAGTACCCTAATCTCTCTCTCTCTCTCTCTACGTATGCATATATTTGTTTGTGGATAATTTTGATTTGATGTTTGCCTTTCGATTTTATTTGATTTTTGACAGATTCTTGGGAAGGCAGAGTTTTTAAACCCAGGAGGAAGTGTAAAAGATAGGGTGGCAGTGAAAATAATTGAAGAGGTGGATTAACTCTCTGTTTATTTTCTTTTTACTGCTTCCAAAGTTAATCTTGTGCTTGATTCATAAAGTGATTTGAGGTTGGCTGTGTTTGTCAATTGATTTGTTGAAGAAACTAGCAATTCTGTGTACTGGATTGGCTTTTAGTTGCTTAATTTTGAAATTTGGTTTCTCATTTCTGTGTACTCGATCGTCCCAGAGGAAATTTGGTATTTAAAGTCATTTGCTAATCGTAAATTATCTAGAATTTACTTGGACTAACTATTGGCACGCTTTAATACTTCCCTTGTGTTTTTGCCATCTTTTCCATTTATATGTGATGTTCATTATCACAATCACTTCTCGTGCAGGCCTTGGAATCGGGATCTCTAGCTCCAGGAGGTATTGTTACCGAGGGGAGTGCTGGAAGCACAGCCATCAGTCTTGCAACAGTAGCGCCAGCTTATGGATGCAAATGCCATGTAGTTATTCCAGATGATGTTGCCGTAGAGAAGGTATGACTGGTTATGCTTATTCAAGATTTCGACTGCTATTTTTTTTTATTGTCATTTTCTCTGTATCTCTAGTTAGAATTTCATGAGTAATACGATTTTGAACTTCCTATTTGCTCAAATACCTTAGTATCATACTGATGGAAATTATGTGTCACCAGCGTTTTTTTTAGGTGATGGCATGATTGTCATTTAATTTGTTGGTATTGTTTGATTAGATTATATTAGATGGAGTGACAAGTTTAGTGTTTCTAATGAGCCGTTTATTTATATTGATATGGATTAATGGTGGTTAATAACTTGATTAGATACAAGTTTTTATTTAAACAGGTCACTAGGCCATAAGATAGGTCTAATGCTTAATCATTCTACACAACATGACATAGGTAACTTTCTCTCTAGGTTTTGGTATATAACCAAATAAGATTAATCTTGATTTGAAATAGTAGTGAGATTTGGGGAAGAAGTTCTTGATTTATTTGATCCATGTGATATTCGATATGAGTGCGTTGCCCGTTACTGTGATTCTCTTTTGGAATGCTATGCAATGTACTAGAGGCTACTAAACTGAGCACTAATCAAAGTGATAAAATTCAATTGGAAAGCGGATGAATTCTTGATGATGAAGTTTATTCTTGTTTTTGAATCATTTCTTGGTCAGATTACTTAACACGTACGAACGTGCTCCTAAATTAAGTGCATTTGGCTCTCCGTACTAGAGTAGATCAGCAGTAGTATATTGATCAGATTAATTCAGTGAAAGTTCACGGTGTGATTTTTAACCCTCTTACACAACGTTTCAGTCCCAAATACTGGAAGCTCTTGGTGCTACAGTTGAAAGAGTTAGACCAGTTTCAATTACACATAGAGACCACTATGTCAATGTTGCAAGGAGAAGAGCACTGGTAGCAAACGAAATAGCATCAAAATACAAAGATGGCAATCAAATTAATGGCTACACATCGGATAAGGACACTCAAAGTATCTTGTATGAATGCAATGGTGGTTTTTTCGCAGATCAATTTGAGAACCTTGCAAATTTTAGGGCTCACTATGGAGGTACTGGACCTGAGATCTGGGAACAGGTTGGAGGCTACTTAGATGCATTTGTTGCAGCTGCTGGCACGGGTGGTACAGTGGCTGGCATTACTAGGTTTCTAAAGGTTGATTTCTTTGTAACCTGTGGCTGAAACTTCTAATTCCGTTTCTTATGAAGATAGTGATATGACCCGTGTCTTATTCAACAGGAAAAGAACTCAAGGATCAAGTGCTTCCTCATTGACCCTCCTGGTTCTGGTTTGTTCAACAAGGTAACCAGAGGTGTGATGTACACGAGAGAGGAGGCTGAAGGACAGAGGTTGAAGAACCCATTTGATACTATAACAGAAGGAATTGGGATCAACAGATTGACTGAAAATTTTAAGTTGGCAGAACTTGATGGGGCTTTCCGAGGCACAGATATAGAAGCTGTTGAAATGTCTAGGTCAGTCTCGTATTCTACTTACGTACCATCAATAGTCTGTACAAATTTCATGGCTATTCCTCTTGAACTATTATTTTATGTTGTAAAAGAGGGATGCATTTATTTATTTGAATATAGTCTTAAACATAACCCTTATCATGCGAGACGGCAAGATTTGAATCAACGGCCTTTGCTTTCTCTGTAATGATACCGTGTTGTACTACCTAGTCTGAGAGCTTGAGCTGTTAGAAATTAGATAAACTTGTTTATACTGAATTATGTCTTCAATGATTGGTTAGCGAAGACTGTCAAAGGTAACATGAGAAGAGGTAGTTCGTGAAATGTTAGGTTTTCCTTTTCTTTTTTCATTTTTCATTTTTCATTTTTGTGCTTGTGTGTTCTTTTAACTTCGATGTTCCTTGTGGAGATTATGTCAACCCTGTGAAAGCGAATATATTCTCGCTCAAAGTCCATGGATACTTTGATTGATAAAAAGTTACTCCTTCAATCCCATAAAGATATGCTCGGTTTCTTTTTTCGTATGTCCAAAATTAAAGGCTATTTTCCATATTGAAAGTATATATATTGTTAAATCTTCTAATACGCAGATATCTAATGTAGATATATATTAGTAAAATTGTAAGAAAAATTTATATTTTCTTAGTATGCGTGAAAAAAGAACAAACCATTGTTACTTGTGAGAGTACTTATGTAATAAACAAGATTAACGCCAGAAGGCAAATACATAATGCAGTGTGCATAGTCATGATCCTGCAAAGCCTGATGTTGGTAATGTTGTCCATCAGGTATTTATTAAAGAATGATGGCCTTTTTCTCGGGAGTTCTTCGGCCATGAACTGTGTTGGAGCTGTCCGAGTAGCTCAAGCGCTGGGCCCTGGTCATACTATAGTTACAATTCTGTGCGACAGTGGGATGAGGCACCTGACTAAGTTTTACAATGCTCAGTATTTGTCTCAGTATGGCTCGACACCTTCAGCTAGTGGATTAGAGTTTCTTGGTCTCAACTGAAGTTTGATTTACGTCCCCCAGTTATGACACCAACTAATTTCTTAATGAGAAAGGTATTTCGACATTTTGTGTGTGTGTGTGTGTGTGTGTGTGAGAGAGAGAGAGAGAGAGAGAGAGAGAGAGAGAGAGAGAGAGAGGAGCTAGTTTCTGGATTTTGAGGATAGTGAAAATTAGTTTTTGGATGTATACAAACACGAAATTTTACTTAGTTGAGTTGCTAGTAAAATTTTTCACTCATTTTACGCAGCATTATTTACATTTCAAATCATTTTTCATTTTTATCTCCGTTCGGCTACCTCATTAATGAGGACTTTAAACTACGCCTCTGTTCGGCGGGTCATTAATTTCGGATTCTGAGGTAAGTTTTGTGGTTTAAAATTGGAGAAAGAAAATATGTATGGTTAAAAAGTTATTTGAAAAATTGTGTAAATTATTAATTGTAATAATTGCTATTTATAATGAGTTGCCAAACTGACAATTTAAATTATACAATTTTTTAAATCACTTTTTAATCACACAATTTTTCTCTATCCAATTTTTAATAACATATTTTACTTTGAAAATACCAAAAAATCTTCTCTTTCCTCATTAAAGAGCCGCCAAACACAATTGTCCAACTTTTGTCCAAATAATCCTTGGGAAATCGGCCTTCCTCCTTGGTTCACTCTTCATGTAAATTCGGATGAGATACAATTTATGTAAACTTAAAGTAGACATTCGGACAACGATTTTTCTCTCATAAACCTCCTCCACATTGTGTCAAAGTATATTTTAGCCCAAAAAAATTAAACACAATCGAGGGGAATTTTGTACGGATTTGTTTGGCAACTACATTTTGTTTATAATATAATTTTTTGTTGTTTTCGGGATAAAATGTGTGGTTGAAAAATGATTTAAAAAGATGTACACAGTTAAAAGTGTTTTTGTGAAAAATGTGTCGTTTATAAATTTAAACTTTCACTTGTGGTTGTTTAATAAGCATGTTTACCAAATAATCAAGAGTTGTATCTACTAGGACAACGGTCGAGTAACAGCACTAATGTTAGAATTTCAAACCCGCCTTCGGATTTGAAAATTTTAATTTTTAACTCGGGAAAAGTTAGATAAAACAAATTTGATATTAATATGTATAAAAGTTTTTTATGAATCTCAATGACGAGGGCTCTGAGAAGGGTTGACTAATCGTTCATAAGATTAATAATTTTTTTTTTTTTTTTAACATATATACATTACAAATTTACAATGAACTCCAACCCAATCCCTCCTCGGGACTCGAACCCAGGTATCACACCCTAATAAGGGGAGCTCCGCCTCCACTCCTTGGTCTCATGAAATCATCTTCAACGATGATGATGTATACTTTTTTAAAAAGTCAATAATAATAACTACAATGGAAAATAAAAAACAAGTGTTTTCAACGGATACAAAATAAATAAATAAATAAATGAAATTAATTCTATAAATGGAACTTTATTTATTTATATATTATTTCTCTCAATTTGGCACACAATTCGTCAGCTTGAAGCCTAGGCAAGGGTATAATCAATCAAACTCGAAATGTACCCGACCACTGGGCTGGACATTTATTGGGTCGGGCCGATTTCAACCCAAATCTAACCAGATCCTAATAGGACCGAGTTGGGTCGGGTCCGCAGGTTACGTCCTATGCATCCAATCCTACTGACCAAGTAGATTTCAAAGGATTATGTGAAGTCTAGAGAAGTTTCGTATTGGACTCCCAGATAGCTCAACGTTCTTGAATCCAATAGAATCGAGAGATTGGATGTCGAACAAGGAAAGAACAAATCCAATTGAAAATCCTCGATTCTTAGATCATTAAGGAAAAACAATTTCAAGAAACCATAAAATAGATTAATTGACGATTTGAATAAATGTTTACATCAACTTCTTTGAACCTTCCAGTTCCCACTTTGTTTTGGGTTGAATTTTCATCCAATCTAATTATTTGTCAATTCATTTATAAACGATTGTTTATAAATTGAAACATGATAATATCTTATTGATTTTATTTTAAAGAAAAAATGATAAATGAAAACTTGAAATTGTTGATTTTCCTAAAAAATAATCCAATACAAGATTGTCAGTGTCACATATCCGTTTGTAAACAAGTGTTTGAACCCTATTAAAAAACATTCAATAATTCAATCTCATCAGTCGTTGATGTTATCTCTTAATAGTCGATCATTTTGTTTGATAGTTTATAAATTAGTTTATTTATAATTTGAAGGTAAAAAATAATAATTAAAAATTGACGAAATAAAATTTATGTGATTAAAAAATAATTTAAAAAATTATATAATTTATAAACTAGATTACTTCGTTTACAAAGATTAGAATTCTGCGGCTTCTTCCCAGTGTCACTGCTGACACTCCAGTCCGACATGGCACTAAATGGTTTTAAAGGGCGTGTTCTTTTAGAATTTAATTTGGAATGTTTTGTGTCAAATTAAGGAATTGAAATTATTTGTTGATTTATTTGTGTTTTTTAGGTAAGATGAAGGATTAAAAATTGGAGAGAGAAAATGTGAATGATTAAAAAATGATATGAGAAATTGTGTAATTTAAATTTTTGTAAAATCCGGATTTGGAGTCCGTTCTAAATAATCTCCCCTAACAGCCATTTCGAAGTGTGAAAACGTTAATTAAAAGAGAAAAAATGGATGAAAAGTGAAAACCAAATCAGTGAGTGAGCTTCAAATAGTGCTTTCAGAATCTCGTAAGTCGTAACTCTGCACTCGAATCTCTGTAAGTTGTGTTTCATTTACAAGAATTTCTATTAGAATTTTAATTTCTGCTGCGTTTAATGTGTCCATTGTCGTTTCTTCACGTGTTTTTGAGGTAAGAAATTGCAATTTGTCTCGCCTAGGGTTCTGGATTATCTTCGGAAAATAAATTTTCCGACTGTTCCTTTTTTGTTTCTTTAGCGAAATTTGGTTCTTTCATGTTTCTTCGAGTTTAATTGCTGTGGGGAATTCTGTGGACCTTATTAGGGCTTGTTGTCACTGTATGGTCAAACATATTATTGTATTTATATTTGGAAGTTGTGGTTTTTCCTTGTTCTCGTCTGCATGTTCAAATTGTCTAGTTTATGCTACAGCCTCTTTGTTATCCCACTTTATTTATAGTTTAGGGTTAGTACTTGGTGGCTGGTGCTTTTTGATTACTGTCTTTGTTTCTTCATTTGTCTATTTTTGGCTTTCAATTTTACATTCTTATAAACTATTATGTTTTCTTCTAGTTTCTATTTGCAGTTTATTTTGGATCAGTGAAAAAGGTTATAGGATAAGATCCAATATTTGAGTTTCAGTTATTATGGGTGAGGAGGATGCCCAGACAGATAAGACCGAGGCAGCTGCAAATGGGAATGCTAGGCTGGAGGAGAAGAGTGAGGCTGTGACAGTGAAGAAAGGTGAGGAAAATAATGGAGTAACAGAAATCCAAGAAGATAAAAAGGATGATGGGAAAGATGAAGCCCAGAATATGGATGTGGACAAAGTGCAGATCAACAAAAGAGAGGAAACTGAAGAAAAAGAAGCAGAAAATGGAATAGGAGAAAAAGAAGAAAAGGAAGAAACCAAAGACGAAAAAGAGATGGAAGAAACAAAAGGGGAGGAAGAGAAAGGAGAAGAAGAGAATGAAGAATTTACAAGTGAGGGAATAGAAGATGAATCTAGCAAGAAACCTGATGATGAAGCTGAAGATAAGGTTGAAGAGGACATTGACGAAGTGACGGCTGAGGAGGAAGAGCCAGAGGAGAATAAGGAGGTCAAAGGATCGAAGAAGCGACCTCGAAAAAAAAGTCGTTCTGGACAAA
The DNA here is from genome assembly GCA_963555705.1 of Ligustrum vulgare. Lineage (NCBI taxonomy): Eukaryota > Viridiplantae > Streptophyta > Magnoliopsida > Lamiales > Oleaceae > Ligustrum > Ligustrum vulgare. The sequence goes on along the minus strand of OY743171.1, from coordinate 67,036,274 downwards.
AAGACAAGAGTAAGAAGAAGAAAGCTGAGGAGGAGAAGCCAGAAACCCGCATAGAGAAAAAGGAAAAACTGACTAAAACCCCCACCAGGAAAAAGGAGGAGCCTAAAACTACTACACCTTATGCAATTGAACGCCCTGTACGTGAACGAAAATCAGTAGAAAGGCTGGTTGCTTCTATTGAGAAGGATAACGCTAAGGATTTCCAAATTGAAAAGGTCTTTTATTTTATGTTTACTTTTCTGACCACCTTTTTACATATTTAATTTTATGGTTTGGCATTTAGTATAATGGTGTATTAACAAAGGTATACTTTGTGACATAATAACGTTTGTTTGCAGGGTCGTGGTACTGCACTGAAAGATATCCCTAATGGTATGCCTTTTTAATATTTTCTTTGGCTACATTCACTTTGAATTGCAATCATAATGAGAGTTGCCATAGTTGCCATTATACGATTCTTAAATTTTAATTCTAGTATGAGCGTAATGATATGGTGGGTTCGCTCATGGTGGTATTATGACTGAATCACTGTCTTTGTCATATGAAGCTTCGTGAGCATTAACCTGTCCATGCTGAATGTATTGCATACCATACTAATTGACTGACCTAATATTTTTCCATCCTTATGCAATGCAAGGATTCTTTGTTTTTTACAAACATGGTAGATTTAGTGGATTATTCCCCCATCTATGTTATTCTAGCCCATTAAATCAATTTGATTAAATTATATGTGGAGAAAAAGAACATTTTCATGAAATATATCCTTGTATCTACATGCAAGAGACATCTTCTGAGGGATGGCCAAGAACTTTTTGAGTGGAAGCCTGTATATACACAGTATATAAATTTCCTTAATACATTTTTTCTTTAGTCTCTCTGACACCTAGTTTGATTGGACTCATCTTATGATTTTCTAAATTCTCCACAAAAGGGCAGGATTTGGTAAAGCATTTTTGTTTTAAGTTGAGAGATAGCTATATTGAGCATAAATTGATAATTCTAGGGGATGAGGAGCAACTTGGGGGGTGGGGGAGCTCATTTTTTATCCTAGTTATCTTATAAAATATAAAAACTAGGATATAATCAAGGATCTGAGAATGATACTGGTGTAGAGAATGAGGAGGTTTGTAATCCTGATTGGATTTTTTTTTTTTTTTTTTACTGTTATGTTATTCCGTATAATCATTATTATTACTCCGAATGTGATTACTGTCCCATCCAAGGATCAATGTTCAAGATTTAGGTCGCGATCAAGATGAATTCATTTTCTCCTTTTCAAATTCTACCATTTCAAGCTAAACCAAGCACTGTCACAACTTTTCCCATTTCCTTTTTTGTACCTGGAAATGGTCAAACTGAGTGTTGGGAGTGCAATTGTTGATTTAATGAAGAGCAGGTATTTTCTCAACAGTTGATGTTGAATATTTCTGTAATAACTGCATAAACAATAATTATTTCTGATGATAATTTAAGACTTGTGAACATGAGGGAAAAATAGCGCTTTCTCTGATCAAAATATTTGTTAGATGTGATTTTTTTTAACGTATTTCTTCTGGTTTTGCTTTTGGTTGAGTTGTAACTTGTCGTATTTTTCTTGTTTAATTAGAGTGATAAAGACACGCCTTTCTCCATGTTATTATCTGTGTTGCACTTGTCTTGAATTTGAATGAGAAGTTTGCTGTGGAAGTGTGAAACATAATATGCTAGGATTATTCATTTAAACCCCACAGTGGGCAGGTCCACAAAAATGTAAACTAACTCATATATTCTATTACATCTACTTTTCATTGTTATATAGCTATCAAGCTGTAGGGGTGAATACAGCGTTGTTTTCTGAACTGCATTTTTGTTTCAGTCGCGTACAAGATATCAAGAAGGAAGATTGATGATACCTTCAAATTGTTGCATACTATACTCTTTGGAAAGAGGGGAAAGGTGAAACATTTGAGTTCCTGTACAGAGTATACTGGCTTTCCTTCCTTCTCCATGTATTTTGGGATGCACGCAATATGGTGAACATTTCACATGGCCAATTTAATATTTAGTTTCACTCATCGGCTATGGACATTCTTATTTATATTGATATCAATAATTCCATGATGCTGTAATGTCTCCTAGATTCTTGTGACAATATTACCTATGTAGTATGATTGTGTATAATCCATATAAGATCTTTTCTTTTGTGCTAGATTTTAGTTTAAAGGGTCTTCCACATTGTAATTTATAGACAGAATCTAGTTTTAGTTCTTCGATAATTGGTCTTAATCATATTGATTTTGTATTTTATCCCGGTATCAGAGCCTATGGCCTTGGGTTAAACAATATTCGCTTCCATTCTCCAGTGGGTGTCCTTGGGCTGCTTGTCCGGCCAGTTGCTTTTCGTTTTATTCTGTTCGACCAGTACTATTTTCCCCGTATCGTGGCTGTCTTTGATTGGTTACACACACAAACACACTCTCTCTTGCACTCATCACAACATCTTTAGAGCTAAATCTTATTCAAGTTCTATTCCTCTCTTTTGTAACCTTTTCATCTTTCTTACTGGTGGAGTTCCATATTGATTTTCTCATTCTGTTTAGTTATGTCAATAGATAAAAATAAGTAAATAAATAAATCCTTTCTTTGTTTTGGTTTCAATCCACATTTTACACCTTAAAAAATCATTTTCATCAAATAGTTGATCTTTTAGAAGGTTTTATTTTTTCCCCAATCTACCAGCTTTTCAACCTTATTATTAAGGTTATAATGCCTTTTTTTCCGCTGGGGTTTACGACCTTAAGGCTTCATCCTTATTTATGGATCAGTTCTTGACCTTGCTTCTAAAGTTTTTCCTTTAGCAACTGATTCTTGACTTTGTTTTGAAGGATCTTTCCATTATTGATCGGTTAGTGATGCAATGGAAATAGGGTCGAATATTAGTGTGTAGCGATCATCCGAATATCTGTTGGAAGCAATTCTATGGTCCCATCTGGATGATAAATTCATGGCGTGTGATTATGCATAATTGGCATCTTTTTTATTGTCTTTCTATTATTATATTAAAGTCAATTTACTTCTTTACATGGTTTTGCTTAATCACGGTAGGGTAGGATGATTATTTTGTTTCCTTAATTATTCAAGAAATAGGTTAGAAATCAGGGCATATAACCCCCACTATGTTTTCTACGAATTGTGGTGACTCGTTTTGAATTAAAAAAGGTGAAATCTTTTGGAATTGTTCTCCAAACTTCAATTGTCCGTCTTTTTTTCGGTAATCTTTCTTTTACGAGTTAGCGAATTATTGATTCCCAAGGTCTTGGGTATTCATAGAATTTATGATTTTTTATTTTCTTCTTCATTCTTGCATCATTCCACTATATCATTGTTGGAATTGAAGCATAATCACGTTCATAAAAGAGAAGGATTGGTGTTCGTGATGCTATGATCTGTGAACCCGTGATAGCTGAAGTTATGTTACATTAGAAGCATTTTTGTCCCTTTCAATCCGGAGATGGAAGACTCTTTGGATTTGGATGGTTATGATGACTCTAATTTTCGATCAGGAACTCAACAATGAGATCTCCAAATATTGGTCCAATGTAGTCAATCACATTTCAATAGATGACGAGACATATCCTAGAAGAGCTATAGGTCTGCAAATGCTATCTTCTCCATTTCCTAATCCATTTCTTCAACTTAGTCAAGTTTCAACCATTTGTTTACAAGCAGAGATCCTCATTATATCCCATGAGAACATATCATGTCTCAGGAAAACTAAATTTGGGTTTAGATAGATTTTTAAAAATGTGCATTTCCTTAATGAACCTCCCTCTCCTGCAAAGCTCTTCGTAGCACCAAATGAAAGGGAATGGATGAGGAAAGAGGCAATGTCCTGATTGAGGGATCTAAGGAAAGATGCATAGGCTCCTCCAGCTCCTCCCAACACATAAAGAACTTAACTGGACTTGAATGGTACCACTTAGCCCTAATCACCGATTTACCGATGGTAGAAAATTGTGGAAGAATCGGAAAACCTCCTTGCTTGGAATAGAAAAACTACTTTTGGTGTTAAAAAAAATTAGCATTTCCAGGATTGAACTTTTCAACTCCTGTGTGAATATGTGAAGAATATAGCGGTGGAATATTGGCATTTTCACGAACATCCGAAAATAGTTACTGGATGTCCATTGGAAGTAGTTCTATGGTCGTAGCTCTAGGATAAGTTTGCCACATGTGATTGTGCTCATTAGCATCTTTCTTATTGTCGTCATTAATATTGTTAAATTTGTGGCATGTGATTGTGTCCAACTTTCTTAATCATAATAGTAAGATAATTTCTTGTCCTTAGTTATGCAAGAAGTAAGGCTTGTAATAAATTTGTACAACCCCATCTTTGTATACAACTAATAGGCGGTGAACCTTTTTATACCCCCCCCCCCCCCCAAACCCCAATAGGAAAAAAAAAAAAAACTGATACCTATTGGAGTGTTCTCCAATTGTTCATCAGTTGTTTGTATTCTTTTTATTTATTATTATTTTTATGAACCAACAAATTTTTGACTCTCAAATTCTTGGTTATTAGTAGAACCAGTGAGTCTCTGATTGTGTTCTTCATTCTTCCTTTATTTTGCTACATCACCTAGTGCTTGAGATTTTTTCTTCGCCCCTGTTTGCCACCCATTTTTGAAGAACTTTTTTCCCAAAACTCATTTTCAATCACACTCAATGAAATAATTTTACATGTGGACCTATTACTTTTCTTCCACATTCTTCAAAAAGAATCAAACTATTCTCAAAAAATCTCTACCAAACACGAGCTTCATAGAATCAGCGAGTCTTTGGTTGCGTTCTTCATTCTCACGTCATTCTGCTGCATCACCTTGTGCTTGAGGCTTTTTCTCAGTAGTGATCGATTCTTGACCTCGTTTTCAAGGTTTTCATTTTAATTGACTGGTCCTTGGCCTTGTTCTCAAGGTTTTATATCTAACTATTCTTGGCATTTTTTTCAATTATCATCATCGCTTCCTCAATGAAGTTTTCAAGTTGATTGTCTGTTTATCTGAATCTTGGCAATGACATTCAACGTGCATATATTTCGTCCATTAAAAGTTCAGATATCGTTTCCATGTATCATTCTTTTGGGCACTTTCAAGACGTGATGGTTTGATCAATTTTGCATTAGCTTTAATTCTGAACTTAATTTGGTTGCTACTTATGAAGGATGTTAAAGATATGGAAGCATTTCCATATTTTCATGATACCATAATAACTTCCAGTTTTCTTATGATACTTTTTCCTTTATAATATGATTCTGTAATCAATACAGAATCTCTCTTTTTTTTTGTTAGCCGTATGCTCTGCTTGATTACATGGCGTGTTCACTTGTACTTATAAATCTAGTGACTTTATGCAGGCAGCTTTAGTGAAGAACAACATATCTAAATTTTCTGGGTTTGTGTGGCCTGATAATGAGGTAATTCTCTTTATTACGTCGTTGATGGATTGTGCATTAAGTAATTCTCTATTGCCTGCATTATCCCAACTCTAAGCACATAAAATGCACTTTATGTCAGGAAAAGCAAATGATAAAAGTAAAAGAAAAACTTGACAAGTGTATCAAGGAGAAATTGGTGGAATTCTGCGATGTTCTTGATTTGCAGATTCCCAAGGCTAATACAAGAAAGGTCTGTAGATATCTCTCTTTCTTTTTACATTAGGCTGGAAACTTCTACATTCACATTCATAGTGCTTTTGACTTTCCCTTAACGTGAAATCTTGATTCTTGATTTTTTGCAGTTTTTTTTTTTTCTGTCTACATTCTTATTCTAGGATATACTTGTGTTCATATGTTTTAAATATACTGCTATCTGATTAACCCTGAAATCGATATATTGGATCTCTCTTACATTGCTTTCTCTGATGGATTAAAACCCAAGCTGTCATTTGCTGTGCATCCAGGAAGATATTGTTGCAAAGTTGATTGAGTTTCTGATGGCTCCTCATGCCACGACGACAGATTTGCTTGCTGAAAAAGAGCAGGTTCTTTACAGTGCTCAGTTTTTCTCTCTTGACTAGGTCAACTGGAGAAACTTTTCTCCTTTCACTTACCTGTTCATGCTCAATTACCTCCTGTTGTTTGCCAGTCAAGTAGAGGCAAAAAGCGCAAGAGAGACAGAAAGAGAAGTGAACCAGAAATTGGGAGTATACCTTCAAAAGGATCAGCTAAGGTATCACCCTTGTTGATTTTTAGTGTTAGAAACTGGAAAGTTTTAGCAGAAGTGCAGAATAGTACTTCATAGATGATGTTAGAATCTTTGTATATGTACTGTGAGTAGGTTTCTGCTGTTGCTGTTATCAGTTTACTTGTGCTTTTCATTTGTTTGGTGGGTCGAATCGGGTTCGGTTGGTTTTAAGCATCGTGCTACTCTTCCTCTTTTCAGTCACGTGCTCAGACCAAACTCTAGGGTGCGATACGGCCTTAGGAAGTTTGTGTTTGTAGCATTTAAATATTTTTCATCTGTGTTGATTATAAAAAGAATAATTATAGCATCATTGAGATTCCGAGTCCAATCTGATCCTCTTCCAAAAATAATTATAATTATATTAATGAAAGCAGAAAGGGGGACTGAAGCCAAAGAGACTACCCCCTTTTGTTACTCAGGTTTCAGCATATTTCCTGTACTTACTCAAGGATGATGTTATCTGCAACATGCTCAAGTTTGGTGTTTGAAATGACTGAGAAATCTATCACTGATCTGACTTTTGATTAATGTCAATATTTTTGTGTAGTCTGTACCCCTCACCTCCAAAATAAAAGAAATGAAGCAATGCACATGTGACGACCCGAATTCTCGACCATTCGAGTGCCACTATTAATGACTCATATCATATTATCGAGACCTAAATAGTAATATAATAAGAATTTATTTCATAACTGAATTAATAGAGTGCGACTTCCAAAGTCATAATTTAATTGCGGAATTAAAATAGTGAATATTGTTTTTGCATAAAAATAATATCAAAACATAGAAAATTTAAAGTGTTCAATCCAATAATCTCATCAATCTTGGCCACTTTATTTTGCCACTTCCATGTTGACCACCTCGAATCATCAATTTTCTGAAAGGAAGAAATATCGTGGAATGAGATTTATAAAAACCTCAGTAAGCATATAAAAAAAAAACAATTTTCATGAATAACATAAGGATCATAATTAACATAAGGAGACACAAGGATTTTACCGAACATAAGTGGTAAAAATTCTTATGTGTAGCGCTACTAAACTCCGGTCCCTTAGCATAGTCATAAACATATCATATCATATCATGTGGAACCCATAACAATTTCTTGAAATTGACTTCACAGTATAATCCAAAACATAGAAAACATACTTTCTTTTCATAAAAACATAAGATATACTTACCGTTTAAAAGATTAAAATGAAGTGTAGTAGTAAATGGACCAAAACTTTCTTGACCACCTTGAATTTCTCTTACTTGTGGATTTTGTCAAGAGATTGGAAATAAGTGTATATGCGTAGAGTTGTGTGTAAAAGAGATGGATTTATATAGATGTGTAAAGTTGGCATAATGTAAACATCATCATTCAATTCTATTAATTTTAACACATCATTTTCTTAAAGTAAAGCACCATTCATATACTTTTCCATATTTATACAAATATTATGCTCTTCATGATTACATATAATGGAGTCTTATTAACCATTCATATACTTTTCCATATTTATACAAATATTATGCTCTTCATGATTACATATAATGGAGTCTTATCAACCATTCATATACTTTTCCATATTTATACAAATATTATGCTCTTCATGATTACATATAATGGAATCTTATCAACCATTCATATACTTTTCCATATTTATACAAATATTATGCTCTTCATGATTACGTATAATGGAACCTCTCATGCTTGCATATATTTTCTTAATTTCAACAATAAAATAATTTGTCATGATTAAGGTCTAAATAAATTTTAACATCCAATTAAGTCCCTAAATTTACAATTTCTTGAGGTTAAACCCAAAAATTAAGTGCGGGTGTTATAATCTACCCTCCTAAAATTAAATTTCGTCCCCGAAATTTACCTTGGAAATCATCGAAAAGTTGTGGGTACTTGTCTCGCATTTCAATCTCTCGCTCCCACGTGGTCTCTTCCATAGAGTGATTTTTCCACTGTACTTTTACTAGTGAAATCACTTTATTCCTGAGGGGTTTACATGTCTGTTCCACGATTCTTATTGGTACTTCCTCATAGGTCAAACCTCGTTGTAATTCTATAGACTGGTGGTTGATAACATGGCTTTGGTCAGGGACGTACTTTCTAAGCATTGACACATGAAATATGTTATGCACAGCTGAGAGTTCTGGAGGTAATGCCAATTGATAAGCAACATTTCCTATCCGTTGCAAGATCTCGAACGGGCCAATAAATCTTGGTCGTAATTTACCCTTCTTTCCAAACCGTATCACTCCTTTCATCGGTGCTACTTTGAGGAACACTTTATCACCAACTGAAAATTCTAGGCCTTTTCTCCTTTTATCTGCATAACTCTTTTGTCTATCTTGTGCGATTTTCATACTGGCGCGAATTTTCTCAATTGCATGCATTGTCTGTTCAATAATTTCTGGCCCCAAAATCTTCCTCTCCCCGACTTCATCCCAATGAACTGGTGACCTACACTTTCTTCCATACAATGCTTCATATGGCGCCATGCCAATTGAAGTGTGGTAACTGTTATTATATGAGAACTCGACTAAAGGTAAATGTTTCTCCCATTGTCCACCAAACTCGAGGATACATGTACGAAGCATATCCTCTAATGTTTGGATTGTTCGCTCAGATTGACCATCCGTTTGAGGGTGGAAGGCCGTGCTAAACTTTAGCTTAGTTCCCATAGATTTGTGTAAACTTTTCCAAAAGTTTGATGTGAACCTTGAATCTCTATCAGATACTATAGAAACGGGTACACCATGTAACCTTACTATTTCATTCACATAAAGTTGCGCAAATTGATCCATAGTGAACGTCATCCGAACTGGCAGGAAATGAGCGGATTTGGTGAGTCGATCTACTATGACCCAAATTGCTTCATTGCCTTTCCCTGATCTTGGAAAACCAATCACAAAGTTCATCGTTATGTGCTCCCACTTCCATTCTGGGACTTCCAATGGTTCAAGTAACCCTGATGGTCGTTGGTGTTCGGCTTTCACTTGCTGACACACTAAACACTTTCTGACGTATTCAGCTATATCCCTCTTCATACCTTCCCACCAAAATACTGCTTTCAAGTCATTATACATCTTTGTGCCTCCTGGGTGTACTGAATAAGGAGATGAGTGAGCCTCTTCTAGAATCTCTCTTTTTAGTTCCTCAAAATTAGGTACACATAGGCGTCCTTGGTAGTATAATGCTTTATCTTCAGAAATAGTGAAATCCCTTCGTTTATCTGAGTTATTCTCAGACTTGATATGCTCAAAGGATTGATCACCCTTTTGATGACCTTTAATTCTATCACGAAGTGTGGGTCGGATCGACATAACTGCGACTCGAGCGACCACACCTGGCTGAGTGGTGACAACTTCAAGATTCAATTTCTCAAATTCTCTCCATAATGGTTCTTGCATTGTCAACATGGCTAACTGACTTGTAACTTTACGACTTAAGGCATCAGCTACTACATTTGCTTTGCCGGGGTGATAATGAATTTCACAATCATAGTCTTTAACTAACTCTAGCCATCTTCTTTGCCTCATGTTCAACTCTTTCTGAGTGAAGATATATTTGAGGCTTTTATGGTCCGTATAAATGTCACACTTGCCTCCATAAAGGTAGTGTCTCCAAATCTTTAGTGCATGGACCACGGCGGCAAGTTCTAGATCATGCGTGGGGTAGTTCTTTTCATGTATCTTTAATTGTCTTGATGCATAGGCGACCACTTTACCGTGTTGCATTAAGACACATCCCAGACCTTGCTTTGAAGCATCACTAAAAATCACAAAACCATCTGACCCAGTGGGTATGGTTAGTACTGGCGCATTCACCAACTTCTGCTTTAACTTCTTGAAACTTAGCTCACAATCCTCTGTCCAATCAAACATCGCATTCTTGCGAGTTAGTTGTGTAAGAGGTCCCGATATTTTGGAGAATCCCTCTATGAACCTCCGATAGTATCCTGCTAAACCCAAGAAACTACGAATTTCTCCTACATTGGTTGGTCTTTGCCAATTCAACACTGCCTCTACTTTACTAGGATCCACCTCTATCCTTCGTGATGTGACAACATGACCAAGGAATGCTACTCGTTCTAGTCAAAACTCACACTTTTTGAATTTGGCGTAGAGTTTCTCCCTCTGCAAAATCCCTAAAATGATCTTTAAGTGGTCCTCGTGATCTTCTTTACTTCTAGAATAGATTAGGATATCGTCGATGAACACGATAACAAATTGATCCAGGTAATCATGGAAAATGCGGTTCATTAAATCCATAAAAACCCCAGGAGCATTAGTTAGCCCAAAAGGCATAACCAAGAACTCGTAGTGTCCATACCGAGTTCTAAATGCTGTCTTGGAGACATCACTAGCTTTGACTCTCAACTGATGGTAACCAGACCTTAAGTCAATCTTGGAAAATACCGTTGCACCTCGGAGCTGATCAAGTAAATCTTCAATCCTGGGAAGGGGATACTTATTTTTTATAGTGATCCGATTCAATTCTCTATAATCAATGCACATTCTCATCGATCCATCCTTTTTCTTAACAAATAACACTGGCGCCCCCCATGGTGATACACTAGGCCGAATGAAACCCATTTCCAATAGCCCTTCTATCTGCGTCTTCAATTCTTGTAATTCTTTAGGCGCCATTCTATACGGAGCTTTGGAGATTGGCGCTGAGCCGGGAATGAGGTCAATTGTGAATTCTACCTCTCGTTCTGGTGGTATGCCAGGTAATTCCTCGGGGAAGACTTCCAGATATTCACATACAACTTTAACATTGTTAATTGTTGGTCTGTTGTTCTCGTCCTTACTTATTACAGACATCAGAAAACCCGTTGTGTCTTCTAATGATAAGGCTTGTCGTGCTTTCAATGCATAAATGATGCGAGATAACGGTCCACATCCAGCTACAGATAGTCGAAATTCTTCTTCTCCTGGTCTTTGGAAAATTACTTCTTTCTCAAAGCAACGAATTAATGCGTGGTTCTTGGATAGCCAGTCCATTCCAAGAATTACATCGAATTCGTCTATATCTAGTAAATATAACTCCATCTCCAGTGATCTACCATCAATTTCTACCTTAGCCATCCTAGTTATACAATCAGTATTCAACACATCTCTATTGGGCATCGTCACTTCTAAAGGGAATTGTGTATGTTCGACCATAACATTCAGTTTACTTACAAATTTAGGGGATATAAATGAGTGGGTGGCACCCGAATCAATTAATATATATGCTTGTAAGTTGGATATGAGGACTTTACCTGCCAGGACATTTCGATTCTGATCCTCATCTTGTCCTCCCAATACATAAACCCTAGCCTGTCCTCCGGATGCATTGCCTTGTTTATTGTGATTATTTCTCTGTTGATTGTTTCCATGAGGCCTCTGCTGATTGTTACCCTGTGGCTTTTGCTGGTTGTTTCCTGGCTGACTATACTTAGGACAATATTGAGCCATGTGTCCTTGTTCTCCACACCGAAAACATGAATTTGTCCCCATAAGACAAGTTCCCAGATGATGCTTCTGGCATTTTTCACAGCGTGGGTAGCTCTTGTTGCTGCCTTGTGTCGAATCTCCTCTTCCTTTCTTGGAAAAATTCTGTTTTCCTTTGCCCTTGTTATCCATCCACTTTCGCTTCTCTGGCTGTTTGTTATCAACCCACTTTTGCTTTTCTGGCTGTTCACCATGATGCTTATCTTCCTCTCTAGTGCGATTTTTGAAATCTGCCAGTTGTGCCCTTGCCAACACATCATGGTAACTTTCAAGCTGGAGCACAATAACAGTCCGTCTCAAGTCATCCCTCAAACCTTGCTCGAAACGTCTTGCCTTTTTCTCTTCCGTATCCACAAATTCAGGAGCATAATGAGCCAACTCATCAAACTTCTGCTCGTATTCGATCAAGGACATCGATCCCTGAGTCAAAGTGAGAAATTCAGCTTCCTTCCGATTTCGAATGTTCGTGGGGTAGTATTTTTTCAAAAATACCTCCTTGAATTCATCCCACATCCAAACATGACCAGGAGCCCTTGATCTAACAGTGGTGTCCCACCAACGTCTAGCTCCTTTACGTAGCATAAAGGTTGCACAGATCACCCTTCTAGGGTTCGGGCAGTCAATGAGTTCGAAAATCCTCTCCATTCCTACTAGCCAATCCTCCGCTTCCAAGGGATCCGTACTGCCATAGAAGATAGGGGGTTGCTGTTTCCTGAATTGCTCAACAACAGCGATAGTGGTCCTAGTGTCGGGCACAACTTCCTGTTGTTGCTCTGGTTGAGGAGGTGTCGGAGAAGGTGGTGGCGTTGGGGTTGGCTGTTGAGTAGGTGCCGGTGGTGGTGCAGTAGTTTGCACAAAAGTTTGCATCATAGAAAGAAATTGCTGAGCAAACTGTGGGTCAACTGCAATAGGTTGTGGTTGAATAGGTTGTGGGGGCTCTTGGGTTTGGTTATTGCTGTTGTTAGTCCTTCCGCGTCTTGATGGTGCCATAGCCTTAATTAAACAATGGTGACTATTTAGAAAGAAGTCAACTTAAAAGCAAGAACTTAAAGAAATAACATGTTTTATTCATAAACATTCATAAGTTAACATACATAATGGACTACCAGGCATACCCAGTGTCCAAACATACTAAAACTTAATGGGGTTCATAATTAAAAAGGCAAAAATTTATTGTCAACTAATAGTTCCTATCAGCACCCTCATGTTGATTTCCCTCGGGATTTTCCCTTGGGTCAATTGCGGAATACGACGCTGGGCTGTACTCCTCATTTGGTTCATCTTCAACATATAGTCCCTCGTAATTAACTTCAGGTATTGGTAGGACATTGCTTGGATTTTGTTCGTAGCCTGGCGCCCTATTGATGTCATAAAGGTCTTCACGATTTACCTTCCACCTTTCCCTCATGCATCGTAGTAATATATTTGGGGAGGTTTGGTAGTCGAATGTCTCTTCAATTCTTTTGATGAATTTCCTCCAATAAGGAGTGAGAGTTCGATCTAGATGATACACAATTTCGTCTCGATGAAATTGGTATCCATTTGCCCTTGCCCCTCGGTAAATCTTTTCCATGGCATCCAAATGTTGTGGCAAACCATGGTTAGGGTTTCTCTTGTAATTTCTATGCAACCAAGTAAAATGATTGCACCTATCAGTTCGGGTTGTTTGACCTTGTCCACTCACCATCTAGCAAAAATAGGAAGCATAATTATTTTTTTTTTTTTTTTTTTTTTTTTTTATAGTTTCATTAGAATAATTATAAATTTTGAGGAGTGAAATTTTCAGAATTTGAAATTTAAAGAGTGGTGCAAATAATTATCCACAGTTTTTCCTTGCTTTTACGCAAAGGTAGTGATAAAGGGATAAATTATCGAACTGTTAGTTGGAACTTGAAGACGAAGTAAGCTTGAAGAGGAAGTACTAATAACCATCCACAGTTTTTCCCTTGTTTTTACACAAAGGTAGTGATAAAGGGATGAATTATCGTACGGATTCATTAAATAAATTTTTGTTTATTATCCCTTACCCTTTTTTTTTTTTTTTTTTTTCAACTAACTTAATATCAAATTGGGTCAATCTTCCTAAGCTTAACATGTACCAAAATTCCAATATGTATCTTCTATGTCTCAGATTCTACGTTGGAATTAAAATTGAGACTTCTATCAATTTATACTACAAATCATATATAACATGTAAAGTCTCAAGGTAAATTTTTTTTTTTTCCTCAATAAAATCGTAAATGACTAGCAAAACATATAACATACCTGATTCGAAGAGTCAAGACATGGAAGGTGGCGTAGCGGATTGATGAGTCACATTTTTCATAATTAAATAATGGTCTATTTCTTAGAAAATATTCATTAACCATTTTGGATCTTTACATGAGATTGACCAAATTGATACAATAACAATACACATAGTAATTTACTTAGCCCAATTTAAATTTTCATACAAGATTGAGCCCAATTACCAAATAAAATAATTTGGTAATCAAAATAGAATTTGCATAAGTGATTAGATCAAAATCTTACTTATAAATTTTTTTTTTTTAAGTGACGCATTCACTGTTCATTTGAACAGTGACCACACACTGTTCACGTGAACATTGCTTCGGTCACTGTTCACTGCGTGAACAGTGCTCCATGTTACGTGCTGTCGTGAACAGTAAATGAATATTATAATAATAATATTTTTATTTTATTTTATTTTATTTTAAACACATGTAAAATATGAAGAAAATTAATTACTTTAACTGCAATTAAAATAGATTAATTGCAATAACATTTCTTGTAGAAATATTTTGAAATGATTTAAAGAGTATACAGGAAAACATACCTTTTGCTCTGATACCAACTGTGACGACCCGAATTCTCGACCATTCGAGTGCCACTATTAATGACTCATATCATATTATCGAGACCTAAATAGTAATATAATAAGAATTTATTTCATAACTGAATTAATAGAGTGCGACTTCCAAAGTCATAATTTAATTGCGGAATTAAAATAGTGAATATTGTTTTTGCATAAAAATAATATCAAAACATAGAAAATTTAAAGTGTTCAATCCAATAATCTCATCAATCTTGGCCACTTTATTTTGCCACTTCCATGTTGACCACCTCGAATCATCAATTTTCTGAAAGGAAGAAATATCGTGGAATGAGATTTATAAAAACCTCAGTAAGCATATAAAAAAAAAACAATTTTCATGAATAACATAAGGATCATAATTAACATAAGGAGACACAAGGATTTTACCGAACATAAGTGGTAAAAATTCTTATGTGTAGCGCTACTAAACTCCGGTCCCTTAGCATAGTCATAAACATATCATATCATATCATGTGGAACCCATAACAATTTCTTGAAATTGACTTCACAGTATAATCCAAAACATAGAAAACATACTTTCTTTTCATAAAAACATAAGATATACTTACCGTTTAAAAGATTAAAATGAAGTGTAGTAGTAAATGGACCAAAACTTTCTTGACCACCTTGAATTTCTCTTACTTGTGGATTTTGTCAAGAGATTGGAAATAAGTGTATATGCGTAGAGTTGTGTGTAAAAGAGATGGATTTATATAGATGTGTAAAGTTGGCATAATGTAAACATCATCATTCAATTCTATTAATTTTAACACATCATTTTCTTAAAGTAAAGCACCATTCATATACTTTTCCATATTTATACAAATATTATGCTCTTCATGATTACATATAATGGAGTCTTATTAACCATTCATATACTTTTCCATATTTATACAAATATTATGCTCTTCATGATTACATATAATGGAGTCTTATCAACCATTCATATACTTTTCCATATTTATACAAATATTATGCTCTTCATGATTACATATAATGGAATCTTATCAACCATTCATATACTTTTCCATATTTATACAAATATTATGCTCTTCATGATTACGTATAATGGAACCTCTCATGCTTGCATATATTTTCTTAATTTCAACAATAAAATAATTTGTCATGATTAAGGTCTAAATAAATTTTAACATCCAATTAAGTCCCTAAATTTACAATTTCTTGAGGTTAAACTCAAAAATTAAGTGCGGGTGTTATAGCACAACTATACCAAAAGGAAAAACTACTGCCTTCTGCTGCTGATGATTTCATGGAATCTCAGCTGCCTAAACTCAACTAGTCTTGAAATAACAAACATTTTCAAAGATAACGTGTGAAAGCATATTCATAAATTTGGTCAATATATCCTGCTCATCATTCTTCATAAATTTGGTGTATTCCCAGAGTCAAAAGAGAACTGGGAGTTTATCGAAAAATAGAGAGGAGAATAAAAGCATACCGGAAACTGAAGATGAATCAGAAGAAGAAAAAGAAGAAATGCATGAAGAGGAAAATGTTGATGATGCTAGTGAAAAATCAGAAGAGGAGATTTCCATACATGCTGAAAGTGAGGAGAAAGAGAGTGAGTCTGAAAATGAGTCTGTCAAGGACAGAGGAAAGCAGAAGCGAAGTTCAACAACGCCTCAAGCAAAGAAGAAATCAGCTGAAAAAGGAAAAACCAAGAAAGTTGCACTTGCTAAAAAGGCCAGTCCTCCGACAAAAATAGCTCGTGCAAAATCAACAAGTCGCTCAAAATACAATAATGATACTAGTGCAAAGAAGATTTCTGGTAAGAAGAAAACTGAAGTGCTTGAAAAGAAATCAACGACTCCAAAAAAATCTGCATCGAAGGAAAGTACTGGTGAGAATTCTAATTTTCAAAGTTGGGACCTTGGGAGAAGCTTTTTCTGATGCTCATTTTGTAATTTGTTCGAATGAAGGAAAGAAGGTTGTAAAAGGCAAAGACAAGCCCAAGGAGGACAAATTAAAACCAAGTAACGATGAACTCAGGAGTGCAACATGTGAAATTCTCAGAGAGGTGGACTTTGATACGGTGAGAATCTCAAAAGCCTTCAATTTTAAAACTTGGACATTTCAGTTCTTTTTCATATTTTAAAATAACATGGAATGGAACATCTTTTAAAGAACTTGAATTTCTCATGCTTTTGAATGTTTGATTTACGAGGAATTGTATTTACTAGAAATTTGGAGTTGTTTCTATAGAACAGTTTGTGATTAATTTGTTTGCTTGCCATTTATTTGTTATTCATGTCTGTTACCATGTATTCTGTTCTGATTCTAACATATCTAGTATGCATCTGTTGAACCTTGCAGGCCACTTTCACCGACATTCTGAAGCAACTCGGTATGCTCCAATGAATAATTATTTTCACGAGATTGCAGTCTTACTGATTAAGAATTCCTGCATACTTTCTTTTCACTGCTATCTTTCTTGGGAGTCAACTGGGAAAAGTGTTTTTACGACTATTTCACCATTTTGCTTTCTGCAATGCTATATGTATTATGTATTTCTTAAATTTCATGAACTAGAAGTATCACGGTCACCACATAAGCTTATGGGTTTCTGATCCCTAATAGATTTTGACATGCTGCTGCCACTTTTGATTGCTCCATCGGATTCTTTCAGTTACCTGGGCAATTTATTCTGAAAATCAGAACTTTTAATATTATATATTTCACAATGCTTAGAATTCCAATAGGCATCTACTTAAATGTGTGACTAAACTCTTATTATTTCAGCCAAGCGATTCAGTACAGATCTGACCCCCAGAAAATCATCAATAAAGCTCATGATCCAGGAGGAGCTTACTAAACTAGCTGGGGAGTCAGACGACGAAGATGATGAAGTTGATGCTGAGAAGGCTGGAAAGAAGCCTGCAGGTCGAAGCGCGGCCATCTGATTAGATGAGATATAGAGAAGATTCAACTCAATGTTCAAAGTACCCAGTTTTATATTCATCCTCTTCAGCTACTGTACAACAATGTATTCTGTCTTTCTCAATTATATTGGTCCTCTACCGTGTAGTGTGTTCTCCTCTCTCTCCCCATAGGAATTACCGCAGCTTTTATGTACACAGCATGAAAGTATGTAGCATATCTTTTTTTTCTTTATCTAATTCCATTACTGACCCTTGGTTGGGAGATAGATTGGATGGATTAGTTTTGGGTTGTGATCTATATCAAATGCAATTAAAATCTAGTGGAAATTACACCACACCCGAGTTATCTTTGCCCAATTTCACAAGTCCGGAATAATACTATTATATTCACAAATCAGGTGTCAAATACTATAATATAGATAAAGTAATATTTATTAATCAACCTACCCATGAAGCACCCTGGTTCAGCCCCAAATTTGGTAAACATCCGACAGAGAAATCGTCCGTCCCCAGGCAATGTCCGGTGAGCGAGTGAAGAGGGCGATTGGTGCCCCTTCCACCAGTGTCCATTGGCAGCGACCCCGCCAACGAGTGGCGGGACGATGGCTAGCGATGGGAGGCGAAGAAAAGAGAGTTTGGGCTCGGATTTTGGTGTAAACCTAGGCTAAAGGGATTTCATTTTGGGAGTTTTGATTCCTGTGATGGTCCGGCGATGATGGTAAGATGTTGGGTAAAGTCTATCTCTTGTTCTTTTCTGGTTGCTTGGGTGTAAAAAGGCGGTGATTTTCGAAGTGGCAGCAGGCAATTGTTGAGGGGGTGGTTGTGTGGTGGTTGTAGGATTTTTGTGGTGGTTCATGGTTGGGGAAATCTGATGTTACAAATTATAGAAGTGGTTGTTCGAAGCTCGATTGGGCTATGGAATTGTCTCAGTTGGGTGTGTGGAGTTTGCCATTGCAGGTTGCTTGGTAAATGGAAGTTTGGTTATTAGGTTGGCAGTGGAGGTTGGTGGGTTGTACGTCGTTGAGGTTGTAGTGGTGTTTGGGTTTTTGGTCTGCTATGATGGTTAAGGCTCGGGTATGGTGATGTGGTGTTGAATTGGGGATTGTGATTTTGTTTGTGTTTATTCTCATATTATTGACGATTAGAAATCTATATTCCAACATCAATATGTGAATTTCGAGCTTGAAGGTGATGGTGGTGCAAAATTAATTTTCGGTGGTGACGGTGGTCACTGGTTGTGCATTTGCGGTCACTGGTAGTTGTGCAGTGCGGTCACTTATTGTGCATTTGCTGTCAGTGGTGGTTGTGATTGTGCATTGCGTTCACTGGTTGTGCAGTGTGGTCACATGTAATTGGTCACAGTCATATTCCACAGGTCACACAACAAAATCTCAGGTCACGTGTCAAATGTGACACACTAATGGGTCACAGTCATATTCCACAGGTCACACAACAAATTTTTATGTCACACTTTAAATGTTTAGGTCACATTGACGCATTAATGGGTCACAGCTATATTCCACAGGTCACACAACAAATTTTCAGGTCACCTCTAAATGTTTAGGTCACATATCACATTTAATGTATTAAGTTACAGGTCACACAATAAATCTCAGGTCGCACTTTAAATGTTTTAGGTCACAAGTCACATTTAATTTATTAAGTCGCAGGTCACACTTTAAATTTTCAAGTCACGTTTGATGTATTAGGTCACATGTCATTGTTCACACTTCAAAATGCGAATGTCACATGTCAAATTTGATGCAGAAAGTCACATGTCACACTTCAGAATTGTTCAGGTCACAATCTATTTGATACATTGCATTACATTCCATATGTTGGAGCCTGGAGGTCACACGTAACAGGTCACAAGCCATAAAATCCCTTGGTCACATATCAATTTTATCAAGACACAAATTCAAGAAAATTGGTCACACTTTATAGTTTAGGTCACAATCACATCTTGATTCATACTTTAAGTCACATATTACATTTAAGGGTCGCATGTCATATTTTACATCTTGCAAATGACAATTAATAGTCCCAGGTCACATATGACTCATTAGGTCACATGTTCAAAAATGTTCTAATCTTCTTCTTCCAGATGTCGCATTAGGTCACATGTTCAAAAATGTTACATTCTTCTTCTTCTTCTAGATGGTGGTCACATGTCACATATGACGCCTTAGGTCACGGGTCACATATGGTGCAATATGTCACATGTTAAAAAATGTTCCAGTCTTCTTCTGGATTCTGGAGGTGACGACAGGAGGTGGTGGCGGCGGCGGCGGAGTTGGGTGGTGGTGGCTTTAGTGAAGATGCGATGTCCTTTAATTCAAAACTTGAATGTAAGTTACAGATTTTATATTTTTTTATTAATTTCACAATTCATCAGTTTTCTTGTGGTGGTGGTGGTGGTGGAGATGAGTCGAAGGTCACGTTGGAGGTGGTGATAGTGATGACGACAATGGTTGGTGTTGGTGACGATGGCGGTGGTGGTGGTGACGACGGTGGTTGGTGGTGGTGACAGCGGTGGTGGTGGTGACGACGGTGGTTGGTGGTGGTGGCGGCGACGGTAGTTGGTGGTGGTCGGTGGTAGAGCTGCAGATCATTTATAGATTTGAAGTGGAGTGGGGTGGGGGATGGGTGATTTATATAATATATTAATTATTTTATTTATAATCTGATTTGTGAAGTTTTTAAACTTATTACTTTAAGTTTGAAATGTGGTATTATAACCACCTTGTTTTTGTATTATTCCCTAAAATCTACCTTTTCTTTGTAAATTGTAAAATACAGTCATTTTGGTTTTATTCTTATATTTTTTTATTTAGCGGGACATCATGTTTGTAGGGATGATGGAAATTATCACCACATTTTTTGATATTCTTTGCTTTTGAAGTGCACTGGTAGTGCACCTTCATGTATTCTAGATTTTATGCATCTGTGGGCCTGAATATCTGGCCATCCCCATCTTGTTCGTTGACTGTCGATTGATTTGAAGTCTTGGACCCAGAAATATTGACCATTTATCACTCTGATTACTTCTTTGCCAAGGGTTACGAATCACTTGGTGGACGATCTTGCCTGCAGACTGTTTTCCCCCCAAGTTATTAATGTATCACTTTGGTGATGAAACGTTTTTTTGTTTCCAGTAAGTCATATAATCGTATTATCATAAGTCTATTATCAAAATTAGTTACTATAATTAGTAAACTTTTACCATCCAATTCAATAAACTTAAATATGTATACACTTTACCAGGAATTTATTTGTCTCTGTTTGGTAATCATACTTTTTTTGTTTATAAATTATAAAATTTTTCAAATCATATTTTAACTACACGCTCTCTTTAATTTTTAACTACTACTTTTTACTTCAAAATCATAAATTAATCAATTTATAATTTGTCGAGTGAAATATCCAATGCAATGACATCTAATAGACCTGCTTTCTAAAACCTTTTGGATGCCATTACTGTTTGATTATAATATTCACCTAATTAACAAATGATTTCACGTGTAAATTAGGACGACAACGGGTGGGACGTGGATGTTGGGGCAGGACATGTAAAATATTTCAATCTATTATTATGTTTAATTAATTAATTACTTTTTTAATTTTTTAAAAATATAAACATCTGTTAAACTGTTTATAAACAAATTTATAAACAACATATTTTCTAAATCACTTTTTAACTATACATTTTTTTAAAATTATTTTTTAATCACATATTTGCCTTGTAAATATAACATTCTTTATTTATAAATAAATTTTTTTACCAAACAGAACTTTAGCAAAGTAAAATAAAAGACGTGGATGTGTTTTGACAATTCCGCGGAGGGGTCATGTTCCCGTCCCTCATCCCGTTTACTATTCCGACAAGGTTGGGACGGAACGAAAGAATGAAGAAATATATGCATTGTTAAGCTTAATGAAATTTGTGGTAAAATTTACTAATTAGTCTAACTGATTTTGATAATAGGCTATGACGTTAGGCAAACTAATGCATCTACGACAAAAATTTTATATATTATTTTCAAGGTCAATAATTCATATATGTACTATTGTACTAATACTAACTAGTTTTAAAGATGGTTATGGGTGAATATGAATACTCAAAATTAGAAATAACGGAGGTTAGTGATATTTTTGAAATGTGAGAGAATATCTATATTTTCAGAAAAACGAGAGAGTATTTGTAATATTATCTTTAATACGCTCATGCTTGATTTCCCTTTTTTCTCAAACATCATTTTTTTCTTATACTTATTTTCAACCACATATTCATATTATACACAAAAAATTCCTATTTTTCAATCACACATTATCCAAAAAATTACTAAAAAATCATTCTCTCTTTAAAATGGGATAAAAAGGGGATAAATATAGTTTAGACGTTCTATCCCCCTCAATTTAGTATTTCAATAAAATATAGGGATTAACAAAAAGATATTAATTGACATTAAAAAAAATACCTTAATGAATTGATCTGATTGATTTTTTGAACAAAAACATGTTATGTTGGAGTAGTCATGCTTTAGGTTTAGGAATGTATATTTTTGAATTAAAAATTACAAGAATTCATATTTACTCATAACTTTTCGTAGTGATGTTGCCATGATATGCTTCAAATTTATAACTACAAACAGTTTACAACTTTTCAATGTCTAATTCATTTTTGCAAAAGCGATATCGGATGAATCAAAAGAGTTGCATTCTCAACTATTAGCCTTTTGCACTTGAAGTTGAATGGAGTTCATGTTAGCAAGATTCGGATGAATCAAAATTTGAGTTGCATTCTCGACTATTAGCTTTTGAACTTGAATCAAACAAAATAATTATAACATTATAAGCGTAACAGAGTTTGCCCCTGTTTGATATTGTTTAAAAATAATTTATTTGAAATTAATATTGATTTTTAGGAGAATGTGTGATTAAAAAGTAATGAATCTTTTATGGATTTATGTATAATATTATTTTATAAATAAATTTGTGGTAAAAAGAAGAGAGAAAAAAATTTAAAGAGGGCCCGGGCTTTATGTTTTTACTTCTACTACTTTTTGTAGAAAAATTTCTCTCATGTCAATTTTTTTTTTTCTAAAAACTGTTCTAATTAGTCAAAAATTTCCAAATAGGTTCAAAAGTTCTACTCATCTTAATCTGAGCAATAACTTTTCAAAAGTTTTACCAAATGGATCTCCACCATCTTAATCGAGACAAATAAACAATAAGGGCAATTTACATAAATACTTGACCTTTTGTGGTATAAATGAAATTTAGATCCTTTCCAAGATTATAATTTTTTACTGAAATTTATGTCATTTTAAATTATCATATTATAATACTACCTAAATTGTTATGATACTTAGAATATCCACAATATATATAAAGTATTTGTAAGTGTCATATATTAACTAATAGTCACTTTTTTATTTACATTGAATATATTAATTTGTTTACTAGAATCTTTTTAAGTGTATTGTTAACTTGTTTGTTAAAATTAACAAACATCTTAACAGCTAACATGATAATTTGTATTCAAAACAAGAAAGAGAAACATTAATTAGTTACTTATGGATAAATTTAGCACATCGAATGTGACACTTAAATAATAGTTAAAATTAACATATATATATGTAATACTTAATATCTACTTTATTGTCTTTGTGACAAAATTTAACTAATAAAATTAACATAAATGCTTTTAGGACCTAAATTTAGTTTCACATTATGGCGTAAATTTGAGTGAAAAAATGAAAAAGACGTAAATTTTCACTATTTCATTGGAATTTTGCAAGGGACATATTCCCTGGAGATAAAAATGATGCAATTATCTTTGGCATCCTCCCCTCAGGGTGTGTCCACAAAACGGTCAAATTGAATGAAATAGAAGGTCCGTTTTCTTAATAGGTAAAGCAAATTTTACCAAAATCAATGTAATTTTATGTAAATCCAGAGCCGTATTATGATGAACCAAAGTAATAATCGATGTAACGTTAAATTCTAACCCAATTTAACCAAAAGCAGGAAGCATAAAAGTTATCCGGAAACATCTAATGTCAATTTCGAAATCGAACTCATTCATACAATAGACGTATAATGTAATATATATTCAACGTGTCATCGTCACGGTGTATCGAAATTAATACGAAGGTAATAAGACAGTCAAGCAGCTACCTGGGCCTTCCTGTGGCAGCAGACGGCCCAGAGCCCATGTCATAACCCGACCCTACCTTCCCGGATCCTCCTCCTCCACCACCACCACCACCCATCTGATTATACACACCGGAACCGTAAACGTGTCCTTGATGCCCCATCATACCATAAATCCCTTCATATCCACCCCCACTATTTCCCATATTCACAACACTGCCATTTCCCCCACTACCTCCACTCTCCTTTTCTCCTCTTCCGGTCATCGCAGTCTTCTCCCCTTCCATATCACGAAATCTCTGTAAGTAAATCTTTAATGGTTCGACATAATCCTCGAATCCAAGCGTCGTCATAGCCCAAAGCAAATCATCTCCGTTAATTGTCTTTCTCTTTTCCCTTTGGCACTTATCCGATGCCTCGCCTGTGATGAAGCTGATGAATTCGGATACGCACTCTTGGACTGTTTCTTTCGCGTCCTTTGATATCTTTGCGTTAGCAGGAAGTGCTTTTTTCATGATCCTGCTCACGTTTGCGATTGGAAGGAACCTGTCTTGCTCTTTAAGAGAGCTTTCGTTTTGGGAGTTGTGGTGACCTCCTGATTCGTTATCTGAATCCGCCATTGATGAAGAAGCACGACCAAGTATTCAAAGTAAAACGGGCTTTGTTTTACTATTTGATATATGCTTTTGACTGTGAAGAGAAATTGGTGGTTGAGAGTATAAACAAGCTGAAATTCAGGAATCAAAACTATTGAATTGAACTTTATAACGTTTTGAACTGAGAATTGTGAGCTGCTCGGTCATTGACGAACTATCAAGCTAGATATTAGGGTTTTAGCAAAAATTGGAGGGAAAAAAGGGAGAAATCGGATCAAGAGTTTGACCTTCGCTCTTCAAAAAAAAAAAAAAAAAAACGAGGATTTTTCACTGGACTTTTCGTTCGCTAAAAGGAAAATCCAAGAGATACAGATGAAGAAATCTCAAAACTCAAAAAAAAAACAACTACAGAATTCGACGTAATCACGCTGAAATTCGAAATTAAGATACTGAAATAAGGGTTTTTGACTATGTTCAAATAATCTAAAGAAGAAGAAAAAGTAGAAATTGAAGACTAATTTTCATCAGAAACCTTAATAAGAATTGCCGGGGAATTGGTATGGCGCCAGAATATGCTTCTTCTCCGAAGGAATAATTTTAGAGAGAAAGCAGTTGGAGTGAAGTCTATTTCGGAGAGAATGCAAGATCCGTCGGATCAAATACTACAATAACGCGACGAAACGGACACGTGGAAGATTGTGCACCGTCGTTTGTCGATAACAAAGCTTGCCGAGGGACGAGTTTTCCGCCACTCGATTGGTCGAGAGTGGACCGATCTGGACCGTCAACGAAGTATCTGGCACGTGGTCGGCTACGACCTGATTTTTTCAGTACCCAAATGGGATTGTCGTGATGCCCTCCCCCATCGGACTTTTTTATTTTTTTTATTTCTTAATTTTTTTTTTTGGGTTTCCCTTAATTAATTGTCATTCAATTCCAAGAGGGGGACATTTCATGGTGGACCTAATTTTAATTAAATTCATTCACGACTTCTATTTTTTAATATTTTTTTTAAAAAAATTAAAAAATATTAGAAATTACTCTTAAAAGTATATAAGTAACGAAGATAACTTTTTAAATATTAACACACCTCGACGTTGGATCGTAACAGGTTCCATCTCAACATATGAAAAGTGCATCAACAATTCGAATAAGTAATTAGTAATTACCATCCAAAATTTAATTAAACGAAGATAACTCATTAACATACATCGATGTTGGATCGTAACATGTTCCGTTCTCACACATGAAAAGTACATCAATAATTCAAATAAGTAATTACCATCGAAATTTAAGCAATTTTACAATGTTTAATTTATAAACTGGTTTATTTATAATTTTGAGGTAAAAAATTAATTCTTAAAAATTAGAGAGAAAAATGTATATGATTAAAAAGTAATTTAAAAAATTGTATAGTTTATAAACTGTTTTGTAAATCAGTTTATATTTGTTATCAGACAGGCTGAAAATGAGTGGTGAAGTATTTTTTGATTAAATGGGTAGGGAAAAAACTTGGGGAAGAAAAGCACCGTGGTCATTTCTATAGTAGCATTATTAATGTGATATGTAGGGGTGTAGGCCGATTTGGTTCGGCTGGTTCACCTAAAGTCGAGCTTTCTCTCACTTTACTAAACCATGGCCATTCATGGCAATGGCCCTTGCAAGCTGGCTCGATCCTTTAAGCTCGCTGCTCTGCTCGTCTTAGCAACGAGCCGAGCTTTGGCTCGGCTCGTTACTCAAGGGTCAAGTTCGGCTTGGCCCTTGAGCTCGCGACTCGTACATAATTTTTTTTTTTTCAATTAAAATTAACATTTTATTACAAAAAAAAGAGACTTATCAAGGAGATTGGGCAATTCCTTGTGGCGTTTCGAAAATCTTGGTTCTTTATTCCGCATCGTCGAGCCATCGCGTCGTGAATATCGGATCAAGATTCCACCGTCCAACCATAACCTGAGTTCGGAACTTTCCGGCGTTTCTTCCGCCCTTCGAATCTTATCATCAATCTTGGTTCTTTATTCCGCATCGTCGAGCCATCGCGTCGTGAATATCGGGGTCATGATTCATCCGTCCAACCACAACCTGAGTTCGGAACTTTTCGGCGTTTCTTCCGCGCTTCGAATCTCATCATCTGGTATCAAAGCTGGACTCTGAATTCAGGTTTTTCTATCCAGTTTGATTTTTATATTTATCATCGAGTCCCATAAAAATCATCCATATATTGTTGAGTGTTTTGTTTTCAGTTTCGGCTCGTGGGCTCGGATCACGGCTCGTGTTTCATGAGCTCGGCTCGTTTTTTTGATTTGGTTGTTTGGCTCGTGTTCGAGCTCATGAGTTGGACGAGCTGAGCCGCTCGTAGCTCGTGATTTGACGAGCCGGCGAGCGGCTCAACCCGTTTGCCATCTCTAACTATGGCTCGACTCATGCATGAGCTCATCCCCGAATGACCAAGCCGCTCACGATTCATTTTATTTTTCGTTTTTTGAATTTGAGAATGAGAATTGCACTTTCACATTTCAAAGTATAATGAAAACGAAAATTTGTAAAGACTTGTTAAACGTAAAAGGTTATATTTCGTCAAAAGTTTTACAAAGTTATACAGTGCTGGCCCAGTATTTTTTGGTGTCTTGTACGAATATTAAAAGAGTGTCCCGTTTTTTAATCCGTTCTTCAATTATAAAGCATGTGTATAAAAATATATATATATATATTTATATAAACTCATTGTACATAAAATTGCCACATAACAAAAATATCATTTTCAATATTTTTCTCATATCGTTTTCATGTTATAAAGAAATTGTACAACTTAAAAACTAAATTTATGTCTTGTAGAACCTTAAAAACATCCAAAATCTCGTATTTTTTTAAGAAAACATCATCAAAATCACTAATATCTTTGATAACCAATATGACTTGATGTGAAAAGGACAGGAAGCAACTCAAAAAATATCATATGTAAATCTTGAAATGCAACAATAATTTAAAATTAGTTCTTCTTACATTTTTTGAAGCAAAACTACTAATGAATTTTTTGTAATCAATACTTTCTAGCAAATCATATTCAATAGATATCAAAGTAAGGCTTTTCAATCTTTCTTGTGATATAGTTGATCGCAAGTAAGATTTCTATAGCTTCAATTTTGAAAAAAAACTTCTTTCAGCTAATACAACTGTAATAGGCATTGTCAATAAAATTCTATAAGCAATAAATGTATTTGAAAAGTAGTCCAACCGTTTCAAATAAGCCAATATGTCAAGAGCTATATTTTTTTCTTTTGGTAAAAGATTTAGCAAAATTTTTTGTTCTTGAAACAACTCTTGACCATCAACATCACAAAACATTTTATGCCTTAGAACAATATCAAGATGATCACAACATGCTTTCAAATTAGCATCATCCAATGAATTTAGTGAGACGGAGTGAGCAGCTGCGACTGATGATTGATGGGGGAAGAGATAGGTATTTCACATTTTTCTTATTTCTGGAATCAGGCTTCTCTTCTCGTGGGAGAGTTTTGATTTACAAAGGGAAAGGGGGGTTTTGGAAGATGGGGAGTCTCAAGTCTGGGAGTTTTGATTATAAGAGGGTGTTGGCTTGTTGGAATTTGGAACGGCAGTAAGAGAAGAAAGAAAAATCAAAATTTTGGGCAAATTAAGAGTTGGTCTCGAAAGGAGGGGTTTTGGAAGATGGAGAGACTCAAGTTTGGGAGTTTTGATTATAAAAGGGTGTTGGATTGTTGGAATTTGGAAGGGCAGTAAGAGAAGAAAGAAAAATCAAAATTTTTATTAAAAAAAGAAATAAAATTTTGGGCAAATTAAGAGTTGGTCTCTCCGCCCCGTGCTATCCAGTTCTAGTGTAAAAATAAAATACTTTTGATTTTAAAAAAAAAACTAAAAATAAAATCATAAAAATAATGTCCTAATATATTTCCAAAAATTATGGTGCTTTATTCGTCGTACTTCTTGCACGGCCTCAGGGCCGCCTCTGAAGTTATATTTACAGAAACCTTCCTCATTTATTTGAGTTTGGGATCGAGTACGATAGGTATACAAAATTAAAATGTACAAGAATGAATATCCCATACAATTTCTTTTTAAAAAAAATATAAACAAATGAAAGCCCAAAATATGAATATCTCGCACGAGTGTTTTGTGTCTCGACTCGTCCTATTTTCCACACCTAGAGTGATATGTGCATTTAATAATAGTTCACTAATGCATTACCAAGTTAAGGGCTTATTCCCAAGTCAAAATCTACAGAAGCACCATTTTCACTAAGGTTTGATCTCAAATTTTTTATGTGAGAAATAATGGGGACATGATGATAACTTGGATGAAAATTAACACTTTCTCTTGTTCAAGTTGCTAGATTTCACTGGAGCAACTAAAGAAATGGTCAGTCTCTTTTTGTATAAAATAAAAAATTCTCAAAAAGATATTTAATAATCTAAATTGATGCAAAAACTTAGCAACTAGTGGGCAATCATCAAGAAGAAGAAATATCAAGCATAGTCGTACTATATGGCTTCTTAGTATGATGTTCAATGAAGAAGCTTTTCTCCATATGTAATCAAGGTTCATTTCAATAGTTTTATATAGTTTTTATAAAAGTCGATAAAAACATATGACTGAAAATGAGTAAAAAGTGAATTCTAAAAAATGAAAAACCAAACAATAGCTATATATTACAATTCTATAATTTCTATTCAATAAAACTTTAAAGGTTTAGTGATGTTCGCGAATACTACATATTTAACACTCAAAACTCTCATTTTTTTAGTCTGGGTGAACATAGCGATTTTTTTTTTATATGTTTAACCTATCACATACCTTAATTCTAGTGAAATCTTTGCATTGATGTCGAACGGAGATGTGTTAATCAAAAGTTATAAATTGAGAGGCTTTCGAAATGTCACCCTATTATTAAATATATGTATATACTATATATACACACACACATCACCATTTGCATAATAATCATTCATAAATGGAGTGTGAAAAAGAAAGTGGAGAAATTTTTTTTGGTTGATAACATTTTATCCAATCAAATCTTGTCACGTCATTTATTGATAAACATATTGTAAATTGTGATATACATATAACACAATCGATTATTAAAATAAGAATAGGCATGTTACTAATATTATTTTATTAAGAAACAAGAATACCCTTTATCTGACTTTATGCATCTCTTATATTCGATAAAAGCAAAGTTACCATATAAAGCCATAAAGCCCAATAACACATGCCCCAGTTGGTTTTTTGGAGATTGCTTCCCATTTAAGACTAGCGAATGTTCATCATGAGATCTTTGCCTGTCTCAATTTCTTTAAAGATGATAACTTACCCTAAACCCTATCTTTTAACATTCAATTTCCTATAATAATATGATGAGATTAAATTTTTAAAAATCATGTGTATCCATCCCCACCTCCATCCTACGCTATCCACCACAACTCTAATTCATTTCTACCTACACATAGTTTCACGGAACGCCTTTCCTCTTAACACAAAAAGGGGCACCGTGCGACAATAGTCTGTTCTGTTAGACTACTTTCCGCCTTTTCTCACTTACTTCGGGACGAAAATTGAATTTGATTACAAATTAAAGAAAAATTTACAAGAGAAGACTTAAATGCATTGAAACATCATTGTTCATTGATTGTTGAAAGCAGTAAATTACATCAATTGCTGAAAGTAGTAAATTACAAAGATTGGTGCAGGGGGAAACACTAGAAAGCTTGAAAGTCTTAAAATCTTATACCCCTTATAATAGACTTCGGAGAAAAAACCTAAGTTACATCAGTAGACGTTAAACAAGCTGAAGAATCATAATAAACTTTTACAATTAAAATGGAATTACAATAATTTACATAATATTTACAGAGTGCGACCGAAGTTGGGCAAACTGCAGGCCGCAAGTGGGTCAAAGGGCTAAGTAATAGCTGCGGTCCTTGACATTCTCCTCCATCTGTTTTGGCAACGTCCTCGGTGCCATCTCTTTATGATATTCTTCAATGAGATGTTTGAAGGCACTAAGGTCTTTTCCTCTTTCCCAAGTATTCTCCTAACTGCTGCATCCGCTACACTTTACCAAGTACTCTTGATGATTCTGCTTGGAAGCTCGAGTGACTCGGTGATCAAGAATAGCTTCAACAACCTTCTTTCCCATTTTCTTCAATTCGAACACTGGTCGTTTCGGCTTATTTCTGGATGTATCCTCCTTGTCTGCAAAATATGGCTTAAGAACACCAACATGGAGGACCTTGTGAATTTTGCACCATGACGGGAGATCTACTCTGTACGCCACCTTCCCAATTCTCTTCACAATAGGCACCGGCTCAATGTACTTTAGAACCAATCTGGAGTCTTTCCCTCTGGTGAGCTTGTAGCAATTTCTGTCGGGAAGTTTAACCATAACCAGATCTCCCACATTGAACTCCACAAAACGGCGCTTCAGATCAGCAGGCTTCTTATATCGTTTCTGAGCTTTCTCAAGATAGCTTCGAGCAATTTCAATATTTCGCTTCCATTCCTGAGAGAAGTTCCTTGCCTAAGGGGACTTGGTACTTAAGTTCAAATCAACCGTGTGGGGGAGTAACGGTTGCTGGCCCGTGACAATCTGAAAAGGACTCTTGTTGGTGGAAGAGCTCTTTTGGGCGTTGAAGCATATCTAAGCAGCATCCAATAGTTTCACCCAATTTTTCTGCGACGTAGATATGAAGTGCCGAAGATATTCCTCCAGCATAGAATTGAACCGCTCCGTCTGTCCATCAGATTGTAGGTGAAAACTAGAACTCATGCTCAGAGTTGAACCAAAAAGTTTGAACAATTCGGTCAAAAATATGCCAGTAAACCGATTATCTCGATCGCTGACGATGTCCTTAGGCAGCCCCCAGTATTTGACAATATGCTTGAAGAAGAGGTGAGCTGTCTCTTCGGCGGAAACATACTTAGGCGCTGCGATGAAAGTAGCATACTTCGATAATCGGTCAACAACCACGATAATGGTGCCAAAATCTGCAACTTTTGGCAATCCAATTATGTAATCCATTGATACACTTTCGAATGGTCTCGATGGGACGAAAAGAGGTTCCAGCAAGCCCACTTTCTTCTGATGATCCGTCTTATCCTACGACAAACAAGACAAGTTTTCACATAAGTGGCGATGTCGTCTCGCATCTCGACCAATAGAAGGCACTTTGCGAAAGTGCACAAGTGCGTTCTTCTCCAGGATGTCCAGCCCAGAGCGTATCGTGGCATTCCTTTATCAGGGACTTTCTCAAATCCCCACCATTCGGGACATACATACGGTCCCCCTTTGTCTTCACCAGACCCTCGTCCAACCAGAAATGACGAGTTTTGCCCTGTTTGATGAGGTCGACCAAATATATTGTAGCCGGGTCCTTCTCCAGAAGTGTCCGTATTCAGTCCTTTATATCCATAGTAACTTCGCTCCCTGAAAGAGCCACGATTGCACATATTGGAGCTAAGTCAGTGCGACGGCTGAGAGCATCTGCGACATGGTTGTTGGATCCTGGACGATACTCCAACACGAAGTTAAACTCCGAAAGAAGCTCCTGCCAGCGAGCTTGTTTATTTGAAAGTTTCGGTTGTGACATGAAGTGACTAACCACAGTATTATCGGTTTTCACAATAAATGGGGACCCCAATAGATAGTGACGCCAAATCCTGAGGCAATGAACAACTGCCAACAACTCTTTTTCGTGGGCTGAATAATGACGTTCTGCATTATTGAGCTTTCGTCTTTCAAAAGCGACAGGATGTCCTTCTTGTATAAGAACTCCACCAAGAGCAAAGTCTGAAGCATCTGTCTGAACTTCGAACGGTTTCGTCACATCCGGTAAGTCTAACACCGGGTTTGTCCATATAGCCTTCTTCAACTTATCAAAGGCTGCTTGGCATTGTGCAGACCAATCCCAAACATTTTCCTTCTTCGTTAACTCTGTCAGGGGCAATGCAATTTCTGAGTACCCCTTCACGAACCTTCGATAATAATTACATAGCCCAAGAAAGGAGCGTACATCATGTACGTTCTTTGGTGGCTGCCAATCTCTGATGGCCTGAACCTTCTTCAAATCCACGCGAACCTTCCCTTGCTCAATAATGTGACCCAAGAAGCTAATAGAGGTTTGGGCGAATGAGCATTTAGATGGCTTCGCATACAATTCATTCTCTCGGAGTCGAATGAGGACTCTTCTGACATGGAGCACATGTTCCTCTAATGTCTCACTATAGATGACGATGTCGTCCAGATATATGACTACAAAATCGTCCAAAAATCCGTGCAGCACCTGATTCATCATCGTGCAGAAAGTAGCCGGAGCATTTGTCAATCCAAAAGGCATGACTTTAAATTCAAAAGATCCATATCTGGTCACCACGGTAGTTTTTGCCTCATCTCCCTCCTTAATCCGAAATTGCCAATATCCCGATCGAAGATCAATCTTCCTATAATATTTTTCCTTGCTTAATCTATCAAAGCAATCGGCCACCAACGGGATAGGATAACTGTTTTTCACAGTGATCTTGTTCAGGGCGTGATAATCACAACACATTCTGAGAGACCCATCCGCATTCTTCTGAAACAACACGGGCGCTCCGTATGGTGATTTCGCAGGCACGATAATCCCACTTTCCAGCATTTCTCCCAACTGTTTCCTAAGCTCCTCAAGCTCAGGTTGAGACATTCGATAGGGTGCCCTGGCAGGCGGCTTTGCCCCCGTAATAAGCTCAATTTCATGATCAATGGTTCTCCTCGGTGGCAATCGTTTTGGAAACTCCTCCGGAATAATATCCTCAAACTCTTGTATCAGCTTTCGAACCGGTTTAGGAATAGGACCAGAAGCCTCTTCAATCTCTTCAAGACGAAGAGTGTACAAAAATGAGGGTTCGTTTCTCTTGAAGCCCTTACTGAATTGCATGGTCGAGATACTCTTCTCGCCAATCTTTCCTGACGAAGTGGGTATGATACACGGCTGAGTGCCCATCATCATTAGGGAATCAGAGTATGGGAACATTGCTGTCTTCGTATCCCGAAGGAATTCCAATCCCAAAATGAGTTTAAAATCATCCATTTGAACAACTGACAGATTAGTCCTTCCCTCAAAGGGGCCAGCCCTGATTAGCACAGATTTGGCTACTCCTGCAATTGGTTGAGCAGCCGAGTTGATGGCTTTCACTTTTCCATTTCCTTTCTCTAGAACCAACGCAAGTCGCCCTACTTCAGTACTTGCAAGGTAGTTATGGGTGGCTCCAGTATCTACCATAGCCCTTATGGGCTTTCCATTGATCTTCACATCAATGTACATTAACCCTTTTGCTCGACAAATGCGAGGTTTGGGCACATCCAGTTTTGCCTCTTTCACAGGCACTTTTCCCTTTCCAGTGGTCCGACTTGATATTGCATTGCATCGATGGGAAAATGCACCAACTACCTCCTCGTCATCTTCTGAATCGGTCTCGCCATTATTACTAGCAGGAGGAGCATCTTGCTTAGACGTTGATACCCCACTGGCTAGTTGGCAATAGGAATTGACCACTCGCTTTTTTGGACATTCCGACACTCTATGAGGTCCTTCGCATAAGCAGCATGAAATCTTAGGAGCGGTATCAGATCTTCCCTCCACAGCCTTTCCTTTACTCCAATTACCTTGGTTACTACCCTGATAGTTGCCTTGACGACTACCTTGATGATAACCCTGGAAGTTGTTCTGACGAGAACCTTGATAGCCACCTCCTCGCTTGGTGGAATTTCGTTCTCCCCCATTAGAACTCGAGCCAGTCCTGAACTGTTTATTTCCTCCAGCATTCGATTGACCACCAGAGTGTGGTCGATCCTTCTTAGACTCAGTTTGATAGTCCATTAAGCATTCGGAAGCTCCCATTGTCGTGCTCAAATCTGTAACTTTCTGCCTCTGGAGTTCATTGCGGGTCCACTGTTTTAAGCCTTCCATGAAGGTGAAGAGCTTGTTCTTTTCCGACATATCTCGAATATTCAGCATATGTCCAGAAAAGGCTTTCACGTATTCTCTGATGGAGCCCGTATGTTTCAGTTCCCGCAATGCCCGACGGGCTTCATATTCCACGTTCTCTGGGAAGAACTGGTTTCGAATTGCTTCCTTCAGAAGCTCCCAAGAGTCTATCGTGACCCGGTTGGCCTAAATATCAACATATTTCGACCGCCACCACAACTTTGCATCTCCACCCAGATCATGGTAGCTGTAGTCACCTTTCTTGCTTCATCTCTGATGCCAGCAGCAAGAAAGTATTGTTCCATGTCAAACAGGAAGTTGTCAACTTCCTTTGCATCACGTGCCCCCACCAAAGGTGCACGGTTTGGGGATCCTGACCCTAGGTGCATACTCTTCTTGTACGGGAGCTTGCCAGTTGCCCACCGCACGTTGGAGAATTCGTAGCTGAATTCTCATTGTTTCCATCTCTTCCTGCAGACCAGAAATGATCGCAACAGCTTCAGTCATTGCTGTGCAAGCCGCTCGGCTTTCATCCAGTTGGATGTGTATATCTCGAATATACGATTCCGCCATTTCAACCTTTTCCTCCAGGTTTTCCACAGCATAGCATAACCTTGTGGTTTGCCCATCAAGCGCATCCATGCGCTGTTTAGTACTCTTCTTAGCATCAGTCATATCGATGATCTGTGATGCACTCAGATCCAAAGCCTTCGGATCCATTGCTTTCTTATCGAGGGACGAGAGCCAAAGCTCTGATACCAACTTTCACGGGGCGCCTTTCCTCTTAACACAGAAAGGGGCACCGTGCGGCAGTAGTCTGCTCCGCTAGACTACCTTCCGCCTTTTCTCACTTACTTCGGGACGAAAGTTGAATTTGATTACAAATGAAAGAAAACTTTAAAAGAGAAGACTTAAATGCATTGAAACATCATTGTTCATTGATTGTTGAAAGTAGTAAATTACATCAATTGCTGAAAGCAGTAAATTACAAAGATTGGTGCAGGGGGAAACACCAGAAAGCTTGAAAGTCTTAAAATCTTATACCCCCTATAATAGACTTCGGAAAAAAAACCTAAGTTACATCAGTAGACGTTAAACAAGCTGAAGAATCATAATAAACTTTTACAATTAAAATGGAATTACAATAATTTACATAATATTTACAGAGTGCGGCCGAAGTTGAGCAAACTGTAGGCCGCGAGTGGGTAAAGGGGCTAAGTGATAGCTGCAGTCCTTGACACATAGGGATGGCAATGAGGTTGAAAATCCTAGAACCCGACGGAGACCCACTTCGAACGGGGCGGAGAATCCCCGACAATGACGAGAATGGAGCGGGGACGGGGATGAAAAAGTATCCTCGTCCCGAAACCATCTCCGATTAAAAAGTTCAATAAAAAAAATTCAAACAAAATGGTGAGAAAACATTTTCTTGACAAATGACCTAAAACATAAATTGGATAATTGTACCTAGAAAATGATTTCCATGGCAAATTTTTGTATCAAACACAAAAGAAGGAAAATAATTTCCTTTGATTGTGTCATAAACCACCCGACGCCCAAATATATAATTTCAAAACCAATCCCTATATTTCAATTCTATACTACTCTTCATCTCTCATTCTCAAGTTTAATCTCATTCTCTAAAAACATATTTTTTAACAGAATTAAACTTGTACAACTTTATGAAAACTATTATGAATTTTTTTTATTAATGTTAATCATTCTTTAGAGTTATTAAATGAGAATTTTGTAAAATAATCATACTTTAAGAAAAGAGTTTGTATAACTAAGACATTATAAAAAGGCATTAATGGAAAATATATATATAATAATAATAATAATAATAATAATAATAATAATAATAATAATAATAATAATAATAATAATAAATAATGAGGATGTAAACGAAGATTATGAGCATCATCGCCCAACCCGCCCCAACCTGTCCCCGTCTCATCTCGATCCGAGGACGGGACGAAAATGGAGATAGTAAGGCCTCGTTCTCTTTGCTGTTTTGAGCCCGTTTTGAGTTTTCGATTTTTGAAAATATCAAAAACGCGTTCACTTTGTCCATTTTCATAAACGAGTTTTCCAAAACACCAAAAAAATTACAAAGGAAACTCAAAACGAGTTTATTGTGTTTTGGATATTTTGTGTTAAAAAGTCCAAAACGACCAAAACGCGCATTTTGATTTTTTTTTTTTTTTTTTTTTTTTGAGACACTTCCTTCACTTGAAGTTCTTATATTATTTTGCCATTATATATAGATCCATGTTAAGATTTTTTTTTTAAATTTTTAATTTTTTATTATTATTATTTTTTAAATGTGAGACACTTTCTTCACTTGAAGTTCTTATATTATTTTGTCATTATATATGATCCATGTTAAGATTTATTTTTTTGTAAATTATTATTATTGTTATTATTATTATTATTTTGTAAAAGTGAGAAATACTTCATTCACTTGAAGTTCTTATGTTATTTTGTCATTATATATAGATTATGTTAAGATTTTTTTTTTTTTTTTGTAAAAGTGAGACACTTCATTCACTTGAACTTCTTATATTATTTTGTCATTATATATAGATTCATTTTAAGATTTTTTATTTTCTTTTATTTATTTATTTATTATTTTTTTTTTGTGTAAAAGTGAGACACTTCATTCACTTGAAGTTCTTATATTATTTTGCCATTATATAGATCAATGTTAAAAAAAAAAAATTATTTTTTTTTTGTAATTTATTATTATTATTATTATTATTATTATTATTATTATTATTATTATTTGTAAATATGAGGTATTTCCTTCATTTGAAATTCTTATGTTATTTTGCCATTATATATAGATCTATGTTAAGATTTTGTTGGTATGAGGTTAAATTTTTGTTTAGCTGAAACAATATTAATGATGAATTTATTGACATAGAGAACTAACTGATTTATTAACATTAAAATTAATGATATTCAACAAATCAATCATTTTTTACATATAAAATATTACAAAATAAATATATCAAAAAATTACAAAGTAAACACATTTTTCAATTTTCCATTTTTGAAAATAGTTTTTCAAAATCACAAAGAGAACATGTTTTCAGTAATTCCCAAACAAACAACCAAAATTCAAAATTCAAAACAAAATCCAAAACTTAAAATCCAAAATCGAAACACAAAGAGAACGAACCCTAAATCTCCGACGAAATGAGGATGGGACATGGATTGGCATCCCGGGCCTAAGCCCGTCCTTTTGCCATTCCTACCAACACAAAAGGTTATAGATCGACTCTTTCTCTTTCTCCCACCCCTTCTCCTCACGCTCCCTCCCACCTTCCAAACTACCCATTTCTATCTTTTATACAAACCATAATCATTTTTTCATTATTAGATCTATATTTCACAGAGCCGTCTTCGCTACTCATCTGTCCATTTCTCTTCCCCAGATTCTAATTTCAGTTTCACGGGAAAATGAGAGGCTGTGTATTGATCCACTTTGGCCGGGTTGGTATTCAAATAAAAAATGACCTCTGGAAATTATATTGCCTTGACTACAGGATTCAAGTTTGTTTACAAAATTTTCTATAGATTTAAGGCTTGCGTAGATTGTTTTTATTAATTAAGAAATCAATAGATTTTCAATATGACTATGTTATTGTTGATGAAAATTGTTGTAGTCTGAAGGAAAAATGCTTGGAGATGGTAGTCAACACCTTCTCCAGCCAAATTGGCGTCGGAAAGCACGTTCCTCGCTCGGTGTTCGTAGAACTGGATCTCGTTGTGATAGATGAGGTTCAAACTGGAACCTACTGCCTATCTCTTCCACTCGGAACAAATGATCGGTGTCAAGGAGGATGCCGTTAACAACGTTGCTAGAGGGCATTATACGATCGGGAAAGAAATTATACCCATGTAATAAACTACAATTAAGTTATAATTGTAATTAATTATAAAATTGAAATAAAATTAAAAGATACAATTATAATTTTAAGGTGCAACTACAATTGTAATTAAAGTGGATGAAACCAATTCAATTAGTTTTAGCAAGAAAAAACTGCTAAGTTTTACAAATTCATTTGTTATAGTTGTAATTAATTGAAAACTGTAGTTCGTAACATAATGTAGTGCGAAATGTGGATATTTCGACTGGATTAAAGTAGTAGAATCAAGTGGAGTTGTTGGCGATGATAAATTGAATAAATTTGTGTAGGTATACTTGTTTCAAAATCTATAACTTGGTTTTGGGTCACAATACATGAACGTGGTCACATTAAGAATAGTTGGAGTCAAAACAAAGTGAATAAGAATGCAATACAACAATTAAAAGGTTTTCTCTTTTCCATGTAAACAAATAATTCGAAATTAAGTGACCCGTTCTGTATTTAGTTTAGGTTCATTACAATGGTTGTTAGTTCCATCTATTTATCAGTTACTTCAGTATCACTTAAAATGGTCTTTGACTTGCATATTCAAACGGAGCATTCTCTAAACCAACACAATGTAAACACATGCAAATATCAAATCACTTTCTCTACTTTCTGCTTATCATCAACAATAGCCCCCATCTGACACTTTCATTAATCATCTCAACAATTCAGCCTTCTTAATTGTACTGCTTTGTTAATTTGCATGGAAGTTGTGTCGTGAAATTGCATTGTAATCCTCTGTTCGCTAAAATCGTGTACCGCAAGCGCACGAGTCGCGTTCAAGTAATAAAGTGGATTTTTTAAGTTCGGATTGTCGATCCCACAAGGAATGTATACTCAATTACACACTCTAGTTAATTTAATTTTAACAACAAAGTCACACAATAAGTTTTTCGATTTTTTAGTGAAAATAAAGCAAAAACAAACTAACTTTAAATCCTAACAACAATAAAAAAAAAAATGAAATATTAAAAAGTTGGGATTCATGATTTCACTTAAACAACACTTAATTAATTTGTAATTTTGTAAATAAAATTAACTACTTAAGATAGAGAAATACAAGATAATAAACATAAATCAAAATACACAATATTAAAAGAAAATAATTATAAATTCAAATGCTTGAAAGTAAATAACTCAAAATACATAAACAAACTTAAAATAACTAAGTGAAATTAAGTAACACCAATCATCCCAACAAAATACTATTTAGCCCATAATAAAAATTAACTCATAATAAAATCATAACATTTAACCACTAACATAATCATTTCAACAACAAGCTAAACAAAATGTGTTAAAATAAGATAATAAAAGAAAATAACTTGTTCTATTTTCATGAACAACCCAACACAAATCTTTAATTAAACCATAAATAACATGAAAGTTTGAAGAGAAAAGTTAGAAAAAACAACAATGATGAAAATTTCAATAACATTAAGCTTTAATTGAAGGAAAGCAAATAAAAATATAAAAACTTAAAAGATTTAATGCATTAATTAAGAAAACCTTGAGAGAAAATACAAAAAAAAAATAAAAAAAAAATTGAAAAGACGCTTAAAACTTACATGATTTTTGCAAAGTGAGGAAGTTGGGTATTTATATCATCCCAAAAACTCTAAAAAATGCAATAATCCGTGTACACAACGAAATTGGCCGAACTGGGTCAACCCGGGAAAGAAAAAGGATTTTTTTTTTTTTTAAATAACCGCGCGATCGCGCGCGGTATAGTCGCGCGATTGCGCGGTGGACTTTCAAGTCCAACCTTGGCTACGGGTCCGTTTCATGGTCTAAGTCGCGTTCGCGACTTGGTTAGGGCTACGTGTTCGCGTGGCTAAGCTGGGATGGTTCTTTGCAGCTTTGTCCCTCCGTAATTGCAATTAGGGGTGGGTGGGGGTTAGGTTGAGTCGATTTTTTGCCCAACCCACTACTGTCGGGTTGATAAAAAATCAACCCAAGCATGAGTTCAAACCCAACCCAATCAAGTTTCGGTCAGGTTGAGTTGGGTGGTTTGGGCTTTGATCCAATTAGCAAAAAATCCTGAAATTTTAAAAATGAAACTCATAAATCAACTATTAATTCAAATCAAATTATGTACAATATAATAAGCTCAAATATAATAAATTGAATACTTGTTAATAAAACTAAAATATGTTCAAACTATATTTGAATTTCATCCAAATTAAAAAATGTGCTTGAGATTCTTGAAATTTAAATAGTCAATTTTTTTTTAAAAAAAAAATTGGATTGGGTTAGGTCGGGTTGGGTTTTTCACCCAACCCACAACTCAACCCAATCCAACCCAATCCGATTTTCATAAAAAACCGACCCAACCCGATCAAGTTGGGTTGGACGGTTTTAGCGGGTTGGGTGGGTTAATGCCCACCCCTAATTGCAATCTAGTCATCCATCTTTCAATGTCGATCAATTTAATTCCCTAACTTTCAGATTTCTTTTAAATAGGTCCTTCTAAAATTGCACTTGAAGTCCTTCAACTTTTGAAATTTTGCAATCTGGTCTCTTGGTTAAATTGCACAGCAGGTCCGCAACTTCCCGGAAGTGACAAAATGGTCCCCAATTTCC
This sequence comes from Ligustrum vulgare, assembly GCA_963555705.1. Classification (NCBI taxonomy): domain Eukaryota; kingdom Viridiplantae; phylum Streptophyta; class Magnoliopsida; order Lamiales; family Oleaceae; genus Ligustrum; species Ligustrum vulgare. The sequence continues at coordinate 66,995,529 of OY743171.1, read as the reverse complement.
AATTTCAGCGTAATTTGCACTCATTTTGTGATTTTTGGCCTCAACTAGGATATTAACCTATTTAAACACAAAATATATATAAATTAGTAGATATTTGCTCAATATATTCCAAAAATACTAATTTAAAGGTATAAAAGTGTATAAAAATGTACTTAACAAATACCCACAAACTTAAACTCTTGCTCGTCTCGAGCAAGGATATCTACTAGCATAATAAGCATAGATGAATGAGTGATAAACAATTCTAGATAACTTGCAAATTATTCATTGAGTGTAAAATTGCATAATTAATTCACAATTATGTTTTCAAAATAATACTACAAAAAGAAGTTGAGCTTATCTCATGTTTGATCGGTGTTTGTGCGCATAGTCACTTCTAATTATCACTAATGTTCAAATAAACATTATAGGAAGGATAAATTTTAAAACAATATTATTCACCCTTAGTGGTCAATTTCATTCGTGTCCCTCTCGTAGTATTCATCCCCCAAATTATTTCTTTTCTCTCTCGAGATGCAATCCAAGAGGTAACTCTTAATTCACACATTTCTTTTTCCAATAAAGCTTGGTTATGACTTACCGGCAATCTCAACAATCTATATATGCAGTGACTCTCCACTAGATGAGTGCTTCAACATTAAAGTTTATACCAAGCAACTCAAACTCACTATTAATCTAAGCCCTTATGCAAATACGAATGCATGATTTCTACAAACTAATGTGATGGTTGCTCGTGACTTCCCCACTCCCTTAAGCTTTCTAATTGACCCATGTAGCGAGCTTTAGGTTGGCAACTCCCTGATTGTTTTAAGATCAAAGGGTATTAGGTTTCAAAATACCCCTACGCACTTAATAACTCAAGTCAAAAAGGTTACGAAGTGAGGTAGACTTATTAAGCAAATGAAATGATGATGTGCTTTTTTTTTTAGTGTGTGTGTGTACCATACTCCTTAAGCTTTCTAATTGACCCATGTAGCGAGCTTTATGCCGGTGACTCCCAAGTTTCAAACTTAAGGCACTAAGTTTCAAGATACTCCTACGAGCTTAATTACTCGAGTCAAAAAGGCTACGAGATAGGGCAATGCAATAATTAAAATGGGCTTAGATCTCTAGCATTTGGTCATCACTTAGCTTATACTTAACATCAACAACACTCCACACAAATTTATATCAAGCATGCATGAAATTACTACACATCTAGACCGTCTCTTTTACCGGCTCGACCACCCCCAAACTTGTCTCACAAATGATCAAGAGATTAAGAGCATTGACAAGAAATTGGATAGGTTGATAAAAATTGAAATTAAAATACAAGCTAACAACCTAATGAAGTCTACGTCACAAATTTTTCTAACCTTCAATAGATTCCAAATCTCAACAACAATTAGTTATGACTATTGTGCTCAAGAGAACTTAGGATCACTCATAGATAAGCAATTTATTAAAATAGGCTCAAGTAGTATATTCAATCATAATTCGTGAATTAAAGAACAATTTCAAACATCAAATCATTTTGAGCCGACAAGGCTATCTAGCATGTCAATATCCGAAACAAAATGAAAAAAATCAAACATCACAACATCTTAAGCCGGCAAAGCTATCTAACATGATAAAGTGCAAAATGAAGTCAACACCCCCAACTTTGAATTTCACATTGTCCTCAATGTGAAAATAGAAACAACGTGTAAAGAAGAAATGAGTTAGTAAACTTCCCTCATTTAATGCTTGTTTGTGATGTTTGAAATTGACCTAAGCTTTCGCCGAATGTAGTTCATCCCCAAACTTGTTGAGTACAATGTCGCTTAGGATTTTCAAAAATATTTGTTACATACAAAAGTTTGACAAATAATTAAAAAGAAAGTAAAGAAATAAAGTAAAGAATCACAAGTAAAGCAAAATAGAAGAAATTTGGGTTGCCTCCCAAAAAGCACTTTGTTAAAGTCATAAGCTCGACTTTTCGCATAAGCACTTCATGACACTTTAAATGAAGCTTTTGATGCTTTGCCCATTTTTCTTCTTTTGGCTTTGTTCCACTCTTAATTGATTCTCCAAACTTGCACCTTGCTCCTTCCAATGTCATATGACTTTCCTACTTCATTCAATTCAAATTCAACTATGTAGACTTGCTCCTCCTCAAGTGGCTTAATCACAAAATCAATTGTTGGGCAATCAACGAAGTTGAGAAAATGTGATTTAATCTCTTCCTCATTAACTATCACTTCCCCTTGTGATTCTTTTGTGATTAACTTGTCATTCTTTTCAAGCTCATCTTCAATAGTTGATATATCCTCGGATTGAATGACCGATCCAAAATTTGAATTCATGGGCAATGACAAGTTTTTCCTGTTTATCCCCAAGAGTGGATCATACCCCCACATTTTAAATCCTTCCCAAAATATGATAATTCCCATAGGCATATCATCTTCATCCGACTTGGCGAGCTCATTGTAATATTTCGCAAGTACTTTTTCATTCAAAAATGGAGGACCATCTCCTATAAGAGTAATGTCCTCATCCCAATCTTCCGATACACAATCTCCCAAGAGCATGTAACTAGCATCAGATGTGTCAATTGCTTATTTTCGGCAATTCAAATATTGTCTAAACGCAAGAAGGTTAGACATAAACAAATTATTGCCCGAATACAAACATTTCCCATTATCATGCACCTTGTAACAAATTTCACAACTTGAATATTCTCCAAGCATGTATTCATTACCCATGTAAAGATTGTCCATTGCAAAAATCTTTCCTACTTCACCAATGTTAGAATCAAGCAGACATAAAAGGAAAACAAAAAATAAGAAATATTAAAATTATGGTGGTCAACCAAAAGTAGCAAAATAAAACATAAAATAAAAATTTTAAAACTAAACTTAACTAAAGTTTCAATCAAGTAAAAATATTCCCCGACAACGACGCCAAAAACTTGTTCGCTAAAATCGTGTACCGCAAGCTCACGGTTCGCGTTCAAGTAATAAAGTGGACTTTTTGAGTTCAGGTTGTCGATCTCACGAGGAATGTATACTCAATTATACACTCTAGTTAATTTAATTTTAACAACAAAGTCACACAATAAGTTTTTGAATTTTTTAGTGAAAATAAAGCAAAAACAAACTAACTTTAAATTCTAACAATAATAAAAAAAATGGAATATTAAAAAGTTGGGATTCATGATTTCACTTAAACAACACTTAATTAATTTGCAATTTTGTAAATAAAATTAACTACTTAAGATAAAGAAATATAAGACAATAAACATAAATCAAAATACACAATATTAAAAGAAAATAATTATAAATTCAAATGTTTGAAAGTAAATAACTCAAAATACATAAACAAACTTAAAATAACTAAGTGAAGTTAAGTAACACCAATCATCCCAACAAAATACTATTTATCGCATAATAAAAATTAACTCATAATAAAATCACAACATTTAACCACTAACATAATCATTTCAACAAGTTAAAAAAAGTGTTAAAACAAGATAATAAAAGAAAATAACTTGTTCTATTTTCATGAACAACCCAACACAAAGCTTTAATTAAACCATAAATAACATGAAAGTTTGAGTAGAAAAGTTAGAAAAAACAACAATGATGAAAATTTCAACAACATTAAACTTTAATTGAAGGAAAGCAAATAAGACACAAAAACTTAAAAGATTTAATGCATTAATTAAGAAAAGCTTGAGAGAAAATACAAGAAAAAATGGAAAAGAGGCATAAAACTTACATGATTTTTGCAAAGTGAGGAAGTTGAGTATTTATATATCCCAAAAATCAACCAAAAACCATAAAAAATGCAATAATCCGCGTACACAGCGAAATGAGCCGAACTGGGTCGACCCGGGAAAAAAAAAGGAAAAAAAATAAAATAAATTTTTTTTTTTAAATAACCGCGCGATCGCGCGTTGGACTTTCGAGTCCAATCTTGGCCGAGGACCGTTTCATGGTCTGAGTCGCATTCGCGACTTGGTTTAGGCCACGCGTTCGCGTGGCTCAACTGGGATGGTTCTTTGCAGCTTAGTCCCTCTGTAATTGCAATCTAGTCCTCCATCTTTCAATGCCGATCATTTAGTCCCCTAACTTTCAGATTTCTTTCAAATAGGTCATTCTAAAATTGCACTTGAAGTTATTCAACTTTTGAAATTTTGCAATTTCTTCCCTGGGTTAAATTGCACAGCAGGTCCGCAACTTCCCGGAAGTGACAAAATGGTCTCCAAACTTCCAATTTCAGCGTAATTTGCACTCATTTTGTGAGTTTTGGTCTCAAACTAGGATATTAACCTATTTAAACACAAAATATATATAAATTAGTAGATATTTGATCAAGATATTCCAAAAATACTAATTTAAAGGTATAAAAGTGTATAAAAATGCACTTAACATCCTCCTTACCATATACAATTACCGCAGACAAAAGTAACAAACACGTGTACATAAATCTGAATATGATAAACTCATCTGTAAATGACCCTAAACCTGATATTAGGTTACCAACCTATAATAATTGTGAATATGGGAAGGTTTTCGGCATATAATACTGTGGTACTGCATCTGCGAGATAGACGGTTGCACCAAGTGGTAGGATGGTGATTGGCGGTCTCATAAAGAGCAACAGGAAATTAGTTAAACAACTTATGCCCCTCGTACGAAATTGTTGTCAAATATTAAAACATACCTTGGTTCTCTTTGAAGTGGACTCTAATGCACACTTTTTTCGGAGTTACTTAGGCGCACCCTTGGTTCTAGAGTTTTTTGGATCCAGTAATAAACCTCCAAATCTATTACCTAAAGCTCCACAATCAAATTCTGTCTGAGTCATATGTTGGTACAAAAGATTTGACAAATGATTGACACGTCTTGTCATATCTCAACTGTGCATGAGTGCTAATCAAACCATTATAATGGACTTCGACTCTCGTGTGAGCTCAACTATCATCTGTCCTCGATGTGAAGATCACTTTTGTTGCACATCCATCATCTCTCGTTTTGAATTCATCGTTCTTACTGGAAAGCCTACGTGATAAGAATACTTTTTTGTAAAAAGCAAACAATTTGTTCTCATCATTAAAATTCATCCCTTCCTTAGGAACAATTGCAACATCTCCTACTAACATCTCGTTTTTCGTTAAATTCAAATTGTCATTACCTGTTCCCCCCACATTCTCACAATCCAAATCTTCCAAGATTTCCTTCCCTGTAGAAAAATTACCGGTAACATTGACCAATAAAGTTATAATTAAAATGAAAATACATTACCACAAATATTGAAAGACACTAGCTTGAATACGGTTAAATACAGCGACAACCCCAGTAGCTTCAAAACGAAATTACAATTTTCTTTTTTCCCCCCCACCCTATAAAAATGCAAAACCTGTATTGGTTTTTTATCTGGTACATTACTCTTTTCGAACACAAATACAACAATACAAATATTAAACTTCAAGTTTATTAAACATATTGTCCATCGTCCAGTCCATGAACTCGAATAGCTTGAAAATAAGCTTCTAGGTAGGTTGTGTTTTTTATAGTGATGGCAATGGGCCGAGCCGAGTCGGCTCGACCCTTTAACAATACGGCTATGCTTGTGGCTCGTACGAGCCGAGCTCGTGGCTCGCCATAAACGAGCCAAGCCGAGCTTGGCCAACGAGCTCGCGGCTCGCGAGCCGAGCTTGGCCTATGAACAAAGTATATAATTTTTTTTTTTTTTTTTTTTTTTTTTTTTTGCATTTTTCTTCAAAAATACATGAGCCAACAGGCTCGGCTCGTGGCTTGTGTTTGATGAACCGCTTGTGCAAAAATGAGCCGGACGAGCCGTTTTGCCACCTCTAGTTTTTGGTCTTAGATATTCAAAGAAGTGGTGGGTCATGTTCAGGAATGGATAGTATTTTGATGGAGAGGTGCACATCGTGTTCTTGTGCCGAGAGTAGTGATGGCAACGAGGCGGGTTCGGGTCGGGTCCCCATTGCCCCGCCCCGCGAGATATTTTCAATTCCAAACCCGCCCTGCGACCCACGAATTTCGGGACAGATTAACCCTGTCGCCCCGTTTAATTTTTATTTTATTTTATTTTTTTCCTTATTATTTTTTATTAATTTATTTAATCGGGATGGGTTCGGGTCGGAACGGCCAAACCTGCACCCGTCCCGCGACCCGCTCAAAACCATCCCATACCTGTCCCGTTGACCCTCGGGCCGAATTTTTTTTGCCCCATTAGGGACGGGTTCAGATTGGATTTTTTTTTCCATATCTAGAGAGGAGTGAGACGGGTAGATAATGAGGTTTTTTTAAGTTGTTTTTCAAAAGTTTTTGTCCAACTCATCTGTTTTGAATTATTTTCGCGTCTGCAGCCAGCTCATATGTAAGCAAATCGGTACATGGTCTATGTAGGAGTAGCTTAATTCTTACAAGATTCTATATGAGAACCTTCTCATGGATAATTAATTTGACTATAAAACATCTATAGGATATACTTCCTGCATATGCACCTTTATTTATATTGTTTACTTTTTATTAAGCCTTTATTTGGTAATACTGTTGTCGTTTATAAACTGGTTTATTAACGATTTTGAGTTAAAACGTGTAGTTTAATATTGGAAAGAGAAAATGTGTGTGATTAAAAAGTGATTTGATAAATTGTGTAGTTTATAAATTAGTTTATAAATCATTTACCAAATAATTGCTAAAATATACTAAAAATTTGATTTTAATATATACAAAACAAGGGGAAGTTTTTCCCGAATTATATTTCGTGTAAATCAATAAATTGTCTTGATAAAAAGGTTAAATTAGGCTCAAAATTATGCAAGGAAGCTTGAGTTGCAAAGTGTGCAAATGTAAGATAAATTTTAACAACTTGAGTGGCTATATATTTTGTATAAATCTAATACTAAGAGCATCTCTAATGAGCTGTGTATTTTGAATGTGAAATATTTGGAGAAAAATGATATCACAGTAAAAAATCTACAAAATGTTGAAAGAACTGTCAATTTTTTGACAGCCTTACTCACAAATGTGAACCCTTTTTTATTACTTTTTTTTTAAAAAATAAATAAATAAATCATTTCTTCTCTTCTCTTCTCTCAGTTCAATTCTTGTTTTCTCCGACTTTCTTTCAATTTCTCTTTTCACCTATTTTCTCTTTCTAGCCAAGTCAACTACTTTTCAAATTGTGAGAATTGGAAATCCTCTGATGGGCAATGTTAACATTGCTTGCTATAAATAGAGATTGCAAACAGGTCGAGCCACTTGTCAACTCGGCTCCTCAAAACACGAGCCACAAGCACTTAGGCTAGCTTAATCCATGAGCTTAGATACGAGCCAAACAAGAGGGCCAAAAAACGAGTCGAGCATTTTTTTCGCAAAGAGCTCGTTTGGACAAGCCACAAGTCGACCCTGGCCCTTTACTAAAAGACCCGAGCAGTTGGCTTAAAAGGTCGAGCCGCCAACACTAGCTATAAACTGTAAACATGACAGAAGGTCCACAACTACAAATAGATATGCTGCTATTCAACTGTCCTTAATGCAACGTTTATTTTCAAAAAAATCCCTATATATATTGTCTTTGTAATCTCTGCCGGCCATGTTTACTGGAGAGCAATATCGGCTAATCTCTAACGTTTATTTATTGAGGAATATTTGATTTCTAGTCCACTGGAATCAGGGACGGGTCCTTGGAGGGCAGAATTGGGCTGTAGTCAAGCCCAGATCCATTAAAAGTCCAAAAAGAATTTGTTGACATAGATCCAATCGGGTAAAATCTTAGCCCATTTAAAATGTAGCCAAAATCCAATTGTTAAATTTCTAGAATTGCAGCCCAAACTCCCACACCATCATATCCGTCTTGGACTATTGGCTCTTGTTATTATTAAGACTTTATGTCACGGAGTAAAAATTCTTATCTCCCCATTCGATTAAACAAGTCAGCAACAGTTAGACGGTTGACCTATTTTACGATGAAGTACTCTAATTATATGATCATATTGCAGGTATTTCTCTTACATCCTACTTATCAACGTGCATATGTACCAGTTGTTCTGCCTTACTGCCAATGAATGAGAGGTAAACTACCTAGAGGTGAGAAACCTCGGGAACTTAACACGCAATCCGTGAAACTCTGTCTCACAACTTCACATGCAAACTCATTTGACACCACATCCCACAAACCATCCGTTGCTATTATAAGAAAGTCATCAAACTCGGTTCGCTTTTGGATCTTAACCTCCGGCTCGGAGATTACAAAAGGTCTTAGATAATGATCACCTGAAATCAACTAACTTGGTCAGCTAATCTTTAAAATGGATAGCTTCTTTTTTATTTAGTCCAGGCCGAAACACAACTAGACCCTTAAACATTCTTTCTAGGTTTTGAAGAATTTAAAATTCAAAATTAATGCCAAAAATATTTCATTAAAAAAAAAAATCAATAGTTTTTATTCATAATTTTTTAATTTTTTTAAAATATAAATTAAGAAAAAATAAAAATGCTTCAATTCTTAATCTTAATGCATGTTATCTGGTCAATTAATAATTATCAATTACTCAACAATTATTGGCTAATTCAACATTACAATAACTACAAGTAAAACAAGTAATAAACAGAAAATCATATATCTAAAATCATTTTTCTTTCAGTGGTTTTGTCGTTCAATTTCAAGTCTTCAGTCGTTAAGCCTTCAATATTCAGTTTTTCAATAATCAATAAACAAGAAATCTTTAATTTCCATCTCACAATCAGTTATTATCTTGTTTTCAAGGATTTGCAGGACTTGTGCGATTGTTCCCTAAAATGGTGGAGAACTTGAGTAGGAATTGAAGAATTTTTACACGAAGCACATACACGTGGATGATGAGATACGTTATTATCTAGAAGGGAGTGAATATTCTGATGTCAATGACAAATATGACCGTTGTATTCGCATTTTGATCAATGTCGATGAGTTTACCGTCTTACGACTCTTACCAACCGAAATCTACTATCGCTTAAATTTGAAAATTGTAATTTAGGAAATTGGAATCAAAACCAGAACCAGAACCAAAGGAACTGAACGGTTTGATTCCGATTTGATTCTTCTCTTACAAAAAGAACAAACGGTTCTTATTTCAAAAGAACCATTGATTATTGGTTCGGTTCGGTTCCCTGAGAACCAAAACCATATGGAACTACGTCCCACGCCTACTTATTTATATTATATTAAATTAATTTATTAAAAACAATAATAAACTTCTAAAAATATGATAACTCAAAATCTATAATAAGAATTTGAAGCATTATGAGCGAGACGTGACGCATGACCATTTGTTTCAAGTATCTACTCTTATTGAATTATGCAGACAATTGTGTAAGAGTGAAAGGTCGGACACTTATATCATGGTGACTAGATTGATTCGTATTGTATTGACATTGCTAATTTCTAACGCGAGTTCTGAACCAGCATTTTTAACAATGAAAAATGTGAAAACATTTGTTCGTAACAAAACGGAGGATGATTTTTTTGGTGATAGTATGATGCTTAATATTGAATGAGAGCTTTCTGTAAAATTAGATCTAAATTCTATTGTAGATGAATATGATGATTCAAAATCTCGTTGTCAAAAATTGAAATAAATAATGTTCTTTATTAGATGAATTCAAATATAACTTTTGTTGGTGTCTTGACGAATTATTTACAACATCTCTCATTTATAAGTCTTTATAACTATATAAATCCTTGATCCGTTGATGGGGACTGAACTTGAACAAATTTATAAAAATAGGCGAAGTTAAACAAAAATGTCAAAGGTAACAATTTGTATGGCATGTATGCTCAAGATTAGTATGAAATAAATTAAAGTTCAGGGGTCTTTGGTGAAATTATTTGGTATCTCAAAATTCTATGATTCTACAATCTACAACAAATCACTTCTCAAGATTTTCTTGTCCATCCTCCTCATTGATACTTTCCATTGAAATAGGATGGCCATGAATAATCTTCTATTCACCACTTCACAAGTATCCCACAAGCAACTCCTCTGCACATTCACTTCTTCATCAATTGATAGACTCAGCTACTCACCATCATCACCCCCGTTTCTTCACTTTCCTAATTTTCACTCAAGAAAACCTAGAATTTCAAGTAGGTCCATCCTCACCGCCCAATCTAAAGGGAGCGATTCAGCTGATGCCCCTGACCGCTTAATCTCAGCCATTACTTACTTTTACCCCTTTTTTGACGGCATACAGTATGGCAAATATGTCATTACACAGTTCAGTCCTTTTCAGACACTTATTCTACCCTTAGTACCAGCAATTAAGGTTTTCAAAAGCTTCCCTTTTAATGGGTTTTTGGTTTTCTTGACCCTTTATTTTGTTGTTGTGAGAAATCGCAATTTCAGTAGGTATGTGAGGTTCAATACTATGCAGGCAATTGTTCTTGATGTTCTCTTGATTTTCCCTGATCTTTTGGAGAGGAGTTTTAATCCAAAAGATGGGGTGGGCTTGGATTTGATGATGAGCTTGGATAGTACTGTGTTCTTGTTCCTCTTGGTGTCCTTGATTTATGGCTCATCCTCTTGTTTGTTTGGTCAAATCCCCAGATTGCCTCTTGTTGCTGATGCTGCTGATAGGCAAGTTCTTTAACTGTGATGAAGTAGTAATTTGTTATGGCATGAAAATTTCAGTCTATTCTGTATTCTGGACAACGGAAGTAGATCGTGATGATCTTTTTCCAGAATTCAAACACAACAGATTATTTGATGTTATCCTAAGTTCTTTGATGATACCATTGATTGATTGTGTTGTAAGTATTTAAGGTAAAATATTCAACATGCATTATATCTGTCTTTGGATTCTTACCTTCATTGAATTGTTAGTTCATGACTTCTTGAATAAATCATATCCATGATTGGCCACTTACTTGGAAGATGTTTATAAATAGAATCTTTTTTATTTTTGTGATAAAATATGTGGTTGGAACGTAGTTTCGAAAAATGTGTGTGGTTAAAAGTGATATTGGAAATTGTAATGTTAATAAACAATGTTACCAAACGGAGGCTTTAGAGTTCGCTTTTGGAGCTTCTAGACCTTGTTGTCAATATATACACTCAAGCATCTCTGCATATGGATGGGAATGTAAACTGAACTAGACATTATCATCATATGGGGAAAGATAAAGATGAGAAAGAATCACATTGCTCCCTTTTCTTCCATCTGTCTTCGTCGTAGTAGGCCAACACACACCGCATAGTGGTTTCAATGACTGCTGACATATTGGCTTACAGGAGTGAAACCGAGCTCGGATCGCCAATAGGATGTTTGTTCGGGTCTTGTCTAGGGTCAGAGAGAAAGTTGACTTAAGCGAGTTGTATCCGGCTAAGAACAAGTTCATGTTTAGACTCTTAACAGTGGCTTATTTATGATGTTATAAAGACTCTGTGAAGCAGTATCTCCTGGTTTTTAGATTTAGTTTTGGTGATATATGGTCAATAGTTTTTATTACACATTCAGCAGAAGGCTCTAGTTTCCCGTACCCGGTCTCGGGTTCGAATCCTACCGCTTCCCCCCTCTATATTCCCTTCCTTCCCCTATGATCATATTGGAACCAAAGTTCTCTGCCAGTCATTTCGTGCTTCGCGACTGATTGAGGTTATTCCTATATGATACAACATAGATAGTTTCTTGAATGTGGAAGCGATGACGCTGTTTTTACTACTGGATCACTTATCAAAGTAGTAGTCTGGAAAGAGGTGGTAAGAGGGCGCGGTTTTTACTACTGGAATACGTCGAATTAGGGGGGTTGTTCTAAGTAGCCCCTATTGGTTTCGGGTGGTTGAGAAACCTTTATAGCCACATTTAGATGTAAAGCTTGGGTTCGGTTTATCTTTCTTGTTGCTGTTATTTTGTTGACCAGCTTCTGTATGTGAAATTCCAAATCTTGGTTTTGGAATTTTTGACACATCCATCCGTGAAATCGTTAAAAACCCATATATCTTCGTTCACGAATTTCCCCCGTCTTGGTGATTTCATGAACTTCTACGAGCATGGTGATTTGAGTTTCTTTATCTATGCCTGCGAGGTTCATTCTTGATGTTTCTCCTGTTCTTTTCTTTGTCATGAGGTTCTATGGTGAATCTACATCTTATGGAATCTGGATCGTCGATAGTTCAGATAGTTTCGTGAATTATATTTGCCATGTGTCATTATATTGATAATTAGGGCTTGTTTGGTGTAGGTAGTTTTTAAGGTTTTCGGTTTTTGGAGGAAAAAAGTGTTAAAAGTTGTGGGGTTCATAGAGGTTGAAAATAAATTTGAAAGAAAAGTTAAAAATATGGTTGGAAACCAAACAAGGGCTAAGTATGTCGAGTTTTTAATATTTCAACTTTATATCAAAATTTTAAAACATAAGACTGCGTTTGATACACAATTTTTTCAATGAAAAATGTGATTTTTTTACCCAATTTTCTAACTTTGGTATGTTTGATTGTCAATTATTTTCATGGAAATTGGACCACATGCCTCAATTCCTCATTGATTTTCTTGGGAGATAGGAGGTTTTATTTCCTAGAATTTTTTTTTTTTTTTATCATTTTCGTCACATTCAATCCTTTTTGTTGTTGTTAATTGATTTATTTTTTCAAAAAATTAACATTATTATTATTAAGTACAAATGTGTGAATTTTTTATTAAAATAACTAAATTTTGCTTTATTTTCATGAAAAATAATGTAAATCAAACATCAAAAGTTGAAAAAAAAATTCACTTTTTTTTTTTTCTAGAAAATTAAACAAATCAAAATTCAAATCCCAAAAATTTTAATTCTCTATAATTCATTTTTTTTACTACCTAAATTTTACCATCATTATCAAACACAGCTTAATATTAATCTAGATTTAGTCTAGCCTCGATTTGATATCCATTATCAAAAACTCATTTTAATCACATTATACCAATAAAATAATTTACACGTAAATCCAAAAGACTGTTCTATTTTTTAATCACACGTTTTTCTAAAATAACTACTCCTATGTCTCGTTCCCCCATCCCGTGAAGATAAGCTTGTTTCTTTTTTACATAAATTAAAAAAATATAATTAATGTAATTACAAATATAAAATTTTCTTGCATTTTAATAATATATCTCTACCCTAAATACTGTAATAAATATGATTATTTTATATTTGTTGATAATAATTAATATTAAATACTGTAAGGACATATTAGAAAATTTTAAAAAATATTTAGACTTTTAATAAAGAAAGTAACATATAATCTGTGACGGATAAATAAGGAATACAAATTTATCTTTATGAGATGAAAAGATTATTACAAAATAAGTTATTTCAAAATAATGGTCAAACATGGGCTTGGTTTTCTTTATATTTAATATTTACATATTTATAATTACCACGTTTTTTCAAATCACTTTAAACTTATACACACACACATGTATATATATAAGGAGAGACCCTTTCTCTAGGTTTGCTTAGCCAAAGACAAGAAGGTGAAGGAATTGTCATTCATAGACGGATCAAGAGTGGATTCGTTTACCTAATTCTTCTGAGAAGTTAGGAGACCACCACGAAAAAGCCTTCAACTGGATGATAGCAAGCCTGGGCTTACGTCGGGAAAGAGAGCGTTGCCTATTCATGTTCAGGTACGAAGTGTGAGTTCTTAAAAAACGAATAAACGAACTCGACCAGGAGAGTAATGGAGCCAAAAAGAAAAGGAAATAGTTTAATCTGTAAAAGTTTTCTACTAAGGGTAATTTTGTTAAATTCATTTTGTATCGTACGAGAAACGAATTCCATCTGTGTATGTGCTCCCGATAAAGATATTGTACTCTATTCCATTACATCGATCGAATTTTGTGGTCCCACCCAAATGTGAGAAGATTATCATCCACATTATGGATGAAATTGTGAACGTAGCATTGCTGATCAATTTTACCTTGACCAAAACTAGGTCATTGTGGGTTCGTCTTGGAACAAGTACAAGTGAAAATTGGTTCTAATTCCTTCATTGACTAGACCATTGTGGGTTCGTCTTGGGCCCCTATGCCAGGTTCGGAACAAGTACAAGTGAAAATTGATTCTAATTCTAATATCCGGTTAAATCACATGAAATTAAGATAACATTATTAAATTTATAAACTGATTAAGTTATGGTTTTGAAGTAAATTAATATTAATATTCCTGATTTTTTGCCGTGTTCGATTTTCAGTCTTTATTTTTTGCCGCTTCTCCTCCTCCTCCAAGCTCCAAGGCAGTTTTACAATATTATTAATTAACTAGTTCATTTTCCAATATAAATAAAAATATAGGTAGCATTTTTCAAAAAAAAATTGAAATCAGGGTATCACTCCAATTTCACACCATTTTGACTGTAATAAAACGAATTGAACTAATATTAAAGTAACATTCTTCTTATTTTCATTCTATAAAGATTTCTAGACCGCATATCCAAATTTTGTTGGTCGGATCGAAACCGTCAAGTGTCAACGTTCTAACGTAAACCTAGTAAGCCAAACACACCTTCTGTCGGTGGATGCATCTTCTGCCTAAATCTATCAAAAATAATTTGAAATGACAGCTGGCAAATTTTCTAGAATGGGGGTCGGTCCCACTAGAATTAGGAAGAAAATAGGAGGAAAATGTGGCCAAAAAATAAAATTAATAATTAATAAATAAGAATTGGGCGGTGCCAACTGCCATTATTTATACGCATAAAATAAATAATATATACCATACTTGTTTTATGTTATTTGGTATTGTATTCTTTTCTTTCATTAGTTGTCTTGCTCTTGCCTTCATTTTATGCGTAACCCACGTTAGTTGTTTCCAGCTTTTTCTCTCTTCCGGTCCATCTGGATGTTCTTTATGCATTAAAAAAATTGATACAAATTTATAATTATTTTTAATAACATTTTTATGAAATCCATAAATTTACAAACTTTTTGCAAAAACCGCTATTCATAACCCATCAATTTTATTGATTGACAAAACTTATCCCTATTTGGAAGTAATACTTTAAAATTCATTAACTATACATATTCATAATAAAATATTGGACAATGTTACAGGTATCGCGAAAGTGTACCGCGCACTCACATATGGGGAGGGTGAAATGATCATTACAGCCCATGTGCTTGTGCGGTACAATTCGCGGTACACTTTCTCTATAACTTTAGCATTTTCCAAAAATATTTTGCACAATAATGGAAGCATATGTCAAGGATGTGGTGGTTAAGAGTGCGAGGCAACTGATCATCGATCGAGCTCATGGTGGCCGATCATTAAAATACATTCTCTAAAAAAATATTTTTTGTAAAATCTTTCTCAACATATGAACATCTAACATGCCCATATGAAATTGTAAGTAAAAGCACGCCGTCAATAGTGACAGATTCTAAGTGAATTACCTTGAAAGGTATCTATCCCGAGAAAATTTAGTCCAATACATTTTCGTCTGCAATTTGCCAATTGTAGGGACGGATCGAGTAACTAATCAACCTCGTGTACTTTTTTTATTGTTATTTTTTTTAGAGACTACAACTAATAAAATTTAGGATTTTTAATTAATATTTTGAAAATTAAACAGGGCGGATCGAGGCTATTTTTTATCCACCCACGATTCACACGAAAATTTTCCGCTTCATTTTAATAAAGTATTTTTATCATCACTAGTCTTTAACGTCTTTTTAGCCATGAAAATTACAACATTAGATCCAAAAATTATATCAACATCATTGAAAATGAAAAGGCCAATTATTATTGGAATCCACCGAGTGGCATTGTCTGTAATTTACTCCAAATCTCAAGTCGTTTCTATAAACACTCCAACTCAAATTCTTCTCCTTCCTTCAGTCTTCTCTCTTCACTCAGTTTTACCTGTACAGCAAAATCCACAAAACCCTTGACCCATTCCCCAGCTTCCGCGGAAAAAAATTTAGTGACCAGAATGCAGCTCCGCCACGCCGCCGTTGTGGCGGTCATTGTTCTATTCTTCTCCGCCACCACCGACGCCCACAATATCACCAGCATCCTAGCTAAGTTCCCTGAGTTCTCAACCTTCAACCACTACTTAACCGAGACCCACCTGGCGGAGGATATAAACAACCGGGAAACAATCACCGTGTGCGCAGTGGACAATGCCGGAATGTCGGATCTACTAGCCAAACACCTCCCCATCAGTGGCATCAAGAACGTGTTGTCCCTTCACGTGCTCCTTGACTACTTCGACGCCAAGAAGCTCCACCAGATCACCAACGGCACTGCACTCGCGGCCACTATGTACCAGGCCACCGGCTCCGCCTCTGGGTCATCCGGCTTCGTCAATATTACCGATATGAAGGGAGGCAAGGTCGGCTTCTCCCCTAAGGACAGCGGCGTCATCCATGCTACCTTCGTCAAATCAGTCCACGAAATCCCCTATAACATCTCTGTCATTCAGATCTCCAACATATTGCCTTCTTCCGAGGCTGAGGCGCCTACTCCAGCCCCCAGCCAGCAAAATCTCACGGCTATAATGTCTTCTCACGGCTGCAAGGTCTTCGCTGAAACTCTCCTAGCTAATCCCGCTGAAAAGACATATTTGGATGCTGTAGACGGTGGATTAACCATTTTCTGCCCTGGAGATGATGCCATGAAGAACTTTTTACCTAAATACAAGAATTTAACTGCTGCAGGGAAGCAAGCTCTGCTAGAATTTCACGCAATGCCTGTTTACCAGTCATTATCAAATTTAAAATCTAGTAACGGTCTTACCAACACACTGGCCACGGATGGCGCCAGTAAGTACGATTTCACCGTTCAGAACGATGGAACTGAAGTAACCTTGAAGACGAAGCTCGTTACTGCGAAAATCATCGATACTATAATCGACAAGCAGCCGTTAGCCATTTTTTCACTGAATAAGGTTCTGTTGCCGGAGGAGTTGTTCAAGTTAGGTCCGACGCCAGCTCCAGCACCAGCTCCTGAGGCCGATGCTGACGCTCCGGCACCATCCAGGAGAAAGCACAAGTCCCCACCGGCGCCGGCTGCTCCATCTGACTCGCCTGCGGATGCACCAGACGGGGACGCAGCGGATCAGACTGCGGACAGTAACGGATCCGTTGGATATAATGGGGGAAGATTTGTGGCTGTAATTTTGACTCTCTGGTTTGTATTTTTACAGCTGTAATTTTATTCCATTTCATTTTTTTCCTTTTTGAGTCTTTTTTGGTATTATTTTTTCTTTTTCTTCCCCTGTGAAATAAGTTAGCCCTTGTCTTTTTTTATTTTCTTAATTGGTGGTCATGTTTGTGAGGAGATTTGGGAACCGTCTTGGTATTATTTTTAGTAATTAATTTTCAGTAATTAATTTGTTATATTGGATTGAATGCTATTTGATAATAATCAATTAATAGAACAAACACTAAAATTTCATTATTTTACACCTAGAATTGTTGATATTTCAGTTATTCTCACTCTGAAGTGTTGCATATCATATCATGATGAATAACCATTGCGCATTGTTTTTCCATCTAAGCCCGATTCAATTCTTCGAATTAATTGTAAGCTCATTTTTTTGTACCACTAAAAAAAATTTTTAAAAAATTTAAGTCAAAGTCATTAATTAATTTTAATTATACATTTTATAATTTTCATACTTTTTTAACCATATATTATATTAATTTTTTTAAATAAAAAATTACTAAAAATCTAAATTTAATTTCTACGTACGGTGGCATAAATAGTCTTTAAACAACAATATTAATCCTTTGTTTGGTACAAGTAAAAATAAAATTATTAGTATATTTTGGTACAAGTTAAATATTGATTTTAACTTAAGCTTGTGTTTGACGACAATTATAATAGATAATGATTGGTGTTATTTGTAATTTCTAGGTAAGATATGTGGTTAAAAATTGGAGAGAGAAAAAATAGGTGATTAAAAATTAATGTTGGAAATTGTGTTGATTATATAACACAACTTTACCGAACACAATTAAATCTTTTCTTTGGTAAAATTATCTCGTTTATAAAGGATATTTTTGATATAAAATATGTGATTTAATAATGATCTTGAAAAATATGTGTTGTTGAAAATTGATTTAAGAAAATTTGTTGTTTTATGATCGTACCAAATAAGGGTTGAATATTAATTCATATAAATAAATGATATAATCTATAAACTTCAAATGATGAAATAAAACTGAATAGATGAGATGGATTTGGCCAGAAGAAAAATGTCGAGTGTAAATTTATTCTCTCTCACAAAAGAGCAATATAATAAAACACTTTTTGTGAGAGCGAAATACACGCACTAAACTTGTAAAAACTAAAAAAAATCAATCCATATTATTTTATACATCTATAGTTTCAATATGGGGTTTTTTGAAATAAATAGTATTGTTTAAGAGAATGAATGGTTAAAATTTGATTGAAAAGTCAAATATTGTGTACTTGACTTTTAATGGATGATTAGGATTGAATACCATAAAAAAAAAAAATGAAAATTTTATTAAAAACCAAACGACGACTCAGTGATTATCTACTTAATTATCTATAAAATAAGTAATTTTTAAAATAACAAAAATTATATATCTGAATTATACTTATATCGAAGCTCTAGAGGAGTAAAATAAGATGGACAAAAATATTTCACATTTATTAATTTTATACACGTATATTTTACCTTCACAAAAGAGATATCATAACTCTTTTTTTATGCAAAAATGTTGGTATTACTATTGGCCCTAGTTTTCCTCAAGGTTGACCTCTAATAAGAAGCTTTAACGGATAAAGCCGTTACTGCATTCACGTAGAATCTCTGTAAATCACGTGCTCTGGTTGGCTATGAAGTCCTGATTGGATGTGTAACTGAGGTGGGTGTTGCTGCTCTATAAAAACGAAAATAATTTCTATAAATAATTAGAGAACACAAATTTGTTTCAAGGAAGTAACATGAATTCATTAAACATGGCCCAAGCAGAAATTAAAATTCTATAGCTTCAAACTATCCTTGTTCATGTAAAGGTAGCTCATCTGATCATTGAATAAAGAAGTTATGGGCAGTGGAGTCCATCCAGCGTAGCCCTTCTTTATCTTTGCTAAACATATACTCTTTACATGCTTGAAAATACAGTGATTTTTGACAAGAGGTTGATCTGCGTATTCCTCGAGTGGCATCCACTAGGTAGCAACCAGACGATAGAATTTTTTAGCGCTCGATTTTCAGTAATCTGTCAAAAAGAAGACACAATTCATGTGAGATAGAAATTGAAGATACCTGAGCATCCTCTATTTCAGAGTCTTGCTTATGGATGTCAAAGGATACTGGTTTTAGCATGCACAAGAAGCACAAGTCTGACTTGCTGAAGAAGCACTCGTGCATCTGCCTATCATTTGAAACAATGACTCAAATGAATCTTGAAATTCCCCGTTTGGTAAACTTGTTTATAAACAACACCTCTCCCCAAATCACTTTTTATCCACACATTTTTTTTTAAAATTTAGATTGAAAGAAAATATATAGTCATATTTAGCCCCTATTTGGTCCTGGATTTTTTTAACTTCTCCCTCAAATTCATTTTCAAGCACACAGATTTATGGAACCCACTACTATTCACACTCACTCCGTCCCAATTATATAGACTACCTTTTCTTTTTCACTTGTCCCAATTATAGACTTGTTTTTTTATTGGGAAGTATTTATGTCTACTAATGTACTCATATTTATCTCTTTCAATAATAATAGTTTTGATACTTAAATAAGAGTAAGTTGAAAATTTTCTTTATAAAAATTACTTTTTCAATAACATTAAATATGTTTTCTTAATCAAGTGAAACTAACCTATATAATTGGGACGGAGAGAGTACATCAAACGGGCTCTCAAGTAATAACTTGTACCTGAATGCTATCACATCAACAAATTCTGTATTGATCTGCAACAATAGACATCCACCTCTGTCAAAATACTAAACCAATATGCTTGTAGAGGAGTTTATATATATTTGTTTATACCTACACAGTAAATACTCAACACTTACTCCTGTTTCTTCTTTTACTTCCCTTGTTGCACCTGCAAAAATATCCTCGCCCTGTGGATTGAAGAGTTCAACACACTTGTTAAAGAGATATAAGACCTTGTGTTTGAACTTTGCATACCTCTTCAAGAATACCAGTAGGGATCTTCCAAATACCTGTTCCCCAAAATTTGCCAACCTTTTCCCGTACAACTAGCAACTGTAAAAGAGGAGTGGTAAACTTTATAAACTCTAGAAAATCATGTTAAAACTATTCAAAAAAATTTATTCAGCAAGCTGAAGCGTAAAGTTTCAAAGTGAATATCAAACTAACTAAAGATAAATATACATTTAAACAAAATAGTTCTCGTAAAGAAAATTATATCCAAAAAAGGAATTGTGAATATGCTGGTGAAGAAACATGGAAAAAATACGTCTGCCGAACATCAACAATAATGGAATGAGAAAAGGCCACAGGTTCTCAATTACGAAAACTTCAAAATACCTCTTTTTTATCATTCATGACAATAGCACCAATACGGACTTGGTGCGTAGCATTTGCAGGGATAGCATTCTTAGTTTCAGGAATCCAGTATGTAAGCATCAAGTACTGAGGCTCTGCATGATGATACCAAAATCCTTCCTACAAAATTACAGCACTATCTTGACTGAACTCAGGTGCCAAACATAATAAATTATCCAACTAAACTGATAAAACTACAAAACAAAATCAGCAACAATTAAGCTTACGTTTGGTAAATTGTTTAATAAAAACCAGTGTTCTAAAAAACGTGAAGTGTGACGAAGCGTGGAGCTCAAGAGTCAAGCTTTTGAAGCTTAAGTGGGAGTAAGCGTTAAAAAGTGTTTTTCAATTCCTAAATATTTGATTTAAATTTTACCCATACTTGAACAAGTAAAAAAAAGGACAGCTGCACACATCGGGCGCACTTAAGCTCTCTTCGGCACGCATTGTGCGCGCTTCGCGCGCGCTTTTTAGATAAAAATTTTCAGAAACGCGTTTTTCTCGCTTTTCGCCAAAGCGACGAGCGAGAGGCGCGCGTTGCGCACTGTGCTCACGTTTTAGAATACTGATAAAAACACATTTTCTCAAACCACTATTTAACCACACACATTTCCCAAAATCACTTTTCAACCAAATATTTTATCTCAGAAACATCACATTCTTTTTTTATAAACAAAAAACTTTTACCAAACAAATTCTAACATATAATGAATAGATGCCAAAAAAATCACATTATCCATATGAAAATGTCTTGTGTTTCAAGAAAAGGAAACATCATTGAGCCTATAGACCCAACATGAGACACATACAATACAAAATATATTAGCACTCTCTGGTAGACACACTCTGCTCTAATAATATTAAACTACTAGATAACTTAATGGTGAGGAAATTCTAGATAAAGTCATGAAATGTTAATGTGACAAAGACCTTAAAATATCACAGATATGAGGAACAAAAACCTTGACTGCAATTTCAACAAGATTAGCAAGCTCAATTGGTAGTTTGATCCATGCACCCTTCTTTCCCTGCAAGATAATCTTGTCAAACTAGCAAAAAGAAATATAAAAATCAAGAATTTTTAACATTTGATCTAATACATACAGCATATTGCAACATGTAAATTATGTAATCAGTCAATGATTGAAAATCATAAGATTAGTTAAATGTGCAGCATTGATTACTTTGATGTTGAGTCCACAAGCACCTTGACCAATGCAAGAATTTGATGCCGAGTCCACATAAGCACCTAGGGATTTTGCACACGACATTCTTGGTTTTCTAGATGAGGAAGAAAGTATTTATTTTGGCAAGCTTAGGTAGTTAAAGAATAAATGAACCTCAAGATTCAATCGAACATATTATAGCATGTGATCTACTAACACCTGTGATGTCTATATTTATACATATATAATAATGCAGTCAACTTTACACTAAAATGCAGTTTCTCATTCTCCAACCCAAACTTCAAATTTCACACTAAATGAACATTGTGTCCTATCCGGTCCTTCTTTCCTTCATTGAAGGTATGCTCTATAGGTCTGTCCCGATTCCTCTAGTTACGAAGTTCCGAACTTGATTTATTGAGTGCAGAAAACTCAATGGCTTAGTTAGTCAAAAGGAATTCATAAGCTATATCTTCATATAGCATATACACGTAAGATCTGTTAGAATCAGTAAAGAAAGTCTGAAAAACACACAAATGCTCAGAGAATTCCCTTGTATTTTAAAGAGAAATGATGGCTAATATATAGCCTTACATCAAACAGAAAAGGAAGTAACAAACCACTATTCTACAGCCCTCAACTATAGACGTGGAGCCTGACTAAATCAAAATCAGAAAACAACTTGTCCCCTAAGATTAGGACTTATTAAAACCACTACAACCTAAAAACAAGGAAATCCTAACAGCTTTAACATCCTCCCTTAAACTGAATGTTACTAACATTCAGTTTATCCCTGGATATTCGCAAACACCCATGAGATCACGCATCTTCACGAACATCTCGAGCTTTAGTGGCTTTGTCAAAATATCTGCAATCTGCCCCAGAGTGGAACACTGTACCAATTCAACAACTTGATCCTTGACGAGATTTCGAAGAAAATGGAAACGCACATCAATATGTTTACTACGGCCATGCATGACTGGATTTTTTGATAGTTTAGTGGCTGAAAGGTTATCACAATGAATCACCGTTGGTTTGTTTTGACCATGATTAAGTTGCTCTAAAATTATTCTTAGCCACACAGCTTGACAAGCACCAGAAGCAGCAGCAATGAACTCAGCCTCTGTAGTCGAAAGAGTGACAACTGGTTGTTTTTTCGAAGACCAAGAAACTGCACCTGAACTTAGAATAAAGACATAACCTAAAGTGCTCTTTCGATCATTTTGATCACCAGCATATTCACTGTCTGTGTAGCCAACAAGGTCCTCAGTTTGCCCCTTCTTGTAAAATAAACCAAAGTTTACTGTCCCCTTCACATACCGTAACACCCTTTTCACTGCTTGCAAATGAGTTTCGGTGGGTCGTTCCATGTATCTGCTAATTAAACTAACAACAAACATTAAATCAGGACGAGTGGCAGTCAAGTACATAAGACTTCCCACCATCTGTTTGTAAAGTGTCCCATCAATCCTTATTCCATCTTCATCCTTAGTAAGCTTAGAACCGGGAACAATTGGATTGTGCACTGGATTGCACTGATCCATGTTGAACCTTTCCAAGACCTCCTCAGCATACTTCCGTTGACTGATGAATATACCATCCACCCTTTGCAACACTTCAATCCCAAGAAAATACCTCATCTTACCAAGATCAGTCATGTCAAATTCGACCATCATGGATTTCTTGAAGTGCTCAAACATAATCTCATCATTACCTGTGAATATAAGGTCATCAACATAAAGGCACACAATTAAGAATTTACCTCTGTCTGCCAATTTGATGAACAAAGTGTGTTCGTATGGACACTTCTCAAAGCCTTCTTGAATAAAATAGGTCTCTATTCGACTGTACCAAGCCCTAGGGACTTGTTTAAGTCCATACAAAGCTTTTTTTAATCGATATACCTTAGATTCTTGTTCCTTTTGTTTATATCCTGGTGGTTGGTCTATGAACACTTCTTCATCAATCTGCCCATGCAAAAATGCAGATTTGACGTCTAGTTGGTAGACCGTCCAACTTTTCTGAGCAGCAAGTGAAATGACTATTCAAATGGTATCTAAGCGGGCTACTGGAGCAAACACCTCAGCACAATCAATTCCATACTGTTGACTGTACCCTTTAGCCACGAGCCTTGCCTTATATTTGTCCACTTCCCCTTTCTCATTGAGTTTTGTTTTAAAAACCCATTTCACTCCAATTGTTTTCACTCCAGGTGGCAGCTCAGTGAGTTCCCATGTGTCATTCTTCACAATTGCTTCGATCTCAGCATCCATGGCCTGTTTCCATTTGCTACTCTTTACTGCCTCTTCATATGTCAATGGATCACTGCCAGAGAATAATGCTAAGTGAGTCATATCAATATTTTCTTCATCAGAAAGGTCCTGCCCACTTATATAATCTTGCATCCACCCAGGTGGTCTTCTAACCCGTCCTTCAGGAGAAGGGCTATTATCATGTGAAGATTCTTCCCCTTCGGTTGAGCTATTTTGAACTGATCCATTGTTGTTCAGAGAAGTTTCAGGTGTGACATTTGCCTCAAGATCCTCTCCATGGTCCTCTCCATGATTGTCATTTGTATCTGTAGTTACATCATCTTCCCACTCCAAATCAGTCATGATAGTCTCCTTATGATTAGCATCCCAATTCCACCCTTGATCTTCCTCAAACACCACATCTCGACTCACAATTATTTTTTGAGAGATAGGATCAAATAATCTATAAGCTTTGGACTCTTCACTTACCCCAAGTAAAATGCACTTCAGACTTTTAGCATCAAGTTTTACTCTCCTGCTATCAGGTACATGGACATGGGCAATGCATCCAAAAACTCTAAAGTGACTTACTGAAGGTTTAAGACCACTCCAGGCTTCTTCCGGTGTTTTACTCCTCACAGCAAGAGTTGGGCTTCTATTCAAGATATGCACTGTCCAATTCACTGCTTCAGGCCAAAAACTCCTTGGAATTTGTTTTTCCGACAGCATGCTGCGCACCATATTCATGATAGTGTAATTTTTCCTCTCTGCAACCCCGTTTTGTTGGGGTGTATATGAAGCTGTTAGCTGCCTTTGGATGCCATGCTTATCGCAGAAAAAAGTAAACTCTTGAGATGTAAACTCTCCCCCACGATCAGTTCGAAGACTCCTTATGAATACTCCAGTTTCTTTTTCAACCCCTAGCTTTGAAGGATTTGAAGACCGCAAATGCTTCTGATTTCTCAGTCAGGAAATAAACCCAGTTTTTTTCTGCTGAAGTCGTCGATAAAGGTAATGAGGTACCTTTTCTTACTGTTTGAAATTGGACTTATTGGTCCACAAATGTCTGCGTGCACTAACTGAAGGATTCCAGATGCCCTTCGTATGCTTTCTTTTGGAAAAGGATCGCGATGTTGTTTTCCTGTCAAGCAATCTTCACATATCTTCAACGGAGCTTTCAACTGAGGTAATCCATCCACCATATTCTTTCGTTGAATCACTTTGAGACCATTCCAACTGAGGTGACCATAGCGACAATGCCAAAGATTCGTTTGATCTTTGGTCATCGAGGAGAAACAGCTTTCTTCTTTTGGTGGTGGGCAGCGACCAGTCACAGTGAACATTCTATTAGATGCCATCTCGGATTCAACGATCAAACCCTTTTCGGGGTGATAAATCTTGCACTTTCCATGCTGCATGATAACTGAAAGTCCTTTCTCTTGCAACTGACCAATGCTTAGTAAGTTGTTTTTAAGCTCAGGCACAAAGAAGACTTCAGTAATTACCTGCCTGATTCCATGTATCTCCACTCGAATGTTGCCCTTCCCTTGCACGGTAAGATTTGTATCGTTGCCCAGCTTCACTTTTTCTTGGAAAGTGTCATCAAATTGTGAGAACGACTCTCTTTTCCCACACATATGATTACTGCACCCAGAGTCAAGGAACCACAAATGATTTCTTCCAGCCTCTTTGTTGTCTACATATGCCATTAAAAGCATCTCCTCACTAGTCTCAGCAAAGTTAGCTTTTGTGTCACCTGCTCGTTTTGGACATTCCCACTGGAAGTGACCGAGTTCATGGCAATTATAACATTCTAGGGCAGATTTATCAGACACAAATCTACCCCTTCCTCTTCCCCTTCCTCGGTAAGAGCCTCTACCACCTCTTCCTCCTGGCTGAAACCCGTGAGTGATCTGAAGAGCTTGTTCATCTGAAGTATGACGACTGATCCGCTGCTCATGCACCAAGAGACTGCTTTGAAGTTGATCTATGGATAGAGTATCCAAGTCATTTGATTCCTCGATCGAGCATACAACATAGTCGTACTTTGGAGTCATGGATCTCAGGATCTTCTCAATGATCACCACATCCTCCAATTTTTCACCATGCATTCTCATCTTATTGGCTATGATGAGAGTTCTTGCAAAGTAATCATTAACTGTTTCCCCAGCTTTCATTTGCAACACTTCGAACTCTCTGCGAAGAGCTTGTAGTTGTGCACGCTTGACCGGTGCTGTCCCCTGATACTTTTGCTTCAAAGATTCCCAGATATCCTTTGATGTATCTTTCTTCAATATCGTCTCCAGAATAGATCGATCAATGGCTTGGAACAGATAGTTCTTAGCCTTCAGGTCCTTCAACTTTTGATCCTCAATAACCTTCCTTTGTTCCGCACTGAGATCTGTCCCTTCCGCTGCTGCAGAGATCCCAGTTTCAATCGAGCTCCAGTATTCCTTTGAACGTAGAAAATTTTCCATAAGCATACTCCAATGATCGTAGTGTCCATCGAACCTTGGAATAGCAGGTTGCACAAAGCTGCTCTCGCTTGTCATGTTGTTGCTCTCTCTCGTTGTATTTGTGATACAAGATTTTGGTCAGACCTTGTGGCTGGCTCTGATACCAAATGTTAGAATCAGTAAAGAAAGTCTGAAAAACACACAAATGCTCAGAGAATTCCCTTGTATTTTAAAGAGAAATGATGGCTAATATATAGCCTTACATCAAACAGAAAAGGAAGTAACAAACCACTATTCTACAGCCCTCAACTATAGACGTGGAGCCTGACTAAATCAAAAACAGAAAACAACTTGTCCCCTAAGATTAGGACTTATTAAAACCACTACAACCTAAAAACAAGGAAATCCTAACAGCTTTAACAAGATCGTTAATTGTCTGTAACTGCCCTTCCTTGGTCTACAAACTCCTTTATTTCAATATATCTCACTTTCAGAAGTTGATTTCGGCCAACGCGATTTCAAAATATTATTCGAATTAAGATTCCGTTTTTACTTATTTTGGGACTCTGTTTTAGCACGATTTTAGGATTTCTGGGAGGCCTATATATACTTTTTCTTTAGTCTACATTAGGATGTTCTTCTATTGTCAATTGGAGACAACACGGAAAGATTTAAGCCAATAAATTCAAGGACACATCAAGAATTTGAAGAAACAAAATCTGGGTTGATGATTCCAGAAGAAGAAGACATTGAAATCAATTCATTCCTTCCTTCCATTGTTTTAATTTCTGAGTGATGTTTTTCCAATTATTTTTGTGTAATCCATATTTAAAGATGTTGGCGTATTGAATGAAGATGAACCTTATTGTTTATGTATTTTAATTCAAGATTCTATTAATTTAGTATTTGTTGTCTTTCTTGATTTATTGATTTATCTTGCATTCTCGTTGCATTATTTGATCGATTGATCACCAATTAAATAATTAGTTGTCTTTCTTGATTTATTGATTTATCTTGCATTCTCATTGCATTATTTTATTGATTGATCACCAATCAAATAATTAGTTGCTTGTAGGATTCGAATAAATTGCAACTCAGAAAATTTGTTTATAAACAAATAATGTGATGTTTTGGCGTAAAATATGAGGTTGAAAAGTGATTTTGGAAAATGTGCGTAGTTAAAAAGCGGTTCAAAGTGGTTCAGGGAAATGTGTTATAAACAACTTCACCAAAAGAAGGCTAACAAAGTTGAAAGTCTTAACAGAAAATTGCATACCTCCAGCTTCCACTGGGAAAGAGAGGCTTTAAGCATTGCCTGAAAAACATTGGGGCCCATAGGCTCCTTCATATCGACTATGACTCCCCCATGTTCGTCGTCACAAGCAGGAAGCAATTGAAACGTTCGAACTTCGTTTTCAACACCATTTTGCTCCATTAAACTGCATAATATCTGAAATGAGATATAACACTCACCAGAGCAATATTACAGAACTTACCTTACTTAATCTCAACTTATCTGAAATGATCTTAACAGCCATACAAAATACACTAAAAATCAGTTCCTTTGATCAAATGAGCAAAACAAATTGGTTCTGATTAAATATAAAACAAACAAATACTTGGTAGCAAGTTTATCATCATTAAAAACTACAGTGGCTAGAAGTTAGCAATTCTTCGGCAACAAATTGATTTTACTAGAAAAAACTAAAATGTGCTCCGCCAAACAGAAAGTCAAAACTAAATCAGGTATAATCAATTCAACATCGAAATGAGGCACACAATATGAATCTATTTGGTAAAAGTTTTCTCTTTATAACAAAAAAATATGATATTTTGGAGGTAAGATATATGGTTGAAAAATTATTTGAAAACGTGTGTATTCAAAAATTGGATTGAGAAAACAGGTTGTTTAGAGAATCTCTAATTGTTTATGCATATTTTAATCTGGCAATTATATAGATAAATATCAAATGTGGCAATTAAATAGATAAATATCTCACCCATGTTTATAAAATAGAAAATGAAATTTAAAGCTTATCCCCCATGAATTTCGTCTACAATTTTTTATGTATACAGGTATCTTCAAATTATAACCATTTTCTTAGATTAAATAAATGAAAAATTAATATTTGTCTAGTCACTTTATCTATATAGCACCAAATAACATCCCTCTCACATCAGCTTCATATAGACATGAAAACTAATCATTGAAGATGAAATTTTTAAATCATTATTTATTTTTCTTACGGCAATGATTTTTTTCACAATTCACAAATCGATGCTCTTATAAATTATAATAAGTTTACCAAACACAGGCTAACAAATCGCGCGCACGATTAAGAGTTTGTTTCGTACAAGTGGTTTTATCCTGGAAAATTCTCTAAAACTCTCAACACCAAACAACCTTTAAGATTAAAATAAAATTCATTTTTTCGTCCATTCATTCACTAAGCCCCCCTGTTGCTGTTTAGTCCAGTTTTAAACAAATTCATTTTTAACCACACACCAAACAAGCTCTAAATTAAATATTTTCTACTTTTTAACGCCCACATTCTCTAAAAAAAAAAAAAAAAATCGCTATTCAACAACTGATCTAGTGATAGTCAAAACGCGGGCTAAACATAAACGAGTACCTTTGCAGAAACAGCACAAAAAACTCCGGTATACTACTGTCTCCGTTACTGCTGTTACCGCAAATTGATAAGGGAGTTTAAATAGAGAGAGAGTGGAGTGGGCTGGGCTCGAACCTCGAAGTTGACGTCATTTGTTGCGTCGATTTTACTTACGTGCTGGCATGAGAGGCACTACACTGGAAAAGACGCTCCCAGCACGCCTCGTTCACCAAAAAATTCAACTTGCGGCCACAAAATGCACAGTAATTGGTTGAGGAGGGTCCCGCCCAAATAATAATGCTAAACCATTATTTACAAGACATGTCCTACGTTGAAAAATAAATTTGAAGGAATTGTTGAAAAAATAGTAGAATACCAAACAAGTCCTTAAGGAGTTAAAAAGTCGAATATTTTTAAATTTATTTACTTGTAGTATTATTTTATTAGAGAATATGTGGTTCAAAATTGAAAAGAAAAAAATGTATTTTAATGGGGACCAAGCAGAACAATATTTCATTGAAAAATGACTAGAACACGCGAGTATTGCTACAAGTCTAAAAAGTTGAAGATTTAAAAATGTTGAAAAAAAGTGTTGAGGACTATAATGCTACATTATCCATAAGCTCAGGAGTTCAGTATAATTGTTCTAAATCAGAATTCTCCAATTTTGACTTTGAAAAGGATTGTTGACTTGTTCCCCACGTTGTAAGATTCTGTGAAGAGTTCATTTTCACCACAAACTCCCTCATTGTCGTACTAGTTACGGAGATTTTACGCTTTTGGCGGCGCCCGACATTGATTATAAACAATTTTTTCTTGAAAATTGATTTAACTTGTGTTCGACAATTATTATAACATGTAATTATTGGTGTTATTTGTATTTTTTAGGTAAGATGTGTGATTAAAAATTGGAGAGAGACTATGTGTGGTTAAAAAATGATATTGAAAATTGTGTTAATTATAATACAAGTTTACATAACACACTTTTAGCCACCGTTCAGTAAAAAAAGTTATAAGCTAGTCTTTTTTTTTTTTTTTTTTTACAATTTCCAATACAACTTTTTGATCACACATCTTTTCTCTCTCCAATTTTTAACCCTCCAATTACCTCGAAATAAGTGAAATAAACCAAAATTTTGGTTTATTCTTGCCGCCGAACGGTGGCGAAAAAAATTTGTGTATTTAAGAAGTTTTTTCGAGAAGAACGTATTGTTTGTAATTTTTTTTAATAATCAACCCACTGAACACGGGCTTAACAGAGACAGTGATCATTACATAGCTTGATTTCCCCACCTAAAAATTGCAACAGCGATGAAAGTGTATCCAATAATTTCTTATTGTTGCATTTATGCATGTGTTCGGTAAACACAAAAAATTGATTTATAAATTATGTAATTTTTCAAATCATTTTTTAACCACAAATATTTTATCTCTTTAATTTTTAACCACTACTTTTTACCTCAAAATTATAAATAGATCAGTTTATAAACTAAATAGTATTACCAAATGGAGGTAAAAGATTTAAGGAGGGTTGCAAGAAAACAAATATTGAGTTTCGAGCTTTGTCGTGTTTTGATGTGACAAGAAGATGGAATTTCACATATTTAATTTTACAAGTTGAGGTGAAGTTTAAAAAGACATTTGATGTTTGGAAAGCGATGCAAGCTATACAAAATACTTCGGTGAAGAAAGATTCAATGGGAGAAATATAAATGGACCACCAACACATACCCAATGGGATCAAGCAGAAGTGTTTATTCACCTTAATCTTATGCATTACACGACCTTTCTCCATTTTGATAACAAATTTTAGTTATTGATGAAGATTCATCCCAATGGCTTCAGAAAATTCAAATCTTAACAAAGATGAAGTATTGGAAGCATCATATTCCCAATTGGAGATATGTTGTGATAAACTTTCCTTGAGCTCTGAAGATGAAGTAACAAAAGTGGAATCTCCACTCCATTGTATCAATTTATCACTTGAATCTGAAGACAGAATCCCTTCAAGATAGTCTGACACGTGAATTGGTGAAATTATTGGATTTTTTTTGTCCGTTCTTCAGACACATTGCTAGAATCAAGGTGCTTAACAAGATACCTCGGAGCTACATATGTACGTTTCCAGTTACCTAGAGACGTTAAAAATAGTGTGGTAAATATTTTCCAACAATGGAAAAATAAATATCATACCTGTCTTAAAATAATTTAGACAACTAAATTCTAGGGATCTCTCATATGGAACCAAATGCACGCAATTTTCTATAGAGAAGCAATCTATAGCAGAGATTCTGGGAATCTTTAATTTCAATTGAATTTATTGTCAACAGATTCTGATTTTGAATTTTTTGATAATTTTCATAATTTTTGGAAATTTTTACGAATGAGTTTTAAAATTAATTGGCACTTTAAATTTAAATTTACGTGGCCACGACAAAAGTGCAGCTTTTCTTCAACTTCTCACTCTTCAACGTCTTCCCGCCTCTCTCTCCAGGCTCCACCAATTTCTCTCCATACCAAAATTTTTTCCACTTATTGCTCACTACCCTCTAACACCCAATTGCCTGTTCATGCAAAAATAGCTTCAATATCGAAAATTCCAGTCGATTAGGTTTAGGTCCCTAAACATCTGAAATAAAATCCCTACTAACATTCTGTATTTTCCAACAAAATATCAGATACCATCAAGGTCGGAGGTTTCATTGATTTGGATAAATTGTCAAAACCAAGATGTGTAAATTGCTTGATTCACCAATGATTTTCGATCTCCACCATCGCCTCCACCTCCCACATATCAAGCATCTCGCTTCCGAGTCCGCTCCCAACCGGAATCCCAGACGGCAGCCTCGATACCGATATAAGCAACTTTCCCGTTGCTGGAACCATCTCCCCGTTCTACCTTATGCTTAGCCGACTCCCGCCATACCGACACAACCATCGTTTTAGCCGCTGGAAGAAACTCCTGATCAATCTTCTGCTACGCAAGCTTCCGATTCCGACTCTCTACTGGGAACCCTAGCCAATGCCTCCTTCTTCCACAGTCATCTACTGTCTACTGAAAGATGTAACTATTTTTTTCCACATCTCCCTTGCAATTAATTGTATACCTTGAGTCTGTGTCACCTCGATTTGGGAATTCTATACCCGTGTCTTGTGATTTTCCCACACTCAATAGTATGTTTGGTAGCTTGAACAATACAACATTGGCAAAATCTTTCATCCTATTTACATAAATATCTCAATTTGGACTTGGGGGCATACACTGATTCCATATCAACTAAAACAAATGATTCTGCTTCCTGCTTGCTCAGTTGTCGGTGGTGTATGTTGTTTCTATAAAAGTTCTGTCTTTTTATATTTGCTGCTATGACTGTCATTTATGATTCCAATTCGTTTGATGAAGATGAATTCAATCCATTTGGGGTAATTCTGAAATATAAACACAATATGCGATATAAATAATTCCTATTGATGATTTAGTTTTTGTGGCCATTGTCAAATTTGTTCTTTTCTATTGACAATGTGACCGTGATTGTAATAATGCAATGCTTGATTGAATTTATGACGTTTTGCTGCGTCACATTTTGGATCTCTAAAATTCAATAAAAAATGTAGTTTTCATTGAAGTTCATATAGGAGTATTATTTTGTTTTCTTTTTTAATTTTCTATGTGTTTACGCGATTCTTGAGTTATTAATTAACAGGTGAAAACCTTCATGTTTCATGGTATTGAGTTGTTTATACGATTCTTGAATTATTAACTACCAGTGAACACATTCATGTTTAATTGTATTGACTTTGCTATGACTTCTTGAATTAAAAATAGTTGGGATGCTGTGCTTATACCTAACCAGTGATAAATAAATTATGTCCATGCCATGCCATAAGTACGTGCAATTGTTTAGTTTTGTATCTGAAGTTTGCACTACAAAATTATAGAATCTACAATTGATAGATTATTTCATTTCTTTTCATATTTCAAATTGTTTAAAGCATTTCAAGTCATAAGCATGCATCACTTGCATGAAATTTGCTTACTAAGCTTTAACTCACCCCAATATTTTCAGGTGATGAAAGCTAGATGATACGAGGAGAGCATTTGGTGGCAGACTCAGACAGTACCGCTTTCATCTTTTAAATAAAGTTGAATTAGAATTTACTTAAGTTTCTCATTAATTATTTCTTATTCATTCATTATTGATTATTGTTTGGTTAGAGTTAGCTTTGAATAAGTAATGGTATCGTATTATGGATTAAATTACTCCTTATTTCATTTGTTAAAGTTTATTGATTTGAAATTATTATGTTTAGGAGTTTGGGATTTATTGAAATAGTTTTGGTGATATTGGTTATTGAATGAGTTGAGATTTATGTTTTAAAATTATTATAATGTCCTTCTACAGGTTGACCAAGTCCAATTTATAGGGAGAACTCTTTCGAAATTTATTTAGAATATTTCAATAGAAAATGAAAGTTTTAGATGTTAAAAATGTTTTATTTCCTCATAAGTGAAAGGAAGTTAACACATCTAGGTTTACGATTTTAAACTTGGGGTGTTACAGTTTCTAATTTTCCTTTGATGAATCTTTATTTTGCTTCTATTTGGTATTATGAATTTTCCATAAGTGGGAGAAAGTTTGATTTTTTTTAATCTGAAGTTATGAACCTAAAAATTTGCATTAATCTGGAGTTTTACCAGATGTATTCTCACTCATTTGGCATTAATGTTGATGACGATGAACAATTCTAAATTGTGCAAACGTTGAATTTGAAACACTAAATGAATTATTTGATAATACGCCTAAGGAAAGTAAGAATGCAAATTAAACGTTGAAATGCAATTTGATTCAATTGAATCTTGGATATCCATTATTATGCAGGGAAGAATTTGTGGCTTCTGGTGCCATTGAAATTGTTTTTTATTATTGGCAAAAGTAGTGAGTGATTTTGAAGATTATTTTAACCATGTTTATGGAGCTAATTGATGTTATTTATAACATCGATTATTTTGATCTTTATATACATGTCAGGATGTATTAAGTTGCATGTTTAGTTTTTTGATATATTTTGTTGCAAATGTAGGATTTGTTTATGGTGATATCATGGTATCATGCCTTGGAGATAAAGATGGAAATGCCGAAGGAAATGTATTCCTTCTTTTGATTTCTGATTTTAATGAGAAAAGAAGGTAATAATTCGCTACATAAGAATACCACTAAGGCACTAACATCTAGTTTTGATCAGAGGTGTCAATTCGGGTGGTCCGGACCGGGTCAGCCCGTCAACATATGAGCCCGGTAACGGCCCGCGTCAAAAAAAGCCCGCCCGCTGTGGGTTCCGGGCCAGTTCCGGGTCGCGGTTCGTTCCAATTTGGCCAGTATGAATAAAAATATAGAATTTTTCATATTTATAATACATGTATTTTTTGTTAAATTTATAAATATGAGATGAACAAAATGATAAATTCATATTTATACCATAAAATATTTATATAGAATTTAAATTTATATAAACAAATAACAAATAAATGCTAAATGCATTTCTAATTACTATTATCAAAGAACATTATGTTTCTTAACTATTAGGGAGAAAAATAAAATTTATCTTTAGAAATTGTGCTAGTACTAGAGCTTGTAGAATTTTTTTTCTTTCAATATTACGATATTTAATAAAAATTGGTTTTTTTTTTTTTAATTTCACGGGCCAGCGGGTTAACCGCGGCCCGCCTTCTTGACCCGTGAACCGCCCGCACGGGTCACGGGTCGGCCCGCGGTCCCG
Source organism: Ligustrum vulgare (assembly GCA_963555705.1). Lineage (NCBI taxonomy): Eukaryota > Viridiplantae > Streptophyta > Magnoliopsida > Lamiales > Oleaceae > Ligustrum > Ligustrum vulgare. The sequence continues at coordinate 66,960,753 of OY743171.1, read as the reverse complement.
AATCGATCCGAGCCAATTTTCACGGGTCTGGTCGGTCCGTCGATCTTGACACCTCTAGTTTTGATCTTTAAAATTGACTAAGGAGTCTTCAAATATCCAATTGGTTCCGTCTCCTGACATAAGTGAATAAATAGCTTTCCAAATACCAGTTGGTCATTATGGCTCAACATCATTCCCATTTTTTTCTTTCCTCAATTCCGACTGCATCTTTTGCATTTTATTTCTTTTATTTTCATATAATATCGTATTATTTACTTCTACGTGAATGCCCATTATGTGAATTTTTTTTCAATTCTTATGTTTCTGTACATTAATTTTTGCCAACGTTAATATGTCAATGCATCACACGGGTGTGGAATATTTAATTCAATTTCTAATTTGGAGCAGAATCTACAAATGTGAATAGAATCTGAATTTTGGCCAAAATATTATAATTTGGACGATTTTTTTTTACCCATTTTCATGTTTTCAACGGTTTATTGGATAATGAATTTGGTGTGCAGTTTTCACTCAGTGGGGCAGTTGAATTAGTGGATCGGTTACATAAAAAAAATTGGCCATTTGGTGGTGTTCTCTCATGAGCGGGATTGGTTTTTCCCCTTCTTCTCTCTGGCTCAGCTACCATTTCCTCCCTTCCAAACCATTTTCTCCTTTCTTCCTGACCTTCACCTACGTTTTAATCGTGTCAGCAATACTTCCACTTTTGAAGTGCTTCGGATGGAGTCAATTGGAATCTAACATCTCTTCTCTAGATGCAAGTAGCTAATTTTCATTCTCGAGAAAGTAAATGAAGAAGAGGGTAATTGTCTCTGTTGACTTTTCCCATTTTTATATGCCCAATTGGCCAATTGTTGACCATTTTCTGTTTGTATGTGAGAGTTATTTTTTTACTCATTCCTTTTGGTATGTCAGAAATAGGCATTATTTTTTCTCTCTAGATGTGAAGTTTAACAAACAAAGTATCTATGCAGGATGTAAGCGGTCAACAACCATCGAATCGAAGGAAAATAAGCCTTCTCAGGTTTTCTTAGTTAATTTTTGTAACTCAGATATTGGTGAATTTTGATAATTGAGTTAATTGTCAAAAAGAAAAAGAGGAGAGATATTGTGCAAAGACAGCTATTGATCCTTCCAATTTCATCCTCCCCTGTACTTGCATACCTCTGTACATGTCTTCACCTGATAGAATTAGTAGTTGAAGCATGTTAACATAATCAGAAACAAAATGGGTTAAAAGGTAATCCCACCTGAGTCCTTCACTCTATACTCATTCTTCGCTATATTTGCCAGGGTTTTGCAATTTGGTGTTCTTTTGTGTCTGGATTTTGAAAATATGTGCTCGGTGTATAGTGAGGGGCTCTCGATTTTTGCTTGGGTAGGGTGCTGTATTGGTTTGTGTCTTTGGGCTTCCAACACCCATTGCTTTGGGTAAAAAGAAACACAAGCAATCATACAGCCGACTTGAGCTTGCAAGAGACCAAGTTCTAGCACCTGCATAATCCGGTTTTGGTAATAATGAAAATGTTAAGGGTCCTTAAAATGCTAAGTCTTCTATAGCCTTTTGGGATGAACTTTGTGATGAAGGTATTGAGTCCCCAAGTTCCAGAATACTGGGAGACATTGACACAACTTCAGAAGTCCCAATTGGTGTGACATGTGGAAACGATGAAACCAATGTTGATGAGGCAAAAGAATGAGAATGTACCTGAATAAAAATTTCGAAAACCATTCACCGGAACTAAGGTAATTTATTGAGCCTTTTTTGATTGAATATGTAGGTTTTGGAATGTGAATTTAAATGGTTTGAGGATGGTTTTGTGGATTCTTATGCTTTTCGGTTTAATCAATTCGTCCAACAGCCACAGGTGAGCCGGTTAATTACTTGGTTTGAAGGTTTCATCTTTGTTGGTGTTTTGTCTTCTATTAGAGCATTTGTAACAAGAATTTTTAATTTTTAGGATTATGATAATATTATTTTCCAAAAGTGTTTAGGCTAAAATTAATAATTTGATGGTGTAAATGAGAAGGTGCTGTGGTTATTTTATGTGTTTTTTGGAATTCTTGATTGACACAATTTCTTTAGCAAATGGTGCATTATATACCTAAATTTAACTGAAGATGAAGATTGCAGAATAAATGGAGCATGATGCAGAGACGTAGTGATTTAACAATATCCTTTGGCAGTAGAGAAATAGGTGGTCCGAAGTGTAAAACTTAAGCCTTGCTAGCGATCCAACAATCCAAGTGTAGGGGTATACCACTATCCTTGATGAAAATAGTTATAGCTCAATAGAAGTGAAAAAAGAGAAACAAAATCTATTGAATGAAGGTCTAAGTAGCCGTCCAATTAGCCGACTAAATATCTAAGTAATGAATGGAGCAGTGATTAATTATCCAAATGAGAGAAAGAGGCAGCCAACTATGTTTTTATGAATCAACTGAGTTAAAGGAAAACAAATAAACAATAGTTGTTGAAACATAAATAGGAAAACTTAATCTGGGGGTTTTCAATAAGAGGCATGTGTATCAACAGTTCTCGAGTACAATTTGATCTTTTTAGTTTGTCACGGTTTAATACTCGCTCTGATAATACTATTCCTATGTTCAAATGCTTCCCCATCAAGAATAAGACTCTGTTCTTATTTCAAACTACACTACATCTTTGGTAATATTACATACATTATATGTATGCGTCTATACGTTCTTTTCGGGGAGTTAGATCCCCTCCTCGTATCCCATACGTAAATATTCTGGACAAGTTTTTTTTTTTTATTTCGCATCTGCTTTCTTGATTGAGATAAATCAAGCATTTTCAACTCTGATGGAAATTGCACAAGGGATTTAAAAAAAGTTTCTTTTGTAAGTAGTTCATGCACGTTGAGGATCATATCCTATGCATGTTTGGCAGAGCTTGAAATATTCACTTATACTAAATTTGCTTGCAAGTGAATAACTATGTTTGCTTCTCATGTTCATTATTTTGTTGACTCGAAGGTTTTTGGAAGGACAAAATGGCAAGATATTATCTTTACTTGTCTGTTTTCATTTGGTTTTGCAAGAATTAGTTAATTTGATGCTAAGGAATAAGAATAGCAGGAGTGTATTAACTCCATTTTAGTGAATTTAATTGGCCCAACTTACAAATCCTGCTCTGTCGAGACTAATTTTCATTTTTCTGATTTAAATTTTCGTTTTTAATGTTTCTTTGGTTGAAATTTATGGATAAATATGTGTTATATATATGCACCAAATATATGTATATTACCTAGACAATATTGTTGCATTGGAGTTTTGGCTTTCAAGATTTAAGCTGCGTTCTCTTTGGTATTTTTCAGTCGTTTTTCGTTTTCATTTTCTGAAAATACGGAAAACGCATTCTTTTGCGTCGTTTTCGAGAAAAAATTTCAAAAACGTTTTCCAAATTTTGTAAAAGAAATGAAAAACGCGAAATTCACGTTTTCCATTCATTTGAACTAAAAAAGGAAAACGCGCGTTTTTGTTTTTTAAAAAAAAAAAAATCTTAAAAAAATTGAAATTGGACAAATTTGTCATTTTAATTACATTATTGGTCCCCGATTTTCAAAATTTGTCATTTTAATACTCAAATTTTGAAATTTGTTTCAAAAATACCCTAATTTATTTGCAACTTAGGTCCTTCAACTTTAGATTTTCTTGCACATTAGTCTGCAAATTTTAATTTTCTTTCAATTTAGTCATTCTCGTATTTGCTTTATAGGTCATTGTCTTAAAACATATATAACTTTTGATCTACAATTTCGAATTGCACTCCGTTTTTTGCGTCGAACTCCAAATTTAACAATCTTTCTTATGATGTATCATGTGCTCATTTATTAAACATTTCTTTTTGACTTTTGTATTGTAGAAAATTAGGGCATCATTGATGAACGTATGTATTTTTGAACTTTTTTGTCATAACCAAATATGACATCTCTATTTCATTTATATTATGTATATCATATATGTATGAATGTTGAATGTGTGTGTGTGTGTCTCTATATATATATATATATATATATATATATATATAATCACATGTAATATAATTACAAGTGCACAAAGTGTGTGTTTGGTATTATTTAAAAAGAATTTTTTTCAAGTGAATAGTAATATTTAGGGGAATGGATGATTGAAATTTAGTTGAAAAGTCAAATATTGTGGACCTCACTTTTAATGAGAATCAAACAATGACAAAATAGTTTTCTGAAAAAAAAAATTCAAACAGAACGTATTTTTCAGCATTTCATTTTCTAGAACAGTTTTCAGAAATAACAAACCAAACGCGTTTTCAGCAATTTTTGAAAATATTCAGAGAAAACGGAAATCAGAAAATATTTTCGGAAATGAAAACAAAAAACTGAAACATAAAGAGAACGCAGCTTATGGTTTCATTTTATATTATTCTTTCAATTTTAATATTACCAAATTGCTCTCAAAATAATTTTCACGAAGTTGAATTTTAGCAATTTCTTGCTTGGAAAAGCTTAAATTTTTCTGAGCTATATATAACATATGTTTTCTTTTGTGGAACATGGTTTTATTTTTAAGATATGCTCCCAGTATGTTCAGTTTCGTTGATTCTTCTACTCAAGGTTGATTTTGTTTACTTTCATTTTAGCTCTGGGGTGTAATGAGAAATCTTACTTAACATGGAATTTTAATGCAGGGATTGTTGGAAGGATGGCTAAAGTAAGATTATAACTTGAGAAGAAAAGAATGAAATTTAGGATGAGAAGGCAATGGTCGAGCTCAAGAAACAGTTTGCAGTGTTGGACAATAAAGTTTTAGTAAGATCCTGAGAAGGCCTTCGATAGACAAAAAAAGGTGATTAAGCGCTCATTCTAGGAAACATTTTCATTTATGATTTTTCATTTTCAAATTCTGACTCCTTATATACAAGTAATTATATTCTAGGATTACAGGTTTATCACTAAGGGTGTGTTTGATAGAAAAGATGGAAAATAGATGGTAGGAAAATATTTTCTAGGAATTGATTTGGCTGGAAATTATTTTCCTGGAAAATGATAATTGGAAGTGTTTGATTAGATTAATTTTCCAGGTGAAAAAGTGGGAGATTTTCCTAATTTTGTTGTTTTATTGATATTATTTTCCATGACAAATAATCAAAATTTAACTATTTTAATAAATTTTTTTTTAATTTTTCATTCATTTGTACTTGATAATAATAATGTTAATTTCTGAAAAAAAAAATAAGTCAATTAACAATAATAAAAATGATCAAACGTGACGCAAAAGGATTTTCCACCTTAGCTGGAAAATATTTTCTCAACAAATAGGTAAGAAAATATTTTCAATGCAAATGAGTTAGTTGTACTTTAAATGGTTGTACCTAAGAAAATATTTTTCAAGGCAAATTTTGTCAACCAAACACCCAACAAATACAAAAGCTGGAAAATATTTTCCATGATTTGACATTTTCCTGAAAAATAAGACTGTATCAAACACAGCCTAAATGAATTTGAAATATACGGATTTCAAGGGCGAGGGATTGTATATGCTTATTATGTTTTTATTATTATTATTATTATTAGATTTTTTTTTTTTTTACAATAATTGTCCATAGAACAGTTTATAAATATTTTAAATTATAGACAAATAATAATGAGTTAATCGTTTATTTTTTGATTGGTCACTGAAATTTATAGTGTCGAGTTTTGACACTAAACTTATGTTTATGTCTTCGGTTGATCATCAAAGTTTTTAGTGTCGGGTTTTTATTATTAAACTTATGAGTTAATTGTCTCAATAATAACTGACTTTATGTATAATATGTTTTCAACTAATCACTTAAGATATTGATATGTGATGATGATTGGAGTCCAAAAAATGTGACGATAAATGTTGTGTATTGAGGTTTTTAAAATTTGTAATAGTCTTGAAAACATAATGCTTATTATTATTTAGTATCTGTTTGATATTTTTTAAAAACAACTCATTTTTCTACAATACTTAATCACATTTTAATAATAAAATATTGTACTCTCAAATAATGTACATCAAACGGAGGCTTAAATTGACACTAGATTTTCGTAATTTTTTCTATTTCCTTTTTTCAATTGACTTTTTTGTAATTTAGTCTTAGTCAACGTGATACGTTCATGCATTGCACGGGTGTAAAACTAGTTGCTTTTAAAGAAATAAGGAGAACTAAAAGCAAAAAGCAATTAGAGTTGTAACATGCTCTACAAAAGCAAATTAACTCTCTTCTCCTTTTGCTCTCCTCTTCTCTCTGACCCTCGCTCCAATTCATTCTCTCTATCCTGTTCTGCATCAAGTGTGCATGAGCTCATCATTTACAGAATCTACGGCTTTGATACACGAAAATTGTGATTAAAGAAACCCTAAGAAGACCTAACAGATTATGATATGCCCAGAGAATCACAGATGAAATTCTAGTCACCCAATGTAAATAATAGTGTGAATTGAGCCTTCATGAGTTGAGCTTGGAGTTGTTCAAGCTGAGGTTAGTATTTGTTGAGAAATAGGCTCATTCGATATGATTAAGTATTACTACAAAATAAATAAAAAAAAAATATAAAAAAAAATATATATATATATATAATTGTATCTAGGTAACAAAAGTTAAACAACAACACAATTATTTGAAAGCTGGAGGAAACATCTTAAAGGAAATTGAAACACAATTTCATAGAAATAAAGAACAGCACAAATGCAATCTCCGCAATGCCACTATCTGACATGCCGAAAATTGAGTAAGGTTGTCTGCCCTGGTTTCACGAATCGCAGGTTCAGCTCCCGAGATTTCTCGCCTCTAGGTAGCTTAACTCTCATTCATTGGGCGGTAAGGCAGAACAACTGGCACACACGCACGCTGATAAGTAGGATGTAAGGGAAATACCTGCAATATGATCATATCATTAGAGCACTTCATGGTAAAATAGGTCACCCGCCTAGCTGTTGCCGACTTGCCGAACTGAATGGGGAGATAAGCATTTTCACTGCGTGACATTCTCCCCCATTCGAATCCGCTTACGTCCTCGTAGCGGGAAGTGAGCTTCGCATCAACACGCACTCCTCAATTGCAGAATTAAACGGCACCATCCCCTCATGGACGAGCATTCACACGGTGGTACTCCCACACTTGCCCGTTGTACCTTGTACATACCGCCTCCGACACCAACCTTCACCATCTACCCCCATAAGCAGTAGTTCTTCGGTGGACGGCCTCCAGCACATGTCGAAGCACATACCCACTACATTCTCGTAGGCCCTGCAAAATGCGCTCCTCAAAACTCCTTCAAAAGCAATCGCGCAACGCTGCCCAGCACACTCATCTTCCCCAACAGCTTCCTTCTTCGTGTTCCGCATGCTTGCCGACACGATCCGTGGCCCAAAATCTTTTCTCTGCGAGAATTCATGTCATTGATCTCCACAAGACCAACAACGCATTCAAGCGGTACCGCTCTGATACCAACTTTCACGGATCGCAGGTTCAGCTCCCGAGGTTTCTCGCCTCTAGGTAGCTTACCTCTCATTCATTGGCCGGCAAGGCAGAACAACTGGAACACACGCACGCTGATGAGTAGGATGTAAGGGAAATACCTGCAATATGATCATATCATTAGAGCACTTCATGGTAAAATAGGCCACCCGCCTAGCTGTTGCCGACTTGCCGAACCGAATGAGGAGATAAGCATTTTCACTGCGTGACACCTGATTAAGATGTTCCCATAATTGCAAGTAACTTTACCCAATGTAGCCTCTCCAATAACATTTTGAAGCTAAAACCATGCCTAAAAATCAAAATGACACCCAAAATTTCCATTCACTCCCATAAAATACTCACTGAAATAGGAGAAATGTTAGGATTGCAATCTGCCATTACTAAAATTGATGCTAACCCTTTTGGTGTTTGAATTAAAAATTCCTACAATAATTTGAATAAACCCATGAAAGTTAAAATTAGTATTAAAACACCTTGACTTAAGTTTAAATCTAACCCAAAATTCAAAGGTTAAATAACCTACCCCAATGAGTAGAAATTAAACAATTTCCAAAGTGGTAGAAAACCAGCAACAATACAAGAATAAAATATTCAAAATGTAGTTGATAAACTTTCAAAGAGATTACAAGAAAGAGGAGGATTTTACCTCACAAGTGTGTCTTCAATAGACCATTCAAGTGAACATCAAAGTTGATATAGGGTTTTAGAAGTGTTTAATATTTATAGCACAATAATTGAAAGAAATAAAGAAAAATAGAAATTGCACTTTAAATCCCAAAATCTGGTCTTCCATTGAACCGTGCGGCCGCACGGTTTAGTTTCGTGTAGTCGCACGAGCATGGACGTACCAAAATCTGCCTTTCTGGGATTTTTATAGGCATACGGCCGCACACCATTTCAACTGTGCGGCCACACGGTTGATTTCTGGACCATGACATTTTTTGTTTCAAATTCTGCACTTGCCATTTTTCAGTATTTTGGTCATAACTTTTGATCCCGATATCCGATTGAGGTGATTCAAAATAATTTGGAAACTAAAAAAAAATGGGCTACAATTCTTCAAGAATTAGTGAACCTTAAATTCTAATTTTATCTTTATCAAAACTTTAATTGAGTCTCAAATTTGATGCATCTTCATTTCTTTCACCTCGACTTGATTCCATAACTTATAAATGAGTCTCATCTTCAAGTATTGAGTCTTTTGAGCCTCGAATCTCGTCATATGGTCCACTTGCATGTGCATCGAGATTTGGCTATGGTTTACTGGCACATGTACCGATGTTTGACTTTTTCGGTTCTCATCATCACCTTCCTCTTAAAAATGATTCGACCTCGAATCTTGTTCGTGAACAATATTGCTAGATTTCTTGTCCTTTGATCTTGCAATGGGGCCCACGAGAAAGTTTAGCGAGGCTCTACTTTCTTGATTTTCTCATAAAAAATGGTGTGATTTTTGTGGTCCATTCCCATCAAACCCGTGAAAGAAAAAACAAACAAGGGCATAACACACACTCTCTCTGTAGCGCCCCGAGTTCCGTATACCCGATTCACTACGTCATTTTCTGTCTAAATTTTTCGAATAATATTTTTGCGGAAGAAATAATTGAAATTCATTTTTGGCAACATTAAATAAAATGTAATGGCCGATAAAATTGAAACATTTATGAAACCATTTGAAATAGTAATTCGAACCATTAATTTTGTAAAGAAATTAACAATGTCATAATTTCTCAAATAAATGAACTTCTCTAAATTATTCGATTGTTTGGAAAAATACGGAAATCATTAACGTCAAACTTTCAACCGTTTAACGATTATTGCCACCATCATTCATCGCTCGCCACCGTCTCCGATATCTGCAAAACTGTTAAAAAAATAGGGTGAGTATTTCATGGGGGAAATACTCAGTAGACTCATCGCAAATTAATTTAATTTATAAGATGATTAAACACATAAATCCCGGCTCTTTATAAAACGGGCATTGATAGAGCTTCTTTATAAAACGGCTCTTGATAAAACTCATATTGTGCATTACAGCACGGGACATATTTTGCAAATCATAGGCTCTTTGAAATTAGCTCTTTGAAAACCATATACTTATAAAAACATTTTAATTATGCCAAGCATAATTTCTTTTGAAAGCATAACATAAGATAGGATTGAAATCCTCATAAACATAAGGAGACACAAGAACTTTACCGAACTTAGGTGGCAAGAATTCTTATGCAGTAAAATCATAATAACAGTAAGTATACCAAAACATAATTCTTGAAATTCATAGGGATCATTTCCATCATAACATAAGATAAGATCGAAATCCTCATAAACATAAGAATTTTACCGAACTTCGGTGGCAAGAATTCTTATATAGTAAGTATACCAAGCATAATTTTTGAAATTCATAGGGATCAATTGCATCATAACATAAGATAGGATCGAAATCCTCATAAACATATGCGACAGGAATTTTACCGAACTTAGGTGGCAAATCCTCATAAACATATGGAAACATAGGAATTTTACCGAACTTCGTGGCAAATCCTCATAAACATAGGAGACACAAGAATGTTACCGAACTTCGTGGCAAGAATTCTTATGTGTAGCGCTACTAAAGCTCCGGTCCCCTTAACATATCATAACTTATCATATGGGACCCATAACAATCTTGGTAGATTGATTTCATAGCAATGATCCAAAAAAACATTTTCGTGAAGCATAGGGTATACTTACTTTTCGTAAAAACATAAAGTATATTTTCTTTTCATAAAAACATACTTACTCTTCATAAAAACATAAGGTATATTTACCTTTCATAAAAACATACGTGCTTTTCTTAAAAATTGACTTTCACAAGTCACATGACATTCATATGAAATCATAATTTAAATCAATTAATAAGTGCGAGTCTACCTCAAATTCGACGAGTGCAAAGTTGAGCGGGAATGACTTCAATTTCTTTAAATTCTCCGTACGCTTCGTCTTATCCAATAAGTCACTTTAGTCTATCGAATATATAGTTCAAAATGATAAATTATAATTTGAGGACTAAAATTGATGTTTTGAAAGTTGAGGGACTAAAATGAATACTTTTGAAAGTTCAGGGACTAAAATAGATACTTTGAAAGTTGAGGGATTAAATTGAATACTTTTGATAGTTGAGTCGGAAACTCAAAACAATAGGGTTGAAATAATATATTTTAAAACAATAGGGCTGATTAAAACTCATTTAAAACTTAAGGGTTGAAATTGATAAGTTTAAAAGCTGAAAGGACTGATTTGAAAACCTTTGAAACTAAAAGGGACTGAATTGGATTGTTTTAAAATCATAGGGGTTGATTTGAAACATTTCAAAACTTGGGGGCTTTAAGTGCAAATTCTGAAAATTAATATTAATATCCTCAGATTTAATCTCTCTCTCTCATTCGCTCGACTGTAGCAGAGGAGAGGAAAAGGGAGAGCGGCGGCGCAGCACCTCTGTAGGAAGAAGGGTCTCCAGTCGGCGGTTCACCGGCGCAACACCGGCGCCAGATACGAAGAGCGGTGGGGGTGAAAATAAGCTAAGTTCTGGGTTGATTGGTGTATCTTTTGTGCGAGGAAAGGGCGTGGAACCGAAACAGAATCGGGGCTTGAAGCGGCGATTGAGGTGAGGTAAGTGTTGGGTCAATAATTTCTTGGTTTATTTCTGGTTTTGGGTTTCGATTTGGATTAAAAATGGAAGTGGGCAGTTGTATGGGACGTTTGGTGAAGGTATTGAACTGTTGCAGTGATTGGGTTTGATTTCTGAATTGGTGGTGATTCAATGATATAGGTGGTTGTAGGCGGTTGGCAGTAGTGGTGGTTCTAGTGAATTCGATGGATGGAAGGCTGTCTTGGGTTCTGAGCGGTGATGTTGAATTAAGGATAATGGTGTAGGCAGCGCTGTAGATGGTGTCCGGTGGTGAAGGCAGCGATGATGAAGATGGTGACTGTGTGTGTTTGATGAGAGTTTGCAGTTTATGGTTGATGGTGATGAATTGATAGTTCAATCTGGGCAGGGGTGGTGATTATGGCAGTGATTGCCATTCAGTGTTTGTGATCAATTTTGGTTGTTTGCAAATTGATGGTTGAAGTTTCAAGAGATTGAAGATGGTATGTTGATTTGCTGAAATTCTATGAAGCGAATAAAGTAGTGATGAAACAGTGGTTGATGGTGGTTCTTTGGCAAATCTGCAGGCTCGATGGAGGAGTGTTGAAGACAGTTGCTGTAAATGGGGTTTGTGAATTGGGTGTTTAACACAGTGATGGTGATGATGAATGAAGCAGCTTTCGGCTATAAAGAAGAGTATTTGAGGGTAAAGGAAAATGCACATGGGGAGGGAATATGATGATGGTGGGGAATATCATAATTGAAAGGGAATAATTGAGTGAATATTATCATAATCATGATGATGGAGGAGGAGCAAAACTTGTAGAATAAATTTTGATTATGATAAGAATTGGACTAACTTTGATCAAGAAGCGTATTTAAAACAGACATATTTTGGATTGAAAATAAATTTGAGAATAAATAAATTTGGAATTTAAAATGATTTTGAAAATAATACTTTAAATAAATAATTAAATAACATAATTTTTTAGAAATTCGGATTTTAATTTAAAATCGAACAAATTCGATATTTCTTGACTTGGCTAGACGAATCCGTCGCGGCGTTAACTTCAAAATAATGGGTGAAATAGTAGCGATACAATTTTCTAAATATTAAAATAATTATTTATTTCATAAAAATCTTGGTCGCTACACTCTCTCTCTCTCTCTCTCTCTGGAGTTAAAAAATTGGCCCTTCTGTCATGTAAAATTTTTGAAACAAATTCCACACAAGGAGCCCTATTGTGTCATTCTTAGTGATGTGAGAAATAAGCTCTATCAAATAACCAATACACTACCCAATCAATCACTAAAATAATCAATTCACCACCCAAGAACCCAAAAGGGACACCGAAATTACTTATAACACTTCATATCAAAAAATCACATAAAAAACTCACGAAATCAACATTGGCCATGACAACTAGAGAATGATTTTTGTGACCACAGTACAATAGACAAAACCCTAATGGAAGAAATATGACTGATCTTATAGAAACTGTTAGGAACACCCAAAAAAAAAACCCAAGATGACAAGATCTTACCACCGATGACGACTCCGAACACAGAAATATAAGGCCAAACACAAACCTGTTAGAAAATTTATCACAGATAATTATTTATCTATGATCCAAAATAAATCATCATGCTGAATTATCAAGAATTAAATAACTGAAGCGGAAACGTACCTTAATCAAACATGATTCACGATGAACGATTCGGCGGTCGGATCTTCTAAATCGATACGTAGTCCGTATTTTCTCTCTGATGATGGGATGTCAAAAGGAATGAACAATACGTAGGATTCAGTGACCATAACCGACTTTATATACTGAATTGTCAATTAACCTAATCCGGCCCATCATGAATTAGGTAATGGCCTGGTATCTACACATAAAAGCCCATACATTAATTAGATGCTTTAAAGCCCGATATACCAAATCCTTATTAGATCACTTTAAATGGGCTTAACCAAAATTGATAGCCTTTTATTCAATACATAATAATTCACATATAAGCCCACACGATTGATTAAAATCCTTACAATCTCCCACTTGGGCTATATGTGTAACCTTACAATTGTGTATCAATCATAACCTTATGAGTACTCAAAATTTTGCTATCATTACTGAATGCATTCCCAAACAATCCGGTCCATCAATTATATCAACATAGGATCAAAGCGGCTTTCGCTACATTAATCGTAACTAAACCTATCAATGGTCACGTATATCGACATAACTGAATGACATGGATCAAGTATGGATGTGTAGCATGGAAATTACATGTAATGTGATCTTCAACATGCCTATTTCCAACTGGTCCAACTTTAGTGAGATCATCCTCAAACGAGTTCAGAGATAATAAACTTGAAACCTTATAGCTGTAAATAACTTTAACTTTAAACCGTATCCAAAATGACAGTAAATGTGTCTTATGCACCTAAAATACAAACTTCCACTGAAACCGAATATCCTTAAGAAATACAACACCCATATGAGTAATGTACTCATGAAAGACATTGGGTTGTAATACTTTAGTAAGCGAATCCGCAATTATGGAGTTTGTCCCAATGTGCTCTTATTGACACATGTCCACTCTGAACTGTATCCTTCACAACTAGGAACGTATGTCAATGTATTTTGACTTAGTTGAGCTCTTGTTGTTACTGGAATATTAATCTTCCGAGTTATTGTCACAATATAAATTTAGTGGTCTTTCTATACCGTACAGAATATGCAGCCCAGTGACAAAATTTCGCAGCTATATTCCATAATTAGATGACAAACCGTGCTGCCAAGTGAAAGAAGCTAAAGTGTTTGTTAAGCACTCCTTCCGGAAATAGCTCCTCCAACCAGCAGATAAATGTAGCCTGATGTGGATCTTTTACTTTCTTGGCATCTAGTAAAATCGGAATCATAATACCATATGATCTCCAACTGATCCGATTTTCTGTATGTGAGCATGTAATCTTTTGTTCTCTTTAAATACCTTATAACTCATGTTTGGCTGCTTTCCAAATGATCCATCCCAGGGTTACTTAAATATCTCATTAGTATCCCAATAATGTATGCAATATCCGAACGCATACAAATTTGAGCATACATCAAATTTTCTATAACTTAACTATATGGGATCCTCTGCATTTCTTTAAAATAACTTTTCGGGCATTAGTTGAGACTAAATTGTCTCCCTTAGCGATAGGGCTGTCCCCTGATTTACTGTCTTGCATGCCAAACTTCTTAAGTACTTTATCGATATAGCCCTTTTGTGACAATTCAAGAATACCCCGAGAACAATCCCGGTGTATCTGAATTCCTAATACAAAAGAGACGTCACCAAGATTTTTAATCTCAAAATTCCTTGACAAAAATCTCATAATTTTATGTGACATACCTATATCATTAGTGGCAAGCAATAATCAACATACAAAATCAGGAAAATACACTTACTCCCACTGAACTTGTAATACATACAATCATCAAAACATTAATCTCAAAACCAAATGAGATAATTGCTTGATGAAATTTGTATTACCCTTAACGGGAAGCTGGCTTGAGTACACAATGAATTTCTTTAATTTGCAAACCATTTTCTTTGGGTCTACTGACACAAAGTTTACTGATTGCACCATATAGATCGTCACATCAATGTCACCATTGAGAAACGCCACCTTAGTATCCATTTGATGTAACTCGAGGTTAAAATGTGCAACAACCTGACTTTCCTGAAAGAGTCTTTCATTGAAACCGTAGAGAAAGTTTCTTTATAATTAATGCCATCATTCTGTGTAAAGCCTTTAGATACAAGACGAACTTTATATCTTTCCACATTACCTTTCAAATCCCCTTTGGTTTAAAAATCCATTTAAGACCAATGGGCTTCGCACCTTCTGGTAATGGGACAAGATCCCAAACTTTATTGTCTTGCATATGCTTATACTCCTTATTTATGACATCAATCCACTTTTGAGAGTTAGAACCCTGCATGACCTGATGGAATTGATTGGACCATCTTCCACCATTCCATTATTTCCTTATGTTCTTGGAAAAATACTATTTAAATTATCCGAAATAGCATTTTTTCCCTTTCTCTCGTGGATCTCCTTAATGGATTTAGTTATTGAGGTTGGTGAGTTTGTACTTCTGAAATTTACCTTATTTTGGATGGGAGGTTCTTCAATATTGTCTAATTAAGGTTCCGGATATGCTTCTTGATCAATGACATGCATAAAAACTTGCACATTGTCAAAAGCAACAATAGGAATCGAGACCGATCCTTCCTCAACTTCTTCCTTAAAGACAATATATCTAACCTTATTTCTCCCCCAAACTCAACATCCTCAAAAAATGTTGCAGTTCCCGTTTCAAAAATTGACTTAAGTGTGAGATTATAAAATTAATAGCCCCTTAACGACTTTATTTTCTTTATTTGTTTTCTTGCCCTTATCTTTAGAGGTGTTTTCCAAGTGAACACTTTCAGTTCAGTTCTGTTCTGCTTCAACTATTCTTCTTCTTGCACACAAAATAGAATGAGCTCATTTAGAGTTTATTTCTCCCTTTAACAGTTATAACTGACCTTAAATTGACTAAATTGTGCAAGAAGCTTGCACACTATAAAATGAGCTCATTGAGAGTCCATTTCTACTTTGACAGTTATAACTAACCTTAAATTAACTGTATTGTGCAGGAAGCGATATCAATACCAAATGCACGAGCAAGTCATTAGACAAGTCGAGTTTTAGTTCCTTAAGTTTTGAAGCAGTGTGAAACATCTACATGATGTACTCCCTTATTTTCCCATTGCCTTTATACTTTATTGAAATCAAGCTTTGCATAAGCGTGCTTGCTTCAGCCTTATTGTTTTTCACAAAACGTTTCTTAATTTCGGCAAGGAATTCATTGGCATCATTTACCTCCTCGGATACTATGCCACTAAAGGCTTCCGGAATGCCCCACTAAAGGCTTCCGGAATGCCGCACTTAATGATCATGAGACTCACGTAATTTAAGCAATCCCACTTCTCAAAGTTCCTTATTTGATTAGATGAACTTTCATCCGTAAGAGGAGCAGGTTGCTCAATCCTTAGTACACGGTCAAGATCCATACAGCCAACGAAAAGTTAATGTTCTTGTTTTGATCCTTGAAGTTTATTCCATAAATACAGGGATTAAATTTGAGCTTGTACATATACTACTAACAGAATTTGAAACCGAATAGAGAACACTTAAATAAAATAGCTCACATAAATACCTTATTATGCAAATCATACTTTCAAATAATGGTATGGCCCATCACAAGATACCTAGCACAACATCAATATTTAGTCTTTGGATATAAATATTGACTTGTAAGTGGTACTCTTGGTTTAGTAATCAAACACTGACAGTAAGACATGTCAACCAACAAACCTTTCTTTGGACCGATTTATTGATCACACGTAAAACCAAATAACCGTCACGTATTTATCACCACAAGTTCATGTGAAATTCCGGCCAAATATTGACCTTCCTTTGGGACGATCAATATCCGCATGAAATAACACACAAACACCTAATTTTCCCTTGGTGTAGTGATCAAACACTGGAAATAAGACATGTTAACCAATAAACCTTTCTTTGAACCGATTTATTGGTCACACGTTAAACCAAATAATTGCCACGTGTTTATCACCACAGGTGCATGTGAAATTCGAGCCAAATATTGACCTTCCTTTGGGCCGATCAATATCCGCAATGAATAACACACACAAATACCTTCTAATATTCAAAGTTAATTAATATCCACAAGAGAGGTTGCTTTGATAATATGTTGCTTCAACTAACTTACTTTCGAATATTATATCTCTCAAAAGATTCCGATGTACCAAGATTTGAAACTGAAATCACTGATTTGCATCTATATTTAACTTTAGGATTTGAATTATAGAATTCAAAACTTCAGAATAAAGCAATCCTTAAGTTGAGAGAGTCAATTGCAATATTCTTAAACCTTAGGTGGCCAATTATGTAACATTTTAAGCTTGAAGGACTTAAATTACAAATTATCCAAAACCTTATTGGCCAATTTAGAGAAGTTCTAAACTTTAGGTCCCAATTTGAAATAATATCAAAATTTAGAGGGCCAAAATAGGAAATTTTCAAACTTTAGGAGCCAATTTAGAAAATTCCCAAACTTTAGGGACTTAATTTTAAAAAAAGTTCAAACTTTAAGGACCAATTTTGAAAATTTCCAAACTTTAGTGACTGAATTAGAAAATTTTCAAACTTTAGCGACTAAATATGAAAATTTTCAAACATTAAGGACCAAATTAGAAAATTTTCAAACTTTAAGGATTGAATTAGAAAATTCTCAAACCTTAAGGGACCAAATTAGAGAATTTTCAAACATTAGGGGCTGGATTGGAAAATTTCAAACTTTAGGGAACAATTTTGAAAATTTCCAAACTTGAGGGACTGAATTAAGAAAATTTTCAAACTGTAAGGATTGAAAATGAAGATTTTCGAACTTTAGGAACTGAAAATAAAAATTTTCAAACTTTAGGGAGCCAAAATAGGGAATTATAAATCTTTAGGGACTGAATTACAAAATCCAAGACTTTAAGAGGCCCAACTTAATGAATTTATAACTATAGGGGCTTAATTATAAATTCCATA
Organism: Ligustrum vulgare; assembly: GCA_963555705.1. Classification (NCBI taxonomy): domain Eukaryota; kingdom Viridiplantae; phylum Streptophyta; class Magnoliopsida; order Lamiales; family Oleaceae; genus Ligustrum; species Ligustrum vulgare. The sequence continues at coordinate 66,942,969 of OY743171.1, read as the reverse complement.
GCCTTTAGGGTTTAAACTTTATTTCATAATAACCTTGGAGGATCTGATGTTCAAATAACCAGAATTTACAGAAATTGCAAAGGAGTCCTCAGAATCTTCTAATTGCCAACGCAAGTCCCTGCTCCTAAAAATTGCGGCTGCAACCCTAGCACCCACCGCCGCCAATGAACCCGGGAACGCGGTGCACCCCCCGGTGGTTCCCATTGCGAAGCAGCGCCATTCACGGCGCTGTTCTCCTATAGTGTCGTGCGACCACCGTGCGCAGTGAAGTTATGGCGCTGCGCGCATTCCGACAGCAGTGGTCGCCGGTCACACCATCTTAATCAACACATTTTATATGCAAGATATATACTAAAACCGATTTCCATCACCCCAAAATCAAATTTCTGAATCTGAATGCTAAAATCAAAATCCATGCCCAACTCAACTCATCCGAACACCTAGTGCGCTGTGTCTCCTCCCGGCCACAGCTCCAATTCATGCGGCGGAACTCGATTCAACAAACGAACAAAGAACCCAAATATCTTAATCAAATTCGAAAAAAACCATACACAATATACATACAACTTCACAGCCGAATTCAAAATCAATATATGTGGTTTCATATGCAGACAGTAGAGAACGATTGAATCCAAATCCAAGAAGTTAGCAATTTTAATTTTCAGTAAATCCAACATCACCTTCAACTGAATTTCTCGGCTTAAGTATATTTTAATTCAAAGCGTACAATTAAACACAGATCTGATAATTCAACACGATGTTGGCTCTGATACCACTTGTTAGAAAATTTATCACAGATAATTATTTATCTATGATCCAAAATAAATCATCATGCTGAATTATCAAGAATTAAATAACTGAAGCGGAAGCGTACCTTAATCAAACATGATTCACGATGAACGATTCGGCGGTCGGATCTTCTAAATCGATACGTAGTCCGTATTTTCTCTCTGATGATGAGATGTCAAAAGGAATGAACAATACGTAGGATTCAGGGACCATAACCGACTTTATATACTGAATTGCCAATTAACCTAATCCGACCCATCATGAATTAGGTAATGGCCTGGTATCTACACATAAAATCCCATACATTAATTAGATGCATTAAAGCCCGATATACCAAATCCTTATTAGATCACTTTAAATGGGTTTAACCAAAATTGATAGTCTTTTATTCAATATACAATAATTCACATATAAGCCCACACGATTGATTAAAATTCTTATAAAACTAACAAACTCTAACGAGAGCTCTCTCTTGAAGAGTCTGGAAATTGAAGGAAAGTGTACTGATTTTTTTGAAGGAGAGACTCTAGAAATTGAAGGAAAGCTTACTTGTTTTCTTGAAGGAAACGTAAACATAAATAATGAAAGCGCATTTGGGGTTTGGGCCTTATAATTTTAGAAGTGAGTTTTATATATAGCAAATTGAAATGAAAGACATTTCTGTACTTTGGATGAATTAAATAAATAATTAATAAAGATAAAAAAAGAATAGAAAGTGGGGTCAAATGACTTATTGTAAATAATTGGAAAGCCATTTTGGCACCACAAATCCACCCATGGTCATGGGTGTCATAAATGTCGTTCAAATGGGTGAACCCAAAATGGCTTTCCCTACATAATGGGGAATCTCTCCAATAAGAAGTGTGATTGGAAATGCCCTTATAGATCCTCCCACAAGCAATACAAATTATTTTTTAATCATACTTTCTATCAATAAAATAAATTATACATAAACTAAAAAAATTTCATACTTTTTATCCACACATTATCAAAAATTATAATTGCAAATAGGCCTCTGTTCGACTGAAATTAATTGGGAAATAAATGGAATGTAAATTATTTGTTTAATTTATTTGTATTTTCTAGGTAAAATGTAGGATTACAAATTGGAGAGAAAAAATGTAGATGGTTAAAAAATAGTATGAAAAATTGTGTAAATTACTTTTTTGATGGTTTTGTCTTTTTCCTAATGAATTCACGATCGTCGAACACAGCCTAAATAGTAAATAAAAATATTTTTTAACTGACAAACAATTTTAAAACGAAAAGAAAAAAATCTAATAATAATAATAATTTCTTATTTTTTATTAGTTTTGTAAATATTGCATTTCCTTTTTTTTCTAAGTTTTAAATTCGATAATATTTTGTATTAAAATATTATTATACTATATTTTTATTTGATATGATTGTATAATTAATATATTTTTCATAAATTTTGATCGAAATTACTATTATAATTATATTCTCGTGCATCGTGCGAGCAAAATACTAATTTGCTCTTTAAAGCACCAGTCAAAGAAACAGCGGGCCGACATCGGACCCGACCCACATTTCTCCAGCAATCAGGGCCTTTTTTCCCAAAAATTTGAAATCCCCATCCGCGCTCATCACCGTCCCCCAACGGTCACACACGCACGTATGCACTTTCTCTCTCTGTGAGTCTCGAATTTTACTCAATAATAATAGTAATAATCAGAAGTGTATCGGTGTATGGATTATTGTATGAAGTGTAGGGCAGTGTGAAGAAGAAGAAATGACGACGGTGGAGAAGCTGTTGGTGCAGATCTTCGAGCGGAAGAATAGGATTATCGAGCAAGTCAAGCAGCGAACGGAATTGTATAACCAGCATCTTGCTTCTAAACTCCTCGTTGACGGGATTACTCCTCCTTCCTGGCTTTGGAACCCTACACAATTCTCAGATCCCAAAGGTGCCCCAAAATTAATTTCATATTCGTTAGCCCTAGGATTTACTTCATTCGCTTAAAATATTAGTACAATTGGGGGTTTTGCAATTTTAGATATTTTTTTAATTAATTATATGAGTCACATTATGGTTTAGAAGTTAAAAGAACCTAGCATGTGTCAAATCAATCCCGAGGAACCGTATTATTTTTCTTTTAATTTCTAACTGTAGTGATTATGCATGCGGTAATTTTAAACCTTTATTATTTTGTGAAATGACTATGACCTTGCCGTTTATGCCTTCCAAGTGCAAGGTATGACTACAGGAGCCAACAACACAACAGTGGAAGCTGCCGCATAATATCCAACCCCTACACACTTGCATGCAAGGAAGTTGCCAATCTGAAGATATTAATTCTTGAACATTAATTGCTTGCCCATTTTTAAAATAAATTGAATGGTGTCATCCTCAAATATTGTAGAACTATAGAAGCCTTTTTTTTTTTTTCTGGGTATTATCCTTGCAATACATAATTGTCTTAATGTTTATGCTATTTCAGAGCTGAACAAAGAAGAGCTGATTTCTGAACTTCTACTTCCACATCCCCGACCTACAGCTTGTTTCTCTACTGATTGTTTCTCCCTCTACAAAAATCCAGTCACAGAAAATCATGGAAAGATTTCTGATGGACTTTTCATGGAAGAAGGTTTTAAGGCACAAGATGTGCCAATGGTTGCAACTCTCAGCAATGAAAATCGTGCTCAGTGTGCCCCTAATGGGCTTTGTGAGTTAGATGTTACCCGTACCTCGCCTGTGGACGAGACAGATGAAAGGATCTCAAATGTTTATAATGCACCAGATCAATCGCTAGCTAGATTCCAGAGGTCGAAGTCTAGACAAAAGGCTCTCGAGTATCGTAGCAGTGCAAAGGCACAAGCTAAGAGTCGCTTAAGTCATGAGAATGGCAGTGATGTTCCTTCTAGCAGCATTAGATTATCTATTTCTGCTACCAAACAGAATGACCATGTCAGGGAGCCTCCAAAATTGGCTGAACCCTGCAATATCAGTCGTCAAAGTTGTGGGGACTGGAATTTGGATCAAGCTAACTGTCACACCAAGGAAAGTGGGATGAATATTTACACAGATATAACTACTAGGTCTAGGAGTTCTCATGAAGTCCGGACTTTTGTCAGTGATTCTACTGCTGATGCTGAAGCAGGTAATTCCTGTGATGATGCCATAGCAAGGAAAACGAAATCAAGGTCTTTACATGTTTCTGTGCAGGATGAACACGTGAACGAGTTTTTGAAATTGGCAGAACCATTTGCTAGCAGTTGTCAAAGTTGTGGAGAAACAGAACCTGGTGAAAGAGAGAGTCAAAACAAGGAAAAACACATTGATTCTAACAGCGGTGCACTTGCTAGATCTAGTTTCTTTGGTAGACATCAAAGTTATGCTAATGATTTTTCAAAAAAAAAATTCTCTTCTGATGATTCTCTTAGGAATGACGGTACCATAGTAGATCCTATGGTTAAGTTACACACAGACCATCTTAATGGATCAGTTGTAGCTATTAGTTCTTCCGATGTCCCCATTGGAAGATGCAGGGCCCGAGAATCAATATTAGAAGATGGCCAAAGGAACAAGGAAAATGATGCTAATCATTCCTGCAGTAGTATCACAAGATTCAGCAGATCTGGTCGACAGAATCCTGGTACAGATGGGGATAAGGATTTTCCTCCTCATTCTGCCAAGGCCAATTGTGGAATGCTTGTTCCATCAGTTGGCTCATCAATGGAACATCTTAACATTTCTAATGAGATATTGGGGTATGTCAAACCTTCTGTCGGGTTTTTTAGTAGAGCGTCTATGTCTGAAATCAGGTCAGGTGTTAAAGGCATAACAGAGCCTGTCAATAGTTATAATAGTTCCAGGGGGGACATAGACTACAAACATGATAATGCTTCAAGCGGTCAAATAGTTCTGCCTTTGGGTGAAACCTATGATATTGTTACCTTGAAGGGAAATGCCGAAATTCTTGTGGGTAATGACTTTGTTCCACGAAATCTTGTTGGAGAACTGTCTCTAAATTCCAGCCCTATTGATGCCAAGCGAAGAAGAGAGCTGGAGTGTCTTACTGCACGGGCTCCCTCTGATTGTTTTATGGTTGTGAAACCAAAGCAACTAGATTTTGATGACATGGAAGAACATAACTTTTATGAAACCTCCACTTCTATTTCTAGAAAGATAAAACTTGTCAACTCACCAGAAAATACATGTCATTCTTTGTCAGAGAGTGAACTATCACTAGATAAAGATTTTTCTTGTAATATTAATCAATTATCTACACATAAGAACACATTAGAAATGTCAAATGTCTCAAGTAAAGGAAAAGAAGATTGGAAGGGTTCTTTTGAATCTGATGTCAATGAGCAATTTGAGATACAGACGGAGAAAGATAGATTGGTAGTGAGTGAGCATACTATGTTAACGAGTTTTGAAAATGAGCTTGGGGCTGCGGTGCAAATTGAAAACTCTCTAATGTTACAGAAGGCAGGCGTTTTCTTATCAAACGCAGTACCTGATATAGAAATCCATCAGGTGGAACTTCATTTGGGTCAAGGACATGAGTCCTCTTCGGATATGCACATGGAAGATGTAAGTTCTAGTCTCCTCTTTTGCTTTGATGCTTATCCTTTACAGTTCAGCATGTGTGTTTTTTACTCGTTACAGGATGTATCTTGTATGCATACATGTGTAGTTGGTTTGATTAAGTTAGCTAGCCTATTTGTAGATGAATTTTTTTGGTTATTATTATTCAATATTTTTTTTGCGCAGAAAAGAATTCCACTGCTGTGCAACACTACTTATTTATCTTTCTTGATATTTGTTTGGAAGAAATGTTAATCGAGGAAGAAATGTTAATCGAGATGGTTAATTGGTGTTTTACAATCTTTCGGAAAGACTTTAGTACAAGGCATCTATAATATCCCCACAAGGATTCAACTGTACTGAGTGTTTTGTTTTCATTTGATCTTTATTTACTTTCCATGTCGACTCCCTGATACTTGGAAAAAATGGAGTAAAATCGCTTATTATGAAACTTGGGCTCATTCAGCTGATGGTTAGATATAAGCGGTATACATTGGTGAGGATACTCATAGTGATTAATTATCTTTCTTTTAATTCAGTATGAATCTGTATGCCTTTAAATAAGTTATTCGTGCATTGGGTGGATAGCCTATTTCCTCACAGAGCAAATTCACATATACCTCAAAACTTTGGGACAAGTAAAAATATTCTACCTAAACGTGCACACGGAAATTATTGATAAGTATGACTGATTGTATGTTGGTAGCATTCCTCTCTACTCGTGGAACACCATTTAGTGCCTTGTTGCTTTTTAGTAAATTCCTGTTTACTAGAAAAATGTCCACTGGTGTATGAGCTACATCATTCCAGTGTTAAACTCTCCAACTGGTCTGACAGGGTGCATATAATTACGAAAGCAAGGATAAGGGTGCATCTGGATACTATTCCTCTAAAATCCAAAATGTTCGGCCATCTTTTTCATCAAATTCAACCAACCAGGAAAGTGGAGAGCCCAAAGCCTGCTTGATTGAAAAAGATGGAACTGCATATTCAACCTGCATTATCATTGATGAAGGAAAACAACTTCCTCTTCGGGAGACTCAAATCTCCCCATGCCTGGATGAAGAAGTTTCTAGTGATCACATGCACAATATGTCTTTTGACAGGAGAGACCTTGACAGGAGTCCACCTCAAGGAGAGAATGATGAAACTGCAGATTCAACCTGCATTGTCCTTGATGAAAGAAGGCAACTTCCTCTTCGGGAGACACAAATTTTCTCATGCCTGGATGGTGATGTTTCTAGTAAACGTGAACACAATTTGTCTAGTGACAAGAGAGACTTCGACAGGAATCCACCTCAAGGAGAGAATGGCATATTAACATGTAATTCAGTTGGGTCTTTGCATCATGGAGATGAAATTCTCAATATGTCAAGTGCAAGTGATCCTCAAATCAAGAAGAATCACTCACCACCTGAAAGAAGATTCAGGTCTGCCGAAGAGCACTCATGGCCACAGATTAAGAGGAGAAAGATCGAAGATAAGCAAACTAATAGTTTTATCACTTCCCCAAGTTTTAGGGTGCAAAAGCCTTACTTCATTCAACCGGACCCTACAACTTCACGTTTGAACCACACTGAAACCAAAGGCGACGCTGTCTTGGTAGATGCATTCAAGGAAGATGGGAATTTGATGGATGTCATTGAGTCAACACCCGAGTCTCCAAATGTCAAGGTATATATTCTATCATTATTCTTATTATTCCAGGATTTTTATTATCTATTTAGATAGATATCCTGCATCAGGGCGAGGGATTAAGCCTGAATGTTTACGTATTCGACTGGAAGGGAATGCTTTCCTTTGGTATGATGCTTGAGGTATCTGGAATCAAAGCAAGAAGACATTTGTTAAATAATTATTTTGCCCATCATGTTTGGCCAGCGCTTCGCTTTCTAAAATTCATTTCAACCACACGTTTATGGGACCCTCAATTTTTATTAACTTTTATATCCATACATTTCATCAACTTCTATCAAAATTTACTAAAAATCTAATTTTTAGCTTCCCTGGATAAATAACCGAAATCTGATTGCATATGTTTCAGAGTATGTAACTTGTAACCGTAATTAACATTGTTTTAAATAAACATCCTCAGATGCAAGCCTCCTGTTTGATTAGTTAGTTCATTGGCCTATGTGAGGTTGTAGATTCTTATATGCATGTGTGGACCTCAGGCTCTTCAATTTAATGTGGAGATGAAACTGTGAAATGTAGTCTAAGGCTCCTCCTTACCCATCTTCTGTCATGTAACTCAAAGTCAACTTTGTTAATAGAAGATCTGATGTTTCTAGAGCAATCTTCCTCGGATATCCTGATTTCACAGGTAGTTCTTTTAGATTTTCTGATGCAGAAGCTCCATTCATGTTGATGTCTATGCAGGGCACATTTTGTTTCGAAGAGGAGAATAAACATATCAGTCACAAACAGTTAGGGGCATCCCTTGTCTTGAGTTCAACTGAAGATGATGCTAGAGATACAAGAGGATGCTTGGCTAAGGAAATGAGAACTCCATTTCTGGGTAGCAACTTTTTAGATGTAACTAAACCCCGTGATGAACAAACTAGCCAATACTTGTTACCTCTTTATAGCAATTTTGATCTGCCAAATTCTGCAAATTTTGCTTGTTTTGAGAAAACCCGTCCTGAAGGAAAATCCCCTTGGGGTGAGGACAGGCTGTTTTCACAATGCTCAGTTCCTACTCCTAATGATAAAGATCTGGACTTTGTTGACGTCGATCAAATTATGCCTGTGTTGGAGGGATTCATTGTAGATTCACAAGAAGATAATGGAGAGGTGAAAATTGCTGGTGATGGGATTGAGTTTGAAAAACTGAACCTTTCTAGGACTACAATTGAACGTGCCAGTGTTCTGGCACATATTTGCAAATCTGCTAGCACAGATACACCTTTATCCCATCTCTCATCTTGTTTCAAGTTTCAGGGAGCCCAAGATTTATTTCAATCTGTACCAAATGGTCTTCTTGAGCAGTTGAGCAATTCACATTTGAATATAAATGTTGTCGAACAGCTAGGATTTGCCGACAATTCTGTGAATGAATCTAAAGGGATGCCATATTCTGATTGTCTACCATATTCTGGTGCCAGATTTGGTTGGCATTCAGGAAATCAATATGCATCTCCTGTTGGGAAGCTATGGGAAAGATTGTCGTCACACTCTGGAAATTCAGAGAAGCGTTTGAGTTCAAATCCAGAGCTAACATGCTTCCCAATTGAGGAGGATTTCAGTGTGAGTGAAGAGAATAAGACTCTGGATGAGGAGGCAGATGAAGTCCAAGAAGAGATTGATTCATCAGACTCTAGTCATTATGCTCAGGGAGAACCACTCAAAGATCTTACAAATTCACGTCTAAATCCTCCTGCATTGGTTTCTGCAGATGAGATGTCGCTGAACAGAGATAGTGTGGATTTTTTTAACACAAAAACTAGCTTCACTGGGACTCGAAATAAGGTCAAACAGAATTCTGAAAGTTTCTTAAAAAATAACAGCGGGGCAAAGGAAAACCAGATGTTATCCATAGGAGTAAATAAAATCAGGAAGGACGAAGACTCATTTAAAAGAAGTGTCAACAAACCTAATTTACCACGCAGAACCAGTGCGAGACAAGAGCAAAAACTTTCATTGAAGGAGTCTAAGAGGAACAACATTGTTTCAAATGTCTCTTCATTTATCCCGCTGGTACAACAAAAACAAGCAGCTGTAGTATGTGCAGGTTGGTGCTTTATATTTGTTATCTTTTCTTGAGTTTATTTGTCTTAAACAACTCAGTGCAGTATATTTATTAATTGCATTTGTTCGGTGGTTCAACATCAAGAGCCTTGCTCATTTTGAAGTATTCTCCATTTTATAAATTTGCACTTTTGTCTTATATTATGCTACTTCTTCAGTTTGTGTTTTTTCTCTGAGAGAAGTGTAAAGCTCGTACTATCTTATCTAATGAAAAATATTTATATCATTTTATGTAACAAATAATGGATTGAGTAACTATTATATTATGCAACCAAATTACATGCAAGGGTTTGGAGTATTACATAAACGTTGGCTGCTCTTTGGAACCTTTCCTCTTTAGTGGTTGGATAAAGTTTCCAGTTCTGTATAGTTGAGAATTACGAATATTTTGGGGAATTGGTGTGTTTGATTGGGGAGGTGGAAAAGAAAATCTTTTCCATATTCCACGGAAAAATGTTTTATCATCTCCAAGCCAAAAATTTGAATTCTTTGAGATCATGGAAATTAAGCATATTTTGACCTTAGTTGGAAAACATTTTTCATGGAAAACTTTGCCAATCAAACATCAGAAGTTGGAATTTGGGTGGAAAATATTTTCTTTTCCATTAAATCCTGCAATCTATCGTGTTTCAGGAAAGAGAGATATCAAGGTGAAGGCTCTAGAAGCTGCAGAGGCAGCAAAACGTTTGGAAGAAAAGAGAGATAATGAACGCAAGGTAAGAAAAGAAGCACTGAAACTTGAGCGAGCAAAGATGGAGAAAGAAAATACGAGACAAAAGGAGTTGGACAAGAAAAAAAGGGAAGAGGAAAGGAAGAGAAAAGATGCTGATATGCTAGCAAAGAAAAGGCTGAGAGAGGAAGAGGATAGGAAGCAGAAGGAGAAGAAAAGAATGCGAATTGAAGTTAGGCAAAGACAGCATAGAGAACAAGAAGAAAAAATATGTGTCGAGAAAGCAGAGAAAGAAAAACAGCGTTTCAAAGTAAGTTCTATATTACTAGTAAACCTGATTACTTTTTGCTTCCTGTCGCCTTGACCTCACTTATCTCGGTTAAATTCTAGCATGACCAAGTGAACAGCAATAAGGATTCTAACAATGATTCCAGAAGGCAACAAAACCGGGAAAAAGCTGGAGATGATGTTGCTTCGAAAAAAACAGAGACTAAACCTGTACCAACTGGACTTGCAATGGATGGTGTCCATCAGACTACCATTCATTTCGAAGAAAGTGGTGCTTGTGAAATTAAAAAGGTGTAAGACGTTTCCATTTATGTCTAATTCAGTTTCTTGTTGTCTGTAATATCTTCTTGGATTGAACCTTTTCTTGAAAACAGCCCATAAATAATGGAACAAATAGAAAGATGAGTTCACAAAGAGTCCACAGGAATGTCTAAAAGATTGGATTTAATTGTTTATTTTCTTTCTACTTCTGTAAAACCTTTATGCTCTGTTTGGTAACACTGTAGCAATATATAAATTGGTTTTTTTTTTTTTTGAGGTAAAATGTGTTTATAGAAAATATGTGTGGTTAAAAAGTGGTTTGGAAAATTGTGTTTATAAATTCTAATGATTGCATTACAAAACGGAGGGTAAGTTTCCCAACGAAGAAATTTAACTCTAGCTCCTTTTTAGGGTCAAAAGCACTTTCATCAAGATACTACAAAAAAGTTTTCTTTCTAGTTTCCATACTGATGTTTTCAATTTACATTTCTTTCCTAGGCAATGGATGTGGTGAACTCATGCAAAAGCGATGACTTGTTTGTCCAAAACTGTCCAGAGAAGTCGTACGAGATTTCTCCATATCAGTGCTCTGATGACGAAGATGAAGAAGAAGATGACTTACCCTCTAGAAAATTAATACCATCCTGGGCCAGGTGATTAACTAAGCCTTGGCAAACTTATAAATTGTTTATAAATCATTTCCGGATTTGTAATTGGGACTGCTCTGACAGATAATATTATGTGCTTACCCCCACATTTTCTGTAATAATACTATGCCCTTCTCCACTTATATAGGAATATAATTCATCTTTTCTTTTGGTTTCTAATGAAGCCTAGAATGACAGCTTGTTCTATACACAACCAGCCTTTTCTTTAGAAAATTGAAACTCTCCTGAATTTTATGCATTATTTCTGCAGTAAAAGCTCTGTGGCTTTAGTTTTACCCTTGCAGCAAGAAATGGATCCTGATGTTATATTTCCCCAAGGAAGCTTTTGCAGCATGGATGAAGGTAGTTGCTATAAAGAAACTGAATTTTGCTGAATATCAGTTTGGTTACTGAAGTCCTTATTTTGCATCATTTTACAGTTCTCCTTCCTCGAAAGCTTCAACAAAACTAAGTGACAACAACATGGATAGACTTGTTGCCTGTCACTGTTTGTCTCTGGATTTCAAGCATCATTGATTGATTTGGGTTAGGACTTCTTCTACAGCACATGATTTTTTTTATCGTGCTCTTTATTTTAATATTTGTTTTATTTTAGTGGGTGAACAAAATGCAAAGAAGAGAATCGGCGATCGTAGGATAAGTTAGCAAAACATTCTATCAATTTATTGGAAAACTCATTAGCTTCAAGCGTTCTTCTCCCTGTACTTTTACTGTGAATTCATTAGCATCATGTGTTCTCTTCCCTGTACTTATACTGTAAATCATTAGCTTCACTTGTTCTACCCCCTGTACGTTATTACATCATATTGAAAGTTCTGTGACTAATCTAGGGAAGAAAATAGTGTATCGCAACCAAAGTGAAACAACACTGTAAGTTTGTAAGAGCACAAACTTCTTCACTTTGTCCCCCTAACAGATGGAGCTGAGTAATGTCTTTCTCAAAAAAATCAGTCACACTTTGGCCCTGTTTGATTCTCTTTTAAAAAAATCTTGATGTTTTCATACTCATTTTTACCATATAATATTCTGCACGTAAACCAAAAGCTTTTTACTATTTTTGAGCCACTCATTCTCCAAAAAATCACTATTCAAAACTTCGTTTCCTCCAATTTATCTTTATTTTCAGCTGAATACGCTGTTAGAGCTTCATTTCATGCTTGATTTTAATTGATGCCTCAGTCATCCTTCAATTGATTGGTGTAATTAAAAATCGAAATCTCATTCTTTCTTTTTTCAGCCAATATAGAGTCTGTTTTTGTTTTATCAGCGATTTTTAGTTTTTGTTCCTAACAATGTTGTTTCTTTCATAACCGACTCGCAGATGAATTGGCAGATGTTTATAAGGGTTAATCAGAAGGATAGGTGAATCCTTGTGAATAGAGGGATGTATACATTAGATATGCAGCCTTGGACAAGCTTTTTAGATTATGTAAATGAATGCTTCCACTACTTATGGCAGCATCTGGGAGAGATGACACTATACAAATACCAAAAAGGAAATAGTGGTTGAAATCTCGTTTTGTACCGTCAAATCCTGTACAATAATACTATGTAGTAAACGAGGGATTAAGTTGTAAGATTGACTGCCTGTTTCTGCAAAAATAATGGTTTTGTTCTATTGTTAAAGAAAATATTTTTCCCCAAGCTTAATTATAGATGGCGTTCTAAACAAAGTTATTATATTATTACCCACTTTTATGTAGTCAAAATGCTAGCGGGAAAGTATGTTGCAGATAGCCAGAAAGGTCTGTAGAACAATGTAATAATCGTGGTGACTTCACGTAGAATGCTGATCCTAATGATCACGATAATTGTTTCTTAATTTCCAAAGCATATCTAAACTGTCAAAGAAACATCTTGCAGGGACCAATATTTCTGTTTGGGGGAGAAGAAAGAGACAAGGATTAGGGAAAAAAAACGACAAATAAATGCATAGCTAAATATAATTGATTTCTTTTACATGAACATGAAATTGGGACATGAAAATAAGACACATTGAGTGGGACTTTGGCATTAAGTAATGCTATTATCCCCACTAGGGTTGAGCTCTAGTGGGACCTAGTGGGATATGCATCAATTCATTGGTTGATGTAAATGTATTATTTAATTTTAACACTTGACACCTTCGAAGCATTGAGGATGAATAACATTATTCGTACTTTATTACATGGACATCTTTTCATCATTCAAATAATATACGTCATGTCGACAATGTCTCCGTAGAATTTTTGAATATAATGAACTTGGAGGAGGAAGAGTTAGAGTTAGAGATCTCAAGATACTCCGGAAAATAAATGCAGTAGACTTGTTTACATTATCATGAGTTGAATCTGACAAGGTCCAACCTTTGACCATACAACGGCTTGTTTTGAATTTGATGAGCCTCCCAAAGTCACTATTCTAATAAAGGTCAATCTCATCTTATGATTTCTTTTCTAAACAGATTGATATAGCTAGATCATTTGGGTTTCATTTTTTCCCCCCACTTAAAAGTATACTTTTTAAAGTTAAAACATTAGTTTGAACCATATATTACAATTTTGTTCTAATGAGTGCTATCCTGCGCTCCACGCAATTTTTTTTAATATTTTAATTAATGGGATCCATTTCTTATATTTTTTTATTTTTTTTCCTTCTAATAACTTATTTGGTCTATGATAAATCAATCAATTTTTTTCTCAAATTCATTTTCAGTCACACATTTTTATGGAACACATCACTTTACATATTTTTCAATCACACATTTAAAAATGTATTCAATTTCTCCTATACCAAACAGACATTAAGCCTCATTTCGATAATACTGTAACAATATAAATTAGTTTATTTATATTTTGTAGGTAAAATATGTGATTAAAAAATAAGTGTAATTAAAAAATTGTTTGAAAAATTGTGTTCTAAAAAAATGTGTGTAATTAAAAAGAGGTTTAAAAATTTGTGTTGTTTATAAATCGATTTATAAATTATAATGATTACGTGTGTGTTTAATAAATTAAAATAGACGTTACACAAATCATACTAACTCAGGAAAATATAATTGAAATGGAGATTATAAAAAGAGGCAGAATAGACAACTCAGTAAAAAAAAATATAAAATTGTATTTTTCAACTCAATTCTCACGTCAACATTTTTTTTATCTGACTTGTCTCTTCAATTAATTAGCTTAAGTTCTAAATGTGTGATTGAAAAATATGTAAAATGATGTATCCCAAAAAAATGTGTGATTGAAAATAAATTTAAAAAAAAAATTAATTGATTTATCATGGACCAAATAATTTATTAGAAAAAAAAAAAAAATGGATTGTCAGCCTGACAACCCATTAAAATATTAAAAGAAATGAGTGGAGCTCCACGCTCATTCGAACAAAATTGCCATATATTATGCGAAATACACAAATATTTTTCACTTATCAATTACTCATTTCTCTAAATTAAAACCCAAAAGGAGGCCTCACCCACCACCAGAAAAAAAAAAAAAAAAAAATTCTTCTACAAATCAGTACCGTTATAAAGCCACTAGCAAATGTCTCAACATTTTTCCAAATTGTTTTTGTTCTTCAAAGAACCGACCATTTCGTTTAACAGTTTAAACCCCAGTTTTCCACCCCCACCAAGAAAACTGCTTATGAACTCAAGAATTCTTTCTAAGACAAATCTTGATTCTTGTTTTCTTGATTCTCATTAGCCTTTCATTCAACCCAGATTATGTGTTACCAGAGAGTGTCAATCTTGATTTCCCATTCTTCACTCTCAGAAACATTACTCTTCTTGGCGATTCTTATCTCCGAAATGGCGTAGTTGGGCTAACTAGAAAACTCAAGGTCCCTTCTTCAGGCTCTGGTTTTGTCATCTACAACTACCCAGTTGCATTCTTTGATCCAGAGACAAATATAACTGCTTCTTTCTACACAAGATTTTCTTTTTCCATTGATAATGTCAATCCTTAGTCGTTTGGAGACGGTTTGGCCTTTTTTGTTTCTCCTAATACAATTACATTGGGGAGTCTGGGAGGGTACTTGGGCCTTGTTAACTCATCACAGTTAACCAAGAATAGATTTATTGCAATTGAATTTGATACAAGACAGGATTTGCCCTTCAATGACCCTGATGAGAATCATGTGGGATTGGATATAGACAGCCTAATTTCAATCAAGACTGCCAACTCGATGATTCAAGGTGTTAATTTGAAGAGTGGGAACCTGATTACTGCGTGGATTGATTACGAGAATGAGAAGAAAAAGTTGGAAATTTTCTTGAGTTATTCAAGTTTCAAGCCTGAGGAGCCTCTCTTGAAAGTTGGCATTGACCTTTCTGATTACCTTGAGGAGTTTATGTATGTGGGATTTTCTGCTTCTACTGAAGGAAGTACAGAGCTGCATTGCATTCAGAATTGGAGTTTTCGGACAATGGGATTTCGCCCCATAAGGCCAAAATTTCAACCTCACAACTTTTCTGATAGTTCTGTGCCACTTAGGCCACCAATTACAGTTTCTGATTCGGGAAATAGGCATCATAGGAGGGTTGGCATGGGTCTTGGGATTGGTTTTCCAGCCTTCTTTTGCACGGTTCTTGTGATATTGAGTTGGATTTCTGTCAAGAAATGGAAGGGTATCAAATCAGAGAGAATCATCAAAGCAGAGCTGGTGACAAGGCCAAGGCAGTTTAGTTACAAAGAACTCAAATCAGCCACAAGAGGATTTCATTCTGGCAGGATTTTAGGCCATGGAGCCTTTGGTACTGTGTATAAAGCCTTTTTCATGGATTTAGGAACTATTTCTGCTGTGAAAAGATCGAAACATACCCACGAAGGAAAAACCGAATTCCTCTCAGAATTGTCAATTATAGCTTCTTTGAGGCACAAAAACTTAGTCCAGCTCCAAGGTTGGTGTGTCGAAAAGGGTGAATTGTTTCTCATTTACGACTTTATGCCCAATGGGAGTCTTGATAAGGTTCTATACCATGAATCTGAAAATGGTAATCCTCTGAAATGGACATATAGGTATAGTAGTGCAGTGGGATTAGCCTCTGTTCTTACTCATCTGCATCAATAATGTGAGCAGCAAGTGATACACAGAGACATAAAGACTAGTAACATTATGCTGGATGGGAATTACAATGCAAGATTAGGTGATTTTGGACTGGCAAGGCTTATGGACCATGGAACGAGCCCGGTTTCAACTCTTACTGCAGGTACTATGGGATACCTTGCTCCAGAATACCTTCAATATGGGACAGCAACAGAGAAAACTGATGTTTTCAGCTATGGTGTGGTTATACTTGAACTGGCTTGTGGACGAAGGCCTATTGAGAGAGAAGACGAAAGCCAAAAACCAGTGAATTTGATCGATTGGGTTTGGAGGAAGTATTCTGAAGGAAAATTAATTGAAGCAGCAGATCAAAGGATGAATGGGGAGTTCAAAGAGGAAGAAATGAACAGGCTGCTGCTTATTGGCCTAAGTTGCGCCAATCCCAATAGTACTCAAAGGCCTTCAATGAGGAGAGTTTTTCAAATTCTCAACAATGAAGCTGATCCTGTGGTTGTGCCCAAGGTGAAACCGAGTCTTATTTTCTCGCACAGCTTGCCATTGAGTGTAGACGAAATCTTTTCAGATTGTGAAGAATGCAGCTCGCCCAGTTCTCAGTTGGAAATCAAAGTTTATTGAAGTTAAATTTTTGGGATTAGAAGCTAGATATTATTTTCTTTCATTTTTTGTTAGGTGGTTTTGGTTGTCACACTACTATGAATGTTAACTAGCTAGAGTTCAATGCTGTTTCATTTAACACTTCAAGTGTGCATTATACTTCACAAATTTTGAGTATTTGCTATTTATCTGTTGCCCATTTTGCGTGCTGTAAAATCGCATTATTTTGGAGAGAATTATAGAATTCATAACTTTTGAGGTTTTGTGCTACATTTTGAGGAAACTTCAAAACACTAACAGAATCTGTACTCTAGTAAATAGGCATAAGAACTGCCATTGATGCTATGACAATAGACTTGAACATAACTGAAGATGGTATGCATCCTTTGTCCTTCCGAAAGAATAGAGCTTCATAAACTGGTAAATTCACCATGGCGATTAATCCACAAATAATAATTTGTGGGATTAAATTTTCAGACGCCCCAAATGTCGTACCGAAAGCTAGTTTCTTGATTCCCCAACTTAAGCTGAAAAGATTCAACAATGCGAGTGTTGAAATAATTGTGAACATTATGGATGAGTTTCCAAATTCCATGATTTCTTGCTCATATCTCTTTAGAACATCATCATCCACCACCTTGGAAGTGAGTACAAATCCTGTTTCAGAGAAGCCTAATTGCCTGAAAACTGTGTCAACGAAGGCGAAGAAATGAGATGTCGTCCGCCTAATCACCCACATTATTTGGAGATTCCACCACCCC
This sequence comes from Ligustrum vulgare, assembly GCA_963555705.1. NCBI lineage: Eukaryota > Viridiplantae > Streptophyta > Magnoliopsida > Lamiales > Oleaceae > Ligustrum > Ligustrum vulgare. Next base: position 66,925,587 of record OY743171.1, on the reverse strand, counting down.
TTCAGTGTGTTGCCGCAGGTTAGCTCCTCTATTAAGCTGTAAGCAGTTTGTGCAACAAATGCATAAGCAAATGGTAGGAACCATAGTCCAAATACCTGACCATACAGAGATATATGTTAGGAACTCCCGAAGATTTGATGATATCAAATGTGTTGATATCAGTGGTGACTCATTATTTCAATGAATCATTTCTTCGGACAGAAGAAGACACTTACTCAAAATCTCACTTATCAGATTCCATTGTGGAAGACGGAGGATTTTCAGACCAACCTAACAAACCATTTTGTGTCAATTGTTTAACCGACGCGCAAACAAAGGGAGATCAAAGTACATACCTTTGGGAACAGTGGCACGCCGTGGAACAGGCAAAGAGCAGGAATGACCACATAATATACCGTGGGTAATGAAATCGGAGCCCATAATAAGTACATACAGTATCCTATTTGGGCACCAAGTTTGATCTTCCCATGTCCATATATTAAGGGACAATACTTGGAAAGGAAAATCTGAAACATGCCTTCAGTCCATCTCTTGTACTGTACAAGTTGTTGATCTAAGGTTGTTGGAACAACACCCAGGAATGCCCTTTTTGTGGGATGGTAATAAACAGGTTTCCATCCCCTGCATTGGATTGCTAAGCCTGTTACCATATCCTCAACAGAACATCCATACACTAATCCCATCTGCACGTTTACAAAATCAATGATTCTACTACAATACTTTTGTGTCTAGAATTAGATCCTCAGCATGTTTGGCTGTGCTTAAAAGTAAGTAAAAATTACTTAATAATGTAGCTTTTAAGAGAAAAACATACCTCCTTTCCCCATTGAGAGCCATTTTCATAGCTACAATTTGCAACAAGTTTACTGGCTTCCTCCAATTCTTTGATTGTTCTTCCCTTTATCTTATCTTTCGCGACATTCCATTCTACCATACAATTTTCCGAGTACTTCCTTCCACAAAGACTTTCCCTCCTGTGGAAACATCCAGTGCCAATATACGGAATAGCGCCATAACCATCTAAACCAGCAAGCTCAATCTTCATAAGACAGACTGAAAAATATCAGTCCACCAAATATTACAGATTCGTCATCTTGTTTAAAGTAGAAACAGAAACTCCAACATTCAAACACCGAGAAAGAGAGGAGAAGGAATCTGAGCGTGATTCAAAGACATACCTTGAAAACTGATAATCCTGCATTCGAATAAAGATCATTCTTTGTAATATTCTCATGGCTCTGTGGATATTGGACATAGGATATTTGCTGCCCCTGCTCCTCATCCATCAAGAAACATAAGGCGTCTTGTATTGTATCCGGATCATTTGAGTACATATCACAGTCCACGTTGAGGATAATTGGCGCGTTACTTATTTCTGATGACACGCGTATCTGCACAATACAAGTGATTATTCACTAACAATAAGTAAACGCAACTAGTTTTTTCACCTTCTCTTATAGTTGAAATGAACTTAACTCAAGCCTTAAATTCAAGAGCTAAGGCCATTTGATGTTAAATTTATGAAATGAACAAAATTTTTGTTTGGTAAAATACTAAATAGAAGATGAAACAAACACCTAAAATCTGATTACCAATGCATTCAAAGCTCCAGCCTTAAAGTTATGTGCATACTGTGGTCTCTTTTCGCGGGATAGGTATACGAGTGTTGGCAATGGATTTCCATCAATATCAACCGTGCTCGGTTTCCATCCTTCTATTAAAATCTGAAGAGCATACTTGTAAGTTATAAACATATCTTTGACAGTGCCAAGTAATAATGAAGAACTATTGAAATTAAATGTAGAGATGACCTGAACAATTGACTGATGATCCTTCTTTGTGACCTTAGAGTTCCACTCTGAGAACCCTTTATGTTGACCCTTTATTTCATCCGAAAGGCTACCCTTTTCTACAGCTGAAATGATTCGAGTTTTCATATCTTCATATTGTTTCTGATAAGAGAATTAGGAACTAATGTCAATTGGAAAGTTTCTTCAAATTAGCATCACCAATGTAGGTACAATGTGGATTGTTACCTTCATAGTCCTCCATTCTCGAGCCAAGACCGAATCGTGTACATCAATATTGCGAGTGAAATAGGCTTCGGGCGACCTTGGTTCGACCGCAAATTTCTTGCAGAAAGGTATCCAATATTTTGAGAACTTAGAGGCCTCCAAGAGAGCATAGAATGTTAGCTCTGAACATCCGTCGTCAGAGAGGTAAACACTCAGCTTTTCGGGTGGATAATTGTATGCCATTAGTGACAAGACTGTGTTTATCACCATTGATGGGGGTTCTAATATAGGATCTGCAGTGCAAACAAAAATGTCGACATGTTGTAATTCGTCTGCGTATCTGCAAGATAAGAACATTTTTAAGACACAAACAAGGAAAATGTATTCAAAATGTAACATAAAAAGAAATCCTGCATCATTCAAGCAACAGCTGTTTGATTTTAGGAAAATACTCAATATTGTAAGTGAAACGTGCAACAACCCGGCATATGTGCTCAAGTCGTTAACTTGAACTTGCATTCTGTGGAGAATCTAAGCTCATCTTACTTCTCATGATTTTCTAAAGTGTACAGTATAGAAAGTCTGAGCTCACGGATTTTTGAAGTGCACACTGCTTGGACACAGAGGCTGGATCGTTACAAAACATAACCTAGTACTCTTCAAAATGTTTTTTTAATGTAGCTCTATTATCTATCGAGTGTTGTTTTGCACATGTTAACAGCAACTAAAAGGCTGCGTGAGTACATACCTGGAAGTGAGTCTGTTCCTGAAAGGACATCGATAAACAACGTTCCAACGAACTGTCTGAGTGATGATCCAATATAAACCGAACAAAACCTCGGAAATGAACATCCCAATCCAAGCATATCTTCCAGCTTCTCCTTTTCTTGGTATATAAATTAATCTGTATAGCCATATTACAAATATACTCAAAAGAATTGTTAAAGAAAATAACTTATAAGCATTTCTCCCTTTTGCTGGTTTTGTCTTAAACAAAGGCAGATATCCATTTCCAGTCATCTCTCTCTCTGTGTGTGTGTGTGTGTGTACACACAACACAATATCTACTGCCCTTATTTGAGAACCAAGTAAATTGGGAATACGTACTTGTATAAAAAATGGTTTGAAAAAATGTGTTGTTTATAAATTATATGTTCTTTAACACTGTTGCCATTATAATTATTTTATGTTTTTGAAATAAAATATTTGATTAAAAAGTGAGAAAAAATATGATAAAAAAGTATTTTAAATTATTTTAAATTATAATCTTCGCGTTAAATATACATGCTTTATTTTTATAAAAAAAAATTACCAAAAGATAAGTTACAAAATCTTCTAACAATCATTTGTCCCCTTTGAACAATGTCGCTATTAATTATAGTGTGTGTTTGTTATTGTTTAAAAAGATTTTTTTGAAATAAATAATGATTTTTAGGAGAATTTGTGATTTAAATTTGATTAAAAAGTTAAATAATGTGGATTTGATTTTCGATTGATGGCTGAGAAAGTTTTTGCCTCAGTTCGGATAATTGGATTTTTTTGATTTTTAAATCAATTTTTAAATTACATAATTTTTCAAATCAATCTCTAATTCTACACATTTTTTCTCTTCACTTTTTAAACATCCATCTACTTAAAAAATAATTAAAAAAAATGTTTTTTTTTTTTTTTTTTTTTGCCAAAGTCGCCGAACAGGGACTAAACACAAGTCTAATTTGGTCAATGATTGGCGTGCTGTTTTGTCGAAAGTAGATTTCTTTGAAATGTCTGTAATAACTCCAAATTAGATGACGTGAGAGCGTACGAGATATATTTTTATGGAAGGATTTTATTCTGAAACTTCTCTCACTGACCTCAGTTACCGTATGGTCCAATAATAGTGAGAAATCATACTGGACAAAAATTCACAAGATACAGATTACAGCAACATGGATAAGTCCATTCTCAAACTCAGGATAAGCTTGATAATAAGCTTGACCAACCAACCTCTCAAACGAGGGTTGGGCCGTTCACCCTCAGGCCTCAATGATAAACGACCCCACCTCATATGAGAGGGTGGTGGTCAATTTTAGAGCATTTTCAATACTTCACACACTGTTAAATGTCAATTGTGTGCGAGATGTAAATACAAAAATTCGTGGATCCCACTTTAGTATCTCTTTTTTCCTCTCTCTTTAACATTCTCCTTTTTTTTTCCTTCACTTTTCACACATTCCAATCCAACACTTTCTACAATCGCACATCTTCTTTCACGTCCTCCACTACTTTTTTATTAATTTATTTGAAATTGTGTCTATCTATTTCTCTCTTCTTTTTCCCTTTTCTCGCTCTTTTTTCTATTTTAAACATTCACATCCTCTCCCCAATTTAAACTTGAAATAATATATCTATCTTTTTCTCTTCTAATCCACATTAGGTACTCTTATTGACAAGTTTACGGTGAAATTAGAATAACCTTACCCATTTTCCAACAAATCCAGTAGTTGCTGACTCAAGTTGCCAAATTTACACTCTGCAACCTTTGACTATTTATTGTTTGTTTGGTAAAAAATAAAAAATAAAAAATTATTTATAAACAAAGAATGTAATATTTTTATAGTAAAAATATGTGGTTGAAAAGTAATTTAAGAAAAATATATATTATTAAAAATTCGTTCAAGAAAATTTATATTTATAGCTTGTTTAGAAACAAGTTTATCAAATATATTATAAATTTATTTATAAATATATTATTATATACATGACGGCTGTGAGCTATTTTGTATTAGGATGATTTGTCATTTTCAATATGACACGTTAACAGTAAAGAAAATTTTCTGATTTAGGTATAATATTATTTTATTAAAAAGTTTGTGATTGAAAAGAAGTGATAAAAATGTATTAAAATTAATGTAAATCAAACATGACTAAAGATAGAGATACATATTTAATCAACACCGAAATATCATCTTTCTGTCGCAGACATGAATTTTTAATCCATTATGATTAAGCAAGTATTTGATAAAAAAACAAATAAATCAATTTATAAATTACACAATTTTTCAAATCACTTTTTAATTATACACATTTTCCCTCTCCAATTTTTAAACACTATTTTTTACTTCAAAATCATAAATAAATTAATTTATAAACCATAAAATATTACGAAACAGAGGTAGATTTAGAAAAATGTATTAAAATTAATGTAGATCAAACATGGCTAAAGATGGAGATACAAATTTCATCAACACTAAAATATCATCTTTCTGTCGCACACTTGAATTTTCATCCATTATGATTAAACAAGTATTTGATTTAAAAATAATAATTTATAAATCAATTTATAAACTACACAATTTTTCAAATCACTTTTTAATTACACACATTTTCTCTCTCTAATTTTTAACCACTACTTTTTATTTCAAAATCATAAATAAATTAATTTATAAATAACACAGTATTACTAAACAGAGGTTTGATATAGATTTAGAAAAACGTATTAAAATTAATGCAAATCAAACATGGCTAAAGATGGAGATACATATTTCATCAACACTGAAATATCATCTTTCTATTGCACACTTGAATTTTCATCCATTATGATTAAGCAAGTATTTGATTAAAAAAACAAACTGATTTATAAATCAGTTTATAAACTACATAATTTTTCAAATCACTTTTTAATCACACACATTTTCTCTCTTAAATTTTTAACCACTACTTTTTTATTTCAAAATCATAAATAAACCAATTTATAAATCACACAATATTACTATTACCAAACAAATGATTATATAGATTTAAAAAGAGTGATGAATTGGTATACCTTTATATAAATGAGTGAACAGTTAATAACATTTTTAAATGAGCGGTTAGTAATATTTTCGAGATAAAATATATTGTTGAAAAATGATTTTAAGCAATGTGTGTGGTTAAAAAGTAATTTGAGGAAATATATGATTAAAAAGTGATTTGTGAATTTTTATGAACAAGTTTACTGAATCGGTTAGTAATAAATTATGATAAAGTTGAGAGTTTTTTTTAATTAACTAGCTCAAGCTCGCTCGTTGCGATAAAAAATCTCTTTAAAGTAATTATGTCCATGTTTGACTATGATTAAAATTTGATTTTAATCTCAAATCAAAGTCTATAATTAATTTCAATAACACATTTTATTTCATGAAACTCACAATTTCTCAACCACACATCCATCATTTTTATCAAATTTTCTAAAAACTGATTTTAATGAACTTTCAAAGTCTCTCATTACGAACCCTTCTCTGTTTTTTCTTTGATTCAACTAAATGTTGGTCTTAGAATCTCCGGTAAAACAATTTTTTTGTTTTTTTATCCTTCTTTTATACCGTGATGTGATTTTCTTGGAGACTTTTTGGAATTACGGTCTTGGTTGTTCTTGGGGGCAGTTTGTGTAGGGCTCGAGAGATTCTTGCTGGGGTTTGAATTTGTTAAGACAGATCAAGATTGGTAAAGCGGATCACAAATTTGATTGTTCATCAGAATTTACTGCTGTGGAAAACCCTCCTCGAGATTTGAAAATAATGATGATTTCTATGGTTTTATCACATGATTGGAGTTCTTCAGTGATTACTACTGGGTTAGTACTAAATATCTTCTGCCACTTTCTTCGTGCACATATAATTATTAGATTACAAGGTCAAGCTCAAATTCAATTAATGAGCCAATGCCCATCTAAGTAAGGACTACGACAAGCCTATGGGACCCGCCTCAGATTGTCGATTCCAACCTCATTAATAACCACCTCACTATTTAGCATGACGATCTTATCTTAAGTTTGGATTATATCGAGTTGAACTCCACCCCCACCTCATTAGAAGAACTCAACGTTTACAATGCACTTAACACTTAACAAGTGGGAAAGTTGATTGCATTGAGCCACCAACTATAGGAAAGGTAGGACGCACTGTATGAAGTGAAGTCCGACATTGTTACTCACTAAACAAATCACCCTTTACATAGTATATTGCTTGCTTTACATCGTAGATAGTTGGAACTCGGATAAACTTCTGTATATTTTACCAGCCTATTTATGACTGTTTTCGTGCTTTGAAATGATGAAACGATATCAGCATTAATGAAGTCCTACATTGTTACTAAGACTCGTAGATAACTTTAGCGTGTTCTTGAAGTTGAACGCTCGTCTTCATCAGTAAGAAAATTTCTTTATCTTACAAAGATTATGGGGGATTTTCAGCCATATAAATCTCCATGAAACGTGATTGTTAAAGCTACCTAGGCAAATAGATGTTAGAGATAGATAATAGTGAAGCATTAGAATGGATTAGAATTAAATGGTCTCCAAGCAACGCATCCAAGCAAAACGAAAAATAGATTTAATACTATATAGTAGTGTCCATTCTGCGTTATCAGTATTGAATCTATTGATTGTGCACATGATTCTGTTAAGTATATATACATTTTGGTTGATAGATGATGTATGAGGAAACCAATTCCAAGAGTGGAATTTGAGTCATTAAGCCGAAAATTTAGCAAAAACAAAAGTCACAGCTGCAGTAGCTCAGGTAGAAGCCATGAGAGCAAGTGAAGAGGAGGCGATCAAGAAGTTGGAGGCTAGCCACAAGGAGATTGAGGACATGAAAACTGCTACTCATGATGAGGCTTTTAAGAAAGCAGAAATGGCTGGCTGAGGAGTGAGGAAGACAGTGGAGGGAGAGCTCAGAAGGCGGCATGATCGGGAACAAAATGACGCAGAACGGAAGTTCTAAGGATTATAAACGTAAGCCCCAAGCAAAGAGAATTATAAAAACTCACAAAATTATACTCAAAACGGAATTGTCTTATTCATGAAAACAAAGAGCTCTTAAATAGGCTCGGAAAACCCTAATTAATGCAAAAATACTAAATTAAATCAAATAATTAAAAACGTTAAAAATGGAAAAACTTCAATTCCCTGGTAGACTACCTTAAATTGTGATTTTGATGATGGAATTGACCTTAAACGGGTAAACCCGAGTTGGGACATCGTAGAGAGCTGCGAGAAGTTTCCGAAAACATATTATAATAAAGATTTTGACACTAGTGCAGAAAGTTATGCAAGTTTCTTCGAAACTGTTCCTTTCGCTAATTTTCAATCCAATTCTTCCTCAAACTCTAACGCCTACTGTCCTACATCACTCCTTCCCACATGTGAAGAACTTGACCCCAAGTTATAGTCCGGATAAAGCGGAACATCTTCACAAAATTCATAGAGATCAACTATATTGAACGTGCGAGATATGTTTATATCAGCAGGCAAATCGATTACATAGGCGTTATCATTAATCCTTTTCATCATCTTGTACGGGCCATACTTCCTTGGTTTCAATTTGTTATAGGAACCAATCGGGAACCTCTCGTTACGCAGAAAAACCATAACCTGATCACCTTCAGCAAACAATTTCTTACGCCTCTTGACATCCGCTGCTGCCTTATATTTTGCATTCTTCTCCTCTAACTGTGACTTCACTTCTGCTTGAACATCCCGAACTTGTTCAACCATATTCTCGACTGCCAGACTCGCTCCAACAACCTTGGGGAGTTTTGCCAGATCTAAAGCATGTTTAGGCAGTTTCAAATATACCAAATCGAAAGGGGATTAATCCATAGCAGTGTGAACTGCATTATTGTAATCGAACTCGGCTTGAGCTAGTGCCACAACCCACTGTTTTGGTCTGTCTCCACAAATACTCCTAATCAGATTCCCCAGCATGCGGTTGAAGTTCTGGTTCTGACCATCAGTCGGTGGATGTGCAGTGCTACTGAACTTGAGGGTAGTATCCATTCGTCGCTTCAATGTAATCCAAAAATGGCTAAGGAACTTTGAGTCTCTGTCGGAAGTGATGGATTGTGGTACCCCATGTAAATGAACGATCTCGCAAAAGAATAGCTGCGCTACATGAAATGCTTCTGAAGTGTTCCGGTACGGAATAAAATGCCCCATCTTGGAGAACCTGTCAACCACCATAAAAATAGAATCGACCCCACGTTGAGTTTGTGGAAGTCCCAAAACAAAGTCCATTGACAAATCCTCCCATATCCCATTTGATACAGGTAAATTCGTGTAGAGGCCCATATTCTGTGCTTGTCCCTTAGAAGTCTGACACACAAAACACTTCTGAACAAAATTTGTAGCGTCTCGAGTTCTAAGTACCCGGTTCACCATGTTATCTTCTGGTCTAAACTTTAAAATAATATTTTGGCGGAAGAGATATCTGAAAATTCATTTTTTGACAACATTAAATAAATTGTAATGGTCGATAAAATTTGAAAACATCTATGAAATAATTTAAAATAATAAATCGAACCATTAATATTACAAAACAATTGACAATGTCATGAATTCTCAAATAATTGAAAATCTCAAAAATATCCAATGTTTGAAAATACGGATCATCAAAATAAGATTTTCAATTATTTAACGACCATTGCCACAATCATCCATCACTTGCCACCCTCTCCAAAATCTGCAAATATTGTTAAAATAGAAATAATGCAAAAGGACTAAATTAGACATCTAATTAATCAAATAATTAAAAACGCTAATAATGGAAAAACTTCAATTCCCCGGTAGACTGCCTTAAAATGCGATTTTGAAGGTGGAATTGGCCTCAAGCAGGTACACCCGAGTTGTAATATCGTAGAGCGCTGCGAGATGTTTCCGAAAACATATTATAATAAGGATTCTGATACTGATGCAGAAAGTTATGCCCGTTTCTTCGAAACTGCTCCTTTCACCAATTTTCGATCCAATTCTTCCTCAAACTCTAACGCCAACTATCCTACATCACAAAACATGGAGGTGGAAGCAGCGTCTCAGATTTGGCTCTTGGAAAACGATACTCTAGAGAGAGGGTATGAGGGAGCAGCCGTCTTGGTCGAGTAGCTTTCTTCTTCCTTCTTCTCCCTCTGTGATACCGTTGTTCATCCTCCTTTAACCCTTGTGTGAGTTAGAGTATTGTGGAGCAATCAAGAAATGTCGGTAATTGGAGTCGAGCAAGGTGAGTTTGGTGTTCGTTTGATGTGTAAAGTGGGCCGGATCGAAGTTAAAGGTCCAACAAATTTCAACACGATACATATAATAAAGGGGAAATTACGCAAAATCCTCTAAAAATATAACTACTTACATTAATACACTTAAACTAATCAAAATGCGTAACCACCGTAAAAAATACGGTCTAAATATAAAGCTAAAAATAAACCTTCAGCCCTCTGTGATTCTGTGAACCCAACACGCCACTTTAAACAAAAAAACTCCCCAAATCAAACCCACTTGCTGGTGAAGACAGTGCATGTTGCAGCTCTTGTAGCGAAAACAAATCAAACCCCATTTAATTTCTTGCTAATGGAATAGGTCGCCATCATTTATGTAGCAATTCTCATGGTGGTTTGAGGAGGTGTCTCCCATAAACACACTGTCGCTTAGCCCTCGTATCGGGACTTTGAAGCTTCCGCCATGCGCGCCACCATTGCTATAATAGTTGTTTCTTCTGTAGCCTCTCGTGATATCTTCTTGCGATGAAGGTGATGATGATGATGAAGATGTGGTGGTCTGATTGAGTTTCTTGAGATAGATGATAGTGATGATGACGATGGGTGGAGGGGGATGATGATGATGATTTGGGAGAACCTGCGAGTACATGGAAGTTCACAAACACTGAAGGAGAGATTGATGGGCATGAACAGGGAGAGGATGATGACTAATGAGAATAATAATGGAGAGACAGGTGAGGAAGATGAGGGGGGTGTTGAGGAGGATGGAGACTTTGAGGATGATGAAGAAGCAGAAGATGAGGAAGACGATTGTGGCAATTGGCACGGGATATCTTGTTCAACCAGTTGAGCAGGTAGAAAGATGTTGGAGGTGGAGATTTGGATCCTGTAAATGAAGGGGACGAGCCTGAATTGGAGGAAGACATCTAAGTAGTTTTGGGGTGGTATTTGATGGTGGCGGGTCACCATTATTGGTGGTAGTAGGGGTGGTGGTGGAAGGAGGGAGTTGGTCAGGTTCATCACCATTGGCGGTAGTAGGGGTGGTGGTGGAAGGCTTTACCTGATCACTCTTGAAGGGAACTTATATTCCTGGAAGTACTGCACAACCCATTTTGCTCTATCTAATGATATTATTTCGAAGTCTTTCCCATTCAAGCATGGTAGAGCTTATCTCTTCAGTGAGATTGTTAATGTCATTGTTATAGAGAAAGAAGATAGTATAATGATAAATGGAGTGCACACAGTTGTCGACATATTCTGCATGGATTGTGGGTCAATTGTTGGAGGGAAATATGAAGCGGCTAAGGAGGAAAGCCAAAAATAAGATTGATTGGTCACTTGTTACTTTTTGTATCCCATGTTATTAGCTACTTATTTGAAGTGTGTGTGATTTTATTGCTTTAATTTTGTGCATGGAGAATAGAGAATGGTTATTACAAAAATTAAAAAAAAAAAAAAAAAGTAGCATTGTAAGAAAAAATGATAAAGTGTTACTTCTTTTATTAAAGAGTGACATTGTGCCACTATTTAGTTAAAAGAAAAATTGATAAAAAGTGATGTTGTGTCACTTTTCCTAATAAAAAAAAGGTGGCATTCTATCGCTTTTTTTGAAAACGGTTAATGTATATGTTATTGCGTCCAAATGGGAGGGGGAGGGGGAGGGGGGGGGGGGGTTGTGTGTGTGGGGGGTGAATGGAGAATGTTTAATATATCCATTAATATTTGTAGACTTGTGTAATTTGTTATGTTATACCAACGCAGGTGGTCAAGGATGTATATTGTAAAAATTGAAAAAATGACATTTAAGTAGCAAAAAGTGACAAAACTTCACTTTTTTTACTAAAAAGTGACATCATGTTACTTTTTAATTAAATGAGAATGTGAAATAAAAGAAAGCGTGATAAGAAGTGACATTTTGTCTCTCCTTTTTAAAAAAATTTAAAAAAATGGAATTGTTTAATGCATCTATTAGTATTCATGAAATTGTGTAATTTGTTTGTCAATGATAAATATTGCAAAAATTAAAAAAAAAACGATATTCAAGTAAAATAAAAAGTAGCATTGCGTTTGTGTATGAAAATGAAGAATGTGTAATGTATCTGTTAGTATTTGTTAGTCAATGATGGATATTACAAAAATTGAAATATTGATTTTCAAGTAAAAAAAAAGTGACAAAATGTCACTTTTTCACTAAAAAGTGACAAAGGAAAAAGTGACAAAGTGTCACTTTTTCGTTAAAAGAAAAAATGATAAAAGTAACATTATGTCACTTTTTTAAAAAGTCGCACAATTATTTTAAATTTTAAATAAAATTAAAAAGTCATGAAATTTTAAGGTTTTAATTTATGTTTGATTAAAGAAGGTAACATACATGTCATTTTTTTAAAAATAAATAAATAAATAAGTGACATTTTGTCACTTTTTTTTAAAAAAAAGTTACAATATTATTAAGAATGTGACAAAAGCATTAAAAAAGTGGTTCTATAAATTTACAAAGTAATTTTATTTCTTAAAAATTTTCAAAAGGTATTTTTGTAAATAGTCCAAAAATAAAGGTATTTGGTTAAACATAATTTTAATAGGAATCAAACAAGAGCTAATATCATTCCCTTATTGATGTTTTAAGCACTTACTATGACATTATTTTGTCAACGGAGCTTTGTTCTTGATGTAGGATATTTGATGACATTATTTTGTCAACAGAGCTTTGTCTTGATGTAGGATATTTGACTTATATTTTAGTCCTTGTTTGCTTGCTATTTTATTTCATTTGGAACTGGATTGTTTGTGTCTAATTTTTAGATTCTTGTAGAAATAATTACAAAATTTGAAGATAGATCCAATTTTTTATTCAATAATGTGACATTGTATATGTGTGGAGAATGTGTAATGTATCTATTAGTACTTGTGGGCTTGTATAATTTGTTATTCAATAATAGATATTGCAAAAAATTGAAAAAGTGACATTCAAGTAGAACAATGTGACAAAATGTAATTTGTTTCTTCTAAAAAGTGACATTGTGTACATTTTAGTTCATAGAAAAAGTGATAAAAGTGACATCTCTGTCACCTTTTTAGTAGAAAGTTTTTTTTTTTTTTTTTTTTTTTTTTTTAAAGTGGTATTTTGCCTTTTTTTTTTTTTTTTTAAAATCGCAGCCTGCCACATTTTCATGTGAAGCTGATGAATGCAAGGTGCTTGTTGACATCAAGCATCCGAAAAATGCCATCTATCACCTTTTTGCAAAAAAGTCGCAGCTTGCCAATTTTTCATGTGAAGTTGATGAATGCAAGATGCTTGTTAAGATCAAGCGTTTGATAAGTGTCATCCTGTCAATTTTTTTAAAAAAAAGTCACAAACTGCCACTTTTTCATGTGAAGTTGGTCGATGCAAGGTAATTGTTGACATCACCATTGGAGAAGTGTCATTCTGTCACTTTAAAAAAAAAAAAAAAAAAATCGCATCCTGCCACTTTTTCATGTGAAGTTGGTGAATGCAAAGTGATTGTTGACATCAAGCTTTGGAGAAGTGTCATGCTGTCACTTTTTTTTAAAAAAAAAAAGACACATCCTGCTACTTTTTCATCTAAAAAGTAACACAATGCTTTTTTGAGATAGTGTAATGAATATTGCAAAAATTGAAAAAGTGACATTCGAATAGAAAAAAGTAGTAAAGTGTCAATTTTTAGTTCAAAAAAAAAGTGATAAAAAATGACATTGTGTCACATTTTTTTAAAAAGCGGCGTTCGTCACTTTTTTAAAAAAAAAGTGAGAAAATTATTAAAGAGGTGACAAAAGTTTTAAAAAAGTGGCACTCAATGTCACTATTTTAGTAGATTTAAAAAATAAAAAAATAAAAAAAAGTGGTTTTTTGTCATTTTTTCTTTAAAAAAGTGGCATTGGATAACATTTTAGTTAAAAAATTAACGTTTGGACACTTTTTCTTTAAAAAAAAAGGTGCCATTTTGTCACTTTTTTATTAAAAATTGAAAAAGTAACATTCAAATAACAAAAAATAACAAAATATCACTTTGTTTTACTAAAATTTAACACAGTATCACTTTTTAATTAAAAGAGAAGGCGAGTTAAAATAAAAAGTGATAAGAAAAAAAAGTGACATTGTGTAAATGTATCTATTAATGTTTGTGGACTGATGTAATTTGTTAGCCAATAATGAATATTGAAAAAAATGAAATTGACCTTCAAGTAGAAAAAAGTGATAAATTGTCACTTTTTAGTTAAAAGAAAAAGTGATAAAAAATGAAATTATGTAAAAGGCACAATTATTCTAATATTTGAATAAAATTAATAATAATGAATTTATTCTAAGGTTTTAATTTATATTTGATTGAGAAAGTAACGTATATGTCAATTTTTTAAAAATAAATGACATTATGTCACTTTTTTAAAAAAGTGAGAAAATTATTTAAAAAGTGATAAAAATATTAAAAAAGTGACACTCAAGATTTACAAAGTATTTTTACTTCCTAAAAATTTCAAAATTGTATTTTTGTATATGGTCAAAAAAATAAGGATATTTGTGATAATACCCCTATAATAAAACCATACACACAGAAATGAAATACTTTCTATGAAATTGGTCTAGCTTTTGGGATTTCTGCAACATTTGAGCAACAATGTGGCATCCACACAAAGGTGGTCAAGTTACAAATGACAACCTGCATTGAGATAATGCAAGCTTTTATACTACGCTGCTCGATTAAATACCCTCAGAGCTATTTATCAGTAATCAGTATGCTGATACCAAAACAAGATTTCAAAAGGCTTCAATCCCCGTAAATCTTAAGCTCGCGTAATGAGTTGGAAAGCTCTTTTTGACTCCCAAGTTTGTGAAACTCCGATTCTATAGTTTTAGCAATTTTGTCATCTTTGGCGTCTGGCTCAGGAAATTTGATGTGGAATGAAGCTTGTTTGACTGGTACAACAGGATCGATCAGCGCAGCTTGCCGCTTAACATAGTTGTATAGCTGCTGATGGAAGGCGTGGTACAAGGAAAAACAATCGACTACAGTTCCCATTTTAGACTGCCGTGATGAACCCGAGCCTGCTCTTCGACAAAAATGTGGAATCGATTCATAATCCATGATCTGCATGGAATAAGTAACTTTACTTATTTACAACTTCGACCAACAAATCGAAAGAAAGTAAAGCCATGAACCAAACTGAACTTACCTTCAGCAGTTCATCTTTTCCAGAGCCTGAAAGGACTTGTACTTTCCTCCTAGTTCTCTCTTGCAGAAGAGGCTTCACAACCTGCGAACAGTACAATAGAATTTTAAATTTTGATATAGATGAAGTACAAATAACCTGAAAATATTGCAGTATATACATGCCACACCTTCCAACATGCTGAAAATATATATGGTGCATTGACTATGTAATATGTTCGAGTCTTCTCGGGATAGTTCAGGTCATCGATGGTAGATATTACGGATAGTAACTGCTATGAAAGAGAGTACAAACGCGTTAATTACCAATAGCGTGAAGATTTACAAATATATTGCACATATTGCAACCAGCGTAAAATATTTTAAATTCAACATGGCCACTGCGATACGCCCCTGAATCTAAGAATGTTATGCAATATAAAGAAATACCTTGAGTTGATTTAGTGCGGAAAATTTGAGACCAGTCATGTCCAAAATCTTTATGCAGGTGCCGATATATCGTCCAAACTTCTTTGTTGCAGAAGGCTATAAAATAAAATAAAGACTATAATCAAATCTATTTTCCAAGTATATGTTTTTACAATCCAAGTATGCGGATGCCAAGACTCACCAATATAACACGATCTCGATATTCATTCATTTGGATGTGTGACTGGATGTAATAGTCGATCTAAAATGTCGATGATTGATATCAAAACACAACAGATAATATAAATAATCCACAAAATAAAACCAAATTCAACATATTTTTTAGAAATAACAACAAATTCTTGAAAGCATGACATCTTACAGATGCTTTGTCATATGTGCTGAGCCCTACACCAATTGCAATGACAGGAAGACCCTGAAAAATTAAACGTTAACCATGAACGAATTCCATATTTTATTAAGTGTATTAGTGCCATTTATAACATGAACATAGATAAGTAACAACGAGCCAAGATTAGGGTTATGTTTTAAAGAAGGAAACTCTAGTAAAATAATTCAAGATCATAGCTAACATTTCATAGGACATTGGAACATTACCTCTTTTGAGTAACCAGACATTCCTACAAGCTGGGAATCCCTTACTGATCTGTACAAGTCATCAGGGATAATTGGCTTCTGCAGAAGTAACTACTTTTATTAGGAGTGGTGAAATTCAAAAATTACTGTGTCCATGATAAGCATGCTATACAATTATAAGATGCATTGTCATGATGTTAGTCTATGTAATTCGTTATTGCAATTTGCATACAATAAAGAAACAGGTTCTAATTTCCAAAGAGCCCTAAGATTCCGAAGGTTTTTCAACCTCTTCGATCAAAATCCACCAAGGTTCGACCAGATCAGGTCATGGCTTCATACTTGACAACTCTAACAAATTCTAGGCAGTGAATCCTCATTCTTGAAATAACAGAACCGTGTGCACCAACTAAAGTCTCATTGATTTTGCAATTTGTTTTTCCAACATCAGAAAAATTCTAATATTTCAATCTGAAGATTGTTTTATGGTTGTTGACTAAAGAGTTGCACTTTTTGGAAGAAAAATTAGCTTAAGCCATTTTGGACAATGCCACAGTCTAACCAAAAAGATCTAACATGGCCTGGACAAATATCATATACACAGATAATAGTTACAAGGAAATAGAAAACTTGACAGTCTAAACCGAACAAGAGCATCAAAACTCACCGCCAATATATTGTCAATATCGTTTTGTAACCTCCAGTTCAAGCAGTCGACAAGCTGAAAAAACATGGGGTACAACTCGTAAGAAACAATGAACATACGTCAACTTATTCTAACGAAAATTTTTGTTAGTATCGGAATCATCGAACCATTTTATGGGCGTCGGATACATTCCCATCTCTTGCTTTGAGAAACCTCACCAAACTCTCAGTTGGGTAACCTTGATGTATATTCTGTGTATGAAGACAAGAATATTACAGTCTATTCATTATTTACTTTGAACTTCGAAGTGAAAATCATCTTTGTAAGGTTGCAGAAAAGACATAATAAGGATTTTCGTCTTAATTTCCGAAACTTGTACTTACAAGAAAAGGCACAAGAATTATTATTTTGATGTGCAAGAAATATCCAAGATGCTAAGAAAAAGTTCATTCAAGCACTAGTCAAGAACAAAGATTAAGCAAATTGTAAAAATAATCATCCTCGTTCCATCAAATAAAAATCTAAGATTTAAAGCAGTTTTTTTTTTTTTTTTTACTATCCCATTTCCAAAATCAAGCCAAAAATGAACAAATATGATAAGAAGCAAGTACTGGGACTTTACGAGTATAAACCCAAGTCAATAATCACTTCAAGTACTTAGATCATCAAACTGAACTTCAGAAGGATTAAAAAAAAAAAAAAATTTCTTAATAATACAATAAAATTACAGAACAGATAAGTAAAAATGGCAAACCTGGAAAGTCTGCTTCAATGGTTCATTAACTGAAATCAAAATCAAAATAAATAACTAAAAATTTTATTTGTTGAGAGATCATCGGAAATTCAAAAAAGACTCAAATGTGATGAAGAAAAATGACCTTTTTCAAGAAGAGCCTGAAACTGCAGGATCATATCTTCTGTTACAAACACCATTATTCACTCAAAAAATTAACTGTGTGGATTCAACCCCAGATTTTAAATTTCAGCTCTGCCATAAATATATATAATTAGGAAATGTTGTGTTTGTGTCTCTCACTGTGTGTGTGTGGTGGAATGGGGTGGGTTGGAGGGGGGAGGGGTGGGGGAGGTTCGGGCAAGGAGGGGAGGGAGGCGTGACGCTTGTGAAAGTATGGGCCTCTGTTTTTGGGTGCCTCTATAAAGTGAAGACATGTGCTTTCTTATCTTAGCACTTTAAAAGTTCAAATAATTTTATAATATAATTCTATTTTCACAATTTCACCAACAATGTGGGTGATAATTCACTCACATTGAGGTGGAAATCACAAAATTCAAGGTGGGGTACAAAATTTGAATTTTGTGACCCCCACCCCAATATGAGTGAATTGTCACTCATATTGTGAGTGAGATTGTAATTGTAGTATTGCCCAATTTTATTTAAGATAACAATATTGATTAGAGATATTTTTTTAAAGGTAAGTTTATTTTGACACTATAATTTATATCTAATTTTTATTATAATTAATAATTAATTATAATCACATATTTTATGAATTTCGCAACTTTTTAATCATATATCTCATTAATTTTATCAAAAATCGCTAAAAATTAATTTTAATTTTCATCAAACAGGGACATAATATGATAATATAATACTATTATTTGCACATTTTGATTGTCATTTTCTATTTTCTAGGTTCTGAAAACGGTGTTAGTGTTGTTAATGATTTCTTAATCATTACACTAATGGATGGACTACACAGGCATGATAAGTAACTTTTTGGTTCAATACTTCAATGTATTAATCCGCTTGACAAAAACGTTTGAACAGACTTGTTAAGTTGTTGTTACTCGAACAATAAAATTATTCTTATATAGGCTGTTTTTTCTTTTTTATTTATTTTAATTATATAGACTTGTTTTTTCATTTCGAAGTATTTATTTTGTATATTTATCAATGTACTCCTATTTATTACTTCTAATGCAATAGTTTTGATATTAAATAAGGGTAAGTTAAAATTTTTTTTAACAAAAATTACTTTTTCAATGACATTAAATATGTTTTTTACTCTGTGTGAAAAGTCAAACAAATCTATATAATTGGGACGGAGGGAGTATGTATTAATGAGGTTTTTTCTTTCAAATCGTAACATTCTTGTGTACAATTTTATATTTTTTTATTTTCCTCATTTGTTCTTTAACTTTTTTTATCTTTGATATTTCTTGACCTTTTTCTATTTTTTATTGAACTTAGTAAATTTTTTCCTTAAATAGTGGTAACCATTTATGCAAGAAGCTGAAGGGCAAATGAACTATTAAAGCTATTAAAAATAAAATAAAATCAAAGTATGCATAAAGATAAGGCTAAAATAAGATATGTTTATTTTTGTGTAAGAACAAAATTAATGACATTGCAAAGTTGTGCATCGTAACATTATTAAACATTCGTACGTGGCAGTTTCCTTGTGAAGAATAAGTGTTGTCAGATTTTAGGTTCTCTTATCAACTTTTCTAAGATAAATAGTATTGAATAAAAATTGTTGGGGGCATTGCTTATGTTTTGTGTAAATTAGCGTAATGTTATCTTTCTGGTAAATATCTTTAATTCTCTCATCCCTCAAATATATTCAAACCCAAAATATATCTCTAGATCTTTTGTTGTGCAAATTTCAGTGAAAATATCTCGTAAGTTCAAAGGTTCGTCCTTTTCCTAGGAATCAAAGGTGATGATCGAAAAGGTTGTCATTTTTATTAAAATTAAATTATTGATCCTCTCGAATTTGAGCCATACATATCAAATTACTTGACCATTGGACACCATCAATCTTAGGATGAATGGACCAAAGAACATACACTATAACGTGACGGATTGAAATGGCAACAAAAAGAAGGAGTACTCGTGGAATAAAATGGATTTAATTAATATAAACATTCAAAAAAAAAAAAAAAGAGAGAGATAGTTTAATTCTTTTTTAAATTCATTTATACGAAAATTGTGACGAACATTCATTTATTGAAACTAGGTCAAATGTTATTTATTACTATCGTCACATTTTTAAATATGAATTCTTCTGTCATCCCACCGTCGATTTCATTTCTTATCATTATCAAAATTACCATTCGTTACTTAAGAATTTCACTATCATGAAAAATCACTATCGTCACAAAGTAGTCAACCCCCTTCAAGAAAAATTTAAAAAAATCGAATAATTATATTATTCCAATGTTCAATTGGCACGATATATATTCCAGGAAGACATTCTTGAATCCACTTTAGAAAAACTCAATATTCGACTCTTTTTTCTTTTTCTTTTTTAGAAAAAGTAAAGTTTGGGCAAATTCTACACATTCTGAGTGGAGTTCGCTCCTCTGGAGCACATGATGCCTAGTGTAAGAAAGTGCAAAAAAAAAAACATATTTGGAGAATCTGTTAGGCATTTTTCAACTAACTTAAATCGCACTACTTTTTTGCTAATTATGAGACGTCCGTTTTTTTGCACTTCAGAGAATCTTGAAATGCGTTAAAAGGTAATCACATGTTCAAGTCGAATATTAATGACTAATCAATCAATTACTTAATATTAATATTCTCCGTCCCGTGAAAATAAATTTGCTCTTATTTTTACATAAATATATCAATTAATGTAGTTAAAAATATAAATTTTTCTTACATTTTACTAATATATCCCTACATTAAGTAAAGTAATAAATATGATTATTTTATATTTGTTGACAATAATGTGTATTAAATAAGGACATAATAAAAAACTTAAAAATAACTTTGCTACGTTAACAAAGAGTTTGACAAAGAGCTTAACAAAAACTCTCACATAGAGGTGTTGGACCAATAATTATTGTTCTTGACTCCACACACCACATGTGAGACTTTTATCAAACACTTTGTTAGAATAACATAATTCACTTAAAAATATGTTGACTTTTAATAACGAAAGTGACCTATTATTTGGAACGGATAAATAAATAATACAAGCCTAGTCACGCGCATTCCATTGCACAAGTTTGAATAATTTGGGACCAATGCTGCAAATCAAATGTTTGATAAAACTAGCAAAATTTTTGAAGAATTTGGACTGAGACTGCAATTATCGCTTATTAAAATTTGCCTATAACCATCTATTAGGCCCATGATTTGGGCTAGACATCCAAACCCACAGTCCACCGATGTATAAGCCCAACGTGAGATCCCGGCTTGCTCAAGCAACTCATCTGTTAACCCCATGTTTGGGAGTGCTTGAACTTATTTCTGTTTGGTAAAATTTGTTTATAAATAATCACGTGTAAACATCTCAATAGACAATTTTTTTTAAAGTTAATAATTACAACTTGTCAAATATTCCCGTCCACCAATTACAACCTTGTCAAAAAAAAAAAAAAAAACCAACGAAATATTATCACGTCTTTATTTATAAACAGCAGTTTTATCAAACAAATTCAACTAGCAGGTTCAAGAAAGTAGTTAAAAAGTGTGTTTAATCATCTTAAATTACTATAATTTAAGCTTTACCAAACATCAAATTCACATTTATGGATAGGTACCAACAAAGAGTATTTCAACATTTGCAAATACAACATTAAAGACTAATACTAGCTACTCCACAACATTAGACTCCAGAATTCTTCTTTTCAATTTATGATATCGTGTAATATTCAGAAACTTCATGTTCTTGTTGGACCAAAGTAAACAACAGTACAGTTAAAAGAAATCAAATTCAAGATAATTATCAGAACCTTGTTGGGTTGGGATAGCTGCAGGAGCAACTTTCAGACTAGTTGATGCAGTCGGGGCGGGAATTTTTTCGATCTCGACTGGTCTCGGCACATCGGGGGGACTTGCACAACGAATTAATGCCCAATTCACGCCCTCGAAGAATGGATGTTGCTTAATCTCGGTGGCCCCTCGTTTGTATGCCAACCTATGCTGTGGCTCTTTCACTAGCAAGCCTCTTATAAGATCTCTAGCAGCGAAACTTACAACCGGCGATTCTGGAAACCGCAATGGCTGGCCGACGACATTGAAAAGCGTAGCCTTATTTCCAGATCCCTTGAAGGGAGTCTTACCGAATAATAACTCGTAAAGAAAAATCCCAAAAGTCCACCAATCCACAGCACTGCCATGCCCTTCACCTTTGATGATTTCAGGTGCCAAGTACTCATGGGTACCTACAAATGACATGGAACGTGCTTCGGTTGGCTCCGCCATAAGCTCAGGCAACGGGCTGACTTGGTTACCAATGTCATTTTTGGTCTTGCGGTCTTTCTTGGATTTGCTTGAAAAGAGGCGAGGAGTGAAACAAGAAGTAGGGACCATACATGGCTGGATGCAGGAGGGTTCAATACAAGCTGGTTGGACGCAATAAACTGAATTTTTCCGAAGTGGCTCTGTCTCGAGGGAGGAGGATTTGATGAGTGTTGGGCTAACAGCACAGCGGAGAGAGAGATCAAAGTCGGATAACATAATGTGTCCATCTTCTCTCACAAGGACATTTTCAGGCTTCAGATCTCGATAGACTATGCCAAGCATGTGGAGGTATTCCAAAGCAAGAAGAATCTCAGCTACATAGAACCTGCATGTGGGATAGAAATCATTCAAAAAAGGTACAAATAAACAATTACACAATATTTTGAGTCCTCGCACACAAATTGCACGTAAAGTTTTAGGATTTATAAGGAAAAACCAAATACACAAGAAACTATTGGATAGAACCCAAGAACAGAACCAGAGCAAAGAAACTAATCTTACTATTATAATGTGCAGTCAGATAAACATGAATAATTGAGTTGGTAAAACCAGAAACTGGGGCAAAAGGATAAATCTAGCACCCTTGTGTGCAGACAACAAATAGCTAGAAACTCCATAGGGGCAATCAGGACTTCTTCTCTACAAGTGCCAGATAAGATAAATGAGCAATACATTTTTTTCTTACAGAATTAAAGATTTGCTGTTAAAAAGTATATTTTGTGCGACTATCTTAAAAAAAAAAAAAAAAAAACTTTCAGGAAACCTCAAGCATTTTTGGAATAAAAAGTTAAAATCTTAAGTTCACTTTTAGGCTAAGCCAAACATGCGGCTCAAACAGGTTTTTCTTTTCTCAAATTCATTTTCAACCAAACATTATATTAAGATTAATGGTATTTATACTAGGAGCTTAACCAAGAGGTTGTCATAAAATGAGGTGACAACTTTGTGCGTGTTGATTTAGGACTTGATGTGATGGGTAAAGTAATAGGATTGTGCCACACATGCATTATGTCAACTTCTTGGTTAAGTTCCTAGTACAAGTAGCATAGCTCTTACATTAATAAAATAATCTACACTAAATCTAAAATAATTTGCTACTTTTTAACCACGGATTCTTCAAAAATCAATATTCTATAACATTTTTTTTTATATAAAAATGGGACTCAAATAAGGGCAACATAGACTGCCTACTAAATTACTACACATGAGGAGAAGCTAGGGAGATATTGAAGAGTAGGGGTGGGCGTGGCGTGGCGTGGGTTGGGTCGGTTTTTTGCCCAACCCACTATGGTCGGGTTGATAAAAAATCAACCCAATCCAACCTAATCAAGTTTCGGTCGGGTTGGATTGGGTGGTTTAAGCTTTGGTCCAATTAACTAAAAATCTTAGAAAATTAAAAAATTATACCCATAAGTCAACTATTAACTCAAATAAATTATGTACAATATAATAAGCTCAAATATAATAAATTGAATACTTGCTAATAAAACTAAAATATGTTCAAATCGAGTTTCATCCAAATTAAAAATGGGCTTAAGATTCTTAAAATTTAAATGATCTTATATTTTTAAAATTTTGATTGGGTTGGGCCGAACAAATTTTTTTTTTTAAAACCCGACCCGACCCAATTTTCATCAAAACCCAACCCAAATCGATCGAGTTGGGTTGGTTTGGACGGTTTTGGCAGGTTAGGTGGATTAATGCCCACCCCTATTAAAGAGTAAGTGGAGGAGACATTATTACTGAAGCACAACTCAAAATGAGGACGCAATATCAGGCTAATTTGACTAGGGTTGTCAGGAAAATGCAGATGAAATACAGCAAGCATTACAAGGTCAGACATTTTGACCTGAGAGACGTACTAATCATTCAACAGGCAGATTGCCATGTTGACATGAGCAAATGTCAACATTTAGAGTTGAAAAAAATAATGGGAAATTAATAAGACAGCATCAACAATTGGCATATCTAGAAACTCAGTTCACTTTGACCTGAGAGACATGCTAAGACTTGTTTCATGTTTATAAATTTATAAAATCATATAAATCAGGAGCACCCTTTCATCCCAATTTGTAAAATTGCAAGGTATAAATTTCTTTCCTGCATTGCAACGGTGGTGCTATAGGAACCATAAAAAAAAATATAGCTAGTTGTGTGTAAAATCTAACTACAAATGTAATACTCTAGTATTACAATTTACTAATAAAAATATTTAACTTGTGCTTTTTGGTCAGGAATAGTAGTTTCAGAGAAACCTAGAAAAAGTTTTAGCCTCTGTTTGTTAAATTTTTTTTGTTTAAAAACATGTTTTTTTATGTTTTCTAGGTAAGATATGTGGTTAAAAATTAGAGAGAGAAAATATGTGTGGTTTGGGAAATTGTGTAAAAAAAAAACATGTTTAAAAACATGTTTCTCTTGGTTTGCCAAACAGATGCTTAATGTCTATACTTCCAAACACAAACTTATAGAACATAACTTGGTAGATATGAGCGCATCAGAAGATCATTACTACTTTGGCTCAATTAGAGGCAGTATTCCAGCTACCTACTGTTTTCTGCTTTAAAAAATGGAAAACAAACTTGTTTGATTCTCTCTCACTCGTCACAAGTACATATTTTCTTGTATACAGATATTGTGCATATATCATCTTTTAAGAGGAATTTACAATTTACCCTAATTTATAAAATAAGTATGAATACTTTATGTAGATTCAAGAAGCCAGATACTATAGTTGGCTCAAAAATTTAGTATGAATACTTTATGTAGATTCAAGAAGCCAGATAATATAGTTGGCTCAAAAATTTCCATATCTACTTACACCATTTCCTACGTAGATTCAGCCCGACACACTGCAAATCTCATGAGAACTTAAGTAATCTTTTCCTATATCCACAAGCACAAAAGCTTGCAGAAATTAGTTCGCAATATGACATAAAATATGATACTTGTCAAGAATATTGAGGCTATTAATTGGGATATGACGTACTTCACTGCCTGTTCAGTAAAATGCTTTCCTGGTTGCCTCTGCCGAAGTGTGTGCAGGTCACCTCCTGGACAGAACTCCATAACCAAACATGAAAACTTTTCTGTCTCAAAATGGGTATATAAAGTTGGAAGAAAGGGGTGATCCAGGGACTGCAGTATTTCTCTTTCTGTCTGAGCACGCAAAAGTTTCTTACGACTAGCTAGTGATGCTTTATCCATGACTTTCATGGCAAAATAGCACTTTGTTCCACATAATTCCGAAAGATAGACGCTTCCAATATCACCACAGCCCAACTTCTTCAACAATCTGAAATGCCTCAAATCCAATGTGCCATCCTTTGATCTTACCACTCGTATGGCTTCCCATCTCATATCATTTGCTTTATGAGGTTTGTTAACACTGCTACTCAGGCTGCTACAAGTACTTTCGTCACTTATGTCAGTACTTGTGCTACCCCTACACAAACTGCTGTTTCCACTCTCAGCAAAATCAAGCCGATCACTGATTTTGGCACTTCCACTTGTTTTTGCAAGGCTGCTAGCTCCATCGCTCACTTTAGCAGATGCTGAGCTATCCTTGACAATTGTGTGACCACGTGTTTTCTTTTCCTGATCAGGCGTATTCTCAAATTTTTGTACTTGTTTGGAATTAGCCAACTGTAAGCTGGAATCCAGTTTATCAGCTACAGAACTGACCAACTCTTTTTGCTGATGATTATGTAATTTTTTTTCCCCTGCTGCCGCAATATTCTTACAAGCAACAGGTTCACCATTTTTATATGATTCTCTCGCAGTAGTCTCAAGTTTCCTAGTCTTCGAAATTGGCAAGGGCAAAGCCTTGCGAGCATTTCCCTCTAAGGTTTGGGTTCCATGTACTTTGCTCTGCTTATCTGAGGAACTGTTGATGCTAGATTCAGATTCCATTGGAATATATACAGACTCCTTAAATTAGTCGTCTCAAATACACCCGCCGCTCATCGCCCAGCTTCAATATTTGACACTTACCAGCATCAAAATCGAAAATTATTGTCTCCAAGCCCATCTACAACTCTCAGGTGCCTACCAGGATAAAGCAGATAAACTACAAAAACAGAAAAAAATAAAAAAATAAGATAAACTACAAAAAAATAAAAAAATAAAAAGAAATATCAAGTTTAGGGATTTCGGAAGAGCTTATCAAACAAGAGAAAAATTAATAAAAGGGTTTAAAAAATGGTATTTACACAACCTCTACCAAATCCAACATCTAGGTCGTAAACCTAGCAAAAATCCTCAATTGGGTGATAAGAAGATCTTCAATATAAACAAAATTAAATTCTCCTATTTTTTCTTTTTCTGATTAAAATAAAACACATTGAAGGTAGAGATGTAAACGCTGATTAACATGTAAACATAGAATAAAAATCAAAGAAAAACAATTTCTATAACCTATCCACTATGGATAAAAAAAACACTTCTGTTTACCTCAAGATGCAATCTTTTTAGCCAAAAGCCTAACTTTCAAAGAAGAAAGCCCCAAAGCCTCAAATCACCATCAAATTGCACAAAAAAGAGACTCAATTAACTCATAGAAGAAAATGCACTTCCTCAATTTACTCTACAAAGCAAATACTCAACACATAGCAAAAAGATATGCATAATTTAGCAGATAAATGAATGGAAAAAATACTGGACCCATAAAAAGCAGGCAGATCTTGAGCAAAGACCCACAACTTTTCTGTAAAAACCCTACCAACAGGGATCCAGAAAACCCCACACGAAGAGACGGAATGCTAAAAAAAAATACGGATGTGGGTATGGAGAAGCAAAACTCAACTAGCAAATCACTGGACCAGTTCAAAAGTAAGGTAAATAAAGAAGCCCACAGCTAAAAGAGAGTACCTGAAGTCACAAAGATCGAAACTTTAGGGTTTTCATACTTCTTGCTTTAGCAGTGAGGGAAAAAAAATGAGAACATAGAGCACTCAAAACCGTAGAGAGAGAGATAGAAGAGCGAAATGTGAGGATTGAATGAGTGAGAAAAGGTCTTGAGATTGTTGAAAGAGAGAGTTGGGTGGGTGACTGTGGCCCGTGGGCTATACCAATGTTTTCTCTCTCTAGACTCTCTTGGGTGGGCTACCGGCTATACCGATGTTTTCTCTCTCTAGACTCTCTTGTATGTGTGTGAGAGAAAGGAGAATGTTTCCTTAGAGGTCACCCAACTTACAAGTTTTTTCGTAGTGATCACCTAATTTTGCCTCTGATTGTTTGGCAACTCAAGTTTAAACTATACAATTTTTCAAATCACTTTTTAATCACACATTTTCTTTCTTTAATTTTTAAATTTTAACCACAATTTTTTCTTAAAAATACAAATAATCAATCTGTAAACTGATTTATTTATGATTTTGAGGTAAAAGTAGTGATTGAAAATTGGGTAGAAAGAATGTGTGTGTTAAAAAGTGGTTTGACAATTGCTTAATTTATAATATAAACCAAAATTTTGAGTTTACGAAGCACATGATTTAAAAAGTGTATTTGATTTCAATATGATCATTCCATATATAACCAACAATGATAAAAGCTTACCACATTCCACCTCGTTGACAGAATGCATTATCAAACATTTGGTTGACGTTACGCAATTTTTAAAACTACTTTTTAATTACACGCATTTTTTTCTTTAATTTTTAACTACTATTTTTTATCTCAAAATCATAAATAGACTAATTTATAAATTAAATAGTGTTACCAAACAAATGCTGAATTGATAACATGACATGTTTGAGCACAATTTTAATCAATATACATATTTTCTCTCTTAATTTCAATCACGTTCTTCAATAAAAATAACATTACATGTAAAAAAAAAAAAAAATCATATTTTTTAATCACAAGCTTTCAAACAAATTAATATTCAAAAATACATCTTTCTCAAAAAATAACTCTAGTGAAGCCATGGTCATGTGCGACCAACTAATTTAGCCCAATACTCACGAGCCTCATTCTTTAATCATATACTCTGATGAGGGTTGTTGCTCCATGACGGATATGAGGAACGTAGTCCCCGTCCTATTTTCCCTCTCGTTTAAAGTCTTTTCAAGAGATGAGTTTTTTATAAACAAAAAGAAAATTATCACCATTTCTAAATGGAACATTGACTATTCTAACGGGGACAAAAGTCCTATTCCACCGGTTTGGGGGGAGGATTTGAACGAAGTGAGGGATAGGAATGCTATCCCGACTCTCAACCACTACCATTCCTACTAACCCTTAGTATTTGTGATGATAGTGTAATTGAAGTAAAGATGTGTTTAGGCGATCAAATTGAAACATTTTGAAGAAGTTGGGTGAGTTCAAGTGAAATTTTCCTCTATGTGGGTGTGTGTATACATGTATAGATGGGTGAAAGAAGGGTAATGTAAAGCTTTCCAAGTCAAGTGTCCCGTTTGGTAATTAAAATTAATTGATCTATAAATCAATTGATAAACTATATAATTTCTCAAATTACTTTTTAACTATACATTTTCTTTCTCCAATTTTCAATCACTATTTTTTACATCAAAATTATAAATAAATTAATTTATAAATAAAAGATTGTTGTAAAAGAAAGAATTGTGTATTTTGTCACAAACACATCAACACATGGGCCCTTCATATGCTCCAACCTGTACTTCATGCTTGGGGCCCACACCACCCTTAATTTCCAATTTAAAGCCCTTTATCTAACTTGTTAATTACTTGTTTTGTGGTCCATCCATATCTCATTCGTTGTAAACGTTGGACCAACTTTCAATTACGACAATTAAACTATGGTATTTATATTGTTATATATTTATGATCACCATGTGAATGCAATTTGTTCGCAATAAATAGATTTTAGTTTAATAAGTAGGTAGTCGGTATTCCATTAATTATTTACAAGTCTGAGTTTATTAAACAGCCCTTCTTCTATAAGGGCAATTTTTTGGAACATAAAAATGGGACATGTCGAGAGGCGCCTCAATATTGGGTGATGGAGAAGATGGTCACATGCTTCATCACATGTACACATCTTCATCAATCTACCAAAATACATTATGTTCGGAATTTCGCGTCCCAATATTTGTGATTATCGCGGATAATATAAAGAAATGATCAAGAAAATGCAACAATAACAAAGAACACAATCTTGATGACCCAGTTCAGTGCCAATCGCACCTACATTTGGGGGGCTCCGAATCGAACCCGTTCCACTAGCCAAATTCCAATGAAAGTCTTTACAAGATTCCCGCATACAAACCGTGCGCCAATTCCTTCACGAGGAATTACCAAATCACAACCCCTATTCTCTACAATATCACCGCACCATCATACTACACAATAGCACTTCCAATTGGCCTATACAAGGATTCAATTATGCTACAAAGTATTTTCTACATGATGCAAGAACTTTGGTGGATTTCACAAGAGAGGAGAGGGAGAGGGCTAAACTATTTCTATTCCATTTCATTATGCCAAATGAACCCAAGTCAAGAATATATTAATTGCCAACTTAATCCTAACCATAGGATCTTGATCAATGGTCCACAATAAAAGCATAATAACACTAATTGTACCTTTAAGTCCTCCAACTTTAAGCTGGTTGCTAATTAGACCCTCCAAGTATGAAATGTTCCAATTTGGGGATCACATATTAATAAACTTCACCTTGATCTCCAAATTGCAATCTCTAACTCTCTTGATTGCTATAGGCTAAGTGGGTGAGCTCGATCATCATCGCCCTATACCTGCAAATGAAAGTAAATGAAATTAGTCACAAATCAACATAGAATCCAATAACATTGGACTTCACCTCTTTTTACCAATGTTCAAGAGTACAACAATCAAACCACAAACTTCAAACTTGCGCACCCACCGTTCCTTTTGAAGAAACCAAAATCCGACCCTTCTCAACAATGACTAACACCGCGCCAAACACTATACAGTAGTACTTCCAATCTAACCTACACTATGGCCTAGATTCTACTACAAATGATTATACATGGCTGCAAGAATCGCTAAAACAGAAAGGCAAATATGAACAAAAACGTGCGCGTTGTGTCTAAAATGAACTCTTGAATTTTTACCATGTCATGACTCTAGTACCATATCTGAGGAAATGTGATAACAACATTTATTCAGGCTTTACAACACCATGTGACACCTCAAGTAAAATGCAACATATAATCTATATTTATAGTGCAACCGTGAAAAACTGGATTTTTCCAAAAATGTATATTATGCTAAAAGTCAAAGTATATAATCATGTTCCCAATAAAACCACAATGTTTAAATCATATGATGTCAATATACTTAGACTTAATCATGGATAATAGAACTATGTGCAAAAAAAAAAAAAAAAATGTGATATGCATCTCACATAACCATCACCCAAAGTGAAACACATAGGAGGAAAATCACCATCCAATTACCTATATCCCTAACATAACATACATATATAAATCCTCACACTATCACATTATGTATAACACATACACATAAGACTCATCACAATATCCCCTCAAATCCAACGTACACATTTCAATACTTTCCATTTACAATTGTTAACAATGAATCAATCAAAAGCAATATCGTCAATTTATAATAACATGAACTGAATCAAATCATATATACCACAACCAGGTAACATTTAAGTCATACTAGAACCTTTCAAGATAAAACACACATGCACAAGTTTTTATTATCACCAAAAACCAAGAGATTGAAACATAAAAGAAAACTTTTATAAAAATGTAATTCAACATAAGGTTGTTTAACCAATTAAACTACCAACAAAAGTTTTCATATAACTTTCACCTCAATCTATGTGTGTACCCCTTTATCCAGTCTAGTACTCTAACAAATGGTCATTCCCAATGGTATATCTCATTTTGATTCAAAACAAGAGAATACATCTCTATCCATTGCTCCATCCATACTATCAATTGTTCATTCTCATAGAGTCTCATCACTCTATCAATTGTTCATCATCATAGAGTCTCATCACTCTATCACACTAGTCAACAACTAGTCAACCCAAAAATAGGTTATAACGGGTGTATCCATATCATTCTATTACCACTCTCTTATAATCTTCAGGACGCTGAATATTGGAGTCTTCACCTCACTCTGAGTACCCTAGGCCTAGGGATAGTACTATCACTATAACCAACTCCACTTGCAACTGATAACTAGCACTACCTTGCTGTTTTTCTCTCAATTGCACTAAAAAACCTATGTTCTGAACATGACACATCAGCCTCATTAACCGTGACCACACTACTCCATGATCTAACCACCCTTTTGGCTTCTACACAATAACCTATAATCATCAATCCTCCGGAGGACATCCTAGAAACACATATCTAGCCATAGGTTCAACATTTCCCCCCATTCTCAAATGGTGAAAATATAAGCACAGCCAAAAGTCTACAGCATAAAATGATCAACACATTTATTATGCAATCTATCATGAGTAGTATCACAAACCTGAAGAAAAAAAAAACACGACGTTGCTTACCAAGCACACGCCGATCACATAAAAGCAAATCCGACATATAATCATTTCCAAGCAAGCTTTTATGAAACATACCACACACACAATGACCACATAAATGCATATAAGACATACAGTCTACATATAACCCGCATTTATCACATCAAGGTACATAAGACCTACGGTCTCCTACAACAGCACCTATATCATCAAGAAGCTTCTTATCATTCATTCGTGCACCCGTAGTGTGCAACTCATACAAGTCATTTGTGTTGGTAAACGAAACAGAGGAATCAACACCTCTAATCACATAAACAGTGGTAACACATACATCATCTCTTGTAACTCTCTTACATGTTACAAGAACACCGTTAATAATTTTCATGAGCCCATGCTCAATTTTAAGAGTCAGCCCCATCTATTCTAATTGACCCACATATATCAAATTCATATTCGTCTCATGAATATATCTAACTCCACTCAATAATGAGCACACAGCCCCCATCAAATTTAACAGAAATATCACCCATCCCAACACTCTTGCATGCAATGTCATTACACAACACAACGTGATCAAAGTCATGTTCATGCAAATTGTTGAACAAATCAATATGGGATATAACATGAAAATATGTGTTAAATCAAGTAGCCATTAATGCATATGAAATTTCACAATTAAATTTATATCACAGGAGTCAACAGGATTTAATAACACATAATCCTCATTCGGGTCCAAATTAGAACAAGATACCACATCTCTCTCTATCTATCTGTTCATGCTTCTCTTTATAACAATCTTATAAAGTGACCAAAAACAACAACAAATAAGTCAAGAACTCTCTCCCAAATCTCACTACTATTTCAAGTCAAGATTTACCATAATCTCACTACTATTTCTAGTCAAGATTAAATACCATTGGATACCCAAACTTGGAGAGAGACACTTATTTCACGTTTGATATAGCATTAGACCCACATATGTGGCTAGTAACTTATTTAAATGGAAACTTGTATCTAGTCTAGTTATTTATTACCACTGATCTGATCAATAGAAATAACATATCAATTAGAAACACTAACCTCGTCACTCCATTTAGTGACATATTTAAATGGAAACTTGTATCTAATGTAGTTATCAACCACCATTGATCGTACCAACTAGAAACACTAACCTCGTCACTCCCTATCTAATCCAATCAAACAATTAACAGGTCCAAGAAGCAACAATAACAGATCAATATCGAACACAACTGATAAGTGTATTTTATACACTTATTTGTATGCCTAAATTAGGTGTAATTATTGTCGTTTAGGAATATTTTCTATTTAATTTATGTTTATTTGTTTAGTTTTCATAAAATGTCCCAATTGAAGAAGAATGAAGCAATTAATGGAAAAATGACACGATTGGATGGTAATTGGAGCTAAATTGGACAAGTGAGGAGTTTGTGACAATAATCGGGAAACATGCTTGGTGCCAAAGTGACTAAATCAGAGGTTGGAGGACCTAATTGAATGAATTAAGAGCTTAAATGAGCAAATCGAGAAGAAGATAAAGTTTGGGGACTAAATTGAAACAATTGAGAGTTGAGGACTGAAGGTGCAATTAAAAGTCAGGGACCAACTTGCACAGCCGGAAGAAAGATGAAGTCGCGATCACTGGTTTCACACCAAGCGATCGCGAGATGGTGCAATAATATAACCCAAGAGTTTTAGGGTCAAGCACGCGATCGTTATGGTTGAAGCCACGCGATCGCGTGGCTTTCCGGCTGGGCCGACTGTGGGCTTTTTCTCGCGATTTTTATCAGACTTTTCTTGTTTTGACCTAGATTTTCTCCAAAACCTATATATACAACCTCTTTACACAAAATTGAGACCTTTGCCTCTCCAAAAAACGACCCACAACCGAGAATTTAACATCAAATCCTTGGAGATTCCAACATCGCAGAGGGGCGTGAATTGAAAACAGTTGAAGAATTGATAATTGGTGAAATCTTTCCATTCTTTATATTGTTTTGCAATGAACGTTTATTTTTATTGTTTTTGTTATTTATTGATGATGTGTAACTAAATTCTATATTGGGATGAACGATGTAGCCTAGTCATATTATTTTAATTCCAAATTCCTTGTTTTAATGTTTTGTTGCATGTATTGATTTATTATTGTTCTTAACGCTTGAATTGATTGATCACCAATTCATGATTTATTGAGTTATTTCCATAATCCGAGAGGTGAGTTAATAATTTAGAACGAGGTAATAAATCCGCTAATTGAACGGGAGATAGAGATATACTCTTGTAATTATTGTGGTCGTGTGTGAATTCTTGCGTGTTATGCATCTAGATAAGGAATATTCGGACCCTCTGTAGAGATACATGATTGACTTATTTAGGTAGAATTGATTTAAACTCGAGAGAGGAATTTCAATTTAAATTAGTGAATTCGACCGAATGCATAATTAGGAAATAAAACATGGAATTGGAGTTAATTTAATTGGCTAGGTGAAATCGTAAATCCCAACTATTTTACAATCGTTTTTAAAAACAAAAAAAACTTCGCAATTTAACTCTTTAATTGATTTTTTTTGTTTTCAGATTTCAAACATCAAATTATTTTGTTCATTCAAATAAGGTTTAGAACTAACACATTTCGGTAATTAATAGCAGTCTCCGTGGGACGATAATCCGGACTCCTATGTCCACTTTATTACTTCTCACGACCCGTGCACTTGCGGGGATATCTCGCATCGCGAGATATCAGGTGAACAAGTTTTTGGCGCCGTTGCCGGGGACTGTTTTTATATTAATATCGATACTCATTAGTTCTTATTTTACTTTGAACTTTATTTTGCTTATTTTTATTTTTATGCTTATTTTTATTTTTATCTTTATTTTCAGTTTTTGTTTTCAATTTTTGTTTTATTTAATTTATGTTAAGAAGGACTAAGTCATTTGATTTGCTTCCTTTTGATACAGAAATTGAACGCACCTTTCGACAGAGGCGTAGACAACAGTTGGAAGCGAATCAACAAAAAGACTTAGCCATGGCAGATGACATAATTCAGAATAATCAGGGAAATCAACAAAATCTGCCAGCAGCTGTGAATGGACATCAACAAAATCATGGAAGGCGCGTTTTGCGAGATTACATGGTTCCTCCTGTGGGGAACATTGGAACCTGCATTGTACCTCCTGAAATTCGAGCCAATAATTTTAAGATCAAGACTTCCTTGATATCCTTGATCCAAAATTCGTGTGTTTTTCATGGACTGCCATCTGAGGATCCTCATGTGCACCTTAGGACATTTTTGGAACTATGTGATATGCAACGCATGAATGGAGTCTCAGAGGATGCCGTGAAATTAAAGCTATTCTCATTTTCTTTGGCGGACAAAGCAAAAACCTGGTTTTATTCTTTACCCCTACATACAATCACCACTTTCGAAATCATGAGTCGGAAATTTGTAAATAAATTTTTCCCACCTGGCCGCATGTCAAAGTTAAGGCGTGAGATTTTATCATTCAGTCAACAGCCTGGGGAATCAATTTTTGAGGCTTGGGAAAGGTTCAACGAGCTCATCAGACAGTGTCCTACACATGGAATCGCTGATTGGATACTAGTTCATATATTCTACAATGGGCTGACAAATGAAAACAAGAGGTACGCCGACTCAGCAGCTGGAGGATCAGTAATGGATATGACATATGAAGAAGCATCTGAGATCTTTGAGAAGATGGCTGCGAACAGTTATCAGTGGTACTCAGATAGAGCTACACCTAAGTCTGGGGGATTAATTGCTGTTAATGAGATTACAACATTAAATGCTAAGCTGGATGCTTTAACGAAGAAAATTGACAGTATGGGTGTGCAGCCAGTAAATTCATTTCATACAACTTTGTGTGATTTTTGTTTCGAAAATCACGCGATAAATTTATGCCCACTTCAACAAAGTCAATCAAATCCAGAACAAGTCAATTTCGTGGGCAACAGGCAACAGGGTGGGCCTTATTCACAAACCTACAACCCGGAATGGAAGAACCACCCCAACTTCTCCTGGTCTAATAATCAAAATGTTCAGCATCCGCCTGGATTTCAGCAACAGCAACAATCTCAGAAAAACATATCCGAGAACATAGAAGTGTTAATTCAGCTGGTCAAGAGTCAGAATGGTGAGATAATGAATCAAGCTGCTGAAATAAAAAATTTGAAGAAACAAATGGGAGAGCTTGCAGCTGGCAGTTACACAAGGCAGCCAGGACAGTTACTGAGCAATACTGAAATGAACCCTTGTGAGCATGTTAACGCAATAACAACAAGGAGCGGGGTTCAGCTATCTGAAGTAACTGTAGAGGAATATGAAAAGCAGAAGAACCAGAAGAAAAATGTGGTGGAAGAACAGAAAAGTGAAAATGAGCAGGGATCAACTTCAGAAACTCAAGAAAAAGTGGAAGAAGAAGTTCGAGTTCGACCTCCAGTAAAGGCATATGTACCCCCAGTTCCTTATCCACAAAGATTGATAAAGCATCAGTTGGAGCAGCAGTTTGGAAAATTCTTGGAAATATTCAAGAAACTGCACATTAATATTCCTTTCGCTGAAGCATTGGCTCAAATGCCGCTCTACTTGAAATTCATGAAAGAGATGCTGTCAAATAAAAGGAAATTGGTTGACAATGAAATAGTAGCACGGAGTGAGGAGTGCAGCGCCATACTTCAAAAGAAATTACCACAAAAATTGACCGATCCAGGGAGTTTCTCTATCCCTTGCATTATTGGTAATTTCAGTTTTGATAATGTTTTGTGTGATCTAGGGGCCAGTGTTAATTTAATGCCTTTGTCTGTGTACAGGAAACTTGGTTTGGGGGAACCTAAACCAACCAATATCACACTGAAGCTGGCGAACAGATCAATCCAATATCCATATGGGATTGTTGAGAATGTGATTATAAAAGTAGACAAATTTTTCTTCCCAGTCGACTTTGTGATTTTGGACATGGAAGAGGACGCCCAAATGCCCCTCATTCTTGGAAGGCCGTTCCTAGCTACTGGAAGATGCTTAATCGACATTGAACAGGGAGAAATCATCTTTAGGGTCGAGAAGGAACAAGTCACGTTCAGCATCAAGCCAAGGCAAGATCTTGAAGGTCTAAATGAAAACTGCTTCAAGGTGGAGGGGGTGGTCCAGAAACCAGAAGAAAAGACCAAGCAGGGTATTAATATTAAGGAGGAGCTAAGCACAAAACATGAGTTCATAAAGGCTAAAGATGGATGGAGGGACAAAAAGGAAGAAAATCCTAACATCCCTCAACAATTAGCTAAAAGTGAGGCTTTGGGATTCAAGAAAGTGAGAAAAAGAATAGAGATATGCAAGGCAGGGAATTGCAAGCAATGCAAAGCTTCAAGAGGATCATTCAAACCTCCATGATATTTATGTGCTAAAGTCGGGCTTAAGACTTAAAACAGAGTGCTTGTTGGGAGGCAACCCAATTTTTCTTCCCTTTTACTTATTACGTGTTCATTATTTATTTTAGTATTGAAATTTTAGATATATGCTTGGTAGGAATTGTGTTTAAGTGTTTTGCATGTTTCATGTTTAGAACACTTGTGCATAAGAGTCTATTATTGCATATTTAGGTATGTTTTTAATTTTGCATGTTTATATTAGGCTAGGTTTTTATCGTCATTCCAAACTCACACACACACTAGTTTGGATCATGAAGTGATTAGGGGGATAAAAATGATTTTTGAATTTCAAAAATATCAAAAACAGGAAAAAATTTGATTACTGCCGTGAACTGCGCGATCGCGGGCCTATAGGCTCTAACGATCGCGGCTTTGCATTGAAAAATCAACAGGTTTTTAAACCTTGAACCACGCGATCGCTGGCACTCCAGCCAGGCGATCGCGTGGCTGTACTGGGACCAACTTCGGCAGTTTAAGTTCTTTTCCTCATTCTTTCAACTCTAAACATTATAAACTCGTTTTATCTCCCCAAAATCACTCAAAAGTATGATCTTTCATCATCATGCATGCAATCAACACTTCATTGCACAAAATTCATTGCTATTTTCAAATCCAAATCAATGAAAGGTATGAAATTCTTCATTTAAATCCATGTTTAATCAAAATTTTGAAATTTTCTTTGAGTTCTTGGATTTTGAAATTGTGAATGGTGAAGAGTGGGCTTAGGTTAGTGGTTGGAGATTGTGATTTGTGGTTTAGTAGACAAAAATTTTGGGTTCATTCATGCCTCCAACCCTATGCATATCCATTGATTTTTGCAATGCCCATTAAGTGTTTGATGAAATGCTACAAAGATGTTCTTGTGCTAATTTTAGAAATTCATCCGAGCATTTATCTTCATGACATGGTTATCATTGAGTAAGTATGTTTAGTTCATGAATTAGTACACTACATGGCATGAAATCCATTAAAACAATGTTTGCACCATGACAGCCTCATTGCAAGGCCATTGCACCTGAAAATCCACTCACGTCACCAACTTTGCCATAGTTTTACATGACCCTATAGAACTCCAAATGACCTAAATTTTTAATATGTTGTAGACCATGTTGTGAACGTTAACATATCAAAAGATGGCTCAGGAAAATTTATGTTTTTCTAGGAGGCGTCAAGGCTTGAATGTGTGTGGTCGACCAATTTTGAAAATTCAAAATTTTGCTTTAACTTTAGTTTGGGGGTGTGGTACTGAACTTCCATTATTTCTTATTGATGTTTATGACTTTTAATATTACTTATCTCTTATTTGCAAGGTAAACATCAGTCAAGACACATCCGATCAAGTTGGGCAAGGCAAGAAATAGGGTCAAATTCATCCAACATCATTTCAAATTGAGGCATCAAGACTACAATGAGACATCTCCTCTACACTTGGGAAGCTCTCGTTCTCTTTCTTTTGTCAAGTTTTGCATATTCTTACTTATTTATGTGGCAAAACATTGAGGACAATGTTCATTTCAAGTTTGGGGGTGGATCTCATTAGTTCCATATTATTACTTTTCATTCTATTTTATTGGGATATAAAAAAAATAAAAAAATAAAAAACTTTGTTGACATGTTTATTGCCTAGGATATAGTATGAATCAATTTGTGCTTAGGTTTGAAAATTGGACAACATGAAAGCATGAACTTATTTTTGAACTAGTTATGTTTTGCTAGATTCATATTTATTGCGCACATAGCCAGTGTTGGATAATTGCTTGTGTAAGGGATTTTGTTTAATACACGTGGGGCAAAATCTTATGCAATGTGAACTTAGGAATGACTTGAAAATCCCTGAATTTAGATCATTAGACACCCCATCCCTAAATTAGAACCAATCATGCTAAAAGGCAAGTTTGAGGGTAAAATGGTTGGAATTTGTATGTATTGACGGGTTGGAAGTCTGTGGTTCTTGATTTTGCACTTTAGTCATTACAGTTTGGTCAACGGGTATAAACCATTTCTAGCATAAAAACAGAAAAATGCTGAAGGTCTTACCGCTCTTCAAATGTCTTTTTGACTCGAGTAAGTAAGTCCGAGGGGTCCTTCAAACCTGGTGCCCTAAAGTCAACTGGCTTGGGAGTCATCGACCTAAAGCTCGCTACATGGGTCAATTAGAAAGCAAGTACGGAGAGTGGACTTACACATAAGACATTATAACATCTTTAATTTTTCTGTTTAAGCCTTTATGACTCGGGCAAGTACGTCTGAGGGGTTCTTTGAACCTGGTACCCTAAAGCCTTCTGGTTTGGGAATTTCCGATCTGAAAGCCCGCTACAGGGGTCATATAGAAAGCTCGTATGAAAAGTTCTGCACAAAGATGGTAAAAGATAGGGACAATTAAAATAAAAAGTCTTCCATCAAAAGAAAATATATATATATATATTATTGCATGATATAAGCTTTGTTGACTGAGCTGTGGTGGTTGATGTTGTAGAATTGGGGTCCACTTTCTTTTGACTTGTTATGCACGCATATTTCTGATTCCGACTACCTTGTGTGGAAAAAGCAAAGAATATTTTTAGAACCCACATAGATAGAAACCCGAGATGTGAGAGAAAAGCAGAAAGTGGTGATCATTCATGAGCACTGAAAGGAATTTCATTAGAATTCATAGATTGACCACATGGGATTCGGGCTGGATTAAGCATAATGAGCCATGCAGTGTTGATCACATCATTTGCATAAGTATGCGTCTGACATTGGCTATTCACACACACACTTAAAAATCTGGCAGATATAACTAGAAATTATTTTGAATTGTTGTTCATGACGCTTGCTTAAAGCTTAAATTGGTTTGGACTTTGAAGGCATATGGTAAACATGTTGACACGACAAAAATATATGTTCGCTTATCTCTTTGATTTTTGAAGTTTATTTTCCATTGTTCGAGGACGAACAATAGTTCTAGTTTGGGGGTATTTGATAAGTGTATTTTATACACTTATTTGTATGCCTAAATTAGGTGTAATTATTGTCGTTTAGGAATATTTGCTATTTAATTTATGTTTATTTGTTTACTTTTCAGAAAATGTCCCAATTGAAGAAGAATGAAGCAATTAATGGAAAAATGACACGATTGGATGGTAATTGGAGCTAAATTGGACAAGTGAGGAGTTTGTGACAACAACCGGGAAACATGCTTGGTGCCAAAGTGACTAAATCAGAGGTTGGAGGACCTAATTGAATGAATTAAGAGCTTAAATGAGCAAATCGAGAAGAAGATAAAGTTTGGGGACTAAATTGAAACAATTGAGAGTTGAGGACTGAAGGTGCAATTAAAAGTCAGGGACCAACTTGCACAGTCGGAAGAAAGATGAAGTCGCGATCGTTGGTTTCACACCAAGCGATCGCGAGATGGTGCAATAATATAATCCGAGAGTTTTAGGGTCAAGCACGCGATCGCTATGGTTGAAGCCACGCGATCGCGTGGCTTTCCGGCTGGGCCGACTGTGGGCTTTTTCTCGCGATTTTTATCAGACTTTTCTTTTTTTGAC
The DNA here is from genome assembly GCA_963555705.1 of Ligustrum vulgare. Taxonomy (NCBI): domain Eukaryota; kingdom Viridiplantae; phylum Streptophyta; class Magnoliopsida; order Lamiales; family Oleaceae; genus Ligustrum; species Ligustrum vulgare. The sequence goes on along the minus strand of OY743171.1, from coordinate 66,885,032 downwards.
CTAGGTTTTCTTCAAAACCTATATATACAACCTCTTTGCACGAAATTGAGACCTTTGCCTCTCCAAAGAACGAGCCACAACCGAGAATTCAACATCAAATCCTTGGAGATTCCAACATCGCAGAGGGGCGTGAATTGAAGATAATTGAAGAATCGATAATTGGTGCAAGATTTCCATTATTTATATTATCTTTAATGAGCGTTAATTTATATTGTTTTTGTTATTTATTGATGATGTATAACTAAATTCTATGTTGGGATGAACGATGTAGCCTAGTCATATTATTTTAATTCCAAATTCAGTTGTTTTAATGTTTTGTTGCATGTATTGATTTATTATTGTTCTTAATGCTTGAATTGCTTGATCACCAATTCATGATTTATTGAGTTATTTCCATAATCCGAGAGGTGAGTTAATAATTTAGAACGTGGTAATAAATCCGGTAATTGAACGAGAGATAGAGATATACTCGTGTTATTATTGCGGTCGTGTGTGAATTCTTGCGTGTTATGCATCTAGATAAGGAATATTCGGACCCTCTGTAGAGATACATGGTTGACTTATTTAGGTAGAATTGATTTAAACTCGAGAGAGGAATTTCAATTTAAATTAGTGAATTCGACCGAATGCATAATTAGGAAATAAAACTTGAATTGAAGTTAATATAATTGGCTAGGTGAAATCGGGATTCCCAACTAATTTACAATCGTATATAAAAACAAAAGCAATTTCGCAATTTTATTTCTTTAGTTTAATTCTTTAGTTGTAGTTAACAATCTCAAACAAATTCGCCCGTTCAAATAGAGTTAGGAACTGACATATTTCAGTACTTAATAACAATCCTCGTGGGACGATAATCCGGACTCTTAGGTCCACTTTATTACTTCTCACGACCCGTGCACTTGCGGAGATATCTCGCATCGCGAGATATCAGGTGAACAACAACTCAGCAAAACAAGTTGCTACATGCAAGGTGACTATTTTCAAAAAAAAAAATAATTAACCTAAACAGATTGCTACCAATAAGGTAAAGCAATAAAAAAAGATTAAAGTTTAGGGATATCACCGAGCGAACAATGCGTGTTCGTATTATGCGTTTGGAATCTTGCAAAACTAACTTCGGAAATGGACTCAGCAGAACCTGCTCATCAAACTGTCCAAAAAATGTCACCGGAGCCTCGTCGGACCGCCGCCGGACCACCACCGGCCACCCCTGCTCCGCCACCAGAATTCTGCCAAAATTTTCAAGAAAATAGTTGGAGATTCTCCTCGTCCTCGCGATCTCAATGGTGGTGGCCGTTTTTTATTTGGAGTCTCCGTTTGGCCGGAATCACGTTTTAAGTCTCGGTCAGTTTTTCTTCTCCGGCCAAAACAGACTGCCGCCGCCTGGATACTCTGCCATCTTTGCTTCCACGGTTGGTCCTCTTCTCCTTTGCCACACGAACCCAAAACCGGTGTCCGTTTTATTACCGGAGTCTTCATTTTTTCAGAATCAAGTTTTGAAGTTCCAGTGGAACTTCAATTTTTTCGGTCAGATCGCCATTTCTCAGCTGCCGGTTGCTTCCCAGATTTCGGTCGAATGACCTCCTCCACTGTGTGGTCCTACTGGTGGTATTATTTCTCCGGTTGGTTGGCCGGAATCCGAAGTTATAAAATGGCCGGAAACTTGAATTTTTCATTCCCAGCCGAGACTTCTTGATTTCTTGGTCGGCACTTTCTACCTCCAACGGCACACAATTTTCCAGTCAGCACTTCTTGGAATTTTTTGTTCACTTCATGGGCAGTTGCATTCCCTTTTAGGCAATATTTTGATTTTTGATTTTGGCCAACTTCTGCACTCTCCCGTTTTTAACCGGCCAACTTCTTCTTCCTTCTTGATTGCTGGTCAGATTCCAGTCTGCCACTGTAAGCACCGCTACCGGATTCTGCCAGTCCACTTTCAGATCAGTGGCATCTCCTTCCAGTCGGTGACTAATTTTCTTGGTTCCCACTATTTCTTGAATTCACCGATTTTTTAATTCCTTTTCCAATCACAAAGTCCAACAAGCCTTTGATCATCACGCAAGGCTCTGATACCAGTTGTTCGGAATTTCGCGTCCCAATATTTGTGATTATCGCGGATAATATAAAGAAATGATCAAGAAAATGCAACAATAACAAAGAACACAATCTTGATGACCCAGTTCAGTGCCAATCGCACCTACATCTGGGGGGCTCCGAATCGAACCCGTTCCACTAGCCAAATTCCAATGAAAGTCTTTACAAGATTCCCGCATACAAACCGTGCGCCAATTCCTTCACGAGGAATTACCAAATCACAACCCCTATTCTCTACAATATCACCGCACCATCATACTACACAATAGAACTTCCAATTGGCCTATACAAGGATTCAATTATGCTACAAAGTATTTTCTACATGATGCAAGAACTTTGGTGGATTTCACAAGAGAGGAGAGGGAGAGGGCTAAACTATTTCTATTCCATTTCATTATGCCAAATGAACCCAAGTCAAGAATATATTAATTGCCAACTTAATCCTAACCATAGGATCTTGATCGATGGTCCACAATAAAAGCATAATAACACTAATTGTACCTTTAAGTCCTCCAACTTTAAGCTGGTTGCTAATTAGACCCTCCAAGTATGAAATGTTCCAATTTGGGGATCACATATTAATACATTATGTCGATAATGTCTCATTTTCATATTCCAAATAATGTCTACATAAAATTATTGTTAAAAAAAAACTACAATTATTATGGGTAACCCTTTATTACAAGCGCCCCCACAACTCATGTCCTCGGATCCTATAGAGAAGGTAAATTGAGGAATGTGCAACGCAGAGTCAGGAATCAAACTCGTGACCTTATGGGACACCATCATCACAAGATTTGCTCTTTGCTACTGTGTCATGTACCCGAGACAACAAAACTACAGTTGAATACAGGGAAAAAAACTCAAATCTCCCGTTTATAAACAAAAATCAGCTATCAAATGGATGAATTTACAAGGATTCCAATGCAAGAACAGTTTATTCTTCGAAGATTGAAAGTTGTTTTGGATACTGATTTTCAGATTTGTGAAGAAAAAAACAACAATTTTATTTTAATCTTCATCCTTGTGAAGATATGTCACGTGTTGTGGTGGTATGAATTCGCGTTTTTATGAATCTTGTGTATCCCATATTACATGAGGTTTGTCTCTGAGAGTTCCTATAGAGAATGTTCCAATGTTTCGGACTTTTGATAGGCAATGGATCCATACGTTAATTTTTGTATGAATTTTTTTGTTGATGTGTTGTTTAAATTTGGTGCGGGTAGAATCTAATGTGTATTAGCTGGATCTGATATAATATATTCGGTGGGAAATAACTTAAGATGGGCGAGAATCAAATTGTTGTGCGTACGATAGTGAAATCATTATGAAAGGGAAGAGTTGTTGAGGAGAAAATTGAAAAAAATAATAATAATGTACTGCCTTTTATTGAAATTAACGTGAACACATACTTCTTGAGTTGTGATTGTTATATTATTTATTTATTTATTTATTCATTATATATATATATATATATATATATATATATATATATATATATAGACACACACATATATAGACACATACATACTTCTTGAGTTGTGATTATTATATTATTTATTTATTCATTATATATATATATATATATATATATATATATATATATATATATATATATATAGACACACACACACATTGCCATGTTCACTCTGGCGAACAATACCAAGAAGAAAATAAGAAAAAGGAATGGGGAAATAAATAAAATACTAATTATAACTTTATTGAATGATGTCCATGGACCATGAATACTTTAACAGAAATTGATTTCTATTTATAATGAAATAAGAATCACAACTCTTCACATTCTCTATAGATAATATTTGTCTAAACAGAATGAGGAAATAAATAAAATATTAATTCTAGCTTTATAGAATGATGACCATGAACCATGAATACTTTAACATAAATTGATTTCTATTTATAGTGAAATAGGAATCACAAATCTTCACAATCTCTATAGATAATATTTATCCAAACAAAAGAAAACATCAAATAATAACAAAAATAACAACTCTAGATTGAGTAGGTCTATGTTATTTTCATCTTATTGACCTATCTTTTATTTGAATTTGAATCTCCTTATCAGTTATCTCATTCGATCTTCATCCTCCTTTGATATTTTTTAACAAGATGCACGCATTGCTAAGCCTCTGTTTGGTAAAATGTTTTTTTTTTTTTAAACAAAGAATGTAATATTTTAAGGTAAAATATGTAGTTAAAAAATAGTTTTGAGAAATGTGTGCGTGGTTAGAATGTAAATCCGGTAATTACGCATGGTCTATACCATGGACGTGATCACCTTTTATTATTATTTTTATTTTGTTTTTTATTTTTTGATTTATTTTTTCTTTTGTTTCTTTTTTTGTTATTTATTCTTTTTTATTATTATTATTTAAACCAAACCTATTTTTGGACTTATGTAAATATATTTTTATTTAATTTTACTAAATTGACTGTGATTTGATCGTTATGTTGTTATCGTAAATTACAAATAATGAATCATGTGATTTAACAGATGAAAGTTCACTTGAATTGAGACAAGTCTACATTAGAGAATTGCGAAATTAAAACAATACAAGTAAAGTTCAGTGAGTCATTCCCATGATCCGTATACATCATAGTCGAAGAAGTTGGGAGGCTAGTAGGCATCTGTCTGACCTGGGTGATAGGTTCTGCTTGCGTGAATTATGCGAATAGGATTGTGTATAGTATTCTCCTACCTCCTCTGATTCCATCACGAAATGTCTCGTGTGAAAAGAAATAGTTTTCATCCCATCGCGTCTCATTGGTCATGTATTGCAGAAACGTTTCTGCTCGTGCCCCGTCAACTCCACACATGGGTACCTTTGAGTATTTCTGATGTCTCGCACGGGGAATCCCATTAATGAAGACCCACCTGCCTCCGTCTCCATGATTCGGATTTGCTGCCACATTGGTACATTTGCTACAGAAAATTGTTCAGCTTGGCACCTCTTTGCCTCCGGCAATTCACAGCGTGAGCATAGAAAGTGGACATCAAGTGAGCTAAAATGGTGGTTGTGATGCTCAAAAAAAGATGTCACACCCCATGCTTCGTCACAAACATTTGTGTCTTACACTCCATTCTCGTGTGCGACCGATTTCTCTCCGGTCCTCCTTTTTTCATGCTTTTTTCATTCTGCCATCAAAGATCGGTCTTCTCTTGTTTTGAACAAGTAAATTGCTTCCACCAAGTCTCGCCTATGTCCTTTTTTTCTTACGACTGTGATGATATACACTAATCCGCCTGCTTTAGCGTACGTATTGTAGAACTCAAATACCTCATCTATGGAGGAGAATATATGCCCTTCCCGTGGAAGTAGATCAGGAGTGTAAGATATCTTTTCAGTTTTCGTGCAATTTTAAATTTCACGTAATACTCATGTGAATGTTATTATAAATTATAAATTTATGATCTTTAATGTCTATAATTTGAATTATTTTGCAGTGGAATGACTTGGACACCATATCGCTCAATGTGCCAATTAGAAAATTATAATTTGTTCACGTGCAATTTTATGTAATTAATTAATTAAATTTTTTTTTACCTAGGCATACTAATTTCTATTCATTGTGTTAAATTGAAACTTTATTGGCAATTGGAAATAAATGAAACTTACGGTATTTAAATATGCAAATGAGGGGATTTGAGGGACCAATTTGCAAATTTCAAAAGATTAAATTTAAACCTAAACCTAAACCCTCATTACCTCTCTCTCTCTCTCTCTCTCTCTCTCTCTCTCTCTCTCTCTCTCTCTCTCTCTCTCTCTCTCTCTCTCTCTCGGTTCTCTCTTCCCGCAACCCTCACTCGCGACCTCCCTCTTGTCAACGACCACGCCGACCACCATCACCATCACCACCACCACCGTGCACCTCCATCACGGTAAGCCCAGCTCCCTTTCCTCGGTCACTCACACACCCGCGCACACACTGGTTTACACACACACCCGCTCACACACACACACAAAATTTCATATGTTGAATTGTATGTATATATTGATGTATATAGGGATTTAATGTAAGTATATATGTGTTTTTCTCACATTTTCAGATTTTAGTTTTTTGTTTGATTTCGAATTATACCATAAATTAAGGATTTAATGATGTTTATGTGTGTGAGTATTGATGTATATGAATGTGTATATTATTATGTATGTATATGTGTATGTAAATATGTAAATTTTGGATTTTTATGTGGGCATATATACATATTCAGATTTTTGGCTATGAAAATAAAATTTTCAGATTTGGGACTTATGAAATTTTGATTAATTGAGGTGCTATAATATTAAATTTGAGGTTTGAATGTATGTATATATGATCATGTATATGTATACGAATATTTAAACAACATGTGTGATTTTGAAATTTTGAGATAATGGTATAAAAGAGTAAATTTTAACATTTAAGGAACAAGTTAGTTTAAATTGAATTTATGTTCAAAGTTATTAATTTGTAGTTTAAGATCATTTTTGGAATAAGTAGTGCCTAGTTTTGACTTGTAAAAATTGATAAGTAAGATTTCAAATTTGTCCTTGAATTTAATATATTACTTCGAATATGATATTATATGTGTTTAGACATGTTTGAATCAAATTGTGAGTCACATAGAAATTTTAACCTCGATTAATAGTGTTGTTTAGTATTGAAAGAATAGTTAATATTTTGGACTAAGAGTTATATTCTGTGAATTGATGGACATAACTAGGATTGTGGGCACATTGACGTTACGAGCAAACAAGTACTTCCACTAGCAATTTAAGACGGTAAATCATAAGGACGTCAGGTAAGTAAACTTCCCCTATGTTCATAGAAGTTAAATGTAAATGTGAAATGTGTAAATGACTGTTTACAACTTACTTGCTTTGATAAATTTCATTTACTTTATGAAAGTATATATTATTAGAAAGAATGTTCAAGTATGCACATTATCATTTTATTGCATCATCAAGCATGTATTGGCATCGAAATTGGGATGTCAAATGTTTTTAAATGAAAGAAATGTGTCAAGGTGCAAGTTTGTTCAAAAGTTATGTATCCCAAGTTTTTAAGAAAAATGGATGTACTTCTAGTTCATGAAATATGCGAGTGGGAAATGTGGCGCGGGGGGACCGGCGTACTCGAATTAAGTCGCTTTGCGACGGAATGTTCAACCGTTTTACGGTGAACTGTTAAACCACTTTGCGGTGGAAAATTGAATATTAAACCGCTTTGCGGTGGAAATGTGAATGTTAATCTGGTTCCAAATAAGAATTGCCCACTGTTATCTGAGTGACTAGAAGATGCACCAAGTGAGCTCACAATGGAAATGTTAAGTGAAAGTCTGAAAAGTTTGAAAATTCTAGAAAGTAAAGTAAATGGGGATACATATTTCAAATTTTACAGCATTTCATGTCATAAACATGCATTATATGCATAAAGTTTACTTACTGAGTTTTAGCTCACCCCAATCCCTCTCTAATATTTCAGGTGATGAAAGTTAGATGATTAGAGGAGAGCACTTGGCAACAGGCTCAGGCAGTACCCGACTTGAATTATTTAAAATTTAATTTAATGATTTAATTTAAGTTTTCATTGGTTAATTCTTTCTTCGTTTACTCCTTAAACTATTCGTCTAAATTTAACTTTAAGTTATTATATTTCTAGTATCGTTTATATCATTACTTATTTCACTTAATTAAAGTTTATTGATATAGCAATTTTTGTATCGAGGAGTTTGGGATTGAGTTTGGATAATGTGGTGATGTGGGAGTTAATATTGAATTGTGATTGGATGTTGAATGTGGTTGAATTGTGATTGATGTTTTAAATTGTTAGGTTGGGTATGATGTCCATCTACAGGTTGGTTAAGTCCAAGTTACAGAGGAGACTGCCGAAATTTATACAGATTTGTGAAATAGAAAAACGATATTTTTAATATTTTTTAAATGATTTAATTCTGCATATAATGTGAATGGAAGTTAACATGCCTAGGTTTTAGATTTTAAATTTGGGATGTTACAAGGAGTTACTTGTAGCACAAAGACGTTACTTTCGATTTCCATTTACTTGTCGAATATTGGAACAATTTTGTTTAAGAAGAAGAAGAAGAATAAATAATTCTTTTGAAATCTATACATATATAATAAAATGATAACCGTCACCATTTTACGCACATAGTTTCCCGCCCATTTTCACCTGCCATTTTAGGAAATTTCTTATTATTATCAATTTATTTTAATATATGAATTAAGAAAGTTCAATTAATGCATGTAATAAATGATTTATGGATTTGTGAAAAAAAATATCTATAGAAAATCAAATTATAGTTTTTTTTATTATAATTATTGCATTTATTTTGAAGTCGAAAAATATGCAATATGGATGTCAAATTCAAGATCTCAACGAAAAGTTAAATACAAATTAAGAAATGAAAGCAAACTCTAAACATATCATTCGTAAAATCGTTTTGAATACTAAATGTTAAAGTTTTACTTATACTTTTTACTTTTTCCAACATCTAATCTTTTTAATTTATCTCATTTAATCTAAACATATATAATAATAGGATAATTGTCATCATTTTACACACATAGTTTCTCGCCAATTTTCACCTGTCATTTTAAGAAAATTATTTTTTTTCAATTTATTTTAATACATGAATTAGGAAAGTTCAATTAATGTATGTAATAAATGATTTATGAATTTGTGAAAAAAAATCTATAAAAGTCGGATTATAGATTCTTTTTTTCCTTTGATAATTATGACATTATTTTGAAGTCGGAAAATATGCAAAATGGGTGTAAAATTCATGATCTCAACGAGAAGTTTAATACAAACTAAGAAATGAGAGCAAACTCTAAACATATCATTCGTAAAATCGTTTTAAATACTAAATGTAAAAACTTATACTCTTTACTTTTTCCAACTTTCAATCCTTTTAATTTATCTTATTTTGAGTCCTAAAATGATATCTATCATTTCTTACCTAAATTCAATTTGACCTAAATGATTAATTTTGAATCTTTTTCTTATCAAATTGAAAGAAATAATGGATATTCTATCTTTCTAAATAATTCAATCAAATCATTTAATTCTCTACAATTTCATGTTCCGATAAACTCATTGGTTCAATTTGTAAAAGAGATGTTAGCAAAATCATTATATTTAAAAATAGAATATAGTCAACACATTTATTTAGCATGCACAAAAATAATATGTGCAATTTTGAAAAATGAGTTTTAAAGAATGTGTGGTTGAGAATGAACATTGAAAAAAATTATTTTCGAAAATTCAATTTTATACGAATAAGTGATAAAGTCTTATATCTTGTGGGTTAAACCACATTTATAATTTGCAATGTATAGATGATTTTTTTCTATATAAAGTTAATTATATTTGTAATATTTATTTAATAAAATTTAATTAAAATTTGAATTTCATATTATTTATTTGTTACATTCATTTAAATATAGGACTGCGTATAAGTAGTCACGTGTAAGTTTAACAAATTGCAATATTTAATTTAAGTTTGAGCAATTTTTTATTTTTAAAATTTTTTTGTAAATTTTGTTCGCAATGTATTTGCTTTTTTTATGTAATGTAATGAAATATTTATTTAATATATTTAAATATCAATTATTGCATTAAGATAGTTAGTACAAATTCTTATAGCGCTATACGAGGAGTCGATAAATTAATTCTGTAAATCTCTATTAGCCTCTTTATTTCATTTTACAATTTGAAAATTGAAAATATTTCAACTTTTAGAAATCAAAAAATCATAAGCTTAATTTCAATCATCAAATCAAAATTGTAAAGTACAGAATAAGTCACATATTCATGTCTTACTTCTCCTAAATAGAAAAAAAAAACTAGCGAATGAACAATTAACTATTAAAAGAAATATGCAAGTCTCAATTTTATATTTTACTTTTTTGAGTATTTTTCATTATATATAAATGCATAATTTTATGTCGACATTGTACTTTTACAACTTATTCAATAAATAATTGTTAATTATATTTTCCGTGCATCGCATGGATGCGATTACTAGTTGTGAAGAACATGAAAAAAAAATTGTGTGAATGTTGACTTGTTGAGTACAAAATATATATATATATAGGATAAAAATAGTTGTCGTCGTAGTAATAATAATAATAATAATAATAATAATAATAATAATAATAATAATAATAATAATAATAATAATAATGTGTAATTCTTTTGTTTGATAACACTGTTTGATTTATAAACTAATTTATTTATGATTTTGAGGTAAAAAGTAGTAATTGAAAATTGGAGCGAGATAATCTATAGTTAAAAAATAATTTGAAAAATTGTGTAATTTATAAAGTGATTTTTGTTTACCAATCACATGCTAAAAATGAATCAAGTGATTGAAAAATTATGTTGTTCATAAATTAATTAATAAATTATAATGATTGCGTTATTCACTATCGACTTTATATGCATCAAATTCGAAAATCCTTTTCAACATAAATATTAGTACCACATGCATGTCTCAGTTCTAATCTATAATCCTTCATGTTAATTGTTTTTTTTTTTTTTTTGATACACCTTCATGTTAATTGTTATTGTGGACGAATGAGCATAAAATATAAACTCGAAAGCGAGGAAAAAGGGCAGAAACAATCAAGATATCATGAATGATTTGGTAGGTTATAAAATTTTTATAAAAAATATTACTGACTCGATCACAAGCCAAGTATATCCTTTTAAGACCCCTCACGACAGCTTGGTTCTCTCTCGCTCACACTAGTCTTCCAAAATCTTCACAGCTTCGGTGAACAGCATCTCAGGACGTAATGCTCCGGTAGACTCTATAGTAACTACAAAAGCAGAACACAAGAAAATATAATATTTTATCATAAAATAATTCGAAAAAAATAAAAAAAAATAAACCAATAGACGACCGCCATGATTATATATCATCCAACGAATCAACATAACTATTTCCTCATTACTTTTCCGCAATGAGAAGTCTCGTACTACAGCAGGAAAGTTATGATGCCCATATGTGCACCATAACATCTCCCCACGGCTCATGTGGAGGGTGGGGGAATGGCTAAGGGTGGATGGCCCCCACTGCCCGCCCGCCCCTATGGGGGAGGGGCCAATTTGTGGGCACCTTAACATTTGAGCATACCTACAGTCCTTGAACTGAAATAAATACTCCAACACCAGCATTTGGATGACGGGAATTGGTTGGAAACCCACATATTATGATAACCTTCAACGAAGTCCGGATACTGAAAATGGAATAAAGCTCGTCACAAATTCTTTGAAGTTAATTTTTTACATTCTATATAATTTGAGAAAGCCTCGACATTTTTGTTTTAAAGCTAGAAAGTCATCTTTCATAAACCATGACTATCCAGAGCAGGAAAAATTATATGGACTCCGACAATGTTGCGTCAGCATAACCTTTGGTCATTAGAATGGATATTCGATGCGCTTCCACAATCAAATATAGCAGCAGAAGCGCTATAAAATAATAAGTAATCGAAATGAGCCACAAACCAGAACAAAGTTTGAGCAAACCCATGACATAATCTTTCAATTACTCCAATATTTAATAGCTCTGCCTTCAGTAGTTAAAAAGTAGGTGTTCCGAAAATCTGAAAGAAGTTCAATGATAGTAGCAGCTATAGAATGGCAACTTTCAAGAAATGAAAGAGGTTTCAACACTCCACTTACAGATGAAATGGTCTTTCACACGTCGCAATGCAACATATTCATCCCAATTAACTCTTTGCTCTTTTTCCTTCTCCTCCATCTGCTCGGATGCATTCCCTACAAAGGGTACAAGACCGAGGCCGTGCCACTATTGCTCTCTTTCTACCTACTCGAGAGTAGAGGAGAAGTCAAGAGCCATAATAACTTACACTCTTTTCCGTAAGTGAAGTACATTTTTAATCAATTTTCACAGATGTCCATCTACAATTGGATTTGCAATTCATATATAAAACATTTAAAACGGCACAAGCATCATCTTACCTTTACCAATATCTTCAATGTCAAATACTTTAACATGACATTTCTTTACAAGTTCTTCTGCTATTTCACCTTCTATTTCTTGCAACAACACAACCTATACAATTTGACAGTTCAGATCTTTATAACTTCCACTTCATACTCGTACTTCCAGATTCCAATGCAATAATAAATACGACACATAACTAACATTTTATCAAGATTCGCCATTATTGCACTTTTAAAGAAGTACTAATTAAAAAAAAAACAAAAAATTTATACCTCAGGATGCATCCTATACCACGCAGTGGCAACAGGGGACCACTTCGCGTGTATCTTGCCCATTCCTTTTACAGCATGGGCTTCCAACTCAATTTCCTGTAATCAAGAAGCATTAAATTCTCAATGAGGTAGAAAACCCAATATTTTACATAAAATTAATCAGTTTTACAGATAAAGTTAAATAGTTTTCCAATTAACTTTCTTCAACTGCACAAGACTTTTTATCGAATAATAAAATAGCACAGCAATATAGACAGGTGATCATATTACATGTTTGCTCGCTGATGTCTTTTGCAATCAGATAATCTCATCAACAAAAACATTTGTGAGGATTCAAACGTACCAATCCCCTGACTGATGGAGATTAAATCAGATCTTGTAGTTAAAAAATTGTGGGACAGATGAAATATGTGATTGTAATTAATTATTGACTTTGATTTCGATAAAAATCTAGATCAAACAAGGGCTAAATAGTAAACCCCAAACATACAAAAACACACAATATGAATGAGCCAAAATGATTAGTGAAAAAAGGGTTCATTCACAATGTAAATTTATAAAATTAAAACCTAAAGGCTTAAAAAAATTAAGTCCTACTGTCCAGGCCCCAGTTTAGCTATAATAATATCATCATGCTTGGGCACAATTGGGTTGTTAGAAAATTCCAGTACAGAGTCTTGGGTACAATTGAATGAAGTTTAAGTTCTGGGCCTTGAAGTTGGATCCACAGCTGGCTTTTCTGTGCTCAGGGTGAGCTCACTGCCTCTAGGTAACCATTGTAGTTCATTACTTCATTGGACAATACTGTATCCAAAAGACAGAAAACAAAGTGTTGCATCGGTTAGTAACACAAAATAAAGGAAATGGTAATTGATAACATAAAGTGAAACAGAGCCCGCGATCTTCGTTCACTGATATGTACATAATACCTTTAATCCGTGAACTGCCCCTTTCACGACGACTATGAAGCTTGAATACAATGGTGTTCTTTTCATTCGGTACATCATTTTCTGGAAAAAAGAAACAACTTAACCATCACACATTGTCCATCAAGAAGGTAGAAATTGAAGATAAAAAATTCAAACAAACCAATTCGGAAGAGGTAAAACCTGACATATATTCAAACACCCTTGGGTCAACTTTAAGTGGAATGAGAACCAGTTTATGGGCAAGAACCTCATCTTGGATAACTGATGTGTTGTTTGCAATCAAAACTTTTTCAATAGCCATAGTGGGAAGCTATATAGAAACACACACAAAAAAGGGAAAATCAGTTAGCTTCACCCTCAAAAAATTTCAAATGCATGTAGAACTTGACTAATGCAGTGTTGCAAATCCAGCCATTATTTAAAATAAAGTAAGAAAGTGATAACAAGTGTGAAGCTATCTTACTAGGGCATACGTGGTGGAATTTTAGAGCACAAAATTCTCTCTGGGATTTGAAAGTCTATATATTGAAGAAAAAGGCATTCATGCGAGGCGAAACTTAACCAAATGATTCCACTATTTGGAAAGAGATACTAAACTGTTAGACAGGAGGATGAACCTTATTGTGAAGGATGGGACAAAGTAAAATATCATTTTGGTTTGACAACTGGATGGGAGAAACAGCATTACAGAACATTTATAAGAACTGCCACCAGCCACTAGAGACTGTAAAGAATCTGAAAATGGGGAATGAATGGGGCATTGACAGATTGAAGTTCATACTGCCCACGAGTCTAATCCAAGAAATACAAAAAAAAAATCCCAGCAAAAAAAGAGAGAGATGCACTAAATCATCATATAAGTAAATATGGCACACATCCATCCCTTTAAAAGTCTCTTTTTGTGGCGATGTTACTGTTCTTGTTCATACTAATTAATCCATTTTCTGCAATATATTCTCCCAACTATATAAAATGTAGAAGGACAAAAAAGAGAAAAGAATACCCAAAAAAAAAAAAAAAACCACTGCATACCACCGTTTAATGTTATAGTATAAAAATGACTATTAACTTCGCCTGTAGGTTCATTTATTATTAGTAATAGAAAAGGATGAGAGGCTGCATAAGGCTTGGATTATTTCCCATCTAGGCATTGACTACTATCAACAATAGCAATGGGGATATGCTTAAAACTAGAAGTACATTCTCAGCTATTAATTGTAAGTAGGCAAAATCACAATTGATAGAAAAAGGCTTCTTAAAACATGGCACGAACCTCAGCTATGAGGATTCTGCGGAAAGCATTTGCCATAGAAGCATCAATCCCAATCATGTCAAACTCCATATCATCCTCAGTAAGTCTAACAACTTCCACTCTAAAATCATCGCGAAATTCTCCCAACCGCAAGCTATTATCCACTCCCATCGAGGCATAGGCACCGGAATACCGTATATTCTCTGTCTTCAATTCCCCCAAAAAAAAAAAAATAATAATAATAATAATAATAACTATCATGCATACATTTAGACAAAGTGTTCAAAATAAAATAAAAATTGGTTCTTGTGTGAGTACATTAGTGGCGGCTTTTGGTTTACAGGTAACGCGAGTTTTGGAACTCTATGTGCACAGGTAGGTTTCCTTTAGGGACATCCGGCAAGTCCCATACAGAAATTTTTGGTGTTCTCTCCTTCTCCATGTTCGTATCTATTTGTATATAGTATAATATAAATATATGATTGATTAGATTAGCATGAATGCAAAATTGATTAGTGCTAATGTATTTATTGACTTTTATAGGTGGGTAAACAGCACAAATGGTTCACAATCTTTGGGTTTCTTGCGAAAATGGTCTTCAACGTTTAGATTTTGACATTTATATCCTTAGAATCACTAAACGTTGCGAAAATGGTCCCCACCGTTAGATTCCGTTAGTTTTCACCGTTAAAAATATGTAAATAACACAAATGGTCCATAACCTTTGAGTTTCTTGCAATAATAGTCTCTAACATATTAATGTATTATTTGACATGTAACATCCGAACGTTTGGCGTATTTAGTCCATAACATATTAAATCTTTATACGTTTGGCGTTTTTAGTCCCTAACATATTAAGCCTCTATTTGAGACCAATTATTTCAAATAATGTGATTTGTAATTGTATTTTTTTGAAGAACATGTGGTTAAAAAAATTGAATTTATTTGTAAATTACTTTATTGATAGAATGTATGGTTGAAAACGAGTTTTAAAAAAATAAAGTTTATTCTGGATTTCTAAAGCGCACAATAAAATATTTAACAAAAGATCACTGCATTAACATTTTAACCTATTGACAACCATTAAAGGATAATTACCAAATAAAGGATAATGATCTCCTATTAAAAGATAATAATCGCCACCATTTAAGGGATAATGACCACTAATTAAGGCGTAATAATAGCCCATTAATAATAGAATTCTATGTGGGTCGAATTTTCCTCTTGCCACGTGTCAATAATTGATTAGATGAGATAATCGATCGTCCATCGTATATCGTAGTCGTTGATAGTTTAGTCGACCGTGGCATAATTTGACCATTACCCCACTGCTACGGAGTGATCGAATCAAATAACCATTGGTCGTATAGAATGTGTTATTCCTATATGTATCAATAGCCCCCTCAAAGGATCATTATTATCGTATCAGAGAATTATGATCTTTTGATTATTTTTCACCCGTGAATGCCCCAAACTTTTCATAAATGTCGGCAGTCAATGGTGTGTGAAGAGCTGCTTGAAAATGACCACCCTGAAATTAATCTTGAGGAGTTCGAGAGCTTTTTTCCATGCTGAAGTTTTTTAGAAGACAAAGACGAGCACAATAGTGAGGCCCGAATAAATCTCCTCAAACATAACAAAGATCATTAACTTGCATTTCCAAACTTTTCTTTAACTTTCTGTTTCCCAAACTTTCTGTTTTCCAAACATTTCGTCATCTTTCTGTTTTCCTAATTTTAGCCTACGTACTCTTGACCGAAATGAATGATCGTTATTTTCCTTTCATTTGCTTTACTCTTCGATCAAACCTTTTTAAGTATTTCTATGTGATTCATTAGTCGAAGTCTTTTTTCGCTTCGTTCGTGACAAAGTTTCCATTGATCGTTTCTTAATGATCGAAGCTTCCCTTGTGATGAAGTCTTGAAATTGAACATTTCATATGCTTCCATGCTTCGTGCGGGACGAAGTCTTTGTTGATTCATGCTTCGCGCGTGACGAAGTCTTTAGGCTTTGCTTGTGGGAAAGTCTTTGTTGATCCATACTTCGCGCGTGACGAATTATTTATGCTTTGCTCGTGGCAAAGTCTTTGTTGATTTATGCTTCGTGCGCGATGAAGTCTTTGTTGATCCATGCTTCTCGCGTGACTAAGTCTTTATGCTTTGCTCGTGGCAAAGTCTTTGTTGATCCATGCTTCGCACGTGACGAAGTCTTTATGCTTTGCTCGTGGCAAAGTCTTTTATGATCGTTTTTTAGCGATCAATGCTTCGCGCGTGACGAAGTCTTTATGCTTTGCTCGTGACAAAGTCTTTGTTGATCCATGCTTCGCTCATGAGGAAGTCTTTATTGCTTCGCTCGTGACGAAGTCTTTTATGATCGTTTTTTAGCGATCAATGCTTCGCGCGTGACGAAATCTTTATGCTTTGCTCGTGACAAAGTCTTTGTTGATCCATGCTTCGCTCATGAGGAAGTCTTTATTGCTTCGCTCGTGACGAAGTCTTTGTTGATCCATGCTTCGCGTGTGACGAAGTCTTTATTGCTTCGCTCGTGACGAAGTCCCAATGATTTGCTTGTGATAGTTTTGGCTGATAGTTTCGGTCTTCGAAATTGGTGATGCCATCTGACCATTGTAGTTGCTTAGCTTTCAACCATTTATGGATGTTACTCCATTCCATATTCGAGTACTCGAACAAACTGTTTCCCAAATAAAGTATCCCGGTGCCAAAGGCTCGTGTCATTCTCTCCAAAAATTTGTTGGATCGATTTTTTGGATTTTCTTAAATTTTCCAGCATTCCCATGGATATGGTGGCTATTGTGTTGCGAACTCAATCGAAGATCTTACTGAACAAGGGGGATGTGTGGTCATAATTCTTAACTCTATAATCTTGATAGTTGGACCCTGAGAAGATACTGGAAGCGTGTTCCATCAATTAAAGTTCGAGCCTCAACATCTTTAGCAATGATTTCACATTTAATTAATCTTGTAAAGTGTAGAGTTTCTTGCTGCATTTCCATCATCTGATTCTCGATCTCCTAAGATTGATGATTGGTTGACTCGGTTGGTCGAATTTCCACTTAAATTGTAGCTGAAACGATTATTGACTCGGAAGAACTATAATGCAAGTCATAGTGGTGACAACTTCTAAAACTCGCTGCAATAATTCTTAACCGATCTTCCGTTGGCTCATGTTTGAAGCTGTGCGTAGAGCAATTTGACATTTTTACTGACTTTCAGATTTTTCCTTACTTGGGCTATTGCCTTTTCTGCTAGTACTAAACGCTAACCATGTTTGCTTTCCAGTTAAGTATTTCCATTTAAGGGGATCAACCGCATTGTAATATTTTCCGATGAGTTTTAGAGGGCTGACTCGAAGAATACGGATGGCCTCGCATGATGCCAATTTGGCCTAAATTTCCCTCATGTGCATTTTCATCACGATTACCAATAGTAACAGTTAACGTGCTAACTCTCAGCTAATGATAAATATCACCAACACGGTTTCATGATAATGAAATCCCAAATTTATGATTGCGATTCATTTGCATGACACTGATTTATTCTGCCTTTTCCTCCATTGTTTCAGATTGAACACTATATTTCCACGAAATTCATGTCCGTTTCCAATAGATAATTGATTCAAGGCCTACAAATCATATTTGATAAAAATAGACATGATAAAATATGTACGCCGCTCAAGCAAAAAGCACCCAAAGCAGTAATCTTCGAAATATACATGCATGCATAAGCATTAGTATCTTGTACTAAGCAAGTTTAGTTTTTTTTTTTTTTTTCAGACTTGTGAATTTCATCAAGATACCTTGCCACTTCATTTGGTGTTGAAAATCTATTTTTGTTAGTTTTATTAAGCTACCCTAGGTTTAACTTTTAATTTGGAAAAAACAGAACGGGTAACATCCAGGACTGAAGGTTTGCGTCCTATACGGCAGTTAACTTTGGAGTTGAGAAAAAAATTATTTCCCATGGATAAAAATAATAATCCGATTATGACATGTATGGAGTAGAATTTAGAAATAATTCCCTAGTCGCACAAATTTTAGATCGCTAGAAATAGTAGGCATCACTATGGGAATAGATCATATAACTTCAGATTCAGCAAGCATTTCACATCGAATTCAACGTGTTTAGATCGTAGTTGAGGTCGTGTAAAAATAATGGGATCGCATATCACAATTCAATACCGTTAATGCATATTAGCAAATCACATGATTTCAAAACTTTAACAAAGATATCATATTTCCAAAGGTAGTAGAGATAGAAATATCATCTCAGGTTTATAATGTTTTGGTCATGCATTTTTGCAGATTTATTTTAACCCATAATCTCCATTTATCACATAGATCATCACACTTGGCAAAGACAAGTAATCACATTTGGAGTTGGTTAGCTCATAATTTAGCAGTAATCATAGATCATATGGGATTGCAAAGATTTCATGTTCCAGTCTCTCACAAGATTTTATCAACTTATGCGAGGATTAATGAAGAGGTTAGAATACACCTGGACTCGGTTTCGTAGTTTGAGAGTGACAAGGCCAGTAGATGGATTTTGATGGTGATCGTCCTTGTCAGGACTTCGACGATGACAACTGGAGACTGCAGAAGGACATGGCTGCCTAAAGTGCTGGAGCCATCTCTAATATCGTACTGGGGAATTTTGATTGCCTCGGTTATTTGCTCCCGAAGGTTATCGAGTGCAGTGGCATTCTCAAGGCTTTTTTAGCCTTCATTTGCAAAGAATAGATTTAATGCTTGCATCCTTGTCGATAGTCTCGGGGGGGGGGGGGGGGGTAAAATATTGTGCAATCAAAACAGCCGTGGGAATTATGGCTTGAGCAATTGATCGAGCGTCTGGTGTGCAGCTTCATAATGCAAAACTTCTTTACAGAGAACATTTCAACAGGTAGGTAGTTTGCAAACTAGGGTCTGAAATTCCTTATTTGTAGCATACTCATACTGTTGGATTCAGTATTTGGACCTTTCGACACCGAAAAATCGACGTTCATCTTTGTCATAGGGGAATTCCTTATCTACGATGCATCTGAATTCGATTTTAACAAAATCGCTAATTATCATTGATCGTGATCATGATCGAAGAACTAGACCCTTCTGGAGACCACACGTTTGAGGCTTCCATTATGACAGCCCCGGATCTCTATCTTTCAGCAGATTTCAAGTTTTCTTTTATCTCCTTGAAGAACTCCTCCACGTGTTCCAAGCCATAAACTCTGAAAATCAATTTATGTATGTTTCCTGGGCTTTGACCAAGAATACCCACTTAGCATATCCTAAGCAACAAATTTCTCCACTAAATGTCCATGTCCTTTCCACGAGCATTGCTTGTTGGGAATTTGGTGGAGATCATCCGAAGAAGAAACCACAATTGGCGTTGCAAAAGGTTCCTTAATTCGTTTCTTTAACCCGCCCTAAAGCTTGTTTCATTTTGTCTCCGGATCTTCAAATTTTTGGAATTTTGTATTTATTTAGGAAATGATCTTTGAACAACATGGTTTTTTACGATCAATTCCCACAGACGGCGCCAATGATGCGGTTCAATTTTTTCCATCGATGCATCGATTAGTCAAGCCCCCTTGATGATCTCCTTAGGCCTTCAATACCTGCAAAATGAGGCGGGAATACTCCCCGTTTTACCTCCGGCGTGAGAATCAGTACACGAGAGGAAGATATATAAATATAAATATTCTTAAGAGAAATATTCATGAGAGAAGTATATATCTCCCCGTAAGGAGTCCTCAAAGTGAGGTATTTATAAGTCATGAACAATAACCGCTTGTTAAGGAATGAGAGCCACTAATTAGGGGATAATGACAACCATTAAAGGATAATTACCAAATAAAGGATAATGATCTCCTATTAAAAGATAATAATCGCCACCATTTAAGGGATAATGACCACTAATTAAGGCGTAATAATAGCCCATTAATAATAGAATTCTATGTGGGTCGAATTTCCCTCTTGCCACGTGTCAATAATTGATTAGATGAGATAATCGATCGTCCATCGTATATCGTAGTCGTTGATAGTTTAGTCGACCGTGACATAATTTGACCATTACCCCACTGCTACAGAGTGATCGAATCAAATAACCATTGGTCGTATAGAATGTGTTATTCCTATATGTATCAAGTGTGAATGCATTTATTGACTTTTATACATATATATATATATATATATATATATATATATATATATATATATATATACACACACTAATATTATTTTATAGTAAATGTCAAACACAAATATTATTTTATGATAAATATCAAACAATGGTTAATATTTTTTTTGGGTTAATAGCACAAAACGTCCCTACCTTTGATATTAATTGTGCAAAACGTTGTGATTTTTTACGCTAACCGTCCCAACCTTTATATTTTTTTTTGTTGGAGACGTCCTTTTCGTTATATTTAACCATATTTCAACGTTAAATGAGGGGCATTTTTGTCCAATTCCATTTTTAATTCTTTTCTTAAGGGTAATTGGCACAAAACGTCCCTACGTTTGACACTCATTGTAGAAAACGTCTCTACGTTCATTTTTTTGGCGAACAACGTTCATACCTTTAGATTTTCTTGCAGATTAATCCCCAAATTTTACTTTTCTTTCAATTTAGTCATTCTGTATTTAATTTAAAGGTCATTGTCTTCAAACATGTATAACTTTTGATCTACAAATCCGAATTGCACTCCATTTTTTGCGTTGAACTCCAAATTCAATCATCTTTCTTATGATGTATCATGTGCTCATTTGTTAAATATTTCGTTTTGATTTTTGTATTGTAGATACTTATTTTGTTAGTGCATCATTGATTAACGTAAATTGATTTCTGTAAATTTTATTGAAATAGTGAAATTTTAATTTTAGTGTGTATTCGACGGGCAGCGGAATTTATAAATTGAATTTATTTGATTTTTTTAAGGTAAAATGTTTGGTTAAAAATTGGTATGTTTAGCCCCTGTTTGAGCCATATTATAATCTCAAATCACTTTTGAACAACACACAATTTCTTTCTCCAATTTTTAAAAAGTGATTTGAAATTATAATATGGCTCAAACAGGGGCTAAACATACTAATTTTTAACCAAACATTTTACCTTAAAAAAATAAAAATAAAAAAAGTCAAATAAATCCAATTTATAAATTCTGCAGTCCATCGAACACATACTAAAATTAAAATTTCACTGTTTCAATAAAATTTGTAGAAATCAATTTACATTAATCATTGATGCCCTAACAAAATAAGTATATACAATACAAAAGTCAAAACGAAATGTTTAATAAATGAGCACATGATACATCATAAGAAAGATGGTTGAATTTGGAGTTCAACGCAAAAAACGGAGTGCAATTCGAACTTGTAGATAAAAAGTTATACACGTTTGAAGACAATGACCTTTAAATTAAATACGAAATGACTAAATTGAAAGAAAAATAAAATTTGGAGACTAATCTGTAAGAAAAATCTAAATGTATGGACGTTATTCGCCAAAAAAATGAACGTATGGACGTTTTCCACAATGAGTATCAAACGTATGGACGTTTTGTGTTAATTACCCTTAAGAAATAAATTAAAAATGGAATTGGACAAAAATGGCCCTCATTTAACATTGAAATATGATTAAATATAACGAAAAAGACGTCTCCCACAAGAAAATGTAAAAGTTGTGACGTTCAGCGTAAAAAATCACAACGTTGGAATGTTCTGCACAATATATGTCAAAGGTAGGGACGTTTTGTACTATTAACCCTATTTTTTTTTATAATTTTTAATTTTAATAATTTTGCAAAGATTATATGATATAATAAAATTTAGAAAAAGTTAAATATGTAAAGTAAATGCAGAAATTATAATAAATATATATATTTTTTAACAAGTATCAATATTTGTACTCATAATATTTCATCTAACATGATATATAATTAAAAAACAACATAATTGCATTTATCATTCAATAAAGTTTTCAATAATTTGGATTATTTATGTTGTTTTTAAATTTTAATAATCGTTGTAATACAAATTATTTTTGTATCTTTAGTATTTGTGTATATTATGTATAATCATTAATTTTTATGAATTCTTATCTATATTGCAGATAGTAATTTCAGTTCATCGCATTTATTGGATTATATATATATATATATATATATATATATATATATATATATATATATATATATATATATATATATATATATATATATATATATATTTGTGTGTGTGTGTGTGTGTGTGAGAATGCATTTATTGGATTACACACACACACTAATATTATTTTATGGTAAATACCAAACACAAATATTATTTTACAATAAATACCAAACAATGGTTAATATTTTTTTTATAATTTTTAATTTTAATAATTGTGTAAGGATTATATGATATAATAAAATTTAAAAAAAGTTAAATATGTAAGGCAAATGCAGAAATCTATACTATATATAAAGATAGAATAGTGGATTGGTGTGAATGCATTTATTGGCTTACACACACACACACACACTAATATTATTTTATGGTAAATACCAAACACAAATATTATTTTATTGTAAATACCAAACAATGGTTAATATTTTTTTTTTTAATTTTTAATTTTAATAATTGTGCAAAGATTATATGATATAACAAAATTTAGAAAAAGTTAAATATGTAATGCAAATGCAGAAATTATAATAAATATATTTATATCTTGAACAAACATCAATATTTGTACTCATAACTATACTTGCTATATATAAAAGAAGAGTAATGGATTAGTTGATTAATGTGAATGCAAATTGGATTGGTGTGAATGCATTTATTGCTTTATATATATATATATACACACACGCATAATATTACATCTAACATGATATGTAATTAAAAAAACTACAGAATTTGCATTTATCCTTCAATAAAGTTTTAAATAATTTGGATTATTTATGTTGTTTTTAAATTTTAATAATAATTGTTGTAATAAAATTATTTTTGCATCTTTTGTATTTGTATATATTATGTATAATCATTAAATTTTACGAATTCTTATCTATATTGCGAATGGTAATTTCAGTTCATCGCATTAATGAAAATCTATACTATATATAAAAGGAGAATAGTGGATTAGTGTGACTGCAAAATGGATTAGTGTGATATATATAAATATATATATATATATCATTTTATGGTAAATACAAAACAATGGTTAATATTTTTTAATAATTTTTAATTTTAATAATTTTGCAAAGATTATATGATATAATAATTTCTTGATCTTTAATGTTGCTCAATTGTCGTATACTTGATGAATTGAAATTAAATACATATTTATAGTTTATTGTGATTTTTTAACGAAAATTTGAGAAAAAGTAAAATATGTAAGTAAATGTAGAAATTATAATAAATATATTTATATCTTGAACAAGTATCAATATTTATACTCATAATATTACATCTAACATGATATACAATTAAAAAACTACAGAATTTGCATTTATCATTCAATAAAGTTTTCGATAATTTGAATTATTTATGTTGTTTTTAAATTTTAATAATTGTTATAATCAAAAAATAATTTTTGTATCTTTTGTATTTGTGTTGATTATGTATAATCATTAAATTTTATAAATGCTAATCTATATTGCGGATAACAATTTCAGTTCATCGCACTTGAGGAAATCTATGCTATATATAAAAGTAAGATAGTTTGGCAGAATTTAATTCTTAAATTCTTTATATTTTAGTATTATCATAAATAATTAATATGATGTTATTGTTATTTGTATAATTTGGTTATAATTATTATTATTTTTATTATTAAATTTAATATTGACCGAGTTCAATCAATATTTTTAATTATCAGTATTGAAATTATTATTTAATCATTGATTTTTTATTTATTTGTTGTTCTTAATATTATAAATCATATGTCCATCGATAATTAAATTGTGTTTATTGTGTTTTAATTATTAATGGTCAAACCATTTGTTATTTTTAATATTACAAATCATATTTTCTAAAATATTTATTATATATTATTATTAAGTATTTTAATAAATTAAGCCTCTGTTCAGCAACGATATTTTTGTTTCGAGGTAAAACGTGTGATTAAAAAATAGTTTTAAAAAATATGTGGTTAAAAAGTGGGTTGAAAAAATATGTTGCTTATAAATAATTTTTTTTATTTAATAATATTAATAGAATGATTCTTAATTTTAATAATTTTATAGATTGTAGGGTATAATTTTTTGTATAATTTCATAATCTTCAACTTTACTCGGTTGTCGTATCATGATAATCATGAGATTTTCAAAATTATTATTTTGACGTATTTTTGCAAATAAAGTTTTATTGGTTAAATTCAAATATTTTGACTATTTTTTTTAATTATTTTGATTAATGTTTGAATAAAATTATAAAGTACGTTAAATACAAAAGACAAATATAGAAGTTATGAGAAATATGTTAATATCTTTCACATGCATCAATATTCATACACATAATATTACATCAAATGTGATATACCATTAAAAAATCATTAAATTTACATTTTCAATAAAGTTATTAAAAAATCATAAAAATTATTGAAATCAACAAGAATTTATTATTTAAATAAATAAATTGACATATACTATTTAAAGAATTTTTTAATAATTTAAATTACTTGTGTTATTTTTTAAATTCTAATAATTATTGTAATAGAGAATTCTTTTTTATGCATTTATATGTGTTGATTATGTATAAGTACTAAAATTTTACGAATACTTATTGAAATCGATATTGCGGATAATAACTTTCGTGTATCGCACGGGTGACATACTAGTTTATATTTAAAAGTAAGGTAGTAGTTTAGTGTGAACATAATGTGGTTTAACTATTTGGTTAATATTTAGTGGTTCAATGTGAACACAAGTTGGTTAATTAATGTTTGACTACAATGTGATTAATTTTTTGATAAATATTTATTTGGTTAATGAATGCTTGACTATTTAAGTTTGCATTTGAATTATTTTCAAATCACTACTATATTTACCTAAGTTTATTACATTTTTAAATTAAATAATTACAGTAATTTTTGTAGTAACACTTTTCTAGCTGTATATTTTTAAAATTATTCTCCCTTTTATTTTTGTTAAGTAAAAAAAAAAAAATTTATTTCCAAACTTGATGTATATAATTTAAAAATGTTTTGAATAGTGATTGATGTGATTTTGTGTGGTTGAAATTGAAAAAAAAATGGGATTTATGTGTAGAATACTTTAATATAGAAATGTGTGATTAAAATTGAATACTATAATAAAAATATCTTCTTTTCTTTTTAACGAATACCAAACAAGGGCTTATTATGTAATTATTAAATCTTTATGTTAACTATATTTGGTTAATAAATGTTTGATTAAAATATAATTAACTATTTGGTTAATATTTATTGATTTAGTATGAACATAGTGGTTAATGCAATGTTGTTAACTGTTTGATTAATATTTATTTGGTTAATAAATGTTTAATTACAATATGATTAATTATTTGGTTAATTTATGTATTGATTATTTAAGTTTACATTTGAATTATATTCGAACCTCAATTATATTTACCTAGACTTATTAAATTTTTTACTTTTTAAAATATTTTTTTATTATTTATTTTTTAAATTAAATAGTTAAAGTAAGTAAAAACAAAAATTATTTTCAAACTTATTATTTAAAGATTAAATCTTTATGTTATCTTAATTTACAATTTTTTCACTTAACTTTTTTATATTATTTTTTACCATTATTTGTACTTTGTATCCTTTTGTAATTAGAAATTTTAATTTTGAACAAATTATAAATTCATGTACGACTATTACATTTATATATTACATGTTGTTTATACTGTACATTTGACCCTACTATATTTGCCTAGATTTATTGAATTTTTTATGTTTATTAATTTTTTAAATTAAATAGTTCATGTAATTTTCGTTGCAAAAGTTTTCTCTTTTTTGTGAGTACAAACAAAAAAAAATTTCAAATTTATTATTTAATGATTATATCTTTATATTATTGCCGAATGTTGATCACTTTGTAGGGATGTGTAATGGTACGAAATTAGTTGTTATAAAACTTGGAAATCACGTTGTTGAAGCAAAATTTCTCGATAGCAATCTTGCAAGGTACAAATTTTTTATTTCGAGAATGCACTAACACAATTTAGGATGTGTTTGATTCACTGTCATTTGCCTAAAAAATGTCAAATCTTGAAAAATGTTTACCCACTTTTGTATTTGTTTCGTATTTGATTAGAAAATTTATCTTGAAAAATATTTTCCAAGGTACAACCAATTAAAACACACTTAACTCATTTGCCTAGAAAATATTTCCTCGCCTATTTGGTGAGAAAACATTTTTCCCAGGTGGAAAACATATTTTTCGTCACGTTTGATTACTATTATCAAGTACAAATGCGTGAAAAAGAAAAAGAAAAATTATTATTATTTTAATTAAAATAACTAAATTTTATTTTATTTACAATGGAAAATAATATCAATCAAACAAAAAATTTAGGAAAAATTCTTACTTTTTCACCAAATACTTCCAATTAACATTTTTCATGAAAATAATTTCCAGTTAAATCAATTTGTAGAAAATATTTTCTTACCATCAATTTTTTATCTTTTCAATCAAACACATGCAAAATTGTCTTTTAAGTTCAAGATGCGACAATTTCAATTGGTAGCTTCGTATGCAATGAATATCAATAAGAGTCAAGGGAAATCACTTTTCAAGGTTGATCTTTATTTACAGAAGTCAGTTTTCAGCCATTGACAGTTTTATTTTGCAATCTCTAGAGTGATGAATCGCAGTGTGATAAGTGCTTTATTAGCACGTTTTAATTCACTTATTATCTTATTTTGTTATTGGTTTGATCCTATTGAAATATCGTTTAATGCACTTTCACTTATTGTGCTATATAAGATCAAAAAGAAGAAAAGAAATGAACTAGGACCAAAGAAATACAAAAAATCAAGAAAGCGAGGTTCAAGGGCATATTCAAAGAGCTCCAAATCGATAATGGCATGTGGGAAGAAGATTATATGCAAAAATTATAGTTAAAGAAGGTTTTGGGTGAAGTTGGAAATCAAAAACCCGCAAGAATTGTGATCATGAATTTTAGTCATAAATTGAAGCTCAATTTGGTCATAGAATACTTTCGAATTCGGGAAGATATATTTCACAAATAATTGTATATATTTGAGTTTTCTTTCCAACGCTACTCGAATCACCACAATCGGACTTCGGGAGAGAAAGTTATGACCAAAACATCGAACACAAGCGCTTCTCGGTAGAGATGCACTTACGACCGTAAATGACAAAGTTACGGCCGTAAATTTCAAATTCCGAAAATTTTCATTAGCTCGCTTACGGACGTAAATGACAAAGTTATGGCCGTAACTTTCTCGCGAAGAAATTTCCTTATCTGATTCAAGGTCTATCTTTAGTATATCTTTGGGGTAAAATTAGGGCATGATTTTGGGAGTATTAAAGGAGCAAAATCACCACAAAAAGGAAGCGGGACATTGAGAAAAATTGAGAGCAAAATATAGAGCATTTTTGGGAGATTTTCAAGCACAAGAATATCAACAACAATGGAATTCATGAAGCAACTTGAAGAATCTACCACAACCATGTTAGGTTAAATTCTATGTCTTGTTCAAAGGGGGAGTTGTGTTAACTTGATTATGTTATTTTCTTTTCCTACAAATTAGTAGCTTGAATTTATTCCTTTATTTCAATTGTTGGATTATTATGTTTTGAATATTCAATTGAGTTTATTTGATTAATAGTTTAATTTGGCCATTTGGATTATTGATCTTTGGATTCATGAATATGCTATGTTTAGATTCTTGATCCGTAATTGTTATTGAATCTTTACTTTAGTAGCAAATAAATCTCGTGCGGGTTTAGTAATAATTAAACTTGGAATGATTAATTCGAGCTTGTGAAATTAACGATCCAATTCAATCTATTCTTCTAGATTTTCATACTAGTCGTGTATTAAATCCTAAGAGCTTGTTTATGATTGTCTGTGGCTATAATTGATTCGAAGAACTTGTTTTGAATCAATACACATAAGGAAGAATTTAGATAATCAGAGCTTGTTAATTATTTATGATTGATAATTGAATTAGGGATATAAACACGTTACAAGGAAATGTATAACATTAATTGGGGGCACAACCGAACCCGATAATAAGATTTCTTCTCATATTATTTCTCTAGTCATATTTAATTATTTATTTTTATGCATATTTTTTATTTAAGCAATTTCAAAATACAAACCCCCATTCCATTCTAATTGATCGAACAACTAAAATTAGTTTCCTTTCTTGTGGGATCGACCCTTACTCTCGCTACTACATTATTAATTAATATTTAGCGAGTAAGGAATTATATATTATTTTGGTGCATTGCGACACGCATCATAGTGGTTTGAAGATGATCATTTGCGACGAAGATGAAAATAAAACAAACTCAACTACGAATGTAGTTTATATAGAAGTTTTTCAAAATTTATAGTGAAAACATTACAACTCTATTAATTACAGTATCATTTTATTATTTTTCTATTTCTTTCACTATACACGTGTTTGACATATAATTAAAAAAAAATTAGAAAATATTGAAATTGTAATTATATGTTTCGACATGATGTTATGCATCGCACAGGTGAAACACTAAGGGTCCGTTTGATTACACAAAATTTTCCATGGAAAATGGAATATGTTTTCCAATTCCCACTTTTGGTTTGTTTGTTTGACAAAATTTTCCATGTAAAACTTTTTCCGCGGACCCCACTTTTTCTTCCATTTTCCTTGATTTGGTGGAAAAGATTTTCTTTGGGTTTTGGTGGAAAAATGTTTTCCATGATAGATGGAAAATGATTTTAGACACGTTTAATCAATTTTGTTGTTGTTAATTGACTTATTTTCTTTCCAAAAAATAACATTATCATCATCAAGTACAATTATATTTAAAAAGTAAAAAAAAAAAATACATTAAAATATCAAAAAATTACTTTATTTTCCATGGAAAATAATGTCAATCAAACAACAAAAGTTGGAAAATTCCCTACTTTTTCCACCTAGAAAATTAAACCAATCAAACACATTAAACTTCTAATTCCCAGTAATTCAATTACCTAGAATTCAATTCCCTGGAATTCATTTTCTTTCCACCCAAATTCCATCCTCGCTATCAAACGGACCCTAATTAGAAACAGAAACAGAGAAACCGCCGAACCGAAATGGGTGCAAAGGAAGAAGGTTTATGGTTTTTTGCCAATTATTTTTATATCAAAGTAAACGCATTAATATAGCCCATGTTTGGTATCGATAAAAATTAGATTTTTAGTTAATTTTGATAAAAGTTAATATGATGTGTATTTAAAAAATTGTGGACCCCATAAAAAGTATATTGTTAAGATAGATGTTGAATTTTAATTAGATTAAAATTACGTTCTGTTAGGCGGCTTGAGCAATTTTTTGGTTTATTTGACTTTTTTATTTTTTTTACGGTAAAATCTGTGGTTAAAATTAGATAGAGAAAATATGCATGGTTAAAAAATAGTATGAAAAATTGTGTAATTTAAAACATATAATCATTTAAAAAAACAAAAAAAACAAAAAACTAAACATGTCGAACGCACCGTAAAAAAGTAGTGGAAATTAAAGGGGGATAAATGTTTCGAAATAGAGAACCAGTCGTTTAGAGGACCTAAACTGGATTATTATAAACCGGTTTTAAAAATCATTTTATTTATTTATTAAGACTCATTATTAATTATTTAAAATTTTACGTCAAGTAAATATGAAATAAATGAATGAGGTTAATATTTTAACATAAAAAATAGTATTTTCATTGATTTCAATCAAAATTTATTAAAATATATTAGTTATGCAATCATATCAAATAAAAATATAGTATAATGACATTTGAATACAAAATATTATCGAATTTAAAACTTTAAAAAAAAGACAAAACTAATCAAAATAGAAAATACAACATGTACAAAACTAATCAAAATTAGAAAATCCTGACATTTATAGGATTTTTCGTTTTCTTTTTCTTTTTAAAATTGTGTTTCTCTTTTTAAAAATATTTTTATTTATTATTTTTTTGTTTGTTGAACTTATTTTCTTCTAAGTTATTTTTATCTTATTCTTTTTATTTGTTAAATAAAATATTTTGAAATAAAATAAAATATTTAATATAATAAATAAAATTAACAACCAAAATTTATATTTGTTTTGAATTGATAGTTTTGAATTTAAAGAATGTTATTGTTATATTTTTTGTGTTTTTGATTTTATCTATAAATGAGTAAATGTTGTTTTATTTATAAAATAATTTTTTTAGAAAATTTTGTGATCTTTGAAATAATAATAATAATAATTTTTTTTTATTAAAATAAGTTCGATTCGGTCAGATCTTTTGACTCTTAACCTATTGCCTATTTCGGGTCGAACCGATTTCAAGTTTTCTGTATACTGAGTATTATATAACTTAAATGATATAATTTAAAATGAATGAGATATTTAAGAAAAGTAACAAATATATAATAAACTTTTACATTTGATATTTTGAGATGTTTTTACGGATAAAGTGTTATTAATTTGCTCTCACTTTGTTATTTTGTATTAAATTTCTCGTAGAGATTTTCAATTTGACACATATATTAAATATTTTCTCGACTTAAAAACAATACAATAATTATCAAAAGATAATAATTATTACAAAAACTTAGTTTATAGATAATATTATAGAACTTAAATAATATAATTTAAAATGAATGAGATATTGAGGAAAAGTAAAAAAAATTACGTTTTATCTTTGAGACGATTTTACGAACAATATATTTTCAATTTGTTCTCACTTATTATTGTGTATTAAACTTATCATAGAGATCTAAGATTTGACAGTCATATAATATGATAATTATCATAATACTAATTACGATTACAAAACCAAAAAAATACTTTATACACTAAAATAAAATAGTATCACACTCATGCGTTGTACGGGAGAAAATATAAATAATTTTATTATAAATATCACTTCAAAAAAAATGAAAACATAATTTGTTTTGATTAATGATTAAAACTGTCAAAAATGCTCAAAGTATAAATGAATTATAATTCTCATAAATTTTGGAAAACCCCTTTAAATACTAATTCTTTATATAGTTTGTGGTTGTCCACGTCTGTGTGATGCACGGAGGTTTTTATAGACAAATATATTTTAAACAATTGCTCAAAATTAAATTAAGTAATTCAATTTTTGCATAAAATAAATAAAAAATTTTGTTCAAATATTTTTTACTACTATGAATAGAATTAATAACCCTCAAAATATTATAATTGATATAAAATAAAGTAATTGCAACAAATTAAATATATGCGATCTTATATTTAAATGAATGTAACAAATTAAACAATATTCACGATACACGAAAGTGGAAATCAATCTCAAATCTTGCGATACACGGAAGTGAAATTCAACTCAAGAGACCCTTTGCATAATTTTTTTTTTTTTAAATGCGATGCGTTTAATTGAATATAATTAAATACATATTTAATTATATGTCAATAAAAAAATTAATGAAAATCTACATAAAACATATATAATGAACTTTTTGTCTATCTCCCTATTTGATGTTGTTCAAGAAGAATTTCTTTGAAATAAATAGTGATTTTTGAGAGAATATGTGGTTAAAATGAAGTGATTTTTTTTAGTTTATGTCTAACTAGTTATTACCCGTGCGACGCAGGACAATTCTAATTCCTGGAAGTGATCTAAAAAAACAAATTTATTGATGGTAACATCTGAATAATTCTGACCAGTAGCCATGCGATGAGTTTTGAAAAAAAGTTTAACCATTGATATGATGCAAGAAACCATGGACATGGGAAAATGTTCAATACTTTCTTATTATAATGATTTATTTGAATAGTAAAAGATAATTTATATGCTTAAATAATAAATGATTAGTTTTTATGAGTTATTATTAACTTTAAAGAAAATGCAAATTTAGTAATTTATTTAATAGTATATAATGTTTGATGTAATATTATGGGTATAATATTGATTATGTTGAAGGTATCAATATTATCTCTTAATTTCTTCATTTGTCTCTCTTATTTAATTTTTTCCAACTTTTATTCAAAAGTATCAATCACAATAAATATAAATGTGTCTTAATCTTTACCGAAAAATATTCGTAAGAATGATTAAAAAAATATTATTGATTCTTAACCATAATATTGACATTTTTTGCATTTACCTCTCGTATTTAACTTTTTTTTTTTTTTCAAATTCTTTCAAAAATATCAATCACATCACATAAATTACAAACGTGTGTTTAATCTTAACTAAACAAATATTTATATTTGACCAATAAAATTATACTTCTATTTACAATGGGTTTTTGGAATGTGTAATGTTTACTTCTTTTTTTTATTATCTATTAAGCCTATGTTCTTTAATGCGGTTAATAAACAAATTTATAGACAAAACAAATTTTCAAACCACTTTTTAATTATATACATTTTCCATCTGTACTTGTCAACCACATATTTTACATCGAAAATATAAATAAATTGATTTAATATTGATACAGTGTTACCGAATTATAGATGTTTTTAACTATATTTTGGTGGTTAACCTGTACAATTTTTCTTATATATTACTGTTGTTTTGAATGTTGGTTTGCATTGCATTGGATGCGCTTCCGAGTTCTAAAATGGATGGTATGGAGATTTATATTTTAAGAATCATGAAATAATCTCTTTCGCATTAATCAACCGTATGTTAATTTCAGCAACGACAACATGAATAAATTATCACTTGATCTTAATAATTAAGAAAAGAAAATGCAAAAGTGGCGTCTTCATAAAAAAGTAAACATTAAACATCCAAATTCAACAACAACAAAAAAAATGTTTAAATTCAAAAGACACTAAAAACAAAAATTCCTAATAAGGCACAAAAATAGCAATTCTAACAAAGTAGAGAAGACAAAAACTTTTAAAGCGCACTTTCCAATGCATGATCACAAAAGATCCTCAATCCTCTTCAGTCTTAATGACTGCACGAACTTTTTGTTCGGTGCATTTGATGACAAATCGCTCATTAGGTTCCTTTCTGCAGAACTTCTCCCATCAACGTCACTTGACTCACTTGGGTTTGGACAAATTTTTTATGTGCATGGACACCTCATCATTTGAAGAAGAAACTTTTCAACAAAAAAGAAAAAAAAAATATTATTAAATAATATAATAAATAATGCTAAATTACCAAATTAATAAAGAAATAAAATGAAAGCAAAATAGGCTAACACGCGCGTACATCTAATATAAATATAATTAAAATATGACAACCAAAAAATCCTAATTTCGAACGCAAAAAAAAAAAAAAAAGATATCTAATAACCTTTTCACTGACAACATCGATTTTCTCGATTCTCGAAAATATGTTTCGACTCTTGAATTCATAAGAATAAAAGTAAATCGTTTGCACGAAGTAGATAAACAATTATTATAAATAAAATATACATCCATCAAAAACTATAATAAAATAAATATATAAATATGTATTTCTATTGTATCGAAAAGAAATAATCAAATTTAGGTTTTATCTTACGACCTTCTCATCATCAACCTCGGTTTTCTCAAGAGAACATATTCCCGGCAAAGTAAATCTTTTAACTGAATTTGTAAAATTGAGAAACGAAATTATTCAATCTACAAAGGTAGTAGTTGTTCGTTGAGCAAGCTAAAAAAACTTTAATCAAATATAAATTGTATTTCATACAACATTTGAACTCAAATCTAAGTTTCGCCTCAGCTTCAGTGTGCAAAAGAAGAGTCCCAGATTCTAACCAATGTACGAAGGAAAGCAATGACACTACAGTCTGCGTCTCACTCCTCCAATCACCATGATACCCAATGATTAAAAAAAATTCCTAAACCATTGGAAATCTTGATACCACTTAAAAAGTCTACAAACAAAAAATTGAACAATTAATCATAATTAAAGAACAAAAGAAAGAGTAAATCTCCAACCTTATCTTTTCTTCTGAAGATTTGCCAAGTGCCAAGGCCAAAAGTGATGGCTCATGGTACAAAAAGCAACACTTTTGACTATGTTGATCTTTCTTTGTTTGAACCTATCGATATTATAACACAAATTGCAAAAAGCCCAGATCATTTTAAAGAAAATATTCTCAAATTAAAATCTAAAAATGGGAAGATCCAAATCTTTGAAAAAAGAAAAAGTAAAAATACCTTGATGTTGCTGAGCGACTGTGTAGATACTAGATACCGGGGGCTATAGTAGGCGACATAAATCTAAGATTGGGAAGCCTAAGAATTGTTGACTGTCCGGCATTTCCAATAAAAATCCTCCGATGATGATGCTTCAGACAACAAACTATCTAATTGTGAATCTAGTTTTTGCGGGACTATATTCTTGAACATTGAATTCTCATCTTTGATCGTGTTGGTCTTAGTTGTGCCTACAACAAGTATGACTCCTTTCCATGCTAACAAATCAATCTCTTTTGCCGCAAATGATATCTTTAATCATTCAATAATATAAATTAAGTTTAGTGATGCAACAACTAATCTCCCAAAAATACTTAACAAAGAAAGTTGTACTTAGACATATAAACAAATACCTATATATAAGTTTACTAAGGTACTTTAATTCTTTAAGCGACAAATCGCAGAACATTTCAACTACGCGTTTCATCAAAATTTATCAATATATACTAAAAATTTAATTTTTATCTAAATCAAACTAGAACTGCCTAATACTCGTGGTATGCCGAATGTTTCGACCTGCCATATATAGAATTTACTTAATTTGCAAAGTTTGTAAAAGAACAAATAATAGCCACAGTCCATATTTCCTATTATTTGTTAAGCAACAAATGGTGGGTATAAATTCTAAATTCATTATGATTTGTGACCACCAACTTTGAAATTGTGATCCAGAAAATGCTAAGTCATAAAATTGATAAATTAGGGTTGTATTCTTTTGTTCTTGGTGTTTTCCCCTGTGGGGTGGGATGAAGTTTTGAGTTTCTTCCTCCTACAAGGACAAATAACCAATTTTCTGCAGGAATTTCTGCAGGGAAAAAAAAAAAAAAAAGGAACAATTTCCTCTTTCTGTAAACAAGGTGAGAATCTACTGCACAAATATATGTTGTTCGACCCATCCTCTTGATAATGAGTTAACCTAATGTTCCTATTGTATGAAATACTTTTAGGGATGATTTTGGGATTGGTCTGACCATGTTATTTAACACTATAGCATTTATGAATTGATTTATTTACACTTTAACGTAAAATATGTGGTTAGAAGGTAAAAATAGAAAATGTATGTGATTAAAGAGTAATTTGAAGAATTGTATTGTATAATGAGTTTATAGTGCTCCTAGTGGGCAACATGAATTATGGCATCGGTTGTCAGGTCAGGCAAGGCCTACTGACACCCCCTAATTAGGGGCGACATGGTGCCTTAAAATTTATATTTGTTTATAAATTGATTTATAAATTATAATGATTGCTTTAAAGAACAATGGTTAATCCTTAACATCGACAAATTGATATTTCTATGTTAAAAAACCCGATTTTCTATTTTGCTTTCTGGTTAAAATCTTCAATCTAAAATGAGATGTTGATTCCGAAATTTAACAGGTAAGAGAGATGGAAGGGAAGCACAAGCCCCAGAAGTTTTTTGGAGCAAAGCTAGATATGGCTGAAATAAGGAAACAGTCTTTTGAGCTGAATAATGCGCCATCAACAGGGAAAGGGGGCTCAACAAAGCCATCGCCAGCACAGAATCAATGCCTTTGCTCGCCGACGACCCACCGTGGATCTTTCCGGTGCCGCCATCACCGAAATTCCAGTGCTAGTCAGAACAGTGTCATCGATTGCTCCAACTAACTACTCGATGTGACATTGTTCATGAATAAGATGGCACGTGCAAACATGGAACATTGCTCGAGTATGTGATGTTAGATATTATTAATAGTTAAAAAAAAAAAAAGGTTAAATCTTGATTGTTGCCTGCGACTATTTGGGCAAATGTACTCTCTAGGGATAAGAACATATAGGTTTCCTTTGGAGAGAACTTTGGATATCTTTAGGTCTCCATTCTAGAACCTATTTGTAGTTTTAAAATTGTTATCCTTCTTAATGACTTCTCTTAATTTGTGATTCTATCTTGGAATTATTATTATTTTCGTTTTGCCCACACGAGTCAGATCGATCTATCTACAGCCCCAGTCACGAACTATTGCACGCGTTCATCGTATTTAAGGTATAAACTCTTTGAAAGAAGAATTTCGTCTAAAGTTTCAAGACAAAAAAGAGAGGCGATTTCAATGCTCACGTGCTGAGTTCGAGTGAGGTCATGCTAATTGAAATGAATATTTCAACTAGATAGCAGTTAGAATAAGTCGATCCGAGTCTACCACTAAAGTAATGATAAAGTGAATTTAGATAAATTACTAAATAATTATCGTATATCATCACGAAGCAATTCATCAGAAGGGAGAGATTCGCTTTAAAGAGTTAAAAATCATGTGAAAACATTGTAAGAATTTATTTCTTCAAAGTTAAATCGAAAGATTTTCAGGTTTTGTCGTAATAGTAGTAGTAGTAATAATAATAATAATAATAATACATAAATAATCTTCAAGCTCTCTGCCATGCTTAAATAAAAATTTGATTTCGTTATTGCTTCACAATTGATAATATCTTGTGAATAAAGGAACCCTATAATCTAAACTCCTGTTGTTCAACCACCATGTGATCACTCTTTCATCCGTATGATGCATCTCAATTGATGGGGTAACTTGCGGTATTTCCATCAAACGATCTTTGCATGATGTTATTTATCATGAGCAAAAATGAATTTCTATTTTTTTTGAAAATCGAAGAATTTACACATGAATATCTTTTCATTTTCCAAGAAATATATGTGTCAACCACCATGGTCAATAAAATGTTGTAACAAATTTCTTCTTTTTGATTACATCGAATAGGTAAAGAGTATACGTCTTTTGATATGTGGACCAAGTGGACCAAATTATATGTCAATTTCATCATGTTTCCAGCTAATTAGCTTTTCTTTATAAATATAAGTATCCATTTGATAAATCAAATAAATTAATTTTTAAATCAGTTTATAAATTATATAATTTCTCAAATCACTTTTTAATCGATTTTATTATTATCAATACAAATGTGAAAAATAAAAAATAAAAATAAATCAAGATATTTGAGTACCGTAGAAAAAAATGAAATTTTTAACGAAGTCAAGCGGAAGCTATATAGTTTTATTTTTTAGATAAAATATGTGATTGAAAAGTTATCAAAAAGAGGCTTATTTAACGGTTTTATTTATTTATTATTATTATTATTTTTTGAAAGGATTTATCGGTTTTTATTATTTATCACAAGACAAATGTCAAAAATAAAAAATAAAAAATAAAAATAAAAATAAATTAAAGATATTCGTTTGTGCTCCATTGTATCGTGCTCGCTCGCCCAATTTCTAAGTGCCTAAAACAGCAAATATCGACTCATCTCGATTCAATCGTCAGATTTTGATTACGAACAGGTTAGAACCTTTTCTTTTATAAAACTCTATGTTGTTTAATCTTGAGGCTATATTGAAATTTCCTATTTTTTAAGGATTTTTTCGTCCAATTTTTTTGTACAATTTCCTTTTACAGGATGTGATCTTTTTTATTATGCTTGCTGGATCTGCAATTTATACGCATTATTAAATTATGGGTATTGTTGCTTTGAATTGTAACCTGTTGATATGGTTTACTCTGTGTATCATAGGAGTGAACTTGCAGAGTAAATTTAGGAATATACCGAAATTAAATATGTTCAAGTTATAAGATTGTAAGATATTACATCTGGCAATTAAGAAAATAATGGGTTAACTATGCTAATTTTAATTAATTAAAAATAATTTGACCGGTTAATCTATAAAAAATAATAGTTCTAAAATATTCGATGATGATTTTATGTATTTTTGATTCTCTGTTATAGGATTCTTGGAATTCCAGCTTGCACCAGTTTCTGGGAGTTCGTTGATTTGAGTACAAGAGGTGGAGAATGGTCAAAAGGTTGATTTTATTTCTTCTTATCAGTGTTTACACTTTTCTAATGGAAAGATTGGCTTAAGGAAAATGTTATTTGAACAGATATGGAGAGTTTTGACATATACGAGATACCATGTTGCAGTGCTTAGAGGGAATCAAGCATTTATGTGCTTCACTGATCCATTGTTGTGAACCTGGTAGCCAATCGAGCAGCTTCGAGGATCCTGAAATTCTTGCGCGCGAGACCGTGTGTATGCTATTGCCTCCATTGTCTTTGTAATCTGTTTGAAGTCTTTTTGCAATTTACTTGTATGTGAAAGCTTAGTGGCTAGTGCTGTTTCATATAATTGTTACTCAATTTAAGATTCTTATGAGAATAGAAATCTATCCAAGATTTCCAATATTACATGATAGGCTGGCCCATGTCCATGATTACCAATAACCTGCTCATCAATTTCTTGATGTTTGTGTTAGTTACCATGATTCTTCTGTGGTGATTAGTATAAATTGTGTTTTCATGTAATGATTTATGCTTGGATGCAGTTAGCGTAAGTGAAATTGAAGCACTTTATGAACTATTTAAGAAGATTAGCAGTGCTGTGATCGACGACGGGCTAATCAATAAGGTTTATAAACATCCTGATATGATCTCTTTCGCATGAATTTCCTCTGCGATTCCCCTTTTCTTTCTCTTCATTTTGGTGTGTTCTACCCTCTGAAAAACAGCTATGATGTTAAATAACGTCTGTCAATACCATGTTGCAGGAAGAGTTTCAACTAGCATTATTCAAGACAAACAAAAAAGAGAGCTTGTTTGCTGATCGGGTAAATTACCAAATAAACAATGCTGCTATAGTTTTTGTAATATGTCACCAAGAAATAAGTGCTGCTTTCACAAAATCTGATTGCTATGCTTTACAAAATGAATTCAGTGTCACGCCCATATATACAGAAATAAATATTTACTTGGACATATACAGATGTATGCCGGTGTGCATGTTGCACTGGGTTTATATCCTGTGTTGTGGGAGTGTGGTATGGTATTCCTCAAGATTACGGTGCATAATATTTTAATGTTTTATATGGCTTCACAAAGCTTCTTTTCTGCTTTCATACTACCAAAACAGGTGTTTGATTTGTTCGACACGAAACACAATGGAATACTTGGTTTTGAGGAGTTCGCTCGTGCACTTTCTGTGTTCCATCCAAATGCTCCTATTGATGATAAGATTGAGTGTATGTTGAATGCTTTACATGATATTCTTTAACATGTTTCCTATTTGAATCCCCTAAGTTACTACTGACCTCCATTTTTTTAAATATTACTCCCTTTGCAGTTTCTTTTCAATTGTATGATCTCAAACAACAAGGTTTCATAGAGAGACAAGAGGTAATGATTGTTGTTTCTTATTAAGTTTTTGGACTCCTAGCTCGTTATCTCCCATTTCAACAATTTAAGTTCAAAGATGCTCATTTAATAATAAGAAAAGAATTTCCACTTATACAATTTCAGAGATTCAAGGATTGTACTTTCGGTTCTAGATTAACCAGAATAATTCTAATTGAAGTTTCATTTATATTAGGGAATTATGGATAGGCTAACAAAAAAAAAGACAAAATTGGGGGTTCATTGGAAATTCTTACATTTATTTGGAAGTTACTTAATTCGTATGAGCCAAACCAACTCTTCTAGTCACCAGCTAAAAATTAATGAAAAAGGATTTTTTCCCCCAATATAATATATGAAATCTTGTTTTAATCAAAGTATATGAATAAATTGAATAAGATGATCTAAAGGAATACAAACATTTTTCGTTTCTTGTTCAAAGTAGACCGTTGCCTCTTTAGCTTTTTTTCCTTCATTTCCTTCTGTGTTATGTTGTTCTACCTTTCATGCCTGCATCATTATGTGAGGTTTAGATAGTTAATTCTGTTAATCCTTTGAGGCAGACCTTGCCATTTTACATGGATCCATGCAATTTTGATTCTTTGAGGGATCTCATTTTCGAGCACATTTAGGTGGACTTAGAAGGTTACTTCTTAGTGACTTCTGTCCCATTATTATTGGGGACATAATGCTTTTTACCAAGCTATTTGTTGATGTTTGACATTGCCCATAATAATTTTCTGTCTAATGTGTAATATATAAACACTGATCCCTGGTCCACTTGTTAATTATTTATACCATTTAGAGACTATTACTGCTAATATTTCTGTCTTAAATATTTGACCTAATATTCTTTGCAAATCTTACATTTCTTATTGAGATGCTTAATATTGGGTTCCTTGCTATGCAGGTGAAGCAAATGGTAGTTGCCACTCTTGCTGAATCTGGTATGAACCTGTCTGATGACGTTATCGAGAGCATCATTGACAAGGTGGTTCATCAATCTAATCTTGTAATCTATGTTTTAAAATTTCTATTTATTGTTCACTTTTACTTTATATTTTTTTCGTTTAAAGAAGGGACTGTGAAGTTCTTTTAAAGATCCATGTCCTAATAGATTGCAACTCACCCGAGTAAACCCATCCTAGACTCTGGCAAGAATGATGAGTTAGTAAACTCGATCCCCCCGAAAAACATATGATCTCCTAGTTTGATAACGTCTCAAAGATTTTAAGTCAT
Source organism: Ligustrum vulgare (assembly GCA_963555705.1). Taxonomy (NCBI): domain Eukaryota; kingdom Viridiplantae; phylum Streptophyta; class Magnoliopsida; order Lamiales; family Oleaceae; genus Ligustrum; species Ligustrum vulgare. The sequence continues at coordinate 66,843,678 of OY743171.1, read as the reverse complement.
CTAAGCGTAAAAATTAAAAATTGCAAATGGACTATATCAATGAATACCATGTTAAGATATCACAAGTGTTTCTTGATCAGTCTATACTCCCATTTATTAACTACAGAAACTGAGGTATGGAGTTCTTGCTTCAGTTTAATATCCTTCACATTTCCTTTATGAAGACAAGGAATATGCAAGAAATGCTATTGATGACGTTAACTTCTGTATGTCAGACTTTTGAAGAAGCTGATACAAAGCATGATGGGAAGATTGATAAAGAAGAATGGAGAATGTTAGTTTTGCGACATCCATCGCTCTTGAAGAATATGACCCTTCAATATCTCAAGTATGTACTAGAGTCAGCATTAACACATTTCTGTTATCAAAATTAATAAGTTGCCCACAGTGGGCAACTATTATGTTGTCCATCGAACACGTGTCTACTCGGTATTGAGGCTGCTGAGCTGCCCCACATGATGTGCACATGGACCTATGTGTCAGGTGACAACATAAGAGTTGCCCACTGTGAGCAATAGATCAGCCATATTTCTGTTATAGTCTCGAGAGTTACATGCTATATATTTTCTCTAGCACCGTGAGCAAGAGATCAGCCATGTTTCTGCTAGTGTCTCAAGAGTTACATACTATATATTTTCTCTTCGACAAATTTAGATTCATTTGCTGCTCTTTATTTGAAACAGGGATATCACCACTACATTCCCGAGCTTTGTTTTTAACTCAAGAGTTGAGGATACCTAGTTCCCGGCTGTGATTAAGTTTGTTGTTGTGTTGTTGTTGATGTTTTATATAAGGTTAGTTTGGTTTTTCAACGGTTATCACATCCAAGAATGCGGCCATCTCATGTGGCATTAGTTGGATAAATTTAAGTTGTCGTAATTCTGCTGGTTTTCGGAATGTAATTATTAAATGCTATCCCTTATTTTTAAGTATCTTTTTTCAATGGAAGTTGCCTATGCTGCTATGATCTTTGTTGTACTTGCTTTTATAATTCTGTTGATGGAAAGCTCAAACAGTCATCAGTTGGCTGAAATTATTCCTTACCACATGCTAGTGGAGGCCTTTTATCCAACCTACATGCCTAAAATCTTAACGCTATAATTTTTTGTTGGTTATTGGTGCAAAATCTTCCTAACATTTGCCTTTAGCGGAATCTCTCTCTATCCTTTTATTTTGGTGAAAAATCTTAAATGCACTAGTCTCCAGATTAAAAAACGAATATATTGCAGCAAAAGTGCAAAACATTCAATTTATTGCAAATTATATTCGACTTTTTTTTTTTTTTTTTTTTTTTGTGCCACCCAGTTTTGTACCTTTAATTTCGTTGCAAAAAATGACCATTTCACCATTTATTGATCAGAAAAGTTGTTTGTGATCATTTTTAATCATAAAATTACATTTTTCTCAAATAAAATAAAATAATTTATTAAATTATAAATAAATAAAGTATCTGCATCCGAACCTAGCCTAAACGAACTATCAAGACTGTCTTCAAGAACCATTGGGCGGTCCAAGGGGAAATGTAACCAGTAAAACAAGATGAGTAAGAAACAAGCAAGTCGAAAAGGTACAAGTCAAAAAAACAAAGCAAAATCCCCATTTCAATTAACCTTGTAGAAAAGAAAACACATTTAAAAACAGATAAAAACAGAATATAATAATGTCCCATCTAAAACACTTGAAAAATCAAAAGGTTTAACGCACTAAGTGAAAAACACAGCTCTAGAATGGAATGGAGCTTAATCGACTTCCTCCATCTTGGAACCCTCAGCATCAGCATCTGCTTCCTCCAATGCTGGCATGTCAGCATCAGCCTCAGCAGCATCATCCTCATCAATGCTCAAACCAAGTTTTAGCATTCTGTGAATCCTGTTGCCAAAGGTGTTAGGCTCCTCAAGGCTGAATCCAGAAGTAAGCAGAGCAGTCTCGAACAGCAACAGAACCAAGTCCTTAACAGACTTGTCGTTCTTGTCAGCATCAGCCCTCTTCCGAAGCTCTTCCATGATGGAGTTCTCGGGATTGATTTCCATGGTCTTTTTGCTCGACATGTATCCCGACATGCTAGAGTCCCTCAGAGCTTGTGCCTTCATAATTCTCTCCATGTTAGCTGTCCACCCATATTCTCCGGTCACCAAACAGCAAGGTGAGTCAACAACACGGTCAGAGACAACCACCTTCTCAACCTTGTCCCCGAGAACATCCTTAATCACCTTGCAAAGACCCTCAAACTTTTGCTTCAATTCTTCTGTCTTTTTCTTTTCATCCTCACTCTCATCGAGCTTGAGACCTTCCTTTGTTGCAGAGACAAGCTTCTTCCCCTCAAATTCCTTCAACTGACCAACAGCATACTCATCAATAGCATCAACCATGTAGAGGACTTCATAGCCCTTCTTCTTCAGCTTCTCGAGGAAAGGAGAATTCTCGACAGCCTTCTTGCTCTCGCCAGTGATGTAGTAGATGTCATTTTGCCCTTCCTTCATCCTGGTCACATAATCCTTCAAACTGGTCAGCTCATCAACACTCTTGGTGGAGTGATATCTAAGCAATTCAGCAATCTTAGTCTTGTTCTGGGAATCCTCATGTATCCCCAGCTTGAGGTTCTTCGAGAAGGCTTCGTAGAACTTATTGTAATCTTCTTTGTTTTCTGCTATCTCAAAGAAGAGCTCAATGCATTTCTTGACCAAGTTCTTTCGGATGACCTTCAAAATCTTGTTCTGTTGTAACGTCTCACGGGAGATGTTGAGAGGCAAGTCCTCAGAGTCCACAATACCCTTCACAAAGCTCAAGTACTCAGGAATCAACTCCTCACAGTTATCCATGATAAAGACTCGTCGAACATAGAGCTTAATGTTGTTGGGCTTCTTCTTGGTGTCAAAAAGATCAAATGGAGCCCTCTTAGGAACAAAGAGGACTGCCTTGAACTCAAGCTGACCCTCAACTGAAAAGTGTTTCACAGCCAAGTGCTCCTCCCAGTCATTGGTGAGGCTCTTGTAGAAAGCTGCATACTCCTCCTTTGTAATCTCTTCAGGTTTCCTCATCCAGATGGGTTTTTGCTTGTTTACCAAATTCCACTCATTAGAAACTTCTTTGATCGTCTTCTTTTTCTTTTCAGCCTTCTCCTTCTCTTCATCAACTTCCTCAACCTTTCCTTCCTCATCTTTCTTGTCTTCCTCATCCTCATCATCAGAGATCTCCTTCTCGGTGGTCTTCTCAACCCAAAGGGAAATTGGGTAGCTAATGAACTCAGAGTGCTTCTTGACCAAATCCTTCAACCTGCGCTCCTCGAGGTATTCAAGCTGGTCTTCTTTGAGGAAGAGAGTAATCTTGGTGCCCCTGCCAAGGCTTTCACCAGAAGTGTCTCTAGTAATAGTGAATGAGCCACCAGCTTGTGACTCCCACACATACTGCTCATCATCGTTGTGCTTTGTGGTGACAATTACCTTCTCAGCAACCAAGTAAGCGGAATAAAACCCAACACCAAACTGCCCAATCATACTGACATCAGCACCAGCAGCAAGGGCTTCCATGAATTCCTTGGTTCCCGATCTTGCAATGGTACCAAGATTGTTCACCAAATCTAAAATTCCAAAGCAGAACTAGTAAGATATCCTGTAACATTTAAAAAATGATATGGAACATAATTCAGATTTATACTCACCAGCCTTGGTCATTCCAATACCACTGTCAATGATAGACAGTGTGTTATTGGTCTTGTCAGGGATGATGTGGATGAAAAGCTCAGGTTGGGCATCAAGCTTACTCTTGTCAGTCAAACTTTCAAAACGGATCTTGTCAAGAGCCTAGATGCAACATTAAAACATCAAAGAGATAAGACTTAGAATTTCATACCCAATAAGCATAGCAAATATGACAAGCTTTAAGGAATGCAGGATAACTACTATTGTAACAAATATTTATATTGATAGAAAATTAAGTTACATATATTTATATATATAGTTTAATAAGAGCCAATCTTTTTCATAGACTTCTGAGTATACATATGTATAAACTTTTTATCGATATCAATATAGTCACAGGTACTGTTAGGTCACGGGTAAGAGAAGGAAGAAGCACAATCAAATGGTTTTGCTTGTTACTGATTCATTCTACTAGTCATAAGTTCACAACTACACAAGTATATAACTTTACAAACCCTATCTAGTTAGTACTTCATGATAAAAGATGATACACAATGATACAAGGCATTAATGCATATTGATTTTGATCCATTCCAAGCATTGACGTGGCTGGCAGAGGCTAGTAAAACAGAGGATTCACACGGAAGAACAAACTGTCTCTATCCAGTTTCTACTTCTGTAATTGTTTGTACGAGTCACCCACATACAAATTCAAACAAACTTCAGGCTAATTAGGGTTATAAACTAAATTCTTAAATAATAATACACAAACAGCACAAATACGAAGCAATAATAATAGTTCAAACAAAGCATAGAGAAGGCGTCATGCATAGCCTAATATGATGCAGGTAACATTTTCAATCTAAAAGCCCAGAACGAAAAGAACAACTTCTGCAAGTGACCAAAAACATAAAAAAGCAAAAAGCAACTTAAAAACTCCGGGACCCGATTATAATATTAAAAGCAGTAACTCATCATTCAAACCTAATTGAGAACGTGGAACAGAAAAAAGTAAAAGAAAACCGATCTACCAAATAAATCAAGATAAGAGTTCAGAAATATAGAGGTTTTACATCAGATGAGTTGCTGATGAGCTCCCGGAGAAAGATCTCCTTGTTGCTGTAGAAGGTGTTGATGATCAGACTCAACAATTGGTTGATCTCAGCCTGGAAAGCAAACGTCTCTTGTTCAGCCATTTCAGATCTCTACTTTCTCCTCTCTATAAATTTGAAGTGAAAATTTAAAGACGCTTGCACTAGGGTTAACTGAGAAAAAGAGGAAACAAGAGATGGGGTGCGAAAAAATGTTGGAGGGTTTATATAGATGGTTTGTTTAGGGTTTCTAGATCCTTCTATTCGGACCTTTATTTTCACGTAATCACGCGCGTTTGTGCTTTGAATTTTCTCCGTTGCCATTAATGGATTAACTAGATTTTCCACCAGTGTTATGCACATAAATATGTTTTTGAAATGATTTCGATCAAAAATTATGAAAATATGTTAATTATATAATTATATCAAAATAATGAAAATAGGAAATGTAATATATATAAAACTAATAAAAAAATTAGAAATCCTGATCTTTATAGAATTTTTTTCGTTCTCTTCTAAACACAATTTTTTTTACAAACAGATATATTTGAGAATTTTTGTGATTTATAAAAATGTTTATAAATTATTTTTTCAAATTGGGTAATAAGCACAAATGGTCCCAACCTTTAGATTTCTTGCGAAAATGGTCTCCAACGTTTAAATTTTTGCATTTATACCCTCAGAATCACCAAACGTTGCGAAAATGATCCCTACCGTTAGATTCCGTTAGTTTTTTCCGTTAAAAACATGTAAATAGCACAAATGGTCTCTAACCTTTGAATTTTTTACGATAATAGTCCATAACGTATTAAGGTCACGTTTGACATTTTTAGTTTGTAACCTCTAAACTTTTGGCGTATTTAGTCCATAACATATTAAGCCCCTATACGTTTGGTATATTTAGTCCCTAACATATTAAGTCCCTATTTGAAATCAATTATTTCAAATAATATGGTTTGTAATCGTAATTTTTTGAAGAATTTGTTGTTAAAAAAATTGAATTTATTTATAAATTATTTTATTGATAAAATGTGTGGTTCAAAACGAGTTTTGAAAAATAAAATTTATTCTGAATTTCTAAAATGCACAATAAAATACTTAACAAAAATTCACCGCTTCAACTTATTGGAAAAAAAAAATAATGAATCCATGGAACATAAACAAACAAATACATTGGACATTATTTTAGAAATTGAATAAAAAATATGTTTTTATCAATTCTATTTTCGATTTTGAGAACTGATCAATATCGATTTTGGAAATTTCATTTTTTTTTCAAAACTTATTTTCTTCCACACGTTCTATTAATATTTTTTTTTTAATTTATGCATAAATTAAAAAAAAAATTAAAATTTAAGCTGCCAGCTTTCACTGTCAGTTGACAGCCGCATTTACTTTAATTTAATTATTTTTTTAAAGGCCTTTTTTTTCCTTTATTTAAATTTAAATATTAGATATAGATAAATATGTGCTCGATAAATTTGAATTTGAATTTGCTGCCAGCCATTCGCTGGCAGCTCAAATTTTAATTTAATTTAATTTTTTATTTTTTTTTTTTGTGGGGACTTTTGGGGGGAAAATTTTTGGCACTTAGCTCCTTTTATATAGTAGGAGATTTCACTGCAGAAGGTAACCCTGGACAAACATGTTTTTAAACATATTTTTTTTACATAATTTTTCAAATCACTTTTTAATTATACATACTTTCTTTTTCTATTTTTTAATCATACATTTTACCTAAAAAACATAAAAAAAATATTTTTTTACACAAAAAACTTTTAACAAACAAATACTAAAATTACAAAATGGTCACTAAACACTTATTGAGTTTCCGGGTCTATGATTGAAAGTTAGGGTTTGTTTGATACACATGAAAAATATGAAAAAATATTTTCTGAGGAAATAGTACTTTAAAGTGTTGTACACAACGAATATTTTCCAATTCAAATATTTCATTCAAACACAAAAAATTGAAAAATCTTTTGTGTTGTAAGATTATATGCGTCATTTTTAGCAGATGAGTTTGTTGTACAATTGAAACGAAAATTTATGACTCAGGTTAACTTATTCTGGAATAAAATTTGAATTTCTTGACATTATTTTTCGTACTATATAGAATTCATATAGAACATCCTAAATGAAAATTAATTCGCCTCTTTTTACCCTTCAAAAAATAGCAAACATCTTGCCAAATCTCATTGTTTTCATTCGAATTTGTTTAAAGCGAAGGAGTTGCTTATCTTTCCTGTGTTTGCAGGGATACTGATAATACAATGACAAATAGAATGTGGTGGAACTATTATTCAGATTGATACTTTTAAATTCTTAAATTAAAAGCTTTAAAGGTATCTATTACTCTTTAGATCACACCCATAATATTTATCTATATTAATCTTACTTTTTTGAAATTGACAAGTGAAACTTTACTTCAAATGTAGGAAAATAAATACCTAGGGTCAGATAATGGCTTGACTGGTCAGTTTGGTGATTCCATTCTGCATTATTGGTTGCTGAAAAGGAGATGATTTGTGTATATGCAGACATCATAAATTATATAATTGATTTATGTTTATCATTTATTTCTTATATGATGCTTGTAATTACTATTAAACTTGTTTTTTCAGGTGGTATTGTCAACATATAGCTCCAAATCAGGTAAACAATATGTTTAGGAAACCATGGTTAATAGCAGCTCCTACCTGATCACCGAGGAAACTGCTCTTGAAAAGTTACAACATCGAGGAACATAAATCACATTATTTGAGGCCTAAGGGTATCCATCCTTATTTTTATTTAAAAATGTGATCCTTAAATATATATCAAATCTATACTGCCTAGAAGATGTGTTCATAGTTTTGAGTTATGGGATGGAAAGTGGACTTCCAGTCTTTGTTGTTTTCCTTTGCTTTCATTGTCTTTATGGTTCTAAGTCGGTGGATAGTGTAGTTTCCTTTCGAGCAATTCCAAATGTGAGAGCCAATTGAAAAGGATCTACATGCGTTGTTGAGATTTTGAACTGCATGTAAGTACAACAGGTAAAATAGTTGGACATGTTAAATATCATACCATCAATAAATTATATTATGATCTTACTATAATTGCACTTGCACATTTCACTCACCCAATTGTGAGAAGTTAGTTGATGCTACCAACTTTTCTATTCTCTCTCTTTTTATCTGACATTCATTAAATGATCTTTTTATTTTTCTTCACTGGATATGATTCATTTGGTAGGTTAAATTATGAAACTGTAAAGGAGATTATTGCATTTGTGCCATCTTCTCATCTTTTCATTCTTTGTAAATATATTTTAAACTTTGTCATTTCTGTGGACTATAGAACTCTTCTGTTTGTTTCGTCGTTTATTTTGATATTAGAATGTGTTGGAAAACATTATTATTTTTAAGAGGAGGAGAGTCTGATGTACGCAAATCCATGTAGCTTGGTTTTTATTTTCTTATTCTATATTTTAATTTTAATCGGCATTTAATTTGCATTGCATTTCATCCGTATTAGACACATGCTTTATGTTGTTTGTTTCTGAGTTCTTGAAAGCCCATGGGGCCAAGGAGATCAAGGAGAGGTTTTGAACTGGCTCACTACTATGTTGTCGAAGCAGCTGACTCACTTATGATGCTGTCAAAGCAGTAAATGCAAGTCGATTGCCCATGTATGTTCTCTATCTTCACACTCTTGAATTATAAAAGTGCTTCTACTGGTAATGATCAAATGATTTGACTCTGATGAATGTAGTGGAAGCTTGGAGGGTGTACTTCATTTATTGTCTTTTAGCGACAAAACTTATGTTTTTAGCAATTGTTGTGAATTTTTTTAATCTTCTTCCAAACTCAAGCACCACATGTTGACTGACCATCTGCTACAACTACAATTGTTTCCATACCCAGTCTAACAGATACACTTACATCATTCACAAGGATTATTTAGTCTTCTATAGAAGTACACATTTCTAAGAGAATATATGGCGATCACTGCAATATGCTTGATTTTACTGGCATTTGTTAGAAATTTTGATTTTCTTTGTCATCAATTCTTTGATGTCTCAAACATCATACTCAATGTTCAAAAAAGCTTTTTTGGTTTTTATTTTTTCTCAACAAATTAGTTCAAATGTGGCATGAAGGTACTTCAGCGAAATAATTTCTTGATACTTCACAGGCTCGTGTAGGTGTTTTTCAAAAATTCAATTATGTTTAGATTTTTTAAGAGTAGGCTGCAATAAGTTTGTTAAATAAAATACTATTCTTTTAACAGTCTCATTATTTGTGAATTTAGGTGAAACTCCACCGGATTTAAAATTTCTGGTGACAAGTATTGCTGAATTCATTTCTTCACATTATTTAGGTTTTCAATATTAATTGTGTAACACCCCAAGTTCATAAGTCTAAAAACCTAGGCGTGTTAACTTCCATTCACATTATATGCGGAAATAAATCATTTAAAAACTTCCACCTTTTCATTTTCTATTCTAAAATTTTATAGAAATTTCGGCAGAGTCTCCTCTATAACTTGGACATAACCAACCTGTAAAGGGACATCACACCTACAGTAATTATGAAATTTTCAACCCATTCAAATCCAACATTCAACATTCAACCATAATTCCAAAATTCAACTTCAACATCAATTCCCCAAACTCCTCAACCAAAACAACTTGAAGTATAAATTTATAAACTCATGAAACATGATAAATACTAATCACAGGGGAATACCATATCTTATTTTGACTAAGAACCGAAAACTAATTCAAAATGATTTATCAATTTAAAAGAATAACAACTAAAAACTTAAATTAAATCATTAACTTAAATTTTAAATAATTCAAGTCGGTACTGTCTGAGCCTGCCGCCACGTGCTCTCCTCTAATCATCTAACTTTCATCACTTGAAATGTTGGGGAAGGATTGGGGTGAGCTAAAGCTCAGTAAGTAAACTTTATGCATGAATGCATGCTTATGACATGAATGCTTTAACTTTGAAATATGTATCCCCATTCACTTTAACCTTTCAAAACTTTCAACATTTCGAACTTTCACTTAACATTTCAAAACTTTCACTTCATTTCCATCGTGAGCTCACTTGATGTAACTTCTAGTCAATCAGATAACAGTGGGCCATTCTTATTTGGAACCAGATTAACATGTGCATTTCCACCGCAAAGCGGTTTAACATTCACTTTCCCACTACAAAGCGGTTCATTCATTCATTCCACCGCAAAGTGGCTCATTACATTCATTCCACCGCAAAGCGGCTCATTACATTCGGGTACGCCGGTCCCCCGCGCCCCATTTCCCACTCGGATCTTTCATGACATAGAAGTACACCCATTCTTTCAAAAACTTGGGATACATAATTTTTGACAAAATTGCACTTTGACACATTCCTTTCATTAAAACATTTGACTTTCTCATTTCGATGCCAATACATGCTTAATGATGCAATGACATGATAATGTGCATGTTTGAACATTCCCTTAAATACACATACTTGCATATGGCAATTCAAATACATCAACATTAAGTAATTAACACGAAATCACTTACGCACATTAATTTTACATTAACTTTCTACTTTCATGAAATTAGGGGGAGTTTACTTACCTGACGTCCTTAGCATTTACCGTTATCTGAATTTGCAAGTGGAAGATATTCAGATGCCCGTCACGTCAATGTGCCCAATAATCCTAATTTATATTCATTCATTAAATAAAATATACTTTTAGTTCAAACTAAAATTCAAAATCACATTACCTAACTTTACAAAATTTCTCGATTAAAAATACCGTTATTGAGAATTTGAAGATACTCAAATAGGATCGTCAATTTAACTCTAGAATCAAACAAAACCTCATAACCTTAATTTCAAAGGTTGAAAATAAACATTTATAATTCAAAATTTAAAGTAAAATTTCAAACAAAGTATCATAGTCTTAAAATCCCAATTTCTGAAATCCAATACACAATTACATAATTTTCCACAATGTCAAAAAGTACAATTATAACTCAATTTAAACTAAGAATTTAATTCAGTTAATTAGACATATCACATTAGAAGTAAACATATCACATTAGAAGTATGAAAAGTGCATCATATAAACCAACATTCATGCCAAACAGTCGACTAACTCCATTAAAAATTTGGAAATCACAAATTAACTCCACATTAAACTAAAGGAAATCTTAACTCCATAAATTTGAGCATTTCATTTCAAATTACAATTTAATCTAAATCAATCAAAATTAACCTAGAACATTTAAATCTAAATCTGAAAATATACATATAATACATATGCCTATATATATATACACAATCACAATACCAACTCTCCAGTTGACAGTTAAATTCGAAATCTAGAATAATTAAAAATCTGAAATAGTAATAATAAACTTACCCACACATGTATATATACTTACATACATCATTACATACTTATATAAGCATTACCCAATCTCCAATTTAGCAGTTAAAATTCGAAATCTGACTAACTAAAATCTGAAAATCAGAAAAATCTTCACATATTTACACATCTTAACATATATACACGTATATATATACACATTGACATCAACATAGGCTTGTGTGCATTTTTCGTGAGTGTAACCCGTGTGTGTTCGCGTGAGTGGGTGTTTTGCGTGCGATGTGGGTGCGCGGGTTGTGTGCGCTACCGGGGAAAAGAACGAGGTAAGGGGGAGGGTTACCAGGGTGGTGGCGCAGGAGACATCGCCGGCGGAAGGGCTGAGCAGCGGCGGTTGAGTGTGTGAGGCGAGAAAACGACGAGAGAGCTGAGAGACAGAGAGAGGGAGGCGGGTGCGTGAAACAGAGGGAGAGAGAACGAGAGTGAGGGCTGAGAGATGAGGTTAGGTTTTTAATTTTAGGAATTTGCAATTTAGTCCCTCGCTTCTCTCCATGTGCATAGTTAAGTCATAAGTTCTAATTTATTCTCCAATTGCCACTAAACTTTCCCCCAACTTTAATTTAACACAATTTAGGTCACTTACAACTAATCAATTAAAAATTATAGCATGCTTAGGTAATAAAACAATTAATCACATAAAATTTCACGTAACCAATTTATAAGTTTTCTAATTGGCACATTGATCGAGACGGCGTCGAAATCCTTCCACTGCAAAAATAATTCAAATCATAGACATTAAAAATTATCAATTTAAAATTTATAACATTAACATAAATATCACGTAGGATTTCAGAATTGCCCATGAAATGAAAAGCGGTTTTACAAATTGTTTTATCTTCTCTTGCAGGAATACAGCCTGAAAACAAGAAAGAAAATGGTAAGAATATAGCCATTTTTGTATTGAATGGATTATTCTGTTTATGTTATTATTTGGGTTTTTTATGTTTCAATTGATGATATTTTTTTCGTAGGTTAATTTTATTTATTTCTTATTTTTTGAAGATGCAGTAGGCAGTTGGGACTATGTTAACAATTACCATCCAATGATAAATTATATATTTTATTACATCTCAAAAACATAGATAATACAGTAGGTAAAATTAAAATGCTATTTCTTTATTCCTCTTCATGATTATTTTTTGGCAATGCCTTTTTACTTCTCTTTCAGTTATACCAATGAATAATCTTTGGACACCATAACATGTTACTGATGCAGTGAAATGTTGAGCTCTCCTATAAGACTCATTGATGACATTCTTGCACTTCCTCATTTGGCCAATTTAATTAATGTATGTACTTTTAAATTTATTTTAAACAAATATACAAATACAAAATAACACATTCTCTCTTATTCACGCAAGAACATCAACTAAAAAACGGTTCTCGTACAACGTACGAGTCTACACTAGTATAAATAGAAGAGTGTAGAAAATATTTCCCATCCCCATTTCCCACCCAAAACATTGTTTATTAAAAGAAAAGCAGAAATCATCTTTTATACAGTCAACTGCAGCATTAATTGCCCAGTTCAGATTGGATTAAATGCACAGTAACATTAAATTAAAGCAACCAGCTTTATTCAAATTCAAACTTGAAAAAAATTGAAGGAATAGCATTTGGGTCTAAGAAACCTAAGAAGCAGGCCTAGCGAGAAGTTCTGATTCTCTTTTGATTGGGAGAATACTGAGGATACTCCTCGGGTTCACTGAGGCTGCCGACAATATGAATGCACCAGGAAAACCCATAAATCCTCTTAATTTGCTCAAAACCCACTTCATATTCAGCTCTCAAGAAGCCGAGAAAAATATTGAAAAATCAGTAGAACCAGTAAACTCACTATGCCCCTCCACTTTCCTCAAGTCCTTCCAGTGCTTTCTCAAGTACTACCCCATTAACGAAATCGATCTTTTCTTCGAAAGCATTAGCTGAAATTCTGCTATGAAAAATGAAGTTCCTATTTCCTCTTTGCCCGTTAATACCTTATTTATTGTCTGATTGACGACAATTCAATGTTGCTTGTGCTCTTGTGGAGTTTTAGTAGTGTTGATGTCATTGGGATATGCTTGGATTTTCCTCGTGTTTTTTATGGTGAGATGTGTAGGTTGCTTGACAATTTGAAAATCATTTTTGTTGATTATGGCTTGGCAAGTTGTGTAGAGAGCCATGTGGATGCAATGTTTGAGGTTTGTAGGAAAATTAGGGACTTCTATGACTTGGGTTGTGACCAGAAGAGGTTTGGGTTGCAAAAATTGAATATTTCTACAGATTGGACGTTAGGAAGGATGACATTGGTTTATTGCTTCTTTCAATGCCAGAAATTTTCAGTTTTGATCTGGATGAACGGGTGATTTTAGTTTCAGGATTTTTGAAACATTTAAGATTTAAAGCAACAGAACTGGAATCTCTTAGAAAGAAATCCTCATGAAGCTCGGCTACTAATTAATCGTCTTGATTTGGAAAAGCTATCTTCCGGCGAGAGTGGTCGCATATCTTCCGATGAGAGACGGTGAGAAACTGAAGCACTTCGATTAGATATGAGAAATATTTGAGTCTAGAGGTTCGTAATCAGAATTGTTGTTCTCTCTTTGCGTTAATATGATTTCTATCCTTAATTTATGTTTGACAGGTATGTTTCTAGGAGATTGAGAATCATTTTCAGGACTGGTAAGATCGTGGTTACAAGAACTGATAGGTGGAGCTTGGATTCATTGTTATTTCATCGGAAAATCCTTATCTGCCTTGAGCTTTAGGAGCCAAAGGACCTGAATCAACATAATTGTTGTGAACGCACCATTGTGAAAGGTCATTTGTGGAAGGATAATCTTTGATCATGTAAGGTATGAAAGCCACCCATTTCTGCAGCTAACTATGGCCTTCATTTTTCAAGTGAATTTGTTCCAAATTTATTATTTACTTTGTGCTGTAAATTCATTTTCATCGTCTTCATCTTCTTTTGTGAATTTCATATTCCACCTCCCCAGAAAATTTTTCCTAACAATTCTTTCTTGATTACAATTGAATGGTGTAAACATATGAACTGAATATTGATTTTCGTTAATGTTAGAAAGAAAGAATAAATATTGATGTGATAGATATTCATATTCCAGTGTTCATTTACACGGCCTATGTGAAAACAAGCTTACTCTATGAAGTGATTGTTCTCAATTCTCATAGCTTTCCATTAAACTGAAAAAGTTATTAAGTCTTCATGTTCTAAATGGTGTCTATTTCCTTTCAAGCACATCACATTTGAACCGGCACGTAGCAAGGACGTATAAAGCGAAACTGGTTGCTGACCCAACACAGTCCCAACTTGTTATTGGTGGTTCTAGACCTTCTGGTTCTAATCTTTCAACCTTTGTGTAGTCGCACGAAAGATTTCGCGAAGGTATGACTGCATATGAGGCAGCAGCTGAGATGCCACTTTCCTTAATTGACTATGTTCACTTCACCCGACTTGTGCAGAATTATCTTCAACCCAGGTGTACTCCTTACTGTAGAAATACACTTCGCGCAGACACCGTAAAAATATATATAATAAAAGGAAAGAAACTACCATTAAAGCCTTAAAAATATATGATACTGTTTTTTCATTTACATCTGATTTATGGACCGGTGGTAACAAAAAAGGTTATATTGCTGCCACAGCTCATTACATTGACAATCTTTGGATTTTACAAAAAAAATTATTGCATTTAGATTAGTGGAATATCCTCATAATGCTGCTAACATATATTTAGTTTTAAAAGAGATTATACAAGAATACAATATGCAAGATATGATTCGTAGTTTTTTGATAATGCTAGCGTTAATAAGGTTGTTATTAATAAGTTTATTTCTGATCTTAACCATGCATTTGATAGTTTATTTTTTCACCAACGTTGTGTTTGTCACAATATCAACTTAATTATTAAAAGTGGTTTAAAACATATTGAAAAATCCTTAAATAAAATTAGACAAGTAATAAATTTCATAAATGTGTCACCATCAAGAAAAAAAGCATTTAGTAGTTTGTGTGCAGAGTATAGTTTAGAAGAACATTCATTTGCTACAGATGTATCACATAGATGGAACTCTACATACCTTATGTTACACTCATGTGAAAATTATGATAAAATTATTTCAATGTATTATAATGGTAGACATACGTATGGATCTAACCATAATTTAGAAGATTGGGAATGGAAAATTGCATTCTATGTAAAATGATTTTTAAAAGCCTTTTATGATGCCACAAATGCATGCAATGATGTTTATTACCCAACATCTTCACTTGTTTTACAACACTTTTTTCATATTGCACAAGCATTCAATCAATATAGGAATTTGCCAATTTTTAATGATGTAGTCGGCTCCATGGAGATAAAATATTGTAAATATTGGGAAGAATTACCTTCTTTATTTCTTTTAGCATCGGTGATGGATCATCGACTAAATTTAATGGGCACTAAGGCTATTATAAAGGGAATTTCACAAAATTTAAATATAGAATTATCACATGTTACTATGGAATCTTTATTATGTGAAACATACAATTATTATGCTGCAAGAAAGATCAAAGCAGTTCTAGTTCCCAAAATAATGTTTCCCAAAGTACTCTAATGCATTTTAATTCTTTATGGGACTTTATAAACACAAATGCAAATGCTCCCTCAATTAGTTCCAGTGGAAACACATCTAGGTCGATAGGTGATACAAATGTTGAAATTCCATCTGAGTTAGGTAGGTACATGTGTGTGGACGTTCGCAGTGTTTTAACACCACAAGAATTAGAGAATTTTGATGTTCTAACTTGGTGGGGGTGTAATGAAAGGCAATATCCAATTGTAGCAAAAATTGCACGTGATTTACTAACACCTCCGGTGTCCACCATGGCATCGGATGCTGCATTTAGTTTAAGTGGTAAGATTTTGTCAGACGAATGATCAAGACTGAAGAAAGACATATTAGAAGCTCTTGTATGCTTGAAGGATTGAGAATGTGCAGATTTACGACTTCAAGATAAAGTTGACAGCATCATGGCCGAGGACTTGGAGCAATATTTTAGATAGAATAAATTGTAATTTTTTAAAAATCATTTCGTGTAATTTAAATTATTATGTTTTTGAAAAAATTGCACACGAATTTTTTTATTTATGTACAATTTTTAATTCCGCCTATGTTGATCGTAGCCGGTCCCAAGCCCGGAAAAAAGAGGAGGGTTGTAACAATGTAACTTGTAACCTTTATTAAATATATATATAATTTTTTAGTAATTTAGTATAGACTTTACGAAATCTACATTTAAATTTTTATTGAATCTTATGTTTGATATTTTAACTACATTTATTGTGTACATAATTATATTATATGTTTAAGTAATTACAATTCATTCGCCGCGTTTGACTTGTGGATGAAAAAAGGGCCGGACAGGCTCGAAGAAGCTCGAGCCGAGCCTCAAGATTTTGGTCGAGCTTTGGCTCGGGCTGAAAAAAGCTCGACCCTTGATGTTCGACTCGACTAGTTGACATACCTATTAACAACAAAATGAAAATATTTGATTGACTACGATCAGGTTAGCCTTTGTTGTGCCTTACGGTTCATTATTCATGTCTAATGTAATTTAAGAATGAGACAGTTTGATAACATTTAAGTTCTTGAAATGAGTTCTTTGACTACTTTTCCTTCTACATTTATTTGATTACTTTTTGCTTGTATGTCTTGTGTATATGGTTGAAGGTGAATGGTCCATAAAGTATTTAATGTTGATGTTGTTCTCAAGACAATGTGAATGTTGATGCTTTGCTTCTCAAAACAATGTAAAGCTTTAGTTAGATGTTAGAATTAAAGTGATGCACAAATCATTTTTAATTATGGATCAGGACTAATTTCTATCGTGGTCCTGTTATAGGAGATGCAAAGTGGATGTATTTTAGAATTCCGACCATAAATGTAAATTTAGATGTAGGTTTTCATATACGTTTACATCTTCAAATGGAACAAATTTCACCCATAAATAACTATCAATTTATTAAATATTGATTTGAGATATATAATTTAAATATATTATATTAATATATATATATATTCTAGACATTATTAATATTGTATGAAATTATGTATGAGTTATTTACTTTTATTATGTGAACATCGAAACATTATAATGTTTTCTTTTGAAACCACTCATAAAAATTACAATTGTCGTGCAACGCACGAGTAAGAACTAGTGTATATATATATAAACAAAGTTCATGTTAAAAATAACATGCACATAGTTTATCGCTCAAAATGACTTTCTAAATCTGAAAATCTATGCAAAAAAAAAAAATGTAATAAATATTTTACCAAATATTATGGTACATAACATTAAAATTCGTGTTATACTATTAATGACATTAATATTTTAATATGTAATATGTGTGTCAAAATGAATATCTCAACAAGAAGTTTAATACAAGTTAACAAGTGAGAACAAACTGTAAACATATATTATCCATAAAATCGTCTCAAATATCAAATGTAAAACTTTTTTTCTTAATTGTATTCAATATTTCATTCATTTTAAATTATATCATTTAAGTTTTATAATACTATCTATAAACTATTATTTGTTTTAATTATTATTCTTTTTATAATTATTTTATTATTTTGAAGTCGAAAAATATGTAATATGTGTGTCAAATTGAATATCTCAACTAGAAGTTCAATACAAAAGTGAGAGCAAACTAAAAATATATTGTCTGAAAAATTGTCTTAAAAATCCAATCGTCCCGAAGTTTCTTAGTCATCCTTCCCCTCTTGAAAATCAATTATAATTTTTTTATCAACATCACATAAATATCTTTCTTTAAAAATAGAAAATGAAATAAAATAAAATATGAGCTTTTATAGATATATTTTTCTTTCATTTTAATAAAATTTTGACCGTATATCACAAATGTATCTATTTTTCACTTGTTACAAATTGTATTTAAATGTAATTTTGTTTTCTAACTTTAAACTTTAAGTCAATTTAAATTACAATGTTTAAAGAAATTCCTTGAAACGATAAAAAAATAAAAAAATAAAGTATATATTATTGTACATTTTTTGTAATTAATTATTTTTCTTCATTTCTCATAATTAATTAAATATTCATTTCATATGTTAACATATGAAAATCAATTATAATTTTTTAAAAATTTGTAAATAAAACGTTGTCAATATCACATAAATATTTTTTTCTTAAAAAATAGAGAACGAAATAAAATAAAATATGAGCGTTTATCAATCTATTTTTTTCTTTTCATTTTAATAAAATTATGAACGTAAAATCCCTGAAACGTTAAACATACGAACGTAAAAAAATTTAAGGTGTGTGCAATTGTACTTTTTTTGTAATTAATTGTCTTCATTATTTTCTCATTTTTAATTAAATATTCATTTCACATGTTAACATATAAATTCGATATATGTGAGTAACAAATGACCGTGCATCGCATTGGTCAACACTAACTAAATATTTACAAACAACCCCAATCTTATTCTTTGACCCATGTGACTCTATTCAATTATGCTACACTTACTAACACATTGTACCAACTGGTTTACTAACATGTCTGAATTTTCATATTTGCCCTTAAATTACAAATCTTATTACTCAATCCCCACAAACCCTTCTATTTCCCCTATTCTACACGACACAAGTTCTGTGGGTAACGCAGATCTCTATCAAACTCAGTAGAATTTGCAATTATCGTCTCTAAATCATTGAAAATCACTATCCCCTTGTCCGATTTCCTTCAATACTGAGTTGTACTGTGAAGTCGACTTTTGCAAACAACCGTGTTAGAGCTCATCTTAGCAGAGCAATCAGGTTAGTCCCAGTTAATAATACATAATTTTGTTTATGTAAAAGAATCCGGACGTATGATTTTGAATGTGTGTGAATTATTCGATTTTTCATACTTTTTTTTTTTTTTTATAAATGTGGGTTGATTATTGTGGAGATTTTTTATTGTGATTTTGAATGTGTGTGAATTCTTCGAGTTTTTAGACTTGTTTTTCTGAAATGCGGGTTGATTATTGTGTAGATTCTTGATTGTGATTTTGAATGTGTGTGAATTCTTCGATTTTTCAGACTTGTGTTTTTTGAAATGTGGGTTCATTAATTTTGAGATTTTTTATTGTGATATCTAATGTGGGTTGTAGTGAATACGATTTTGAATGTTGATTGTAGTGAATGTGAGTTTTGGTTTGATTTTTTTTTTTTTTTTGGAGCATTCTGAGTTTTGTTTTGATTATTGTAGAACCTCTTTGAATGTGAGTTTGAATGTGGTTTGTAGGGAATGTGATGTGAAGATAAAAGTTGAGATAACCCTTAGCAAGGGGAAAAGAAGTTCGGATGATGAAGACGATGAAGGCAAGGGAAAGGGGGAAATGATGTAATTGCGTCATATCGTGTATATGTTTTAACTAGGTAATTATTTTATTGTTATTTTTTTATTTCTTTCATGGCGTTGTAATATATCTAGCTTCTTCGAACACTGTTATTCAAATCCAGTAAAGTTGTGAATTTTGTTGTTGCTTATTAACTTGAGTATTCAAATTTTGTAATATATCTAGCTTCTTCGAACATTGTTATTCAAAATACAAGAACTTAACTAGAACTTGAAATAAATTACATGACAATTGTTATTGCAACAATTTTCCAAATTTTTAAAGAGTACTTATATGAAATGGCATTGAATGCAACTAAAAAAAATCTCAGTCACAGTTTGATCTTGTAACTTCGTTTTCATCCCGACCCTTTTGTTGTGCATACATTGACAGCAATTGTTGGTTTGTTGGATGTCATTAGATAAGGTTAAGTAGATAGCATCAACTGTGTACTAAATCCTTCACATGTCACAGGAGCATAACGTGAGAAAGATTGCGACATCCAGAGCTGGAAATTGCTGAACACCATGCACTTCACCTTCTTCAACAATTTTCGCTTTCTTTTTTCTCGAACATGCTCGTGCATTGTATCAAAAGACAATTAGATACGTGAACACATTATAAAAAAAGTAATGAACGAATGAAATTATACCTTGGATTTTGAAGATGGACTCTCAAGCAGACCTTTCTTACGAACTCTCATTGGGGCTCCCTTCCTTTTCAAACATTTAAGATCCAATATTTTCCCTCCCGACTCCTTCTCTGACCTATCGCGTTGTGGAGCAACCGAACTAATAACCTGAGATGGTAGTGAATTTGATATATTCATATTGCTCATTTGGATCTCCAACCAATCCAGAAGCTCTCAGGCTCAACCTTCAGTTTCTGATGCAATGTTAGCTAC
Organism: Ligustrum vulgare; assembly: GCA_963555705.1. Lineage (NCBI taxonomy): Eukaryota > Viridiplantae > Streptophyta > Magnoliopsida > Lamiales > Oleaceae > Ligustrum > Ligustrum vulgare. The sequence continues at coordinate 66,823,216 of OY743171.1, read as the reverse complement.
ATTTCGAAAGGTAGGACACAACTGCTCATATTGAACCTGCTGGGGGAGGGGTACTTATCCAGCTATTATAATTGATCTTCACCCTCATGTAATATCTACGTACATCTCTTCTCCATCTTCTCATGATTTACTTCTCAGGGAGTGATGTTACCCCGTTTTGTCTTAGAACGGTGATTGCATGCCTGCAGAGTATTCCCCGGAACTCAAACAAGTGACAAGTGCATGTAATTTCGCAAAGTTGCTGATCGAAACTCACAAGGAAGATGACATTTTTTTCTCCTCCATTAAAAAAAACCTCTTCCATGCTGAATCTTGCTCCCATGTAATCGATCTGAGAAGCAATAACTCGACAGTACATAATGCCAGTAATCTCTGCCTGGAATTCCTTGAACTTCGTAATCGTGTATACTTCTTGAAATTGTTTCTCCATTTGGAACTTGGTTACACATGGGACCATCTAGGAGTACGACTTGAAATCGGCTTGAAATTCCTTTTCGACCTTTGATCGCAAAGCTAACTCATATTGCTTCACAAATTGTTTTAGTGATGTTTAAATGTACACCCACCGAAAAAGGCATTCATACTCTCACTACACTGCTTTGTTGATATCCCAGCCTAGAAACTACTCTTTAAGTAACAGGAAACCCATTGAGCCCGTTCTCTATAAAAGTCGCCAACCAATCATTCCCATGCAATTCATAATTATCTATCATGGAGGTCCAATCTCCATTAAACTGTTCTAGAGTTTGAGAATCGTAAACCACATTATGCACAACCCTTAGTATAGCACCATTTTCACTGTGGTACCCAAACTTCTCTAGCAGTTTCTTCGATATATGCCACAAGCACCATCTATGCCTCATGTTCGGGAATACAATTTGTATTGCGTTTTGCATTGCTCTATCATGATCAGTAATAATTCTTATTGGTGCCTTACCTTCCATACATTGAATCCAAGTATGGAAGATGATGAGATCCCAGTTGGGGAATCTCATCGAACACTCGGAATGACGAAATTAAAATCTAGGAAAGATCTAAATCAGATCAAACACGAAATTAAATAAGAATTAAACTACTGGAAAGATAAAATTGACGATAGGACCTTGACCCAAGATTCACGACGCAAGAAATTGATGATGCGGAATCGAGATCCAAGGTTTCCGAAACACCACAAGGACTTGTCAATTTCCTTGATAAGATTCTAATTGAAAACGCCACAAATATTCTCGCGAATATTTGATAAGTTCAACGCCACAAATATTTCACAATATTTGATAAGTTAGATTTGTTCTCGAAGAACACAAAAGGGACTCCTCAACCTTTCAATTGGAGAAAACTCTCTCAACTTTATTAATCTCAAAACTCAAACTAAACTGTTTTTTACAATGAATGGAAAGGAATATAAATAAGCAAAACAACTTAGCATCTAATTTACTCAAAATAGAATTCTAAAATAGGAAAATAACCTAAAAACCAAAAAAAGGAAATAAAATAATTATAAAATTTCGGAAAATCTGGCGCTGCTTGTTTACGGCCGTGACGAAATCTCTTGCGGCCGTAAAGGCCTTTCTGATTAAATTTATGTTATTCTTTATGGTCGTGACACAATGCTTACGGCCGTGAAATTCCTTCAGTTTGCATGTTACGTCCGTAAGCCTCGTTCTGCCAAAATTAATCCTTTTTCCTTGTTAATTGATTACGGCCGTGATTGTAAGATTTACGGCCGTGAATATAGGGGTTACGGCCGTGAAGGTCTTCTTTTACGGCTGTAATGGATTTTCTGCATAAATAATTTCTTTTACTCGATTCGGCTCGATCCGTCCCTCTTCTCGGCTCGACCCCAACACGGAACTTACTCCGTTTTGCACGTAGATCACTATCATATTGCCGATGGCTCGACTTCGCCCTTTGATGCCTGGTCCGGATCACATCATACTCCCTCTCTTGAAAAGGATTCGACCTCGAATCCAATTTTGGTCGGCTTTTCAAATTCCTCCTGCTTTCCTGGGCTCGATGATCATTTCTAAGCTTCGTACGATCTTTTAGACTTTTGGGCTGCTCATTTTTCTCCTTCAACTTTCTCGGACTTTTGGGCTGTTAATTTGTGCCAACAAGTTTCTTTCCTGTTTTAAGCTCATGGTTTGACTTCGGTACCTGTAAAACAGATTTTAAAGAACTGGGGAGGGGTGTGTTAGCATGAATAAGTGCAAATAGACTCATTTTTGTGGTAGACTCTCTTTTCTTTTGCTTTTTGCACTCAATCTCTCCTTTTTCTAAGGTTTGAACCTCAACCCTCTTTGCTTTATTTTTCACTCCCTCTCCTTTTTTCGAGGTCGTGGCCTCAACTCTCTTTTCTCTAATTTCCACTCCCTCTCCTTTTTCTGAGGTCGTGGCCTCAACTCTCTTATTTTTCCCCTCAAACTCACTTTTCACTTTCAATTGATCTTTCAACGCTTCAGTTGGAGATAGTGGCATTAGAGTAAACATTTCCCCCCCTTTTACCAAGTTGTATCTATTCGTATACCCATCATGTAGCACAGCCCTTTCATGCTGCCAAGGTCTCCCCAACAGTATGTGACTAATTTGCATTGGTACCACGTCACAAATTACCTCATCCGAATACCCACCAAAAGAAAATGTCACCAAGGCCTGTCTCTTCACCTTAACTTCCCCTAACTCAGTCAACCATTGTAATTTATAAGGTGTTGGATGTTTCATTAAAGGTAAGCCTAATTTTTTCACCAACATTGTACTAACTACATTAGTACAACTTTCCCCGTCAATCACCAAGCTACAAACTTTTTCATCCACTAAGCATCTAGTGCGAAAAATATTATCCCTTTGCCCATCCACATTTTCCAAAACATTCGCCTTACGCTTAATGCTAAGAGCATGCCTATCAATAATTGACTTATCCACCACAACACTTTTCGTCCCTTCACTATCACACCTAACCTTTTTACGTGGACAATCAAGTGCAATGTGACCCCGTTCCAAGCATTTAAAGCACTTAATATTTTTATCCTTAAGAGGTTTGGAATCAAAATTATTTTTACCTTTGGTTGTCGGTTTCTCCCTCCTTTTGTGAACATGATCACTACTATCTCGTTTTGATGTCTCTTTTCACTTCAATGGCCTTTCATTATCCACACCAACCTCACGTCTATTACCTCTCCTAACCCGAGAACTATCATGAGATTGATCCCGAGGTTGTTGTTCACGTTCTGTACCTCGATTCTCCATCTGAGCCATAAACCTCTCAAATTGTGCCCTCATTACTGCAATATTATCATTACCCTGTTCATCCATTCTATTCACACCCCTGAGCTGTTTCCTGTCTCCAATAGAAGATGAAGACGTGGAAACCTTTCTATCCGACATTTTTAAGACACGAACAAGGAAATTCAAAATATTTGGGGAATATCTGTGAATTTTCGATTTTTTTTTTAATAATCTGCCAGAGAATTGGACTACGAGTATGGTAGAAAAAACGGAACTGGATTTGGACGAAAAACGAACAAGAAAAACACTTTTGAATTTTTGAGACTTACTCTTATGGATCAAACTGAAGAAAATTTGACTGACACGAAGAACGCGAAAAAAAAATCAAGAAACGCAAGAATCTGAAATAGATCCAAGCTCTGATACCAGATGATGAGATCCCAGTCGGGGAATCTCGTCGAACACGCGGAATGACGAAATTAAAACCTAGGAAAGATTTAGATCAGATCAAACACGAAATTAAATAAGAATTAAATTACTGAAAAGATAAAATTGACGATAGGACCTTGACCCAAGATTCACGATGCAAGAAATTGACGATGCGGAATCGAGATCCAAGGTTTTCGAAAAACCACAAGGACTTGTCAATTTCCTTGATAAGATTCTAATTAAAAACGCCACAAATATTCTCGCGAATATTTGATAAGTTCAACGCCACAAATATTTCACAATATTTGATAAGTTAGATTTGTTCTCGAAGAATACAAAAGGGACTCCTCAACCTTTCAATTGGAGAAAACTCTCTCAACTTTATTAATCTCAAAACTCAAACTAAACTGTTTTTTTACAATGAATGGAAAGGAATATAAATAAACAAAATAACCTAGCATCTAATTTACTCAAAATAGAATTCTAATTAGACTAAAATTCTAAAATAGGAAAATAACCTAAAAACCAAAAAAAGGAAATAAAATAATTATAAAATTCCGGAAAATCTGGCGCTGCTTGTTTACGGCCGTGACGAAATCTCTTGCGGCCGTAAAGGCCTTTCTGATTAAATTTATGTTATTCTTTACGGCCGTGACACAATGCTTACGGCCGTGAAATTCTTTCAGTTTGCATGTTACGGCCGTAACTTCCAGGCTTACGGCCGTTAGCCTCGTTCTGCCAAAATTCATCATTTTTCCTCGTTAATTGATTACGGCTGTGATTGTAAGATTTACAGCCGTGAATATAGGGGTTACAGTCGTGAAGGTCTTCTTTTACGGCCGTAATGGATTTTCTGCATAAATAATTTCTTTTACTCGATTTGGCTCGATCTGTCCCTCTTCTCGGCTCGACCCCAACACGGAACTTACTCCGTTTTGCACGTAGATCACTATCATATTGCCGATGGTTCGACTTCGCCCTTCGATGCCTGGTCCGGATCACATCAGAAGATCCACATGAATATCTTTGTATCCTCATTTGATAGTAAACCAAATTCAAGTAACATTGACTGACCATGATAGTTTATTCCAACAAACGGGGTAAATGGCATGTCGTACTTATGAGTCAAGTATGTGGTATCGAATGTTATGACATCTTCAAACTCTTTATATGCTTCCCTACACCTATTTGCGCACCAAAATACATTCCTCAACCTACACTCATCATCCCAGTCTACACTGAAATAAAACCAAGGACAATTGCCTGCATTTTAGACAAATAGGTCTAAATAGCAGTCGTATCCCCTTCAACGAGCCTTGAGCGTCTAACCCTGTCGATGTAGTTTCTGCAATCCTTTTTGATAGATGGCATTTGCTTGTAACTGCCAACTTCAATCACAGTTGAGTTGTAGCTTTTGTGCATAGGAATTCCAGTTATATCGTTCAATTCTAGATACCTCTTCACTTGGTCACTCATTTCTCGATTACATCAATACAATCTGGATTTCGAAGGACTAGTTGTATGATTATGTTCCAAAATGACTTTTGTCAAAACCCACATTCTCGATATTTCACACATAGCTGTCAACCTAGCTAGACAACCGGTGTGCATTGATGGTTGCGGCTTCAAAGAACTGCTTGAGGAACTACTTCTTCGGCCATTTCACGCCGTCTTCGCTCTTCCTCGAACTTCTTTTTCTCACAGGGAAGCCCACACTAAAAGCATGACATTTGTAAAACCCGAATACTTCATTCTTGTCATTGAACTTCATCTCAACTGTTGGCACAATCTCACTGATTTCTTGTCCCATTTCCTCTTCAGTAGCACTAATGTACCTATCTCCTACTATCTCATTATTTCCAATATCTCATCATCCTCATTTATAGTATTTACATTCATTTCCTCATCATCAAAATACATTCTTCAATTACCTATAAAACAAAAAAAATTACTTACATTACTGTGATTGCTAGTTGCATAGCTATTAGATGAAAGTATAGACAAGAAAAGTTTGACTACATGTTCACGATGAGAATAAATTGATGAAATAAACTCATTTTCAAATCAATATTTAAGATGAAGGTGCTAACCTAGTGCACAAGATACCTTTTAGTTATTCAACTATAAATATTTGGCACTTCAATCTCAGATTTTCAAAAAATTTAGCACTTAAATCTGGGATCTCAAAGATAAGAATTCAACATACATCCAAAACTCAAACACTAAATCATCTAGAGAAACCAGAAAAGGAGGAAAATGGGAGACGGATAGCAAAGTGGCTATGCATAACTGGCAGGACGATTGCATAACCAAAGCACAAGCTACAAATTGAAATTTACCTTTCGTAATAGATATTGGGATGAACAATCGATTGGAATCTAGAACAATCAACTACATTCGCAGCACAAAACCAAATTCATTCTCGATGCTCCGGTAATGTAGTGTCAATATGGGATTCATGTCAAGATATGACAGTGTGAGTTCAAATTGAGGTGATGTGCAGCTGAAAGTGTAATAGATGAATCTGGATGGAGGAGTTGTGCAACTGGAAGTTTGATTTTGGAAGGTGCACTCTGGACAAATATTGATTTGGAAGGAGCTGAAAGTATGATTTCAATTTGAGGGACTGTGCAGCTGAAAGTGTAACAGATGACTCTGGACGGAGGAGCTGTAGATGAATCTTGATAGAATTTGATTTTCGAAGGTTCAATCTGGACGAATATAGATTTGGAAAGAGCTGGACGGAGGTGAACAAAGGGAAATAGGCTCCAGATCTGGTTTTTGGCTAAGTTTTAATTTTTAGTTTTGTCAATTTCTCGTGCTATTTGATTCATTTGCCAATATCTCTTGCAAAATTTCATTTGTTAGTAAACTGGTTAGTACAATGTGTTAGTAATTGTAGCGCAAGTGTACTCTATTATGCCCATGTTTGACTCTTTTCGAGTGAAAGGTTAAAATCGCATTTAACACGCCAGCACTTTTAGCCATAGGTCAAGTTGAACTGTGGAAGAGCACTTCAATTCTAACACGAGCTGAGCACGTGATTATTGCTTAATTACTACGATTTCTTTGTAACAGTAGGTACGATCCTAATTCCATAATAATCACAATAATTTCCGTTCGGTGAAGTGATTTTTTCTGCGTACTTTTAATTTTGGAAGAAAAGCGGAATTGAACATCGTAATCCTCAGGATATCAATCAGAATGCAGAAGTGGTTTTCAGTAGGTGGCGGCGATAATGAAAATCTGCAACTGCAAACGACTTCGCAACCACCATCTTCTCTGCTGGCCGATTGGAATTCATACGCAGCTACCAAATCCTCAGAAGAAAGTAGCAGCAGCTCTTTTTCAGGAGTTTTCGATATAGAATCTGCGGTCAGGTCCGCCAATGACACCGTCTCCGGCACATTCAATGTGTACGATACCGATCTCTTCTGTCTTAAATATTTTGTTTTTATTTTTATTTTTATAGAGAATTGAATACATTTGAATGCGTATTTTTTCTGTTTATAATAATATGCATTGAATTTGTCGAAGGATTGGAATTTGGAATTGTGGATTGATTCAATTTGTGAATTTGGGGATTCTTTTTTTTTTTTTTAATCGTAATTTTGGGGATTCTTACTTTATGACCAAATAGGGCGATGCAGACGTGAACTCGAAGGGGATTGTATTTGTCGGAGGCTCGTAGACTTTTATTAAGTGAAAATTTCGTAAACTTTCATATAATTGTATGCAATTAGTGGAAGTCTTTCTTAAGACTTTCATTTAAATTTTTTATAAACTTTTTGTGGCTTTTGAAGACTTTCCTTTAAATAGAATTCACACTTCTTCATCCCCTTCCACCATATATTGAAAACATTTTTTAAAAAATAATCAACTTAATTAGATAAATAAATATTAAAAATATAAAAATAATAAAACAGAGATATTAAAAGGAAAAGAGAACAAATAAAATCAGTAGAAGAAAAAATAATAAAATTTTAATTATAACCCTAAGATTAGTAGAAAACATGAATAAAGAGTATATTATGAAAATAGAAAATATAAATTAATATTTTTTGCCAAAGTCTCCCAAAATCATGGGATGAATGAGGCGATTTTTAAAACTTTATTTTGTACTATCAGCTTAAAAGTTTGTACTATCTAAAAAGTTTTAAATGAATACCGATACTTTTAGAGTCTTAAAGAATCTTAATTGAATACCTCTAAACTTTTTATTAAATCCTTAAGTGTAGAATATTTGGAGAATAGAACTCAACTCTTTCATTCACTTGAACTTGGGTATATACAAGGATATTAAAACAATTACCAACCTAGTCCCTAACAATTATTAGATACTAAATAGGTACAATAATAGAAGAAGTATACACATTTCAACACTCCCCCTCAAGTTGGTGCATAGATATCACACATGCCCAACTTGGATATCGATGTATAGAATAAACAACTAGCCACTCCATGTGTCATAATATCAGCTAGTTGATTTGCACTCTTAACATATGGAATCTTTATATTCTTGGAGTCGAGGTTGTCTTTGATGAAGTTTCTATCCAGCTCAACATGTTTCGTTCAATCATGTTGTACCAGATTGTTTGCTATCTCAATAGCTGCAGTGTTGTCACAAAAAAGTAACATAGGCTTGCTCGGACCAAAACCAAGTTCACTAAGAAGGATTTTCAACCACGTAAGCTCGGTAGTTGCATGGTGCAAAGCACGATATTCTGCCTCAGCACTAGACAATGAAACCACATTTTGTTTTTTGCTTCTCCAAGTAACAAGATTTCCTTCAACAAATGAAACATATCATGACGTAGATTTTCTATCTAATCTAGATCCAGCGAAATCAGAATCTGTATAGCTCACAATGTCTAGATGCCCCCTTTTTGAGTACAAGATGCCCTTACCTGGAGAAGACTTTAAATATGTCAAAATACGATTAATTGCACTCATGTGCTAATCACTTGGGTTATGCATGAACTGACTCACAACACTCACTGCATATGACAAATCATGTCTTGTGTGAGCCAAATAGATCAATTTTCCTACCAATCGCTGATATCTCTCTTTGTTTGTAGGAATCTGATCAGGGTAAATAGATAGACCATGATTCACCTCAATAGGTGTGTCTACAGGTGCACAAGCCGACATACCAGCTTCTGCTAGAAGATCAAGAACATACTTATGTTGGGAAATAAAGAGTCCTTGTTTGGATCTTGATACCTCAATACCTAAGAAGTACTTTAGGGCACCCAAGTCTTTCATTTCAAACTCTTTCGTAAGATGAATCTGAAGTTTTTCAATTTCACTGGGGTTACTGCAAGTAATAATCATATCATCCACATACACAATAATTAATGTAATATCCTAACCATTCCTTTTATAAAATAGGGTATGATCAGCTAAAGCCTGTTTAAAACCATACCTCTTCATTAAGCAACTCAACCTTCCAAATCATGCCCTTGGTGATTGTTTTAGCCCATATAGAGCCTTCTTTAACTTACAAACCTTATCCCCTGGAGGAGTGAAACCTGGTGGTGGATCCATATACACTTCTTCTATCAAATCACTATGAAAAAATGCATTTTTCACATCAAATTGCCTCAATGGCCAGTCCTGATTGACCGCCAAGGATAATATAACTCTAACTATGTTCATCTTAGCTACCGGAGCAAAAGTCTTTTGATAATCAATTCCATAGTTCTGTGAGTAACCTTTGTCAATCAGTCTTACTTTATACCCGTCCACGGTTCCGTCTGACTTGTATTTTAATGAGTACACCCATTTGCACCCAACAAACTTTTTTCCCGACGGCAAAGGGACTATCTCCCAAGTAGAGTTCTGTTGGAGAGCATTCATTTCTTCTACCATAGCAGACTTCTACTTAGGGCGATCAAGAGCTTCCTGAAAGTGAATAGGAATAGACACAGCAGACAACTGAAGGGCAAATGCTATGCTGGTCTTAGATAAACGATGATAAGAAATATAGTCAGAGATATGAAATATAGCATTGGAAGAAGATGTTGAGAAACCCAACTTATCAGGTGGGTTATGGTTCCGAAGGGGATATCTCCGAACCGGAGTGTCAACAATGTCTAAAACTGCAGGGTTAGAGTTAGAAGCAGAGATATGAATAGGAATAGAAATGGGAGAGGTAGGAGGTGAGTATGTACCTCATTTTCAATCATAGAAGAGTCCGATGGCACAGTAATATCAACAGGAGAACTATCAAAGTCTGAAGAGGGCTCAATAGTGCCTTCAGTAACCGGTGCTGGAGTACAAGGAGTATTTAGATTTCTCTTGGTGTAGCACTTTTGGAACAACCTAGGTGATCTGTCACTCTCCTCTTCGGACTCCCCCTTACCATTAGAAATCCGTACTTTCTTTTCTTCTAACCATATTTGTTCCTCTTCTTTACTACAAATTTCCCCCTGAAGAGGAACTAACGACACATCATCAGAGAAAAAAGACTCAGATTCACAAAATTCAACGTTCATGGAGATATAGTATTTTCCAGTAGGCGGATAAAAACATTTGTAACCTTTTTGGGAGCTGGAATAACCAAGAAAAACACGCTTCAAGGCACGTGGGTCAAGTTTGTCACTGAGATGGGAGTGGACATGGACATAACACACACAACCAAAAATTTTAGGACAAAAATTCAAGGCAAAAGGAATAGAGTGGAACCTTGACAACATCCTTAGAGGAGTTAGAAAATCAATTATGTGAGAATGCATACGGTTAATGAGATAGACAGCAGTTGACACGGCTTCAGCCCAAAAACTTTTTAGAACACGCATAGTAAAGCATAATACTCGGGCTACCTCAAGGATATATTGATTTTTACGCTCTGCTATGCCGTTCTGTTGAGGTGTGTAAGCGCAAGTTGTTTGATGGAGAATACCGTGATTCGTGAAAAAGTTAGCAAGGGTTTGGTTTACAAACTCACGGCCGTTGTCAGAATGGAAAACTTTAACCTGAGAATGAAATTGTGTCTCAACTATTTTTGAGAATTGAGGAATAACATGTGTGACATCGCCCTTAATTTTTAGAAAGTATACCCAACACACTCTAGTACAATCATCAATAAAAGAAACAAAATATTTCTGACCTGAGGTAGAAGGAGTAGAGAAAGGGCCCCAAACGTCGGTGTGAACACAAGCAAAAGGGACATGACTTCTATTTTGGCTAATTTTAAAAGGTACACGATGATTTTTGGTAAGAATACATTGTTCATATCGCATGCTAGAGATAGGAATATTCTGAAATAATTTTGGAAACATGTGCTCTAAATAAGAAAATGAGGTATGTCCTAATCTACAATGCCACAAAAGGATCCTGTCTCTAGGAGAAGATCTACTAATTACTTGAAGACCAACACCAGTCTCTGTTTGCAACTTACTTGTCTTCTCCAAATAGTATAGTCCTCCCCTTTCTATACCAGTTCCAATCGTCTTCTTCGTTTGATTATCTTGGAAGATACAATGAGAAGAAAAGAAGGTTACAAAACAATCAAGGTTTTTTGTAATTTGAATTTGACTAATGGATAACAGATTGGTAGAGAATGTAGGTGCAAGTAAGATAGACGATAGAAATAACTTGGGTGAAAATGAAACATTTTCAGCCTTGGTAATTTGAACAGGAGTTCCATTAGCCACCTGGATAGATTTAACATGTGAAGTAGTTAGAGAGTCAAGTGTAGAATGATTGCAAGCAAAATGGTCGGTAGCTCCAGAGTCGATAACCCAATAGTTAGATATTGTAAAAGTTGATGCTAAACCAAAAGAACCTTCCTCAGTAGACAATCGAGCAACATGTGATGCAACAAAGGTATCAATAGACCCATCCATTTTTCCAACTCTAAAAATACAATATAACACAAGCTAATCCACAGATTTTACAAATCACAAGTAGCCTTGAACTGAAGCTGGGTCGATTGAAGCAACTGGAACAGTAACCTGAAGCTCAAAATCGTGAGCTTAAGTTGCTAGGTTCCCGCAGCGGCACTTAGGGTTCCGGCAGAGGCACTTAGGGTTCCGGCAGCTCGAAATCAGGAAGATAATCGCGAAAAATGGGAAATAAGGACACGGCAGCAACAGTCAGCGCCGGAACGGCCTCGGAATGGACGTGTCAGCTGCAGAATGGTCGGAATGGTCTGGCAGTGGCCTGAATCGCGAGCAGATTTTGTGATCTGAGTCGCGAGTGTCTCCGGTGGTCGGCCGAGTGTCACCGGTGGTTGGGAAATGGTCGGCCGGCATCGGAGTTGCGTGGGTCAGCAACGGCAGGGATGAATTTCTCCAGGTAAGGGCTGATCGAGTATAATTTTGGAAGTTAGGGTTTTCTTTTTTCTCCTGGCTCTGATACCATGTAGAATATTTAGAGAATAGAACTCAACTCTTTCATTCACTTGAACTTGGGTATATACAAGGATATTACAACAATTACCAACCTAATCCCTAACAATTATTAGATACTAAATAGGTACAATAATAGAAGAAGTATACACATTTCAGCATTAAGAGTCTTTAGAAATATTTAAAAGTCTCAATTGAGTACACGTCCTAAATTAAAAATGAAAGAGTTTCCGATATGTATTGCTAGATGCATTTATCTCTTAAACTTAAAATAACTAAACCTCCATTTGGTAAAAGTATTTTGTTTATAAACAGAAAATGTTATGTTTTCGAGATAAAGTATGTAGTTGAAAAGTAGTTTGAAGAAATGTGTGTGGTTGAAAAGTGGTTTTAAAAAATGTGTTGTTAAACCATTTACCAAACCGAGGCTAATTAACAATCCACCATGCAGGGAAAAAAATGTATACTGTAATTGAAAAAGGATAGGGAAAACATCTGCAATTGGTGTATCTGTTGAAACTTATGGCACAAGTGAATTAGTATAAATTTGTCCCCCGTGTCATTTATCATCCATGAAAGTTGATTAAGAACATTTTTGGTTTGGCTTCTTCTTGAGAAATTAGCCAAGCCAAACACGTGGTAAGTTTCATGCACGTGGAGGCACTGATGTGTAATTTTTACACCCTCTCTTCTTTTCTGCATCAAATTTGCATCCATACGCTCTTCGTTATCATAAATATATGTTAATCATAAGATGAACATGTTAAAATTACTTGATCAACTGGTTCCCCATCGCCAAGTTATTGAATTCTGATGGAAACGCACATTCTGCTGTAGGTGCATCCGTGCATAATATCTGGGTGTTTCAAATGAAGACATTGGATAATTAGCCTCTTTAGATTATTGTTGAACCAGTTGATCTAGAATCTTAAGCTATTAGATAAACCACTAGTATAGCATATAATCATCTACACACCACCTCATGCATAGGCATGATTTATTTTGCCAGTTAAAATTAAGCATGCACAATTTTTAAGAAATAGGTGGAAGTGAGACTTGAACATCTAAAAGCTTTAGTTAGGAAAGACCACGTGTATATATTATATATACATCTTATCTTCAACAGCGGTTAATAAATAATAATTTTAAAAAAATAAAATTGGTAAATGGGCTGCTGGACGTCAAGTATCACTCTAAAACTTTTTGAGGATTTCTTGTACAAGGAAAATGCTAGTTTGTGTGTAATTAAAGGTAGTGAAACCCTAGAATTGGATACAATTTGTTTGTGCTACAGTAAAACTCTTTCAGAATAGCTTAACAGTCTTGAAATGTGTACTTTGTTCTGAAATTCAACGACATTAATTTGAATTTAGAGGAAAATAAACCCAATCAGAATATGCCAGCTCTTATTCCAGTTATGAGATCCCCATTGCACAGAGGCCAAATGCAACATAACATCTTTTGAGACTCCACGGTCATAGTAAGCAATGTGATCTGGGTGTTGGATAGGCTTTTGGATTGCAGGCTTACTTAAGAACTCGTATAACTCATACTCTATTCTGAAATTCCAAACCTTAGTATTGCAAAACATTTTCTCTCTCCAATCATCATATTCACCAGTTGATCTTCTCTCTGTAACTGTGAATTTGTAGGCTTCTTGGACAGTATTCTTCATAATATTTTTTTGTTCTATCTTTATCCCAGGGTTTCGAAAGGAGTGAGAGATTTACCAGGAAATTTTCAATCTGCCACTAGTAATATTCCATCAGGAAAAGCGCTCTTGTACTTTGGTTTACTCCTGGCAAGTGGAGTCTTCTTTCTGTTTATTGCATTTTCTTTATTTCTTCCAGTCATTGTAGTGGTGCCTCAGAAATTTGCCATCTGCTTTACTGTTGGATGCTCCTTCATTATTGGGTCATTCTTCGCCCTTAGAGGTCCGATGAATCAGTTTTCCCATATGTCATCGAAGGAGGTACTCAAATTACTCTATTATTTGTATTTGAGGTCAGACATCCCATTCTCTTCTCTTCTCTTATCTTCTCTTCCCATTGTCTTACCAGAGACTCCCCTTTACACTGGCATTCATAGGCAGCATGTTGGGAACCATTTATGTTTCTATGGTGCTCCATAGCTATATTCTAACTGTGCTCTTTGCCGTGCTTCAGGTATTAAGATTTATGCTTCTATATTATTATTTTTTATATAAGGTTCTTCAATTTTATGGCTTTCGAGCAGTTAGAATATCAACTATTGATTTATCATACACTTGTTCTGAACAAAATCAAATTCCCTTATCGAGGAGGAATGGAACAGTACAAGATATTAACATGATCCCGTGATGTCCTTTGAGTTGTAGGTCCTGGCACTGGCATACTATGCTGTTTCCTACTTTCCTGGAGGATCTGCTGGATTGAAGTTTATTTTGTCCTCTTTGACTTCTTCATTGTTGAGATGCTTTGGCAGGTGATTTTAACGTTGTAATATCTGTAATTGTTCGTTTTTTGTTCCTTCATGATAACACCTCTATGATTGTTCATACATCATAGAAACATATTGTGATATAGACAGCCGAATATCACTGAAATTGTCCTTGATTTCCACTGGTTTTACGACTCAATTAATTAGCACCATGCACATTCAACTATTGAGAGTTTTCTTAAGTGAATGAAATGTTTTGATCAATTCAATCTCAAGATTTTGCATATATTGGAATCCTCGAATGTACTAGTGTTGGACTTGGCGTTTGAAGATGGCAGGAGACAGGCTTCATTTTGAAAGGTTGCAGATCCTGGACTAGGTACATTTGTATGCTTTTGCATTTGCTTAAAACAACCCCTTTACTGTTATCCACACACCCACATTTGATGGATAAGTGCAAGGCTCTTCACAAACAAGTATAGAACGAAGGTTAGTGTACTATGAAACTTCTTTGAAGTTTACCGCTCGGTTAGCCCATAGGAAAATCTTCCAAAATGTGGAAGATTAGAAATGTAATATTCCACGATTCAGGGGTTGTCCTAAGTGGATTGGTTGCTCGGGCGTCCCCGTTCTCCTAACTTTGTTCAGGGTTCGAATCCTTTAATTCCTCCCCTCCCCTATGTGCCTCCCTTTGTACTAAAAAAAAAAAAAAAAAAATTAAAAATGTAATATCCCAAAACCACCATTTGGTGTAATAACGAGATAGAGTTGAGGCTTGTATGGTTTTTGATAACTCATTCTTCACTTACAACAATTGATCTTCAGCTTGTTTGAATCCCAACCCGTGTTCTGTATTTGCCCGACCCGTCCTATTCTGGGCCAAATGTACGTGGCCGGTACAACATGTACGTTTTGCTTTGAACAAAGGATGACCAAAAACAGTGGTGAGTCGGTGACGCTGCGAACTTTTGTTTTGTTTTGTTTTCTTAGCCTTTGTTTGATCTTCATTTCTTAAAACTCATTTTTGATCATACATTTTAATGAGATTTACAACTTTTATCAGTTTTCCAATCATATATTTGATTACACCTTATAAAAGTCTACTAAGTACTAAGTTAAATTTTTATTAAGCTCATGTTCGATAACTCTAAAAAATCTTATTTAAATTTAAGTCAATATTAATAATTAATTTTAACTACACATATATATGGATTCACAAATTTTCAACTCATGCATTTCATTAATTTTTATTAAAATTTTCGAAAAATCTGATTTAAATTCTATCAAACGGTGGTTAAAATAAAACGTGTGCTTAATTTAGACCAAGTAATGAGGAAATGATTGGAAGTACACTAATTATCTCTCTTAAATAATTGGAGAAAGGGGGATTCATTCTTCTTCAAACCCGGAAATTAAGGAAAGATTAGGAGAGCGGCCATCGTAATCTGACCACTAGTAATGACTTTGGGCCAGATTAAATCTAAGACTTTTTCTTATAGATAACTGATATGAAAGGGATAGTATAGGTTCATTGCTCTAAAAAAGAACAAAGCAATAACAAATTGTCGAGTGAAAAGTGACAACTTTGTAAAGGATATTATCTACGGTAACGGGGCGGGGCGGGGCGGGACGGGACCGGGTCGGTATGCTCCACTCCTCGCCCCGTCTCAAATAATTTACCTCGTATCCGCACCGTGCCCCGTTTAAAGGCCGAGCGGGTCGACAAATCGTCCTATTTAGTGAACCATTTATATTAGCGGGACGTTTCGAGTTTCATAAAACTAAATTATTTTGAATTAAAATCAAATCACGAGCTTAACACGCACAAAAGGGTCCCTACTTAGTGAAAAAATTGATTGTTGTCATTATACACTGTATCAATAAAATTGCTTGAAAAAAGTAATTAGCCATCTACATTTCAGTTTTTCTTGATGCAACTAATAATGTTGGATTAGAGAGATATATAGTAAATTAAACTACACTAGAGAAGATTGAATTATTTTTTTGAGGAGATTGACTTATTTTCTTTGATCTTTCTTGTCTGTTTTATGCTTCCATAATTCATTTTTATATTCGAAGTCATTCCATTGAATGATAGTGAAGGATCCGTTGATTTTCACACGACATTGATTTATTAATTAGTCAAGCAGTACCTCATTTTTTTTAAGAAAAATACTTGTTGTACCCCCCGTCGTACCGCGGGGGGTACAACAAGCAATGCCCTTTTTT
This sequence comes from Ligustrum vulgare, assembly GCA_963555705.1. NCBI lineage: Eukaryota > Viridiplantae > Streptophyta > Magnoliopsida > Lamiales > Oleaceae > Ligustrum > Ligustrum vulgare. The sequence continues at coordinate 66,806,564 of OY743171.1, read as the reverse complement.
TAAACTGGAGATCGGGACGGGGAAAATCGTCCCCACCCCGTTTAGATTGGGACATAGCTTTTTTACCTCGTATCCGTTCCATGGATCTATTTATGCGGGGCGGTTATGCCCCTAATGGGGGCGGGGCTCCACGGGTCATGATTTTCACAGTTCATTTTGCCATCCCTATATCTACTTGAAAAAGAAAATTTTTAGTTAAAAGAAAAAAGTAACCGTACCCATTCCTATTTATTTTCTTGAAAATCAAGTGGAACAAAATAGGCCTATGTATTTTTTTTTTTATTTTTTTTTGAAAGTAAAATAAGCCTTTGTCTTTGGTAATAATGATTGATAGAATATTATATGATTGAAAATGATGGAAATTTTTTTATTTTATATGTAGAATATTTTTATTAAAATGTGTGGTTAAAATTAGGTGGACACTTTAAAATCCCATGAGGAACTTGTGTCCCCCTATTGGGTGGGCCCCGCTTGACATCCAATTTTCACTTGTCATTTGGTGGGTGGAGAGAATTTATCTCTCTGTTCGGTAATAGCAGTTTTTTTTGTTTTTAAACTATACAATTTCTCAAATCAATCTCTAATTCTACATATTTTCTCTTTCCAATTTTTAATCATTCATCTATCTAAAAAATACCAAAAAAACAGTTTTTTTTGGGGGCCACATAGGGACGAATGCAGCTCATGGCGAGCTCGGCCGGTCGCTCGTGCTGGATTCGGCAAAATTTTTTTTTTTTACCTTGTAATTTTGGCGTCAATTTTTTCCCCCCTTAATTATGTAGTAGCCGCTCGTGCTGGATCACATTTCTGGATTCGTCCCGCTGAACAGAACTGTTAAAAATAATGGGATCAAACAGATGCTAAATAATATATATACTTATTGTTGTAAAACTATCAAATCAAATAACAAGATTAGAAAGAGAAAGAGATGAATAGAATTCTTCATTCAAGAATTGGTATAATAAATTGGTAAGTATAGGCTCCTATTTATAGGAGTGGACAATGGCACAATCGTAATATTGTAAAGTTTACAGGGATATAATGGTTATGTCATTCACATATATACATTATTTATAACACTCCCCCTTGAATGACATATTACGCAATTGTCTGCCTCGTTAAAACCTTGCTAAGAAAACCCAATGGGATAAAACTTGAGCGAAGGAAAAAGAGTACAGTTGCTCCCCCTGATATTGGCCATCGTCAATCGTTGAGTCTTAATGTTCAAGTAGAACAAATCATGTATTGAATCTTTGAAGTTCTTCAGTGCTTCAGTGCTGCCTCGTTAAAACCTTGTCAGTAAAACCCAATGGGACAAAATCTGAACGAAGGAAAAAGAGTACAGCCGCTGCCTCGTTAAAACCTTGTCAGGAAAACCCTGTGGGACAAAACCTGGACGAAGGAAAAAGAGTACAGCATGACAGCATGATTCTCCCCCTGAAGTGTGCAATCAAGTATTCATGAACCTTTTGAATAATGATATCATCTTTCTTCTGGAATATATATGAAAATCTTCTTGTGTGTAGTCGATATCATAACATTCTTCATAAGATGTGTATGATTTTCTTCATTTGTTGATATCATTCCAGTATAACAATGTGTTGCTGAATTATAGCTTGTTGATAGCTATGATGATGCCTCAAAAACCTTGCTAGGAAAACCCTGTGGGACAAAACCTCAGCGAAGGGAAAAAGAGTGCATTATTCTCATTAATTTTCATCAATACGCCTCAACTGTTGCCTCATTAAAAAACTTGCTATGAAAACCCTGTGGGACAAAACCTCAGCTAAGGGAAAAAGAGTGCAACGCGTATTTATTCCTTTCATGGAATATTACATGTATATTGGTGCAATCACGAATCTTTTCATTGTATTTTTCACTTCTGGTGAATAATCAAATTTAGAATTCACTTCTGGTGAATAATCAAATCTATAATTCACTTTCATAGATTGCATCTTTCACTTCTAGTGAATAATTAAATATTCATTTTCAAATTCACTTCTAGTGAATAATCAATTTCAAATTCACTTCTGGTGAATATTCATTTTCGTATTCACTTCTAGTGAATAATCAATTTCCCAGATGTCATAAATAGTACACTCCAATTTCACTTTCAACATATTATATCATGGAGTCATTTGTATCATTCTATAGTGATACTAATCTGGGCATATTGAATCTTTCAATGATTTATACATGTATGTTCTTACACTTTATAAACTGCAATTTCTAATTTTGCAGGAGCATAATCAATCATTGAAATAGATATCAATTTCGACATATAATCTACAATCATTTTACTTGAAATCCCAACGTACCGCGATCAACTGGTACATCAAAGAATACTCCCAAAGTACCGAGATGAGAATCATACATTTTGATCTCACTCATTGGTATATCAAGGAGCTCAAGCTAGTGATTTAGACTATAGTCTATCCACCATATGTCATGCCAGTTCTATGAAAAATTTCGCGCGCAACTAGTCGTCTTTTACGACTGTGAAATATTTTTCATTTGTACATATAATTACTGGCTTTACACATTTAAGCATTTGGACTTCAGGTCCTTGAACAATAATCCCTACATAAGGGTTTCATACTTGGCCAAAGAATTATGATTTCATCAATCTTATTTCATAAGAGGGTATGCAGTCGACTTATTTATCGATTCCATCTCAATATAACATGGAGAGATCTCTTTATATGTTCTATCATCAGGTACCTGAATATCTCATCATTTGACTATGTCCCTTTTACTTACTTTGAGTATTTAGCCTCAAAGGAATCATTTCAATCATTCAAGAGATATTTATTTTTGGAATCGATAGTCATTATGCTTCAGGCATAATTACGCTTCAGGCGTGTTTTCACCATAATGTTCTCAAATATTATCAATCGGCTAAAATGCCAGAACACATGTCATTCTTTTAGGGATGTAATTTCAATCATATATCTCAGTGCGCTTTGGTGGAGTGTATGCATATTGCACTTTTACAAATAATAAAGCTTCTTGAGCTATTCCCTGTTTGACATAGAATATTGTTGTATGATAAACAATTTCTGAATAAGTTATTCTCATAGAAAATAATTTGGAACTTTTGATAATTTAACCGTTTATTATAGAACTTCTGGTTCTATACGGTTTTATTTCATTTCTATGTATGAATATTTGATTCAATACAATATCGCTAAACTTCTGGTTCAATACAATGTATATTTCATTTATGAGCTTCTGGTTCATACTATATACATATTTCACTTGTACGTATGAACTTCTGGTTCAATAAGATATTTCACTTGTACATATGTATGAACTTCTGGTTCAATACAACATTTATTTCATCAGTATTCTATATAGTTCAAATCAGTATACCTTTATTACTTTTAGTATACCGAAAAATCAGGTACAATATCCAAGGAAATATCTCATAATCTCAATCTTGTCGCCAAATCTTCCCTTATATCGAAAAAGGTAATGGCATATTATCTCACCTTTTCAATAATTTATTCCATTATTTCTTGATGGAATCCATATCACTGACACGCGGAGCCGCCGCTCTTTTACGCGTTGAATAATGCATTTAAATAGATGATTTGGGAAGAAGGCTAGATCCATCAAAAATGGATATCATACTTTCAAATATTCGCAAATATTATTCCAATCTTCCAGTAAATGATTTGAGAAAAATTTATCGAATTAGGCTCGAAAGATTGAGGTTGCTGATGGATCATGGCATGCCAGAAGATGTTCGCTGGTTGATCGAAGCAAAAGTTCGATTAGCTGGTGAATTACCAGATTCATTTTCTAAGCACAAGCCTGGCTTAGGTAAGAGTACTTTTGCAAAGAAGCGAAGAGCAAAAAGATTAAATAGTTGCTACAAATGTGCTCGATGGACATGTGATACCCGTTGTAAATCAATAGGATATTCATCCATAAATCGAGATGATAAGATAGACTTCATTAAGGGTGGACTGAGTAAGGAGTCATTGGATGATATCCGATTGACTCTTGAGACGCACCCTAGTGGATATGTGCAGCGTGAGCTACTATCTTTATGGGCTAAATTCATCAGCGATAAAGAGAGATATAGTCTCAAAAATATAATAACAAAAGATCCTGTTTGCCATGCTGTTATAAACAATGATGCTTTGGCTATGCAGCATTAATACAAGGTAAATAATTTGATATATATGCACATATAAAATATTTTTCTGTTTCCTTTCACGAGTTTTGATAAAGGCTGGTTAAAAATATTAAATCGCCGAAAGGTGAGTAGGATGATTTTGTCAAAAGTAAATCTTCACTTTTTCGAAAAACGACCAGTAAATAGTGAAGTTTTTCGGTTTTAAATAGCCAAACATTTTTCATAGTTCATGCATCCCAAAATAACATTTTTCCGTAAGTTTTTCCTTCTTTACTTTCAAAAATGGAAGGACCAAAATTTCGACAGATCAAAACTATTTGTGTATTTTGTGGATCAAAAGTGGGAAAAGGTTTTGGGTATCTAGAAGCAGCCGTGGATTTAGGAAAGAAATTGGGAGAGAAAGGTATCACTCTCGTGTATGGAGGAGGTAGCAGTGGATTGATGGGTTGTGTTTCACAATCCGCTCTAGTAGAGAAAGCAAGAGTGATAGGTGTTATACCTACTCCTTTAGCTGATATTGCAGGCAAAACACGAGGGCATGAAGTACAAACCTTATCTATCCATGAACGCATAACTTGCATGTTATATGGTTCTGATGCCTTCATAGCCCTGCCTGGAGGTTTTGGTACTTTAGAAGAAATCTTTAATATTACTTCATGGGCTCAACTAGATCTCCATACTAAGCCTATAGGGCTTTTAAATGTAAACAATTTCTTTGATGGTTTACTAACATTTCTTGATTATGCTGTGGAACAGAGATTCATATCTCCATTTTCTAGGAGAATCCTTATTTCTGCTCCTACTATCGAGGAACTGCTGGATAAGTTGCAATCATATATTCCAATACAAGATCCAGCAGGAGTAAAGATAGATTGGTCACAAGGAAGGGGAATCAAGCGAAAATGGAGTCCGGTTAATGTAAATTTATCTTTGTGAACTCTAGAATAGGTGGTGGTAGAGTACGGAGTATTCTCACTCTTGAGACACACCATAAATTTCTAGGATTTTATCAATGTATTAATCTTGTGTACCTCAAAGATTTAAAGTGGTAGAGTATGGAGTATTTCTTACTCTTGAAACACACTTTTTTCTTTATTTCCTCAAAAGGTCAGAGGTGGTAGGATACGGCTACTCCCGAAACACATCTCTAATTTTGAGGATCATAAATGTTTTCCCCTTTTGCATTTTGCATGTATGTCTCGTTTATGCTTCTTCAGGAGCAATAATAATATCATTTCAGTATGTTTAGATGATAATTTTTACTTCTTCTGGAGTAAATATGTACTTCTTCTGGAATATATAAGTGCTCGTGCAAGAACTTTTCCAGGCACTTATCATCTAACATTCATCTCATAATACTGATGAGATTATTTTCACATTAGCTATATTCGTGCTATCATGTGATATTATCTTATCATACATCAACATTCTCTTGTTGAATAATTTTCATCCACCCATTCAAATTCAGATATTGGTAACTTCTGGTACCATTGGATAAAACATTTTATTAATATTTATCAACCTTTTGGTAATGATAACTTCTGGTATCATTTGATAAAATATTTTCTAACTTTAGTATTGATAACTTCTGGTATCATTTAATGAAGTATCAAATAACAATAATATTGTATATATATATTAACAATAACGATACTGGGGTTATACCACCAAGTATATATGTTGACAACAACCCTCTAATATGTTATAATTAACCAACAACTGAGGTGTTTATATGTATTCAATTGATATACCGACCATATAGGCGGTGTCAACGTGATGAAATAATTAAACCAGCCATATAGACGGTATCAACGAGATGAAACAATTAAACCGGCCATATAGGCGGAATCGACATAATGAAATAATTAAACCGGGTAAAGCCAACCATGTAGGTGGTAAAACCAACCATGTAGGTGGCAGCATAATATAATTCAATTGATCACATATTAATCGTTAATTTACGATTATTATACTTGTATGTATTATTAAGGGCAAAATCGTCCATATTTTAATATATTGCTCATATGAATAAATTGAAACCGTCAATAGGTTTAAAATTTAATTTAGAACAAACTTACTTTTGGTCCGAAGTTCAAAATCTCGTCAGGATTGCTCCAAAAACAGTTTTTAAGAAAACCGCCATGTTCGACCGCCGGAATATTTTAAAAACTGCACAAAACAGAAAAATAAGATCATAGAAAAATCCAATTCATCAAAACGGACAAACTGCCTTTCGTCATCGCCGGATCCGCCACGCGCCGCCGCCGCCGGCCGCCACGCGGCGGTGATCGGAAAAATTGACCCATCACCATAATATGTGCCTCGGCGTCCTGAACATGCCGGTGGTCTCCGATTTTCCAAAAGATCAACCGTTTGGCCGGAATCATCATTTTTCAGTCCGCCAGCATCTTCTTCTCCGGACAATAACTTCCGTTTTAACCGTTGGATTTGCGCCAAATTTCAGTCGAGTCTTCTCCTAGAAAAACCCGTTGATATGCCGCTGGCCGATCGTCGATCGGAGTTCAGAATCGTCCGGAATAAGCATTTCAATTTTCGGTCAGATATCTGTTTTTGCACAGTTTTTCAGATTTTCTTCTTCGGTCGATATCTTTTGTTTCAGCCGTTGGTTCTGCGCCAAATTTTAGGCGAGTCTTCTCCTTGACAAGCCCGTTCTGATGGCGGTGGCCGATCGTCGATCGGATATCTGGATCGGCCAGAATCATTCTTTTTCAGTTTGAGAGAAAAGGAAACATTGGTTAGTAATAATCAGGTTTCTGATACAGAGGCTCATCATTTAGATGCAACTGTAGAGCATACTCCCGTTATTACTCAATTGGTTAGAGACTCGTGCTGATAACGTGTTGTAAAACTATCAAATCAAATAACAAGATTAGAAAGAGAAAGAGATGAATAGAATTCTTCATTCAAGAATTGGTATAATAAATTGGTAAGTATAGGCTCCTATTTATAGGAGTGGACAATGGCACAATCGTAATATTGTAAAGTTTACAGGGATATAATGGTTATGTCATTCACATATATACATTATTTATAACACTTATAAATTCTTCTATAATTCCATTTGACGGAACTTTTGAAAAGATAATAGTTGCTTTCTCAAGAAGCTTTTTATATGAAGGAGAAATAAAAATAAGTCTTGTCATTTTCAAAAAAAAAAAAAAAAAAAAGGTCTTGTCACACGTGAGCTATCTGATTTTGATTAGTAGGGTAAATATTCTTTGGATTGCACTAATTAATTACAACTAAAGTTTGCTAAATAATCCAGTGGAAAAAATATTAATTATGATTTGTGAGGCCATAATGAGGGTCCACCTCGCACGAGTGGGTGAGGTTTGTGAAATCTACTTTCCTTTACGTTTTAGGCCCTGTTCGTCAACTGAATTAAAATGCAATGATTGCACATTAGCTGAAATAAATGGAATTTGATTGATAATTTATATTATTAGTATTTTCTAAATAAGATATGTGGTTAAAAATTAGAGAGAGAAAATACGTATGGTTAAAAAGTTATTTGAAAAATTATATATTTGTATCCATTATAATTTGGAATTATAATTTTAAAAGAACACACCATTAATTTATAATGTACACAATTTCTCAAATCATTTTTAATTATAAACGTTTTTTCTCTTCACTTTTTGACAACATATTTTAACTAAAAACATAAATAAAACTCATCATATTTCCCTTTGGCCATCGAACAGAGCCTTAAAAATAGGTTTAAGTTACGATCAAAAAATAAAAAAAAGGTTTAAGTTACGTTTCCAAGAAAAAAATACTTTAGGCTGCGTTCTCTTTGACGTTTTTCAGTCGTTTTCCGTTTTTCATTTTCGAAAACGCGTTCTCTTGCGCCGTTTTCGAAAACGTTTTCAAAATTTGTAAAGGAAATGGACCGCGTTTTCCGAAATTTATAACTATTAAGTGGAAAACGCGGAAAAGCGCGTTTTCCACTTAAAAATTAAAATAATCAAAAAAATTTGAAATTTGTCAAAATTTTTTATTTTTAATTACATTATTGATCCTTAATTTTCAAAACTGGTCATTTTAATCCTCAAATTTTGAAATTTCTTTCGAAAATACCCTAATTTATTTGCAACTTAGGTCCCTCAATTTAAGATTTTGTTGCACATTAGTTCACAAAATTTACTTTTCTTTCAATTTAGCCCTTCTCGTATTTTATTTTTATAGGTCATTGTCTTCAAACATGTATAACTTTTGATGTACAACTCCGAATTGCACTCTATTTTTTGCGTCAAATTCCAAATTCAACCATCTTTCTGATGATGTATCATGTGCTTAATTATTAAATATTTCTTTTTTACTTTTGTATTGTAGACACTTATTTTGTAAGAGCATCATTAATTAACGTAAATTAATTTTTGCAAATTTTATTGAAACTTAAATTTTAAACGTTATGAGTGCTTACTAGAAGGATGTACATATATAAAGTATTAAATGGAACGATTACTTTAGAAGGACAACATGAATGTTTGAATTTTTTTTGTATAACCAATTTGTGTGATAGGAGTTATTTCATTTATTTTTGTTGTGTAACTCAAATATGACATCTTTATTTCATTTATATTCACAAACAATATAATTACAAGTATACAGAAATAATTTTCTTCAAAATTTTAAACAGAACGCGTTTTCCAGTTTTTCATTTTCGAAAACAGTTTTCAGCAATTTCGAAAAAAGTCGCAGAAAATGAAAAACAGAAAACATTATCGAAAATGAAAACAGGAAACTGAAATACAAAGAGAACGCAGCCTTAGTTTTCCAAATTATACCCTTTTTAAGTAAAAAAGAGGAAGGTATTGTTTTTTTAGAAACACTTCTCTCACACTAATTTTTAACTACATATATTAAAAAAGAATAATTATTTTTCACTTTATCCATAATTTTTCCTACTTTTCAACCCTCGTTCGATTTTTTTTTTTTAGAGAATTCTTTCTCAAAAAATCTTTATCAAACAAGCATTTAAAAAATATAATCTTTCACTTTTAAGCAAAAAGTCAAGTAACTCTTCCATTATTTGACCAATAAAAATAATTTTTGTTTTGAAACATACTTATTTACTTATATTATAACCAAAAACGTGTTTGGAAACTTATTTATAAATAAGTTTATAAATATCACATTTTTTAAATCACATTTTTTAATCACATATTTTTCAAAATGACATATTTCTTAAAAAATACAATATTCTTTGATATAAATAATTTTGGACCGAGAAAGCTAAAGTAATTATTATAGGGTTAATACACCCGTGGCCACCAAACTTTATTAGTAGTGTCATTTTGATCATCAAGTTTGATTTTGTGTCACTTTGGTCACTCAACATGTTATAAATTACTAAGGATAGCAAAAAAACCCGAACGACCCGAAATCTGGAGGACTCGAAACGACCCGTCCCGTCGGGTTTGCGGGGCGGGTTCGGGGCGGACCCGCCTTGCCCCATGACCCGAGATTTTTTATTATTTTTTTATTTAGGGGGAATGAGAAACTAAAAATAAATTTAATGAGGTTTAGAAGAATTGAACCTTGGTGGAATTTAAGGGTATGAGAATATATAACCACTATACCATTATGTTGTTTATTGATTTTTTTTCCCTTCAAATATACATATTATGTTTAAAGTTCAAATTTAAAAACTCTAACTAGTTCGACTCCTAAGTTTTTCACCTAAAATTTTATTACCAATTTAAAAAAAAAAAAAAAAATTCGGGTCATTTGGCTGGACGGGACCGCGACCCGTCTCGACCCGCCCCGAGAACAGTCGCGGGACGGGTCGGGACGGGGTCATGCCATTTCGGGTCCGGGCGCGGGTCGGCCTCGACCCGTCCGAACCCGACCCATTGCCATTCCTATAAATTACAAAACAAAGTTTCCATCGGTATAATGATAAATCAAACTCGGTGATCAAAGTGATAAAATCAAGCTCGATGACCAAAGTGCACTGTTAATAAAGTTCGGTGACCATCGAGTTACCTCAAATTTACAAACAAGCGCAAATTAAAAAAAATATTTAATGGGCCAGAAGGTAATGGACATAACATGGCACGTTCTTGAAACTAGTGCATTCACAATATGATTATATGATTTCAAACCCACACAGTGCCTCCACCAACCATCTCCCCAATCTCTAAATCTCTCTCTCTCTCTATTTCACACGATCAATTCCAACATTCACACAAGATCAATTCCAACATTAGCTAGTAAATGTTGTGATCATGAGCCACTTCTATCCCCCCCACCCCACCCCACCCCCACCCCACCCCAACACACACACACACACCAAATCGGCAAATCCTTAGCCACTTATCGTTTTTTTTTTTTTTTGCACGACTCAATTGTTCAAGTTTCATCTAACTAATCCTAGGAAATGACGACATTCTCCACTAGTTTGTCTTCCATGTAAATTTGAATGTGAATACAGTCTATACACATACTTAAAATAAACATTCGAATATCGATTCTTTTTCTCATAGACCCCTTTACGTTGTGCGGACGGATTTCCAGAGGATTGACGTTGCACACCATGACCATGACAATGACTTCATGTAAGCATTTGACTTCATCATTTAAATGATGTTTTTCAAGAGCTAAGATTCAAACTTTCGATTATCTAATTTCAACTTCTACTTTATCGTTGCACAATATCTGTGAGCCACTGATCAGATATCTTCATTCTTCATCATGTGGCAAGCAATTGCTACAATTTACATGTCCATTCATGTGACAATACAACTTTCATCTTATTTAGAGAATCCATCCATAATATAAATTCAGTAAATTGAAACTCAAATTTTTTAATCACTCAATTAAAATGATATGATATTGGCGTAAAGGTCCTCCAGATTAGACGTTCAGTTAAGAAAACTAACAAATTTAATTAAATGACCAACATTTTAGAACAAAACAAAGTTCGATAACTTGCATGAAAAATTACTTTTAAATTAAGTGAGTTCCGTAAGTCAAGAGCCTTTTTAATGGTGAAGTATACAAAAACTTAAATTGGAGACAAACACGGTGTAAAACTTAAATTGGAGAATTAATTTATTGCAAATCGATAAATTTTCTGTAATTTAACTACTTATTGACTCCAAACCGAACCCCTTTTTTATTAGAGAAGCTTCGGTAAATAGAATTATATGCATAAATATATAGTAAATCTGTTCATTCAAATCATGAAACATAGGATCTCGAGCTATTCAAATCGCGAGGCCTCAACTTCTCATTACCACTTTGTTTCTCTCTCTTACTACCTCGTACACTGAAGTATTGCATTTTGAGTTGCCCGAAGTTCAAATTATTGTAATTTAAATAGAAGATCATACTATATGCGCATAAATGATCTTACCATTGAAACATTTCTCATTTTTCTGGATTCTCTAATGCAAGGTATCTTTTTATTCTTCCAAAGCTTGTGAATCCCTTTCACTGTCTGGTTAATAATGTTAATTCTGACACCATCCTTGTACAAAATTCATCTCTTATTACAAAATTCACCACTATGCAACAAATATAGTTTTTTCATAAGGGTAAAGAGTACAAATTATGGTGGAGAAGGGACCCCTTTTTCTATCTCTGATTAATGAAAGGACCATTTTGAAATCATAAGATTTTTTTTTCTTCACCTCCTTTTTTGTTTTTAAATTCGTGTCTTTTTCTCTTGTTTTAATGTTGTTGTTGTCTCATTATTTCTTTGAGTTTGACTGACAACTTCATGTTTTTCACCTCTTCCGATTTCTTTCCTATGATACCATGAGATGGACAAGAAAATGGGTAACTGTAAAATGACCATTTGCCAAAACGTACAAAAAAATACGTTCGTGTCGAGAAATGAAAAACTCGTCCACATTGAAATCGTTCTTCCCCTTTTTACAAACTTTTTTTTTTTTTTTTTTTTTAATTTTTTTCGAAAATCGAGTAATTTTTAGCCAAGTTGGTCCAAAGAGAAGTGCAAATATTTAGATATTTTCTAGACTAGATTGAATGAATGTATAAAGTGGTTAAATGTTATTTCATTTGTAGAAGGTTTGTCATACAAACCAAATTCACAAAGTTAATAATTCAAATTTTGCCCTGCCGAGAAGTTACAGTTGATGACACTAATGTAATCCGATTTATGTCATTCAGAATCGAGTAAATCCTCATGTCCACTTTCTTTTGACCCATCCACTTCAAACATGCTCTTAAATTAGCCATACAATCCACGAAAATGCTCTAGTGTCAACTCGAAAACATGCTCTTAAAAGTTTTGTATTTAAAAATATGTTTTTTTTTTTTTTTTTTTTTTTTATATTTTCGATGTAAAATATGTATTTGAAAAGTGAAGAGAGAATATTTATATATATACGTTATAAAAAAGTGGTTTGAGAAATTGTGTTGTTTAAAAATATATATATTTTTTCTTGTTTGCCAAACGGAGGCTTTCCTCTAGCTCTGATACATCTCGAAGTAGATTTGCACGTGTAAGATGTAAGTAAGCAAGCTCGATTATGATGCTTTTAAAACACTGGAGCCCCATTTGGTATAACTTAAAAGATAGATAAAAATTCAAGACAATGTTAATAATTAATTTGACTACGCATTTTGAAACACGTACAAATTTATAAACATTTAATAAAAAATTTCATCATATTTTCATAAAAATCTACTAAAAATCCATTTTTTCCCCCACCAAACATGAACTTTGCGGAATGTGAGTCACTTGGCCAGATTGGTGCTACAGAGGCGCACTTAACCCCCTTTCACCTCAATGACAATAATAAGATGAATCGTGACCATAGATATTGAAATATTCATTGATTTTCTATTTAAACTGGTGTGATAGTTTGGCTTCAAATGATTGGCAACTTCAAAGAAAGAGTGACTCTTCCGCACTTTACTATAGCTATAGCTAAACATTTTTTTTTTTTTGGTTATCCTTACAATAAATTAAATAGAAGAAAAATGTGTTAATTTAAATTAAGGCCGGTCTCGACTGGAATAATATTTATAAATAGAATGTTGTTGTTTAAGATGTACAAAAAGTGATTCGAGAAAATATGTATGACTAAAAAAATGATTTGAAAAATTATATTGTTTATACTTATAAATTAATTTATAAACATTTTAAAGAACAGACAATTATATTTTTCACCCTATCCATTGCTTAAAAAAATGTTTCTTTTTACTTCAGATTTACACCATACAACACTTCTGTTACAAACTTGTACAGAGAATTAACATAGGGATTAATGATTTGGCATGTTTCTAAACCAATCAACAATGGTAAAAACTCTAGTTTATTTTTTATTACTCAATTAATTGATTTAAGCCCGTGACTTAATTATTTTAAGTGCAATGGCACGAGGGTGGATCCATCTTATAATTTTTAATTTTTTTTTTTAATTAAAGTAATTAAAAAACTCTTAATGAAATAATGTTGTTTCTTCCACTAATGCCAATGTCCATTATATTAATCCTTCACAGCAAGGCTGTCCGACAGCTTTACCAGGTTTTACAGATTAATCAAATTAATTTCGCTTAATTAATCACTTTTTTTCATGTGCAATCAATTAACCACTCCATTAGATTCCATACTCACTGCCACTAATAAAAATAAAATAAATCAGATCTCCTTTTAGTGTAATTATGCATTAAAATACACGATCATTGTTCTTCCAAGAATAAGTAGATCATTCTTGATTTTATTTTTTTTATTTTTTTTCCCCATACAAGATTTACTTATTCTAGGTGTTAATTCAAATTCAACTTCTGGGGTTTCATGTTATTGTACTACACATCATTTCTTCTATAAAATTTGGAAAATGAAAGTTTATATATTTTTATGCATGAATTTTTGTATGCACGTAAATAAAAAATTTCGTATCAACTCAATTTATTTATTTTCATATGTACACTGTAATAGAAATGTGGTCCTTAATTGTGGACATATTGTTCTATATCTTTTTACTCTTATCAGTTTCAGATATTCCTCAAATCTTGACGATTACGTCTCTTTCTCATTCTCAGGAACCAACTTGGATATCCGAGTATCTGATGATCTTGAAATACGTCGCTCTCTATCACATCTATGAAGCCATGTCTACAATTATTTTCTTGCGCTCACTATAAATTTTGATATTAATCCTTGTAATAAATTGAAAGGTGACTGAAATGGTACCCAACTACCCATAGGCCATAACCAACATGTGGGTAGGGTAACCCACCTATCCATTGGCCAACAGGATGTGCAATTCAAGTTAAATGGTCCATTTCTACCTCTGCAATTGCAAAATATTCACTAGACAGTTGGTTATATGGTCCATTTTAATTAATAAATGACATAATCTGCCCGACCCCTCATCACTAGGGTCCGTTTGATAGCGACGATGAAATTTGGGTGGAAAGATAGTAAATTTCAAAGAATTGAAAGTTTAATATATTTGATTTGATAGATTTTCTATGTGAAAAAAGTAGAGAATTTTTCAAATTTTGTTATTTGATTGACATTGTTTTCCTTGTCAAATAAATTAAAATTTAGTTATATATATATATAGATAATATTTGTACTTGATAATAATAATGTTAATTTTTGAGAAAAATAAGTCGATTAACACAATAAAAATGATCAAACGAGGTATTTATGATTTGTCATGTAAATGTGGAAACCAATTATCACATATTACTTAAGAATTAATTTATTTTATAAATAAGGAATTGCACAAACTCCAATAAAAATAACAAATGAATTCCTAAGAAATAAAGACTTTTAAACAATAAAAAAGATGAAAAGTGGAAATGAATTCATTTTTCTTAGCCAATGATGACTTTCAAACAGTACCTAATTACCATTTATTTTTCTAGTTATGGACTTATTTATGACACATAAAGAATAATTAATTTTGTTTGATTTTAAATAATATATGCAACAAGAACAAAACTATAATTTTACATCGATTAAGTGGGAGCCCCACACCTATTTTTCAACCATTGCCCATCCTCCATATGGCGGATGAGTGTGTTTTATGCCCCTTGTGAGCATAATAACATGGGTTAATTGCACAAATTACTCACTTTAGATGACAAAATTGATTTTTACTACCTAATTTTATATTTTTCATTATGTGCGCGTTTCTTTTCTGACCGCACCACAGCCGACCACTAGCTATCAAACCACCACCACTCGCATCAACCACTGCCACTACAGCAGCACCACCATCCCCTTTCCCAACAACATAACCGAGTCTAATCTAAATTCTTTGTAGCCACCTGCCACCACCGTGTCAACTTGCCGAAAAAACACCACTGCTTTAAAAAATGGTTGCAGCTATAGAAGAGGGACATGTTATCAACGGACTCGTTAAATCTGTTGGATATTGGTTAAATAAATCGAGAATTGAAAATCGATTAAAGTGACTTCGTGTCGACTTCGGTCAAATACTCAAAAGCTCGACTCAATCCGTTTAGGCAAAATTGTTTGCCACTTCGCCGCTTCGGGGCGCACAAACGGGGATCGACCTGCCCGGTCAGGTCACGGGGGTCGTGGGGGTTCGGGGGCAACGCCCCCGAAAGAGAATTTTGATTTCTCTGCATGTATTGAAGGGTATATTTGGCATTTCGAAAACCAATATCGGATGAATGAGAAATTACGGAAAATGACGAAAATCAGGTCAAAATATTTGACCGTGCGGCCGCATGGTTCGTAAACCGTGCGACCACACGTCAAATTTTATTTTCAGATTTTTGAGTAAGACCGTGCGACCGCACGGTTGTCCGGTCAAAAGACACAATTTCTTAAATGTGCATTGTTTGAAAATGGTGCATGGTTTGGCCTTAAACCATTTCGTCCACACCCTTTCATGGTCTATATATATGACCATTTGGGTGTCCTATTCCTCACTTTTTGATATGCAAAACATCTCAACATCCTCACTTCTCTCCAAAATCAAATCATTTCATTTGTTTTGATATTCTTTCATTGCATCATTTGGAGTACATAAGACAAATTTGGTTCGTTGTACTTGTGTTTTGGAGTGTTACAAACACAAGTGAAGCCGTTGTATCTTGGGAGTCGATTGCCGTTATCCGTAGGCACCGTTGCGGGGCAAATTCGACTTAAGGACAAAGAGTCCAACTCTTGCCTCGGCTTTGTCCTTATTCTTCTTCTTCTTCTTATTTGTGTTTTTCCTTGCCGTTACTCTGTCCAAATTTCGGCTTGGATTTACAAACTTTCAATATTTGACGTCACTATTCACAATCCACCCAACAAAATCTTCAACTCTAGTTTCTTCAAACAACAAGTTCCCTTCTCTATTCATTGTTCTTGTGGTGGATCTTACAACCTCTCCAAATGGCAGAAAGGCATTTGGGCACCAGAGAAGAAGAAACATTTATAGAACAGTTTCAACTCTAGCTTCTTCGATATAGCTGTTTCTTCCCTTTACACTTTGCAGGTGATGGATCTTGCAACCTCAAAGGTTGGGCAACGAGGAAGAAGAAGGCCCCAAGAAGAGGAAAGCTTCCCTAGACGAGGAATGGAGCAAAAAACACTTCTAGAGAAAGAGAGAGGACTCCTATTTTTTTTAATTTTTAAATTTTTTTTATTTTTATATTTGGGTATTGTCAAATGTGAAACATTGTATGATGTCTATGCCATTTTATTGGAGCGGTCTTTTGGGTAATGATGCTTGGGGTTTTGAAATGAGGTGGTGGTTGTAAAAAATTGTAGTGAATATTGTATGAAAAGTGTTTAATTTTATATTTGAAATAAAATATCATAAAATTTGTAAAAGTATCAAACTATGATATTAAAAAAAAAGTGTATTAAAACAGTATCAGAGATAAAGTATCATAAAAAATTGTAAAGTATCAAGCAATGATACTAGAAAAAATTGAAAAATATCATGAGTATCACATTGTTATACGATTTTTTTTTTTGAAAAAATATCATAAATATCATATTATGATAATAAAAAAATGAAAAAAGTATCAAAAGTATCATCATACTATGATACTAACATATTTAAAAAGTATCATGAGTATTTTTTAATTTTTAAGATTTTATTATTAGTAATTTTTAAGTTTTAAAAAATTTAAGTAAATTTCAATTTCATCTCTAAAATTAGGGTATTTTGTGAACACCCCGAATAACATTCCTATATGATAGATGTGTCAATCCGGGTGGTTCGGGCCAGATCGGCCCGTCAATAAAAAGCCCGGTAACACCCGCTTGAAAAAAAGCTCGCCCGCTGCGGGTTACGGAACGGTTACGGATCAGCCTGGAAATTTTGAACTACAACTTAGGCCCGTCCGCTGACCAATCTGGGTTGAGCCCATGCGGGTCGCAGTTTGTTCTGATTTGGCCCGTATGAATAAAAACATAGATTTTTTCATATTTATAGCAAATTTTTTTTGTCAAGTTTCTAAATATAAAATGATAAATTCATATTTATACCATAAAATATTTACATAGAATTTAAAATTATAGTTTATGTTATATGAATTACTTATAAATTTGCAAATTTAAATAAAATATAAACAAATAACAATTAAATGATAAATGTATTTCTAATTACTATTATCAAAAAAATTACTTTTTTAGTTATTAGGAAGAATAAAATAAGATTTTACTTTAAAAGTTGTATTAAAGTTTCTAGAAGAAGAGAGATTTTCAATGTTACCATATTTAATAAAAACAGTTTATTTATATATTTTTTTTATAGGCCAGCAGGTTAACCGCGGCCCGCGAAGGTTTGACCCGCAAAATTCGCGGTTCACAACTACTTGACCCGTGAACCTCCCGCACGGGTCACGGGTCGGCCCGCGGTCCCGGGTCAATCCGGGTCGATTTTCACGAGTCTGATCTGCCCGTCGACCTTGACACCTCTACTATATGATATCATGTCTACTATTATACTATTTGATGAATTATTATGATTTTTTTTTTTTATCTTTTTAATTCTATAATGTGGCCCATATACTTTTCATAAACATGCTCACCGATACACAAGGGTTTAGACCATTCTTCTAACAAGATTGATATTCAACATTTGTATGGGAGATAATTCCACGCGAAGAAGGTGATTTTTTAGAATATATGGTAAAAAAAAAAGTAAGAAAAATTATGAAAAAACGTGAAAATAAAATTTTGGAAAATTTATAGTTGAAAATAAATTTGAAAAAAATGAAATCTTACCAAACAAATGGAAAACAAGTCTCAATATCGTTTTGAATAATGTTATCCGTCTAAATTGTCGATAAATGTCGATTGGACATCTTAAATAACATTCCATTGAACCGTCTAGATAAATAACATTACAATATGATATTACAATCAATTAAATTTAAACGAGCAAATTGATTTGTCAAAACTCAAAACGAAGCATTAAATTTCAAGATTGACATGTTCAAACGAAGCAAGAACATCCATTGACAGCATGCAGAAATAAGGAAGCTGTAAAACTTGAAAAGATAATTTGGAATTCTTATATTTAAATAAAATAAAAAGTGCCCATCTGCATCAACTGTTCGACCTTTAACAGCAATATTCAATTACAATAATAATAGTAGAAAAATACAAGTGATCTTGGATCCAGATCTTCTGCTTTTCCTCTATAAACAAAACATGGGGTTCTCCCCTCAACAATCCCAAAACACCGATCACACTCTCCTTTACTTGCTGCAGCAATGCCTGCACCCTTAAGAAACCACTTATTTTCTCCTCCTAACAACTTCTTCTTCTTCTTCTTCTTCTTCTTCTTCAACTTATTTCTTTTCTTCTCAACTTGTCATTCCATTGATGCACAAGGCCAAGCTCTTCTAACATGGAAGAACAGTTTAAACATCTCCACAAATGCCCTCAAATCTTGGAATTCTGCAGACAAAAGTCCTTGCAATTGGTTTGGAATACGCTGCAACTTCAATGGCGACGTGATGGAGTTGAGTTTGAAGGCAGTAGCCTTGCAAGGTCCATTGCCTTGGAATTTTCAAGGGCTCAGATTCTTGAATTTTCTCATTCTCTCGTCGACGAATCTGACGGGAACTATCCCGAAAGAGTTCGGGGAATACCTCCATCTCGTTCTCATTGACATCAGTGATAATTCAATCACCGGCGAGATTCCCGCGGAACTCTGTAGGCTAAACAAGCTGGAAACTTTGTCTCTCAATTCAAATTTGCTGAAGGGAAATATACCTTCTGATATTGGCAAACTCTCGAAGCTTAAGTCTCTTACGATATTCGACAATCAGCTCGATGGCGAAATCCCGAGGAGTGTCGGAAAATTGAGCAACCTCGAGATATTCAGAGCCGGAGGGAATCAAAATCTCAAGGGTGAGCTGCCTTTGGAGATTGGAAATTGCACTAACTTGGTAATGCTAGGCCTGGCTGAGACCAGCATTTCTGGGAGAATTCCATCTTCAATAGGGATGCTGAAAAGGCTTCAAACACTGGCAATTTACACCTCTCTACTCTCAGGTCCAATTCCTGAAGAGATTGGGAACTGCAGTGATTTGCAGAATATCTATCTGTATCAAAATTCCATCTCGGGTTCGATCCCCGCGCAGGTCGGGAAACTGAAAAGGCTTCAGAGTCTGTTACTGTGGCAGAACAGCATAGTCGGTACCATCCCGTCCAAGCTTGGAAGCTGCGGTGACATGACCGTCATAGATTTATCGGAGAATCTGTTGACGGGCAGCATCCCGACGAGTTTCGGGGATCTTTCGAAACTCGAGGAGTTGCAGCTAAGTGTCAATCAATTATCAGGCACTATACCTACTGAGATATCAAATTGCACAGCACTGACTCATTTGGAAGTTGACAACAATGAGATTTCAGGAGAAATTCCAGTTCAAATAGGCAAATTAAAGAGCTTGACTCTGTTCTTTGCCTGGCAGAATAATTTAACTGGTAGTATTCCTGAATCATTATCAGAATGTGAGAATCTCCAAGCTCTTGATCTTTCTTACAACAGCCTTTTTGGGACAGTGCCACCAAACATATTTGAATTGAAGAATCTGACTAAATTGCTGCTGATTTCCAATGAATTGTCGGGTTTTATTCCTCGTAATATTGGAAATTGCACGAATTTGTATAGATTAAGGTTGAGCAAGAACAGGCTGGGGGGTACTATTCCTTCAGAAATTGGAAATTTGAAAAGTTTAAATTTTCTTGATATGAGCAACAACCACTTCATGGGAGGCATTCCTTCCTCGATTTCTGAATGCGAAAACCTCGAGTTTCTTGATCTCCATTCGAATGTATTTACCAGCCCTGTGCCTGATCATCTTCCCAAAAGCCTGCAATTCGTGGACATTTCAGATAATCGACTAACAGGTCCATTAGCTCCTGGTATTGGTTCACTAACTGAATTAACCAAACTTAATCTTGGAAAAAACCGAATCTTTGGCGAAATTCCAGCTGAGATACTTTCCTGCAGCAAGCTACAATTGCTAGATCTCGGAGACAATCTTTTGTCAGGTGATATACCTAAGGAATTGGGTCAACTTCCATCTCTTGAAATCTCTCTCAACCTCAGCTGTAACCAACTTACAGGTGAGATCCCCATGGAGTTTTCGAGTCTCGATAAACTAGGAATCATCGATCTTTCCCACAACAAGCTCTCGGGGAAACTAGACACTCTTAAAAGCCTTCAAAATCTTGTCACCCTCAATGTGTCATTCAATGAGTTCTCAGGTGAATTGCCTGATACCCCCTTCTTCCACAAACTCCCTCTGAATGACCTGGCTGGAAATCAAGATCTGTACATATCTGGTGGAGTAAAAACTCCTGCTGACAGCACGGGGGCTCGAGAACACGCGAAATCCACGATGAAGTTCGCAATGTCAATCCTTGTTAGCATCAGTGTGGTGCTTGTGCTACTTGCTTTTTACATAATAATAAGGACCCATCTGGCTCGGAGTGGATCCAATGAAGTTGACAATTGGGAAATGAAGTTTTATCAGAAGATGGACATGGACTTCTCCATAGATGACATTGCACGAAATCTTTCATCAGCCAATGTCATAGGGACAGGAAGCTCCGGGGTTGTGTATAGGGTGACAGTTCCTAATGGGGAGACCCTGGCAGTCAAAAAAATGTGGTCATCAGAAGAATCAGGCGCATTCGGTTCTGAAATTAGGACACTTGGATCAATCCGACACAAGAATATCGTTCGCCTTCTTGGTTGGGGTTCGAATCAGAATATGAAACTGCTATTCTACGATTATCTTCCGAATGGTAGCTTAAGCTCACTTCTTCATGCAGCTGGAAAGGGAGGAGCAGAATGGGAGACTAGACATGATGTTGTCCTAGGAGTTGCACATGCCCTTGCATATTTGCACCACGATTGTGTTCCCCCGATCATGCACGGGGACGTAAAAGCCATGAACGTGCTTTTAGGCCCTCGAATGGAGCCTTACCTAGCGGATTTTGGGCTGGCAAGGCTTATCAGTAACGACGTTTGTACTGATAATTCGAAGCAGAATCCTAGGCCTCATCTGGCTGGTTCTTATGGATACATGGCTCCTGGTAAGTACTTGATCTTCATTTTAGATCTATTATCCTGACTCGTTTTACTTATTTGTCGTGTCATTTACAAGATTCGTGCTTTTAAATACAGAACACGCTTCTATGCAACGCATCACAGAAAAAAGTGACGTCTATAGCTTTGGCGTGGTCCTGCTAGAGGTGTTAACAGGAAGGCATCCCTTAGACCCCATGTTGCCCGGGGGTGCGCATTTGGTTCAGTGGGTTCGTGACCATTTACGTAGTAAGGGCGACGCAGTTGATGTTCTCGACTCAAAGCTGAGAGGGAGAGCTGACCCTCAGATGCATGAAATGCTACAAACACTAGCTGTTTCATTTCTCTGTGTCAGCACACGTGCTGACAATCGCCCAATAATGAAGGACGTCGTGGCTATGCTCGAAGAAATTAGGCATGTGGATCCCGTAAGATCAGACGCTGACTGCTTGAAGGAAGGTTTACCAGCCCCTCCCAAATCGCCTCCCAGCGCTAAGAATGTGATTCCACAAGGATCCAGTAGCTGCTCTTTCGCATTTTCAGATGATTCAATGTAATTATGGTGTCGACGAAATGCTTATTGTGCATTACGAAGGATATTTAAGTAGAGTGGGATTGATTATAAGTCGGATTCTCGTAAGAATTCGTATTTCTTGTTAATAATTGTGAAGAGTGAAATAATTAGTGGATTATAAGAGAGTTTATCACTGTATCAGAGTGAAGAAAAGCAAAAACAATACTAGTTAAGGAATGGGGATGCCTTGGTAGAAGATGAATAATTTATCAGAGGCTTGTATTTATGTAATTGATTTTTTCCCAAAGAAATTATAATCTGTTTCTGCAAGAAATGTTCTGAAAGAATAGGCACATGTAACTGCATTACAAACACAGATGTGACGAGGGATCTAGCTCTCATTTTTTGAGCAAAAAAAAGAAAGTGCAATGTAAAGGGTATGCTAAGGCTCTCCTGATCAAGATCCCTATTCTTAGTGACTCGAGACGTTACTGGAGTCCAGTTCACCCCAATTATTCACTTCAAGGTCACAATATCTTCATCAATTTGATAGTTTTATAGTTCTAAATGTTCCAACTTTGACAAATTCATCATTCCAGTGACTCTGTGACTGTGATTTCGAAAATTTTTTCAGAAAATCATTCTACTTATTTACCATTCATTGTTCCCCAGTCATATAGATCGATATGATTGAAGGGCTTTTAGGCATCAACTTACCAGATTCAACATAATCAGGCTTTTGCGATTCTTTATCTCGCAGGTCACAAATAGAAATCGGTCACACAAGCTCCATACTTGTTGATTGTTGGATTAACAGATAAATAAATAAATACCACCACATTTTGTTGCATATGCACATCAAGAAATCTTCTTGGATTGACCAATAATTAGAAGAAAGCCACAGAAACCAGAGCATCGGGATATAGGAGAGAATGTACATGTAAAGCTGGTTAAGAAAGCAAAATGCAGGTCCCTGTTATTCATCCGAAATCATTTCAATAGCCTGATCTTGAAGACTATTCAACCAGGTATCCAGATTCCAGAATTCAACAAGCCTGTATTCAAAAAAATCTTGTTACCGCAAACACTTTAAGTTACTCAAGTTACAATCTTGAAGGTTCCTCGAGGTGTAGATTGACTCCTTCGGGTTTCAGGCAGAGATGATTTGCCTGCTTCCTTTATGTTCTCATTAGAAAATTTATTGATGCGATTTTCAGCCAGGAAAGGTTCCACTGTCTTCGTTGGTTCTCTGCTTGAAAAATACAGTAAATTGTCATTAGAAGGATTGCTAAAATACAAAAAGTTGCATAGATCAATATCTCAGAAAAATCATTATGGTCTGCATCAGAGTATAATTTTGAATGTAAATATCGCTGGTGTACCTTGGTTCAACATTTTGAGACTTCCTTGGGATGCTCCGGTGAAGTCTTTTCACTCGAGTAGTACCATAGACAGGCAACTTATCAGGACCTTGCTCATTTTCATGATCTGAAAATTCACTCTTTTGAGTCTTTTCCAACATTTTCCCATTATTCGAATCAGAAAGCAATGTCTCTGTAACGTCTGACTTTTGAATTTTTGAAAACAACTGATGTTTGGTCTTGACCTTATTTTCGGGTTTAACTTTTTTTACGCCACTTTTCTGTACATTAGGTTCTTGCTTAAATTGATCTTCTTCATTTTCCGTGTAAACTTTCCGAGATGTGATCCTCTGAAGGCTGCACAATACATCAGCAACGTCATCTGCCTTTGGGGGCTCACGAGAACTCTGAAATAGATGTGCCTTTGCTGTTGATGAGATAATAGCATGCTTCTTGGAGACAGATTTATCTACTGAAGTGCTGGCTGAAAATGGTAGTTTCATGACTGGTGGGTTTTCAAGTGTATCAGACTTGATTCTACTTTTGATGAGGGAACCTCTATCAGTTGATAATGATCTCCTCGGTGGAGGGGACGGGGATATTGTCTTAACGGTAGCCATTGATCTCTCTTCAGCGAGGAAAGGCATTTTTGGCACAAAATCCTTGTCTGTGAACTTAGATGGAAGCCGGGTTTTCCTCTGCTTACCCGATGAATAGCTTCTTAACTGAAATTTAGTAAGAATGAGATGAAACTGGGAACTTTAGTTTCTCTAACGAGTCTGATGTAAGGTAACTAAGAGATTCTTGAATTCAATGGAATATGGTAATGATCTTTAAAATTCCTATTAACTATTGAGTCTTAATTCAATTCCCCTTTAGTTACCTCTGAGTTTTGAGTGGCATCGGCATGTTGCTGGCTTGTATCAGGCTTCAAAGTAGCATGATTGTTATATTTTTGTACACGAAGAGGTGATACATTGCCTCGGGTATTTGCTCGACTTTTTAATTGCTCCAGCTCAGCCTCCTTTCTCTCCAATGCTAACTTAATATTTGAAATCTAAATGAACCATGATAAATTGAAGACTATAAGTGTGATTAAATGAATATACAATGTCAAATTAAATTAGTGAAGAAAAATTGACCTCTTCTTTGAACTCCCTGATTTCAGAAGTTTCTTTGTTAGATTGTGCTGCCCCCAAATCAATTGAGGCAACTCTTTCCGCAAATTTTAATGTGCTAATTGTCTCGCCGACAGCATTAACCTCGGGGTTTATATGCACAAACATCAAAGTCTTTGCGTTGCCCCCTGCAAAAAAGATGACAAAAAACAAGATTATAACAATTTACTTTGTAATAATTAAATTAAAAAGGGGTTTTTCTTTATTTCTAATTCTAGAGAACTTTATAACTAGTCGACCAATCTATATCTTTTGGATCAAAATAGTTTATAAGCTTAGCCAGGTTCACTATCCCTTGTAGATTGAAATTTTTCCCATACGGTTCACTGAGTGCGTGTTTGATACATATAGTAGTAGTATAATAAACAAGATTTTAGCTTATTTTCCTTCCTCCATATTGTAGTACCATCTAATCCTCCCACTAGGATTGTTTATTCTATCGATTAATTTTTCCAAAGTAGATACACAGGTTATTACCCAATGAATCTTGCAGCACTTGTGTCAGCTTGCTATTTCTATAAGGAACGTGAGAACTCTTTTGTGCAAGAGCAGAAATGACATCTCCAAGTGCAGATAAAGATCTGTTAATATGTTGAGCTTCTTTTAACCTCTCGCCAACAGCTTCAGATTTATCCACTCTTTCGCTCCCAGCTAGATCAACTAGGTGAAGGCATCCCTTCAATATCGATCCAGAGACTAGATCTTTTCCATGGACATGAACTGTTAAAATGCTGCAGCAAAGGAATAAAATCACGGATAATTTAAAAAGTATTAATTATCTTAAAGTTTCGGAACGATAAAACTCCTAGATTGGAGGGAAAAAAAATTCACCTATGAGATCTGCTACTCCGCTCGTTTAAAGCAGTGGCACCAACAGCACGATTTCTTTGTCCAATTTTCATCAATTCAAGAACATCTTGAGTACATTTAACAGGGACCAAACTTGCATCAGGGACATTGAGACCATTTAGCTGAGAATTGTTACGAATATCTAATGTATAGATAATTAAGGTTAGTCAAAATCTAACTAATGAACAGAAGCATAGTGCAGCAAATCAAGTTATGAAATCAAAAAGGGAAGGGGGAAAAAAAATAGGGAATGAAATTTGATTAGGATATCTTCTATTAGTTCCATCTATGACCAGCAGATCTCTCACTTGTTCATTGTATATTTCAATCATTTGAACTCCAACCTCATATTCTATGGCATCCATTCTTTCCTTCGAAATGCTAAACAAGTCTTGCAATGCACGATAGTTCACCCCCCATGACTCCTTCGTTGTCAAGTCAGGACCACTCTGTAAACATGGAAAATATGTATGATATTCCTTTCATCTGGAAAAATCTTTCCTGATAAGACAAACCATTTCATCGTATAACAACTCATTCCTGTAATTCTTGTATGATTTGATATTCAAATCATTTTGAAATAAATCCCTTTGTTCCGCAGCCACTGTATAGACCCTACTTCTAAAAACTAATTTAGATGGTTCATTATGTAGTAGTAAAAGAACGCAATGTTGTAAAACGATGTTAATTGCAAAACTTGTATGTATGCAGAGATCAACTTGAACATTATTATTTTGAAAGCAACGTAGATCTCGCATCCCAAAAGCTTGTGTTTGAGAATAAAAATGCCTGATGTCACAAAACCTTGTCAAGCAAATTTTAAAATTGTTATTGCTTCCACATTACCATTGTATATGTCTTTCCCGAGCCAGTCTGACCATATGCAAATATACAAACATTATAACCATCAAGGACCGATCTGATAAATGGTTGAGTATCTGCATATATTTGTTCTGCAAAGTTTAAAAAGAACATGATGAGAAACTCAACACCCTGCAGTCTATAACGTAGGAAGTAAAGATGAGGAAAATGGAGCTCTTCTAATATTTGCTGATGGTGATAGAACTCTATTATTTCACAGAAATGATCATTTCTCAACAATGAAAAAATAAATTATTAACTTCATCTTTGTGAAAACAGTTATTGCCTGCTTAAATTTTTATTTGTTGAATTCTAATGGTGGCTTGAGTAAATTAAAGCAATATAGTATCAAAAGAAGATAATTGTGAAAAGGACATACGTTGTGTGACATTTGTTCTGAAAACCTTATTGAAAGTAAAAACCTTCCTTGCCTCTTTACCCTGCTTCTGGGGATTAACAATCATAATATTTCCGTTTTCTCCGATGAAATCAACTGTGGACTGCACGTTAGATTGCCTCGAAAGAAAGGGCCTTACTCTACAGTAAACTCTGATGGTCCCTGTAGACACAACAAATCAACTGAATTAACCTCAATTCCATACACAGATGAAATATATGAAGGGAAATCTGAAAGAACTCACCTTTTAGGTCTTGGACTTGATTGAAAAGTTGCCGGTTTTCTTCCAAAACTTTGTGATAAGAAGAAGCAGCCACTTCAAGGCCCTTAACATGATTCCCTGATAAAAATATCGGTTATGATTAAGTTAAAATAAAAAAGCAGCTAAAAAAAACTAGCAATTCATTCACTTGAATAAATATTTTGTCTCACCCAGACTGAGAAGTTCTTCCTCCCATTCAATTTGAACCTGTTGGACTGTTTGTTTCGTCTCTCTGAAAAGGGATTTGAGGTCCTAAAATGTAATAGTCAAGACAAGAAGTTATTTCACAAGCTTCAGAATAGAATTTCCATGTACGGAAACAGTAAGGAATATAAGAAACTACGACATTGAAGCAGAAGATACACTGACAAAGAGGTAGACCAGAACATCAGCATCAGAGGGAATAAGTGTTATGTCGATAAATCCCACATCGGTTAAATACCAAATATTAACCGGTTTGAACCACTCTTCTTAACTAAGTGACCTTTTAAGATATGATCCTAAATCTTAATATGGTACCAGGGGCCAATAAATTTAAATGATGAATTTCAAGATTGACATATTGACTAATATGAGGGTTTGGACTACTATCTTAAATAGGTTGACCTTTTAAGAACCTCAAGTCTTAATGGTAAGCATTCTAAAACATGGATTTAGTAGAAAAATTCAGCTTAGTTTACTTTGTGTGTTATGTTTATTCCCTACGCTCAGAGATGCAGGTGACATCAGAGATGCCTCTAGTTCCTCAACTGGTAAATTAAATGTTGTCACTCGTTATTTACTCAAAAGACTTATATTTCCCTAAAGTGGTTTACTCCGTAAAACTTAAGTTGTCATGAGAATCAAATCAATATCTACAGCATTCCATTTCATATCTTTCCTGGAGTAGTGGAATCTACTGGTGTAAAAATATAATGTTTGATTATATATGATTATATACACTTCAGTTAAATCTATATAGTTGTACGAATGAAACGAGAGGTTTCTACTTCCTATCAATTAATTAGTTTGAGGAAACAGGGAAAGTGCAAAGAGTACTTAAGATGCAGTAGTTGAGGGACCCACCTCCAGCTGCTTCTGTTGAAGATCAAGTAGTGCAGCACTGCCAGAAGAGGAGGAACTTTTGCACCGTGTTCCTTCACCTTTTCCACCACAAATGCAGAATTTTGAGATGTCATTCGATACAAGACTGGTTCTTTTATTAAGGTACTCTGATATGGCTTTGAGGAATTGAGATTTTGACACAGGAATTTGATCGGTAATAAGAAGTTTCTTCAAAAATAATCCAAGCTGTAGGCAATTAAAAGCGTTTTGTAATTAGCAACAGTGCAAAAGTTTTACTACTGTAATTCATGATTAGTAGATATTACATAATGCCGTGATTGCAAATACCTGATTGCTTTGAGAAATCATCAATGCTGAGAAATCCTTAACAACCTTCCTCATTAATATATCAATGACCTACATATTTCCACACAGACTGCATAAAACGGTAATACGACATTGAAAGTGCATATAAAACATTATGAAGATCCTTAATCGTGACATATTAGCAGTATAACTAGCTGCAGAAAGGTGCACTTTTGGAACCAAATCTAACGATAAAAGTACGGGCCTTTAAGAGTACTAAGCAACAGAAAAGGACTTGTGGTGTCCTCTATCAGAGTCCCTCAAATAGCGATCCCAATCAATGAATCTAAATATGGTATGATCTTATAGATCTTTGATTCACACTGACCATGCAATAAACAGAGGATGATCTTACCTACCATTGGATTCAATGGCAAGTCTTCAGATCCATTGCTTTCTGTCAGATAAGCCCGTAGAAGACCAAGGCTAAAATGATCAAAGATATAGCCGAGAACATTGTCAGCTTTGAATTCCTTGATAGAGATATCGGATGATAAATTGAAGAATTCCATGAGTTGTTCATATTGCGATGATTCAGAATCATCTATTGACTCTTCAGCACTTTCACTATCTATTAAAGAGGATGACGATTCTTTTGGAAACGACGTAATTCTCACAGTTCCACCATATCTCCAAACTCCAATTCCTCCAGATTGCTTCCACTCATAATAGCCTTTCAAACACAAAATGCAGTCCACAACTATGCTCGACGATCCTCCCTGTGAATTTGAATATTTTAGGAGTTTTCTAAATATATAATCATAGATAATCAAGTAGCAACGTCGAATGATTATTAAGTGTGATAACCAGAAAAGGAACAAGAAAAAACTAGACAGATAGTGAAACTAGACAGATATGAGTCAATGACCTCATATAAATAGAAGATGTTTGATCCGTTGCCCACCGTGGACAACATAAGATTTGCTCAAAGCCAATAAATAATTGCCAAGTGTCCAATATTTTAAACATAGATCAAAATTAAATAATAGAAACCACATATAACTCACAGATACCAATGTTTCGCGTGGGAGAACTGGGAAAAAAAAAAAAAGAACAAAAGAAGCAACCGATGATCTTTATAGAAAGGACCTTTTCAAGATCGGATGCTTCAAATGTGAGGAGCTTCATTTTGCCAACAGCCAGAAGAAAATTCCTCATGTTCTCAAAGTACTGAATAGCAGATTGCGCTGCACCTTCCGTTGCCTGCACATCCAGCACTGGATTTTCTACCACCTACGTTTCATTCACGTAAAAAGAAGGAAAAATCAGTAAAAACATTATGGTAGCTCTAAAAACATGAAAATGGAAGAGCAAATATGCCCAAATATGTACATAGCTATATGGATAATACTACCTTGTGTACAGCTCCAGGATTGATTTTGTTGAGGACATTGCATAGAATGAGGCCATTGCGAAGGGCGAGGCAGAATTCCTCCTCCGTGGGCTCTTTTGGGAGCATTTCGGATGCACCATAGTCCATCTGCCGTAGCCACTGCGCAGCCTGGAACCGCCTTGCAGCTGTAAGGTTGGTTAACAAACATATTAAACCTCCTGAGATTCCTTTTTTTTTTGGAAATGCCTACATGAGATTCTGGTTTTACCATTAGGTTCAGTTTTTGACAGAAGGTCTAACTAACATAACACAATGACTAAACAGCACAAATGGTCCCGTTTAATAAAATAAAAAAAATTATCTATACGTAAATTTATAAATGATTTAACAAATAGTGACTTATTAATTTACAGAGATTGATTAATTAAAATAAAAAAAGAGAATTGAGCCCATCGAATTGAAATCGAACCGAAAAAATTGAAGTTTATTCCTTTTTTTATTTAGGGAAAAATTGAAGTTTATTCTTGATTTTAAAGTTAATAAAAGATTTAACAGAAATTCACCACAATAATAGTTCAATACGTCGGTAAAAAACAAAATTTCATAGATTATTTTATTAATAGAATGTGCGGTTGAAAATACATTTTGAAAAAAAAT
This sequence comes from Ligustrum vulgare, assembly GCA_963555705.1. Classification (NCBI taxonomy): domain Eukaryota; kingdom Viridiplantae; phylum Streptophyta; class Magnoliopsida; order Lamiales; family Oleaceae; genus Ligustrum; species Ligustrum vulgare. Next base: position 66,776,067 of record OY743171.1, on the reverse strand, counting down.
GATGTTTTCAATCAATAAAATAATTTAGATGTAAATAAAAAAATATCTTGATTTTTAATCACAAATTCTTCAAAAAAATTACAATGTGCAGCTAAAAATGAGTTTTTTTAAAAAATGATGTTTTCAATCAATAAAATAATCTAGAAGTAAATAAAAAATTATCTTGATTTTTAACCACAAATTCTTCAAAAAAATTACAATGTGCGGCTAAAAATGAGTTTTTTTTAAAAATGATGTTTTCAATCAATAAAATAATATAGACGTAAATAAAAAAAATCTTGCTTTTTAACCACAAATTTTTCAAAAAATTACAATAACAAATCGCATTATTTGAAATAATGGGTCTCAAACAGTGAATTAATATGTTATGGACTAAAGATGTCAAACGTTTCTAGGTTAGGGACTTAATACGTCAAAACTTTTTTTATTCCAGGGATGTTATTTGCATACAACCTTTCAATTGGATGTAAAATATGTGGAAAATTAGGTAAAGACATAAATGCCCTTATGAAAATATGAAAAATAAGGTCAAATAGTGCAATTAACGGTAATAATTAACAGATATAACAATAGGGACAATTTTCGCAACGTTTTGGTGAATTTGAGGGTATAAATGTCAAAATCTAAATGTTGGGAACTATTTTCGCAAGAAACTCAAACGTTGGGAACCATTTGTGCTGTTTACCCTAACAGAATTCGCAACAGCTCCAGATCCCCCAGCTCGGAAGAAAGTTTTGTAGCTAGGTATCAATCTGGGTGGTTCGAGCAGGATTGAACCGCCAACATAAAGTTCGGTAACAGTCCGCTTAAAAAAAAAAAAAAAAAAAGTCCTCCCACTGCGGGTTCCGTGCCGGTTCCGGGTCATCCTACAAATTTCGAACTACAACTCATACTCGCCCATTAGCCCATTCGGATCGAGCCCATGCCTGTCGCAGTTCGTTCTGATTTGGCACGTATGAATGAAAATATAGGTATGAATAAAAATATAGATTTTTTTTTCATATTTATAGCAATTTATGTTGTCAAATTTCTAAATACAAAATGATTAAAATCATAAATTCATATTTATACCATAAAATATTTACATATAATTTAAATTTATATTTTATGTTATATGAATTACTTTTAAATTTGCAAATTTAAATAAAATATAAACAAATAATAATTAAATGTTAAATGTATTTTTAATTACTATTATCAAATAACATTACGATTCTTAGCTATTAAATAGAAAAAAAAAAGTAAGATTTTGCTTTTAAACTTGTATTAGAGTTTGTAGAAGAAGATATATTTTCAATGTTACCATATTTAGTAAAAACAGGTTTTTTTTTTTTTTTTTTTTTTTTAAACGAGCCAGCGGGTTAACCGCGGTCTGCGAATGTTTGACCTGCGAAACCCACTGTTCACAACTTCTTGACCCGTGAACTGTCAGCACGGATCACGGGTCAGCCCGTGGTCCCAAGTCGATCCAGGGCGATTTTCATGAGTTTGATTGACAAGTCCGTCTTGACACCTCTATTTGTACCCAAGCAATGAGTATGAATATGCTTAAAAGTAAGTTGAACTTAATGGAGTGTTCGGCTAGCTCATTAATGAGCTATTTAAATTACAATTTAAACTAAACAATTTTTCTAACCACATTTTAATCGTACACACTTTTTCTCTCCCAATTTTTAACCACACATTTTACTTCAAAAACACCAAAAAATATTATCTCTCCTCATTAAGTAGCTGCTGAACACTCTATAATTTTTAAGCTACACTACTTATTGTGTGTGTCAATAAGCAATTCACACCCAAACATGCTCAATTTAATTTTTATTCTATGAGCCCTGTTTGGTAGAAATTAAAAGTAAGATTTTTAATCAAGTCAAAATCAACAATTATTTTTAACCACAAATTTTATGGAATTTACAAATTTTCAACCATACATTTCATCAATATTTATCAAAATTTACTAAAAATATAATTTTAATATCTACCAGGGACTGCTCTTTTTGGTAAACCGCTTATAACCTATTGTTTATAAATATAGCCCTTGTTTGGTGGAGATTAAATCAAATTTTTAGTAGATTTTGATAAAAGTTGATGAAATGTGTGGTTGAAAATTTGTAAGATCCATGAAATTGGTTGAGATTGATTGTTGAATTTGATTTTAATTAAATTCTAGATTTTAATTGTTACCAAACAGAGGCATTAGTTATAAATAGCGACGTGACAACATTTCGTTAGTTTATTTTTTTGAAAAGTTAAAAATGGTGAATAAGAGTATTTGATCATTAGAAATTGTTGACTTTTCAAAAAAAATTATACTATAAAATATTGGCGCGTAATTGTTTGTAAACAAAAATTATAAAATCTTTTACCAAACAGAAGCAAAAATGAATAGATAAGAAAAAAGAGTTATAAAAAGGGAATCAGACAAGGCTTCTATTTTTTCTGTTTACTAATCCTGAAATTTTGGGCGCGAATATTACCACGATCCGCTCCACAAAGTTAAAATGACATCCACCGTAGATCAGTTTCTAACCAATGGCTTATCACCATCCAATTCATCTGACAAGGATCCCCATCTTCTGCCGTTGATTAAAGATCGAATCCAACGATCGTTACTTATTCGTTCCCCAATGCTCCTCCTATATGTACCCCCCATCTCGCTCAAGATCGTAACGAAACGTAAAATCAATTCAAATTCGAAGTAAAAAATGTCAGGAAGAGGAAAAGGAGGTAAAGGATTGGGAAAGGGCGGCGCCAAGCGTCACCGGAAGGTCCTCAGGGATAACATTCAGGGCATCACTAAACCGGCGATACGGCGTTTGGCTCGCCGTGGCGGTGTAAAGCGTATAAGCGGACTCATCTATGAGGAGACACGTGGTGTTCTCAAGATCTTTCTGGAGAATGTCATCCGTGATGCTGTTACCTATACTGAGCACGCTCGCCGTAAGACTGTGACGGCCATGGACGTTGTTTACGCTCTCAAGAGGCAGGGCCGTACTCTCTATGGGTTCGGTGGTTAAGGGTTTATAGGAATTCTGTGGTTAAGGGTTTATAGGAATTGGGGTTTCGTTTCATTGCAATTTATGTAAATTTGGTGGATTGTATCGATTTGTTTTGGAATTTCACTGTGTCGTTCCCCTATTCTCGTTATTAATTTCTGTATTTTAGCTCACTTTAAAGTAATCTTAATCTCTCCATTTTGGCAATTTTGATTGATGATTGAGTTTAAAATTCACCTGAACTTTAAATTTCTGGCTGTAGTTTAGCATTTAGGAATTAATCCCGTGTGAATTTGGAATTTTTTGCCCAATTAGACATATTTCTTGAACTTAACAGATGCATGAGCTTGGTATCAAGGAGCCTGTTAACAAACTAACAAATGTTTAATGTTAATTATGTTTAATCAGTCCCTATCTACTTTGATGTGTATATTCTTCTTTACTTTAAAATGGGACCTATTTAAAATTAAATTTTATTATTTATAAATTGTAATAATTTTTTTAAAGAATAAAGGTTAAATTAATAATTAATTTTAATTACAAATTTCATAAAATTCAAATCTTTTAATTTTATACTTTATCAATTTTTATGAAGATCTATTAAAAACTTTTTAATTTAATCCTATCAAATAAGGGTTATATAGGGTGAGTTGGGTTCAGCCGTTTAGCTAACCTATTATTGGATTTGATTCGACCTACCACGCGAGTTGACTTGCTATATCAAAGTGTAGCTCGACTCCTACAAATTCGTCCATTGCCGATGAAGCCGAGCCAACTTTCATCTTGTACACTAGTTATTGGGCTCGCATCGAGCTAACATAAGAAATTTGTTGCTTGACCACTAATCCTTTGTTTTGGGACTCAGTTGTGGAGGAGTTTTTATCAATTTTTGCTACCGTATATTTGACTTCTTGGGGGCTCATAACATTTGATCTCTCTTGCGCCGTATATTATTAACTTGTTTTAACTGTACAAAACTTCATTTTTTGGCCAAAAACGCTCCAGAGAGAAGTTTAAAGTGTCTTTAATAATAATTTAAAATAAATCTAATTAGTGTTTTAGATTTAAAATTCGTTGAAATGGTCTCACGTGGAAGGATGCAAAAAAGATGTAAATTAGGATTCAGGTAAAAAATGATGTAAAATCACAATTTCTTTTACATCTTCATATAAAATAAATTTTACCAAAAAATAGTTATCAATCCATAAATTTTTTTTAAAAAAAATGTAAAGATTGAATTTAAATCTTATAATTTGCATATATTCGTTAGAGCAAAATTTTGATTTTGATTCACTGGAGTAATTTTGAAGATGTTAATTTAAACTTAAATTTTCACCACGATTGAAGATGCTCTTAGTAAGGTGAATTGCTCGTTCCAATTAAGGCTCCTAAATTATACACTGATTCTTGTTGAGGTCCTATAAAGGGATGTAATTTTAAAAATTTAGCCTGCCTGAATCTAGGTTTGGTGATGCCTAATGTAATCATTAAAAGGTTTTCAATATTAAATCAAATGTGCAAAGAATGAGGTCGGCCATAATGTGATTTAGTAGTCGGTTACCACCAACACTTGCACATTATATTACACGATCGGCCTAACTACATTCCATCATGATGTGCTGCACAATCTTTAACACTACAATCTCGCCATAAAAAATTGAATAATCTTTACTTTGTTATTACTGTTGCAATTGAACATTGGCAGAGTAATTTCAATTTGTAAGATCAATTGAATGATATTAGATACTATTAGACATAAGGTGATGTTACCTGCTTCTTCTGCTTTCCTATGTGCCAATTCGCGATCATCGATAATTTCATCGGAACATGAAGTGTCGTTGGCATTGTAGATCAAACCCTTTAATCCTCTCAAATTCTTGCAGGGAGTATTGAATATTCGATAGCTGCTTTCTTGTGGCATTGCACTCTTTCCTATCTACCGATTAGAATGATTGTCAATTCAGTACACATCACAAATATAAATCAAAAAAATAATCATATAAGTATCATGGTATGAATGAAAATGATACTTCGTTAAACCAATTTAATTAAAAGATTAATAAGATACATTTAAATTTTATTTCAACACGATTTTTTACGATTTAGGCAATATTCAATATCAATGAAGCGCGGAGCGAGAGCAAGATGACGGGTTTGAAAAAGATGTGCATCCCTGATTCCTTGATAGATAGTTCAAAACTACACAAGAAGAATTCTTGAAACATTACTATAAAATGCCAGAAAGATTAATCCGAGCGACAAAACCAAAGCAGATAAATTGGAGACTTTGATCGCTATTTGAAGATTCTTCGGCATGTTAAAAAGTGAAGTTACCTTATATTTCACTGTTTGAGAAGAACGGGCTGCCGGCGGGAAGATTTCTGAATTTCCGGTGAAATATGATCTGTATTTTTGATAAACTGACTTTGGATTGGATTGGATCTCAACTGAAAAATTGAAATCGAAACGAGCTTTTCGTGACTAGAATTCAAAATTCAGAGGAGGTTTATTTAATGCAGTGCAGAGAGAGGGAGAGGAAATCAGGTGTTGAATAAAATAAAAAGGCCACGAAAGGTATTAACGTTCTTCGACTCAAGAAATAAAGATTTCTCGACGGTTTTAACGGAGCCGTCACGGTGGATTCAATTTGGGGGATCACATTTTTGAATTGAAAAAATCGGGCCAACATCCCACGTCGCAAGGCATCAGACAAATGGGCTCACAAGTCACCAGTGGCAATCGATAAGTAAGCTTGTTACTTTCTAAAAGATTTTTTTTTTTTTTTAAAATAAAGAATTTATTATTTAATATTTTCGATTCAAAATATGTAGCTGAAAAATGGTTTGAAAAAATGTATAGTTGAAAAAGATTAGAGGTGTTTCATGCTTACATTTATATATATATATATATTCACCATTAAAAAATCTTTTGAAACGGATTTAACCCATGTTACTTTAGATTTAATCGAGATGAGTTGCTTGTTGACGATTTTAGATAGCCACGTAATCATATATTACTTTGCTTCATTTAAGGGAAAAAAAAAATGATATACGAGACATTTTGCTTGCTGGTTAAATAGTTTAGATATTGTTATTATTATTAAAAAGAAAAATCAGAATCCTATTTTATTAGGTAAAATAATTTTTTTTTTTTTTTGAAAACAAAGTAAAATAAATTTGTTAGTTAGATATATAAAATAGAGATGCGTACCGTTGGAACTTGGAAGTTTGAAATGAATGGAGCCAAAAGTCCAAGTCCAATTGGCACGTTGGATCCCATCCCTTCATCATTTTCAAATGATTTCCGTGAAACATTTGGGTCGGGTTACCGGTTTGTTAGTCCCGTTTGAAGAAGAATCCCTCCTTCAAATTTAGAACCCGTTTGGTAAAAAATGAAAAGTTGGTAAAATGAGTAAAATTACAATACTTCTAACTTTATATTTGAAATTTGCTAATTTCTTTTCCTTTTTGATATGACGCAAGTTAAATCATAAATGAGGCAAACACGATAACTTTGGCATTTGAAATTAATTGAGGCCCTATTCTTCAAAAATTAATTGACAAATAAATGAAATGTTTTGTGTCAAATCAAGGAATTGAATATATTTGTTGATTTATTTGTGTTTTCTAGTTAAGATGAAGGGTTAAAAATTGGAGAGAGAAAATGTGGATAGTTAAAAAGTGGTATGAAAAATTGTGTAATTTAAATTTTTTTAATGATTATAAATTAAATTTTTATTTGTGTTTGCCGAACATGGCCAGAATTTGTTGATTACCATTTGAAAATTTTATGTTTTTGAAATAAAATATAAATTTCATCTTAGCAGAAGCATGACAAGAGACTTTAGAGCTTGTTGAAGCTTTTTGTCGAAGACCCTCATACATAAACTAAAATTCTACCTAGGTGAATTGCTCATTGTCCCATAATTTTGGTAGAAGGGGTGCGTTCTTATATAGAGAGAGTAGCCTGGGGTCTACAATTACAAGAAAGAAATTAATGACATAAAAGGGAAACATGAACAAGAGAGGAGGAAAAAAACGAAAGTCTAAATTCGTGGATTGCTTTGCATTTCAATTCATATTTCCATTTGGATAATTAGGTAGCGAAAAGGTGAGATGTATTAACCAACAACTAATAGGGCTCCATTAGACATTGATTACATTATCTTGGTATCCTAGCAATACTTTTTTTTTTAGGTTAATTTGGATGTTAAAATTAATTATTTGGCTCCGTTCATGATGAAGACATGCCCTCCTTCCTACTTGTTGAGATTCTTTATTTATTTTTTACTTTATTTATTTTTTCCCTTCATTTGCCTTGACTGACATGATTACACGAAATCAGCGTCGCACGTTAGCAAAGATGCAACGTTAGCAAAGAATTATACACAAGGCTTAACTGAATTGTTGAAGGGATTTCAGTAACAATTTTGTTGGTAATTTCTCTTTGTCAATGGATTATTTAATGGCAAAGATAATTCAATGCAAATTTATCAACATGTACAGTAAAATCAATGAGACATGAAAAAAAAGTCAAATAAGGATGGCAATGGATCGGGTATGAGTCGTGTTTGACAAATTCATATCGTACCCATTAGATATTTACAACCTACATACCCTACCCATTTAATAATAGCGGGTTGGGGACGAGTAGGAGGTGGATTTGTTTCTATACAAATTTGAAATTCATTACCAATTATTTATTTTTTAGGGTTGTAAATAGGTTATACGTTAGAGGTGTTCTGGATTAACTTGAATTAGTTAAATGTTGGGATTCACATGAATTTGACTTTAAAAAAGCTTGTTTTAAGTTGAAACTAAACAAGCGAATTTAAACAAATTTTTTAGACATTAACAATATCAATAATTTAAACATATTAAGATTTAGACGTTAACAATGTCAATAGATATTCGAGTTCTATTTTTTTTTTACACAATCACTTTTGTTTTAAATTTTATAATTTTTTAAGGGAATTAATGAGCATGCGAGTGGGGTATGTGTATTGTAGTAAAACTCACACCCGATCAATACCCATGTCGGATTTTAAAATTTACCTCTACATCCAACACACGAACCCATTTAGTCGGGTAATCCCTACTCAGTTATGTCGAGTCTCCAAGGAGTATCGAGTCCGTGAGAATTAACTGTAAATGAAATAAAAATGGACCCAGAATACAATCGGGCCTCATCAGACCCAAGATGAATAAATATGTTATTGGGCCACAACCCACCAGATCCAACAAAGGCCGAGGCCCAATAATCAACAAAATGATGTTATAATTAAATACTAAAGAAATCCCACTAATATTATATATATTAATAAAAACAACTGAGATTCTGCCAATTTTGCCTGGAATTCCAATTTTTAACAAAATCTTAATTTCAATATTTTTATTTTGATTTTTGTTTTTCAGTTGCATTTTGGGAGTTATTTACTTAATGAGTTTTAAGTGTAGTTTTTTGGTTCAATTGGAGCGAGTAAGCAAAGCCACACCTTTAGCAATTATTTCAGTAAGTATGGAAAAATTACAGATTCAGTGATAATGCTGGACATAATCTCTAGAAGACCACGTGGCTTTGGATTCGTAACTTTTGATGATCATGAAGTTGCTGATAGGGTTCTGTAGGAAGAGCGTATCATTGATGGTACAACAGTATGAGTTTCTCTTTATCTCCTTTAGTCACAGTTTTTTTCTTCTTCGTTACAGAAGAAGTTTCAAATATTTAAGATTTTTATTCAAACTTTTACTTCAGGTGAAAGTGAAGAGAACAATCCCTAGATAAGACACGCAAGTTAAAGGAGTCACAAAAACTTACCTTTCTTTGGGCCTCTATTGGGCCCTTGCTGGTGGATCATTGTACCTTTCTTTGGGCCTGGATTCAACAGAGGTTGTTGTTACAAACGGGTGGGTGTGATTGGTGCTGGTAGTGGTGAATTGTTGTGTGGGCGACAGTTGTGGTGTTTTCCTGGTCATGACAGTGGTAGTGAGGTGGTGGTGTTGGTAGATCTTAGTTGTGACCGTTTGTGAACGTGTCTGAAAATTGTGACTCTTTGTGACATGTAATGCATTGATTGTGATCGGATCTTTGTAAACTTCGACTATTTGTGACCATCACTTCATCTCCTTCACCTAACCACACCATATCGTACTCCACCACAACTAACACCACCTAAAACACCAGCACCACAACTGACGCTCAACCACGTCCAACTAAATACCAAAGCACCACCACAACCTCCAACAACATACATAAGTAAACTATGAATATATGTGACATATAATGCATTAACTATGACCAGTTTTATATGCATTGTGACTATTTGTGACCAATTTCATTATAAGTGTGACCAGGTCTATGAGATGTGACTGTTTGTGATCCGTAATGCGTTGATTGTGATCGGATGTTTGAGAACTGTGACTATTTATGACCAGATACTTCGTCTCCTCTGCCTAACCCCACCCTACCATGCTCCACCACAACCAACACCACCTAAAACACCAGTATCACCTCCGACGCGCAACCACCTTAAGCTAACAACTACAACATTACCACAACATCCAACAACAAAATCCCTTGTCGGCGACGGCTCCTGAAAGAACACTGATGCGAACCCCTTTGGTGTTTGGACCAAAAATTTCTACAACAATTTAATATCAATCCAAGATATCTAAAATGGTAAAATAACACCCTAAACCAAGTTTAATCTAGCCAAAATCTCAAGGTATAAATCCTAATCCAATTGATAGAATTAAACGAATTTCAATGTGATGGAAATAAACAACAATACAAGAATAATATACTCAAAATATAGTTGATTATCTTCCAAAGATTACAAGATAAAAGAGATGGGATTTACCTCACCCGAAGGAGTCTCACAAGACCAAGAACAATGAGCATCCAAGTTATCCTAGAGTTTGAATAAAGATGTATTTATAGTACAAATTGATTGGGAAATAAAGAAAATAGGAAATTGCAACAAAAACCTCGAATTTTGGGTTTCGATGTAACATGCGGCAGCAGGTTAAGGAACTCGAGGCCGCACAGGCCACGACGTGAGCCAACATTGACATTCTGCTTGAAATTCAAAAATATAGGCACGCAGTCGCGCGATATTTCAAATGTGCGGCCGCGCGATTTCTATCCAAAACCTTCACTCGTCATCTTCAGTATTTTGATTATAACTTTTGATGTCGATGTCCGATTGAAGTGATTAAAAATGTGTTGAAAATTATACGAAAAGGGATATAATTCTTCTTGAAATAATAAACCTCAAATTCGAATGTTATTTCTGTCAAAATTTTTGTTGAATCTCAAGTACGACCCCTTCTCGTCCAGAAATGATATCTTCCATTTGAGCTTGATTTCATACTTTGTAAATGAGTCCCATCAACAACCCTTGGACCTCCTTGGACTTGGATCTATTCATGGGTCTCATCGTCTCGCGCATCAAGGTTTGACTTTCCCAGTTCTCATCAATATCCCAGTGGAGCTCCTCCTCTGTTGCCACATCTTCTCTCGCTGCTCACCAACCCAAACGCCCCCACCGCAGCATCATTTGTCTCACCACCACTACCACCACCACCACCACCACTGGTTATTGTTAGGAGAGAAAGAATAGGGAGATAGAGAAGAAGAAGAAGGTTGAAGAGAAGGATTGAGAGAGAAAACATACCGATGGAAACACCTGATTAGTACAAATTAGAACTTCTCCATTTATATTTGAATTGTAAATTTTAAGGAATAATTAGACTACACTACTTCTTCATTCACATATTAAAAAAGATGTTAATTACAGAGAATTTAGAAACTACCCACATTCAATTTACTCTCTCTCTCTCTCTCTCTCTCTCTCTCTCTCTCTCTCTCTCTCTCTCTCTCACACACACACACACACAATCAACTCCAATTCTCTCTAGGATCTCTATCCAAAATAAACTCCATGTAATCTCCTTTCCAATTTTTTAATTTTCTTCATGGTAATTTGACATGAATAAATTTTGACGAATTTTGAATGTATATAGATATTCCATAATGTGAAGTAATTAGACGTGGAATATCTCGATTTGTAAGACTGGATTTTATTTTGTTATAAATATCGATTTTGGTCTAAATTTGACATATCCATTAACATTGTGTTGGGAATTTACTTAATCATACACGGCGGAATTTAAAATATTTTCAATTCCCAAATGAGGATCTGCTTTGTATTTAGATAGAAATCGTGATAAATAACATTACCTCTTGATGTTATTGCAGACTACTTTGAGAATCTTGATTCTTTCTCCAATTTACTTGCACACCACAGCTGTCGAATTGTCCAGCCTCTAAAGGTGATCCACACGAAAGAACAAGAACAAGATGCTAGGTTTCTCTCTTCTTGTACTACCAAGAGAATAATGAATTAGGGTTAACTTTTCAAAACCTTAGTTGTTCATTAATATAAGTCAGAGTGGGCTTAGCCCATAACTTAAGCATCGACTCGGTCCATGTGATTTAATTAATTCAATTAATTAAACAAGGGACATTAGTTAATCAATCCAACTAATTAACTCGAGCCTATTAATAAATAATATAATTGATTCTACAAATGTCGAACACTTGTTAATTAATTAATTCCAATCACATTCTTCTAGTTCTCTCTTTGTGTGTGACCCTTTAGGTTCCCAACCACAATGTCAAACTACGTGAATTATTATTTTGATCTAATCAAAATAAGATTAATTAAAATTCTCTTTTAAATTAATCATTAATTCTCCTAAATTAATTAATTCACATTAGTTGTCCCAGATTGACATCTAGCAATGTGTCGGGCAATACATGTGATGGAAAATGTCACGTGGTGTGACAAAACCAAACTAGTTCGTTTATCATGAAACTTTAATCCCTTCGTCAATATGATCCAATCAATTACGAGATATGAAAATGTGTCAATCTCGTTTATTGATCATATCTTTTATTTTGCTCTTAAGTCAATAAACGTCGAAACTATTTTCGACGTTATTAATTCACCTTGGCCAAGGATTTCGATATCGACTTAACCAAATAAAACGCAGATTATAATCTCTTACTATCTAAGAGTGACAAATCCTATATTGATCATTCACAACATTCATGTGATTCTTGACATACCCAAACGACATCGTATTAGCCACTCCTTTCAGAGCAACATCTGACATCACCAAAGTATAAATGTCCTCATATAAGGTACTATGATGACCTCAAGTCAAAGGATCAATTCCACTAACGAACGTTGGTGATTAACCACTGACACTCAGATAGTTATCCATGTGGAATCTCCGTTGCGGGTCTCCAATGTTTTGTTCTCTTAACAAAACATTCACGTGTTCATTTAGATATCTCTACATGTTAGCTTGTGAGATCAGCTACTCACTTCTAAAGTGGGCGATGAAACACGTGTTGGTCTATCCGTAATGAAGATATCCGTATCTCGATATTACTTTACGACCAAGGATATTTAAGATTCAATTGTAACTTATATCTCACGATCACAACTCCTTTTGATTAACAAGTTATCAAGATTTGAATCTACGGACTATATTGATTTAATTTAGTAAGAATAATAATATTATTATAAATCAATTAAATAACAGATCTACCATATATTAGATGCATCAAATATATTAGTAAGTATTTGGTCAAACGATTGGACCTAGGGCATAATACTTACAAACACCCACTTGCAATAGATCCAATCACTTATGTATTTAATATTATAAGAGTCCACATGACGATCATGATTATTATGTGACAACTCTTTGTCAGTGGATCTGCAATGTCTTACATTTGTGGAGATTGTTCTTTCCTTTTGTCATTTCTTTGTATTACTTCTCTAGTGAGATAATACTGCCTCAACACATGTTTGGGTTATTGATGAGACCTGAGTTTCTTCACTTTACATGATGGATCCATTGTTTTCACTATAACAATGTTAAAAACTACTCTAAGTTCATTAATGAACTTATTGATCCAGACCACAACCTTTGCTGCTTCTGAAACAACAATGTATTAGGCTTCCTTTATTGAATCAGCGATTGTTTCTTGTTTGAAACATTTCTAACTAATCGCTCCATTGAGAGTAAACATATTGAGATTTGCCATCTTTCTAGTCTAGCTGGAAGTTAGCACTAATGAACTCTTAGTTCAAAATCTTAAGATTTTATCTATATATGCAAATTGGGATAAGCGAGACATTCTTTTAGATCTATCTCTATAGATCTTTATCTCTAAAATATAAGTATCTTCTCCCACATCTTGCATGAATAAAATCTTTTACAACCATAATTTTATCGAAGAAACACAAAGATGTTGTTTTCATTAATAATATGTCATCCACATATAATATTAAGAATACGATATAACTACCACTTGCCTTTTATAAACACACAATTTCTATTTACTTAATTTTTGACAAAATCAAACATTTTGATTATCCCATCAAAATAAATATTCCAGCTCCTAAATGTTTGTTTTGATCCAAACATGGATCAGTCAATCTTGCATACATTGTTAGCATTTTGGATTCAAAACTTCTTGGGTTGTGTCGCATACACTTTCCATTGTATATTCTATCTCAAGAATGCAGCTTTGTCATCCTTTTGCCATATCTTATATTTATGATATGTAACTATTTACAAGCAAAATTCAAATGGAAGGCTGTAGGTGAAAAGGTCAAAGTCAACTGTTTGGCTTTGTTCGTAACATTTCACTATTAGTCTTGCTTTGTATGTATGGATGTTTCCATCTATCTCGACCTTCTTGTAAACACATTTACAATTTATGGGGTTTATTTCATCAGTTAGGTCGACCAAAGGTCCTTACCTTGTTTACATACATCAAGTCCATCTTGGATCTCATTGCACCTTGCCATCTCCTTGAGTCAACACTTGACTTTACCTTTTGCGTAACTTATAGGTTCATTATCCTTGAGAAGTAATCTTGAATTCGATCATTCAAGGAATCAAATGATCTTACAAAATTTACGCTGAGCTGTCGTGTCATCAGGAGTCTCTACTTCCTGATCATGAGTTTGTCCCTTAGCTGGTGTGGGATCAATATCAAGCTCATTTATTTGGTCAACCAATATTTGTGATCCTTGAATTTATTCAAGTTCTATTTTGCTCCCACTGTCCTCTCCTAGTATGAACTATTTCTCTAGGAAGACAGCATGTCTAGAAAAGAAGACTTTCTTCTCAATGAGATGATAGAATTGATATCCAATTATTCTTCGTGGATATCTCACAAATATACATCTATCGGAGTTAGACTCTAGATAATCCGATCAATTACGAGATATGGAAATGTGTCAATCTCGTTTATTGATTATATCTTTTATTTCGCTCTTAAGTCAATAACGTCGAAACTATTTTCGACTTTATTAATTCACCTTGGCCAAGGATTTCGATATCAAGTTAACCAAATAAAATGCAAATCATAATCTCTTACTATCTAAGAGTGACGAATCCTATATTGATCATTCAAAACCTTCATGTGATTCTTGACATTCCCGAACGACATCGTATTAGCCACTCCTTTCAGAGCAACATCTGATATCACCAAAGTATGACTGCCCTCATATAAGGTATTATGATGACCTCAAGTCAAATGATCAATTCCACTAACGAACGTTGGAGATTAACCACTGACACTCAGATAGTTATCCATGTGGAATCTCCGTTGCGGGTCTCCAATGTTTTGTTCTCTTAACAAAACATTCACGTGTTCATTTAGATATCTCTACATGTTAGCTTGTGAGATCAGCTACTCACTTCTAAAGTGGGCAATGAAACACGTGTTGGTCTATCCGTAATGAAGATATCCGTATCTCGATATTACTTTACGACCAAGGATATTTAAGATTCAATTGTAACTTATATCTCACGATCACAACTCCTTTTGATTAACAAGTTATCAAGATTTGAATCTACGGACTATATTGATTTAATTTAGTAAGAATAATAATATTATTATAAATCAATTAAATAACAGATATGCCATATATTAAATGCATCAAATATATTAGTAAGTATTTGGTCAAACGATTGGACCTAGGGCATAATACTTACACATTGATTGTAAAGAACTCATATGACAATTATTTGGCTAATTCACAATTCCTCAGATCTTGATTTCTTCATTGTTAATTGTACGAGATGAATTTAATGTTTACGTAATTGATACATCAGAAAACATGTATTTTCAGTTGTTTCATGATTTAATGTATTACATTTTTAAAAATTTGTTTGAATACTATATAACGTGTATGAAATTAATTATTATTACAGGATTGATACATTCTCCTGCTCCATGACCACTGTTTTCACACGACATTGTCATGGACTCCATGGATGACGTGATATCAAACTTGAACTCGAAGCCGAATACATTCCAAAAAGATATGTTTAATTTTACTTGTTTCGACAGACTTGTAATGAAGATTACGATACTTGTAACGAATATTGCATTAAATATAATATTATATGTAACCAATGTCACGATACACTTCTCTTAATCAAACGTACTACCTTCATAATTAGTGACACGACAAATAGCATGAATATATTATAATATAAGGAATGCAATTTTAATGAAGATTGTAATACTTGTAACAATGCATCTTTCATATATTAAGTATTTACAATGGTTTATACCAACAAGAATGTATGTCACTCAGAAGTTTTACGACATGAATCCGTCGTATAGTTTTTCATTGTCGACCATTACAATTTGTGCAATGCAACCTCAACCCATGGGGAATCATGATTTATGCCAACTGAAATTTATAAATTCACTAAGTTACATGATGTGTAATGTGCATAGTACTAATGAACTACATGTTATTACAACATTCGCAATGATCAGCAATTACTTCAAATTCATTACTTAAGTTGTTAATGCAAGCACTATAATATTTATGACTTACCATACATGTTGTAGCCAATAAAATACTACGATATTATGGACACTATAATTTTAGATTTTGATTTATATTTTAAACATACAAGATTTTATAACAACTTTTAGTTGTAACTATCATAATTATTAGTTTATTTAAAACGTAACCACATCGTTAAAATTAAGATTACCATAACTAATTATTGACTGTAGGAAGGTCTTTTATCCCTACTAACCAAAAAAGAACATGGATGTCCGTCTGCAAAAAATTGACTTCTTTTCGAAATCTCCATATAATCACCACAAATCTCTCAAAATACATCAAAATTCTTTGATTTTGTTGCACAACTCTTACTCATATCTACTTTTCATTGAATTTGTAGTCTTTCCCTACGGTCGGATCCCACCGCGATAAAGCGAATTACCGCGATAGACTAATTAAATTAATTATTAATTATTTTTCTCTCTTCACATCCCTAAATGGAGGTTCTCATAATCAATGAAATTAATCAAAATTATTTATCTCTCAAATCGGGTATTTTTCTAAAATTGGTATATAAAATTGTGTAACATTACAAATAATATTAATATTAGGTATCACATTACAATTCGGTAGTTACGTAAATTTCCCAAATTTTAAGGGTAGGCTTCCTTTAAGTGGAAATTACAGCGCCACAAGTATTTCAAGATTTAAAATCAAAAGTCAGGTTTAACCCTTAATTATACACAAATCAGGTTATAATTAATAATACTATTAAAACACACCTGCACAACTCACGTCTCACCCCCATTCCAATTCATTTCTATCGCTTCCCTCCTCCGGCAATATGGTGGTGACTGCGAAGAGATTTTCGATGACAGAACTCCCTTCTGTGGCGATGACGAGCGTCGACTTCTTACAAGGTGACACTCACCGCCAACAAAATCAGCGGTGCGGCGAACCACCGCTGCTATCGCGCATTGTCGATGGTTCTGCCAGCGGTGAGCGCCCTCGCGTAGGGGATGGGTCTGCCGGTGGCTTCTAATTACATTTTCCATTTTCCATTGTTATGTTTTTTGGTTATTGATTCTCTGATTTGTGGTTGGTGTGTGGGTTTGTTGGAAAAGGGATGGTGGTGCAGGCGGAATAGATTTCAACGTTACAAAAGGAATCGTGCGATTGTGTGCAGTGATGGGGTAGTGGGTTGACGACTCTGCAGTATGTGGTGGTAGGGCAGTGGCGGTGGTGGTGACTGCGTGTATTGTGGTGGTGGCTGAATGGTTTTGTGATTGGTGGTGGCGCTATGGTGATGCTTCCATGTTTTTAGCTTCCTGTGTTTAGATTACGAGTTTTTGTTGCTGGGTGCTGCCTTGCTGGTTGTACTGTTATGTTGGCTATGACAAGGTCACATGTGAAAGTCCACGCATAAGAGGTTACATGTAATTGGTCATAGTCATATTTCACAGGTCACACAACAAAATCTCAGGTCACATGTCAAATGTGACACACTAATGGGTCACAGTTATATTCCACAGTTTACACAACAAATTTTCATATCACACTTTAAATGTTTAGGTCACATTGATGTATTAATGGGTCACAGTTATATTTCACAGGTCACACAACAAATTTTCAGGTCACCTTTAAATGTTTAGGTCACATATCACATTTAATATATTAAGTTACAGGTCACACAATAAATCTCAGGTCACACTTTAAATGTTTTAGGTCACACGTCACATTTAATTTATTAAGTCGCAGGTCACACTTTAAATTTTCAAGTTGTGTTTGATGTATTAGGTCACATGTCATTGGTCACACTTCAAAATGCGAATGTCACATGTCAAATTTGATGCAGTAAGTCACATGTTACACTTCAGAATTGTTCAGGTCACAATCTATTTGATACATTGCATTACAGTCCATATGCTGGAGCCTAGAGGCCACACGTAACAGGTCACAGGTCATAATATCCCTTGGTCACATATCAATTTTATCAAGACAAAAATTCAAGAAAACTGGTCACACTTAATAGTTTAGGTCACAATCACATCTTGATTCATACTTCAAGTCACATATTACATTTGAGGGTCGCATGTCATATTTTACATCTTGCAAATGACAATTAATAGTCACGGGTCACATATGACGCATTAGGTCACATGTTCAAAAATGTTCCAATCTTCTTCTTCCAGATGTCGCATTAGGTCACATGTTCAAAAATGTTACAGTCTTCTTCTTCCAGATGGTGGTCACGTGTCACATATGACTCATTAGGTTACGAGTCACATATGGTGCAATAGGTCACATGTTAAAAAATGTTCTAGTTTTCTTCTTTTTCTGGATTCTGGAGGTGACAACGGAGGTGGTGGCGGCGACGGAGTTTGGGTGGTGGTGGCTTTAGTGAAGATGCGATGTCTGATAATTCAAAATTTGAATGTAAGTTACAGATTTTATATTTTTTTTACTAATTTCACAATTCATCAGTTTTCTTGTGGTGGTGGAGATGAGTCGAAGGTCACATTGGAGGTGGTGATAGTGATGACAACAATGGTTGTTGGTGGTGACGATGGCGATGGCGATGGTGATGGTGGTGGTGACGATGACAATGGTGGTGGTGACAACGGTGGTTGGTGGTGGTGACAGGGGTGGTGGTGGTGACGACGGTGGTTGGTGGTGATGGTGGTGGTGGTCGGTGGTGGAGCTGCAGATCGTTTACAGATTTGAAGTGGAGTGGAGTGGAGTGGAGTGGGGTGGGGTGGGGGTGGGTGATTTATATAATATATAAATTATTTTATTTATAACCTGATTTGTGATGTTTTTTAACTTATTACTTTAAGATTAAAATGTAGTATTATAACCTCTTGTTTTTGTATTATTCCCTTCCTTTAACTTTCCTTATCGAATCCACGTGAAGGCCCACATAATCGGCCCATAGAGAAATGGGCCCAGCATACTACTCACCTCCACGTCAGCATCCGAGAATTATTATTGGCGACACGTACGACTTTATACACCGAATCCCGTCCCAATGCAGCCGGGCCCACTTCTGTTCCCGCTTCACTTCAGTGTATCATCACTGTCGGGGAAGCGCATATATTTCAGATTTGGATCTCAATAAATACAACCCGAAATTAGTGGGCCTATCGTAATTTCAACAAATCGAAGCCCCAAACTGGGTAACACAATCTTCATCTCCCCCCTATAAATTCATCCAGCCCGTATCACTGTTGCGTCTCTGAATTTGACTCTTTACAAGCTTGTATTCCAGAAATCATCAAAATAGCATATAGCCTTAGCTGGAAATCTAAATTCTGTGGTGTTTTATATTGTTAAAATCGAGTCACAAGGTATATTGGAATGCGCATTGATGATTTTTTTTTAATACCTGTAAATAGCTACATTTGATTGATGCTGGTTGTTGCTTTTTTCATTTTTCCCCCTTGATATATCTGTAGATAAAACCCAAAAACTCCACATCGTAATCGTTTTCTGTATAGACGTGGCAATCGCGTGCTGAGAGTAGGCAATTTTAAGATTTTGTGAAATTTATTGTATTAATTTCGGGTTTGGCGCGGGAGGGTGGTAATGTAAGACGAAGAAAAATAGATGCTGAGCTGCCGGATCTGGAGTTATATGGACATCGTTTTGAACTTAGAATTCTTGTTCAGATTGTTTTCTGCACGGTGAATTACCAATTCTGTTGAGGGATCTTTTTAAAAGCATCCAGAAATGGAAAATTGTTGGGGAGAAGTGGCGGGTGACAATTTTGTGATGAAAGGCAAATGGTAGAAATAAAAATCATCTCGACATGTAGATTTTTCATCTTGTTGAATAATGTTCCCTTTTCCATAAATATCAAATGCATAATTAGCTCTGCGTTATTTTTTATATACAACGTGGCATAACTTAATATCTTCTAGAATTATGAGTGAAGAAGTTTTGTTTTTCATGATCATGAGAAACAGAGTCTATTTCAGGGTCTTGAAATTTATAATATCTTAACCACAAAAAAGGAAAATAAAGAACTTCTTTATTTGAATATAAGATGGAAAATAAACACTATTCTTCATTGAATTTTCACGAGTGAAGAAAATTTCATGAACTAGTCAGAGTGTATATGACTTCATTGAGTAGCTCTTGAGCTTGTTCATAGGATCACATCTCTTTCTTTCTTTTTTGATTGTGTAGTAAAGCTCTACAAATGGGTTCACAAGCTGTTGAAGATTTAATCGAGGCTTCATCTGGGGTTCATTATTCTGGATTTCATTTGGATAATATAGAGCCAAGTATTTTAGAAGTTGAACTACCAAGTACCTCGACAACTGATACTATCAATCAACCCTTCGTCATTGGTAAGTGCAGACTGATATCAGGCTATGAAGCTGATCTGATCTTATGCTAAAGGGAAATGACTTATAGAATTATTTATTTTTCATGCTGCTGGAATATTAGTAATTCTGCCCTCCTTAATCAAAATCAATCTTTACAATTTTTAGTGGAAGAATCACAAGGTATAATTATACTAACACCCGAAATTAGGGACAGTTATTCAAACTTTTTGACCTCTAAAAAACCCACGCACAATTCATTTTGAGTAACCTCCACGCCAATAACGTAAGCATGAGATTGGGAAGGAAAGCAGCAAGACTTGCAAGCCTGTACTGAGAGTATATGTCTCTGAATATGACTGTAGAAATCAATAATAATGTAGTCTAATTTATTTATTTTTATTTTTTTAATCTTACTCCCTATGCGATCTGCACTTGTTCACTGAACTTTGACGTACACTTTGTTGTGAAACTTGAATTTCATTATAATTGCAATAAAATTTTTGGGTTTTAGAGTTGGAAAACTTTATTATTTGTTTTAAACTTCAGATTTATAATCTTTATGTTATATCATAACCAAGTATGGTTTGCCACCGCATCAATCTTTTAGATTGTTTCTGGAAACTTGTTTCTGTTAGTTCAGTTTTCTCCAGTGATATGAACTTCATGGATCGCCTGAAACATTCTGCATTGCAGGAGTTGCTGGAGGTGCAGCATCGGGGAAAACTACAGTTTGTGATTTGATTATTGAGCAACTTCGTGATCAGCGTGTTGTACTTGTTAACCAGGTATCAGCATGTCGGACTAAAGATTTTATCTTTGCTTTTTCTTCATTTATTATTATTATTATTATTATTATTATTATTCCAATTCAAAATTCTTGTAGTCAAATATGATCATATATTGCTGTTGCTATTGCTATTATTGTCATCTTCTGCTTGTACAATTTGACTATTTTAAAATGTATTATTATTTTGAAACTTGCATTAGTTAGTACTATAGTCTGTAGAAATTGAAGGGTTGGAGGTTAGGCCAGAAACCTTACTTCCTGCATCTGTTTGTTATTTTCTTTTCCTGTTTTGCGTTTAGTGTAGAAAACACGTCACCTTAGATTTTATTTTATTTTTAATTTTGAAAATACATATCACCACAGATTTTCTTTTTAATTTTGAAAGCCATTTTAAATTTATTTTGTTCTTCATCCATTCTACAATTTATTTATATACATTGGCTCTGATGTTTGGCTGTTGAGCATTCAAGGAGAGTTACGCTTGATGTCACCTTCCGATTTGATGTTGAAGTATTATGCGTCGTGCACTATCTTCCTCCAATTTGGCATGCTTGAAAATCTTCAACAATTTAATGGTTATTTTTTTCCTGATAAAGAAGTTTATCAATGAAAGAAAGTAAGTGTAGAGGGCAAGCAATATACTAAGTGGAAAGTTTATCCAGTTTGAGAGAGTCTAAACCCATTTTATCCCTTATGATTTTCTATTATGTCCTCATGATTCAAGCTGAAGACCTGTGTCTTGAGAAACTTAAGTTAAATCCCGGTACGAATTGACATTTTTTGTAATGACCCAACCTCTATGCATAAGCCGTTAACTTACATACTATCCACTTTGGGAGAGGTTGGGTTGGTACATTCTTATTCTCGATTGAACAATAATTGACTAAGATATATACAACTATGTTAGGACTGCACAAGGAAATAATAATGCTAGGTAAGTATTCTGTTTACTGTAATCCTAATTATTAGGTAATTGAATAATCTGCACATGACAATAGCACAACTTGAATGGTCCACATTATTGAGTGTGCCCTGTGGCATCAGTATTATCATCAAGTGTCTCCCACTTTTATGTTCATGGAACATATCTACATAGAAGTTGAAATTTACTACATATTTGTGCTATTTGGTTCTTTTAATGCAGTTAATATCTTGTTTAGCTAATATACTTTTCAAAATGGATTTTTTGCCAGGATTCATTTTATCAGAATTTGACACCAGAGGAACTTAAAAAAGTTTATGAATACAACTTTGACCATCCTGGTGGGTTTTATCTTAAATTTCTTTCTCACTTGCTTCCTTTTTTCCATTGTTCTCGAGTCATCGTCAAGTATTATATTTGTTAAAATTGACTGGCATATATTTGTTACAGACCATAATTTATCTTGCAAATATGCATTTAGAGTTCTGATATCTTGTTATTAAGCAAATACTAGTAATCAAGAAACCATTTTCTGGTGAAGGTTTTGACATACCATCACTTTGGTGGTTAATTGTCCTGGTTATACTCTATAAAAATGACAGTTGATGCAGCAACATTTCTATCGTTCCATATGACTTTTTGCACCTTGATTTTGCAATTTCATACTCATATGCCATTATACCATTGTCGAATTATGCGCTACTCCATTTAATATTTGAGCGTTGAGTTGGTTATAAACTGTGTGAATCACACAAACATATTGCTCTTACATCAGATATCTATCTATAGCCATGATAATTAAATAATCAGAGCTTCTATGATGCAGTTTGTGCTTTCTGCTTCATTGTTAATTAGGTTTCTGGCCCTTAAAACAACTTGATTTTCCATGAATGTAGGAAAAAAATTAAGATAGGAATAGTCAATGAAGTATTATGTATCTGGAAATTGGTTTCTTTCCACTACTGAGCAATGTGGTCGAATATCAGATTGATCAGTTTCATTTTTTGGACTTGTACATAATTTTTATGCTTCTTTAATATTTTATTTTCATTCAGATGCATTTGACACCGATCAATTATTGTGCATCATGGATAAGCTGAAGTGTGGTCAAGCAGTAGATATTCCAAAATATGATTCCAAAAGCTGTAAAAACGATGTCTTCCCTGCTCGAAGAGTAACTTCTTTTCTTTCATTGTCCATTTTTTACTTTTATTTCTAATTTTTTAGATGGGCCACTTTGTGTTTCAATTGTATACTATGTAGCAAGACCCGTGCTTATGAAAAAGTAAGTCACTGGTGTAGGTATTCTTTTCATGCCAGGAATTAAATATCGAAACAGTGGAGAGGAAACTTCTTTTTCACCCTTTTCTTTCTTTTCTCCCCAAAGAATGCACATTTCTTATTGCCATGTTTCTGCCATGCTAATTTCATTTTCCAAGAGTTATTTATAAAATTAAGATGCTATCCACTTCGATAAAAAGAGAAAAGCTCATTATTAGATTAGAAAAACGAGGAAAATATTAGGCTCCTATTTGGTAGAGATTAAAAAAAATCTTGATAAAAGTTGACAAAATGTGTGGTTGAAAAGTTGTGGGTCCCATGAAATATGTGATAGAGATTGGTTGTTGACTTTGACTTAGGTTAAAATCTAGATTAAATTTTTTTACCAAAGGCTAGATAAGCTACAACTAAGACATGTATTTTGCGAGTTCCAGTCTTCTTTTCTTTTCTCAAAGAAAATAGCATGCCAATGGCTAATAGATGCATCTATAGGCAACTAATGCTCCTATATTTAGAAAAAGAGTACAATTTCTCTCTCTGAATCATTAGCTTATGTTTTGCATCTCTGTTTTTTGATTATCTACTTTGCAAAAATTTACATCTGGCAGGTAAATCCCTCAGATGTTATAATTTTGGAAGGTATACTCATTTTTCATGATCCGCGTGTCCGAGATTTGATGAATATGAAGATATTTGTAGATACAGGTTCTTTTTATCCTTTCCTTTCCTTTCCATGATTATATATTCTTTATCTTTTGTATTCAATATGTTTTTAATCCTGTATTGGATAATTGATAATATTGATAACCATAACGATGATGAGAGTGAGGCAATCTTTCGTTTGTGAATTCAATTTATATTTAACCTTGCCTTTGTGGAATGATCTCGTTTATTATTTCACATGCTTGTAAAAACAAAAATACATTTTTTGATGGCCTGAGGATCTTGCTAAAAAATTCAACTTGGAGTAGAAAGTATGAAGGGCTTGTTCACAAAACTTTTGAAAGTTTTAAAGCATATTTTAATAAAAGTTGATGAAATAGTTGAAATTTTTTTAAAAATTGTTGATCTCATGAAATGTGTGGTTAAAATTAAAGTTTGACCCGTTGTAAAGTACATAAGATTTTACAAAGTTTTATCGAACATGCAAGTGAAACTCTAGGATAAACCTTCCTGGGTAGTATTGGTATAACTTGGAGTAATATCCCACTGGACAGCAATGAAATCCTTCAAAATGATTGGTTTTTTTCCCTCTCTCTTTATTTTATGTTATTTCTTGTTGGTTTCTGGACAGAAATCAATAATTGGTTTCATGGTCTTAATCTTAGTCTTCTCTTCATTAAGTCTTCATGATATACAATTTTCAGTGCAGATGCTGATGTACGCCTGGCGAGGAGAATAAGACGTGACACAGTTGAAAAGGGTAGAGACATTGGCATGGTACTTGATCAGGTTAGCAAGATATAGGGAAATAATGTAGTTACTACTTGGGAGATGTATATAACTGCCTGTAACTTGTTGAACCTGGAAATCACTGCTTCCATAGTACCTTCATCATCTGCAGAATGCTGTTTCATTGCATTTTTTTTCTTTTTTTCCCTTTTTACTTCGGGGGTCTTCCATTCTTCATCCATATTACTCATAAATATGTTAAGATTCTTCAAATCGGTTCCATTTGCTTCTGTAGCATAATGTTGGGTACAATTGGGCTTCATTTGCGTGCAGTACTCAAAGTTTGTGAAGCCTGCTTTTGATGATTTTATACTTCCGACAAAAAAGTATGCCGATATTATCATTCCTCGGGGAGGAGACAATCATGTGGCTATAGATTTGATCGTTCAACATATTCGGACAAAACTTGGTCAACACGATCTTTGTAAAGTATACCCTAATCTATATGTCATTCAATCAACTTTTCAGGTACTGTCCTGCTACCTTTATATGTGAACTCTCTACATTTATCTGATGTTTTTCCATGGTTATGTCATAAGATCATCTGTCGGTGCTTCGTATTAAGTTTTCTTTTTATATTGATCCCGGTTATTGTTTGTTTGTATCATCCAGATACGTGGTATGCATACACTTATACGTGACGCTCAAACAACAAAACATGACTTTGTCTTTTATTCTGATCGGTTGATCCGTCTGGTAGGTTTTGTGGCTGTGAGATGTGCTTATTTGTTAGTCATATCTACCTATTTATTTAGTATAGTGATCACCATCTCTGTTTGAATTGAATAAAAACCGTGTTTTTAGGTCGTTGAACATGGTCTTGGACATTTGCCATTTACAGAAAAGCAGGTGATCACTCCAACTGGTAAGCCACTATCATCATGTATTCTGTGGTGTTTCCTCAAGTTTCTCCTGTTGCTTGCATTAACATGTTTCATTAGTTCCTGTTCTGTTCGAAGGTTGTGGCATTTCCAGTTAGTTTGACACACTGCTGCTTGTTTCAAAGGTGAATGTGATGTGAAAATACAATTCTTGGGGGAAAAAAGTTTCAGTCATTCCCATTTGTGGGGCAGATTCTTCTTAACAGGAAACACTAGTTAAATTTGGTCCAAAGAGAAAAGGAAAACATAAATATTTGTCAATGGAATGGTAAAAAAGGACTTTTGAGGGAAATTCATCTGAAACACCCCAGTAGAACTCAATTAGAATAACCTTAGTTCCTCAAGTTTGCAACTCCAGCAGAATCTCTCTCTCTCTCTCTCTCGCGCGCGCGCACACACACACACACACACACACAAATTCTTCCATCTAGAGATTATGCCATCCTGCTTTTACTGTAAATTCTAATTCAAGTCTAGTTTTCTTTTCCTCTCTTCCTCTCATCATTTTTCACCTTTAGTTCACTAGACCTTCGTCCTTCACATCTGGGATTTGTCCTCCTGATTTATTTTAAATTTTACTTTAAAATTCTAATTCAAGTCTAGGTTTTCTTTTCCTCTTCCTCTCATCTTTTTTCACCTTTAGTTCACTTGAGCTTTTTCCTTCTCATCTGGGATTTGTCCTGATTTATTTTGATTTAAATTACTTGCGTTGGTAACTTCACGGTTCTTATCAATAGACATCCTGATAAATGCCCATGTAACTACATATGTGCAAATTGTGGATACAAGTATCGACTCACATGCAACAAAAACCTTAGTTTTCAAGTTGTTTAAAGTTACAGCTTACAAAAAGCATGCTTATATTGATCAACTTCTCTAATTATCAGCATTGGACAATCTGAAATAAGATTTTTACTTTTTAGACACTATTCTTAAATTTGGTAAGAGACATGTGACGGTTCTTGAAATGGACTTTAATGACTTGTAAGAAACTTTTTGAATTGAGTAACACCACCATCCAGTTTTACTTCCAGATTTTTTAATAAAAAATTGCATCTTTCTTGAAATTTCAATGTTAATATAGTGTTACTCCATTAGTTGTTTAGCTTGAAATTAAGGTTTCTTATCCAAGTTATCTGTTATTTCAATATTATTTCAGAAGTTACATTTCATCCATAATTTCTCTGTTCGAATGCAGGATCTGTGTACACTGGTGTGGATTTTTGTAAAAGGTTATGTGGTGTCTCTGTAATTAGAAGGTACAAAGATGATTGGTATCCCCACCACCCCCCACCACCCAAAAAAAAAAAACTTTTTGGGTTTTTGTTTATTTTGTGTGAGTGTTTGTGGAGTGAAGAATTTGGATTTCTTTCTTGACGTGCTCTACAATTCATGGGTCAATGATAAATGGTTCTTCTTGAAGTAAAAAATTTTTCAATCTTTCACAGTGGTGAGAGTATGGAGAATGCCTTGAGAGCGTGTTGTAAAGGTATCAAGATAGGTAAAATTCTGATTCACAGAGAAGGTGACAATGGTCAGCAGGTTAGCAAGCACTTCATGTCCTCTTTAGTGTATCCTGTGTCAGTTTTCATACCTCTCATTTATTTTCATTCTTCTCTACTTCTTCAAATAATTTCTTGCAGCTGATTTACGAAAAGCTGCCAAACGACATCTCAGATCGACATGTCTTGCTATTGGATCCTATACTGGGCACAGGTTAGTCTATTATATATTCATTCATAAACAAACAAGTCTGTTAATAAGGGATAAAACTCCAATTGAATAAAGATGTAAATATAGATCAAAATTATAAGGGTTTGGCTACTCCTCATAATAAGGTTGACATTTTAAGATGGAACCTCAAGTCTTGACATGGTATCAGGTCTCATTAAGCTCTAACAAACAATGAAACAATTCAATCCAATTAAGAAAAAAAAAAAAAAAATGAGTAGACAGATTTTAAGATTGGTTAGCTCAAATGAGCTACTATCTTGAGGGGATATGTTAAGAGATAAAATTCCACATCGAATAAAGATGTAATTATAGATCAAAATTATAAGAGTTTGTGTTACTCCTCTTAATAAGGTTGACTTTTTAACATGTAATGCTTAATCTTGTTATTATGTTTCCCATTTTCTGTTCTCCTTATTTCGATTACTACCACCTCCTGTGATGAGATCCATTTAGACATACAATTTTGTGTGCACTAATGCCCTCATTGTAATCTATCTTCAGGAAATTCGGCTGTTCAAGCTATTTCCTTACTTATAAAGAAGGGCGTACCAGAGGCCAACATCATATTCCTCAATCTCATCTCTGTAAGATTAAAATCTTTGATGCAGTCTTTTCTCTGCATAAATTTTGTATAAACAATCAAATTTTATCGTCCATTTTTATTAACCCAGGCACCTCAAGGAGTACATGTGGTCTGCAAACGTTTTCCTAGAATAAAGATTGTGACATCTGAGATTGAAATCGGTTTGAACGAAGACTACCGCGTTATCCCTGGCATGGGTGAATTTGGTGACCGATACTTTGGCACAGACGACGATTGAACCACCAAAACCGTCCTCCACCGGCAGTTACACTAGGGATGAACTTCACTTGATCACTTCCCAATAATTGCTTATATAAAAGAACTGAACATACTCGGTTTTGGTACAATTTTTACTCTACTAGTGCTTGGTTTACCCATTTAAGCATGCAGGGAATATCATTCTTGTCTGTTTTGAGACTTAAGAACTATGCATATGATGGATAAGGTATACTATGTTTTCATAATCCAGCTGATTGTTTTTTATTATTGTGATTTCTTGACCAAACTATTCAATTTGCTTGTGATGCTATGCCCCTTTTTGGTTTAGATAAAAACTAAAAATCAATTTTTTTGGTAAATTTTGATAAAAGTCAATTGAATGTGATTTAAAAGCTGTGAATCTCATAAAATGTGAATAAAACATTGTTGACTTTAATTGAGGATTAAATGGAAACACCCAGAATAGTTTTTCAATAATGATCATGACACGAGCTTTACAGAGAGAATATAAATAGAGAAAATTACAGTTGAGCTGAATATTCTAAAACTCTAATCTAGGTTGTCCACGTAGTGATAGAAATATACACAATGCTTAGTGGATGATCAGATTCTGTTATATGTAAGTATAGGTTGTACGCAGGTGCTGGGAGGAAGATGATAGTTAGGTGCAGTTTACATGATCCATATTAATAGAAGCGTGATTCAGCTTTTTTACGTTTCTAATTGGGTTTGGGCTTAACAGTTGGGCTTCTCCTTTAGCTGATAATTTCTTCTTCAATTCAACTTTCCCTCTTAAACGAAGCGGAGGTAAGACGAAGCCAAGTTTGTTTTTCAGCTGGATAAATCTTGAATGTCCAACACTTTTGGTCAGAATATCAGCTGCTTGATCTGCTGTTGGTATGTACTGTACATCATTCTTTTTTTCTGCAATTTATCTCGAATGAAATGGACATCCAATTCCACATGCTCGGTTCTGGCATGGAAGATGGCATTAGTAGCAAGAGCCTTTGCACTTAGATTGGCACACCACAAAATAGAGGTAGAAGATAATGGAAAGCTGATTTCTTGAAATATGCTAGTGATCCATGAGATTTCTGCAGTAGCCATGGCCAGGGCTCTGTATTCAGACTCGGCACTAGACCTTGACACAACTTTTTGCTTCCTTGAGCACCATGAAATAAGTGTTTCACCCAGGTAAATGCAGTTTGCAAAAGTGGATTTTCTGTCGTCTGTTCATGAAGCCCAATCTGCATCAGTGAATCCATTTAGTTCCAACCTTTCACTTCTTTTGATCCATAGACCATGTTCTAATGTTCCTGTTAAGTATCTAAACACTCTTTTGAGTGCTTGCTAGTGTTCAACCATAGGGCAATGTAGAAACTGACTTAGCTTGTTGACAATGTATGCTAATTCCGGTCTTGTAAGTGCCAAGTACTGAAGACTGCCAACTGCACTTCTACAAACTTTGAAAAGCACGGACACGTTCAGGAATGCCGTGAGTCCGTGTCCGACACGTATCGGACACGGACACGAGCCTACACGCCGGCGACACGAGTCCGACACTCCTTTTTTCGTGTCGAAAAATGGAGCACTTATTCCTCGTGTCGGACACGTCCAGGCCAGCAACCAGAAAAGAAGAAAAAAATAGAGGAAGAAGACGCTGCATACCTGTGTTACTATGTATTGAGAGGATTTTGCCCTAATTTTGAAAAGCCCTAATCTTGTGTTTGAAGATAGAATCGAAGCTGGAACGTGAGAGTATTGAACCTCTACTGTCTGTTGAAGAAACGAGAATGAACCACACCGAGTTGCAGACTTGCACAGGGAAGAAGAAGGCCAAACAGTTCCATTTTCTCTTTTTGATTTTGATTTGTCGTGAAAATGTCGGTTCCTTTTTTAATACAATAAAATAATAATTAAACTGCAAAGAATTCTCCAACAAGCTAAGTAACAGCATTTTTACCTTTATGCCCTTAATTTGAATTTTGATTTTGATGTGACAAAGCAAAAAAGGCAAAAAGCAAAGTAAAACCCACTTGTGTTCCTTGCTGGTTTCTTTCTTTACTCACTGTCGGTGCAAAAAAAAAAAAAACTCCAACACTAGAGGTATGAAAAAATATTTGAATTTTGTTTTTTGTTGAACTCAAATTATGAAAAAATATGTATGAATTGTTAAGTTTGATATATATGCCTATTAATTTTCTATACAATGAGTGTACAAATTTTTTTTTCTTTAAGAAAAAATTAAAAAATTAACGTGTCGTGTCCTAACTTTTTTCGAAAATCACGTGTCGTCGTGTCGGACACTCGTGTCCGTGTCTGTGCTTCATAGCTACAAAGTGCACTGTTTTTGAGTTCTTCTTTTCCTTCTTTGGATAGTGTTTTACCAACAACACTTGGTGTTGGACATGGTTTTAGATGCATCATTTCATACTTCTTCAGCATGTCCTTGACATATCTAGCTTGAGAAAGATGGATTCCTGATTCATTTCTTGTAGCTTCAATACCTAGAAACTGATGTAGTTCTCCCAAGTCCTTTAAGGAAAATTTCTGATGCAGTTTAGTGATGAGAGTCTGAATTCTGATTTTGTTGTTCCCTGTGACCAAAATATGATCAACATATATCAAAACAAAAATAATGTCTCCTCCAATGTTAAGAAAGAAAAGAGAGGAATCTGCTTTTGATTGATTAAAATTCCACTCAACTAAGGTACCCTTGAGTTTTTCAAATCAAGCTCTTGGGGCTTGTTTGAGGCCGTATAGGGCTTTATTGAGTTTATACGCATATGATGATTTTTCAGGATTTTCAAAACCAGTTGGTTGAGCCATGAACACTGTTTCCTCCAACTCACCATTTAAGAATGCATTACTGATATCAATTCGTTTTATTTTCCAATCCTTAGCAACAGCAATAGTTAAGATGATTCTTAGGGTCGCAAACTTGAGAACTGGACTAAATGTTTCAAAGTAGTCAACTCCCGGTGTTTGATGGAACCCTTTTTCCACAAGTCTCGCCTTATACCTTTGAATGGAACCATCTACGTTTTGTTTGATCTTAAACACCTATCTGTTGCCTACCACATTGTAGTCTTAAGAGTGCATCGTGCTCTTCCTTCATAGCTTGTTTCCATCTTTCATTTTGGAGAGCTTCAGTGACTGAAGTAGGTTCCCTGCTTTCAGTAAGAGTGTTAACATTATAGACCTTTGGTTTGAAAATACCTGCCTTGCCTCTTGTAATCATGGGATGATCACTTTTGAGATTGATATTTTCAGTTTCTTGTTCATTATTCCTTCTTGCGGTATCCTGAGCTGTCTCTGAATTTTCATTCACAGAATTTGCTGAAGTTATATCTGTACTTTCCTCTCTAGGACTGTAAGGAGCTGGTGAGTGATAACAGTTGTGATCTTTCTGTTGTGTGCTAGAACTAGGTACTTGGATTTCCTGTGGAGGAGAGATATTAGATTCAGGGAAACCAACCTTCTGTGAATCAGTTTGAGGATTTAGGAAGGGTAGGCTATTTAGATGGATGATGACAGAGGATGTGGACTGTATAGGTGAGGTTTTATGTGTGTTTGAGAAGTCTGTGGAGTAAGGGAAATCATTTTCATGAAATATGACGTGTTTAGATATGTAGGTCCTGCCTTGTGAGTTTAGACACTTATATCCCTTGTGTGAGTCACTATATCCTAAGAAAATGCATTTTGTTGAATGGAAACTTAGTTTATGTGACTGGTAGGGTTTCAAACATGGGTAGCATGCACACCCGAAGGTCTTAAGGAATTGATAGTCAACATTTTTGCCAAAGAGTGTTGAGAAGGGTGAGTTTAGATGGAGGATTTGAGTGGGGGTTCTGTTGATAAAATAGGCAGTCGTATGAAAAGCTTCCCACCAGAATTTTAGGGGCAACTTGGCTTGAGCTAGAAGGTTTAAGCCCATTTCAGTTATGTGTCGATGTTTCCTTTCAACTCTCCCATTTTGAACTGAAGTATATGGACAGGAATGTGTGGAAAATTATGCCGGTTTTGTTGGTGAAATTGGTGAATTGTTTGAATTCCCCCCCCCCCCCCCCCCCCCAATCAGTTTGGAGCACTTTTATTCTCCTTTCAAGTTGATTTTCAATCATGGTTTTGAATTGGATAAAGATGTGTAAGGCTTCAGACTTATTTTTCATTGGATATATCCAAGTAAACTGGCTATAGTCATCAACAAAGATAATGCAATACTTAAATTGAGAGGTTGAGATCACTGGGTTGGACCCCAGACGTCTGAGTAAACAAGATCAAATGGTTTCTTAGCTTGAGATTTAGATTGAGTGAAAGGCAGTGCATGTGATTTCCCTAATTGACAGGCTTCACAAGACAAGTTAACATTCTTAGAACTAGAATTTTTATTACATAATTTCAGTACATGAGATATGACTTGGGGAGAGGGATGTCCCAATCTGTAATGTAGAGTTTTGAACAAGGAACTGGTACTATGTTCTGGAGGTTCAGTGATGGACTCAATATTGTAGGCTGGAGCTGAAGTAGATGATTGTTTGTTCTAGATTTTGTTGGTCTGTGAGGGATCCAGTTGGTAAAGCCCTTCTCTAATCTTCCCTTCCAGTAGGAGAGCCTTCGTATCCTTGTCCTTCACATAACAAAAAGTAGGATGAAATTCCATGAACACACCATTATCTGAGGTAAGTTTTGAAACACTTATAAGATTCTTCTTTAGTTTGGGAACATGTAAGACTTCATTTAAGAGTAAAGGTTTAGGCAAAGTAGGATAACAGATTTACTAATATGAGAGATGGGGAGTATATTACCATTACTGACTATATTACTCCTTCTTACCCTTGTACTGAGAGATAGAGCTGCCAATTTCTGAACATGTGACATGGTCACTTGCAACAATGTCTGCATACCAGGTAGAGTCTGTGATTGAGTCTGATGCAGTAAGGTAGGCACTGGTTTGAGGTGATGATCTGTGTTGATAGGTACTGCCGGTTGGATTTTGACAAGTTCCATGGTAGGACTCATCGAACCTTTAGAGACAGACATTTGTCTTGTGTCCTACCTTGTTACAGACTTGACAAATTGGTCCACTAAACCTTCCACCACCTCTTGATCTTCCTCTTCTGCCTCTGTTGTAACTGTTCACAAAATTACGGTTACTGTAATTTGGTTTGTAGGATCTTCCTTGTTGATAGCCTCTTCCTCCTAATTTCTGAGTGAAGTTAGCTGCAGACTGGCTAACATTAATACTTCCAAACTCATTCCTTAGTGATTCAATGTGTTCAAGCCCACTCTTATAAATCATGTGCACCTTGAAGTTCTCCCCATGCGATGTCTTCTTTTCCATTGATCTGAACAACTATTGGCGTCCAATCTTCATCAAGTCCAGCAAGGACCTGATTCACTAAGTCTGGCACAGGAATACTCTTCCCAGCAACCTCCAGATTATTTGCTATGTTCTTCATCTTAGCAAAATACTGATCTACCTTCATTTCACCCTTGTCTTTTGTAGTTCTCTAATAAAGAAGGTGATTCAGGATCTGTTTTGGATTCCATAGCTCTCATTGATTCCTTCCCAAAGCTTGCTGGCGATGGAAGCTCCCATCACTCTCATGGCATTCTTTGGTGTCATTGTTGAGTAGAGCCAGCCCATTAAGAGTTGATCAGTGAATATCCACTGATTGTAATCTGGATTTGGGGCCATTTCAATCGTCTTACCATCCTAGCTTGAGCTTCAGCAGCATTTTGAGTAGCAATGGTTTTAGGTGGGCACGGTTTGGTTCCCAGTAGGTGCTCCTCCAGATTATGATCACGATTTGTGGGTAGAATCATGTGTTTCCAAAGAAGATAGTTATCCTTATCTAACTTCACAAAAGGAGTCTGTGTGAGGTTAGTTCCAAAAGGAGAGTTAGTGCTTCCTCCCAGCATTTAAGGTGCAGGATTGAGAGGATTAAAGGGAATACCCAGAATAGTTTTTCAATAATGATCAGAACACAAGAGCTTTACAGAGAGTATAAATAGAGAGAATTACAGTTGAGCTGAATATTATAGAACTCTAATCTAGGTTGTACACCTAGTGATAGAAATATACACAATGCTTAGTGGATGATCAGATTCTGCTATATGTAAGTATAGGTTGTACGCAGGTGCTGGGAGGAAGATGATAATCACGTGCAGCTTATATTATCCATATTAATAGAAGCGTGATTCAGCCTTTTTACGTTTCTAATTGGGTTTGTGCTTTACAGTTGGGCTTCTCCTTTAGCTGATAATTTATTCTTCAGTTCAACTTGATTTAGGTTTTAATCTATTTTTTTCAGAACCAAACAAGGTCTATAGTATTTCAAGGAACATTCAACATTGTAATTTTGTGAAGGAAAATTAAGGACACGAGTGTAATAAATGGTATGTTGAGAACATGGATGTCGCAATTATAAAAAGTTGACGAGAACCCGGGGGGGGGGGGGGGGGGGGGGAATTTACCCAATCGTTGATTGGTTTGCAAGGACTCGAGTGTGTTTTTATTCTTGAATAGATTAACTTTTTGAGCTATTATTGAATCTATCGACAAGCAAGAGACAACATAGCGAATTGAAACATCATAAACATTAATTACCTTATACAAGAAATATTCACACACTCGTTAATTTATTAACTAAAAATAAACCGCTTTGAAAGTTTTGCTACAAGAATATTACGGGACTTCACTTTTCCCTTAATTTCAATTTTAACCACAATTTTTATTAACTTTTCAAATATGCATTTTTATCAAATCTATTAAAAATTGATCTTTAACTAAACCAAATTAACATGGGCGATATTTCGTGAACCAATTGGTCTGGATTAGAATTTAGAGGACAATGGGTGTGTAATGGATCACTCTCACTCATTCCTCTATCTATCCGGGGAAGATAACCTTTGTCAGGCTAATCTTATGACACGTGTCACATGAAGAATATTAGAATATTCCGTTAATTCTCTATATAGATAATTGGTTGCATATTCGTCTCCATATCCTCAGCGCTATTCTATATTCTATCCTCAAAACTAAAGCATGTCTGCCTTCGTAGGAAAGTATGCTGGTATGTATCTCCATGCAAATATCATCGTGCCATGCAAAAAAGTAAATATGAACTTTTTTCTTCAGTCGGTCAAACCATTTTATCTAAAAGTGCACGACAATTTTCAAAGACCACCATGATACTTTTCTTCTTAGTTCTTATGTATGGTTCTATACTCGTGTTTACGTGTGATTATATCTAAGAGTTATTTTTTAATTAAGAATTTACATTTTAAGAAAAATGCTTTTTTAGTATAAAATATTACTTCGAAAATCCTATATGAATAAATAATGAAGTGTAGTTTCTTTAAATTTTACGTGTAATCGTATATAGAAGTTATTTTTTAGACAATTAATTATGAATTTACAGTTTTTTCAAATATATATATATATAGTTTTGTTAGTATAAAATATTAATTTGAAAATCTTATTTTAAATAAATAAGTAATAAAGTGCAGTTTTTTAAAAAATTTACGTTGTACTCGTCATCTTCAATTGGATAAATTTATTTTCATTTTTAATTCAAATTTTAATCCTAGTCAGAGTTGAGAGTTAATTTTAATCATATATCTTATGGGTTCTACAACTTTTCAATTGCTTATTTCTTCATTTTTTTATCAAAATTTACTAGATTTTAATTTCTACGGACTAATATGGAAGTGTCCCTCTCTAAGTTTGTATTTTTCCTAATTATACTGTAAAACATGCCACTATTATAATTATACTATAAAACATGTCACCAATAGTGGTTGAAGAAGAAAAAAAAAAAGTAACGTTGAAGTAAATTAGATTCTTTAAATTAATTTCTTGCTTTTAACTGAAATTCATATAAATATCCAGATGAACTAATTAAGAATGCCAAGTACATTGCCACCTCCGGCAAGGGTATTCTGGCTGCCGACGAGAGTACCGGCACAATCGGCAAACGCCTAGCCAGCATCAGTGTGGAGAACATCGAGTCCAACCGCCAAGCTCTTCGCGAACTCCTCTTCACCTCTCCCAATGCCCTCTCGTGCATCTCAGGTGTCATCCTCTTCGAGGAAACCCTTTACCAAAAAACCTCGGATGGCAAGCCATTCGTGGAAGTTCTTCAAGAAAACAGCGTCATTCCCGGAATCAAAGTCGATAAGGGCACTGTCGATTTAGCCGGTACTAACGGCGAGACCACCACCCAGGGGCTGGACTCGCTAGGAGCACGTTGCCAGCAGTATTACAAGGCCGGTGCGCGTTTTGCCAAGTGGCGTGCTGTTCTCAAAATTGGCCCTACTGAGCCATCGGAGCTGTCCATCCAGCAGAATGCACAGGGATTGGCTCGCTATGCAATCATCTGTCAAGAGAATGGACTTGTTCCGATTGTTGAGCCGGAGATTCTGACTGATGGAGATCATGATATCAAGAAATGTGCTGCTGCTACTGAAACTGTGCTTGCAGCAGTTTATAAGGCACTGAATGATCAACATGTTCTTCTGGAAGGAACTCTTTTGAAGCCTAACATGGTCACACCTGGCTCTGATGGCCCTAAGGTACAAGGGCTTGGCCTTTGATCAAATTTTTAGTAAATTTTGATAAACATTGATGGAACCGGTGGTTGAAAAGTTGTGAGCATATAAAATGTGTGGTTAAAATTAATTGTTTGACTTTGACTTCGATAGTGATGCCAAACTCTTGTTGACTTTGATTTAGATTTTAATCAAAACTTGTTATAAGTATTTAGAGGTGGCCCTGAGGATGTGCGATAGGTGCGACCGTACAGGGCCTCAATATTATAGGGCACCAAAATTTTTTTTTCTTAGAGGACACTTAAAGAATAAATTGAATATATGGTACACATTTTTTTTATAAGTAAATCATTTCAAATTGTTGTACAGGACATACAAAATCTCCGGACCGGTTCTGTAAGTATTTATGCATTGTCTCATCCATTTATCTATACAGGTGACACCAGAAGTGATTGCTGAATACACAATTGCAGCTCTACGCCGGACAGTACCACCGGCAGTGCCCGGGATTGTGTTCCTATCCGGTGGACAAAGCGAGGAACAGGCAACCGTAAACTTAAACGCGATGAACAAACTGAAAGTTCTGAAGCCATGGACGCTGTCATTCTCGTTCGGTCGAGCTTTGCAGCAAAGCACGCTCAAAACATGGGCTGGAAAGAAGGAAAATGTTGGCAAAGCTCAACAAGTGTTCTTGGGAAGGTGCAAGGCTAATTCTGAAGCCACTCTTGGAAAGTACACTGGGGGAAGTGCTGGAGAATCGGCTACTGAGAATTTGCATGTTAATGACTATAAGTATTAATGGCTTCTGGATGTAACTAAATTTCTTGTATTTTGCATACTTAACACGTTTATTTTCATACATATTACAGTTATCTGTTTTGAAATAATCAAATTTCAAGCATTTTCGGACTCCAACCCATTGAAGAAATGCCTCCCAATCTCCGAGATATCATAAGAATCTTCTTAACTTAAGCTTGTGTTTCAAGAACCACAGGCCAAATATGAACAGTTATTGTTCTGTGGTAAAAATTTAAATCCTTTGAATCCCAGTTTAAAACGAGGAGGAAGAGTGATTTGTTTCACAAGTTTAATTTGTGCAAGGAATTGTGATCTTTATAGCAAATTCTGACTCAGTACTGACTAACGGGCTGGGTGTTTTGCTAGTTAATGCATAAGAAAGCTTTTTTTTTTTTTTTCGGTCAAAATTCATAAGGTCACTTCAAAGATTTTCCTATCTATCCACTCGTTGATGCCAATTTCAGAAAAGGTATTATGGGCTCATATATGAACTCGAACGCAAAATCTGTAATTTACGATTTTGTCATTTTCTGTTCATTCGAATGCCAAACCAATAATATTTTTGATAAAAATTATATTAAGGCCCTGTTCGGCTGTACATTAATTTGGAATGATTACAAAAATTTAATTTACACAATTTCTCATACCACTTTTTAACCATCCACATTTTCTCTCTCCAATTTTTAACCCTTCATCTTACCTAGAAAACACAAATAAGTCGACAAATAATTTCAATTCCTTAATTTGACACAAAACATTCCATATTAAATCTAAAAGAACACATCCTTAACCATCCACATTTTCTCTCTCCAATTTTTAACCATTCATCTTACCTATCAACAAATAATTTCCTTCATTTGATACAAAACATTCCATTTATTTGTCAATTAATTTTTAAAGAACATGGCCTAAGTTTTTAAAGATGGAGTAGAGGAAAATCATCTAAAATGATACGTGACGCTAAATAATACAACTTTTATGGACCTAAACACAAAATTGAAAGGTTAAGAACTTATTGCCCTTAAGGGTAATTGGCGCAAAACGTCCCTTCCTTTGGACTCTCTTGCGGAATTCATTCACACCTTTGATTTCTTGACAATTTCATCCTCATCTTCACCTTTTTTTGGAAACACACGTCCCTACCGTTAAAAATTCTGTTAATTGACCAACAAATCATCAATTGACCATTTTGATGAAGGGCAAAAGAATCTTTTTACATTATTTAATTTAGGGTAATTGTCGCAAAACGTCTCTACCTTTAATTTCTTGGCAATTTCATCCCCCCATTCACCTTTTTTGGAAATACACATCCATGCCATTAAAAATCCCATTAATTGATCAACAAATCACTCATTGACCATTTTTTTATGAAGGGCAAAAAAATCTTCTTACATTATTTAATTCTTTGGTTCTTCCTCTATTAGAGGCTCTACTTTATGGATCAATTCTAGAGGAACTGAGCATTTGGCCACCAAATCAATACTGAGATTTTCAATCTCATAGTCAATACTTTGTTCGATATCTCCATATCCACTCACTTTTTAGTTTTACATGACAATTTCAAGAATAAATGGCATTTTGGAATGAATCTCCTCCATGTTCCTAGTTTTTACCAATTTAGAAAAGTGAAACAATTCAAGAACTAAATTGAGACTGTACTCATCTTTCATGCCGGTATGGACCACCAGAAACCCTTCGGATTTTAGGGTCCGAGAAATTTCCATTGCAAATTCTGTCAACTTCACAGATTTCTCAATCGTACCACTGCCGGAAAACACAAAATCAAAAGTACTATTCTTGAATAGTTGCTTAAAATCCTAACCTGAAATTACTATAGGCTTGAATGCTTTCTTGAAAATCTCTGTCAAATCCTCCACCCCAATCTCTTTCATCGCGAAAATGTCAGCACCTGTCTGTGTTTCGACGCAAAGAACCTTATAATTGGGGATCAAGAAGCCTTCATAAATCAGATTTTGGAAAATTGAAGAATAGAACTAACGGTCTTCTGAAAACCCTCGAAGGCCCAGAGTTCTAGGCATCTTCTTCGGCATCTCGGCACAGAGTTTCCATTGGGGGAGGCGATTTCACCCTTTTATTTTATTTTTTATTTCTGTTATAAAGTTTTAAATTAAATAATATAAAAATACTCTTTTTCCTTTCATCAAAATGGTCAATGGATTATTTGTTGATCAATTAACGAGATTTTAAATGGCAGGGACGTGCATTTCCAAAAAAAGGTGAAGTGGAGGATGAAATACCAAGAAATCAAAAGTAGGGACGAATTCTGCAAGTGAGTCCAAAGGTAGGGACGTTTTGCTTCAATTACCCTAAATTAAATAATGTAAAAAGACTATTTTGCTCTTCATCAAATTGGTCAATTGATGATTTGTACGTCAATTAACAAAATTTTTAACGATAGGGACGTGTATTTCCAAAAAATGTGAAGGTGGAGAAGAAATTACCAAGAAATCAAAGGTAGGGATAAATTTCGTAAGAGAGTCCAAAGGTATGAGCGTTTTGCACCAATTACCCTTGCGCTTAATAATGACTAAGTTTAGGGACTACTTGCACCAAATTGAAATGTTGGAGACTAAGCACCAAATTTGAATATCCTATGACTAATTGCGCCAATATGTATAAGTGCATTTTCGTCATTTCTTAATTTTTTATCATTGAAATAGAAGAAAATCATTCAAAATGACCTCTTACACCAAAGAATATAATATTCAAGGACTTCAGCACAAAAAAATGAAATGTTAGAGACCTATTACACAAAGAGACAAACGTTTAGAGACTAAATGCGCCAATTTCCAAATGTGAAAAATAAATTAAAAAATTATTAAAATAGCTCAATTTTGTAAAAAAATTCGTGAAAAATAATGACAATCAAACAATAAATCTTGAAAAATTCCTTCTTTTTCTACCTAAAAAATTAATCCAATCAATCACATGTTACACATTAAACTTCCAATTTCCAAGAATCGGGTATTCAATTCCCTGAAATTCGTTTTATTATCACTCAAATTTCACTATTGCTATCAAACGGACCCTAAGTCGAAGATAGATTTTGAGTAATATTCTACTTCTGCTATTGAACCTTTCAGTAATAATTATTCAGGGCAAAAAGTCATAAGTGCAACAAGTTCAGAACAGAAGTCATCTTCAATGTCAAATCCAGAATCCTTTCAGGTTGAAGTTGAACTGCAAGAATTTTTTCTACAGTTATCAAATGAATAAATATTTTTGACACGAGTTACAAAATCAATAACCGCCTATGACGTTATATAAAATCATCGTCTTCAGCCCCCAAAAAGAAATCCAGCAGCTTGTTCTTCGTTGCCATCAAAAAACTTCAAAGCTTGAATCACTTGTTCTCTTCCAAATCCTAGCTCAACGAGCTTCACAACTTTTGCTTCGAAATCAGGTCCCTGCATACAAAAAAATTGAGCTCAGTTTGAAATCTTCCTCTGTTTTGTAAAAGAATTTTGTTTATAAACAAAGAATTTGATACTTTCGAGATAAAATATGTGGTTGAAAATTGATTTAAAAAAAATGTGTGGTTAAATTTTTTTTTTGGGAAAATGTGTTGTTCATAAACAAGTTTCCAAACACCCAATAAACTCAAAAGTCTTAACATTGTTCAAGGTGAGAATAAAATTAGTCAAATAACAGATGATTTTGATAAATATTTGACAAACTAGCAACAAATACCAAATTTGCCATGGTAGAACTAGCATAAAGTGAACGTTTGTAACTAAAATACCTGTGCAGCATTCCCACCAGTGCTTCCGGTGGCTGAAGTTAGAAAGGAAATAATTAGTTTCAAAGCAAAAAAATCAGAGATAAAGAGCAAAATAAGCACAACGGCTAAGAATGACAACAAAGCAATAGTAATACTGATAGAACTCTGAGGGTTGGTTCCATTATTTTATGTCAAATAAAAACAGAAATATAGGCTTCAAAAAATTTTGTTGAAAACAAACAAATGATAAATATAATAAAACAGGAGATTTCCGAAATATCGAACTAACCAGAAGGTCTTCCTGTTGGGGTATTGATATTCTCGTTAGATACAGGTGCTGCCTGAAAATCAGAAAATAGAGGTTTGATTATCTGATGGCAGTTTACATCTGCATAAATAAATGTGCTTCCTTTGTAAACAAAATTGCTAAAAAAAATGTTTACAAACATCCTTTAAGGTAGAGTGAACAAATAAACTGTCAAATCGCAAAACCGAACAAAACCGCTACAAATGGTTTAGTTTGGTTTGGTTCGTTTTCAAATGTGAAACGGTTTGATTTGTTTTGAAAAAATTTCAACCTCCTTAAACGGTTTGATTTAGGTTTCAATTGTCAAAACCACGATTTCAAACCGCCGACCCACTAAATTTTAAAAAATTAAAAAATAGTAAAAATAAAGACAAATGTTCAATTTTAAAAACATGCAGCATGCTTTTATTCTCAACAAACCAAAATTAAAGAGCCAAAGATTAATTTGTTCAAATCCATAGCCATTTGAAAAGAATTTTTGCTCCTACATTTCATAATCATTATCTAAGATATTTTCTTTAAATAAAATTTTTAAGGTAAGAACTAACTAAAGTTTATTCAAGAAAATTTTAAATGTTTGCTACTATATAATTATTTTGTTCATCAACATGAATTGATTTACTATGTAACTTGTAGATGTTGCAGTAATTATTATTTGACCTACATTTGGTATTAGATCTACATGCAATTGTCATTTATTGCAAATTGTTTTTCATATTTACATTATAGAAAGTTAGTATACGATCGTTTGACAATTGTTTACCCTACATGAAGACATCCTTTTGCGTTGTGTTACGGTGGTTTGTGGCTACACTAGGATCTAATGTATTTATTCTTTCGTATAAGATGTTATTTGTTATACCAACAAATCCTTATTAATTTAATCTCGGAAGATATTTTTCAGGGATCGATCATGATATGGTCGATGCGTTGAATTTATGGAATGATTATGCATTGGTAACTGCATGCGATCAGATTCGTATCTTGTTTTGTGATAAAATGTCTTGTTTCGAGTTCAAATGTCGAGAATGATATAAGTGATCATACAATATTCACATCAATGCACTCAATGAGAATTGGATACTATTACTGAACTAGTTTTAACTCGAAATTTCAACTTAAAATTTTAGATGAATGTTTCTTTGAGCTCGTTTGGAATCTATTAATCATTTGTTGGCAAACTGTGGTTTCAAACCGCACCAAACCGCAAAAAATGGTTTTGTTTGGTTTGAAACAATTTCAAACCGTTTTAAATGTTTTGATTTGAAATCTTGCTACAAACCGCCAAAACCAAACCGTGTTCACCCCTACTTTAAGGTATAAAAATACAAATTATTGTAGGAGAATAATGTATATTCATCAGTTTGTGTCGAGAGAAAATACTAAGAGCACCTGAGATAATTATTTATTATTGCATCACTACCAGCTAAATTTAATTGAATTGTTTTACACCCACTTGAGGATGGACCAGTTTGACAAATTTGTCAGTACAGTGGCATAAGGGAAGAAAAGACTGAAAATGGCTCCTACAAGGGTGACGAGGGGATTTCCCCACAGGCCACACAACCCTCTCTTGCCACTTAGTTCTTTAATCACAATTCTACAAATGCATAAACAAGTATAGGGTAAAAATAAGAAACCAAGAGCATATGTTGATAATAGTTTGTGAAAACAATAATTTTCTATTTTCTACTGTTCATCATACCATCAAAGATATATTGCTCCTGTTTTTGGGGGATCAAAATTAGTAGACTTAGATAAAAGCTGATGAAATATGTGGTAGATCCCATAAAATGTGGTTAAGTTAACTTTGACTTAGATTAAATCTAGATTTTAATCCCCATCAAACAGGGACATTATGTAGTCTTGCTTCATTGAAGCCTCTGTTTGTTAAACGTTAATTGCTTATAAATTTTTTTTTTGCTATTTTCACGGTAAATATGTAGTTGAAAAGTGACATCATCTTACATGCCTGAACTGGTTCACCTAATCCTTCAAACTAGTACCAGTGAACTACTAACAAACTGGTTCAGTGAACGAATATATTTTAGTATTTAATATATGGTCCAAGTTTACAAGGTTAGTTTAACATAGAGGATGAGTAACAAACCCCAGAGAGTATCGATGTTATATAGAACAAGGCAATTTCCAACTTCCCACAGTTTTTAGGTAAGCTTTCATTATGCATATTCTCCTACCGTGGTAATGAGTTTATCGTGCTCTCCTGCGACATTTATGCAAGCCCCTTCCCTTTTAAAACAGGCATTGTTTCAATACTAAATTAAAACAAAAAACGAGCCAGAAATTATAAAAGTAAACGTCTCTAGAAAATTATATGCTCATTCTGCATGGCACTTGAAGGACGAAAAAACAGAATAATGAATTGCATAAGCATGGGCAGCAGAAAGAAACGTGATGAGCAACATCCTTACTTGTGCTCCTGAGCTAGATGCTTCCTTCGTCAACCTCTCTTCATTAAATAAATTAGAAGGAATGTCCTTTTCTGGAATTTCCAAAAATGATTGAATAAGATTACTTAAATTAAAACAATTGATACACATTGGGAAACCTTATCATTAGTGTAAAAGTTAGTATCGTAAAAAAATGATAAACAAGAGATAAAAAGATCAACCTGCCAGAAAAGGCACAGAAACCTCTCCTCCACCAACTCTCAAGACATTCTCCTTTAGATCAATTATGCACTGTCAATTGCAGTTATGTAAGCAAATCATTATGAAATTTGAATTCAAACTAATTAAAAATAGCAAATTTAAATATGAAAAGGCTACCTGGTGCTTGCGGAGCATATCCAGCCCAAAAAGAAACTCCATGTTGGGAGAATCCAGGACAGTAAAGGTACACGGGTAAAAATTATTCCCAATCTACCATATATTATGAAAACAAACACATCAAAATAACAGGAATGCAGCGTGTAACAAGGCATAAGCCAGGGGGTGGAGAAAATGAGAAGGGTATTAAAGAAGAGAGAGAATAATCCCTAGTCCATCAAAATGAGGATAGAAATGTATTACATGCACACCTTGATGGGAGCAACATGTATCCGACCAATTATCTCAGATTGCCCAACTCCTTGAGCAATACCCCTATACCGTGTATCTAAAAGCCTCCACAATCTTAAGGAAAGAAATGGTGAACAATCAATAATAAATATCTATTCAAAAGTACCAAT
The DNA here is from genome assembly GCA_963555705.1 of Ligustrum vulgare. NCBI lineage: Eukaryota > Viridiplantae > Streptophyta > Magnoliopsida > Lamiales > Oleaceae > Ligustrum > Ligustrum vulgare. The sequence continues at coordinate 66,731,390 of OY743171.1, read as the reverse complement.
ACCCTAGTTTACTGAAGAACAGATTAATGCCACGAGAGAAAGAGGGAGAGAAAAGGAGCTCATACCCACAACGCTCGGCACAGCTTTTAGATATAATTGTTGACTGAGCTCCACTATCAACAAAGGCCTGAACAAAGGCAGTTGAAATATGTACCTCAATTAAAGCAATAGAAAATAGGATAATAAGGAGCTCACACATAATACAAGGGACTATATATAGTCCCTGTTTGATACAGATTAAAATCTGATTTTAATTTAAGTTAAAAGTCAACAATCAATCTCAACCATATATTTTATGGGACCCATAACTTTTAAATCACACATTTCATCAACTTTTACTGTATAATATAATCAATAATCTACAACATTTCTTAGTTTAATTTCCCCCACAAAGTGAGTTGACTGTAAATGCAAGAACTTTATAAAGTCACGAACTCTCAAAAACCAAATATTGAGTTCTCAAGGTAAATCAAGGCCTGTAACCATTTCTTTAGGAGACACTTCTTTATATATGTAATTTATCATAATGATAAATTGCTGGGGGATTTCCAAAGGCCAAGTGGACTCACTCTTCATCTTCATCCTTTCTTCCTCTCAACCTCATCACCCAATTACCTCTCTTTGAAATACAAATAATAATTTGACTAATGCAAAATTTATGTATATATGGACATGCAACATTTCAGCAAAGTCATCAATTGTCTGAATTCTGCCCTTAACTAACAAAATGACAAAACATCAAGACCATACATGCCTAGTTGATGCCAGATTGTGGTTCTTTTAATTGTCTCTATAGTGTGCAATGCACCAACACGGATCGTGTCAATGTGTCTGACATGCGGTTCATAAAAAAGAATTGACACGATACGTCATCGACACGTTGATTAAATTTTTTAAAATTCTTCATTTGTATAGTACAAATTTAGACTTATAATTGTTATTAATTTTACTTGTTGAAATATTACTTTTTGAAATATTTTAAATATGAGTACCTATATATTATTTAATAATAACTGAGTTAAAAATATATAATATTTTTTATAAAGAAAGAAAAATGATCACGGTAGAGTGTTCGAGAATTGTCGGTATCCGACTTGTGTCAGACACGTGACACATTATCTTAGCGTAGTGTCAATACAGTACAACAAAGACACACACACCCACAAATTTCCTAAAAAATATATAACAATGATGCTAGAGCAGCAGGAAAGCACTAGCAAATTAAATTCTGAAAGGTTAGCAAAACTGGAAAACAACTGGCTATTTGGAATCCTTCGGATGTTAAAGGTAAACTTCTTGGTCAGTGAGACTTAATGAGGGCAACTTCCTTGTGGGCGATTTCAATTTAGTTTTTTCTCTATCTTTCAAATTTATCTATAGACTATCATGTAATGGAGATATTATCTCCATATTTATGCTTGGGTATGCAAGTTCTCTTCGTCTCCTCTCATTGTAATTCTGGATGTAAGGTACTTGCCCCCCCCCCCCCCAACCACCACCACCCCAAACAAAGAAAAAAAAAGGGAAAAAAATTAATAAATAAATAAAGGTCAAGGTGGAGACCTATTTTCTCTGCCTAGGCTGTTCTAATTTTATTTTTATTTTTTTTTAAGGAAATCCTCAGCAAGAGAAGATCCTTAATAAATAGAATGATGGATAAAATTCAGTAATGAATGCCACATGGTACTAAGGCTGAAGTCTGCTTGAGGTATTTGTAAATTTGTAATAGACTCAAATAACAAATTTCAGGAAATACCCCAAAGTTGGTGTGAATTGTTAACTGCTTGGTTTCTATTTATGAGGTTTCCCATCTTTATTTCTTGGGGTGGCAGGGCTGATAGTAGATGAAAGAAAAGTAAGGAATTCCAAGTCACATTGTTTACCAATCCAGTACCTTCAAAGGGACGCCATTAACTTCCATGTCAACATACAACATAACCTGAAAAAAAAAAAATAATAATAATAATAATAATAATAATAATAATAATAATAAATGCATAAAACTTCGATGTTTATATTGAGAAACAACAAAATAAACAGTCAACTTGATGTTTGTACATACCACCCTCGCAAAAGCTTCAGGATTGTATTCTAAGGCAGCAGCCCAGTTCTCATCGATTCCTTTCTGCGGAACAAAATGGCAATTCACGAAACCTTGGTAAATAGTGAAAATAATTAAAAAGGAGAGTTTAATCAAACAAAAAAATATATAGGGGGAGAGATGCTAAGCACCAGTGGAATGGCATAACAATTCATTGTTGAATAATTTTATGGTGGGTATCAAGATTTTGAATTAAATTTGTTACCCACCAACGAATTGATATGACGTCATATGTGGACAGAAGTAATAAGTTGAACAGTACTATTGCATCATCCTAAATTTGAATAAAGGTCACTATTCTGAAAGAGGAAATTTTGAAGTATCATATATGCATCAAGATAGTGTGCTAGCACTTGAAAAATATAAAAGGATCATCATGAATATTCATCTTCAGGATTGTATTCTAAGGCAGCAGCCCAGTTCTCATCGATTCCTTTCTGCGGAACAAAATGGCAATTCACGAAACCTTGGTAAATAGTGAAAATAATTAAAAAGGAGAGTTTAATCAAACAAAAAAATATATAGAGGGAGAGATGCTAAGCACCAGTGGAATGGCATAACAATTCATTGTTGAATAATTTTATGGTGGGTATCAAGATTTTGAATTAAATTTGTTACCCACCAACGAATTGATATGACGTCATATGTGGACAGAAGTAATAAGTTGAACAGTACTATTGCATCATCCTAAATTTGAATAAAGGTCACTATTCTGAAAGAGGAAATTTTGAAGTATCATATATGCATCAAGATAGCGTGCTAGCACTTGAAAAATATAAAAGGATCATCATGAATATTCATAATCTGTTTGCAAAAACAATAAATATGCAAATCAACTCTCCTGGTAACCATAAAAAAGCTCTCACAGGGTCTGTTTGATCCCGTAGATCTTTTTTGACTTTTCTATTAAATTTATTTTCTACCACACATTTCTATGGGATCCGTCTCTTTTTCAACCACACATTCCCCCAAAAACCCAAAATTCCTATACCAAACAACCTCTTAGTCACAGCCGCAAATCATTTGGGCGGTGAACTTTTGTTAGTTGGCACCAATAATTCTAGAGATATGCTGGCATGCAGATCAATAATAAGAGCCACTCCTGAAAAATGACCTAAAGATGACAAGGGGAAACCAACCTGACGAATAGCAGCTTCAATTTTCTTCTGTGTCTCCACGTCAAACGGGTCTGCATAAAGTAAATCCTGCATTGCAAAGACAAAAACCCATAATATAGGCTTCTTTAATAAAAATTTCGAATAAATATATTAATAAGAAAAAAGAAACAAACAGATTTAGATCAAGCAATTCAAATTGTTCCTGGGGATAGTTTTTTTCTGCAAGACATTAAATGTCTCCTTCATAATCACACGACTTACAAAAGCAGAAAAACAGTATGAGCGCTGCAATGAAGTCCTTTTAAAAAAAAATAATAATAATCTCTGTCAAGAGCCTTAAGATGCATATGCATGTCCCCTCCTTCTCACCCAAAACAAGGGTATTCTTCCAGACCCCTAGTTAAATCCCATGAGATGGAAAACATAAGCCTCAGTTGTATGAAATACAGGAAACAGGAACTGAATAAAAATAAAGATTAGCCTATATACAGAATTTTGATTTTTTCAGGTATAAATAAAGGTGCAACAAAAGGAACATTGATTTGTCACTTGGAAGCTAGTATGAATGCAAGGTTCAGCTAATGACGTGATGTGAATATCATACATGAACCCTGAAAGCACCTCCCGAAAATTTTTCCCAGCCGACAACAGAGTTCTGATAAATTAAAAGTTAACCCAATGAATATTAGAAACCCCACCAAGAAATGTATAATGAGTTGTTACCAGCAAATGATACTAACCATTTCCTCTTCTTGCTGACGCCTAAATTCACCTCTCTGGCGACTACGAGAGCGTAAAATGTCTTGTAGCCTATTGAGATCATTTTCGAGGATAGCTTGTGCCAACTCGGGATCATTCTGAAAGTTCAAATAGCATGTACAACCTCAATAAATCTTCAGACTCAGGAAGATTTAACTTCACAAACATGGCATTGCTATCAACAATGTAATAATAAAAATTTAACATATTTAAGCATAGACTAGTTGATCAGTTGTAGAAAGACTTATGACATGACAGCAATAATCAACATTCAAAGTTTGTTAGGACTAACTTTTAACCTATGACAATATTAACTGCTTATACATATGAAGCATGCTGGTTTTGGCACAAGCATTAAGAGGTAAATGAAAAGCAATTTAGATAGAAGCTACAAAAGTTTCAGTTAAGTCCATCAAGGAGAGAAAATTTCTATCGCTGTATATCAAAATTCTTGCTCAAAAAAATAAGCTGTTCCGGATAAAAGAAAAGTATGAAGTGGAGAATCTTTACAGCCTTCTTACAAAGAATAACAAGATGAAAACTACACAAAAAAAACATTTCATTAAAAACAAAGAACAAACATAAATATGTTAGCTCATCGAGTTATTTTCCATCAAAATTAGCTAATAGCAGCAATTTTTCACCAGCTCATAAATAAAAGACAAGCAAAAAAATGCTTCTATGTGAAAGAAAAGGGCACTTTAAGATCGGATCACACTTTACCTGGAACAGCTGGGCCATCACATTAGAATCATTGCACAACTGCTGCTGCAAAGCTGAGGGGTTCATTGCAGAACCATCTGGATTGAAACCTGCCTCATTCGGGGATGCTCTACAGTAGGTTAAAAGTCACACTATTTTGGGATGAGAAAGCATTGCAGCAAGTTTTGGAATATTCTTCTAGACCAATAAGATGAGTAAAGAAAAGTGATGCAGGAAGAAAATGGTTGTTGGGCTGAATTAGTTTGTTATATAACCCATTTGATATTTACAATTTCATATGATGCTACATAGTGGCTTTTGGGTAAAGAGACTTTTTACTGGTTTTGAGTCTATTTCTTTTAAATTCTTTGTAACCACATGTCATGCAGCAGTCCCAAGTTAGTCTTAATTTGTTCTTCCTTGAGATTGGTTCGAAGAAGCTCAATCTTCTTCTTGGCTTGGATTTGAGCCTCATCCTAAGTCAAAAAGACATTTTTGCATTGTCCAAAAAAAATAATTATAGCAGGATAGTACATATTCGTTAATTATGCCATGTTGAAAGGTGCCCCACGAATCCTATTTGGACTAATGATACTATAATTTTCTTCAAAATCGGCAATACTATTACTAATTAATAGAAGTACCAATATTATATATATGGCAGCAAATTATTACTAGTACACGAACCTAGCACCAGAAGATGAAGCATTTGAGACCATCATCACCAAATCTCCATCAGTAACACCAAGAGCACCCAGTTTCTCAGCATTCTTCATCTCCTTTCCATTATAGAGCAGCTGCTGCTGCAGCAGTGGTACTTGTGTCTGCTCGCTCAATATTATAAACACGAAATAGACATTAACCCCCTTATATTTATCCACGATATTTAAAAAGCACCAAAGAAAAATATCTAACCTCCACTTCCAGAAGAGCTTTCAAGTTCTCAACCTGCAACGAGTATTTATGTAGACATCATCATCGTCAGGGGGGGAAAAATTCCATAACACAATTACATTAAAATTAGGGTTATAATGTATGAAAAAAAGTTACAGGTTCGTTGCGATCGACGTCTATGGTGATGATTTTTTCATCGGCTGTCATTATAGTGATCTTCATCTTCTCCGATCAGCTATGAACCTATTCGATTTCCGAAAATTAAGATTTGAGCAATATTAATTAATTAATATTTGTAACGTGTAAGAGGCTTTTATTTTATTTTTATTTATATTTTTGCTTTTTCTCTGTGTTTTCTTACTGCCAAAGTTATGTTTGACTGACTAATGCCTCAGGGCACATCCAGAGATAAAAGGGTTGGGTTATAACGTGTCCAATGCGATCATATGTAGGGTTCGAATCCTAACGGTTAAATAATAAATTCTTTTCTTGTGACAAGCGAGGGTTATCTTACTCCGTGAGACATTACTGAGTATCATTCATCCTGACTCTGAAATGCATAATCTACGATTTACCTCTCAAACTAATAGTTCAAGACAGGGTAAGTTCGGGCCTTCAAAGTGTGAGTTACACTCCATGTTTGACTGACTAAGCTCATGTTTGATATTCATTATTTTAAATTTTATTTTCAACCTCATATTTTATCAATAAAATAATTTACACATAAATTCAAAAAAATGTTCTAGTTTTTTACCATGTATTCTTCAAAATTTGCTATAACGAACCGCTTAAGTGCTCGGTGGCTAACCTAGGAATTTTTTTCTTAAAAAATGTGTGTGATTAAAAAATAGTTTAAGAAATTATGTTGTTCATAAATTATAATCATTGGGTAAAAGAACAGTGTATTAAATAACTAGTGAATTAACACGTGCGTTGCACGTGACGACTTATATTTATGATTAATCGCGTACTATTATAAAAAGAGATAACTTATTTGAAAATAAGTGGTAAAATGCTATTTGAATGTAGATTTGTTAAATGAGAGGAGAATTTAAGCTTATATAGAAGATTCATGAAGACTTGCGTGCTTCCCTCTTATCAATATCCAAGATATTGTCCATCCATTATACAACCTTCGTCATAAACTCGTTACTTATTAAGAAACTAAAATCCTAAGTTCCATAAAATAGAGGTACTATTTGGTGAATCACTGTATAATTAAATAACTCCAACACCTCTATGAGAGATGCTTAATGCCTATATCTTGCAAAAAGATGGTATAAAAACGAAAGAGTCCAAAATCTCTATCCTCGTTCTTTTGCTCCATCCAATTGTCACATATTTCACACATCAATGTACAATATGAGGAGGACCAAAAAAAAAAAAAAACAAATTGGAATTGAGAAACACGAGAATAAAAATATTACCACCCCTAGAAACCATTATAGAAGTTCTTATCTATGATTGTTTAAACTCCAAAAACATATCAGAGAAGAAAACAAACAAGAGAAGAATGCTCCTAATACACGATTCAGATACACAAATAAAAAATAAAATAAAAATCTTAAAATCATTCTCAAAATTCTCCACCAAAACAAAGAATACTAAAAAAATACTACATTTATCCCACTTTTCTTTATTCTCTTTCCAATTGTTTACTTTGTTGATTTAGTCTTTCACCCAATTATTTCACGTTTGAAGACCTTAATTTCCAATAATCAACATCATTGGGGTGTTAAACCTGCATATATACTAAAGTAAAAATAATATTAATATTAAAAAACAAAAAAGCATTCTCAATACCCAAATTATCATTTTCATGGTTACCATTATCTTATTATATTTGGTGTAAAAATGTGTCAATATATTAAGTTATAACTATATTAGTATTCTGAAGTTCCTTTTGGAGTCCAAAATTCAGAACAAATATTACGGTCCTTTTGTAGTTCCTCTCTATATAAAAAATGCACCCCACTAAGCTCTCCAGCATCAAAAAGAACATTTGATATCTATCACCATTAGATATGTCATTAATATTTGCAAAACCAGTAAGGACTCAAAAGTCAATGTTCATTCAAGATTATCGTTTGACATTTTGTTAAGTGAAGCTTGATTCGTTCCTAGTCTCACAAACTTTCAGCCAGTGGCGGATGCAGAGCGTTTGTACTAGTTGGGCACACGGATGGTACGGGAGTTCGAGGGCAGCGCCCCCGAAATTTTTTTTTGATAAGAAGAGACCGAAAAAGTACTTGAAAATATTCAATCCCCAAACAAATAAATAATTATATAAACCTTGTACGCGTATAATATAATTAGCATAAATCGCACTGCCCCCAAACATTTTTTTTTTAAGAAGAGACCAAAAATGAAAAAATACTTGAAAATATTCAATCCCCAAACAAATAAATAATTATATTAACCTTGCACACTTATAATATAATTAGAATAAATCACATCCCCCACTGTCCATGGCTACACTTTCATTGGTGCACTATTTTTATATATAAAAAAAAAAAATTATATGTAATGTATCATCTTCAAAGTGCTGAGTCCTGAGTGCATTGCAAAGGTGTACTATTATATTTATATCTTAATAAATCAAGTTTGAAAATTAAAACAAAAAAATTACCTACCAGAAGAAAAAAAAATCAAAATTTTACTGGGGAAGGTGCCCTAGGAGGCCCCACCCTGGGTCCGCCCCTGCTTCCAACTTCAGTCGAGCTCGACTCATTTTATTAAATTAAATTAACAAATACAATGTAATTTAACTAAGCTACTTGAACTCGTGGTACAGAGACTTGCTCAAACTTAGTTCAAATAACATAAGTCGCACATGAGAATTCTGGAAAATTCATTTGTAAATCAAAGCAAGTTGAACACCTTAAAGCCAGTGATTGAAACTTATTTCTCAATTAGAAAAAAAAAATCTGATCACTTGGGACATGGATAAAAAACTTTCCTCTTCTTAAAAAAAATCAAAAGCACTTTGGAAATCTAAGACAAAATGAAGTCAGTCAATAAATGATTATTTTATTTCTAGAAGTACATAATTATGCCAGTATACGAAATTAAATTAAGATAGTATGGGCCAAATAACTGACCTTACATGCACACACATAATGGTGAGAAATAAACAATCTCATTTAACTCAAAAGACTAAATCAATGAGTAAACAATTGAATAGAATTGTTCTCCTGCCAGACATCTGGCACCTTCTCCTGCCAGACATAGACACAAGGGGGTGGACCCCCACAACATGTGGGGTCCACCCCATTGTGTCTATGTCTGGCACCTTCTCCTGCCAGACATCTGGCAGGAGAACAAAACCAAACAATTGAATTTTCACAAACTAAATTACAACTTCCAGATTACCTCTTCACCCGTTAAAAGACTTTGGGACCAGCAGACATTTTCTTCATGAAGAGCCGAATTTAAAGCTTCATGCACTAAACAATGAACAAAAACAACAAAGTAAGAAAATCAATAAAAGCTACAGAAAATTTAAAAATAAGCGATCCCAAAGTGAAAGAGGAGGAAAAAATTTAATAGAAAGAACAGTATGACAACCATAATCATAACGAACAACTTACCAATCCATCTATATTGTTATATCATGCTTTCTTTGCATATGCACTAAATAATGAACAAAACAACACAGTATAAAAAATCAATAAAAGCCACAAGAAAAAAAATAAGCAATCACAGAGTGAAAGAAAACTTCCAGATTACCTCTTCACCCGTTAAAAGACTTTGGGATCGACAAACATATCTATAGAAAATTTAAAAATAAGTAATCCCAGAGTGAAAGAGATGGGGGGCATTAATAGAAAGAACTGTATGACAAACATAATCATAACGAACAACTTACTAATCCATTCATATTGCTATATCATGCTTTCTTTGCATATGCACTAAACAATGAACAAAACAACACAATATAAAAAATCAATAAAAGCCACAGGAAAAAAAAAAAAAAAAGCAATCCCAGAGTGAAAGAAACAGTAAGGAATGTAATAACCACTAAAAAAAAAAGAGAGAGATAAGGTCTATATCAAGCATTTGATTTTATCATGTATTAATTAAAAAAAATAAAAAACGTAGACTGTGTGATAACGAAAGTAATTGTCACGTGAGCGCCCTCAGCCATTAAAATATCTATATGTTCTGCTATCTCCAGCTGTATAATTAAAAAAAAAACTATCAAAATAAAAAACTATAACTTTAAAATTCGATCATTACCACACACATTTAACAAAGAAACGATTTGTGTTCTCTTCCACGACGACTATACCATGTCACTTCCATTCACAACTTAAATTTTGCACTCACATAGGATAAACAATCCCCTAACTTATAAGATTTATGTATTTGGAATTTACTACGGGTGGATCATGAGTGAATACCAGGCTAGATGTCTCTATCTATTTCAAATTCACGTGCTTGCAAAATCTGCCAAATTCATACTTGGCATTTCTTAATTATTCTAAATATTGATTACTTAGTGATGATCTTGACTATGATGGAGCTAAAGAACAATGAATGTTGAAGAATTTCACTGTCAACCTCTTTGATCATTTCTCAAACTAAATTTTAAATTTACAAAGAAACCATCATGAACATTACCAATGGAACTACTGAAAAATGGGCAAAAATCATATCATACTGATTAATTTGGTTAAAACTAATTTTTGTTTCCAAAACATTAACTCAATAAATAAATGGAACCAGTACGTAGAATCAAGTTTTTATTCAGTAATAAAAACTAAACTATTAACTTCACAACCTCTCAATCAAATATATGAATTTTTACAATCTGCAGAACAAAACAAAAATGCACAAACCATATCTAATATATATATATATATATATATATATATATATATATATATATATATATATATATATATATATATAATGAAATACCTGTACCTATACCTAAACCAAAAGAAAGTGATAAAATTGCATCAAGTACATTTCATCGAAAAACAAACTGTATATGCAAACATAGATACCAGGAAATATCCGGAAAAGAAGTGTGCCAACAACGTTAGAGAAATTGCACAAACTGAAAGAAATGAGAAAAATGGAAAACAAAATTGTAACTTACCCTTATACTTTGCCTCGCACACGAAATCCGGTCATTGCAGTCATCAACCACGGTCGGAAACCACAAAAATGGCGACTCGAAGATAGCTCAACTCTTTGAAATTTTAAAACTACACAAAAAATAAAAATTTGAGTCAACTCAACACACGAACAAAAGATCTTAAAAAATCAAATACGAACTGAAACAAAAATATTAGGAACTCGAAGGTCAGAAATGAAAAAAAGAAAAAAATGCCTGAAAACGTGAAACAAATGGAAAAAAGGGATAACTATAGAAGAAAAAATGTTTTAGTACAATTTATTTTCTAGTTTGGCGTCGCATTTACTAACTGTTGTAAATGAGATGAGGCAGGTGCTAATTAGTACCATACTCAACCCTCTCCACTCTATGCACTTCTGGATAGAACTCTTTCTTCATATTTAAAACCTCAACCTTACATATCTATGCATATTTCATCTCTGATCATAGTTTTCCATTCAATGGAATCATTATATATGATAGAAAGACATTTTTCCCCTCAAATTCAATAAAAAAAATTAAAATTAAAAAAAAAATACACACACACACATTTTCCCCCAATCTTAGCACCCCCATATGCTCACACTTTTCCCTAACCCCACCCACTGTAAAATAAATCTTAAGGATCCCTTATTTATCCAGTTGTTAGCTTTGGTATTGATATATTATAATCATATATGTTGTTGACGCATGTTACCACAAAATCCGGATGGACCTTGGACCAACACGTCTCAGCTCCTCCCTCTTGAACACGTGGATCTCCTGCGCACTGTGACAAACAATCAGTTTGCAAAGGGGGCCGAGGTGGCTCCCGTTTGCACTCCGATGCCTAAGTCAGTACTCATTTTGGGAAAATGTATATTGGGTGCGGGAAATATAAATGTGTAGAAGAGAGAAAAGGGAGTGAGAGAAGTATAGAGTTAAGAGTGAGAAATTGCTAACCCCCTCTTTGGAGACAATTGGGCTTTATTTATAGAGGGATTTTTTGCCGTGGATCGCGACACGTGGCATACTTTACACTCGTCATCACCCTAGCTTATGGATGTGACATTCTTGCTTTCCAACCGTAATCATTGCTACATTTCGTAGGGGATGGGCACCTGTCACGTCTGGGTAAAGGCAGTGTCCCATCACTGACTCCATCTCTCTCTTCTGGTCAACGCCATAAAGCGCCCCGGCTAAGTATAAAGCACATCGGCTGTGCGTTAACCAGGTCGGCTAAAGAGGTTTCCTTGACATACCACCTCGGCATTCATCTCAAGGTGATATTCCAGGCCTCAGCTGTGGGTCAAGGTCATTGGGCCACTATTGGGCCTTCGCTGGTGGATCACTGTACCTCTTTTTGGGCCCGGAGTCAACACTAGTCCCTCAAATCCGAAGGGATTATTCATGGTCGTGTAGGATTTTCCACGATCTTATAGCATTAACTTTTTAGGGATTCAATAATGAAATTCCTTAGGTAAGGCTCGGATCCATATCATAGTCGACCTTCTGCCTCGGATTTTCTCTCCCTGCTGACCAGGATCATACCAGCGCATTTCCTAGGTGGCGCATTCACTCCGGAGGAGCTATCGATATTTATTTCCAAGAAATATATATAAAATGGGAGGGAGACAGCAGTTCGCAGCGCGTGGCATGCACTGTGGTAGCTGAACGGTTTTTATCCCTCCCTTTGACGGCTGTCGCTTTGATTAGCTCATTTTCCAAGAAGCGTGGGTTACCCATATTAATCACGCGGCTCACGAAATTCAAGGAATCTAGACCGTTATGATGCCTATAAATCCTTCTTCATTTTACCACTTCACTTTTTACCATTTTCTCATAATCTTTGTAGCAGTACTTTCACGAGAGCTTGCGCCGTTTCTCTCTTCCTTGTGATTTTCGTGTCTTTTCTTCAAGGGTTTACTACACAGCATCCACTCTTAGCGTTTCACAGTTTTTCTTGGCGAGCTCTTCATTCCAAGTGCACAGTTTCAAGCATTCGCCTTTTGAAGGTAAATCTCTTGACCCCTGTATATGCAAGACTTTCTTATTTTTAGTTTCTCATTGTGGGTTTGAGAACTTTGTTTTTGCATTTTGTTTTTCTTTTGTTGAGTCTGACTCTCTTTTTAAAACAAAAAGAAAAAATGGAAAGAGTTGGGGAACGGGTTCACAGGAAATGTTAGCGATGGCGGTTCCCATCAGAGGTTTCTGTCCCATCTCTTTATCGGTTTTTAGCTCCCGTTTCTTTAGGGAGCAGGTTAAGAGGAGAAATAGGAAAAACAGTGGCATAATTTATTTGAGTGATTCTGACAGCGAAGAAGAAAAACACCAGAACTACATGGCTCATCTGTCATCCGAGGAGGAATCCGCGCTAAGAGAGCTCTGAAGCAAGCGAGAAAGGGATTTGGGAAAAGAAAAGGCGGCGAGCTCCTCTTCAGGTCACCAGGACCTCGACTTGATTGTTAGGGCACCGTTTAGGGCGCATAGGGAAGAGTTGGATTTGACTGCAGAGGAGATTGCTCAGGTAGAGGATTGGGTTGACCAGGTCAACAAAGTTTCGGGCTACCATGTTGATCCCGATCCAAACCCAGATTTGTGGGAGAGCAGCGAGGTTGCTACCGAGATTCGAGGAGTTGATCTGGCTTGTGCCTCGACGAAGTTCAGGATGCCAGAAGGGGTCCGTTTAGCGCATCCTACACCTTCTTGTCGACCATGCAGTCCTCCTCCAAGCCAAGCAGCTATATGTTACGACGCTTTATCCTGTGGGATGAGGTTACCTCTGCATCCTTTCTTCAGGGCCTTGCTTAGGAGCTACAACTTGTGCCCCTACCAATTGGCACCCAACTTTTGGACACAGGCCGTGGGCGCTTGGCTGGTGTGGCAAGAGGTCAACCCCGATTATCCTATCTCACTACACATTATTCATACCTTGTACACTCTGAAGAAATCGGTGAGAAGGGAGAGGGACGTTAGACCAGATGTGAAGGACTGGTATTACTTGTCTCCTAGGGGCTCATATCCTCCCGTCATTACTGGCCAACCTACTTCTATAAAGAACTGGAGGAATCAATGGTTCTGGGTAGCTGGGGAGTGGCAGAATTCGCCTGTGGACCCAAGTCCAGAAATTTCAGTTCCCCGAACTCTTTCCACTCCTAGTGAGTCTTGTGTTAGCTTTAATGTCCTTAAGCGTCCTGTATCACTTGTTTTTTTTTTATACCTCTCTCCGTTGCTTACTAACGTGTCACCGGTTTCTGGCAGGGGACACTTTTGCTCGCCTCCTCCCTGACGCAGACCTAGCGGCAGTGAGGCGTTTGTTTTCTTACAAGGGCACCTTCCAAGGGGTCATTCAGCAAAACAAGCTATTTGTTAAACACGGTCTTATGCGAGCCATGAGTAAGCCCGTTTCCTTATGGGTATTTTATCTTATGCTTTGTCTGCTTGCAGCCTCATTTTTCTTTCTTTCTTATTAGGTTCCAAGGATTTTCCAAAGATCTCTCTAAAGGGGCTTATGGCTACGAAGATCCCCCCCTGCACTCCGTCATGGCAGTGAAATTGAGAGAAAACAGAAGGTGGTATTGGCCAACCTGCAAGTTGGGGTGGCAAAAGAGGTGTCCGAGGCGTCTACGGCCCAACTTCAGGGGCCTTTACCAGCTCTACTGCCACCGCCTACCCTGCTTCCTGTGGGTCCCCAGCAAACCTAGCATAGAAAAGGGAACTGATCCTAAGGAAGTCCTTCCAAAGGGGAAAGGAAAAATGTCAGATAGGGGCGGATCTAAGAGGGACAAGGAGGCTAAGGGTGCCTCGGTTCCTCCTCCCTTGTCCGAGGACACGTTTGAGCCTGCCCCTGAAGAGGAGCCTGCCCCTCTGAAGAGACTCAGAAGAGGTAAGGGCAAAGAATCCACCTCTGCGCCTCCGCCTCCCATGTTGGAAGACCTGGGGGATGAGCCCTCTGTATCCATTCCTGGTTTGGCCTATGAAATGACATCGGAGGGAGCAGAGGAGCTCAAGCACATCAAAACTAGCATTCTCCCCAGGGAGGTCACCTTCAGCCCTTCGCTGTTTGACTCTCCCAGTTCTCCTCCAGCCCGGGCCGCCTTTATAACCGAACAATTTTGGACGGAAGGCTGGTCCGCCTTTTCTTCTAGTGCCAGTCCGTCCCGGAAGCTGCTCGCCACCAAGGCCATGAATGCCAGGGCGTTGTCCCTTATTGACGAGGTGGAATCGTCCGTGGATGAGGCGCAGCGGGACAAGAAGAATGCTGAAACTGCTCTCCGGCATGCGGACAACATGCTAAAGGAGATAAATGATTTGAAGACCCAGTTGGCCATAGCCCGGAAGTCTTCCTCCGAGGAGAGGACCAATGCCAAGCGGCTCCAGGAGGATAATGATAAGTTAAAACATGACCTCCTGGCCTCTGAGTCTGACGTGGCAACATTGTGCAAGAAACTGGATGATTCTAATCGTGCACAATCCATCGCCTCTGAGGCTCTGGCTGCTGCTAACGCAGCTAAGTCCAGGCTGGAAGCCGAGGTGGCAGCAGCGAATGAAGAATTGGGGAGGGAGCGGGAGGCCAAGGCAAAGGCGGAGGAGGATCTTGTCTCTTTGGAAAAACATATGCAAGACAGGATTACTGAGGTTCTAGAGCAGACCGTCATGACACGGGTGGAGAATGCTTTAAGTACCCGAGTGTCTGAGGCTTTCCAGACCTTCAAAGACACTTTTGAAGAGACCCCAGAGTACGAGGCGATGCAAAGGGTCTTTGGGAACTTAGGGGCCAGGATGGCTTTGGGGGACGTGAAGGAAGCTTATCCGACTTTGGACCTGTCCTCCATTGAAGCATTGTACCCTGAGCCTCAGAGTGCTCCTGCGGATCCCCTGGATGCATCTAACAAGGGCTTTTCAGAAGATGTTTCTCCCCAATAACGCCCTTTTGTATTTATCTTGTCGTTGGATCTTTTGTTTTCTCTTTTTTCTTTGTAAGTGCTCCGGCACCGGATATTTGTAAATGTAACATTCATTCAATTTGAAATGACTTATTCATATTTTGCCTGTAAACGTAACATTTCGAACTGTTTACGTATAAATGCTTCCAAGCGCGGACGCCTTTGCGATTGTAAATGTCTTGTATGATGTAAAATGTACTTGATTTGCAGGATAAGACATGCGCTCCCTAATGTCTTGATTTGAAGGATAAGACATGCGCTCTTAATGTCTTGATTTGTAAAATGCACTTGATTTGAAGGACCTCGGACAGACACAACCTAGTTCGGCCGGAGGGGCTCCTGTGCCTTTTGTAAATATCTGTAAATGTCTAGTCCCTTAGATTTAACGAGCTTGGTGCGTTCACGCTTGCTGGTTAAATCTGATGTTGACCAACTTTTGCACGATTTTTAACTTACATTTAGTAACACCCCTTGCAACTTTGCATGAACTTCTGTTTGTGGCGTGCCTATTTTCAATCTATAATTTTGACGACGTGCGCTTATGTTCAATCTATTTTCACAGTATTTAGTACGCATAGGTCTTGTGAGTGTTTCGCTTAAGTGTATATATGAAAGTATCAACCATTTTGCGGAAACATTTAGTATCTCGCGCGAAAGAGCACCCCGTATGTATGAACTAATCTATCGTTTTTAAAACTTTGGTTTATATGACAATATCTGAGGCAGTTACGTCTGAATTTGTATGGAATTACTTTGCCAACACACCCCATTTGTATGAACTAATCTATCGTTTTTAGAACTTTGGTTCATATGACAATGTCTGAGGCAGTTACGTCTGAATTTGTATGGAATTACTTTGCCAACACACCCCATTTGTATGAACTAATCTATCGTTTTTAGAACTTTGGTTCATATGACAATGTCTGAGGCAGTTACGTCTGAATTTGTATGGAATTACTTTGCCAACACACCCCATTTTTCACCAGTTTCATGCATGGCGAATACGTATGGCTAATTAGTATTTGGTGCAGTCCTCATCATAATTAACTAGCGATTTCATACAATCATGCGACAACACTGTGTCTCATTGAAGTGGAATTTGACTTATTGAAAATAACGACGAAGGTGATCTGTGTTCCAAGGATTACACAAAGGTACCCCGGATAAATCTTCAATTATGTACGTACCAGGTACCACCTCGGCTGTGATCTTGTAAGGGCCTTCCCAGTTGGGACCCAAAGTCCCTACTCCCGGTTCTTGAGTCGAAGGAAGAACCTTTTTTAGGACTAGGTCCCTAATATTAAAGCGTCGCCCTTTCACCCTTTTATTGTAGTACCGGGCCATCTTTTCCTGGTATCTGGCCATCACCAGTTGAGAATCGTTCCGTTTCTCCATGAGGAAATCCAAACCGGCTCTTTGTGCTTCTTCATTTCTCACTTCGTCGTAATGGATTTGACGAAGCGAAGGGATCCCAATTTCAACGGGGCATACCGCCTCGGCTCCATACGCCAATGAGAAGGGTGTTTCACCAGTAGCGGTGTGCGAGGTGGTTCGAAGCGCCCATAACACCAGTGGTAGCTCGTCTACCCACGTGCCCTTTCTGAATTCCAGCTTCCTTTTCAGGGTGTTTTTTATAGTTTTGTTCACTACTTCCACTTGCCCATTAGCTTGCGGGTGATGTGGAGATGAAAACAGCTTTCTAATTCCCAAATCATCACACAACTCGTCCACGCTTCTGTTTTTAAACTGTTTAGCATTGTCACTAACCAGCGAATGGGGTACCCCGAACCTGCATATGATATTCTTCCAAATGAACTTGGTGGTGTTGGCCTCGGTGATTCTCATAAGTGGTTCAGCCTCGACCCATTTGGTGAAGTAGTCAATTGCTACTATAGCAAAGCAATTATTTCCGGCTCCCCTAGGCATAGGACCTATAATATCAACCCCCCATTTTGAAAAAGGCCAAGGGCTGGTCACCACGGTTAGCCTGTGATGTGGCTGGTGCAGTATGTTTGCGTGTCTTTGGCATTTATCACACTTGCGCACAAAGTCATGAGAGTCCTTTCGCATAGTGGGCCAGAAATACCCCTGTTTGAGGGCTTTCCGAGCTAGCGATAGTGCCCCGGCATGGTTGCCACATATACCTTCATGGATTTCCCTCATTACATATCGCCCTTCCTCAGGCCCAACACATCTTAGCAACGGGGAGTTGAAACTCCGTTTATAGAGTAGATCATCCAAGAGTACGAAATTGGCAGCATATCTTTGCAATTTCCGAGCTGCTTCAGGTTCGTTTGGCACTGTCTGGTGCCTCAAATATGCAATCAGCGGATTCATCCAGGATCTCTCTTCCTCTACCATCAAAATCTCTGGTCCTGGTTCAATAGAGGAGGTCAACATGCGCTCAACCGGGATCAGATTATATAGCTCCGCATCACTGCTGCTTGCTAGTTTGGACAGAGTATCGGCGTTGGAGTTTTTTGTTCTGGGGATGTGCCGCAATTCCATTTCTTCAAAGTGTACCGCCAAATCTCTTACTTTCTTCAAGTAAGCAACCATAGAGGGTTCTTTGGCAGAAAATTGTCCATTGAATTGATTTACAACGAGCTGCGAATCGCTGTTCGCCACTATGGACTTAATCTTTAAAGCTTTGGCAAGTCTTAACCCAGCTAACAACGCCTCGTACTCAGCAACGTTGTTCGAGGCTTTGAACTCGAAGCGGATTGCGCTATGTAGTTTACACCCTTCCGGGCTAATTAATAATATGCCTGCACCGGATCCCTCCTTAGCCGAGGACCCATCAACAAATAATTTCCACTCTTGGCTAACCTCTGTGTTATCAATCATTTCGACCTCCGGCGGGTGTGTGAATTCGACTACGAAATCAGCCAAAGCTTGGGCCTTTATCGCAGTCCGAGGCGCATAGTGTATGTCAAACTGGCTTATTTCTATTGCCCATTTCAGTAATCTCCCAGATACATCTGGTTTTTGCAACACTTGTCTCATGGGAAAGTCGGTGAGCACGTGTATGGAGTGTGCTTGAAAGTAGGGGCGAAGTTTGCGAGAAGCGGTGAGTAGTGAAAGGGCAAGTTTCTCCATATCTGGGTAGCGTGTCTCCGCATCTAGCATGGCTTTACTCACGTAATATACTGGAAATTGATTCCCCTCCTCTTCTCTGACCAACACGGAGCTAACAGCCTCTTTGGACACAGCCAAATACAAGTAGAGAGGCTCGCCAGCCTTTGGCTTTGATAGCAATGGGGGTCGTCCCAAGGATGCTCTCAGGTCGGCGAAGGCCTGCTCACACTCCGGTGTCCACTGGAATCGTTTCCCCCCTTTTAGGATTTTGAAAAATGTCAAGCATTTGTCCGTAGATTTGGAGACAAATCGATTCAGGGCTGCGATTCTTCCCGTTAAGCTTTGCACCTCCTTTGGATTTCGAGGCGATTGCATGTTTAACAAAGCATCGATTTTGTCGGGATTAGCTTCGATTCCTCTTTTATTCACCATGAACCCAAAAAAATTTCCAGATGCTACTCCAAATGCACACTTCGCCGGGTTGAGCTTCATCCGATATTTCCTCAAAACATCGAAGGCCTCTGACAAATGGCGGATATGATCCGCGGCGACCATACTTTTGACCAACATGTCATCAACATACACCTCCATGGTGTTTCCCAACTGTTTTACAAACATACGATTCACTAGCCTCTGATAGGTAGCTCCCGCATTTTTCAAGCCGAACGACATTGCTTTGTAGCAATAGAGTCCTCTATCTGTTATAAACGAGGTATGTTCTTCGTCCGATTCGCACATGGGGATCTGATTGTATCCGGAGTAAGCATCCATGAAGCTCAGGAGCTCATGCCCTGCCGTAGAGTCAACCAATTGATCGATCCGGGGCAGTGGAAAGCTGTCTTTTGGACATGCCTGGTTCAAATTTGAAAAATCAATACATACTCTAAGCTTCCCATTGTGTTTTGGTACTAAAACAGGGTTTGATACCCACTTCGGATAGCGCGATTCTCTGATGAAGCCATTTTTCAATAGCTTCGTGACCTCGTCTTTCAAGGCCTCATACTTGTCTGAACTCATAGGTCTTCTCTTCTGCCTATGCCCAGGGCTTCGTGGATCAACCTGGAGTCTGTGACATGCCTCCTTAGGATCAATCCCGACCATGTCGCCATGCTTCCATGCGAATACATCGAGGTTTTGAAGTAGGAAGTCCTTTAATTGACTCTTGTATTCGATTGGCGAGTCCAGTCCGACCTGTAATTCCTTGATTGGGTCCAGTGGGTCTACGCCGAAGCACTCCAACCTTTCGGCCGGGGTGGGGCAATTGTCACCTGCCATCCTGGGGTCTAGATCTGCTAAATCCTCCTCTAGGATCATCGTGACGTCCTTGTCTCCAGATGGCCCTTCACCCAATCTTTCAGGGTCCGGAGCAGCCTCGGCCATGGCTACATCACTGATCATGTTTAAGCTTCGATCTTGAAACTTCCGGATTGCATTTGTGTAACAAGCCCGGGATTCTGTTTGGCTTCCCCTCACAGTTGCAACGCCACGCTCCGTAGGGAACTTCATGCAAATATATTTGGTATGCGTTACAGCCCCCAAGTCAATGAGACCAGGCCTCCTAATTGAGCCATGATAGGAGGAGATTTTGTCAACCACCAAGAATTCCATAGGGATTATGGAGAGGGTAGGGGCTTGCCCTACTTCAGTCATAAGGGTTATGGACCCTCTGGGGGTTATGTTGTCCCCGGTGAATCCGTATATCGGATCAGGGACCGAAATGAGGGGAGTGTTGATCCCCGTCTTATCAAAAGTTACCCCGTAAATCACATTTATCGAGGCACCATCATCCACCATCATCCGTGATAGCCCATTTCGAGCCACCACCACCCTAATAACCAATGCGTCGTTGTGTGGGAAGTGCACTCCAACGGCATCGTCTTGTGTGAAGGTGATAGGTTCCGTCCGAGGCACCCCCACAGGATGGGAGTGGATATGATAATTCACGTTGGCGGGCTGCTTGGCCTCTCTTATATACCTCTTTTAGGAGTTGCTTGTGCTCCCACCTGGGTGGGGGCCTCCCAGTATTGTGTCATTTCACGGATGGGGAGGTCGGCCACAGGTAGAGGTGGTTCCCGTGTGTCTTTGGCATGTGCCGAGGCGGTGTCTTGGCCCTTATTCCTGTCTCTTTGACGATTATCAATTATTTCCTTAGTTGAGTTCTTCCACGGGGCTCTCCTATCAGCTCGGTTGAACTTCTGGCCACCAGATTTTTGTGTCCGCCTGTGTCAGGGGGAAAGTCACCTCTACTTCTCCCCTGTGCCTTTTGGTCGGCTAGCATGTGGATTTCTCTGCAATCCTCTGTTGCGTGACCGTAATATCTGTGGTAGGCACAGTAAGCCCCAATCATGGGCTGTTTTCCACTTCGGCCGCTTTCCACTCTCCCTTGAGCCGTGTGAGGATTTTGAGAAGGGGTGTTAGAGTGTAAGTGAGAGATAGCCTCCGTGATTTCTGCTGCAAAGCTAGATCCCGTCCCCGGGAATGGCCGAGGCGCGCCACCTCGGTTACCGCCAATCCTATCCTTGTTTCCTCCCTTTTTGGGGTCCGCTTCATTGGGATATCCAAGGTTGTATCTCCCTTGGGGGTGATTATCTCTGGCCCTAGCCATTTCCTCTGATATAATCTCTTCCTTCATCAGGTCTACCAGGGTATTGTAATCTCTTGGTTTCCTGCTCCGGACATCCCTCCAAAACATGCTGGTCATATCTAGCCCTCCTTTTAGGGCGGAGAACATCTCCGTTTCTGTGATATTTTCGCAGATATGCATTTCTTCAGTGAATCTAGCTAAGTAACTTTTCAGAGATTCGTCCCTTCCCTGCCTCAGATCCTGAAGGCGTTGGAGTGGGAGTTGACCAGGCCTGGAAGAAACAAAGCCATTCTTAAAAGCAGTTTTCATATCCTTCCAACTGTGGATGCTACCAGGAGGGAGTTTTTTATACCATCGTATAGCACTTCCCTCAAGGGTTAAAGCAAAAGCTTTACATTTCAGTGCCGGGTGGCCCCGGCTATTTCCATGCTGTCGCGGTAATTTAACAGGTGATCATCAGGATCACCTCGGCCAGAATACTTTGCTATTTCCGGCATTTCAAAGTCATGGGGGACGGGGCATCTACGGAGGCCCTCTGTGAAGGGACTTACTTCCTCTTCGTCATCCAATTCGTACGACGGCAGCTCGCTGTTCTCGTCATCACCAGAATACTCCGGATCACGGTATTGGCCATAGAGCGGTGGAGCGTACTCCTGCCCTTGCGGTGGTGGAACGCGGCCGTAGTTTGGCCTTTCATGTTTCTGTAACTCATTGCGAGGATTAGTCCGAACTGCTTCGGCTCTTCTTTCTTGCTTATTCCTAGGCTCATGTGCTGACGCCATCCTTTCTCCCCCCATACCTCGCTGGTTCCTATGCATTTGACCCTGCGATAAGGCTTCTTCGGCGCGTCGCTCGCGCCTATTTCTAGGCTCTGCGACATTGTGCCGACCTGGGTCCGTTTGTCCCCGTCGTTGTCCCCTGAATAACCCTCCTATTCGGCTAAAAACACTGCCGGAATTTGCGGGAGAAGCCTCCCTGCATCTAGCTGGTGGTGGGTTTTGTTCCTCATGTGTTTCATGTTCTGGGTCTCGCTCGTAGAAGGGTTCGGATTCCACTTCGGCGTATGCCTGCGGGTCCTGATAATAATAAGATACAGTGGCCGCCTCAGATGGTGAATAATGTGGCTGTGAGTATTGTCGTGGCATCGCAGGTTCATTCACAGCATACCCTCTGGCCATAAAGGCATTCATTGCAGCAGTTTGTTCTATTTGCTGCCTCTGCATCTCCAGCATTTGGGCCGCCATGAGTGTCATGTCTCGCATCATGCAGCGATTTCGGCGCAGACGAGGTAGATTAGGTTGTGCCGCCTCCTCGTTGGCGTTTTCATGGAGTTCGTGAGGAACTTCGTCCTCGTTGTTTCGGCCACTTCTTTCCCTACGGGGGTTAACATCACCATCACTTTCATTCATGTCTCAGAAGAATTTCTGGTCTTATCTTGCTTTTCAAGGATAGATAGGCCTTTGTCTTGCTGCTTCAAACCCTTTTCAAGGGTGTTTAAACTTATGTTTCAAAGTTCTTTACCTTTTTCAAGGGCGTTTAAACTTATGTTTCAAAGTTCTTTACCTTTTTCAAGGCTGTTTAAACTTATGTTTCAAAGTTCCTACCTTTTTCAAGGCTGTTTAAACCTATGTTTCAAAGTTCCTACCTTTTTCAAGGCCAACCAGCTTATCTTTCAAAGCTTCTACCTTTTTCAAGGCCAACCAGCTTATATTTCAAAGCTCCTACCTTTTTCAAGGCCACTAGCTTATCTTTCAAAGCTCTTACCTTTTTCAAGACCACTAGCTTATCTTTCAAAGCTCCTACCTTTTTCAAGGCCACTAGCTTATCTTTCAAAGCTCCTACTTTTTCAAGGCCACTAGCTTATCTTTCAAAGCTCTTTGCAGTTATCCGCTCTATTGTAAGAGGTTATTCGTTCTTTTTTCAGGACTACTTTTCCATGTGTGGCTTTTTATCATGTATTTTCGTGGTTAGCAGTATGGCTTCCCACAGACGGTGCCAAAATGTTGACCACAAAATCCGGATGGACCTTGAACCAACACGTCTCAGCTCCTCCCTCTTGAACACGTGGATCTCCTGCGCACTGTGATAAACAATCAGTTTGCAAAGGGGGCCGAGGTGGCTCCCGTTTACACTCCGATGCCTAAGTCAGTACTCATTTTGGGAAAATGTATATTGGGTGCGGGAAATATAAATGTGTAGAAGAGAGAAAAGGGAGTGAGAGAAGTATAGAGTTAAGAGTGAGAAATTGCTAACCCCCTCTTTGGAGACAATTGGGCTTTATTTATAGAGGGACTTTTTGCCGTGGATCGCGACACGTGGCATACTTTACACTCGTCATCACCCTAGCTTATGGATGTGACATTCTTGCTTTCCAACCGTAATCATTGCTACATTTCGTAGGGGATGGACGCCTGTCACGTCTGGGTAAAGGCAGTGTCCCATCACTGACTCCATCTCTCTCTTCTGGTCAACGCCATAAAGCACCCCGGCTGAGTATAAAGCACATCGGCTGTGCGTTAACCAGGTCGGCTAAAGAGGTTTCCTTGACATACCACCTCGGCATTCATCTCAAGGTGATATTCCAGGCCTCAGCTGTGGGTCAAGGTCCATTAGGCCACTATTGGGCCTTCGCTGGTGGATCACTGTACCTCTTTTTGTGCCCGGAGTCAACAACGCATATACTTAAGCACAGACGAAAGAACTTCAGGAGACATCCAACAGAAAATTTTGGCAGATCATAAAAATTTAATGTTGTCCTTAAAATCAAACAAAAAATTACCATATCCAAGTAAATCACTATAAAAGCAAATGCCAAAAGGAAACACCTACCAACATGGAGATCCAAAAAATATTTTTAGAACATCGGTGATTACCAATGTTAAACAAAGTATCCAGATACTCTAAAGTCTGCTAATTTATAGCACCATCAAAATCATTATATTCCGAGCCTGCAAAATTATGTTAATCATGTCATATGTTTCTAGAAACAAATTAGGAAGAAGAGAAAAAACTATTTACAGAGAGGAAATATCTTCTACCACACAAGTCTCAATGGAGTACATTTGGCTAAAGCAACATAAATAAGTTTATCTACTACCAAATGAAATTAAAATAATTAAAGATCTTATTATCCACAAATTGTATCCAAGTGGATGTACGAAACATGATTTTCAATGGAAATTATTGAATTAGAAAATATATAGCAAAACAGAAAATTACAAAATGTTATTCCATTCAAGTAAAAATGGCCATGTGAGACACTCGTACCTTCACATATGCATGAATGTGTCCATGGAAATGAAGATATATGAGCTTTGAGGTCCTCACGTAATAATGCAGCGATAATAGGCTATTCCAAACCTTATGAGCTTTGAGGTCTTCACGTAATAATGTAGCGATAATTGGCTATTCCAAACCTTTCAAAAAAGATGATTTCATTATATGAAGGCAAGACAAGATACCCCAACCATGTACAATATTACAACCCAAAGGTTATGGCCAGTAAATAATTTTTTTGCCTTTTCAAACTGAACTTCCCTTTGTTGGAAAATATATTGGTGGCAATTGATTTTCACTTGTGTGAATGTGAAATTGATCTCACATTGATTGAAAGTTGGGATTTGAAGAGGAGCCTTAAAAGGGATTACAATCCCACATTGGTTAGAAATGGAAAAGTGGGAATAAGTGGAGGTTATAAATAATAGTTTCATCCCACATTGGAAAATGAAAAAAATGTCGAAAAGTTGGGAATGCTTAAATAGTTATCCCACATAGGATAGAAATGAGTTTGTAGACCAATTTATATATGGTTAACAATTTGTAAGGTGTAACCATTTGTTGCATAGAGACTCATCCATGGCCTACGCGCCCGCAGGGGGGTGCAAATCTTGGACCGACTTGGCCTTCGAGCCTTGAACTTGTGTGCGGGCGCGACCTGCGTACACGAATGTCGGACCGAACGAGTCAAAAATTGGCCACAAAGTGCAAGCCACGTTTTGGAATTTTGTTTTGAAATTTTCATTTAAAACATAACTCCAAACTGATTTCCATTTAACCTGTAACTTCAAAAACGCCTGGAGTAAGTGCAGAATTCAAATGCAGTTGTAACTCCAAAACGTCAGGAGTAAATGCAGAATTTAAATGCAGTACTAAATGCAAAGGCTCCTCCCTGCCTATATATACAGCAACAATTCCTTCAGTTTAGACACCACAACAACCACGAAAATCTCTCTGCATCCAGCTTTCTGCTTTCTTCCAGTCACTTGGTGATTCTGTTCAGGCACCTTTTTGTTCGACTGCACAGCTGCAGTTCCGGCCGCTGTATCCTGGGAAGCAAGCGCTCAAGTTACTTCGGTGAGGGGGCGAATATTGCTTTAAGGACACTGTGTTGAACACAGGCCCCGTCTCCAGCTTCCATTCTATTTCCTGTTCAAGCACATTTTGTTTACTGCTTATTGTAAATTTCGTTTTACTTAGTAAACTGTTTCTGCAAATTATTCGTTTTAGTTAGTAAACTGTTTAACAAGTTCTCTTACACCCTTAACCTCTCTAGATAAGAATTGGTTCAATAAGCTGATGTGTTTTTTTCAGTAATCACCTGAGTGATTATTTGGAAAGGATTATGGATTGAAATTATTAGCACTATCATGAGAGAAATTACATCATAGTTATTAAACAGAGAGTAAATAAAATAGCATGTTTTGGAAGAGTGCATGTAGCGATCGAGAATTTTTACGCAATTTAATATTTATTTCAAAGTTTCGAAAACCGTATCGCTGCGATCTCGCCATTTTTAAGTTAACGTCACGACGCGTTCGTCTAGCCAAGTCGAGAAATATCAGTTCGTTCAATTTTAAATTAAATTCCGAATTTCCAAAATTTATTATTTTAATTATTATTTTCAAAATTATATTAAATCTCAAGTTTCACAAATCTCATTTTTATCAGCTCAACCCTTCCAACCCAGTTGATTTCGCGTGCGAATTTTCCTCGAACCACGTGCAAGTCTTGTATAGAGTTTCACACCACCAACCCCCATCCATCACATCAATCATATTCTACCCCATACCTATCAAACTATCTTATACACTACACTACACAACCCAACCCATTGTCAACATCACTTCACCACCAGCCGTTCCTCCCAGCTCCAGTTTCAGCCTCCAGGTAATGCTCTCTTCCCCTTCATCACCATCACCATCACTCCACCAGCCCACTGCCAAGAATCATCACCACCGCCACCTCTTTCATCACCGACACAACCAACCACCATCATCACCAATCCCAAAACCGCCCCAAGCTCAGCCAACCCAAGCTCCAGTGCACCAAATGTTAGCCTCCACCAAACCGGCCAAACCACCACCTGCAGCACCACCACAAAACTCCAACTCACCACCATTCATCACCACCACCACCACCACCAGAATCCGTCACTGCCGATCAGATTTCACCACAAATTCCACCACAATGCCTCAACTCCAAACCTGCGCAAATCACCGTACCCACTGCCCTCTCCAATTTTCCCAAAACAAACCCAAAATCACCACCCAGAAATAGAAGCCCAAATACTTACCTCGACCGCCGCCGCCTACTCGCCGGAAAATCGCGATTCAAGCCCCGATTTTGCACCCATTTTCACACCCATTTCGCACCTAAACCCCACAAGAACCCAGCCTACCCCACCCTCGCCGTTCGCCGCACCCTGCGCTGGAGTCTTCGCCGGCGAACCCGTCGGTCGGAGACTATCTTTTCTCTCAGCCGCGCCCTCCGTCTCTCACATTCTCTCTAGCTTCACGCAAGTGAAGGGAGAGAAATGGGAATTGGTTTTATATTTTAAGTTTTTGAAATTGCACTTTAGTCCCCAAGCTTTTTAAAATGTTTTATTTCAACCCTTTCAACTTTAAACCTTTTAACTTCAGTCCTTAAGTTTTTAAATGATTTTTAAATCGGCCCTCATTATTAAAATCAATTATTCGAGCCCCCAATTTAATATTCATTTGAGCTTCGACCCAACTTTTGAAAATTTACATTTTAGTCCCTCAACTTTCAAAATTTACATTTTAGTCCCTCAACTTTCAAAATATTCATTTTAGTCCCTAAACTTTCAAATTATCAATTTCAGTCCCCAGATTTTAATTTATCAATTTTAAACTATAAATTTCAACAGACTAATTTAACTTATTTTCTAATTGGCTAGACGAAGCGTACGGAGAATTAAGGAATTGAAGTCGTTTCCCGCTCAACTTTGCACTCGTCAAGTTTAAGGTAGACTCGCCCCTATTAATTGATTTAAACTATGATTGCATGTGAATGTGTATGTTATGTGACTTGTGAAAGTCATTTTTTTATGAAAATGAGCCTGTATTCCCTCGTCAGGAATAATGATGATATGAGTATGATATGAGTATGCGGGCAAGATTGGGAAAAGGCCCCTTGAGGGAGCCCAATCCGCTACGAGAAATGATGATGTTATGCATAATATACGTGCCTTACGTGCACGAGACGAGACTACCAACACCCAATGATTTTAAAGAGCCTATGATTTTTCAAAAGAAGCCCCGTGCTTTAATGCACAAGAAGAGACTACCAACACCCTGTTTTCTAAAGAGCCTGCATTTATATGTTCAATTATATTGTAGATTAATTAATTGGCGATGAGTCTACTGAGTATTTCTATGAAATGCTCATGTCTATTTTAACAACATTTGCAGATCTCGGAGAGGGTGGCAAGTGATGGATAATTGTGGCAATAGACGTTAAATGGTTGAAAACCTTATTTTAATGATTTCCGTATTTCCAATCATTGGGTAATTTTGAGAATTTCAGTTATTTGAGAAATTATGACATTGTCAATTGCTTTACAATATTAATGGCTCGATTTATTATTTTGAATTGTTTCATAAATGTTTTCAATTTTATCGACCATTACAATTTATTTAATGTTGCCAAAAATGAATTTCAGATATTTCTTCCGCAAAAATATTATTTGAAAAGTTAGATCAGACGATGACGTGGTGAACCGGGTATTTAGAACTCGGGGCGCTACAGTGCACTTCTTTGAATTATGTTATATATCTGTTGGTCTGAAGAAATTCTTGGCATATATACCAAAGAATGCATCATATTCCTTTTCTTTTACTATTTATTTGAAGAAACAGATTTGTGTTGCTTTCGATTCATTTCTTTTACCTTGATGAGTTTCCAAAATCTATAATAGATATCATGCTAACCAAGCGATTTTCATATTTTTTTTCATTACATCACTTTACTTATCCTTGAACTCATTTCTAGACCATATTCATGTGCATGTGTGTGTTAATTTCTTCGAATTAATCTAAATTTCAACCTTTCAAGCACCGTCAAAAGCTTTACAATCAGTATGATAAGTATATAAGACAATCTTACAATCTACATAATTACGTAATTCAATGCTCAAAAATAATACTACAGTAAGGTACAAAAGCACAAAAAACTCATTCCTATTAACTCTGCTTATATAACATACCACATAGCTTTAAGAGCATTAAGCATAGGGGACTTCGTACATAATTTCAATCGTTCAACAAACATCTGAAAATCAAACCACGTTCATAGATGGACCATAAAATAACAATCGATAATTCAAACAAAGATCTCGGTAGTCTTGTGGGTGGTTGATAAACTGTAAATGGTTTAAAAAGGAAAAAAAATGTCTCTGTTTTGTTACCGATATTTCAAACTCCAAAGGAACAAGTCTACTTATTCTGTCATATGTACGTCTATGTCAAAACTTGGAAAACCACATTTTCGGGAGTGAATTGCTAACCAAAAGAACTGTAAACCTAAACAGAACAGGAAACATAAGATTCTTGAAAAAAAGTGGCAAAAAAATGAAGCAAACATAGATACCTTTCGAGATCGACTTCTAGGTAGCTTAGAACTTAGTTCGGCTTGTACACATCTCAACAAAAAATAGAAACCAATAAAAAATCACAAAAAATAGAAACCATACATCAGAATCGGGGGGAAAAGGACACAAATCCACAAGCGGTGAAAAAAGACAGATCTACACAGAACAACAAAATGGGAAAAAAAATACGAACCTTTGATGATGGCGGTACATGACGGGTGCAGTATCTTGAAGAGAGAGAGAGAGAGGTGAAAGAGGAGAAATGATAGTAGGGAGTATTTTCCAGAGATGTGTATCTATATGGACAAAACGAAAAGCTCCGTTATGGAAACAAAAAGGCAAAAAGGAAAAAACGTGTTACAGGCTTCAACTGAAGTCGCTATTTTTCGTCCATGAACAGTAATTTTGAAACTTGATTTTATATATAGTAGGGATAATGAGTCTCAAACAAGGCTAATCCTAAAATGGGGGATTATTGCAATTGGTTCGGTCAAGGTCAACCACCTTCTTGTGGGAAAAAGGCCTAATTATTTTATATTTAAAAGGTCTACGTTACTCTTTCAAAAAAATAAAAAAGTCTATATTACATTTAATTAATGAAATTCTTTATTATATTGCAGATTATATATGCTTTTCTAGTCTGGTTAAGGGTGTGTTCGACGATTGGGTGGGAGGAAATTAAAATTATTTGGTTGATTTATTTGTATCTTTCAAGATAAGATGTGAGTTAAAAATTAAAGAGATAAAATGTGAATGGTTAAAAAGTAGTATGAGACATTGTGTAAATTAAATTTTATGTTTTTTCTTATCTTTTCCCATTTAAATGGCTTATCGAACACATCCTAATTCATTTTAGGACTATTAATTATACAAAAATTTTATAACCTTTTTTTCTCCTCCCCGTAACGGGGGAGGAACCCGTACCCGTGACGAGAAGGAGAAAAGCCCTGACCTTTCCTGCTGTTCTAAATATTCCTTAGATTTGGATAATTTTTCGAAAGCTTTATATTGTATTTTCTTAATTATATATATTGATACTATTCATTCTGAAACTTCTTTTTCTATATCTTCGTATTCAAGTTCGATATTTCGTATTACTTTTATCTCTTCATAGGTTTTTACAGGATCAAATCTTGTATTGTTTTTGAAAGCAAAATCAATATTTTTATATATCTCTTGTAGTTTGAATTGATCAGCAGACTGTATACTTCAGACTTTTTAGCAATATCTAATAAAAATTAAATATCTTAATCATCTAAATATAATTTAAGATTATAATCATTAGAAGTGGATGCTTGTGAAGTGTTCATAAATTTTATTGATTATGATTACATCTGGTAACTCTATTATTTGAATCTAAAGTTCTTAGAACTAAATATGGAAATCTAAGTCTGGTATTTTCTTGTAACAACATTAGATACTGTTGTTATTCGTATTGATAATATCTAATTGTATTTCTTTTTTTCCCACTTTTTTATTATTTTCTTGTCTTAATTCTCGAATAAGGAATTCTATTTCTCTACATCTTAAAATACCGATTTTATCTTGAAATAATATGATTCTTTCGAAATCTTCTTTATTATCATTGTTCATAATCAATAATCGAATCATGTAAAATCAAAAACATGTAAAAGCATATAAATAATGGTAAGTAAAACTTATAGCAATCAATGCAAATAAACAAGTTTTCCCTCCAATATGTTATTATAGTTGTTTTGCATGTACTTAATCAATTTGAATATTTAAATGTTATTGCAATCATCTTAGGTCCACAATTGCTTCCGCAAGAGGCTTTTCAATTAAAGTTGCATTTCTCACTCTAGAGAACTAGTCATGTTTCCACATACGCTATCTCACAGTATTCAAAGTCTCTATTTTCACCTCTATCCAAACTCTTTTCAGACACGAGTTCATACTTGGAATGAAATTTTGAAGATAACTCACACCAAAGGTACTACAAGAAGCATTGTTTGAAGTTAGGCTACTTTCCCCTGCACACAATCAAAGACGGTACTCTGCCATAGTTGACATCCAAGTTTCAAAACAAAGTTTTGAAAACAATTTTCAAAACTCGTATCCATACTATCGAGGAATCATGAGAAATTTAACGAAATCCTTTTAAGAAAGCTTATATGAACAAGATAAGATTATCTTAATATTCATAGATTGAAATCAGTACACGCTTGCAAACTATATTTACATACCTTTAGTACTCACCTTATGAAGTTTATAATAAGTGATTATCTTATTACAAGTTTTATCTTTCAACTATCTGCTAAATAATGATATTACAGACACTGTAATATCACATTCGATCTAGAAGATGACTTCACATATTACTGAATTAATTTAATAATTATAATTTCCATATTATTAATTCATTTTAAAGGTAATCACATCTCTAATTTAAACTCCTAAATAAATGATAACTACATCTCTAAATAATAAATTTCATAATTAATGTGGTCAATCAATTAATATACTCTCTCATAGAATCTCATGTTTTTCTAAGTCTAGGGAGTGAAATTCTATAATATTATGAATGAATAGTTTCAAAATTACTTATTTTTCAATTACTGCCCATTACATTCAGATAGTTACGTAAATTCCTCTTCTTTTATTTGGACCTTAAATTCTTCATGGTCTTCAACGCTATATTTCATATGTTTAACTCTTAAGGTGTATTTGATTGGATACATTTTCTAGAAAAATGTCAAATCAAAGGAATTTATTTTCCTTCTTTTGTGTTTAATACAAAAATTTGCCATGAAAATCATTTTCTAGGTATAATCACTTAATGCATGTGTTTAGGCCATTTGCTAAGAAAAACTTTTCTCACAATTTTGGTGAGAAAATATTTTCTCACTAAGGTGGAAAATGTTTTATTTTCCATCTTCTCGTATCAAACACACCCTTACTATATTTTCTGGATTTATAAGCTATATCTTAGCTTTAATCTTATCCGCGCTTCATTTTTCTAAAATAAGTTCTAGGAATTTATTTCTTACAATGCGTTCATTAATTGTGTTATAACTCACAACAATTATAATTAACACAATTTTCAGCATCACTTTTTAACCATACACATTTTTTGAAACCACATTTTAACCACAAATTCTACCTAAAAAAAAAAAAGACGGCTACATAACAGTTGAACACAGGCTTAAGTTTTTCTTCTAACTTATTTTTAGTTGTCATTTTTAATACCATTATTGGTTTAATTTTTTATGTATTCTAACAATCACCATGCTGAGTTGAGATACTCTGATGATTAATTTTTTTAAAGCTATACTTACTGCTTTTGTGATTATAAGTGTAATTATCTTGTGTGAAAAAGGTGTTGTAAAATATATTTATCAATATATTGTGTAAAATGTGCATACTTTAATAAGAAATTTTGTCATAGTAAAATATCACAACCAATAGTACTTCGACATATATATAGTATCAACAAAAACATCTCTAAATGATGTTATATAAGGCTCTTGTGTAGCAAACTTGCTATTTATTATTCTTATTTTCTCCTACTGTCATAGCGATTATTATTTTCTTTGAACCATACTTTTAATATCCAAATGGTAGTACGTTTGATAAGCAGAGATTTATAGTACTTCCCGTATCTAAATAGATATAAGATTTTACTTTACAATAAGTTTTTAAATTGAGTGTACTTTCAATATGAGCTCGTGAGATCAGTATTTATTACTCTCTCCTTGACAACAATGATCTCACAAGGACAAGGACGAGTACAAAGACAAGGACATTGTAACTTATAAATTAACGTATGTCATTTTTGGTGTTGTCATAATATTATTATTTCATATTTTTACCATCATTAAATTAGGATCGAAATCTCAAAGTCATATCTTGATTAAATTCTGCCCACACTGCACTGGACTAGACAAACATTCTTGACTCCACCCCTAAATGGTGCAACGAGGTAAATAGGGGGTGATTACAACGGAATTCCAAACAAAAACATGAAGTCTAAAAAAATGAGAAATAATTTTTATATGAGAACTTTTTACCCAAAAAGATGTTGATCACGATGAATCAATAAATTCTCTCTCCACCTTAAAACCACATTTTTTCTATTTCCCAAAAAATAAAAAATGTTAATTGTGGTTCGACTCAAATAGTTGGTACTGGATGAGAAGTTGAAAACTCTTCTAATAGCAGTTTCTTATTTCATGTAAACTAGTAGTAAGTACGTGTGTTGCACGTCTTACATATATAATGAATATGATGCATAATATCTTCACAGAAGTAATTTCATTTTTTGAAAGTTGTCGAGGTAATAAATTTCAATGTGAAAAGTAATCAGCCGAAAATGAAAATTAAAAAACTATGTAAATTTGAACAAAAAATAGTAAGTAGTGTATTCGAAAATTAATTTGGAAAAAATATCGATAACATGTTGTGGTTTTGTATAGTAATAAAGGATATTATTTCTTCAATGAATTTGCAAACGTACGTAGGAATTTAGATATTAGTGAATATGAAAATAGGTATTGAATAATAGGAAGTTACAAACTTATTCAAATTTCAATCATATTTTTCTTTTTTTATCATTTGATTAATAATTGAAAATTTGTAAGGAAAATTCAATAATGTAGATTTTTCAATAAATCTCACAAACTATTGATTGTTAAATTCCATGTTTTGAATTGAGAAAAGATAATGTGAGAAAAAAGTTTACTATGACACACGCTTTATACGATTTAAATGATCACAAAAATTGTGAAAAAGCTTATTTACTACTATTCATTTTAGTCATTTTTCCCTTTAATTTCAATAATTTCAAACACACATCTCCAACCCTTATAAAGAAAATTATTACGGAATATTTAAATGTATTGTAGGTTAATATTACGGACTAATAAAAGAAAAAAAATTGAGGATAATATTGACAAAAAATCTAACAATTTTAGAGCGTTACTGATAAAAGAGAATAATGCAATAATTAACAAAAGAATAAAAATAATCTATGATTTGACTTTTATAAATATTTTATTTTTCACAAATCCATAAATAATTTACTATAGGTCACATATAAATTGATTTTGCATTAATTAAACTCCCCTAATCCAATTATTAAAATAAGTTGATAAAATTCGAAATTACCTAACAAAAAAAAAATAGGCAGAAAACTATGTGCGGATTTATGTGAATTCTATATTGTTATTATATATATGATGATGATGATGATGATGATGATATTATTATTATTATTATTATTATTATTATTATTATTATTATTATTATTATGTGCATTGCACAACTTATGTATATTGTGAATGAAAATATTGAATAAATTATTATTAGAGGACGTTGTAAAAATTATAAGATATTTTTTCTTATAAATCAGAAATACGAACTCTAACAACAAATAATTTTTAGTTACTTAATAAACGCGAGAGTATAATAATATGAGAAAGTATAATAACATAAAATCTTATAACATTGTAAATTGGTAGACAGTATAATATTTTAATAATAAATAAATGAGAGATTATAATGAAATAAAATATTTAATGGTATGAATAAAAAATTTGTAATCAAAAGTTTCTCCTAAGCCCTAATTTTTTATATGTTGTAATAAAATATGAGGGATGTACAAAATCACTCCCTTCAACTCTAACAACAAATCATTAAAAATTCTACAATTATTGAGAAGATGACCCAACTAATAAGAGGATAAAAAAGAGGTAAATTTGAATTAAATTTGTACAATATTTTTTTTCCATGTGTAACATATGACATTAAATTCACTGATTAATGAAACTGTAAACTTTTGAATTGAATATCATAAGATTATACAGTTATAATATATATATAGTGTAAACTATGGAATTTGAGTAGACAATTCAATTTTTGAAATTAGATATAAGCAAAAATTAAAACATAATTTTTTTAATACTAAATAAATGCGATAGTATACTATTATGAGAAAGTATAATAATGTAAAATTATATTATAATATTGTGAATTGTTAGACAAAAAAAATATTTTAATAATAAATAATTGAAAGATTATAATGAAATAAAATATTTAATGGCATGAATAAAAAATTGGTAATTAAAAGTTTCTCCTAAATTCCAATTTTTATATATTGTAAAAAATAGAATATGGGGGTGCACAAAATAAGTCTCTTCATTTTTTTAACTTAATTAATTAATTAATATAAGATGACATATAGTTAGTTTAAAGCAAAATATGTGAAGGCAAAATCGTGAAACCAAAGATTCTCCATTATCTATTATCTATACTTTTAAAGTAGTGTAGATAGATAGATATATTGACAATTGACTTATAATTAATTAATCTTTATAATAATATTACTACACGAATACATCGAGTAGGGACACTTGTCATTGTAGAAATGTTCGTCTTCCATATCTAAAAGCTAACTAGATCAATAAATTTTACGTGTCATTGATACGAGTTTAGAGTAATAACTATAGCGCCTCATTCATTATAATTACTCGTATATGTCTAAATGCTAAATATAACCACAATTTCAAAGTTTAAGTAAAAAAAAAAAATTAGATATATATATTGATTTTTATTTTTAAGCTTTTCCACCACGGCATGAAATTTCATAACGATGATGATAATTTGTAAGAACTAATGGCAATACGAACTACCCTCTTAAGAGGGGAATAACATTTTTTCCTCTTATAAAATTAAGAAATCAAGCCATATAAAAAAGGATTTATGTGCATAAGATTCCCTGAAATTGCACTGTTTACTCTTTCTAGTAAAATATTATTCTTGTCTAATGATTTTTTTATTTCTCAAATTGAGATTGTCTAATGAAAAAAACAGTTAAAAGTACAAACTATAAAGTATAAATTTTCCGTATTTTATATACATTGTATTGGGTAATAGTAACTCAGCCGTGCTTTATATCAGCCCTGTTTGATGATGATTAAAATTAGAATTTTAATAAATTTTAATAGAAGTTAATGAAATATGTAATTGAAAAACTGCATGTCTCATAAAATTTCTTATTGATATTAATTATTAAATTTAATTTAGATTAAAATCTAGATTATAATTTCAATCATGCAGGGTCTTGATAATCCGACTTTCTTTTATTCCAAACTGGTTATCATTGTTTTATTTCAACTTTATCCACTTTTTACGATCAACCCGAAACAAAATAAAAACTTCAACGATTGGTTTAGAACTAAAAAAAAATTGGTGTCTGAAATGAAACTTTTTTCAAAGTCAAGGATCTCTGATAAATTATTAATTATGCCCAAAAAATAATTGATTTTGCAGCCATCTTTTCTCAGTTTGGTCCCTCCCTCACGTGTTCACTGGAACACCTAGTACCCAACACCACCCACCCGTTACTATATAAACCTATACATACACCATAGCCCACACACGTTTATACACTCACTAATCAACCAGGATTCAGATCTCTCTGTATCAAATACGGATTATTGTGTTTTGATTTAAGATTGATTTCGTCAGATATATATATTGATCGAAATGGCTTCACCTGGAAATCCAAATCCAAACCAACAAGGTGGGGGTCCATTTGACATGAACAAATTATTCAGAACTTCCACACCTCCACCCATGTCAACTGCAAACCTCAATCTGCAAAACCCTAATAGTAATACCAGCAGTAACCCTAATTTTATTGCAACCCCCTTTCCGGCGCCTTCAGCTTCTTATCCTCCACCGGTGGGTGGTGGTGTGCCTTACTCATATCCTCCCCAAAGCGCAGCTTTCCACCACCCCGTGTACAATAATTCCCTCAATCCTTCACCGGCGAATCAGGATTTTGGTAATATGAACCCTCAAAGGTCATTGTCTTATCCTACACCCAGTCTCCAACCCCAGACCCCCACTGGCGTTCATCACAATTTTCAAATCCAACAAAGTTCCCAGAATACTAGCAACCCCAATCCAGGAGCCCGGCTTATGGCCTTGTTGAGTGCCCCGCCTTCCACTCTGGATATACCGCAGCAATCCAACATGCCAAATCCCCAACTCCACCTAACATCTTCTGCCGGTTCTGATTTCTCAGCGCCCCAGAATGTAGTCGTGATGCCTTCCAGGCCAAACCTTGGGATTTGGCATCCGGGCCCCGTGATAAGAATGCCCAGTAGTAAGCCCCCAAGGGGGCGTCATTTGATTGGGGATAATTTGGTTTATGATATAGATGTTAGGTTCCCCGGGGAGGTGCAGCCTCAGCTGGAGGTTACTCCCATCACTAAATACGGGTCTGATCCGGGACTCTTCCTGGGCA
Source organism: Ligustrum vulgare (assembly GCA_963555705.1). NCBI lineage: Eukaryota > Viridiplantae > Streptophyta > Magnoliopsida > Lamiales > Oleaceae > Ligustrum > Ligustrum vulgare. Next base: position 66,693,947 of record OY743171.1, on the reverse strand, counting down.
GGCAAATTGCTGTTAATAAGACGTATATATGCTATGGGCTCAAGTTGGGCGCCATTCGAGTTCTTAATATTAACACTGCTTTGAGATCATTGCTTAAGGGTCTAGCTCAGGTTGGTTTTATTTTCAAGTGTGGATCTTATTTCGCTGAAATTATAATTGTGTACGTGTACTGAAATCTCTATTGATTTGCTTTTCTGAGATCTGGATGTGGATCATAATGCTCAGTATTTCGGTCCAACGATGCTAGACTTCAATAATTTTTGAATGATACATCATGTTATTGAAGGCTACATAATGATACTATTCCAACACAAAGGTTTTCTTCAATTTTTTTTATTTTTTTATTTTTTTATTTTTTTTGGTTCATTGGGGTAAAAAATGTAATCTATTTCCAATCCCTGAATGCAATGCAGATAGCTAGGGTCAGTCACTTGATGACAAGTGACAATCATATATACACATAATTGTGAAAATTTTCAATTTGCTAAAACTTTCACTGTATTATAATCAGATTTTCTGTATTTTTAAAATTTAATCATGTTTGTCATTTGCTCATAAAATTTGTTCTACTAAAATTCTTATGTTATGCTACTGCTACTACGGTACTTGATATAGAGTTCGCATTCTAGGATGTTAATTATGAGCGGTAATCATAGATGTGTGGGTGTGTCACACGGAGCCAGTATTGGCCCGCCCAAGGCCCCTACTGAAAAAAAAAAAATAATAAATAAATTTTAAGTCCAAAAAAAAAAGAAAAAAAAAAAAAAAGGAAAGAAAGAGGAAAGAAGAAGAAGAAGAAGAATTGGCAACTTGCCTCCTTTTGTTAAAAGTTTTTTGTTTAAAAACATGTTTTTTTGTGTTTTCTAGGTAAAATGTGTGGTTTGAAATTAGAGAGAGAGAATGTGTGTGGTTAAAAAGTGATTTGGGGAATTGTATAGGAAAAAACATGTTTAAAACATGTTTGCCAAGCACATTCAATTTATTTCCTTTGATCTTAATTCTCTCTCTGCAATCATTATGTTTATGCAAGAAGTAGATACAATGCTCATTACTAGTATCATCCACCTTGAAAGTTTACATTTACTTTTCAGTTATACACCTTTTCTTTTGTGAATTACTACTTTACATTGGTTAATTGTTACTCATTAGTTAACTTAGTTTAGTTTTTGGTTTATTGCTTCGTCGTTTCAATCATTTTTGTTCAAAAAAATTTCGGGGGAACCCCAGGGAGGAGGCTTCCACCTCCCCCTCCCACCATTTTAAATTTTGACCCCCACTTACTGAAAATCCTGGCTACATCCGTGTGTGCAACTCACTAGGATAATTGCATGCATGTCTTCTGAGTTTAGTATACTCTTTGTGGGATGTGATATTCTGTATTAAATTTGATTGTATTTTGAGGGATAATTGCTTAAATAATGCGTTCTGTTTCAGAGGGTCACAGACATGGCTTTCTTTGCTGAGGATGTTCATCTTTTAGCTAGGTAGTCTTCTTGTCAATTGTTTTATTAAATACATCTTCTGGCTTGTCTTTGATGTTGCTAATGTGCTTACGTTTAGTGCAAGTATGGATGGTCGGGTTTATGTATGGAAGATAATTGAAGGTCCAGATGAAGAGAAACCTCAAATAACTGGAAGGATTGTTATTGCTCTTCAAATTACTGGAGCAGGGGAATCTGTTTATCCAAAAGTTTGTTGGCACTGCCATAAACAGGTATTCTATATTCTGATACTCGCCTTTTCAATATTTCGGTGTTACTATTTTTCCATTGGCAGGCAAATCATCGTGTTAACATACAATACTGAATAATTTTGTTCGTTCCCTCTGACCAGGAAGTTCTTGTAGTGGGAATTGGAAAGCACGTGTTGAAGATTGATACTACAAAAGTTGGAAAAGGTCAAGTGTTCTCAGCAGAAGAACCTCTCAAATGTCCTGTTGAGAAGTTAATTAATGGGGTCCAACTTGTTGGTAGCCATGATGGAGAAGTGACGGACCTGTCGATGTGCCAGTGGATGACCACCCGTTTGGTATCTGCATCGGTGGATGGCACGGTTCGTTAAAACATTACTCCTTTATGGTGTCTGCAGCTAGTTTTATGTCAAATTGTTTCTGAATAACTGCCGAGAGGGAGTAAATCTTTAATAATCCAGACTCAGTTCTACTTATCTATGGCATTTTCTCATTTTTCACAATGTTAAGCCACAGTTCTACTTTTTATTATTCCATGTGTTGTGTTGGTCTTTTAATGTCATTTTTGTCTCAAGTATGTGGGTAAGACGTGAATATGATGATATAATGAAGAAGCTACTACTTGAGATGTAGGATATTGTTTGAAAACTCAACTTTATTAGTTTTCTTAATGTTTCCCGTTCAACTTTTGCATTGTCTTGACCAAAGTACCTTTGTTGTGTCATTAGAACAATCTGCTCTCATTTGCACTTGATCCAGAAATTTTAAGGTTCTAAGAGCCTGTATGGTAAAGTTAAAATTTTCAAATTTTTTTCTCAATTTCATTTTTAACAATACATTTTTATGGGACTCATCACTTTTCACACTTTTGAATTACTTTGCAACCGCACATTCTCGCAAAAAACTCAAAATTCATCCAAAAACTCTACACCAAACAGGCTCCAAATGAATAATTGTTACCAACTACTTACTTTTTCTGTAGACACCTTGACTTGTAATCATTGGATGCATTAGGAAAACCCTCACTTCTGTTAGTGGTGTTTTTGAAACATTTCCGCCATTGGAGATGCTTCTAATTTGGAAATACTGGATCACAACTACTCAATTTATTCTTAAGTATTTGGTAATTCCTGAAGCATACTTCAGATAATTTGGTTATCTAGTTTTAAAGCATTTTTATATATTTATTATTTTCGTAATTGCAGATAAAGATTTGGGAAGATCGCAAGTCAATCCCAATTGCAGCATTCCGGCCACATGACGGCCAACCAGTTAATTCTGTTGCGTTCTTGGCTGCTCCTCACCGCCCAGATCATATCATTCTTATCACTGGGGTACTTACCATTAAACCTTTCTTCTTTCATTGCTTTCCTCAAATAATTTGAACTTAATACATTTGAATCCTCATTGTTTTCATTTGAGGACTTTTTAAGTTCTAGTAATTGTCCTTTTCATGAAATTTTTTGTTTTCATTTTTGTCCATATGCTTTTGCTTATGCATTATCTTCACTACATTAAGAGTGTGTGTTTGATGTACATTATTTTGGGAAAAAACTGTTTTGAATAGTGATTGATATGATATTGTGTGGTTGAAAATAAAAGAAAATTTTTGGGTTTATGTGTAGAATATTTTAATATTAAAATTTGAAACGTGAGGTTGAAATTGAGTATTGTAGAAAAAATAGTTTTTTTTTTAAATGAAATACCGAACAGGGGCTAAAATTTGAAAGGATGAATTTAGGGTCCATTGAATCGGGAAGTGAAGATATGGGCATCTGCAAGTGAAGAAGGTTGGTTACTTCCTAGTGATGCTGAGTCGTGGCACTGCACCCAGACATTGGAATTGAAGAGTTCAGCAGAAGCTCGAGTAGAAGAGGTTTTCTTCAATCAAGTTTTAGCCTTGTCACAAGCTGGTCTTCTTTTACTGGCAAATGCCCAAAGAAATGCTATATATGCTGTGCACATAGAATATGGTCCTAATCCAGCAGCATCCCGCGTGGATTACATTGCAGAATTTACTGTCACTATGCCAATACTGAGTTTTACTGGGACGACTGAATTACTGCCTCACGGTGAACAGATCATTCAGGTGTATTGTGTCCAGACACAGGCTATTCAGCAGTATGCATTGGAATCTTCGCAATGCTTTCCACCCCTAACGGAAAATGTAGGTTTTGAGAAGTCAGACTCTGGCATCTCATATGATGCTGCCAGTATTGAAGGACTTGCCAATAAGGAATCTTCTGGTAGCAAACCGACTGAGATTCCTGCTGAGGCATCTAACTTGCAGGAATTTGCTACCTCAGGCATGGAAGCCAAACCGGTTCCTTCATCTGCAGTAACTGATGATAAAGCTAGTGCTTCCTTGGCATCACCTCCAATGCCTTTGAGCCCCAGGTTGTCTAGAGAACTTTCTGGTTTTAGGAGTCCGTCAGGCAGCTTTGAATCAGGTGTTCTGGTCAAAGACCGTGGTACTGATTCGAAACTTGTTGATTATTCAGTTGATAGACAAATGGAGGCGATTCATGTAAACTTGCCTGATGCTTCTTCACTGGATGATGATTCAAGGAAGGACAAAAATAAACTTTCTCAAGATGATATTTCTATGACCATTAATCACCCTATTAAGTTTAAGCACCCCACTCATCTGGTAACTCCATCTGAAATATTGATGGCCAATTCTTCATCTGAATTGAACCATGCAAATGAGCCCAAAAACGAGAGTGAACTAAACATTCAGGATGTCATGATTAGTAATGATACAAGAAATGTTGAGGTGGAGGTCAAGGTTGTGGGTGAAACAAGATTTAGTCACAATAACGATGTAGTCTGTCAAGGTGAACTTCACAATTTCGTCTCTGAAAACAAGGAGAAATACTTTTGCTCTCAAGCTTCTGACCTGGGGATGGAGATGGCTCGAGATTCTCGTGCCTTACTACCTGAAACTTACAATGTGGAGGAAGCTAGGCAGTTTGATGTGTCCAGTGGAAATGTAGTGGCCCAATCTTCAATCACAGAAGAAATCCATGACTCTGCAAAGGAAGACTACAGAAAGGCTATTGATTCATCAGCACCAACATCAGTTCAACAACCACTGCCACCAAATTCAAAAGGGAAAAAGCAAAAGGGTAAAAGTGCTCAAGGAGGTCCATCTTCACCATCACCCAGTGCTTTCAATTCAACAGATTCTTCTAATGAACAAGGCGTCAACACAAGTAACACTTCCATGGAAACTTTAATTTCACAAATCTTGTCAATGCAAGAGATGCTTAATCAGGTAATTGCTCATGGAATATTTTTCTAATTCCCAGCATCCCCCCACCCCCAGATTATTATGTTATTGCCAATAACATATTGAAATCCTAAAGCTGAACGCTAGGTGTAGATTTCTTACTTCCTGTTAGGCATTTCAAATATGTCATATTCACTTGTGTATTGGGTAACTTCTTGCTTGTCAAAACAGTTTTTTGCTCTTGCATACCAGTACTTCTTGTTATTCTGTTGGTCCGAGATAGGTCAATGACTATTGGCATCCAAGAGTATTATATCATCTGCAGGCATATTGACTTGCACATCTCTCAACACATGTTTTTCCCTGCAGGTTATAGCCACGCAAAAAGATATGCAGAAGCAGGTGGCAATGATGGTCGCTGTCCCTGTTAGCAAAGAAGGCAGAAGACTTGAAGCAGCCTTAGGACGGAGTATGGAGAAAGCTGTCAAGAATAGTGCTGATACTTTGTGGGCTCATTTTCAGGAGGAGAATGCAAAACTGGAAAAGGAATCACGGGAGCGTACCCAACAACAAAATAATATGATCAGCAATTGCTTAAACAAGGACTTGCCTACAATTTTGGAGAAAGCTGTTAAGAAAGAATTAACTGCAGTCGGACAAGCTGTGGCACGCACAATTACTCCCTCTATTGAGAAAACAGTACCTGCCTCGATTTTGGAGACCTTCCAGGTTAACATTTGGATTTTCCTGTTCTTTTAAGATGTAACTTATATCTGGATCTCATCTGATTTTTGGTGATCAGAAAGGAGTAGGTGATAAAGCTGTAAATCAGCTGGAGAAATCAGTCAATTCTAAACTTGAAGCTACTGTTGCTAGGAATATTCAAGCACAATTTCAAACTTCCGGCAAGCAAACTCTTCAGGTAAGAATTACAGGAAGAGAGTCAAATTGGCTCTTCATGTAATTGTAGAAAGACTTCAAATCATTATTTGCCAGCATGGAACTCGTCCTCTTGACTTGGAATTGCTTGCCGTGTTTCCAGATTAGCTATTTATTGGACTTCTTTTTCTTTTTGACTCTGTGCGTCTTTGGGGGCAGGATGCTTTTTATTTTAACTCAAAGTTAAAAAGAATAATTTTACTAGTTATATAGCAATACCTGGGCAAAAGAGGTTTATGTGTAAGCTTCTCTTACTGTTTTAATTTCCTGAATTCTATGGGAGCTTATAACTATTGGTGAAGTTCTTGAGTTGTTGCCATATCTCGATTCTTTAACATTTCAATCATGATGATGCTATCTCATTTGGCGGTCTACCTACGTTTACCCAAGAATTTTTCAACTCTCTACTCACTTCCCATCATCTCCCTCACTATCTATAAACACGAAGGGTAATTGAACATGAATATAGGCCTATGTTTGTCTGATGTCTATAAACATTCAAGTCACATTTTATCCACACATTTCGGGATACCCGCATGTACTACCCACTTAACCGCCACTCATTTTTATCTAACATAATTTAAACCTCTTATAAACACTTTGCAAACATGCTTTTAGTTTGTCTTGCCAATTTAAGAATTTTGGGTCAAAATTCTCTTAATTTGTTATGCAGGAAACTCTGAAGTCCAGTTTGGAAGCATCTGTGATCCCTGCCTTTGAGATCTCATGCAGGGCCATGTTCGAGCAATTGGATGCCACATTTCAGAAAGGAATGGTTGAACATAGAGCTGCAGCTCAGCAACAAATTGAGTCATCATACTCTCCAATGGCATTTGCTCTGAGGGTACAGAATTTGATATCATGAGTCTGATTCTTGGTGTCTGTTTACTAATTTTAGACGCCACGGTTGATAATGATTGAACATGTATTTATTTTATGTTCGTCAGTTTTCCCAATTTCTGCTGCTTGCTTAGTTTGCTACCTTTACATTCCACTAATATGAGCTAAATCTTTTAGGATGCTATGAATTCAGCATCTTCGGTGACTCAAACCTTAAGCACTGAGTTGATTGATGGTCAAAGAAAGTTGTTAGCTCTTGCTGTTGCAGGAGCGAATTCAAAAGCAACAAATCCATTGACTAGCCAACTGAGTAATGGCCCTTTGGGGGCTCTGCATGAGAAGGTTAGCCCAGTTGTTTCCTCATTAGGCTTTTTTATGAATACCAATTAGAGCTGGAAGAATGATTTTGGTTGCATTTTCAGAACTGTCTTTGTAAGCATACTGAACCAATTTTTATGATGTTATAGCTGGAGGTACCTCCTGATCCAACAAAAGAATTATCAAGATTGGTAGCTGAGCATAAGTACGAGGAGGCTTTCACCATAGCCTTGCAAAGAAGCGATGTTTCTATTGTGTCGTGGTTGTGTTCTCAGGTATGCTAGATACTTTAAATTACACACCTTGGATATATGCTTTTATGCATTGTGGTTTGCATTCCTTCCTGTGATAATAATTTGAGTTTGTAAGGGTCAGGCAAACCGAAACTTTTTCTTTTCCATGCCCCTAATATATATATATATATATATATATATATATATATATATATATATATATATATATATATATATATTAAGAAAATGAAATGTCTGCTGTAGGCTATTTTTTAGACAACATGGGCATGTGGCTGAAACATGATACCGTGAAGGATTTTGGTTATATAAGCTCCATTTGAATTTTGACACTCGTAGAGTGTAGCTCAGTCAGTTCCCGAACTATTGTTGTGATTCTTTTAGTTGGAAAGTCAATAATTTGTGTCAATAGGTGGTTTCAGAACTCGGTTGTGTACTGTAATAATTATAATAAATAGATTGTACCCCAAGCTGATCCCAAAGAAAGCATTGACACTTATTTCCTTTATCTTTGGAACTTGTGCCATCCATGTGCCATTTGCTTGTTAATTGTTTCCTCAAATGTGTCTATGGACAACAACAAAACGTGGTGCGTGATTCTTGAGTTGACATATTTCCGGGTGTGTTTTGCCTTGGACCAGGTTGATTTACAGGGAATTTTGTCAATGAATCCCCTCCCTTTGAGCCAAGGTGTACTCATCTCTCTGTTGCAGCAGTTGGCTTATGATATTAGCAAAGAAACACATAAGAAACTACCTTGGATGCGTGAGGTACTGACCACCATAAATCCGACTGACCCGATGATTGTGGTGCATGTCCAACCTATCTTCGAGCAAGTTTATCAAATATTGAATCATCATCGGAACCTCCCGACCACAACGGGTCCCGAACTTTCAAATATCCGTCTGATCATGCACGTAATCAACTCCATGCTTATGACCCCTAAATGATATATCATTTTATACTTTATTTTTTGTTATGTTGAAAATGGAAGGGTTGTACAAAAATTCTAGGGATATTCACGGGAAGGGTACCGGACCGAATGCTTATTGTGGAGCTTACTCTTCCTTTCTTCCCCGAAGGGTTATGTAGAATTTGCGGTCAATATTTAGGTCTTCCGTTTGGGGATTTGTTTGGACATTTTCTGTTTATATCAATTTTGTTTGTATACTTTTGTCTTCTATAAATCTATATACCAGAGATCATTTCTGTTCTGTGGCATGTATTTTTGTTTTCGTTAATTTTGTTTCCCCGCCAATTTTCTGTTGCAAAATGGTGTACCGGTGCACAAAATCACTTCCTGGGCCCACCTCGCCCCGAGTAATTTATCGCCCCATTTATTGGGTTTTTTTTTCTGCATATCTTTCTTTTTTCAGAAAAAAAAGTTGGCGCCTGCCCTGAACCGCCCCATGGACCCTATTTGTCGGGGCGGGTCACCCCTTAATGGGATCAGGCACTTGCGGGTTTTGGGTTCGTCTGTTTCTTTTTCCTTTTTTTATGCGAGAATGATTGGAATTTGGAAGCATGAGATTGTTTTAGAGGATGCTAGATTCAAGAACTCTGAAAGACTGGAGTGATCTGCAGAATTAGCGTTTTCTTATATCAGATTGAAATCTTTTATTCGAATTTAGATGTGATTTTATTTTTATATTTTAAGAAAATAAAAGGATACGTACTTACGTAGTTACTAGTTAGTAATCCATAGTGTACAATGGAAATTAATTTGCGGGTTGAGTGTCTATCCACGTAAATCACAAGTCTTCAGTTTTGCAGTCACCTTGACAGCATTGAAGATGCAACATGTTTTAATTTTTGTAAATTTGTTGAATTGTTTTGTATATAATAATGTCTAATTATTTTTTTAAGCTAGCTTAGTTCAATTTTTGCGTGCCATCTGATAGAAGAAATATTGTGCAGTCAGTCTCGGACTTTAGAGGGCAAAGAAATCTATTTGCATTTTGAGTTGCACAAATTGACTGTACCCTTAAATAATGTTCTACACACATACTTCTAGAGCCTATTTTGTATTTTCTACACAAAACGTCCTTTTCATATAAACAAATAATCAACTAAAAACCCAAAATTATGATTATTGGTCATTGAGCAGTCACATTCAAATTTCAATCTCTTGAAGGCATTACACATGTTGGAATTCCAAAGATCATGTATACTATCCTCTCATTTATTATCAACAAGGACAAAAAATGATTCAAACCTTTGAATTAGTCCATGATAGGTATATATTAAAATCAATTTTTTAGTAAATTTTAATAAACTAAAAAAGGAAGAGACGTGTGGTTGAAAGACCCTCATTGTTTAATCAGAATCAAACAAGATATTGTTATTTAGCTCCTCTTCGTCTCCCATTTTTTTCAAACATCTTTTTTTCCACTCATTTTCAAGTATATATATTCACACAACAAAATATTTTAAACATAAATTCAAAAATTTTACCTACTTTTTAATCACATATTCTCTAAAAAATTATTATTCAAGACATCAATCTCTCTTTATAAAGTCTATCAAACCTGGCTTATAGTTGAAGGTTAATTTTATACTATGTTTGGTAACATTGTAGTAACTATAAATTGATTTATTTATATTTTCGAGATAAAATATATTGTTGAAAAGTAGAAAGAGAAAATATGGGTGGTTAGAAGTGGTTTGAAAAATTGTATTATTTATAAATTAATTTATAAATTGTAATGATTGTATTAAAGAACATATACCTAAATATAAAATATGCCCATATATGTTACCAATTAAAATATGATTTTAATAAGTAAAAAGTCAAAAAATCAATCTAACAATATATTTCGTGGGATTCACAACTTTTTCAACCACACATTTTATTAACTTTTATTTAAATTTACTAAAAACCTGATTTAATTTTCATTAAACAAGGGTTATATGAGATTTTATACGAGATAATTTGACATTTTTTTTATGGGAAAGCGATAATTTGACATTCTATCTAGTCATTTTGTTCATGAAAACTTTTTTATTAAGAAATTGTCGACTTTATGCTTAAGGAAAATGTGTTAAAAATGGCTCTCCAATGAATAACATGGATTATAATGTTAAGTTCACATGATTAAAAAAATAGACATTATAGGGTGTTCAGTCTACATCTAAACGCTTCGTGAGACATGTTGAATTAGCATTAATTTATTTCATAATTATTTTAACTATATTAAAAATGGACGAGAGCGTCATGTCATGAAAATTTTCGATGGAAATTCTCCACCGGGCATTTTCTTATTATTTTCATTCAAGTTTTTATGATTATATTAAATTTAAGACTAATAATTAAAAAAAATAAAAAAATTAATTTATCAACAAAAATTGTCACTAAATAATTTATAAAAAAAAAAATTAGTTATTGGAATGTCTTAACAAAATAAAATAAAATAAAAAATTTAAGATTAATAAATAATTTTTTCTGTAATAATTTTTAAAAAGAATCTTATAATAAATTTAACTAGCAAAATAAAATATAAAAATAAAATATAGTCCAAGAAAATAACATTTATAGTTTATAATAACCAAAAGTTTAATATTATTTTAATTATTTTGTGAATGAATTTCTAATTTTAAATTTTAAAAAAATGTCATATAATTAACAGTATTTAAATGTAGAATAGACTATTGGAGAGTAAGTTTTAAATTTTTTCGTCTATTTATCCACGTTCTTTAGAATTCTGTTTATTTTATTACCATGTCAGTTACAATTCACGTTATGCATTGGATATGCTCTAAGCGAATTATTGCTTATAGTCTTATACTCCCTCCGTACCGCTTGCATTTTCACACAAATTAAAAAAATGTAATTAATATTGTTGGAATTGTAAATTTTAATTTGTTTTACCTAATATACCCTATATTAATATAATGATAGTTCATATTTGTTGATAACAAGACACATTAAATAGGGATATATTAAAAAATTAAGAAAATAATTATACACATAAAAAGGAAAGTTATCTATAATTTGGGATGAACGAAAATGGAATAGAGGCTTATTTTTGTGAGATGGGTGGAGAATATTTTTTAAGACGTCCTGCAAGATCTTAAGTATTAACTGAGTTTGGTTGTGACTTAAATCAACAAACTTGACCAAATATCAACTTGATCGAGTACGTAAACTTGATCGATATTAGGGTGTGTTTGATTGCGAAAGTGAAAAATTGATGGAAGAAAATATTTTTCAAGGAAATGATTTTGCTTGAAAATTATTTTCTTAAAAAATCAATTGAAAATGTTTGATTGATTTAATATTTTACGTGAAAAAAGTGGAAAATTTTCTAAATTTCGTTATTTGATTGACATTATTTTTCATTGAAAATAAAGTAATTTTTTTGTTATTTTAATCAAAAAAATTTTTTTTTTACTTTTTTTAATATATTTGTACTTGATGAAAATAAATTAATTTTTTGGAAAGAAAATAAGTTAATTAACAATAATAAAATTGATTAAACGTGTCGAAAATAATTTTCCATCTAACATGAAAATAAAAATCTACCAAAATCCAATGAAAATATTTTCCACCAAAACATGGAAAATGGGCGCGTGAATGGGGTCGGCAGAAAATATTTTCCACCAAAATTTTCACAATCAAACAGAATAAAGCAGTAAAGTCAGAAAAAAATTTCATTTTCTTGAAAAATTTTGGCTAATCAAACACAAGAGCTTGTCAAGTTGAACAGGGCTATTTTTTACACGAAAAGAGTGAAATCTAAGCAAGTTGAAAGAATCTCATCCAATGGAACTTTGCCTCGATAATTTACTCATTTCCCCTAGCTCAAAAGGAAGAGAACCGGAGAGAATAAAATTTCCGCGGTTTCACAATCAATTGCCACGTCATTGTCATCACCAGCATTGATCTGTTTCCCACCTCCGGGTCTGGTAAAACCGTACCCGTTCCTGACTCTGGAACCCGGAGGCAATCCAAGAAGGCCTACGCCGTTGCCACCCCACGCAAAACTTTGAATCATACACAGACCTAGCGTCGGGATCCGATAACGTGGCGTATGCTTTGTGAATCTCGATGAAATTTGTGCCGTCGTCTTCTCCCGTTGACGTTGATGATGATTTAACTAAATGCGATGCAGCATCCGGATGGTACAACTTGGCAAGCGTCCGGTACGCTACTTTGATCTCCATTTGGGACGCGTTCTTGTTGACTCTAAGGACCTCGTACAGACTCTTCCTCCGCTCAATAACCGCCGTCGAACGTGCCTCCGCTACGGTAGAGCGAATAAACATATTTCGGTGGCCGATATTTACTGTTCCAATCATTGAAGAGAGAGATTTTGTAAATGCAATGGAGAGAGGAGGGGTATTTATGAAGGTAGAGGTGAACTACTGGACTTGAGAGAGCAACGGGGCCCGCATGGAACCATTCTCATGCTGTGGATGGATTATTGTGTGCTGACATGCCACTTTGTATTGCTTCTAGAAGATTGGCGGTTTAGTGTAGTGGTGGATACGAGACAGATCGATAGGTCTGGACGTCGGGTGAATCGATTTAGATATTTAAATACTTGGAATCACTCATTATACTTTAGGGTGTGTTCTTTTGCAATTTAATTTGTCATCATTACAAAAATTTTAATTACACAATTTTCCATACAACTTTTTAACCATTCACATTTTCTCTCTCCAATTTTTAACTCTTCATCTTACCTAGAAAACACAAATAAATCAACAAATAATTTCAATTCCTTGATTTGACACAAAACATTCCAAATTAAATCTAAAAGAACACACCCTCAGTTATTTTAAAATTGGAACCATTCGAGTCAATATAATTGTTGAAACCAAATTCACACCCAAATTTGAACCTTCGGGTTTGATTCTACCTATAATATTTTTTTTATATAAACATTAAATAAACATTTTTATATAAGTTCTTTCAATACATATATCTTAACTACTTGACGATATATGTACAAGGGAGAAAAGTAAGATAAGAAACTCAATTAATTGATAGTTGAGACTAATTATATTTTAAATAGAGAATAATGAACTCGAGATAACAAAAAAGGTATACTACAGCTCAAACTATGAATATATCAAATTTAATTGTAACGAGTTATAAATTTTTTTTAAAAAAATACTTAAGTTTGTAAACAATGCAAGATAATAAAAGTCTGAATTATAAAAAAAATTAAAACTTTAATTCATCCAGGTTTTGTCCTACTAGATTTTCCTGACAAGGTTTTAACGAGGCAGCAGCTGTACTCTTTTTCATTCGTTCAGATTTTGTCCCATTGAGTTTTACTGACAAGGTTTTAACGAGACAGCACTAAAGCACTTCAGAAATTCAAAATTCAGTACATGATTTGAATTACTTATCATTGATGTCATTTTAGATATTAGACTCAATGATTAATGATGATCAATATCAGTGGGAGCAGCTGTACTTTTTTTCCTTCTCTCAAGTTTTATCCCACTGAGTTTTCTTAGCAAGGTTTTAACGAGACAGACAATTGAGCAAGCGAGTAATATGTCATTCAAGTGGGAGTGTTATAAAATATATTATAAATTAGGTATTAGGTAAAAGTTTGGTTTGAATGACCAATTACTATTATGCCCCTGTAAAATTTACATATTACGATTGTACCATTATTCACTTCTATAAATAGGAGCAATTTTCATTTCTAATAAAACCTATGGAAGAGAAGAATTCTCTCTAAGCTCTCCATCTTTTTCTCTTTATTTCTTGTTAAGTTTTTGATAGTTTTACAACATGATACTTTTTATTCCTTTTTGTTTGTCCAACTTGCATAACAAAATATTTGATACAAGTTGATGAGACGGTATAATATCAAGAAAATCAATAATTGATTCGAGACGATGATCATCTATACGTCGACTAAAATCTTCATTGGTGACTGAAAAAATTATTGAATGTAACGAAAATATGGGTTACGAGTGGCACGTGCCAAGTCTTCTAGAAAGCTTGTAACTTTTCCCTCTACTTGGGCCACAAATTTGGAGAGATGTCACGAGTCTTATTGCTTTACCCTTTGTAGTTGATTTTCCCCCCTTTTGTGGGGTTTGGACCCAATTGGCCAACTTTTTCTACTGAGAGAAAGTTAGTTCCCAAAAAATAGGGTTATGGAGATAGGGATAGGCTTCTAGAAACCTTTCTATATTATATAAAGTTTATTTTAGCATGGAAGGTATTAAGATGTTGATTAAATCTTGTTTGAAATTTAATCCTTTCTCTGTAAAGTTATGATTCATTAATATTTTGAGTAGTTAAGGGGGCTCTATTTGACGCTAATTGATGAGGTTATCAAAGTTATGGTCGACTATGACATTTACAGAATCCTCAAAATACTCGATAGAGTGATATAGTATCGCGTTTTCACGAAGGTACCATGTGTAGTATGTTAAAAATATAATGATCATGATTAAAAAAAAATTAAAATTTGCCAGATAAGATAGATTATACAGTACAAAAGGGCGTTAAAAAATAAAAATAAAGTTTTTTTTTTTTATTTTACTATCTAATAATTCAATTTTGTGTTGCATGTATAGACATATTTGTCAAATGAGCAAAGATAAAGCCAAAATAGTTGGTTTTGACTGAAGAGCCATAAAATTAATTTGAGGAAGGAAGAAGGGCAAATTTAGCCCAATCATGTATTTAGTTGGTATGGTGATAACATTTCTTTTTCAATTAATTTTTCCGATTGGGCGGTTCGATCTATGATTTATCATTCATGAACGTTGATAAGATCCATCCATTTAGCATCACCTTAGGATGGGCCCCTCTACCATATCTGTACAAATATGCTATGCAGTTGTTCCTCAGTATCTTGTTCATTTCCAGACACCCCTTTCCACATTTTCACTCTCGAAACCATGTTCCATCTCCTCTTTGCCCTTTGTCGGCCTATTTTCTTCTTTTTGCATCCATGTAAAAGTCTAATAATACTAACTTCCATGAAGTTATTTCACGTAAATGAAATCACTCGATTGTTTCTCTGATTTGATTCTATGAGATATGAATCAACATCAAGATGTTTGAGAATATTTTGGGGATTGGCTATGCTCTTGAGGGTTGAAATTTGAAAAGGTGACGCTCCACTCCTATTTTTTAAATCTATGACAAAACAGAGGGAGGATATGGTGCCAATTGGCACCATAATCCTTACCCACATGCAGTGTGGGACTGCCATGTGGCATAAAAAAATCATTTATTACACATGACAATCCCACAACATATGTGGGTAATGATTATGGTGCCCACAATGAGCACCATATCCTACCTGAAACAGAGTATAAATGTTTGTGATCATGTACTTTATAACTCAATCCTGGAGGAATTGACTACTAGGAAAAATACATAAATCAGGTAATTATTACATACTATTTCTTTTTTAAGAAACTAGTTTCAAACATTCCAAGATCAGACAAGCCATCCGCGATCTTGTCGTCGACATTCGAAGAATGGTGGATTCTGACATGGTGACTGAGGTTCTAGTGAGGAATATAGAGTCGGAGGTTCTGGTTTTTCTATCCAATTTTGTGTGTGTGTGTGTGTGTGTGTGAGAGAGAGAGAGAGAGAGAGAGAGAGAGAGAGAGAGAGAGAGGTAGGTTTTGAAATGGTATTAATTAATTATTTAAATTCTAATTATAACCGAATTTTTGAAATTATACGACTTTGATCTTATATTTGAATTTGATTTTTATAAAATGGGTTTACCTGTAATTTCCCCTTGATGATCTCAGGCTTAATTGGATTTTAATACGGACCCAAATTGCGTATGGATTGCAGTGTATAGTTGGTCCATCTACGAACTTACTTTATAGGGGCGTTTGCAAAACTACCTAACTTTTGGTATTATAATTAAAACTTCATTTTCAAAAATCACCGAAAAATACTTCTTTTTTTGTGAAAAATATTGTTTCCTGTGTGACTGACTTGCATGGAAATCAGATGGTTCTCCTTGCACCTTCACATTGCCTTGATTTCCAACTTCCAAACTCGGTTAAATCCTGATTTGAAGCTTGCTTGGTTGTTGGGGAATGTTTCAGATTCACAATATCAGAGATTCTAATGGCTGAACATCAATGGTATATTTTTAATGTCACCAGGGGTGAAACTATGGAAGGATTCTGCATTTAGTTTTTATAAAAATACATCTAATTGAATCAAATTATGCAATACCTAATTAGCGAAATATTCTAACTCAACACTTCAATTCAAATTTCATAAAAATATTTTGAATATGCATCCAAATGCAAAATGTCAACAAAATCACAGTGCAATCTTAAATTTGTAACCTTGTATACGCCATGATTTTTTTGTAATTATGAAATTATTATATAGTTTTATATATCATTTCATACCCTCTGTAATTCATGGTTTGGAAAATTTCCAAGAGAACTACTCCTGGGAAGTTTATACTGACATGTTCCTTTTCTTGGTCCATATTCACACAATGTTTGGGATATTCTAGACATTGTTTGGATGTTATGGGTGATAGTGCTTCAGTCTTATGCTCAGTATGTTGTTGATAACCTGGATCAATTGACGATTCCTCGAGGTATACACTAGGTTCATCATCTATATTGTTGTCTTGAACAACGTACCCACATTCATCATCATTTGAATCATCTGCAATCAGAATTTCTTTTCCTTTTTCTGTTATGAACTGTGCCTGTTATTGATCCGACCCATTTTGATCTGATGTGGCACTCCCCCCTGCTACATTGATGATAGGATTCTCCACTTCTACATCATGCAACTTCGTTTGGTTGAATCTAGACACATGTTGCACCCTTGTTCCATTGATCAAGGGCTCTGATGCCCCACATGTATTGTCCTTTTTAAATGACGGAATCGAAATAGTTGTAGCGTGTACACACCTCTGACGATGATCAATATTTGTGACAAAATCATCGTCGTCATCAATTTGGGTGAATGATGATGATGATGTGGATTTGGTATGCCTCAGTGCATGTAATTTATGCTTCATTATTTCGTACAGAGGATCAATAGCTTCTGCAACTTGAGCCACCATCTTCATCAGATGAACCTGGTTCAAAGTTGATGTGTAAATGTATATCTAAAATGTTTTTTTTATTCAAAAAATCACAAATGCTTCACACAAGGGAATAAATTATGGTGTTAGACCAAAAAATGAAATAATCGACTCACATCGGGGCGGGTGAATACATCAGCTGCTAGGTTGAGTGCTGGAACATTGCCATGAACTTCGTATGTCCAGTTGATAATCCTTGGGCTCCTGATAGCGACTTTGTAACATATCTTGCTTTCTACAATAGGAAATGCAGCAACGAAACCATTCAGCCTGTAGCTCATTGCTAGCCGACCCTCGCCCTCTACAGTAACTTGCCTGTTCAGTAGTGCTACTTGGAGAGAAGTAATTGTGAGTTTGAATATGTTCTTTCCCCAAGGATATGTTTTCATCTTTGTTAAATCAACTAGGACAAGAAGAGTTTTATCGACGAACCTCTCGTATGCAGTACAATACATCAAATGCATTGTAAGAACAATATCCCCATTATGACGACATCACGATTGTTTATATCCGTCATTGAAGCGAACACATCGAAAACATCTTGGTTTGTAATGTGGGGTAGATTGCTGAAGAACTCACACTCGATGCCAAACTTTACATTCTCATTGCCAATATGAAACCACTTCTCCTCTTGATTCGACTGATTTACCTCCCTTAACAAAAGTTGATGAATTAACTGTGGGTTTATTGCAATCTCTTGCATGTCCAAAAAATGACCAAAGCAAGTTGATTTGAACATCCTTTTTAGTTCAAAGTGTCGACAATGAGATTCGATGGCTTGACATTCACCTTCCCCTGGAACAAGTCGTCAGGGTTTACCTTCAAGTCCCATTCCTACGAAATTCAAGAAAATGCATTCAACCTAACAAGCGGAAAAATGAAAGTATGAAAAGATAGTGTGTGAAAATGTCATTTATATAATTTAACCCCAAAACCAACAAAATATATTCGTATAGTAATCAAACGGTTCATACCTGATTTTGTAGTGGGACCTCTTTGGATATTTTTCTCCTGCGCGGCGTCTGAGGAAGTTTTTGGTGCTTCCTAAAAACCATAAGGAATTTAATGCCACTGCATTTCACTGTTCCAATGATAATAAATTTGATAAAATTATTTCTTTTACTAGTAGACTAGAATTTGATTTACAATTTTAGGCAACTAAATCCCATATTTCATTAATCTTCACTCTATGCGAGGTACACTGATGAGATAGTGGCATCAGTAATAATAGAATAAATCTAGTCATTCATGTCTTCAAATGATGCCTTCATCCTAACACATTTCGTGAATTCAAATTCACAACACATGAGTTAATTTACTGACAACTTGTTTGAGCAAAGATGTTCATGACACCAGCACGAAGCAGAAACTCATAAAGGAATAAACCAGAACTAACCTTCTTTGAACAGAGCACGGCTTATCTTCAAAATGTTGTCTTCAGATGTCTTCAATACCAGAAATGATGTTACAGAGCTGGATTAGGAAATCATAATTTCAATGTAGACTGATAATAGAATTTTCTTCTCCGTAATAATATTACCTGGTGTAGTCAGATTTTTCTAAATCCTTTGATTAGCCAAAAAAAAACTGAATTTGAACCAGCAACTAGTTTCTCTGAAATTATGTTTCAACATTGAATTCTAACGGATGAGTGATGCACGCTGTCGTCATTAATTGAATTGAGAATAATATGGTACCGTTACATATAATCATGAGAGGATATTCTGGTTAACAAAATCAAATCATTTACGGTGGTTTTTTTTTTAAAATCTGGTGTCATTCCTCTGATTTCCTTCATTTTAGATTGCATGTATATATTTTCATTTTCTAGAGGCATTAAATGTTAATAACCGATGTTTTAATATGGTTGTTGGGCTAATTTCCTCTTTAAAATCTAAGTATACAGTGCAATTTTCCCTACTTTATATTAAGGTACTAATTTGAGCCCAATTTGATTGGACAAAAAGCTTAAGGGAAAAAACGGTAAATACATGTGAAATGTGTAATATTTTGTAAAGTACTATAATAGCGTGTCATTACATAAAATACTAATTACTCCATAAAAGATTTCCAAACCTACCGTCCGCACAAATTACCCAATTTAGACAATTGTAACTGAAATTTGAATTTATTTCCCAAAATCAAGCAGCACAATAACTCCTCTGAATCCAAAATGGTAAGATCGAAATGTAAATACGAGTAGCATGCAGTCCGATTACGCCAATTCAAGCCCCGATTCTCATACACAGTTGTTTGTGTCCCCAATTCAAATCAACATCTCTCTAAGTGGTGTGGGAAGATAATCTTTCTTGTATGTTGTTCGTTTTAAACCAATTCCAGAGATATTGTGTGGTCTGTGTCGAACAATGATATATTGCCTCTTCAGTGACTTAGATAGCACCAATACGTTCTATAGAATTGTATGTTACACATATGTTGTATGATAATTCAAATCAAATTCTCTCCAAGTGGTGTGGAAAGAAAATCTTTCAGGTGTGTTACACATATGTAATTCACCATTATAACTTATGGCTGCAGGAGATGGACTTTGTGAATGTATTTGTGAAATGTGACAACGATACGTTTGGACTTCTCCTACCTACTGGTTGCAAGTACATGGATCTGGTCGGGATGATATGTCATGAGATTAATATCGAAAACAAAAATTCGTGTTTGAGGATAGATTATGATGTGGGTGGAGATATGACCCCCATGAAGATTACGAATGACAGTTCCTTACTATTCTACATGGAGTTGAAAAGAAAGGATGCAAGTTTGACGGCTTATGCACTACGGGCTGTTGTGGACAGTGTCCATGGACAACCTATGATTGATCCAGGCACATTCATGGAGTTAGCTTCCTCATCAGCATGTACGGAGACTGTGGCTTCAACGAGTAGCCTGGATCTAAGTAAGTGCTCTGAATACCTTCCTACAATGGATGAATATGCAGCCACTGTTGATATATCTGAGTTGGATCGACATGAAGATGAAAACGTAGTTGACTATGATGTTATCAATGGTTCAAGTGTTGATATTGTAGCTAAAAATCAGATCTTCCGGGATAAGAAGTTGCTAAAGGATACCCTCGCGTTGTATGCCATTAAAAATAACTTCGAGTTTGTCGTTTACAAGTCCTACATTCGTGAGTACATGCTAGTGTGTAAAGCTGATGGCTGCAATTGGAGGTTGAGGGGGTCAAGGATTGATCATACCGATATGTTCAAAATCCGTTATATTCGTAATGGTCATACATGTGCGATGGACTGTGTAATTAGGGACCATTTGCAAGCAAAAAGTGCTTTAGTTGGGGAATTCATAAAGCACAAATATACCTCGGCCAGAACAATATACACACCAATTGACATCATGAATGACATGTCATCGTTGTATGGGTTAACGTTGAAATACGGTAAGACTTGGAGAGCAAGGGAGTATGCTTTGGAGGAGGTAATGGGTGATCCAAGAAATGCGTATGGTAGATTACCATTGTATTTCAGTGAGCTAGAATTGAAGAATCCTGGTTCGATGACTAGTATTGAGATAGACATAGAAGGACATTTCAAATATGCGTTCATGACAATAGGTGCATCCATTGAAGGATGGAAACATTGCAAGCCTGTAGTTGCGATAGACGCAACTTTCTTGACCGGGAGATTCGGTGGAAGCCTATTAACTGCTTGTACACAGGATGCTAATAATTCGATCTACATATTAGCTTTCGGGATTGGAGACTCTGAAAACAATGAATCTTGGGGTTGGTTCCTCAGCCGATTCAAGGAAGCTTATGGGGTGAGGGATGAAATGTGTTTCGTTTCAGACCGTCATGGAAGCATCGAGCATGCTGTCCGTGAGGTGTACGCAGGTGTGCAGCACGGATTTTGTGCCCGACATATTCTACAAAATCTGAGAGCTATTTATGGTAGATTTGCTAGGGATATTGCGAAGTCTTTCAACGCAGCTGCGAGGGCTTACACGAGGCATGATTTTGAGTACCATATGAAACAACTTGATATGATTGAGATCGGAATAAGGAGAGACCTGGTTTGGCTCTGACCATTTTACTGATTTTTTTATGTTGATTCATTATATTATGTCCATATATGAGTGTGTGGATTTGGGATGGTATGCACCTTGATAAGTGCATTTTATGCACTTATTTACGTGCTTAAATTAGGATTTTATATAATTATTTGCGAATAATGGCCACTAATTTCTCTATCATTTGTACCTATTTCAGTTTTATTTCGAAATCAAGAGAATGGAGCAATTAGAGGAAAGAATGAGAAAAAGGGGAGGAAATTGAACCAAAATTGAGCAAAGCAAGAGTGCTGGACGCAGAACATGGCTAAAGAAGGAGAATCGTGGAAGAAAAGATGAAATCAAAGATTTTCAAAAGTATGAGGATCAAATTGTTCAAATCGGAAGATGGGGACTTGAGGAGAAATAAAGGATGAGGACCAAGTTGCAGAATTTAAAAGAAAAAAATTACATTCGGAAATTTAACCGTGCGGTCGCACGGTTAAATAAGGCATGCGGCCGTACGAAGGAAAAAACAGGCGACTGAACGATGGCTTTTCGAGGCTGCGACCGCACACTTTTGAACTGTGCGACCGCACGGTAGTATCGACTGGGCCACTGGTGGGCTTTTCACGCGAATTCTGATTTAATTCACCCCTTTTCGCCTAGGTCAGAGGGGGGGACATATATATATGTATAGAACATAACACACGAAATTTGGGATTCATTCTTGACCTAATACACCAAGAAGCACATCAAGGTTTTGAAGAGCGGAGATGTGAAGATTTATCCAAATTTTCTTGGGATTTTCATATTATAGGTGATGAAGTTCTTTTACATTTGTGATTTGCTATTAACCATGTATCTAGGCTAATTTTCCATTGTGCTAGGATTATGATGAAGTCTTAGAAAATTATTTCATGCTTTGGTTTACTTAATTTTATGACAATTGGTATTTTGAGTTATTGATTCGTAATTATTTTCATCTATAATTTTGATGCATGTATTATATGATGTATGTGGTGAATTTTTATGATCGAAAGAGTGGAATTTCACTAGACTTGAATCAATAGCCATAGGATTCGATAGGGATAGAAATATACCACTATGTCCTATGTGATCTTTTCATGTTTTGCTTGTTTAATGCTTTCCTAAATATTAACATTCATCATAGAAATATAGGTGGATCGTAATTAGGAAAATGATTAATTCTTGTTCGAAAGAGAGTTTTAGGCATTATAGAAACATTGATCGTCAATAATATACCTTGTCTTGGGTTATTTGAATCAAAGTATGAAATATCAATACTAAGATGGATTCTAAATCCTAGCACTTCATTTACATATATTTGTTAAACAAATCTTGAAAATCCCATTTGCTTATTTATTTGATCATTAATTTTAGATTTCTTTGGTAACCTGGTCTACTCATTTAGAATATCTTTTAAATCACTGAAAATTCATTCGTTTCGGTTAAGGTTAATAATTTAAGAAAATAGATCTAACCAATCCTTGTGGGAACGACATTCGGACTCAAATCCATTTTATTACTTGATCGATACTGTACACTTGTGGTAAGAGTCAAAATTTATTCGATCACACCTATGTTTTCAATCTATATCAGTACGATAATTATCTTTAATTTCAATATGTGGTTATTTATCATCCATTTGAGATGATTAAATAGTGGATGCATTTATAAGATTTATATATGTTGCAGAAGGAGATTGGATTTCACAAATGGGTGAGATCCTATTCACCTATTAATAGGTATTCCGCTATGACGTCAAACATCGTCGAGTCGGTTAATGCAGTCACAAAAGCTGTCAAGCACTGCCCGATTGACTACTTGTTCGAATCGTTGAGGCACATAATACAAACTTGGTTTTCTAAGAATAGATCCACTGCACAGGGCACCTTCACATGGTTGACGTTGAAGTCGGAGATCTTGTTGAGATCAAATGCTAAGACTTCGTTGAAATTGAAGGTAGTTTCCATTTATTTATATAATTATTCAGTCATTAGGCATATACAGATACCTGTGATATGAACATTAACAGTATGTTCACTGCAACAATCATTATTATTTTTGAGATTGGTGAGGCTACTGTTATCACATTAGCACTTTAGACTAAGATTATAAGGTAGGGCTAAGCTCGTTTGGCTAAGCTTATAAGGTGAGTATACTTTTGGCTTGAAGTGGAGTCAGACTCGCACAACACTTTGTGCTATGAGTGATCAATCAAATAAAGAGTATGTGCATCTACTGTGTATATATATGGTGATGTGTGTTTGAATTCAACTTCATATATGTTCACTGTGTGCATATCTAGACATCTTGGGTTTAACTGTTTCTCATTGTCTTCTGCTTAAATACGTGAACTCATCATTATGAACCTATAGGATAAAAAGGAACTGTTGGAAACTAATTGTTGTCTTGTGCACTTGAAGCCTTGTGTTGTGTTGTGTTTTGTTTTTTTTTTTTTTTTTTTTGCATAGATTACATTCCTTTCTAAGTCTTTTTCTTATCCTAGAAATAAGCATTTTGTCTCCAACAGGTTTCTGCTTCGAACGAGTATATGTACCAAGTGTCCAATGAGAGAAGCCAGCATGTTGTTGATCTGAAAGAGTTGAGTTGCACATGCAACAAGTTCCAGTTAGATGGTTTGCCTTGTGAACATGCCTTGGCCGTCATTGGTGAAAGACGTGACCAGCCATATAAGTATTGCTCACGCTACCACACGAAGGAGTGTTATATAGCATCCTACCTTGGACACGTCACTCCACTTGGTGATCCTTCGCATTGGCACTTGCAGAAATGTTGGACTAGTGGTGAAATAATTCCACCTAAATCTAAGAGGCTACCAGGGAGGCCAAAAAAGACAAGAAGAAGGTCTAGGGTTGAGGGCTCACAAGCAACTATATTCGGAAGGTGCGACGGTCGAGGGCACAATAGGAGGACATGTAGGAAACCATTACCTAATTGTCTTCTGGGGAAGCGAAAACGAAGTTCGATAGTTGATTATTGATTAGCCAATAGGTTTTTTCGTGGTGCAGTCATGTCCCAACAACATGATGTAATTTATCCCATGTCTCTTTTGGAATAAAGATTTGCTAAATTTTCAGAATGTGCTATCAATACTTTTACATCTTGTGGAGTTATTTTCTTAAAATTCCTTTTTGGATTCTGTATTTGACGAAGTCTCAAAACAGAATTATTTTGAGAATTGAATTCTAATTCGGAATGAATGTGGGGTCCGTGGTTATTATGAATGCGTAATTTTTTTTAAGTTATACATTTCTAAGCAGTGATTCTTAATGTTTTAATCGGCTCGATTAAAAAAAACATTTCATTTGAATGATCTAGCCCCTACTTCTCTGAAATATGATTCCTTTTTAGTTACACATATCTAAGCAGAGCTTTTTTAACTTATTTGAACAAGTCGATTACTAAACATTTCATTTGCATGATCTAGAGCCTGCTTCTCTAAAATATTGTTCGACATCCTACCTATTACGTCATCTACCTACGAGAGTTTGCTCATGGCATGATAATTCAATTGGGAGTGTATAACTTTAACAAAAATTATGTTATTTTATAATGAATTCCACGCACTTGCTCATGGCATGATAATTCAACTAGGAGTATAAACCTTGAACAAAAATTTTGTTAATTTATAATGAATTCCACGCATTTGTTGTAATTCGATCCTCTGGAGCACAACACCCATGCTGCCACAATAATAGTCTACCCGTGTTTAGTTTTTCGATAATTATCATGCACCAAAGGAAAAGCCATGAAAATCCACATTACATACGATAAGTGTGTTTTTACACACTTATTTAGTTCCTAAATTAGCACTTTAATTGACAAATTGAGCAAATATCTACTTATAAATTGTGTTTATCTTGTACAATTAGGTACAAACTCAATTGGAAAGCAAATAGACAAGATTGGAGAGAAATTGAGCTAAAAGATAAGCAAATTTGATGTCCAAGGACCTAATTGAAAGAAATCAAAAGTTCAGGGACTTAATTGCAACATCTCAAAAAGTGAAGGAACAAAAGTGCAATTTGACAAGTAGCTGGACAGAAAAACATGGGCAACATGGCTGGGAACGTGCACTGCTGGAGAAGGACAAGAAATGATGGGAGAGTGATGGAGAAAAGTTGCTGAGAGACAAAGAAGCATGGGCTGAAACTGCTGGCTCGTGAGCTGGACAGGAAAGAGGCTCTACATATACACACAAACAGAGAAAAGGAAAGAGGGAGGAGCATATAGGAAAGGAGAAGAGAGGATCACTGCGGGTGACAGCAGCAGTGGGAGCTAGGAAGAAGGTAGATAGATAGATAGGCAGAGAGAGAGCTGAAACCAGATTGCTTCCAGCTGAAACCGGGGATGAGCAGGGTGACAGACTGCTGGTTCACTGGTTTTACTGTTTTGCTTCCTGGTTCAATTAAAGACTAGTTGCTGCCATTGCTGGTGAAGAAAAGGAGGAAAACAGATAGATAGATAGAGGATTGCATGGTGCTGGAGAAAGACTGCAGGTGACAACTACAGTTGGGGGCTGCTGCTGGACTGAAATTGCTGAAATCTTGCTTGCTGTGTAAATCTGTTACTGCTGGTGCAATAGCTGGTTGGTGCTGGTTAGGGGGTGCTGATTCTGGAGGGAGCTTGCTGTTGCTGATAGATAAGAAACCTGCTGCTGGTTCTATTATTTTGCTGCTAGCTGCTGCCTGTGAAAGCTGCTGCTACTGCTGGTGGAAGCTGCTGCCTGAAATGCAGTGCTGGACTGCTAGTGCAGTGTGCTGAGGAAGTAGTGCTGAACGTTGTTGGGAGCATTGCTGGAACATTACTGCTGCTGAACTGAACTTGAGGCTGCTGTTGCCTTTGCTGTGTTGCAGGTGCTGGGCTGCGCTGAGGACTGCAGCTGGTTGCTGCTAACCTGCTGAACGTTGCTGGGAGCATTGCTGGAGCATTACTGCTGCTGAACTGAACTTGAGGCTGCTGCAGATTTGGGGTATGCTGGTGCTGGACGCAGCTGCTGCTGCCTTTGACACTGCTGCCCAAGATTGCTTCTGGCTGTTTGCTGAAAACACTGATGCAACCGGGTTGCTGCAATGCTGACTGGAAACTGCTGGAATTGAGAGTGCTGCTGCTTGCAGCTGAAGAAAGGAGACTCAACTGAGAAGTGCTGCTGCTGGGAATCAGGATGGCTGCTGCTGCGAGGGTGTTGATGCTTTGCTGAGGGAAGTGCTGGATTGCAAGCAAGAGTTGCTGTGAACTGATTAGTGAAGCTGAAATGGGGATGATTGCAGCTAGACGCAAGGCTGCAATGAGAAATTGCAGTGAAGCAGGTTGCGGCTGGACGCAACTCAAGCAGCGAGCCAAATTCACGATCTTCAAACTCCGGGTTGTAATGTTTTCATCTATCGCTTTTTCTTCCAACATGTTTAGCTAAATTTTAATGTTGGGATTTATGGAATGAATTTAACCTAGTTTGGATTAATTTTAATATTTGCTATTTGATTAAATGCTTATTTCATGTGTGTTTGTTATTGAGATTATTACATGTGTTTGCTTGATCACCAAATATGTGTTTTGTGAAGTGTATGATAATCGAGAGATATTATGCATTTTAGACCAAATAACAAATGCTCTAGGTTCTTGTTAAGGATAGAGATATACCTTAAACCCTAGATGATCCATTGAGCTATTTTCACAAAGAGTTAATGCAATTGATTGGGCCTTAATCGACATAGAGATATAGTAGGTTAGACCAATTGATTAGGGTTGATTTCACTCGAGAGAGGTAATTGGCTAAGCTTGGAAAATCGGGTCTAACATTGTAAATGAGCAATTTGTTAATTTGCATGTTGAGAAATTAATTAGGCAACGGTTAAATGAAATCATGAATCCCAACTATTTTATCTTTCATTTTTCTTATTTTAATTCGGTTTAAAATTAGTTTAGTTAATTTAGAATTGTCAAAAAATCCAACTTTTAATTGTGTGTTTCTCTTTGTTGTTAGAATTAAATTAATTAAAGTTGTATAATCTAAAGTAAACATTCCTCGTGGGATCGACAATCCGGACTCAAAAAGTCCACTTTATTACTTGTACGCGACCCGTGCGCTTGCGGTACACTATTTTGAGCGAACAACATATTCCCATTGACAAAATTAAAATGCAAGCCATGAGATGAACAACGATGATTTATTAAAATTTCAAAAGGAGGGGACACCACTTCCATCTTACAAAAAATCTACGATCCCACTGGAAACTGTTTGTTGCATCAAAAATAATAATTTGGCATCGACAGAAGATAAAAGTGCGTTAATCAAAAGCTGATCCTAGATCCTTAAATGATATTAGACTTTAAATAATCTTTGATGCACTCAGCTTCCTCTGTCTCCTGACACTTTGCGGCACATTATCATAGTATGTATCGTAGCCCTCAATTATCTTCTCGCATGTGTGCTTGTACAGTTGCACAGCCAATTGCAACCTATAACTCTCAGGATTGAACTTGTGTGTCATCATACTTGTCTCCTGACGCATTATATAATCTGCATACTTAATGACGAATATTCTGCAATCATGGCTGTAATTTTACGTGATGTTGTGTTAGTGATTGGTCGTGCTAATATATTGCACAATGTCCATACATATATATATGACTTATTTATAGAATTACGAGCTACACAGAGTGAATGATTAGTTACCCGTATTCGTCCTGAGGGATGTCGGTCATTATCTTCACATCAAGTGGATGTATGGGAGCATTGGAGAGATCTCCCAGGCTTGTAACTTCACCATTAGGCATGGGATCACATGTGCAAAAGCCTCCATGTCAGCTAAAACAACTCTATCTCTGACAGTCTGCCGACTGAGGTTGTAGACATATAGTGTTCTGTCATTGATGGAAAAGTGGTGCACTTGAAAGATTTCAGCATGCTGAATCTTAGCATTTTCCGGAAGTAGTAGAATTAGATGTTAATATGCTGCATTATGTAATACGTTGGATTGTCACCTTTTTAAATAAAACATATAATTAAGAAAATGACATCACTTCATTTAAGAAAAAGCCTTACTGAATCCCTCGGGTACACATGCATCTGCCTTAGCTCGTGCCACCACGTCTTTGATGCTATAACATATGGGCCGAATTGAAATGGTGATGTTATTGCATCCTTATGTGGTGGGAACTTGAATTTTCTGGAAGTTGTATAAATCATATTACAATTATGAGTTGACAATCTGATTTAGAGATATAAACACGAACACAGTTCAAATCTGATAAAATATGTCTTAACTTACATGAGTCCAGGCTTGTACCCTTCGCTAAACCAACTCTCAAATGCAGCAAGATCATCTTCGTTCGACTAGGAGAAATCTTTCTTGAATGGGAACATGTCGTATCTTGCATACCTCTCGTCCTGTTAATTGCATTGGGAAAAAGGTATTATTTGAAAAATTGTAGGTCTAATGAAGATATATCATTATTTGTTAAAAATGAAGACATGTCATCTGGAAAATAACATATCTAAATAATATGTTAGAGAGTCACCTGCACCGTTCATATCCGTCACCTGTTACAACCATGTAATCTAAATGTTAGAGATATCGATTAGCATTGATGGAAAACGGGGTTAGTTAACTTTTGCAATACTATTTTATGAGAAAAGATTATCAGTTATGGAATGGTGTACCCTGTTGCTAGATCCCATCTTATCACTTAGCGGGGTTTGTGAATGAGGGGGTGTAACCTGTTGGATTTGCAAGTTTGCAGAACCCTGCATGATAGCTAATACGGGTAAAATCGTTCGAATAAACACATACACAACAATGGATTGTTTTGTGATCATGTTGTTTCATTTTTTAAGAAATCAGACAATTAAAATTCAAGTGAAGGCAGGTAGACTAAAATGAGTCCCATTAACCTATTCTGGTCGTCACATTAACCTATTGTGATTTCATTTTCCACATTAAGGGTATCCGATTCCCTTACACAGTAAGGGCATTTAATCGCACAGTAAGAAGATAAGGCAGTAGGAAGATTACACAGCAAAAAGATTACACGGAAAGAGGTTTTAATTGCAAAGGATTACACAGTAAATAAGATTACACAGTAAGAGGATTTAATTGCAAAAGATTACACAGAAAGAGGATGTCGTTGTAACGCTAACCTGGGCAAAAAGTGCTTGCACGACGACTTGACTTGTAAAACTCATCCTATTATGTAGCACAGGTGTTTGAAAGCTAGGGCCGTTACCCTATCGATGATATGGAATTCAATTCACATTGGGTTTTTTAAATGAATGAGCATCACATATAAATATTTGTGATTTCATGATAATATGGTTCCATTTTGATGGTCATTGATTGTGACTAAATATATCGAACCTGATCTAAGCATTTTTCCTTCATTGATCTAGCACTTTTCACAATTTGGTCAACCTGGATCAGATCTTCACGATTTGGTCAACCTGGATCAGATCTTCTTCTGTGAATTGAATTTCTTCAAGGCTGAATGGATCGGAAGGAGGTTCACTCGATTTCTTGGCAGAATCCTCGCTTGTGAAATTTTTCTCCATCAATCCCGCACTTTCCTGTGCAGCTTCAGGTGCAGAGTTGGATTTCGATAAACTTCCATCTCTTATATCGAGCTTGGATTTCTCAAGGCTTGCTAACACCTGATCATGGCAGCATACTATTGGTTAATGTCTAAATCGTTGTTGCATAAAGTGAGGCATGGATAATATTTCCATAATGGAAGATAAAATGCTTGGACGATAATACCTTCTCGTTCAATGAAACGGGACTATTTGATGGTCCATGTGATCTTAATTCTATTGCATTGTCCTGACTCGCATTGTTTTTCTTGCTCAAATCTTCCATGACCAATTGGAACTTGGAGTGTGGAAGAAAAGCAAAGTGGTTAGTTATATATAGATGTGTGCCATAATTGTGTCTGTATAAATAAGCAATCTTATGCGAACCTCACTCAAATTTGTTTCGTCCGGAGTCAGCTTGCTAGAAAATGGAATCGACACGGCTTTTGAGGTCGTTGGTTCCTCGCCATGCTTTGATTTGATTGGGAAACTTTTCAATGGATGCTTCTCTAATACTTTACGATGGTGCGGTGTTGCAGTCTCATTTCCACATAATCCAATGTAGTAGGGCGCAAGTTTCTCCTGTTCTGTAGCCTTGACTTGAACAACATCAACTTGCGGTGTCATAAATTTATGCATTAGTCACTACCTAATGGTTGTGCTATGAGATTGAACATTGTTTTTTTTAGGTCGTATAATTGTAAATCATTTTGAACTTAAGGATATAACTCAAAAAATTACACTAGGGGAGGATATACCTCCTCAAGCTCAAATATGAACTTCTCCAGAGATGCCGCTGATACTCTTTTGTCATCATTTGTCCAGTTGACAATGTATGGTGAGCTGTATCTAACTCTTCTACAGAATTTTCTGGAAAGTGAAGGGATTGACTCGTATATCGAAGTTTGAAATGCAAGTGGAAATTCGTGCATCCGGTAGGTTAGGATTCCCTTCACATCGCCACCACTTGACTGGGCTTTGCTTAGAGCATTCTTTAGGTATTTGAAGGTTATCTGGAAGAGTTCCTTACCCTACGGAAATGAATTCATATATGGAGAGTCGACCAATCTCATCGTTGCATCATTAACAACCTTGCGTTGTGTTGAAGTGAACAAGAACATAGATATCAGGTACAGAATACCTATCATCACAACATCCTCGTCTAGTGTATCCGCTGAGAGTTTCTTAAATGTATGCTTAACGTCTTTCCTGAAAACACTTTTCAAATCCCTGAAGTACTTGTTTTTGATCCGGTTTTCACCCCCCATCTTGAACATGTTGGTGTTGTCGTCGCCATCACATTTAAGTCCAGTAGCAAGACAAAACTTTTGTATAGAAAATTTTAGAGACTTCACATCGATTACAAACCACATCTCATCGATTGCAGGCTTCCTGACTTCCAAAAGGAGTAGTTTGTGTATAACTTGATTTTGTAATCGGATGTCGCTCAGTCCTAGGAAATGACCAAAGCACGTACTTCGGAATAGCTCCTTTTGAGTTTCGGTGAGCTTTGCGTTCAAGTTAGCTATTACCTCATTTTTGTAGGAGACGTTAATTGTTCCACCAAATCTGTCCTCTGGGTGGATTATAAAATCATACACCTGTTCAATGTTCAGGAAAAAAGGAGCCAATAGTTAGCAGTTGGGTTCATTACATCAATAATGGAATGTGTAAACAAGATTTTTTTTCCATGACTCACAACTATAGTATAGACTCACCAATATATTATTATTATGTTATAGTCTTAATTATATTACATTATTACGGTATATTCTTAACTAGCATGTATGTGTAATCTGGACACTTACTCAAATTTGTGGGTGTCAATGCTGTATAACACATCTCCATCCCATACTTATATATGCGTGAATTTAGACAACAAATCACATAAATTTTCATCCCCCGAGTATAATATAGTTATGACCACACACTAAAAAATGTGTCATACCGCACTCACTTCTAATTATCAAAAGGGATGCTTAATGAACAGATGGTGAACTGTAATATAAGAGATGTGTAATGTAAGTTAGTATGACTGTTGACAAACCTTCTTTCATGATGTTTTTGTCTGACATGTCGAAATGGTTGCCCAGGGGGCATCATGAAAGTCCAATTTCTTCTTCTTCGGTGGTGAATCTCCATCTAGTTTGTCAATCATCCTCTTCCCACTTATATTCCTTCGAGTCGTCCTCTTCACTGTTTCGTTATCATCTTGGCTGTCTCTTTCTTTCGAATCTGACAATATTGTTATTGAGCAGGTTATTCTACGATTAGGAGTACATTCCCTTTTTATTTCTGGCTCCAGAATCTCCACGAATTTTGACTCATCTCCTCCAGTAGAAACCTTCTCACGCACCAATTTCAGCCTCCTTTTTGGTGTAACAACTTTATGTTTCTCAAAACCTGGTTGCGAAATGTAAATTGAACCCAATGGTAATGGTTGGTTTGTAATGCCCCTTATAGGTGAATCTTCTACTGACATACTACTGTAACAGTGACGGGTGAACGAACTCCGAGCGGGTGATGCCATACTCCAACTGAAGAACTAGGTTATGTACCTAAGACATCCAAGTTCCAGAACCTATCTTGCTTTGTGATGTTGTGTGGACACGAGTTCTTTTTATGCGATGAAAAAGATTCTGTAATCGAAAAGCTTGATCTTGGAAATCATTGACAGAGATATGGTAAGCGGATTTCTGGATAGAGGTTTAGGACATTGCCGATCGGTGTGCGGATCTACGATTACGATTTTAACTAAAATTGGGGATTTGATTTTGCTACAATACGATACACAGGATTTTTGGGGTTTCTTCCTTTTGGTAAAAATTTGGGGGGGGGGATTCTACATTTAATTAGCGATATTATGAATGGCACTTTTGAGGGAGAGATTTTAGTGTTCAAGAGATACCATTGACTGCCAACAATGTTTTGATACATATATTTTTTTATATTTTTTACTTCAAAGAAGTCAGTATAATTGGTTTTATAATAACTATGACGTATTGTTTGAAAAATTATAAAATATGAGGTGGTCCATGTAATTACCTCAAAGCTTAATAAGCTATCAATTTGAGCCCAATTAATACAAATTGATTGGACCAAACGCTTAATATTTTAATTGGGCTATTGATTTGAGCCCAAATATTCTTTGGTTGAATTGACAAGGAATTAATGAAAAATAGCCGGGTGACCTAACCCCTTTTCAAAAATACCATTTGACTCATGTTTTCATATATTATATATATCTAAGTTAAAAAAAAGTAAAAAATCATAATTCTCATTTCACTCCCACTATTATGAATGTTGAAATTTAAAGTGACAACACAGGTCTCTCATTGCACAAATCGATCATGCAATGTTCTCAAGTTTTTTCATCGAATCTCCATATCCAATTCATCCATCTCCATGTTCATCTCGAACTTTGTCTTCATCTTTCAAATTGTAGGTAAATGATTATTTTCTAAAATTGTTAGTTATTTTCTAAATTTATGATTTTTTTTGTTTTTTATGCTGTATAACTTGCTTTGATATTCGAAAATTTAGATAACAAAATTTGATTTTTTGATTAATTTAATGAATTGATGTCGGGTTCTGTGAAAACTTTACTATCAATCATGGTTTAGACAGGTCTGTCCCCAAACTCCCCCACACTCCGGGGCGATCTCCAGATTGGGTTTGGATCCGAATCGTCTAGACCCCATGCCAAGGTCCTTAAAATATTTTCCTTTAATTTGAAATTCAAACTTGGGTGATTTTTATCGTTCGAAATTTTTAAATGAAGAATATTTTTGTCTTTTAATGTAATAAAGACTATTGTGGTGTATAAAAAGTAAGTTTAAGTAATGTTTTTAATGATGTTTGATGTGGGCATTTTGAAAATTCTCCTTTGAATTGACACGTCCCATTAAAAAGCCAGTTTACTATTTAAAAAAATACCCCAAAACCTTCAAAAATATCAAAATTAACCCCATAAAAGTTTTATCCACAATTCTATTACTAGTTGCCTTTGCCACCATTTCTCCGGCCACAACGACAAAACCCCACCATCTCTTCGTCCCCATTATCATCCCCTTTAACTCGATTGCTAATGCATATTGTGCACCTCTAATGTAGGCGTGGGCACGACCACATGAGGGATGGTAGATGTTGACTTGAGTGTGTAGAGTTCAGATTAGGAGAACTATAAAATTATCTTTAAAATACCGACCTGCATAGAAAATTTATTTAAAAAAAAAAAAAAAATTGTTAACCAATCAATATTAATTGCGAATTATCATTCAAATGCAAGTTTAATTACAAGATTGATACGAATTATTACTCCAACCAACCAAGTTTAGTTTGACTTGCATATTTCGAAATTTATTTTTCCTCAAATTCATTTTCAGTCATACATTTCATGAAACCCACAATTTTATTTTTTTTCATCTTTTTAACCTCACATTTTATAATATATATATTTTTAAAATCGTTTAAAATTCTGAAATTTATCCAAATCAAATAGGGCCTAATAGGTCAGGGATAAATTATTGACTTTGCCGGCGCATGAATTGAATTTGGAATGACCAACGTGAGAGAATCATGTGATGTGTTTTCTCGTCTTTTTCATTTCATCAGACAAAAACTCGGGAATTATTTTCAAGATCCTCAGCTAAATTTCAGTGTATTTCAACGATAAAACCAAAATTTCCCTTCCCCCAATATTTATGGCAGTGTTGATGTCTGGTAGGTACAATTAAAAAATGGGGCAGGTATATTTTTTCTTTAGATTTTCTTATTTTGTGAATAATATACTATTGTTAAATTGTGTACGATCCAAATAACACGGAGGTATCCAATATATTAGTAATGAATCTTGATATGTGGTGAACACGAGTAAAGGATTAGTTCCCTAACCTCTGGTGTATGTATAAACGAGGAGACCAGTATAAGTAGGGGTGTCAAAACCGTTAAACGATGAATCCTATATCGAGTAAGGATGAAAATATTAATCAACAAGGAAAGAATTGAACAATTTCTTTTAAGAGGGTTGAAATTTTAAGATATAATTACAAGTCTTGATATGATACCAGAGCTAGACAGTCAGTCAAAAATGAGTAATTCGTTGAGATTAAGTATTGTGAAAAAGTGAGAGACTTTTCTCTAACTCATTTTCAACCTCGTGTTGGAAAAAAATCGATTTTCATGTTTCCATATAATTTTTTTAATACTATTTAGCAAAAATATTCTCCTAAAAAGTAACTTCTACGTAAAGTACTCTAAAATCCAAAATGAACCCATAGATTTAGTGATTGGTGTTCACTCGACAAAAATCTATTTTTCGCACATCTCATCATCTACAAAATTAACTGTTGAAAATGTTGGACTTCTTGACCCGATCTGACTCAATTAGCTTTTCATCAAACCTCAAAGTTCAACCAAATAACCAACCCACGTTGGTTACTCCAATATTAATCTAACCCACACAAGAATTATGGAGATGAACAAGAATATCACAAAGAGATAAAAGATGAAGAAGGCAACAATGAAAGACAACTAATAATTGCTCCAAAACAGCGACTTCTCAAGTTCTCTCTCTATTATTAAGTTCAAACTCAAGAGGCCGTGTAGAGATAATGTAGGTTATATAGCTCACTAGGGTTATGTCACATTTGGGCCACTTAACTATCCAAACCCAATATACATATATAACCTAAATGGGCCATAATTGGACCTCCCTAAGTGACACACGAACAACTAACAAATCGAGCTATTCATTCTGGTGTGAATATAATCCTACAACCGTTTTAACATTATCTTCCGAATTTATTGAACATAAAAAACTCAACATCGACAATAAAAAAGCTACCACATTGACAGTTGTAACCCCATCTAGATGTAATCATCTATATTAATAGCATGCCATTTTCCTTATATTTTTTTTGATAAGTGATAACTAGAACTTAGATTTATGAGGCTTTTTGAAGCAGACTAAAGTGGAATCAGATTTGCGTCAGAAAGTGAATAAAGGGGTCACGGGTAAGTTGTACAATAAACTATTTGTCCAATAGTAATGGGTTTTCAGACATTTCTAGTTCGAAAATCACATGTTCTTGTCTTGTTTCAGATTGAAAATTGCACATGCTTGTCGGGTTGGATCTGTTAAAATTTGTGTACACGTAGCATAACTCAAAATATAAATGGTTGAGATCAATGCCTACTTTAAAAGTTTCGACTAGGACGATCATATATGCATGATTTGAATGACTCGATGATTGAGATGTCGTGATTTAAGTGGACAGTCATACCACACCAAGTGTGCATATAAAGTTGTTACGTATCCAAACCCCATTGCACTTTTAGAGGAGCCTAAGTTTAAAGTCTACGTAACCGTTCGAGCTCGAATCATAATTTCTGAAGGCGAGAGGCTGGCTGCGAACATGCTACTGTGAAGACATACAAAGATCGTTAGGTGTGTGTTCAGGGCAATGATTTCAGATGGTAGTGCCTTCATTTGGTAAATCGTTTATAAACCTTACGTTTTTTCAGGCTACTTTTTAAGAACGCATATTTCAAAAACCACATATTTTACTGAAGAAAAAAAAAACATTCTTTTTCTATAAACAAAAAAACTTTTATTAAACAGAGACACTGTAGACTAATGGATCACTTTTATTTGTACAAGTAGCAAAGTTGAAGCGGAAATAACCAGGCTTCACGGACCCCAATGCACATGGAATTTGCGTTTGTTAATTATAAATACCGGTTATGTGATTACTTTTTCTGCATTGGGCTCTGTTTGTTACGAGCTCATTCTTCTTGTTTATTGTGGCTGTTCAGGTTCTCTGTTTAATCCATTTCTGTTGAAAAAATGACTGTCGGGTCCGGAATATCTGTGGTTGACGGGAGGTTGAATGTGCTGGGAAACACCATTTTGACAAATGTTCATGATAATGTTCTAGTGACTCCAGCTACTGGTGAAATTTTGACTAATGGAGCTTTCATCGGCGTTCAATCCGATCAGATTGGTAGCCGTAGAGTCTTCCCTGTCGGAAAACTCGAGTAAGTACAAAACATTATTTTGATTTTTTTGAGAATTTATTTAGAGTAACTAGATTTTTTGACAAAAGCCTTAAGCTTCTCACAAACGCACAAAATGTTTCCTAAGAAGGATTTTTGTCCCAGACTTTGTTGAACACTTTCTTTGGGATTCGAACTCTTAATCTTACAAGGTTTGTTAGGTAATTCCTAATACCACTAGGCCAAAAATCATTCTCAGGGAAAAATCTACGTGTTGCGGGGCATCAAGACTACCGTCAACATAAAAATCAGTGTTTTATGTTGATAGTGCCAAAGTGACCAAACTACATAAGGATTGTCCCTTACGGTGCCAAAGCGATTCGTAGCCTAAATTTTGTCCCAGGCAATGCTGAGCGCGTCTCTGGGGATTCGACGCTCAGCCTTGCTTGAGACATAATCCCTGCTACGGGTCGCTTTGACACCGTAAATGGACAGTCCATGTTTTGTTCGAGCCAATTTGACACCTTCAACAAGATTCTTAGCAACTACAATAAGATTCTTATGTGCTAAACTGTTTCCAGGGGACTGCGTTTTATGTGTGTTTTCCGGTTCAAGTTGTGGTGGATGACACAGAGGATGGGTACAAGTGGCAAAAACATTCCTTTTGAAACCCAATTTTTGATTGTGGAAGGACAAGATGATTCACATTTTGAGGAAGATGGGGAGGACAAATCCGCATTATACGTCGTTTTTTTGCCGATATTGGAGGGAGATTTCAGGGCTGTTCTTCAGGGGAATGCAAATAATGAATTGGAGATTTGCTTGGAAAGTGGTAAGCACCAAATGTACATCATTTTTCTCATATCCCATTTAAGGATCATTTTGACATATTTTTTCATCTCAATCTGTTTCAGGAATTTTAATAATGTTGTTTGGATGCAGGAGATCCTGCTGTTCAAGAATTTGAAGGAAGTCGTCTAGTTTTTGTTGCAGCTGGATCCAACCCATTTGAGGTCATCACAAATGCAGTCAAGTAAGTTCTTTTATAAAATATATATATGTGTGTCCGTGTGTCAGTGGATTGGTCATAACAACTTATAATTTAGCATGTTTGATTATCATTCTTTTTAACTCATTTTTCTATTTACAATAAAATATTTTACACTCCGTTCTTTTATGCAACACAATTTTCCAAACTACTTGTTAATCACATATTTTCTCTCTCCAATTTTCAACCATTGATCTACCTGGAAAACACAAAAAACTCAAAAAATAAACGGCAGCCAAGCCGCCGAACACTCCGTTACATATAAACCAAAATCTTTTATCTTATTTTCAACTACACATTATTCTATCAATCACTATTTAAAACTTTTTTTTCTGGCCAAATAATGACAATCAAACAAAGGCTTAATGTCACGTATTTTTATTCCTTAGTCGTGCCAAGTTCTATCTAATCGAGCAAGAAAATATAATGCTCTTGAGGTTTAGGTTGTTTTTAAACTAGTAAAATAAAATTTATTTGTACTTTTAAAGATGACTTAGAACATATTAATTTTTACGCAGGTATGTGGAAAGACATTTGCAGACATTTAGTCATCGAGATAGGAAAAAGGTGGAAGAATTATTCCTAGCTTTCTCGATTTGCTCCAATGTGTTTTTCTGAGTGCATTAACACTGCATTTCTAAACCTGGTTTTTGGTCGTGGTTCAGATGCCAGACTTATTGAACTGGTTCGGATGGTGTACGTGGGATGCTTTCTATACTGATGTCACTTCGGAAGGAGTGAAGCAGGGTTTGCAAAGGTAAAAGACACACTTCACGTGGAATTTAATGTTGTCAAACTAGATTGGCCACAATTTTAGCCTGTCCCAAGGGACCAAGACAAGTGTTGACGGTAGTCTCGGGAGAGCTTAGGTCCATCTTACTTCTCATGACTTCTTGACGCGTCCCCATAAAACAAACCTTATGAGGTTTAGGGATAGAATCCTGGTGGACGCGCACAGCCAAGCTTGGGACAAAACCCCTTCTTGGGGACAATTCGTGTATTGTATGACGCCAAAGGCTACAGAGAAATGTGGAGATCTGGGCAGATTGACACAACTACATGGAGTAGCTGACATGATTTTGGAAAAGGAATACTAACCAGTGATTTTTTCTGTAGTTTCGAGCAAGGTGGAATTCCCCCGAAGTTTGTCGTCATCGATGATGGATGGCAATCAGTTAGTATGGATCCAGTTAGTGTTGCATCGAAAGCTGATAACACAGCCAAGTGAGTAAAAGAACCGAAAATTTTATTTGGATTTCTTCCCTTCCTCTTCCTGCTAACAGTTTCCATCACAACTTTCTCTATCCAGCTTTGCAAACAGATTAACTAATATCAAAGAAAACCACAAATTTCAGAAGGATGGCCAAGAGGGTCACAGGGTGGAGGATCCAGCAATGGGAATTCAGCATATTGTTAAAGAACTTAAAGATGAACATTCTGTAAAGTATGTTTATGTCTGGCATGCAATAACAGGATACTGGGGTGGAGTCAGGCCTGGTGGCGACGGACTAGAACATTATGACTCTAAGCTAGCTTACCCCATCTCCTCTCCTGGCGTGCAATCGAACGAACCTTGTGAGGCATTGAATAGCATTACCAAGAATGGGCTTGGTCTTGTGAACCCTGATAAAGTCTTCAACTTCTATAATGAATTGCACTCATACCTTGCATCTTCTGGTATCGACGGAGTGAAGGTAGATGTCCAGAACATCCTTGAAACTCTTGGGGTGGGCCATGGTGGACGAGTAAAGCTTGCTCAGAAGTACCACCAAGCATTAGAGGCATCGATTTTGAGGAATTTCCCTGATAATGGTATCATTTCTTGCATGAGTCATAACACAGATAGTTTGTATAGGTAATCATCATCAGACATTTGGATTTCTTTAACATATTCTTAGCTAAGCAATTAAATTACTGAAAAAATTCGTGTTGGATTTGCAGTGCAAAACGAACGGCCGTTGTTAGAGCATCAGATGATTTCTGGCCGAAAGATCCAGCATCGCACACGATCCACATGTTGGGTATTTGACCCAAAATTCAACAATGAAGACTAATTAATTAGGTAAGAATGGTTGGTGAAGAACTTGTTAGGTATTGAACCAACAATTCAACATGAAGGCTAATTAATTAGGTAAGAATGGTTGGTGAAGAGTTATGTGAGATAAGTTGGTAAGATTGGTTGGTGAAAGAATTTGTTATTCCCAATCCGTCCCTAATCTTTGCCTATAAATAGAGATCAATTGTTGAAGAGAAGAGCACCACAAGCACAATTGGAGAGTGCCAAATATTGTGAGTCAGTGATCAAAGAGAGAAAATTGTGAGCCTAGCATATTGTGAAGTTTCTTGTAACTCTTTGTAGTGTAAGTCAAAGGGTAGAAATTATATGTGGTAAAGCTCGTTTGTTGTATTTTCTCTGTGGTCTGTGGGATTGGGTTGGTGAGTGAAATTCTATATATTTGTAACAATTTAATATATAGTGAAAAGCTTTGGCGAGGGTCCGTGGACGTAGGCATTTTGCTGAACCACGTAAATTTCTGTGTTCGTATTTATTTTCTTGTTTGCTTATTTTATTTTGAACATCGAAAGATCCTGTGGGAAAATTAAAGTGGGAATCGACGTGTCGAAATTCCCAACAAGTGGTATCAGAGATACAGGTGGTTCAAATATTTTGAAGCAAAAGAAAATATGTCTGTCAAGTACGATGTGGAGAAATTTGACGGGAGAATCAATTTTGGCTTGTGGCAAGTACAAGTCAAGGATGTCTTGATTCAGGCGGGTCTGCACAAAGCTTTGAAGGAAAAACCAACTGAGAGTTCTGACAAAGAAATTGAATCTGGCAAGACTGATGAAGATTGGGAAGATTTGGATTTGAAAGCTGCTAGTACAATACGACTTTGTTTGGCCAAGAATGTTCTTGCAAATATTCATGGGATATCTGCTGCTAAGGAACTTTGGGAGAAACTGGAAGAGTTGTATCAAACGAAGAACTTGTCAAATCGCTTGTATCTGAAGGAACAGTTTCATTTGTTGAGAATGAGCGCAGGTACAAAAATCTCTGACCATCTTAGTGTTCTTAACGGGATTGTTTCTGAACTGGAATCTATTGGAGTCAAAGTTGAAGATGAGGATAAAGCGTTGAGGCTCATCTGGTCTCTTCCATCCACGTTTGAGCATATCAAACCGATTTTGATGTACGGGAAGGAAACGGTGGACTTTGCAGAAGTTACAAGTAAGTTGATCTCTGAAGAGCGACGATTAGGTGGAGACGATAATTCATCTAATAATAATTTGCTTGTTACTGAAAAGTGGAAGAGAGGGAACTCCATGAAGAAGAAGGTGACATGTTGGAACTGTGGTCAATCCGGGCACGTGAGAAGAAATTGTCCAAAAGGTGGAGCGGACTCGACGAACTGCTCGAAGGACAATGCGACTCTCCTGGTGGAGGGTGGTGATGATGTACTCTGAGTAAGATGGGACATCCTCATGGCATGATGCCAGTTGCCATGATAGAGGATGTGTTCTTACTGGCATGGGTACTGTGTTCGCATACAGCATTGGTTTGGTTTAGATGCAAGGTATGTGGTTTTTTTTTATTTATGTCGATGGCTGATGAACTTCCAAGGAGAACCAAACATGGGAGTTGCACCATAAATTTCAGCAATTTTTGTTTCGACATGTGCCGATGAAAAGCTCGGAGTTCGTTGATAATTCTGAGTGGTTATACTCATATGGTGGAGTATGAGATCTGTTAAAGTGGAAAAATGCTTGCATGTTACCCAATGGTTGAATTTGAATGTTTTGGCTTGGAGGAATTTTGTGTCAAGGTGGAGATTGTTGGGTATTTGACCCAAAATTCAACAATGAAGACTAATTAATTAGGTAAGAATGGTTGGTGAAGAACTTGTTAGGTATTGAACCAACAATTCAACATGAAGGCTAATTAATTAGGTAAGAATGGTTGGTGAAGAGTTATGTGAGATAAGTTGGTAAGATTGGTTGGTGAAAGAATTTGTTATTCCCAATCCGTCCCTAATCTTTGCCTATAAATAGAGATCAATTGTTGAAGAGAAGAGCACCACAAGCACAATTGGAGAGTGCCAAATATTGTGAGTCAGTGATCAAAGAGAGAAAATTGTGAGCCTAGCATATTGTGAAGTTTCTTGTAACTCTTTGTAGTGTAAGTCAAAGGGTAGAAATTATATGTGGTAAAGCTCGTTTGTTGTATTTTCTCTGTGGTCTGTGGGATTGGGTTGGTGAGTGAAATTCTATATATTTGTAACAATTTAATATATAGTGAAAAGCTTTGGCGAGGGTCCGTGGACGTAGGCATTTTGCTGAACCACGTAAATTTCTGTGTTCGTATTTATTTTCTTGTTTGCTTATTTTATTTTGAACATCGAAAGATCCTGTGGGAAAATTAAAGTGGGAATCGACGTGTCGAAATTCCCAACACCACATTGCATCAGTTGCTTACAACACTGTTTTCTTAGGGGAGTTTATGCAGCCAGATTGGGATATGTTTCATGTAAGCTGATGACTTGAACAACTATTTGTTGTTGCCTTAGTCTTGAGGA
This sequence comes from Ligustrum vulgare, assembly GCA_963555705.1. Taxonomy (NCBI): domain Eukaryota; kingdom Viridiplantae; phylum Streptophyta; class Magnoliopsida; order Lamiales; family Oleaceae; genus Ligustrum; species Ligustrum vulgare. Next base: position 66,651,364 of record OY743171.1, on the reverse strand, counting down.
ATCGATATATTTTGATACTAATTTGTTATATATATATACACCGCAGAGCTTACACCCGATGGCAGAATACCATGGAGCCGCTCGTGCTGTGGGAGGCTGTGCTATTTATGTCAGGTGCCATGAATATCGTTGAACTATCTCACTAAAAGCTTAAATTATTAGAAACGAAGCAAAATTACATTATATATGACGATACTTGTTTCACGACGAGTTACTTTTTCCTCACATTGGACATCAATTACGCGCAGCGATAAGCCCGGACAGCACGATTTTAATCTTCTCCGAAAGCTTGTACTTCATGATGGTTCCATATTGAGGGCCAAGTTCCCTGGAAGACCAACAAGGGATTGCTTATTTTCAGATCCTGCCAGAGATGGAAAAAGGTACTTAATGAATTTTAAAAAATAATAACATATCTTAACAATTCTTGAAGTTTCATTTGTTTGAATAACACTTGTATTTTCTTTTCAGTTTGTTAAAAATTTGGAATCTAAATGATTTCAATGGGGTTGTAGGGGTGTTCAATTGCCAAGGAGCAGGTTGGTGCAAAGTTGGGAAGACAAATCTCATCCACGACGAACAACCTGGCACTGTAACTGGAATTCTTCGCTCTAAAGATGTCGATTACTTGCCTAGAATTGCTGATGAGAGGTGGAATGGAGATGCTGTCGTTTATTCTCATCTTCGTGGTAATTTCTACAACTTCATAACTTTCTATTCCAGTCTGTTAATGGATCAAATAAAATTTCACATCGAATAAAAATGAAACATCAACTCTGAATATGGTATCAGAATCCATTAAGTTCAAGCGAACAATTCGATCTGATTAAGACTCAAAAATGAACACAAGGAAACTTTCTTCCGTTATATAATGCGTAACTGATATTCTCTCTTGTCCATTGCAGGAGAATTGGTTTATCTTCCAAAAAACACTTCTCTGCCAGTGACGATGAAAGCACGCGAGTACGATGTTTTCACTGTCATTCCTGTCAAAGAAATGCCTAACAGAACTAAGTTTGCCCCTATAGGACTCATCAAAATGTTCAACTCTGGAGGAGCAATTAAGGAATTAACCTATGAAATGGTCAAGACTGGAACTGTCTGTCTCAAAGTTCATGGATGCGGTCTATTCGGAGCCTATTCGTCGTTTCGACCCAAGAGAATAACAGTGGAAGCTGAGGAAGTGGAATTTGAATATGAAGAATCCTCAGGATTCATCACCCTTTCTTTGAGCATTCCAGAGAAAGAGTTATACATTTGGAAAATCTGTATTGAACTGTGAAAAGATTGTTTTCACGGTAGCATTACTGTATTCCAATTCGTAGCAGAGAAATTCCGTTCAGCTTTGGACGAGGAATCAAAATAAGTAGCCGTACTTAGAAATCTATGCACAATAAAATTGAGTCTGGTGTTTTCATCAGGGTTTTATCCATGTAATTCACTGAATCGAGAAGCGAAATGGTTTGTAGCCTGCAGCGTTGGCTGTGTAATTGGTTTATCCGGGATTTGAGCATCAATGAAAAACTATTTTTCATAAGTTGAGAGGCAAGTAACTCCGTTTGTTAAATCACTCTATACGATCTCGACACATCACTCGAGTATAAACCAACATGTAAAGATAGGTGTACAAGTAGCACTACTCTTAAATTAAATAAAACACAACCACACCAGCCATTCTTGGAGGTGTATTGTGGGAAGCCTTTGCAATGCAAATATATAGATTTCTTTAAATCCCACAAATTGCATATCAAAGAATGTAACTTTCCATGACAAATTCACAAACCTCAATTTTTATTAAAACATTAAAAGTGTTGCAATAGCTCACAGCTCAGTCTGCTCGATTAATATACACCTTCATAAAATGCAGATAATATCCCCCAGATGTAAATTTAAGATGAAAGACTAGATTAATGTCTTTTAAACCAACTTAGCTAGAAATCAAATTTTGAAATCACCCCCACCCCCACCCTAATAACCGCACAGAATATCATGGCCGCCTTCCAAAGATAAAACCTCCAGACAAGCGAACTAGCACATTTTGCCCATGCTAGTTATGCTATGCACTTTCGAACCCAAATATTCGGAAAACACCTGCAAAGCAAAGAAGGAAACAATTGTTGTGAGCGTATACGACAGCAGCTGAGATGACATCTACTTGATCACCACCTGGGGTACAAAAGAGGCCCAAAATATCAAGATCAAAAAGTGCGAGGTCCAGGTGGCCTGTCTCTTACAGCCATCTATAAGAAGCCTGGCAAGTTCATCTAAAAAATTGCCCTTTTAAACCACTTGTACAGCCATCTATATACCTTCATCCGCTTGATATTTGTTTTTATCATCTCCAGCATATGCAAGTAGTTGTATTTTGGGTTCCATTCAACACTGTTCATGGCAGCTCGACATGGAATATGGTGGACTGAGCGTCCTGTTTTAACATTGGACTGTTGCAAAGAGCATCGTTATCAATATGAATAAAGCGAATTACTGATACTCGTACTTTTGCCAAGTAAAATCATCTCAAGATAGACAAGCAGCTAGAATAACCAGGAGACGTGAACATTCTGAAGAAGGAAGGAGAACTATATCAATGAACAAGTCCTCACTGGCAGAAGCAATATATTCTCCAGACTGATTAAAACTCACTGTCCGAACAGGCCATCTGATAATAAGAAAGATGGGATATTATTCTCTCCTCAAATAATATCAGAAACGTGATAGACCCTTCAAGAAGAGATAAATTCTACAACAAAATACGCCTTCGTATCTCCTTCTTCTGAATAATTTTGTTGCCAACCATCTTATGTTATTTCTAATTTTACGGGTGTCGAACGGGATGAGATAAGTTCTCTAGAGGGTGAAAGGGAACTTACTCGAGCTCTCTGTGAATGTACGAACACAGAGCATATCTTTTATATTCCAAAGGCTGACTAAAGAATCAGCACTTCCAACAGCAAAATATCTGTGTAAGATTAACGCATCTATCAAGCCAACGTTCTAGATTCAACTAGATAAACTATCCCCTTCAATGCAATTTAGATTGAAATTTGATAGGAGGGAAATAACCTATACTGTGAATCTATCTGATGCTCAGTCTTTGAAATTTTGTATAAGAAAACATATTTAATAGGTATGATACACACCTTCCCAGTGGGTCAATTGCAATGCAATAGCAACCAGCTTTATGAACCATGAGGGTGTTGACCGCTTGAAGAGTTGGATATGCGAGTACTTCCACGGTACCTAAGGTGGAAGAGATCGAAGGGACAGAAAAGTCACATTTCAAGAATATGTAAACAGCATAACAGACACAAACAACGAACTTGGAACCTCCTTTGCAGGATTGCCAGAATATGGTTGCTGTTAAGTAATTTGTTCTAACCATTGCCAGTGGTCAGAAAGAACATGTCTCCCGTCACATTCCACGCAATCTCATTTACCTGGTAATGTAGCAGAGGAAGAAGTTGAAGTAAAAGTAGATTAATGTGTAAAAACTAAATGAAATGTGAAAACAAGTTAGTTCAGCCATGCACATCATGGACAATAGTCATAGAAAGGAGGGACTTATTCAGAAAAGACAAAGATATCAAGATATTATCGTATTTGATACAATTTTACCATACTTTTCCAGTCACTAAATAATTGAGAGTGCACGAGCATTAGTCTGAACAGGAATTACCTCATAGTTGAACTTGCGTTTGTGCAAGCCTTAAATTTGCGGATATCCAATATCGTTATTTCATCATCCTACAGTATGCAGAGAAAATAAATAAATATAGTCAAGTATTTGTTGGAAGCAGATAACAAGAAATACATTATTGAGAGCCATCAATGCCTATATAACGAAAACAGTCGGTTAAAATTTGAAAATTCTAGGTCTCAAATGAAATATCAATGAGAAAAAGAAATATCCGGAAACTATTAAAGGAGGACTAACCGATTAGGATTGTCAGATCTACCCTGTTGCCAACTGCTATAGCCTATATGAGTCCCGTCAGGCTTAAAAGTGATGTTGATGTTTTCCCCACTGAGTTCAGTTTGCTGTGAGCATTTTCCACCTGCGGAATACAGAGTGCATGACATAGAGGAATGTTCAACGCTACTACAGTGTCTATTGAAGCTTATATTCTTCCAACAAAACAACAGGCGAAAGATATAACTAGCCATCTTCAGAAGCTTTTTCTCTCCTTTATCCAATGAGACTTTATTTCATATTAATATACTGATATTAATCAAGACCATTAGAGTGTCTCCAATGGTGGTGCAAAAATAGATGTAAATTTGCATCTCCAAAATAACTTTCGTGTCCTCATTTATATCCCGATGGATCGAAATCAAAATTTTGCTCCAATGGATAGGTACAAATTATAATATTTAAATTCAATTTTTGCTTAATATTTTTAACTTGTAATTTTTTTATGTTTATCTATTTTTTATTTGTGATAATGTATAAGTCTTACGAATAAATTGACCTAAAAAATGCAAATTTTGGTTAAGAAAACAAAAATATAAAACTATAAAAATGTGCAAATTAATACCAAAAATTCAAATTGTAATGTAAATTAATATAATAGATTTAAATTATAAGCCTCACATCAAAATTTAATGGATTTGACAGCTGTTTTTTGGTGGAGTTGGTTCCATGTGAAGATGCAAAATAAGAAGTAAATTTATAACTTTTTTTTACATTTTTTGCCGAAAATGTAACTTACGTCTCTCCATTGGAGACGATTTCCACCAACTCAAGGATGCAAATCACAAAATAGCTCTATTGTACACCACCATTGGATATGCTCTTGTCTTTCACTCTTGAATCCCATCTCATCACATGTTTAAGTGAGGATAAACTTCAAGCAGTTCAGGTCAAATGCATCGTACTTTCAGTCCAAAGGCCAGGTTTTTCTGGATAAATACCAATATAAGAAAAACTCTTATCATTCTAACTAAATTAATACTTACTGCGAGCATCCCATAACCGAACTGTCTTGTCACCTGATGCAGTTGAAATCAAATCGGCGTGCTTTGGATCCCAACACAACTGATCAACACTATCAGTATGCCCCTTTAGCTCAATGTCTTTAACCTTACTCTGCATAAGAAAATTAACAACGTGCTAGCTAAAATTAACTCAATAATCATAGAAGCCTTCTGCAACAAATATATTATGAAGAGAATATGAAATTAGATAATACTTGTCTTTCTAGGATATTGAGACGTTACTTTCCGAAATACTTAAAAATCTATTTAACCAGGCAAAAGAAAAAAAACAGGGGAAGGAGGAGAATTTGAAACTAAAATAAATCGAAGATGAAGCATACATGACCATGAGGTTCAATATGCCAAATGCGAGCAGTTTGATCGACTGAACTGGATGCCAGTTTCGTGCCCATGCAATTCCATGCCACCGAGTGCACCTTTTTCCATTACTTAATTATTATTAAAAGGGGTTTTCAATATCAAAATGGATAGGATGAACCAAAACAGGGGAGAAAAGAGAAATTAAAGCTAGGGTTTAGGAGTTGTAACCTTCTTCTTGTGACCTTGGTATTCTCTGCAGTAGAGGTCTTTGAAGGGGATCGCATCCTCCATTGCCACTGGTAATTTCTCGCTTATCTCGCATCAATTATACTCTTTCCCGTATTCAGTTTGGCTAATTTTAACCAGTGTCGTGTGCAACAAAGCCTTCAAAGGAAGCCGAGGCCCGAGGGTGGCCCCAGTGGAAAGTAGGGATGTCAATGGTTCGAGTTCGTCCCGTCCCGTCTCGAACTTGAGATCCCGTTATCTCGTCTCACGACTGCTCGTGGGGCAGGATCAGGAAGGGCGACCTACCCTCCCGGCTAATGACTCGAATTTTTTTTTTTTTTTAAAGTTGATAATGAAATTTTAGGTGAAAAATTTAAGCGTCGAACTAGTTAAAATTTTTAAATTTGAACTTTAAATATAATATGTATATATTTGAAGGAAAAATATCAATCAATAAATAACATAATGGTATAGTGGTGGTGAATTCTCATATCCCTAAATCTCACCAAGATTCAATTCTTTTGAACCTCATTAAATTTATTTTTACTTTCTCATTCGAACAAAAATAAAATTCAGGTTAAGGGGCGGGTCCGCCTCGAAAAACTCCGTGGGATCCTGAACCCGTCCGACAGACCCGATAAGACGGGTAATTTTCGGAGCGAGTCATTTTGGGTCCTTCGAATTTTTTTGACATCCCTAGCGAGAAGGCGCCACACTTACTTGATATACCAGGGTTCGAGCTTCACCTAGGGTTTGGGTTGGGGAAGGCGGGGTGGGGGGGGGATTTCATCAAAAATCAAAAAAGACAAAGGCTTCAAAGAAATTCAAAGAGAGGGGGCAAAATCAATTAACAATGGTTAAAATCGATCACAATTTGGCATAGGAGAAAATGAAAAAAATAATAATAATAATTTATGGTTGGAAAGTACATAAAGTGGTAATTCCATTCAGAAGAAGAAAAAGTTCGATTTTGTTCTGAATCAAACAGGGTCTTAGTGTTTGTTTGGTCCCGAAGAATCTATCAATTTTTTCTCAAATTAATTTTTAATTACACATTTAGCTCTGTTCAAAGTTTTAGTACTCCCTTCATCCCAATTATATAGGTTTATTTGACTTTTCACACATATTAAGAAAACTTTTTTTTTAAGAATAAGAAAATATATTTAATGTCATTGAAAAAGTAATTTTTTAAAAAAAATAAAAATCTAACTTCTCTTTATTTAATATCAAATTATTATTATTGAAAGTAATAAATAAGGATACATTAGTAAACGAACAAAATATACTTTCTAATAAAGAAACAAGCCTGTATAATTAGAATTTAGGACAAGAGAAAAAGGAAATGCATCCTATATAATAGAACGAAGGGAGTATGCTTTTTAAATTTTTTAAGTAAAATGTGTGGTTGAAAAGTGAATAAAGAAAAATGTGTGAGGTTAAAAAGTGATTTGAGAAATTATGTTGTAAAAACATGTTTGCCAAACAGAGACTTAGCAGATTTTGATAAAAATTGATGAAGTGTGTGATTAAAAAGTTTTGGATCCCATAAAATTAATTATTGACTTTAACTTAGATTAAAATTAAAATTTTAATTGATATCAAACGGGGGCTTATATGGAACTTATCGATTTATCCACTTTAACAAACTAGGCATTCAAAAATTTCTTTTATCCTGCACTAGAGAGGTACCTAACTTGTTTCAAATCACTTAATTTATGTGTTTATCTTCGAATGATCACTCAAAATTAATAAATAAGCTTATGTTTGGTAAAATTTATTTATAAATTTTATTTATAAATGATCACTTGCAAACATATCATTGATCCTTTTTTAAAGTTAACAATTTCAATTCGTCAAAAAATCTCACATATCATTTTTTATTTTTCAAAAAAATGGACCAACAAAATATTGTCGCATCATTATTTATAAATAATATTTTTTATAAACAGTGGTTTATAAACAATTTATCAAACATGGGCTAAACTTATAAAATTTTTGAATGTTAGCAGCTTGTATAACTTTTGCAACGAAAATGATGACTCGACGAACGAAAACGCACATAGCTCCGTGTCACAAATAATACGTCAGAAGCTTTTATAAACTATCTAAGTTGGTCAAGTTTAATAAATAAACTTCTAAAAGTGACGTTAACAAACCTGAAAATTAAAAGAAATATTCTTCCAAATTATGAGTTATATATGACAAATTAATTATTTTCATATGTGATTTATAATCTACTTAAAAGCAAAAAAAATAATGACATCAAATAAATATGTATCACATTCTCCAAAAAATTCATAAATCTACATTAAAAAAAAAATTATAACTTGCAGCTAAATATTCATGTACAAATATATATATCAGTGTTGTAAAACCCTCGCGTTGTGCGGGCACAATGCGCGCCTACGCGCGAAGCGCGCCTCCAACGTGATGTGTTCTGGACCCTCATGTACAAATATATATATCAGTGTTGTAAAACACTCGCGTTGTGCGGGCACAATGCGCGCCTCCAACGTGATGTGTTCTGGACCCTCGACAATCGGGGTCATAGCAGACTTGACGGAAAAATCTACAATTCAAGCCAAATTGGAGCAAAAACGAGGCAAAAAGGATCAATTTTGGTATTTACGGCCGTAACTAAGGAGCGGATCAAATTTCGCAGGATTTTGATTATTTTTTTTTTTTTTTCCAATTTTAGTTATTTTAGCTATTTTAGTTTAATTAGGATTCTATTTTGAGTCAATTAGTGTATAGGGTTTTTGTTTGCTTATTTATACGCTTTTTTCATTCATTGTAATTGAAACTTGATTTTGATATAAACAATTTTTTATTGAGGATTCAATAAAAGATATAGGTGGATTCCTATGTTTTCGAACTTATCAAAAATATTTCTTGTGGCGTTCAAATATCGAACTTATCAAATATTTCTTGAGAATATTTGTGGCGTTCAAAACCAGAAACTTATCAGGGAGATTGGACAAATCTTTGTGGCGTTTCGAAAGTCGTGGTTCTTTATTCCGCATCGTCGAGCCATCGCGTCGTGAATATCGGGTCATGATTCATCCGTCCAACCCCAACCTGAGTTCGGAACTTTCCGGCGTTTCTTCCGCGCTTTGAATCTTATCATCTGGTATCAGAGCTGGACTCTGAATTCAGGTTTTTCTATCCAATTTAATTCTTATGTTTATCATCGAGTCTGTCATAAGAATTATCCATATCTTGTTGTTGAGTCTTTCTTTTCTTGAGTGTTCTTTGTGCCAGTAAATTTTTCCAGTTTGATCCATATAAAAATTTAACAAAAATTCAAAAGTGTTTATTTTGTTCGATTCTTAACCAAATCCTGTTCCGTTTGTTTTGTTACGTTCGTGTCGAATTTTCGGATTTATATATATATAAAAAAATTATTTTTTTTAATTTATTTTTTCCGAAAATTCATCCGTTATTAAAAAAAAAAAATGTCATTCCAAAATTCAAGAACCACTTTCTTGAATTTCCTTAAATTCTTGATATTCTTTTCCTTTCAAGTCAGCAATAAAATTCGTTCTTGCTATTTGATGTCTAAATCATCTTCGTTCTTGAATTTTTGAAACGCCACATAAGGAATGGATTAAGATCCAGGCTGTTTATTCCAAACTAGATGTTATGTGAATAATAAGGGGTACAATTTGGCAATTGATGGAAAGTGTTTTACTAATTTCGTTAGTAGCACCGTGGTTGAAAAATTAGGATTGCCCCTAGAACCATACTATAAACCTTATAGGATGACGTGGATGAAGGAGTTTGAGAATTTCAAAGTAACCAAACAAGTTCTAGTGTCTATCACCCAGGGAAGGTATAGTGAGGATGTATGGTGTGATGTAGTGCCATTGAAATCTTATCATATTTTATTGGGAAAACCTTGGAGACATATGATGGAGGCTGTTTATGATAAGAGTATGCACATATACCAATTCCTTAGGAAAGGGAAACCATGTGTACTATATGGGTTGACATTAGAGGAAGCACTAGAAGATTCACGGAGGGTAAGGAAGGAGAGTGAAAAGTGGTGTAATAGAAGGCATCGTGGGGATAAGGATATTGAAAAGAAGGAGATGGAGTTGAAATTAAAAACAAATAAACAAACTCCAAAATTTGATGAGGAGAAGGTGGAATTGGGAGTTGAGGTTGCAGTTCAAGCATTGAGCGTTGAATTGGACGTTCCACATTTGGGTAGCAATGAGGTAGTGCAGGAGCGTGGTGATAAAAATGTGGAAATAGGAGATGTGGTTGAATTTGAGAGTAAAAATTTTGAAAATGTGGTTGAAGATGTAAAGGAAGAACGAGGTGAAGAGAATGGCCTCGTGGTTCTTAAAGAAGAATTGGAGATGATGATTAATCATGGATACAAGGATCCATACCTTGTACCTCATGAAACTAACATTCCCCTCCCCGTTCTATTTAATTCTTTCTTGCAGGTTAATGGTACGTGGAAATTTGGGTAACACCACTAATGTCCAAAGGTGTTTCAACTTCAAGTCATTCACATGACCCATGTTGTAGAATATTTTTGGTTGATCATGTGCAATGGCAGGAGAAATTTTCCGTTTGATCCAGGAGGTGAAGTGAAACAACAGGAACAAAGCTATGATTCGGGACGAATCATCTTAAAGAAGGAGGGTATAATGTGTTCTGGACCCTCGACAATCGGAATCATAGCAGGCTTGACGGAAAAATCTACAATTCAAGCCAAATTGGAGCAAAAAGGATCAATTTTGGTATTTGTGGCGTTCAAAACCAGAAACTTACAGAGAGATTGGACAAATCCTTGTGACGTTTCGAAAGTCGTGATTCTTTATTCCGCATCGTCGAGCCATCGCGTCGTGAATATCGGGTCATGATTCATCCGTCCAACCACAACCTGAGTTCGGAACTTTTCGGTGTTTCTTCCGCGCTTTGAATCTTATCACAACGCGTCAAAATAGTGAAAAGAGTGAAAAAAAGTCTGAATTTTTTTTATCTAAAAAGCGCGCATAATGCGCGAGTAGGCGTGGCGAAGCGTGAGTATGTGCGCTTAAGTGTGGCGAAGCGCGACCAGAAGAGTGAATTTTTTTTTCTTTTTTTTGAAGGGGTTAAAATATGTGTAAAGTTCAAATCTAGTTTATAGAAATTGAAAAAGGGTTTTTAACGCTTTTTAACCACTACTCTCGCTTAAGCTTGAAAAGCTTGACACTCGAGCTCCATGTTTCGTCACGATTCACGCATTTTAAAACACTGATATATATATATATATATATATAGCGAAAGACTTGTGACTAATTATTTTGACTACACAATATTTGTTAAGTGCGCCACATTTTTATTTTATAATATTCCTAATCTTTTCTTGTTTTTATATTCATGCTCCCATGATTTTTGTACAATTTTTTTTAATCATCTACTATCTATTAATTTTCACATTTTGTCAATAGAGACAATTTTTTGTCCAAAATATTTATTTGAGGAGAAAAAACTTATTTATCTCTCGCATTTTTAAATAATCGAAACAAATAAATAATACAAAATTCAAAAATAAAATTTTCTCCCCTCTTTTCAATGTAAATTATCATAATATTTGGATAGAAATTATGATTGGAAACAAAATACGTTAGTTAATTGAAAGTTAAGAATAATAATGCATTGAAAAGAAAAATCGAGGATACAAGAGCAAAAGTGAACAAATATTAAAAACATTTATTTTTAATTAAAACTAGTACAAAAAGAGTAATATTTTCTACAAACTTATAATTTTATTTTTCCACCATCCACAATTAAATGATAAGATGTATGTAAAAACCACTTCAAACTAATGAAATTGACAACACAACTACACCAGCCATCAAAACAAAAACTCAATTTCACCTTGCCATATAAAAGCTTGAAAAATCCTATTCGGATGCTATTAGTCTACGTTACATGATGCCACCATATAAAAAACGAAGGAAAAAATACATAATTAATGTGTTTACAAGTTCAATTTTAAGATATAACTTAGAAAATTTCAAAAATCAGGAATTTATTTAACTAAATTAAATAATTAGATTTATTTATTAATTATATAAATTCAGGTCACAATACAAGATAAATTCAAGTTACAAAATGTAAATGATTTAAGTCACAAATAATTTTAGGGTCACAATTTATCAAAATAGTGGGTCATAATAACAGTTTTATCAAGTCACAAATAATTGCGAGGTCACAAGTTTTTAATTAATCAATCCCGAGTTATTTGAGGAAAAAGCACCGTCTATCAATCATTCAGGATATCAATTTGAAACACGTTGGGGTCATTATTGACTCGGAAATTAGAATCGTACCAACATGTATACCTCGAGCTAAATTGAAGGACCTCCATCGATGCTTTGAAAAGAAGGCCCTTCCGTTTGCCCTCCATTCAACACTGATTGGGTACATATCTGATGTGAACCCCCTTGGTGTTTAAACAAAAAAAATTCACAACTATTTGAAATCAACCCCAAGAAAGCTAACAATGGTAATAAATGGATGATTTTGACCCAAGCTTAACCCAACCAAAATTCTAAGGGAGATTAACCCTAACCCAATGGAGAGATTAAAATAAATACCAAGATATTGTGGAATAAACAACAACAAATACACAAGACAAGATTCTCAATATATAAGTTGAAGAAATTACAAGTAAGAAATGATGAATAGGTAATGCTTTCAAAGAGTCTCTTAATGTCAAGCTAGGGTTTGGATTGTGAGAGAATGCTTTTAATATTACAAAAGTTGGGGTAATAATAAAAAGTAAGAAATTGCACAAAAAACCCCGCATTTTCAAGTTCAGTGTGTTTCGGGGTCGACCGCCACGATCGATCAAACCTGTTTCGGTTGATCAACTGGTCGATCGAAATGACAGTTTTGGTCGAACACTGCTCATCCGATAACGACTGAGGCTGACTCTAAATTTTCTATAGAGTTTCGATCGACCGAGGTGATTTTCGGTCGATCAAAAGGGCCTGAACTTCCAATATTAGGCAATTGACCTCGATATTGCTCTCTTCCGCGTGGACTTAACTTCGAAACTTGTAAATGAGTCCCGTCATCGACTTTTGGACCTCTTTGGCCTTGGATCTTATCATAAGTCCCACCGATATTCTTATCGAGGGTTGACTTGGTTGGCCCCCTTAGTTCTCATCAACATCTAAATGGTGTAAAAATTTGATTTCAAAAGTTTGCATCTCTACTTTTCAAATATGTGTGGTTGAAAAGTAATTTTAAAAATGTATGTGGTTAAAAAATGATTTGAGGAAATGTGTTGTTTATAAACACGTTATCAAACAAACTAATAGTTAACGTATTGTCAACTTGACCAAAAATAAAAATAAAAAAAATTGAGCAAAAATGAAAAATTAATACGTGCCATTTTATATATACTAGTTGTCTAAGCGTGCTTTGCACATTAATTGTCCGTATAAAGTAATTTTTAAAAATTATGTCTGATAAAAATTTCGAGCATTTTCTCATGAAAATTAGTCAAACATGCATGACAAAGAGGATTAAAAAAATATGATAATTTTTAACATTTAAATAAATTTTCCGAGATCATATTTTACTCTTTCAATCAAAATCTTGGCTAAACTTACTTATTTGACGAAAATAAAAATAAGCTTCATATTGAGAACAACATCGATAATATTTGGGAATAAATGATAGATTTTGTTTATATAATATTTGAAATATTATAAAAAGAATAAATAATTGTCAATTAATATTTAATATCAAGTATTTTTCTTTCATAACAAAGTTTGAGACTCATGAAAATTCATCAATGCATAAATTTAATAGATGTCATCTTCATTCTCTTTAATATTGTTGTTTGTGGTCAAATTGATTTCAATTTCATAGTACACATTTGGAGATGTATGATTACTATTTGTCTAATCATTTCATAATAAAGTTGATATATTTTTTTTCTTTTTGAAGTGTGGGAATAAGATTTTCAATTGTAACTCAAAATAATGTAGTAAGAATCTGGTACCCTTCAAGTATTAAAAAAGATAACATAACTGTTCAATATCAAAAAAATATCAAAATAAAGATAGACAAATATAATGGGAAATATCATATCTTCATTAATCAAAAATTAAAAATAAGTTTTAAAACTTCCACTGGTTTATATAGGTTTCGATGGAATACGAACAGATATTGAATTTTTTTATATTTCAATCTTCATCCTGTGCGATCAAATTTCATAGCAACATATGATTGATACTTTTATTTGTGGACAAAATCATTCGATTTATTAAAAATCCAAGTTTGAGAATAAATAATTGTATTTGTGGACTTTTTCACTATTTCCTTTATAATAGTGTATTAACATATTTGTATTTGTGTTTGAAGACTTTAGTGAGAAAGTAAATAGTTTAGATGTAAATGTATTGAGATTAATGATATTGTTGATAAAATAGAAAAAAGTAATATTAAAAAATAATTATTCATTAATTAACGTCGAAGGTAAATATGAAAATATAAAAAAATTGTAAGGATAGAAATGTCCAAAAAAGTTTATCCCTTTAAGCCACTTTTTGAAGTTGTATGTATATTGTATATATATGTACATGTATGTGTAGATATTAAGATTAATATTAAGATATAAATGAAGGCATCATTTAATTTCTCAATTGCAATATATTTATTTTTTTATTTCCTTTCGGGAACAGCATTATGACGTATTAAATCAATTTTTTATTAAATCTTGATAGAGGTGGATAAAATATTTTGTTGAAAAGTTATGAATCTACGAGATATGTAATTAAAATTCATTGTAGACTTTAATTAAAATTAAAATTTAGATTTAATCGACATCAAACATGAGTTTAATTTTAAATTAAAATGGTATTCGATTCCAATTAACTACAAAACTTAACTATGGGGAGCGACTCTTCGTCTTGAGTTGAAATTAGAATATGAATATTAAGTTGTGTTTTGATACCGTAAAATTTGTCATGGAAGTGGCAAAATGTTTGAACATTTTCCATGTTTGCCTTGTTTGGTTGCAAAGGTTTTACTCAAATTTTTTTCCAACTTTGTATCAGGTGACTGACTTTTTTAGTTTTTTCATGCAACTGGATTCTTACCTATTTGGATGGAAAAGATTTTCCAACTTCCAAGGCAAAACACTTTTTGTCTCGTTTGGTCATTTTTTTTTTGTTAATTAATTTTTTTTTCCAAAAATTATTATTAGTATTATTATTATCAAGTAAAAATGTGTTAAAATTGTAATTTTTTTTAATTAAAATAGCTAATTACTTTACTTGTCATTAAAAATAATATCAATAAAATTAAAAAAATTCCAACTTTTTTTATCTAGAAAATCAAATAAAACACTTCAAATTAATATTTTTCACTAAAATAATCTCTAGACAATTCAATTATCTTGAAATTATTTTATTTCTACCCATTTTTCATCTTTTTAATCAAACAGACCCTAACTTGAAAATGAAATAGAAACAGATGACATTGAGATTTAGAAGTAAGAAAATTCTTCAAAAATATTTTAATATCAATCACTTTCTTTTACAAATCGTTTATTCTTAATAAATGACCAGGTCTGAAATTCTCGTATTGGGTGATCCACTGAATAAATTTTAGCATAATTTTACTTAAAATGATTTATTTGCACAAATTATAGCACATTTATTTACATTTAAATATATTAATCTAATTTTTTAATTTTCAACATAACAATAAAATATATTTATTACTACTTTTACTAAATATGTAATAAATATTAAAGTTATTACAGAAAAATTATTTAGAATATAGAAAGTACATTTTGACGAGAATCTATGTGTGTATTTTTTTTACGGCTCTTCTATTATTGAATATATGTAAATATAGATATAGATATAGATGTGGTATAAATATAAAACTGTTGTATGAATATAACTACCAAAGACTTATATTTATGTGTGTATTTTTGCGACGACTCTTCTATTATAGAATATATATATATATGTGTGTGTGTGTGTGTGTGTGTGTGTGGGGTATAGATATAAAACTGTTGTATGAATATAACTACCAAAAACTTATATCATATTGGTTTGTTGTTAATGTATATATTTTTTAAAATTCTTTTGTGAATGTGATACATGTTAGTTTGTTGTTATTGTTTTTTGTTGTTATTATATAGAATATAGATTAAAAAAAAATGAGAAGAATTGATTTGTTATATGCAACTTATAAATTGGAAGATAATTTATAAATTTTCAAGTCAACTAACATCATTTTTACTAGTTTAGTGATTAAAATGCATCACTATTAAAGTTTTGTAAGGAATCAAATGCGTCTTTAAAACTTGAAATCGAAAATGTTCTTACAAGTTCAATGGCCAATCAAAAATGTTTTTAAAAGTTGAGTGGTTAATCGAAGACGTTTTTAAAATTTTCTTAGGCAATAATTTGGTGTGCCGTGATTGATCGGTTAAATGTGACGTGACTTCACTTGTGCAAAATTACGTGAGTGAATAATATTCAATATTTTATAAATTTAGTGATCAAAACTCAACACTTCAAATTACAATATAAATCGAAGACATAAACATAAATTAAGCATATATTCTTTAACATAGTCATTACAATTTATAAAAAATATAATTTTTCAAACCACTTTTTAACCAAAAGTATTTTCTCTCTTCACCTTTCAATCACATATTTTATCTAAAAAAATATAAATAAACTAAGGTTGTCTTTGATTGAAAATATGGAAAATAGATGGTACTAAAATATTTTCTAGGAATTAATTTGCCTGAAAATTATTTTTCTGGAGAATGTCAATTGGAAGTGTTTGATTGAATTAATTTTTCAGGTGAAAAAGTGAGGATTCCTACTTTTGTTGTTTGATTGACATTATTTTTATTTTTCACTAATTTGTACTTGGCAATGGTAACATTAATTTTTAGAAAAAAGTCAACTAACAACAACAATAATGATCAAACGTGACGAAAAAGACTTTTTCACCTGAGGTGAAAATTGTTTTCTCCCAAATAGGTAAGAAAATATTTCCAAGACATTTTAGTTAAGCCTCTGTTCGGCTAACCCATTTAAATGAGAAAAGAAAAGAAATTTAATTTACACAATTTCTCATACCACTTTTTAACCACGCACATTTTCTCTCTCAAATTTTTAACTTCATATTTTACCTAGAAAACACAAATAAATCGACAAAATAATTCCAATTCCTTCCCCACCCACCGTCGAACCAAGCCTAAGTGTGCTTACAATTAAACATCAAACAAATATAAAGTGTGAAAAATATTTTTTATGATTTGATATTTTATAAGAGAAATAATTTTTTAGGAAATTTCTGATTTTAATACGCGAATTAAGAAAGTTCAATTAATGTATGTAGTTTTTGATTTATGGATTTGTAAAAAAAAATATAGGAGTTCGTTTAAGTTTGTCACATGTGAGTTTAACAAATTACAACATTTAATTTAAGTTTTAACAATTTTTTATTTTTTAAAAATGTTTGGTAAATTTTGTTTGTAATGTATTTTTTTTTTTACATGTAATGAAATGAAATATTTGTTTAATATATTTAAATATCAATTATTGCATTAAGATAGTTAGTACAAATTCTGATGGTGTTATACGAAGATCGATAAATTAATTATGCAAATTTCCATTAGCCTGTTTATTTCATTTTACGATTTGAAAAATGTAAACACTTCAACTTTTAAAATAAAAAAACCATAAACTTGACTTCAGTCATCAAATCAAAATTGTAAAGTACAAAATAAGTCACATGTCCATATCTTACTTCACCTAAATATACTAAGAAACTAGAGAATCAACAATTAGCTGTTAAAAAATATGTAAGTCGCAATTTTATGTTTTATTTTTCTGAGTATTTTTCATTATATACGAATACACAATTTATGTATGGCATTGTATTTTTACAACTTATTCAATAAATAATTGTCAATTATATCTTCCATGAATCGCAGGATGCGAGCGATTACTAGTTTTAACAATTGCAATTAAGGATGACAATAATATTCATAAACTCGTAACCCATTAAATACCCAATACAAATGGACGGAAATTCCCCTACTCAATGGACTCGAAGATAGGATATGAATGTAGATTTGGAAACTTGACATGGGTATGAGTCGGGTATGGGTATTGTAGAAAAATACATACCCGACACATATACTCATTAATTTTTATTATTGTATTTAAATTTTAATAATATATACATATATTTCCGCTTTGGGCTGCCACCAATACCAAAAAAATAAAAATAAAAATGATTAAAATTAAAATGCGTAACATGTTTTAAATGAATATAAAATTATACCCGCACCGGTGCACCTTACTTGTTCCCTACCCGCATCCGACCCGTCACTCTTAAAAGGGTATATGGGTAGAATATGAGTATTGTAAAATCTCTAGTGGGTAATGTATGAGTTTTTCAAATCCCACCCATACCCCATACATTGTCATCAGAATTCGAAATACATGGAAGGAATATTGTTTCTCACCAAAAAAATAAAATATAATAATAATAATAATAATAATAATAATAATAATAATAATCTCAACCACCGCTCGATTACGTAGGTGAATGATAGTTGGAATACTTGATCTAATCAATTCAAAAGTCAAAAAAATCGACCAATACATAGCCTTACTCTGTTCGCTGTTCAAGTGAATTTCAATCTGAAAAAAAGTTTACTTTATTTTTCTTTGTCATTTTATGTCCTCGAAAATGAATTTATATATTTTTGACGAAATTTATAATTATTATAATAATTAATTAACAATCCATAAGATTTGACTGCCTTGTCCGGATTTCGAAAACTCCATCGAATTTGAATTCCAACTAGTATTCGCACCCGTGCGTTGCACGGGAAAAAAATTTATAATTATTAATTAATGAAAATGTGAGAAATACACAACGAAAACAATTAAATTCATATTTTATGAGAAAGAATATGAAGAAACATAAAAGTTTCAATAGCAAAATTCAATGTAAATTACAAAACACTTCTTTCAAAATTTAGGATCCTTAAAATTTAGGATATTAAAAATTTTCAATTTAATTGTGCAGAACATCAATCAATACATGAAAAAGAATTACACGTGAATTAAATTTATTTTTTGAAAATAACAATGTTTTTTTATTTCTTGCGTTAATGTTGTTCAACGTTACAAATAATATTTTTGTAGATATTGTTAGTAATGTCAAAATATAATAATGATAAAAAAAATTAAAATAAATAAAATTTATATTTCTCAAACGTAAATGGTTTTTTTTTTTTTTCATTCTTGAATGTTACATAATTTGTTCTTGAAATCCAAACGAAAATGATCCAATGAATGAATCAATGCATTATAGAATTGATTAAACAAAGTTAGATAAAAAAAAAAGATTAAACAATTTGTTAGTACCAATGCACTGATCCTCATCATCATAAGTCAGACAAATAGCTGCCACAATTTGACCGTGAGGAAGGCAAAAAAAATAAAAAAATGGAGAGCAGTTTAGGCTGGAAAACATGGGTCAACTATCCTGTTATAATAATAATAATAATAATAATAATAATAATAATAATAATAATAAGATTTCTCCCGTACACAAAATGCATAAAAAATAATATATTAAAATAATTAATAAAATTTTACAAACAATAAAACTACTTCAAATTATAATAGCTTCTTTGAGTAATAAAAATCAATTTATATATTTAAGTAGTAAATGATTATTAAGTTTTCCACATTTTTTCACAAAAAAATAAAAAATAAAAAAATAAATAAAATTGAAGTTGTTGTTCAAAAAAAAATTGATATTATTTTTTATCGAAAATAACAGATATTTGCACATTGTTTGGAGTAGCGTTGTTAAGTATTAAAATGAACATCCTTAATAATTTCAATTTCATTTCCCATTACACTAAACGCATCATCAAGCCCCTATTTGGTACCTATTATTTTTAAATCTCATTTTTTTAAAACTTATTTTCATCCACACATTATACCAATAAAATAATCTACACATAAGTTCAAAAATATTCTCCAATTTTTAACTACACATCTCCAAAAAATTTACTATTTCAAACAACATTATTCCAAATAATGGGTCTCCAACAGGGGTCAAATACAGTCAACACGTCATCCATAACATAGTAATTAATTTCACTACGTAAAATGATTTCCATAATACCATTCAAATTTTATTAATGTGATGACATAATAATTAGTTTTAGTTTCAATAAATTATTAATTATCATCAGTACCTCTTACGTTGATTTAGCAAGTTTAATTCAAATAATTAAAAAAAAATGAATAGTCACCGTTTTCTTAAAAAAAAAAATTACCGTTTTCTGGAAAAAAAAATCTATTAAGAAGTGTAAACAAACTTATTTGTCACTAATATTTTTAACTAAACAAAAAAGAACAAATATTAAAGTTTAATAAAATATTAATCTAATTAATGCACAAATAATGCACGAAAAAGTAAAGCTATTTTTGTTTTTCAAAGTTAATGTGTAGTTTTCCAAATGTATTAATTTCTTTATAAAATTTATTTTTTATAAAGCAATTAATGATGAATATTAATGCAAACAAACTTACTTGTCACTAATATTTTTAACTAAACAAAAAAGAACAAACAATAAAACTATTTCAAATTATAATAGTTATATTAAAATTTTTTGCAATTTTCTTATCATCAACTCTTTATTAATTTTCACATCTTGTCTTTTGAGACAATTTTCATTCAATATATTTGTTTTGTTGGCAAAAAACACTTATTTATCTCTCATATTTTTAAATAATCAAAATAAATAATTAATACAAAAGTTAAAAAAAATATTGCACATCATTTCAATGCAAATTAGCAGAATATTTGAATAGAATTTATGATTAGAAATAAAATTTATTAATTAATTGAATGTTATAAATAACAATGCGATTAAAAAAAGTTAAGGATATAAAAGCAAAACTAAACAAACACCGAAGATCTATCTTGCAATTAAACTATGGTGTAAATTTTAAAAAAATGTGTTGTATGAATATTATTACCTAAATATAATTAGCTTGATTTTCAAAATATGAAAAACACGTACAATGAAATGATTCATCGGTGTTAAAACAATTACAAATTTGGATGGATTAATGAGTGAAGTGAATGAATTGGAATATAAGTAAATGTTATGTCAACAATTATTTCTTGTAGGATCACTAAAAAAAATATATATATATATATATATATATATATAGAGAGAGAGAGAGAGAGAAAGAGAGAGAATAGACAAATTATTAGTATTCAATACATGTAGTCAAGTGCCTATTTACAATGCATTACACACTTTCCCACATTAAATGTCTCATTAATTGTCAACAACTCATTTTCCAATTCCGAAAATTCAATTGAAAAAAAAAAAAAATTCCAAAAATAGAAACTGAAAATGGGCGGGAAAAATTTTGACGGCTATTCTGCTTTAATATATAATATAGATTATGGACCATCCTATTCGCAGTTTGTATGAATGATTGAATGTGGGGACTAAGCCCATGTTTGATATCATTTTTTTGGCAAATATGATTAAAAAGTAGAATTTTTTTAAAAATTTATGTATAAAATTATTTTATTGAAGATTGTGTAATTGAAAATATATATTCAGAACTCCATCGAATTCGAGTTCTGATTATGGATCATCCTATTCGCAATTGGGAAAATTACGCAACTACCTAGGTGTAATGTCCTGTAATTGAAAAATACCAGCTTTTGAAAACCAGAATATAGGAGAAAGAGTGTATTTTATTTGATTTTTTAAATAGATATGAAACCTATTAATTAGGAGGTAGTTACCATTTGTGTATGGATTAATTTAGGCAGTTATAATATTCCAAAAAATCTTCCAGTGTAATTTCTCTCTCTTGGCAGTTTGTAATCTTCAACCTCTCCGATCATCATATTTCCGACGACCATTACAAGTAAGATAGCACCAGATTTTCCGGCGAGTACAATATGTAATGTCATGTAATTTTACAGTCCTGTAATGTTATGTAATATTACATATTACAGTCATTAATTAATAGTTATCGTTCTATAATGTTGTGTAACGTATTGTAATTTACGACCACAGTTGTGTAATATTAAATACTATTATTTTTTTTCGTGTCGTCCAAATTGAAGCAGTGTTACAGTCATTGTAATGTTGTATAATTGTAATTTATGTAACATTACAATTCTTATAATGTTGTGTCGTAATGTTCAGTAATAATTTGTAATGCCTTGTAATGTTCATAAAAATTTCAACACAATGACATGATGCAATTACAATTAAGAACAACTAGATCCTCACCCGTGCGATGCACGGGCAGTTTAGATTTTCAAAACATAATGTGATAAAGCATAAATAGGGGGAAAATTTCAAGAAAAATAACATAAAACATCGTGACTCTACATAATGATAAGAACGTAGTATTACAAATTCTGGAAAACCTCTTTATACACAACATTTGTTGTTACGTTTGTTGGGTTCCCTTCGTCGTCACAAATCAATATATTCAGACCAGCACGATTTGTAACTCTCGACACTGCTAAGTAAAACTGTCCATGACTAAAAACTGGTTTTTTTAGGAATAGTCCGACATGTGAGAGTGATTGATCTTGACTCTTATTGATAGTCATAGCGTACGACACAATCAATGGGAACTGTCTCCTGTTGAACTTGAAAGGTAATCTTGCATCAGATGGAGTCAACGACAATCTTGGTATAACTACTTTGTCCCCTTCATTACTTCCAGACGTGATTTTTGCTTCAAGAACACGATGACCAAGCTTTGTAATGATTAACCTTGTTCCATTGCACAAACCTGCAGAATGGTCAATGTTTCGCAGAAGCATGACCGGCACCCCCACCTTCAGCTTCAATTCATGGGCAGGCACACCTGAACACTTTATACCATTCAAGAATTCTGTTGAATGAATATCTTCAAACAAACCTGTACTATTCTCTGCTCTACACAAAGTATCTGAGCTCAAGTAAGTCTGACCATCACACTGATTAATCGAGATCATGTATTCATTTATGTTTTCCACAAGATCAAGTGTTGGTGCAAGTATAGCTCTTCCCTTCAAACATGAAACATCATCCATGTTACCAGAAAATGATGGATATGTACTGTCAACAATGGATTTGATGGGTTTTTCCAACACATGTACCAGTAGGTCATTTGGCACCTCTATTCTTGCATGACCATCATCGTCAATTCCAAAAGTCCCGTCACCTATACTCAGTATCCACTCAGCGAATGTTTTTAACTCGAGTCCATTATCATCGTTTCCAATGTTTTGGAGTCTCATATTTTGTGTAAGTCTCAAAACCTTACAATGTGTCCATAAGTGCGATGAATTGATTGTTGCGAGCACAATGTCTTGTCTAGTACCTTTTGGAATAACTGGTAGAATTTGGCGGAAATCACCTCCAAACATAACTGTCTTACCACCAAATGGTTGATTGCAGCTACATGGATTGTGTAATCTTAAGATATCACGTAGAGTTCTGTCAAGAGCCTCAAAACAATATCTATGCATCATTGGTGCCTCATCCCATATTATAAGCTTTGTTTTTACTATAAGCTCTGCAAGTTCGCTTCCCTGAGAGATGTTGCATGTCGAGTCTTCACTGTTATTTAATGGAATAGCAAATCTTGAGTGAGCAGTTCGCCCACCAGGCAGGAGAAGAGAAGCTATACCACTTGATGCAACATTCAAAACTATCTCACCATTTGAACGCAAGGCAACTGAAAGCGTATTCCATATAAATGTTTTGCCGGTTCCACCGCAACCATATAGGAAATAAACACCTCCTTCACCTGATTCAACAGATTGCACGACTGTATTGTATACATTTTTTTGCTCATTTGTCAACATATGCAATAGTCGCCTATGTTCATCCAGCAAAGACATTCTGTCGTATCTCAACTCATCGTACACAAGTCTATTAAGACGAAGTGATTCATCACATTCTATCGGATAAGGGATCCCACCAAAATCACGCAAACTTTTACCTCTACTTCGCAAAATCTTTTCAATCTCCACAAGAGTCAAGTTTTGAATTTCTTCATCGGTCAACTGCAATCCTGATAGAAAAATAAAAATAAAAATAAAAATCCCGCAGTACTTGTCATTGCATTTTTATGTTCATATTTAAATTACTAAAATCAAGTACACAAATTGCATGTCAATAATTCATTTTTTTACTTATGGTAGATAAGAGCTGAATATACAATACCTTCGTGTCCTAAAATCCTTCTCCGAATGTATAGTATGTCGTCTGACATATACTGCCAGCACGCATTCCAAACGAACTCAGGGCGAGATAGTGATTCTGACATCAATAATGTTGCAAACAGACTTCTCAAAGAATGAGCCGCTCCCCAATGGCTAGCTTCAGCAATACCATCTATGTACTCCTTATCGTCGTCAAGCAAACCTAAGGCATAGCAAGCCTCTCTGAAAGATGTGTACTGCACTCCCTCTACACACATAATATCGTCATATGAAGTCGGTCCATGAACCACGTTCAATAAAGTCCTTAAATAATATATCTCTCCTTGACCAGGAGCAACATAGAAGATACGCCCAATTGAGAAACCTCGCTTTCTGGGCTGCCACTCCCTTTTATCTGCTTTCCAAACAAATTTGGTTGGAAATTCTGCATATGTCAAGCCTCTAGCTTCAATATATTTCTTATTAGCATCCACCCATGCAGTAAACATACTTTGCCTAGCAGTTTGACGATTTAGGACTTCCTCGATGTTATCATTATCATTAAAGAAAATACACTGCTCATTATGGAGGTGAAATGACAAACGTTCAACAGGGGGATCCCTAAAGTGAATATCGTAACCAAACAACCGCCAGCAAGCTTCACATGGTGAGATATATCTGCAGTCTAAGTACATTTTTATCTCATCCACTGTATCTGTACGTCCTTCATGATCAGCGCTTTGATAAAATGTTGCTGTCACCCGATCATGCCCTTTGTTGACATACTTGAATAGATATTTAATGGATCGAGACTGATTGCACCATTCAACATTGATATGAGCTGCATACTCATCAATAGATACCGATTATGAGGAACAACATATCCATTATCAAGCTCTATACCATTCTTGTTGACAGTCCTTCTGTTGTCACGCCGTCTGTAAATTGGATATCCAGTTTCATCAACAACTGTGTGTTATGTTAATTTTTTAGGATACCGCTTAGTGCATCGACCATTAGACATGCAAGGAGAGTCCCGTCGCATTGTACCACACAGACCATGAATCATAAGATCTTTAACTGCCACATAGTAGTCAGGGTCGATCGACTTATCAGGAATTTCAGCAGAAATTATATTGTTAATGTCCACCCCATTTGGATACATCGCATCTTGAGTAAGGAAAAGCAAAATATGTACATGTGGCATACCTCGCTTTTGAAACTCTATTGTGTAGATAGCTGAAAACATATCCATCATATATGTCAAAATTATTTTTACTTTAAGATATTAAAAAAAAAATCGGAATGTAAAAATATAATATATTCATCTATATGGATATCACCTAATCTCACTAGACCAAAAATCTCATTCTGCCGAAGATCTTTCATAAGTAAATCTAGCTTCATCTTAAAAACTCGACACAATATATCTGGCCGATCCTCCGTTTTAACCCTCTTTTCTGAAGATATCGAACAACCTCCGACCATTTCGGGTTACACGTAAATGTAATAAACAAATTTGGATATCCTGCCCATCGACATATAGCCATAGCATCTTGATAGTTCTGGATCATGTATCGCGCACTACCAGTATATGACGACGATAAATAAATTCTTCTTCCGTGCATTGCAGGATTTGTTTCACCACGTACCAATGCATCAGCTAATCCCTGGTACATATGACATCTCAATTCTTTTTGATGGGTGCGTACATAAGTTAGACGTGAAGTCTCAACCATTGAATATGCATCTACCAAAAACTATTGGAATAGCCTCCTAGATAATAAAATATTTGGTGATTTATTATCTCTTTCTTGTAATCGATACGAAAAATATTCTCTCATTGACACACATTTTCGACCACCGATTGTTCTACTGGTCGATTCTTCTAGTGAAATATCTTCTCTGTAACCATCTTAACCAAACAAAAAAAGCAACGGATATTGCAAACCCATATATGATGGATGCAATTCAGTTATTCGTTGCAACAAACCAGTGCGATTCTCAATGATAATATCCCGATCACCTGCAATGGTTTCGAAATCACCGACAATCAATAGTGCAATGTCGTCTTTCTCTGGAAGATTGTAACGCCGACCATCATCCTTCTGTTGTCTTATTAGCCTGAGCCTAACATTTTTTGATTCCTCTTGACGCATAGTCTCTCGAACCATCCTGAACGTCTTCACAAGTACGTTGTGCTCGTCCAACATATTTTTTAAATAAGTTACAATTTCCTCATGCAACCTACTTTCTTCGCTGGAGTCTTGACTGAAACATAAATGATGTAATATATATATATAAGTAAAATATTTAATTTTGACACGCTTATTAATTTTTATCGATATTGATTGAAGAACACTTACCTAATAGCTCGTAGCCTTTTCGCTACTTCATGTTCAGTATCATAAATGTACAATTGAGCAAACTTCGGTGATCTCCCTTCAACTGGCAACAAACTACCAATGTAATGATAATTTTGACCGTGCAATCGAAACACCGGAGCCGAATTTCCTTTATTGAGGCTCGAGTCAATTTTACCTCCCATAGATGTGAATGAAAACATCATATTGTACAATCGAATATTATCATTAAAATGCTTGCTTTTCTCATTGCTACCGAACAACAAATCTTTGAATAACTGAGGGGGTTCTTGCATTCTAGGAAGCCTCACCTTCCCATGCATGCAACACGGTGAAAATTTAGGGGTTCGTGCTACACTGCATCGTTTATCTACTCTCTCCTCGAATCAAAAAAAAAGCTCTACAAAACTCACATTGGTTGGAAGGATCGCCTAAATCCATGTACTCTGATGTGTCATGGAAAGTATATATTTTGTATCAGTTGAAAGAATTAAACAATAAAAAATGTTAATAATTTGTTCTTAAGGAATTGTGACAATTATGAGTAATTTGCAAAATATTTGGTTTAAATTAAATGTATATTTACGGAGCGATGAATGAATAGGTAATGTATTATATGCATTTATAAAATTATTTATGTCATGTAACATTAAGTTTATGTATTTGAAGATTTAAAAATTCGTATATATTAGTTGCCTCTAAATTTTTTTTTTTTTGAAAATATAAAACAAAACAATATCATAAATAAGATTTACAACAAAACATAATTCACTATTAAAAAAACCGTATCACAAAATAATGTACATGAAACAGATGATAAAAAATACTCAAATAACTTAGGCTCCATTTGGCGGCTAAAAGAAATAGACCTCGAATTATAATGTGTATTATTTAAGTTTTTTTTATATAAGATGTATTATTAAATATTGAAGATAGAAACTGCGTGTGGTTAAAAATAATATAGGAAAGTATGTTCATTATACTTTGAATTTTAAATCCTGGCCGAACGCAGTCTTAATGCGGACGTGTATGAAAAAAAAAATAGATATTTTATTTACACATTTTTGTTATTGTCTTCGTATTTAGGCACTGTTCGACACATATTTTCTCTCTTCAATTTTTAATCATTGATTTTACTTCGAACTCCGTGAAAAAAACCCAAAAATTCTGTAATCATTGATCCAGACGTAGGCTTAGATGATTTAATAGGTAGTTTGGAAAATATTATTTTACAAAAAAGAATTTGCAGAAGAAAAAAAACTTAAACGCCTCAGCCGAGAAGATTCTGGATGACCATATTTAAGACCAACATTACTCTCATTTACACACTTCACTCCAGCCGACATCTCGTTCTCCCTCCTTCTACAACTTTTCAGCTCCTTCTTCATCGTTCTCTTCATAAAATCCATTCATATTACTCAAGAAATGTGTAAAACCCTAAAATCCTACACATATTCATCCGTCCACCTCCAGATAAACATGTATTTTCGTTGGGAAATCGGACAAATTCCGAGTAATCTTGGCGAGCCACTGCACAAATCACGCCTAAAAGATAAGAAATCTATAAAACTATTGTTGCTCGTTTTAGTTAATATTATTACAGATCTATTTATTTCGAAGCATTTTTCAGAGATTTTTCCCCTTTTTTTTATTTTCATATATTTCCTATGTGTTTTACATCATGTTCTTCACAAAAGTTTGTTGTAAAACTTAGATCTATCAATATCGAAGAAATTTTTGGTACAGCCTTTTTCGAGTTGATATGTTCCATTTTTTCTATGTTATATTCGATACTCGAGTTTTGATAGTAATTTTTTAGCACGTGAAACTGGAGGAAGGTAAATTACATACGTTTTTTTTCAAAGTGTAATCATAGGTATTTATAGTCGGTATAAGTGAATTTTCAACAAAAATAAGTTTTTAAAAATATTTCTTATATATATATATATATATATATATATATATATATATATATATATATATATATATATATCTATGTTTTTGCTTTGTAAATCATATCAAACATTTATTACTTTTGTTTTTTTGTCGAATTTTATTGTAGATCTATTGTTTATATTAACATTTAGGGAACAAAAATCAATTTCCATAGTTATAAATTTTTCTATATTATACTAAATTGATCACAGATATTAGACATTAATTATTTTTGCTTTACAGTGTACGTATTTCTATGTCCAGGCTTGGATATGTACTTACCTATAAAATATTTTGCAGGACACTTATGATACTGGTGACAGTATAAATATTGTGGTCAACAGACATGAAGCTGCAAGAATAGGTTTAGATTTTGTTTTTATATTTATGAACCTCCAGATCTGAAATGTAATAATAATTTTAGGGTATTAGATAGATTTTCTTGTCCTCAAAATTTGTTACATGTAATTTAATGTGTTAGGCCAGATCTGGAGTTATAGTAAATTTTTTTTATCTATTGTATTCATTCAAAAAAATATGTAATATAATTTAGTCTTATGTGAGATCTGGATATTTCAGGATCCAGATCTTGTATTTGTAATATATAGCAAGGCTGAAGATGCAACAAATAGGCCTGGGACTCACAAATCTCACTGCAATATTAACAAAGTCAGGTATGCACAACACTACTCACCTATTTATTTGAACTACATTTTTAATACTATCAGTGCATTGTTTAGATCATGTAATTCATAAGTAAGAAACACATGTTATTTGAATGTTACATAATCCTGAAATGATACATGTGTACTTGCATAAATTATCTTTCTTGTAGCATGATAAATGTTAATAATGGTCACTTCATAAATCAAATAAATATTAAATGTTTGATTCCTTCAATAATAGATTATCATACCTTTTTAGCTTTTAACATTCTCTTTGGAATGTCCAATTGACCGAACAATGCATGATGATGCATGTTTTTTTCCACAATGAATGAAATTTTGCTCTTGCCTAACTGAACGAATAATCAACTGTCTGTATCTGTCTGATTCATATCGAACATCAACTTGTATAGTTTGCAGATTTATTGACATGAACGTGTAGTTTGCTGTTTTGGTGTAAAAACTGCATTTTATTAACTGCCCACTTCCATCAGAAATGGTGATAACTGCATTGGTGGTGGTAGTGGGGAAATTGGAAACATTTTGTTTGAAATTTATCCTATATTTGTATATGATTTTGGTAAAGAAACGTTTATTACTTTTTAGTTTACAGTTTTTTTAAAATTTTAATAACAGGTTTATTATGTAATTTTGTTTTCCCAGATGCAAAATTAAATAGAACCGCCACATATTGTGAATCAGTTTCAATTTCCTTTAAACGTGCTCCTAAATATTCTATTCACACAAAGGAATCACCCAAATATTCTGTTCACACAAAGGAATCACCCAAATATTCTGTTCACACAAAGGAATCTTATCCAAATTGAAAAATTAAATTGGAGATTCTCATAATCTCTTCTACTTTTATTAGAATATAGATAAGAAATTACAATCAAATTAACACTTCAAATAGGGAAATTAATTTCTAAAACTTGCTATAATGATCTGTTATATTACAAAATACCAATACAAAATTCATATACAAAATAACACTTCAAAATATTTAAAATTTCTTTTCCTATTTGATACAAAATTCATCCACTTGCTGTCTTCGCTTTTAACCAGTAGGAACCTCAAGTCCAGTGCCACTCAGACTGAGTGAAAGTGAAATGCAGATAAATGCACATAATGACAGTAGGAAAACAAGCAAAACAACATGTGAAGCTTGAGTGGAGCCCTACGCAGCCGTCGGAGCCGTCGCTTGCCATCGCCGAAAATAGAAGATCTCTACTGGAAGCTGATCCTCTGCCTCGACACCACCACCACCCGCTGCAGTAGGCGAATTAATAATCCTCAACACATTCAGATTGGAAGCACCATCGTCGAACGCGACAGCCTGCACGGCGGATTGCCAAACGACTGCCTTCTAAGCAGTTACCTTATGTGCGGTGAGACCTTTTGCATAATAGCCGGCCTTCTACGAGCGACATACTTCCTTCTACGCAAGCAGGCATCCTTCTGGTCGCGTCGGCTGACAAATAGATTATAGAAATAAATCCTAAAACTTCTCTTAACATCTCCTTCCGCAAAAGACAAAAATATCAAAACGCAGCGGCGAGGACGGCAGAAGCATTTGTCGGTGGTGACACGGAGGATCAATTAGGGAGTGACCACTCCCCATCGCCACCAGCCACCACGATCCAATTTCCAAACCTTCTGGCACGAAAACCCCTTTCTCCTACTATGGGTAGTGGGTGTGTTGAATTTTTCGTTGTTAGGATTTTCACAATTTCAGATCTGGATTCATTCGAATGGTGAGAGTTTTACATTTGATAGGGAATTTTTTAAAGATTGGAAAGAGAAAAAATAATATTGATTGAGAAATAGATAATGTAACGATGAGAGAGGAGAGAGAAATATAATATTACGTACAAATCTAAATACTTTAAAAATCTAATATTTTTCAATTGAGGATAGAAATAACTAGTGTAGAGCCTAATTTTCCTTCGCAATTTGAATCAATTCCAGTACAAATGTAGGGGGACTAAGCCCATGTTTGATACCATTCAACTTTAGTAATTTTCGTCAAAAAATATATAAATGATTTATTGTTTTAAAACTATTATAAAAACAATAGAGAATATAGAGAGATATGAGAGAATGAGAGAGAACTTCTCATTAGGTATATTTATAATGAAATGAAATAACTCCTATTTATAGGAGGGAATAATGACACAATCGTAATATATAAAGTTTACAGGGGTATAATGGTAATTGATCATTCACATATTTTATTATTATATTTATAACACTCCCCCTTGAATGACCTATTCCGAAATTGCCTGCATCGTTAAAATCTTACTAAGAAAACTCAATGGGATAAAACTTGAGCGAAGGAAAAAGAGTACAGAAGCTCCCCCTGATATTGGTCATGGTGAATCATTGAGTTTAACGTTCGAGTAGAACAAATCGTGTACTGAATCTTGAAGTTCTGAAGTACTGCCTCATTAAAACCTTGTCAGTAAAACTCAGTGGGATAAAATCTGAACCAAGGAAAAAGAGTACAGCCGCTGCCTCGTTAAAACCTTGTCAGGAAAACATAGTAGGACAAAACCTGGACGAAGGAAAAAGAGTACATCATGATTCTCCCCCTGAAGTGTGTAATCAAGTATTCATGAACCTTTTGAATAATGATATCATCTTTCGTCTGGAATATGTATATATGAAAATCTTCTTGTGTGTAGCTGATATCATAACATTCTTCATAAGATGTGTATGATTTTCTTCATTTGTTGATATCATTCCAGTATAACAATGTGTTGCTAAATTATAGCTTGTTGATAGCTATGATGATGCCTCAAAAACCTTGCTAGGAAAACCCTGTGGGACAAAATATCAGCGAAGGGAAAAAGAGTACATTATTTTTATTAATTTTCATCAATACGCCTCAACTGTTACCTCATTAAAAACCTTGCTAGGAAAACCCTGTGGGACAAAACCTCAGCTAAGGGAAAAAGAGTGCAACGCTTATTTTTTCCTTTCATGGAATATCACAAGTATATTGGTGCAATCATATAATTTATGATGAGCTTTATATAAATTTTTCATAGCTCATGATGTCATAACATGCTATATTAAGTAATTTTGTACTAATTTATCGATTGCATCTTTCACTTCTGGTGAATAATCAAATTTAGAATTCACTTCTGGTGAATAATCAAATCTAGAATTCACTTCTGGTGAATAATTAAACATATTCATTTTCATATTCACTTCTAGTGAATAATCAATTTCCCAGATGTGATAAATAGTACACTCAAATTTAACTTTCAACATATTATATCATGGAGTCATTTGTATCATCCTATAATGATACTAATCTGGGTGTATTGAATCTTTCATTGATTATACATGTATGTTCTTGCATCTCATAGACCACAATTTCTAATTCGTATAATCAATCATTGAAATATATATCAATTTCGACATATAATCTTGTTCATTTTACTTGAAATCCCAACGTACCGCGATCAACTGGTACATCAAAGAATACTCTCAAAGTACCGAGATGAGAATCATACATTTTGATCTCACTCATTGGTATATCAAAGAGCTCAAGCTAGTGATTTAGGCTATAGTCTATCCACCATATTTCATGCCAGTTTTGTGAAAAATTTCGCGCTCAACGAGTCGTCTTTTACGACTGTGTAATATTTTTTATTTGTACAAATAACTACTGGCATTACACATTTAAGTGTTTTGGACTTCAGGTCCTATAACAATAATCCCTACATCGGGGTTTTATACTTGGCCAAAGTATTATAATTTCATCAACCTCATTTTCATAAGAGGATTGTTTATGTATGCAGTCGACTTATTTATCGATTCCATTTCAACTCAATATAATATAGAGAGATCTCTTTATATGTTCTATCATCAGGTACCTGAGTCTCTTACATTTAATTATGTCCCTTTTACTCGCCATGAGTATTTAGCCTCAAAGGGATCATTTCAATCATTCAAGAGATATTTATTTTTGGAATCGATAGTCATTATGCTTCAGGCGTGTTTTCCCCACAATGTTCACAAATATTATCAATCGGCTAAAATGCCATAACACATGTCATCCTTTTAGGGATATAATCTCAATCATATATCTAAGTGCGCTTTGGTGGATTGTATACATATCGCACTTTTACAAATCATAAAGCTTCTTGAGCTAATCCCTGTTTGACATAGAATATTGTTATATGATAAACAATTTCTGAAAAAGTTATTCTCATAGAAAATAATTTGAAACTTTTGATAATCTAACCGTTTATTATAGAACTTCTGGTTCAATACGGTTTTATTTCATTTCTATGTATGAATATTTGATTCAATACAATATCGCTAAACTTTTGGTTCAATACAATGTATATTTCATTTATGAGCTTCTGGTTCGTACTATATACATATTTCACTTGTACGTATGAACTTCTGATTCAGCAAGATATTTCACTTGTACGTATGAACTTCTAGTTCAGCAAGATATTTCACTTGTACATATGTATGAACTTCTGGTTCAATACAGTATTCATTTCATCAGTACGTATTTCTGTACATTTCAAATCAGTATACCTTTATTACTTTTAGTATACCGGAAAAATCAGGTACAATATCCAAGGAAATATCTCATGATCTCAATCTTGTCGTCAAATCTTCCCTTATATCGAAAAAGGTAATGACACATTATCTCATTGTTCCCACCTTTTCAATAATTTATTCCATTATTTCTTGATGGAATCGATATCACTGACACGCGGAGCCACCGCTCTTTTACGCGGTTAATAATGCGTTTAAATAGATGATTTGGGAAAAAGGCTAGATCCATCAAAAATGGATATCATACTTTCAAATATTCGCAAATATTATTCCAATCTTCCAGTAAATGATTTGAGAAAAATATATCGAATTAGGCTCGAAAGATTGAGGTTGCTGATGGATCATGACATCCCAGAAGATGTTCGCTGGTTGATCGAAGCAAAAGTTCGATTAGCTGGTGAATTACCATATTTATTTTCTAAGCACAAGCCTGGCTTAGGTAAGAGTACTTTTGCAAAGAAGTGAAAAACAAAAAGATTAAATAGTTGCTACAAATGTGCTCGATGGACATGTGATACCCGTTGTAAATCAATAGGATATTTATCCATAAATCGAGATGATAAGATAGACTTCGTTAAGGGTGGACTAAGTAAGGAGTCATTGGATGATATCCGATTGACTCTTGAGACGCACCCTAGTGGGTATGTGCAGCGTGAGCTATTATCTTTATGGGCTAAATTCATCAGCGATAAAGAGCGTTATGTCTCCAAAATATAATAGCAAAAGATCTTGTTTGCCAGGCTGTTATAAACAATGATGTTTTGGCTATTCAGCATTGATACAAGGTAAATCATTTGATATATATGCACATATAAAATATTTTTCTGTTTCCTTTCACGAGTTTTGATAAATGCTGGTTAAAAATATTAAATCACCGAAAGGTGAGTAGGGTGATTTTGTAAAAGTAAATCTTCATTTTTTCAAAAGACGAGCAGTAAATAATGAAGTTTTTCAAGTTTAAAAAGTCAATGATTTTCACAGTTTCATGCATCCCAAAATATCATTTTCTCATAAGTTTTTCCTTCCTTATTCTCTCAAAGATGGAAGGACCAAAATTTCTACAGATCAAAACTATCTGTGATTTTGTGGATCAAAAGTAGGGAAAAGTTTTGGGTATCTAGAAGCAGCAGTAGATCTTGGAAAGAAATTGGGAGAGAAAGGTATCACTCTCGTGTATGGAGGAGGTAGCTGTGGATTGATGGGTTGTGTTTCACAATCCGCTCAAGCAGAGAAAGCAAGAGTGATAGGTGTTATATCCGTTCCTTTAGTTGATATCGTAGGCAAAACACGAGGGCATGAAGTACAAACCTTATCTATCCATGAACGCATAACTTGCATGTTATATGGTTCCGATGCCTTCATAGCCCTGCCTGGAGGTTTTTGTACTTTAGAGGAAATCTTTAATATTACCTCATGGGCTCAATTAGATCTCCATACCAAGCCTATAAGGCTTTTAAATGTTAACAATTTCTTTGATGGTTTGCTAACATTTCTTGATTATGTTGTGGAATAGGGATTCATCTCTCCATTTTCTAGGAGAATCCTAATTTCTGCTCCTACTATCGAGGAACTGCTGGATAAGTTGCAATCATACATTCCCATCCAAGATCCAGCAGGAGTTAAGATAGATTGGTCGCAAGGAAGGGGAATCAAGCGAAAATGGAGTCCAGTTAATGTAAATTTATCTTTGTGAACCCTAGAATAAGTGGTGGTAGAGTACGGAGTATTCTCACTCTTGAGACACACCATAAATTTCTAGGATTTTATTAATGTTTAATCTTGTGTACCTCAAAGATTTAAGGTGGTAGAGTACGGAGTATTATTACTCTTGAAACACACATTTTTCTTTATTTCCTCAAAAGACCAAAGGTGGTAGGATACGGCTACTCCCGAAACACATCTCTTTTGTATTTTGCATGTATGACTCGTTTATACTTCTTCAGGAGCAATAATAATAATATCATTTCAGTATGTTTAGATGATAATTTTTACTTCTTCTGGAGTAAATATGTACTTCTTCTGGAATACACAAATGCTTGTGCAAGAACTTTTCCAGACACTTATCATCTAATATTCATCTCATAATATTGATGAGATTATTTTCACATTAGTCATATCCGTGCTATCATGTGATATTATCTTATCATACATCAAAATTTTCTTGTTGAATAATTTATTTTCATCCACCCTTTCAAATACAGATATTGGTAACTTCTGGTACCATTGGATAAAATATTTTTATCAACATTTACCAACTTTTTGATAATGATAACTTCTGGTATCATTTGATGAAGTATCAAATAACAATAATACTGTATATATATTAATAATAATACTGGGGTTATACCACCACGTATATATGTTAAATAATAATAATAGTGGGGTTATACCACCACGTATATATGTTGACAACAACCTCTAATATGTTAGAATTAACCAACAACTGAGGTGTTTCTGAAATAATATAAAATATGAATATATGTAAAGTATTCCATATATTCAATTGATAAACCGACCATATATGCGGTGTCAACATAATGAAATAATTATCTTTTATGAGTGAGCGAGTCATATCTTCAAATCCAGTCAAGGTATTCATAATAGTCCAATCCGTTACGATAATGAGTCATATCCAGTTAAGGCATAAATCCAGTTCATAATAACTCAATCCATCACGGTATGACAACTATTATGTTACTTTTAAATCTTTTATTTTATCGTATTGATCACATAGTAGTGTTAAATAATTTAGAATATATATTCTATTAACACTTATCATCATATAATTAATAATGATTAATCAAATTCGTTAAATCACGATTAATATACTTTAACGTATTATCAAGGGCAAAATCGTTCATATTTTAATATATTGATCATATGGATAAATTGAAACCGTCAATAGGTTTGAAATTTCATTTAGAACAAACTTACTTTTGGTCCGAAGTTCAAAATCTCGCCGGAATTGCTTCAAAAATAGTTTTTACGAAGCCCCCACGTTTGACCACCGAAAATGTCCAAAAATGCACCAAACAGAAAAGTAAGACCATAGAAAAATCAAGAACGTTGATATGAACAAACTGCCTTTTGACACCGTCGCCGAAAAACGTCACACGCGCCATCACGCGCCCAATCGACGTCTGCGCGTGGGCGTCACGCGCCTCATGCGTCGCCGCGACGGTGACTCTGCGGTCGACACGCGCCGGTGCCGGTGCCGGAGGAGTCCCGTCGCCGTCGTCATGGATCTGGTGTCCGATCATCGTTTGGATTTACGGTTTGGCGTGAATTTGCTTTGCAAGTTTCGGTTTTTTCAACTTTTCTTCTCCTGTCGATATCTCCTGTTTCAGTCGATGGATCATCCCCAAATTTTAGGGGAGTCTTCTCCTCGACAAGCCCGTTCTGATGGCGGTGGCCGATCGTCGATCGAATATCTGGATTGGCCGTAATCATTCTTTTTCAGTTCGAGAGAAAAGGAAACATTGATTAGTAATAATCAGGTTTCTGATACAGAAGTTCATCATTTAAATGTAACTGTAGAGCATACTCCCATTATATTACTCAATTGGTTAGATACTCGTGCTGATAACGTGTTGTAAAACTATTATAAAAACAATAGAGAATATAGAGAGATAGAAGAGAACGAGGGAGAACTTCTCATTAGGTATATTTCTAATGAAATAAAATAGCTCCTATTTATAAGAGAGAACAATAACGCAATCGTAATATATAAAGTTTATAGGGATATAATGATAATTGGTCATTCGCATATTTTATTATTATATTTATAACATTTATAAATTTTGTTGAAAATGATGTGGACAATTGGACCTCCCTCCCTCTCATCATTTCAATAAATACGCACCTAGAACTGTCGTTCACATTTTTCATCTTTCTTCCTCCCCTTTTCCTCGTGGATTTCGTGGTTTCTCCACTGACGCACCGCTGTAACAGTAACAATTTTCGTTAGATACTTCTAGCTCGATAACATAGAAAGGGACGGCGGTCTGTGGATCTGACGTTGGTTCCGGAGAATATGTCGTCCGGAAGGTACATGGCATACTCACCATCTCCTTCTGCTCCTCACTCTCCTCACATCGGCGCTGCTGGCCTTCGCTCTGCGTCATCTGCTGTCGCCGCCATCGTTGAGCAAGAAAAGTATATCCTTTTATCCTCTTTATTTCTTACTATCGCCTACCATATCTGTACACTGTACTCGTGTAGTTGTACAAATTCAATCTTTGGAATTTCAGCATTTTTAGTTAAGTAGTTTGTTCAGAATTGATTTTGTGAATTTTTAGTGGAAGTCAGCTCGGGATCTTGACTTTGTGATTTGTTTGTTTTACAGAACTTGTTATTATATTTTTGTGGTTTTGTTGTTCAGAATGACTGTAGTGGCAGTTTGATCGGGATAACTGGATCTTGGAATTTTTTTTGTTTAAATTTTGTGAGATTTTACAGATTTTAGCCTAGTCGCATGATATGGTTAAACAAACGTGATTCTTAGATTTTCTTCTATGAGTATTTTTTTATGCAAGTAAAAAATTTCTCTTTGGTCTGCCGTCAAGGAACCCTTAAATTTCCCAAAAGAAAAAATGCAATAGGATTTATAATTTAGTCAAAGCGTGTGGCAATTTGTAATTCATAAATTTGGTTTTTCTAGATGTTTGATTACTAAACATTTGTAGTCTCTGTAAATTTATTTGTTGGATTCCTACGTGGATCAAGAACGAAAGAGCTCCTAGCCTCCTCAGTGATTGAATTAAGAATCTGTTTGAATCCTGGAATTCAGTCAGCTAAATTGTACAAAAAAAAAAAAATAATAAAATAATTAAAAGCTTTTCTTGGTCAGTTGTTTGTCAAAGGAGAGTAATTTTCTTTCATTTTTAATTTTTAAAGATGACCAGATGTATCGTGTAATTATTATTTAGCTATTAAATTTTATTTTGGTGACTGGAAAAAGGCAGTTGAAATCAACTTTCTATAGTTCTCCATTCTCTTATATTTGATTGCTCGTGTTTGTCATCATTACTAATGAGCTGGAGATGCTATGCTGTTGGAATTTTGACAGGTATCTCACTGAATTGCTGGAAGAACGTAACAAACTAAGTCCATTTGTTTCTGTGCTCTCTCATTGTAACCGGTTGCTGAATCAGGGTGAGTTGGACCTGTGAACAGTTTTCATTTCTCTTGATTAAATATAATAAAATGTAATATAATACAATAGTTATTCGAACAAGTTTTTTTTCCTTGTCGTATGTGGTAAAGTTGGTGATGCAAATGTCAACTAATGCAAAAAAATTGCCATCCTAAAGATGCTAAGATGGGTGACACTGTGTGGTTCCATTTAGGAATTGAATCATCCATTGGTCATAATGGAAAAGGGTAATTAATGATGAAGAGTTAGGCACTATTTCTCAGTATGGCACTCTTCTCTCTGAGAAAATTAGAGGAATTTTGGCAATCTAGTTGAACACATTTATCCTATTTTATGGTTCAATTTATGATCTCCAATGGTTGGCTTATATCAAGCCTCATGCTCTGTCCAGGTTAGGTTTTTGTGTGTATTTTTTTTTTGAATACTGGTGGAAGCAGGTGGGGATTGGATAATCCTTCCTGCTCTCTTGCTGAAATAGGTTTGTTGCAATATATGTTGACTTTCCACCTTTCTTCCTTCCGATTCTTCAAGGTCTATGTGGAGGTTTTCCTGTGATCTCTGGAATGACCTACAAAAAATACGGTCTATATTTTTAATCTACACGAATGATATTTTGCTTACTAAGACGTTGATTGCTAACATAGATGTCACCTATCAATATTTAGAAATGACAAAAAGAATTATTGAGGAGTTTTGCTTCAGCAAGGCCAAGTGTCAGCCTCAAGGTGTAAGTCTCAACATAAAAGGGGATATAACTAAAAATTGTAAAATACAAAATTATGCTCTTATAAAGCAGAAGTTGTCTACAAAAAACCCGTTATAGAATATAAGCAAAGTTAAAACAAGGATAATATGCAGCTAAAAACATAAATTTTTTTAGGCACAGATGGGCAGTGGGATGCTCAGCTTCTCTCTAATCTTGATTCTTTTCTCTTTTAGTTTTATGTTACGCTGTTTTTAAAAAGACCAAATAAACTGATAAAACCTGATGAGCTTGGAAAAAATACGCAGAAGAAGTTGAGCATTGACCCTGTTAACATGGTAATATTTATACAGAGAATGGCCTAGGGGACAAATGTTCAATTAAAGTTGAAGGTGTGGATGGCAAGTTTAATCCGTGTAAATTTAAGAGAATCTCAGCATTTTTAAGCTGAACAACTAATTCGCTTGGTGTATCAGGAGAGTGGGATTTATAAAACAATTGGGGATAATTTGAAGAAGGTGCAGTTATAGTTGGGGCTAACTGGTTTACGACTGAACTTCAGGAATGGTGAGATTTGCCTCATCAATGTGCTTCAAGGTGTTCGAAATGGATTTTTTTATGTTTGATGACTTCAGTAGAAGGTGGTGTGTATATTAGATTGATTGGATACTTAAATAACTGTCACCGTTCTCTTAATTCCTATTCTTTACTCGTTTCTAATTTTTATATTCAGAGTCAGAGGCATTGCTATCACTGAAATAATCAAAAAATGAAATTCCATCTAGAGTCAACATTAATTTTGCCTCAAATTTTTTCTCTTGGGATTTTTTTTATTTTTTGATTCAGATTGATCCTAAGGTACCATGACCAATAAGCGGAAGGAAAATGAATAAAGGTGGTTTTATTTTGAGGAAAGAAAACCAATATATTACTACTCATATAATGATTTTGGTACTTACCTGCAATTTGTGAGGGCTTTTCACTTGAATAGTCATGTTGAGATGACTTTGGATGTGTAACTTGAAGAACAAACCTTATGAGCTTTCTGCAGTATAATTTCTCTACTATTTCATTTTCTTTGTCCTGTTTTCTTTGTGAGGGCCGTGTGAGGAAATGAAGCAGTTACATGGAGAAAGAGCTCATTAATGTACGCAGGCCTAGATGGCTCTTGGCTTCGAGAATTAAAGAGCTGCTTGAAAACTGAGGGCTCCCTTTCTGGTCAAATGGCAAGTTAGTCACTATAATAAGATAGCAGACTTCAGGAAAATGGTTCAAGTTGTCAACTGCTTAGAGGAAAGGGGGTTGGGGTCAAGTGTGTCTGCATTGGAAGCAAATGTTTCTGTCTTCCTTATTTGTCCGATGAAGGAAGTTGGGGAAAGATCCTCAATACAGCCGTGTTCAGTTTTATCCCCCTACATCAGGGGTCTATGGGGACTAGAGTGTGTCTATGATATAGGGGCTGAATTTTTGGGTTTCAATGTTTATTCTTCGTGCAAATTAAGCACTTTATCAATGATTATTTGGACATACACATCTTATTTGTTGCAATATAATGTCACCAGGATTTTTTCTTCTCTCTCAGGAGACAATCTTCTGAATGAAGCTAATGTTTCTTAACTAACCAGTTAACAACCAGTGTTGTCTGTCCATGTTGTGGTGACTGCTGACTAATTTCTTAACAAATGCTAACTGGTACATCTTATTCTTGGAAATTGACCTTTTTGAAGCAGAAATATTGCGTGTAACCACACTGTTGAGGAATGCGTCGGTATTAGAACAAAGTGGGCTTGTTGAACATGCAAGCCCCCTGGCATCAGGAGGAATGTATTCGAATGGAGGAGCTAATGTGAACAGATGGGCGTCACCTTTTCAATCAGAAGTACGGATACTAACTATTAACATAACCTTTTGTTTGATCTAATTCTGTACTGTTTTTAAGAAGCTCTCCGGCAGAATCTTTTGATGTTTATCCTAACTTGATTACTTCTTTAGAGTACTTTTAACTTTTGAGTTCCACTTCTCTCGTGACAGGTAGTAGTTGAAGCTAACAACTTCAAGAATGATAAACAGTATTAGATGCGCATCTTGAATTTGGAATAACCACATTTGCGTCTATTATTATGATAAGCCAGCATCCTTGGACATGCGAGATATATTAACCAGTTTCCAGAATTATATTACATTTAACATTTATGGGGCTGAGACTACTGGATGCTTCTTTTGCCATAATTTAATTCTGGTCCTATGGGATGGATGTTATACTCTTGACTCCAATAAATTTATCGTGCAATGTTTATCTTTCAAAATCGAAATCTATTATTTGGATTCTAACAATCTTTTAAAGCTACAGACCTTCTGACTATCTGTTGTGTGTGCTCTTGTTATGTGCAAAATATAATGCCATCTAATATTGAAGTGCACCAAACTGATTTGCTCGTTTCATGTCTCCAGTAACATGCATTTGATAACTCCATATTGATCTGTTGAGTTGCATTGTAAGATACTTGTGCAGCTATATTTTGCTTGCCTGAATTTAATGAGATATTTGGTCATCTTGCCCCTTTTCAATTCGGAAAGAGTAAAACAGTTTCCCTATAAATGGATCAAGAAAAGGAAAGTGTGGTGTGTTTTTGTTCTGTTCTGACAGTACTAGGAAATATAATATGCAGATGTCAGGTTTGGTGCAACCCTCTGCACAAAACTGGCTTAGTTCCCAAGGTAGCTCATCGGGTCTTATTGTCAAGCAAACATTGAGGGTCGATATTCCCGTGGATCGATATCCTAATGTACTACTTATTCTCTTTCTACTCTTAGTTTCATGAGTAGGTTTTCCACATAAATCTAACACTTCCTATTGGACGCTTCATTTTTGCAGTACAATTTTGTTGGACGCCTCCTTGGTCCTAGAGGAAACTCTCTTAAACGAGTGGAAGCAACTACAGATTGTCGTGTTTTGATCAGAGGGCGAGGCAGCATCAAGGATCCAGCAAGAGTAATATCAATATTGTCCTTTTAATCGTTGCTTATTACGACTGACAAGATAAGATGTCTATAGTGCATTAGTGCTGACATTTAATTGCATCAACTTCTATCTGAAGGGGCACCTTATTTTTGTGTGTTCTTTTTTCATTTTCAAATTCTTTTTCTTTCATTTTTGTTTATATTGTAAATGACAGATTTATATTAGGGCGAGCTTGGGCTCTGTTTGGAATAGTAGCTAAGTGAGTGAGTATAACTTGCAAATTTTGGAATGAATTATTTAACTTCCTCATTTTTCTGACTCTGTTCATTTTTTCCTTTGAGAGAACTAGGTGGAGGTACTGATCAATATCCGAGCAAATTCAGGCTTCCTTAGTACTGTGCTCGTTTCTTTAGATTTTCATGTTCTTCTTTGTTGAACACCAATATTAGGTCATTGACCTAATGGTTGGTTGTATTGTTAGGATGTTCTTGAGCTAATTCTGATTTCCAGATAGACTGCCAATTATATGTGGAGTTTAATGCTAGTCAATTCTAATTTTAGCATACATCGGTTGATGGTGCAGTTTTTTCAAAGTGCCTCCTGTTGCTTCAAATAATTCATATTATGAAAAATGTTGAAGTAGGCCGCTCTATCGATTTAACTGTGAGATCAAAGGTTTTTAGTTGGTTCTTGATATTGAAATTCCAATAAGAATGAGAGAAAACTTTTGGTTAGTTGAAAATCTTGGTTTATAATGTCACAAATAATGAAGTTAGCTATATCAGCACTTCTTTCTGTGTACAACTTTATGCAGGTTTTCATTAGTACTTCCCTTGTATTTGGCTCTGGTAGCTCTTGTTGCAATTCAGCAAATCTAATATTTTTTTTTTTCCTTTTTTCTTTTTTTAATCTGAAGGAAGAGATGATGAGAGGGAAACCTGGTTATGAACACCTGAATGAACCTCTTCACGTAATTATTGAAGCTGAATTGCCCGTTGAAATAATTGATGCTCGATTAATGCAGGCTCGTGAGATACTAGAGGATTTGCTAAAGCCAATGGTAAACTTTGACCTTTTTATAATCCATTACCTTATTCTCCATAGGATATTTGACACTTGTTCCTGATTTTAACTACTAAAGTTTAGAGCTTGTTTGGCTAAGCTTCAAAAAAGGTATTTTAGCTTTTTGTTTCCTCAAGTGTTAGGATAACTTTCCTCTATTTTTTTTTTTAATAAAAAAGTAATTTCCATGATCAACGTATTTTCCCTCAACCACATATTTCTCCAAACCACTTTTCAACCAGATATTTTTCTTGAGAAATCACATGTTTTGTTTATAAACAAAAAACTTTTACGAAACAGAGACTTATGAGTAAACTTTTTAAGCTCACCACTGCCATAAATCTTTATATTTCTTAATTATGTAAATGCAGGATGAATCTCAAGATTTCTATAAGAAGCAGCAGCTCCGGGAACTTGCAATGATCAATGGTACACTTCGTGAAGATGGCTCTCAAATGTCTGGTTCTGTGTCCCCCTTCCACAACAACCTCGGGATGAAGAGGGCAAAAACTCGGGGGTAGTCGAGCTTACATATTTTCCTCTGCCGCTAAACGCTAAACAACACTTCCCATTCCACCACATATATCAATCAGTGCCAGCAAATGCCTCCAACTGCCGTCGTGCCACCAGCACTGTTACGTGTCAGTTCTAACTCGTCTCTATATGATATCAGGTGTGTTTATGTTCTGCTTGTGGAAGATATATTAACGGTATTCCGTACTGATCTGGGGTATGCATGTGATGTTGCTAAAGGCAGTTTGGTTCTCCGACACTGCCGTGTTATTTCATTAATTATTAAGTCGCAGTGTCATTTCATTTATTATTAAGTTTGCGACGAGAGTATTGGTAATATTGGTATGTCTAAGATATGATTTGTATGCTAAAGTCAGGCCGAAGTGATCTACCTATTGGCAGTGGTTTGTACCTAATTTAGAATTGCTGCAAAAAATTATTTTAAAGCATTCTTTTTCTGCGTGATAGTCAATTTGATTTCTAATTGCAAGTTCTGGTG
This sequence comes from Ligustrum vulgare, assembly GCA_963555705.1. Classification (NCBI taxonomy): domain Eukaryota; kingdom Viridiplantae; phylum Streptophyta; class Magnoliopsida; order Lamiales; family Oleaceae; genus Ligustrum; species Ligustrum vulgare. The sequence goes on along the minus strand of OY743171.1, from coordinate 66,607,139 downwards.
ATCAATAAAATTTTTATCGGTCGAACATCATGTTGGTCAATTCAATTCCATTCCATTACAGGATTTGGGATGAAGTTAAATCCAAGTTACGGGGTTGATGACGCGATTGTTCTCTTATGAAAGGATTTTTGTCCTAGACTTGATTGTTCTCTTGTGAAAGGATTTTTGTCCTAGACTTGATTGTGCGCATTCCCAGGGATTGTTATGGTGACGCATCCAATCAAGCTTTGACAAAACTCCCTTTTCTTTCCATGAGACAATGTGTATTACTGTGTTCGTTATGTACTGTTAATCGTCAACACAAGTCATGCTCATACAAGCATTTCTGAAGTGACTAACATCTGAAATTCAAAGTTTGGTTTTCTGATCCGTGAAAAAAATGAAGTTCATCCAAGTTTGGCTCGCTCAACAAGAAATGTGTGTAGTTTTAATCTCACGAGTAAAAACATTCAAAATCGCAAACGAGGTCCATCAAAAAAATCATGAATAATTGCATCCTTCGCTACAGGAAAGTCTCACATTGCAGCACATACGTAGCATTTCAACTTATTGAATGTTAATGCAGTTTGGGTTTTCATCTGCAGTCTATTTACATAACAAAATCTAAAAACCATGTGGAGTTGATACCACGTTCATATCAAACTACCATATATTATTAGCAACAAGGCAACAAACTGTTTCGATACTGAAGAATCTGACAATCGAAAATCTTGGATCAGACGTCTTTCTCATAGTCATCGTCATCCTCAGCATCTTCGATTCCAACCCAACGCGTGAAAGCAAAAAGAAACTCCTTGAAGTTCACCATTCCATTTCTATCCCAGTCCATCTCTTCTGAAGTAACACAGACAAAGGGTGTTGTTAGCTGCTCTACAGTGTAGATATAAGCCCTTATTTGATCCTCAACTATTTTTTCAACAATTCCCTCAAATTTATTTTCAACCATACATTTTTGTGGAACCCACCAATTTTACAATTTTCAATAACTATTCAACAACACATTTTCTCAAAAACTCAAAATTCCTCAAAAACTACATACACCGAACAACACTAAATGTGAGAAAATCTACTTTCATGATTTTATAACACAGAATGAGTAAAGTTCGTGCGCGCACGATTGAGGTTGACCTTTGGAATGTAAATTGATAACATTTTGAAAAACAAGTAAAGAACTTGGGTTCATGTAAATTGATAACATGCTATGTTCAAATTGTGCACACACACTTGTATGTTTGTATATAGAAAGAGAGTGTACTAACCAAATCTTTTCATGGCTATTCTCCCAGAAGACCGTTCTCCTGAAGTAGTTTCATTTATGGCTATAACCATCTCATTTTTGCTAACATGACCATCCTTGTTCTTGTCCAAAAACACAAATGCATCAACTAATGTCTCAAAGGTAACTTCAAGATTTGGCATTCCTATTCGAGATTTCTATAAATTATCAAGGAATTAACAGCCACGTAGATATGTTCAGTGAATATATTATAAGATAAAAACAACAGAAAACTGCACTTTGAAAGTCATTCAGATACCCAATACATCAAGTATAATCTGCCAAACAGATCCAGAAGAGAGAACAAACAACTCGGAGATTCTTTTTTAATGAGCTTTCTCTGTTCTATTCTATAAACAAGAAAACATGCATATGGTAGAAGAGAAAAATAGAAATATTGACAATACTGGAATGTGAAAAACTTCGAAGATGAAAGATAGACATGCTCATTTAATGTGCGTACACAACTCAATAGCAATAAATTTTATGGAACTAACCCAAGCTTAAAAAGATAGACATGAACAAGTTAAGTTTAAAGAAATGAAAGGGTCTAGAAAGTAATCAAGTTATTTTGAATATAAGGTGACAGTATTCAAAGTAACTGACTCTTTTCATTTAAAATAACAAAAATCAAATTATCAACAAAAAGTTACTTAAAAGCAACTCTTATTTACTTTTAAGCTTAGTGAAAAATATTGTAAATGCTAAATACAAGAGGAAGGAATGAACTTAATTCAATAGGATACATCATGTGAGGCAGTAGGATCATCTTTCAGAAGGTAGACAAGGCAAAGAAGGACGATAAATTCATTGAAATTCATTCCCCTGTCCTCATTAATATCACATGCTTCAAAAAGATCATTGATTTCTTCATCTGAGAATTTAATTTCCAATTCGTGGAAACAGTGCTTCAGCTCTTGCGGGTCTATTGCACCACTCCCATCCTCATCTATGAAGAAAAAGAAGAACAATAACAAATTGTTAATAGAATCATCATTCAAATTATGAATTACCCAAGCAATTTGCATAAAAGAAACTGCCTCCAGAGTTTATCCTGATATCTAATACAAAGGCAATCTATGGTCAGCTTCTAATTATATATGAATCAAAGGGCACCTACCAAACTTTTCAAATGTAACCTTGCATTTTCTAAAGCTCTCATCAATTTTGGGAAACTTTAAAATAATGCTGTTAAATGATTTCAAGGAACTCCCTTCAGTTTCTCTCCTCTTCATTGCCTCAGTCACTTTGGCCTCGAGTTTTGTCTCTGGTATTGAAGCAGCAGGAGATTCACTCTTACCCTGTACACCTCCCATTGTCAATTACCAGTATAAAGCAGAATTGAGTTAGAGCCCCTGCACAAATAGGTATATTGAGTTAGAAAGGCACGTCTACTTGCTGCCTTAAACAGAGCATGGGCGAACCAGGAATTGGAGGGAGGGAAGGAACGGGGAACCGTGTTTAGTTGTGCTTATAAGATACTTCTCACGAAAACAAGTTTTGTTAAATGAAAAAGTAACTCTGAAATCACGTTTGGAAAATAAGTAACTCGAAATTACATTTGATTTGACTTAGTTTTAAGCAAAACCAAGAATTCTCTTTCACCTGTTCATTCACAATTATCTGTCCATAATTTCCATACATCAAAGGTACCTTCAGGCAATGATTCCCACCTTCCCTTCAAATATTAAGACGATTTACATACGCATTCCATTAGGGTTCTGAACAGTTGAAAAATAAGGTATCTGAACACAGAATCTATGGAATCCTATTTTAACTTCCAACCACCAACCTGAAATGGAATTGCAATTTGGAAGCAGAGGATCTATGAAATTACAACTGTATCGGGCATTTTGGAAAATAAACCATAACTTTAGTGCTAAAACGCGATTAGTTTTTTTCTGAAAAGCTTATTATTTCTAAATTCAGTTCAGTTTAAAAATAATATCTTAACAAAGCCAAGTTTTTCTACTAGCACTCATGTATTTCCATTAGCTAAAGGTGAAGGGCGTAGTAAACATATTTTCAGTAATTTTACTATGAAATAATTGATCTTCAACATCTACATAAAATATTAGAACAAGAATTTAAATCTAAATTCCCAAAAAAAAAAAACTACAAAATGGATGCCCTGATTTACCTTTGAAACACAGAAGCTGATTCTTCGCAGCTGATTCTAAAACATATCAGAATCACCAACCTTTCTTGTTTACGCTTTAATCAAAATCAAGCGGAAACATATATAACTGAGGAATGATATTAAAAAAAAAAAAAAAATCTCGAAAGAAAAATAAATTGGAAGATATCTGAGAAATTTATATGGCGTTGAAATCTGAATTTGGCCGGCGAAGAGCGTTGTTAATCTATGAATTATGATGGGTCCGTATTCATTTGTTTATGTTTATAAAGCTGATCTCCATGTTTGACGCTGCGCGCATTACGTATTCTGGCGCTTGGGCATTAGCGTTTCGTTTGTTTAATTTAAGCTTAAAAAGTTTTTACAAGTTAACAATTTTATTTTATTTATTTATTTATTTTTTTGTCAATTAACTTATTTATCTTATTACATGTCATGTCATGTTTTTACATAGGCACTATGAACTTTTGAGAAATACTTAGGTAGGCCGATCGCACCATCCTACGTGGTGCGATCGATCTATCCATCCGAGTGTGGGCCAGGGGTGACTCTGGGGTCATGCTGATGTACGACGAACAGGGCACCCAAAAAATATAGTAGTTTATATTATTTTTATTTTTAGTTTTTTTTTTTTGGGGCACCAAAAAAATAATAATATATAGTAAGATATTTATTTTGCCCCATTTTTTTTCTTCTTTTTAATAAAAAAATTGATCTTTCTTTCTTCTTGATTCTCTTACTTTAATCAACAGGAATGATATGTTCCACACAGTGAAGAACATATACACATCCACAAATAGGGAAGTTTGTGGGAATGGAATATGTTCCCCACTGTGGGGAACATATCATTTCCGCTTTAATCAAAATCGTTCCAACTTCCAACACCAACACAACACGGCACCCCTTTTGTAAATAAAAAATCCCCGTCCCAATCTCAAAGGCCAGATTTCGAAAAAGTGAAAAATTGAAAAACCCTATACTTTAAAGGTGAAAAACCCCTACTCCTTAAAAGTGAGTAATTGAAAATCCCTGTCTTCGACTCAATGCGCTTGAGTTTGTTCCATTCCCGCACTTGTTTGTGGAGAGGGACAAACGTGTTCTAGGAATCTATATTTTGGATTTGTTCTTTTTATTTACCTGGTTGTTGGCATGTTGCAATGGCTTTTGTTTGATTTTAGAGTTATAGAGAAAGTTAATCGGGAAATAATACTAATTATCAATATATTTCATTTTCAGGCAAGGATCTTGGAGCAGACTGTGGCCTAAAGATTAAAGAGTCTCCTGTTACATTCTAATTTTCAGAATCACATTTGCCAAAAGGAACTGTGTAAACATCTAAAGGCAAGTTTGATGGCTAAACAGAGAATTACAGAGTAATTTCATTTCTAATTATGGTTATTTTTTTATTTCAATTGTATGGATCTTTTTGTCTATATAGAATTTTATAGATTGATGACTACTACATTTTTCATCAAAGAAGAAAATGTGAGAATGTGCAATTTGAATTTGTTAGCATGTAAGTAGAAGAAAAAAAAATTCGTCTGCGCGCTGGCATCATTAGTTGAATAGTTTTTTATATTTGACCGTGTTGGAAGAGGTATGTGTATTTGGGGACTTCCGTTTTTGAATTGTGGGGCTAAATTAATATGACTTGAGAGGCATATTTAGCATATGTTTGATAACACCGTTTAGTTTTATTTTATAAATCATTTTTTGAACTTTACTGAACACATGCTTACTTTGAACTTTTCAAACTATTAAATACACAAATAATACTCCAATCCATGCATCTCACAGGCCGTAGTAGTATAATTAAAGAACTAGGACACTCTTTTAATATTGGTACATGGCATCCAAAAACACATGACCGACACTGGTGTCGGCCACCCGATGAGGTGGTGGCTCCCCCGTTGGGCAGTCGCACCACGTACGACGGTGCGACCGCCCCCCCCCCCAAAGTATTTCTCATGAACTTTGATACATATTAGTCATTTAACTTGTTTTAGTAAAATTCACAAATTATTTTTCAGTCAAAGATTTCGTCAAATCATTTTTCAATCACATATTTTATCACGAAAATATCACATTCTTTATTTATAAAAAAAAATCTTTTACCAGCAAATAGAGGCTTTATAATAATAAATAGTTATTATTATAAGTGTAATTGAAGTTGATATTTGAATTTGTAAATAACTTATAAATTTGTTTGGTTCGGTTCAGTTGAAATAAAATTTAAAATCAATATTTAATTTTAATTATATGTTTCATGAATATTTAAATTTTATCAAAATTATTAAAATTTTAATTTTTTTTTCACGTTTCACAAATCACTTCCTAATCATGTATATTTTTTCAAATCACTTTTCAACCACACATTTACGATTTACCTTACAAATATTCTAGTTATATTTCTAGCGTTCAATCCAACGAAAGTAATACTTGGTAATTGAAAAAAATTCAAATTTGATTCAAAGGAAGGAACTGTAAATTGAATGATCTGTATAAATGCTTTGGTTAATTACAAATGATACACGACACAAGTATAAATTCACAGTAAAATGTAGATACAAAATAGATACAAAGACATCACAGAATTCTGGCCTATACATTAACACTGCATTTCTATTCACGGTGGATGATCAAATCTGATTTGTTTCTATTGAATTGGTTAAGCAGTAGATCCTTCCAGAATTATGCCACGTAATCTCTTATTTCTTTCATCCTTCTTCTTTATATTTGATACATGATGATTGTTACAAGCAGAAAATTTAGGCTGCGTTCTCTTTGTATTTCAATTTTCTGTTTTCATTTTTGAAAATGTTTTTTTTTTTATTATTTTCTGTGACTTTTTCGAAATTACTGAAAACGCGTTTGATTTGTTATTTCTAAAAACTGTCTTCGAAAATGAAAAGCTGAAAAACACGTTCTGTTTAAAATTTTGAAGAAAATTATTTCTGTATACTTGTAATTATATTACTTGTGAATATAAATGAAATAAAGATGTCATATTTGAGTTGCGCAACAAAAATAAATGAAATAACCCCTATCACAAAATTTGGTTATACCAAAAAAGTTCAAAAATTTATGTTGCCCTTCTAAAATAATGGTTCCACATTTGGGTAGTAATTTTCCCTTCTAAAGTAATCGTTCAATTTAATACTTTATATATATACATCCTGCCAGTAAACACTCATAACGTTTAAAATTTAAGTTTCAATAAAATTTTCAAAAATCAATTTACGTTAATTAATGATGCCCTTACAAAATAAGTGTCTACAATACGAAAGTAAAAAAGAAATTTTTAATAATTAAACACATGATACATCATCATAAAGATGGTTGAATTTAGAGTTCGACGAAAAAAATAGAGTGCAATTCGGAGTTGTACATCAAAAATTATACATGTTTGAAGACAATGACCTATAAAGCAAATAGGAGAATGACTAAATTGAAAGAAAAGTAAAATTTGTGAACTACTGTGCAACAAAATCTGAAGTTGAGGGACCTAAGTTGTAAATAAATTAGGATATTTTCGAAAGAAATTTCAAAATTTGAAGATTAAAATGACAAGTTTTAAAAATTAGGGACCAATAATGTAATTAAAAATGACAAATTTCAAAATTTTTTGATTATTTTAATTTTTTTTTTTAGTGGACGTTTTCCGCGTTTTCCACTTAATAGGTATAAATTTCGAAAAACGCGAAAAACGTGATTTTCACGTTTTCCATTTCCTTTACAAATTTTGAAAACATTTTCGAAAATAGAAAACGGAAAACGGCTAGAAAACGCCAAAGAGAACGCAGTCTTAGTATCCTAAATAATTTATTTAGAAAATTAGAATCAAGTTTTTCTTAGAAAATAGACAATTTCACATGTTCTACGATCTAATATAGAATTTATAAAAAAATGAGAGAAATTGACGTTATTGGTAACTTCAGATACTAAATTAACATAAAAGAAGTTGTATATGATGTTTGAACTCAATCGGATGGAATTTCGTAGTTGAGGATTAAGCTAAAAAATTTAGAAAGTCCTATTAATTACAGTTTTGCCATTGTGATGAACACGGTTTTTGGATCTTTTGTGGATTATGTAGTGATCTTTTAGTCATTGTAAGTTATACCATTTTATAGCTTATGATGAGATCTAAGCATTGATATCAAATTTGGATACATTTGAGTTGGAGAAGTGTTTCAAAAATGGAGTTAAAGTTGCATTAAAAGAATAGTTGGAATGCTGAAAATCTTCAAAATAATTATAAGTGTAAAGTTGTGGTCGAGTAGCCATGTTTGAGAGGATGGCATGAGAAACATGGTAATTCGATATCTTTGCATGTTATATTTCCTTATAGTACACAATGAAATGCACGTATTGGTATCAAATTTGAGCACAATTGAGGTCGGAAAGTACTTCAAATATCGAATTGAAGTTGCATAATTGAAATGATAAAAGTGCTGAGAAAATCAAGAAATTTGGCTACGTATGGAAATCCAGTCGAACGGCACGGGCAGTATAATGATCCGTTTTCTTTGCATGTGTAACCATTGCGAAGCTTGAAGTGTGAAATTTAAAATGGTATAAAGATTGGACAAAACAGAGCTCGTCTTGACCTTCAAATATTAACCCGAAGTTGGCACATTGAAAAGGGAAAACTTGAAATTTTTGTATTAAAATAATACGAGGGACACTTGTCCGCACACCTTAAGGGTGTGTTTGTCTTATGAACTTATTTTGATTATAAGTAATTATTTATCATAAGTTATAAGGCTTGGATGATAGAAAGAAAGCTTCAAGGACTTAGTTTGCAATTACACAATGACCAACTTGTACAAAATTGAAAGTATGGGGCTGTTTTGCAAAACCTATCATATATGTTTTTATATAGCATGACACAGACTCTTCTTCTCTTCATTTTGTGCGTGAAAACCAGAGAAGAGAGAGAGAGAGAGAGAGAGATGAAGAAGAAGAATTTGAGAGGTTGAAGTCATGAAATGCTACCTAGTTGAGCAAGGAATGATTCTTTGAATCCCTATTTCAATTTTTAAGGTGAGCAAGAAGATATTTCCTTCATGTTTAAGGTTTAAATTAGAGTTTTGGATTATTTATCAAGTTTGAAGTTATTAAAGTTGAAGATGATTGTAACAATTGATTCTAAGAATGATTTTACCCCACTTCTCATTCATTTTTTGATGGGGACACAAGAGAGGAACCATGGGCAGGTTGTTGGACGAAAAATGGAAGCAAAAAGGAAGGAATTGATAAATGCTTCAATTAATTACAAATGATACATGACACGGGTATAAATACTCAGCAAAATGTAGATACAAAATAGATACAAAGACATAAGAGAATTCTGGCCTATACATTAACACTACATTTCTAGCAGCACTCAATGAATTCACGGTGGATGATCAAATCTGATTTGTTTCTGTTGAATTGGTTGAGCAGTAGATCCTTCTAGAATTATGCCAGGTAATCTCTTATTTCTTTCATCCTTCTTCTTTATATTTGATGCATGTTGATCCTTGTCATTTTCCTCTTCTTCAAGATGATCCTTGCTCTGATTCATCGGTAAACTTTGGTCCTTTTGGTTTTCTCCTTTGATATGTTGAACCACATTTTCATCATTCCTTACATTGATTTACTAATTTTATATTATCTTCTTCATTATTTAGACATTTAACTGTTGTTTCTCCAACAATCTTTTTATTGACTCGGGTATCCGAATTTCACCCGTCTAATTTCATGGGAGAGCGATATTCCCCTTTGGTTCACCCTCCAAGTATATCTGGATACGGTTACAAAATATGCATATTTGGAATAATCATTTGAACAACGGTTCTCCTTCTCATGAATACCCATGGCCCATGTAGACTGGACTTCGGAGGGATGACGTGGCGCATCATGACCTACCTCTATGCAAGCACTTAACTTACATCATTTAAATGTTGCATTCCAAGCCCTGATTCAAACATTCAATCCTCTAATTTCAACTCTTCATGCCACTATACATTGCCCGTGAGACTTTTCTCCACCAATTTTCTAAGGGTTTGTTTGATTGCAACAATAGAAAATTGGTGAAAAAAAATGTGTTCTTGGAAAATTATTTTCCATGGATAATAAAATGAAGGAATATGAGTGTGTTTCATTGAAAGTGAAATTGATAATTGAAAGTATAGTATAGGTAAAAAATGAATACTCAACTAAAATTATAAGGAAATATTTTCCTTATTTTCAAGGAAAATAACGGGGATTGAGGCAAAATATAAAATATTTTCCACCAAACAAAAACACAATCAAACATCACATTTTCATTTTACATGGAAATCATTTTCCATTGAAAATGATAATATCAAACGAACCGAGCTATGTTTGATTGCTTTATATTTTCCTAGAAAATGTCACTTCAAGGAAAATCATTTCCAACTTTTGTGTTTGACTGAAAAATTTGGCTTGAAAAATAATTTCTTTGTACGACCACTTGAAGTATAAGTTAGTTCATTTGTTTGAAAAAAAAAAAGTTCTCACCATTTTACTAAAAAGACGTTATCTCACTTACTTGGAATATATATATATATATATATTTTATTTTTTTCTTTTTGGTCACCTTTTGAATTAAAAAAACCAGTGGGATTCGGGCTGTATTGATTTGGATGGAGTAACTGTGACGACCCGAAATCTTGACCATTCGAGTGCCACTAAAAGTGACTCATATCATATTATCGAGACTTAAATAGTAATGTAAAATTATTCAAAAGAATAATTAGAATCCCATAATTTTATTTGTGAATATAAATAGAACATAATTTTCTTACATAAAGTTCAACATAATTATCTCATCAATCTTAACCACTTTTGCCACTTCCATGTTGACCGCCTCGAACCTTCAATTATCTGAAAATGGTAAATATCGTAGAGTGAGATTTATAAAATCCCAGTAAGTATACCAAGCATAAATTTTCTTTTGAAAGCATATGGATCATTTTCATCATAACATAGGATATGATCGAAATACTCATAAATATAGGGAGACACAAGAATTTTACCGAACTTAAATGGCAAGAATTCTTATGTGTAGCGCTACTAAACTCCGGTCCCCTTAGCATAATCATAAACATATCATATGGAACCCATAACAATCTTGTGAGATTGATTTCATAGCAATGATCCAAACATTTTCATAAAAACATAAAGATATACTTACTTGTCATAAAAACATACTTACTTTTCATAAAAATATAAGGTGTATTTACCTTTCATAAAAACATACTTACTTTTCATAAAAACATAAGATATACTTACTTGTCATAAAAACATACTTACTTTTCATAAAAACATAAGGTGTATTTACCTTTCATAAAAACATACTTACTTTTCATAAAAACATAAGATATACTTACTTGTCATAAAAACATACTTACTTTTCATAAAAACATAAGGTGTATTTACCTTTCATAAAAACATACTTACTTTTCATAAAAACATAAGATATACTTACTTTTACTTGTCATAAAAACATACTTACTTTTCATAAAAACATAAGGTGTATTTACCTTTCATAAAAACATACTTACTTTTCATAAAAACATAAGATATACTTACTTGTCATAAAAACATACTTACTTTTCATAAAAACATAAGGTGTATTTACCTTTCATAAAAACATACTTACTTTTCATAAAAACATAAGATATACTTACCTTTTAAAAGATTAAAATGAAGTGTAGTAGTAAATAGACCAAAACTTTCTTGACCACCTTGAATTTCTCTTACTTGTGGATTTTGTCAAGAGATTGGAAATAAGTGTATATGTGTAGAGTTGTGTGTAAAAGAGATGAGTTTAAATAGATGTATAAAGTTGGCATATTGTAAACATAATCATTCAATTCTATTAATTTTAACACATCATTTTCTTAAAGTAAAGCACCATTCATATACTTTTCCATATTTATACAAATAATATGCTCTTCATGATTATATATAATGGAGTATATAATTCATTCATATACTTTTCCATATTTATACAAATATTATGCTCTTCATGATTACATATAATGGAGTCTTATCAATCATTCATATACTTTTCCATATTTATACAAATATTATGCTCTTCATGATTATATATAATGGAGTATATAATTCATTCATATACTTTTCCATATTTATACAAATATTATGCTCTTCATGATTATATATAATGGAGTATATAATTCATTCATATACTTTTCCATATTTATACAAATATTATGCTCTTCATGATTACATATAATGGAGTATATAATTCATTCATATACTTTTCCATATTTATACAAATATTATGCTCTTCATGATTACATATAATGGAGTATATCAACCATTCATATACTTTTCCATATTTATTAAATTAAGATTCTCATAATTATTATATATAATGGAACCTCTCATGCTTGCATATATTTTCTTAATTTCAATAATAAAAATAATTTTTGTATAAATAAATATTGGGATAACATTGAATTAAGTACTTGGACTTAATATACTTTAAATCAAGAGAATGGAGATATTTTTAGAATTTCGGAATTTAATTTAAAATCGAACGATCTCGATTATTTCTTGACTTGGCTATACGAATACGTCGCGGCGTTAACTTAATAAAAATGGGTGAAATAGTAGCGACACGATTTTCTATTAAAATAATTATTAATCGCGTAAAAATTCTTGGTCGCTATAGTAACTAATTGACATGATAGCAATAAATGGATCCACTTATGTATTTGTACAAGTTTTCTTTAGTCTAAAGACTAAAGCGGGTCTTCCGCTTACTTTTCAGTATGAAAAGTATAATAAGTTGTGAATGCATATAGAACTTTAAAATGTGAAATTTTGATAGTTGTTGAGAAAATACTCAAAAGCTAAGAAAATACTCAAAAGGATACTGTGCTACTTTAATTTGTTTTCCTTTTATTTTGATATGTTATACAATTTTAAATATAAGTAGAGAATTCATTCTTTATTTCCTAACGTTAGAAAAATAAAATTGACACAATATTATATTTAACCCTTCGCTAAATCATTTTGAACGTAATTTTTTTCTTCATTTCAATTCCAATTCTAAAACAATAATTACTTGATCCCTTATGCACAAATCTCATAAAAATATAGTTGAATGCACGATTATTTGCCAAAAAATCATTGCCCAAATGCAAGTATTAGTCTCTATATGCTTATGTTGGATATTGATTTAATAAATCGAGAAATCGGTTAAGTATTGTAAATCGACTAAAGTAACTTTGTGTCGATTTCGGTCAAATACTCAAACCCGACTCAATGTGTTAGGTAAATTAATTTTTCACTTCGCCGCTTTGAGACCCACAAACGGGGTCGCGGGGTCGAGGTCGAGGGGGCAGCGCCCCTCGTGGGGCTTGGAGGCAATGCCCCTGAAAGAGAATTTAAATTTCTCTACATGCATTAAAGGGTATTGTTGACGTCACTTTTTGTCAACAAATAAATGTGGTAGGATCTATGTAGTTTAATGTTGAACCATATATTTGTGGATAATTTGGCTAAGTGTACAACTTTTAAACTTAATGACCAACGTTGAAATAAAATATAAATACCAAATGAAACAGAAAAGGTAACAAATCAAAAGCGAACTGGGGTCAAAGTTGCATAAATTCACGTCCAGTTCGATATCGATCTGACAGCCAGGTCGAATCAACGAAACCAAATAGCAAGAGTTTTAAGAGGTTTTTCTTTTTTCTTGCCCTCAAAATAGCATTTATGTCCCTTATTTATAGTAGGGGAGGAGACAAAACATAATCATTACAACATATCATGTCTGCAGTATGTGACTGATTAATGACATTGCTGACAATATGACAACAAATGATTACACTGACATATTACAGATAACCATAATTACTGACACATAATACGGCTGATTTGACGCTTCTGCAGTGCCGCCAGTCTCACCGTGTTCGGTATTTACCTCGGACAACATCACCTCGGCATAAAGTCACCTCGGTTTTACCAAATCACCTCTCTCTTTAAGTTGAGGTCGATTCCTTAAATCACTTCTGTATAAAGTCACCTCGATTTTACCAAATCACCTCTCTCTTTAAGTTGAGGTCGGTTCCTTAAATCACTTCGGTATAAAGTCACCTCGGTTTTACCAAATCACCTCTCTCTTTAAGTTGAGGTCGGTTCCTTAAATCACTTCGGCATAAACCACCTCGGTTCAAATAAAACAACTGTCTCTTTAAGTTGAGGTTGGAATTTTGAGAGCTGACTGCGTTGACATCTTTCCTTGTTGAACACATCATCCACGTCAGCACGATATGTAACAAATGTCCCCTGGAGATCGGTTCGAAAGAGATTTTAAGGAAGGATCTCGAAATCCCAGTTGTCTCACAGCCTACTAACTGATGTCTGCTTTTAATATTTCTCAATTCCAACTGCCGGTGTCGCCACACGGATGGTGTGTCAGTTCTTGGATCAAGTGTCGCTGCCTCCATAATGACAACGCGTCTTGTCATTATGACTGATTAATGATGTATCTCTCTCCTCTCCTTATAAATAGGAGTACTCTCCTCATAAGGAACCTATTGAACCTTTAAAATTCTCTCTGCCAATACTAGCTCGTTTCTTCACACGACTTTTATTTCACCTCGTTAGCAGATCAGAACAGCTTAATTCTTTCGTCAGGTGAGGGTGCTTTGACGTCTCTTTTCAGTTTTTCTTGTTTTAAACTTCTTTTTTTCTAAGTGTCCAGCTCGTTATAATCACTCTTAAGGATGAGTAATAGTGTCAGTTTTGTGGAAAGTGGGGTGAAGTCGGATAATAGAGGTAAAGAGGCTGAACCATCTGTATTCTGGGAGGAGAGTAAGGAAACCCAGTGCCTCTTTCAAGGCAAGGAGGTTGATGATGAAATCCCACAACCCCAACCCCAACCTCTAGCTATAGTACCACCATCTCATTCCATTTTGGCCAATTCATTTCGATATCCTTCCACAGCCACATTCCAGCGATCTGATCCTTGTACTAGTTACAGTTCGGATTTTGCTTGTAAACACTTCCGTTCTGAAGCCACAAAAAATGAACTAACCACTTGGAAAAATAAATACAGAATCCCTGGTTATGTCCATTTCTTCCTCCCTGAATGTTATGAACGAGCTGACCAGCCACCTAAAGGTTGTGTTGCTACCAATTACCAAATTCTTGAGGCAGGCCTCATATTTCCACTTCCATTCATCATAACTGACTTTCCCCGATCCTGGGGCATAGCCCCCACCCAAATTCATCCTAACGGTTGGAGGTACATCATTGGGTTCATATCCCTTTAAAACCGTTTGGGATACAATGACCCTACAGTGGACAAATTTAATTTTGCATATCAGTTTCGAGCTGATGGCAAAAAAACGGGGTGGTTTTATGCAATGCAGAGGTCAGTCTTTGGGGGACAAAGACTACTGATTGATATTCCTGAATCAGTCTGATTTGGAAGGAAAAGTGGTTCTTCGTAGGGGGAAATTGGATGAGCCCCTATCGAAGTGATGGAGTCAGCTCAACTATTCTTGTTCACTATAGGGATAAATTCAGCAAGTTTTTATATCTGTGATATTTTCGAGCTGAATTGTTCTAATATTAGTCATCTCATTTTTTACAGAGGTGAGAGAGGCAGAGTTGGACCCAAAAGTCATCGAGAGAATTATCAACTTGACTGACCAACCTGACCACTACAGATCGGTTAAAGAGCTTCTGGCCGAAGAACGCCCGTTCGAATCAAACCTTACTTTTATCGATCCATCTGACTACTATCCTCCACTTCCAAAATCTAAGTGTCAGATCATCACACTCCAAATTCAACGCCGTATATTTCCGAGGTGTATACTAAGAAAACTCATTTCTGCATTTCTTTCCATATCAGCTCGTAAAGGTAAAAGGAAAATGGAGTCAATGAAGGCAAAGAAACTAGCGAATGCCAAGGCTGAGGCTTGTAAGAGAGTAGTCCAGAAACAAACGGCGAGAGCCTCACCTCCTCCCAGAGAGGACCCAATTAATCCACCTCTTCAGAAGAAATCCAAACGAGCTGAGGTCATCAAAGAGAAACCAGCAATTCCAATTCCACCTCCTCAAACATCTGGGGACCAAGCAGGGTCTTCCCAATCAGCCCCGCAGACGGGGGGTTCATATCTGGGATGCATCCCGTCAGAGCTGAACTGACAAGCTCTCTAAAGGGGTCTCGCCCCAAAATTTATAGGGAATTTGTATCTTCGGCCAACCTAACTCCTATGGGCAAGTCCCCCTGCAGACCAAGATGGCCATGGATGTTCCGGCCAAGACCTGGACGCCCCTTCAAGAAAAGTTCTGCGAAGATATGCCTTTGGACGACCTGTTAGCAACTAGTACTGCTCACGTCGGCCAAGCTTTGAATTATCTTTGCCGGGTTTAGTCCAAATTAAGCGAAGCGGCCTCCAACACCAGAAAGTTCAAGAAGCTCACCGATGACTCCAGGAACATGTTTGAGGCGGAAGTGAAGGCCAGACATGAGGCAGAGGCCAAACTGAAAGAGGCCCTAGATGAGATGGCCAGGCTGAAGGAGATCAACCTTGAACTATTCAAGTTTAAGGATGAAGAGGTTCCTTTGAGGGAGGAGGTGGCTTCTCTAAATGATAATGTGGCCCAATTGTAGGGCGCAAAGGAGAGGCTCTTAAAGGAATTGGACGAGGCCAATAATATTGAGGCCAGCTTGAAGAGGGAAAAAACTAAGCTAGAGGCTGTTGTCCAGGGTTCCTATAAAGAGACCGAAAAAAAGTTCAAAGACTCAGTGGAGTATGAGCACGACGTGGATGAGACTTACTATCTCACATTCAAAGAGATAGTAGAGGAGCTGGAAGAAAAACAACCTGAGGTGGATATAAATTTCTAAAAAGAGAATCTCGACCTGGTCTATAAAAAATATCTAGAGCTGATGCCCGACGAGGTCGATGAAGAACCCCTACTCTCACCACTTACTGAGTCTCACGCCAACCTGCGAGAAAAGGCCATCAACATTGAAGAGTAGTTATATATTTTTAGGTCAATGTTGTCTTGTAATTTTCATTTTTGTTTTATGAATGAAAGGAGAATTTCATTTCAGCGTTGAATATTCGAAAGTCAAACGAGCTGAATATAACTAGAAACGAAGTGAATACTTAAGCAATTTTCAAACGTCAATTCACTCCAAATAAAATGCAGAGGTGAATTATAAACGAAGTTAACACTTAAGCAATTTCCAAACGTCAATTCACTCCAAATAAAATGTAGAGGTGAATTATAAACGAAGTGAACACTTAAGCAATTTCCAAACGTCAATTTACTCCAAATAAAATGCAGAGGTGAATTATAAACGAAGTGAACATTTAAGCAATTTTCAAACGTTAATTCACTCCAAAATAAAATGCAGAGGTGAATTATAAACGAAGTGAACACTTAAGCAATTTTCAAACGTTAATTCACTCCAAATAAAATGCAGAGGTGAATTATAAACGAAGTGAACACTTAAGCAATTTTCAAACGTCAATTCACTCCAAATAAAATGCAGAGGTGAATTGTAAACGAAGTGAACACTTAAGAAATTTTCAAACGTCAATTCACTCCAAATAAAATGCAAAGGTGAATTATAAACGAAGTGAACACTTAAACAATTTCCAAACATCAATTCACTCCAAATAAAATGCAGAGGTGAATTATAAACGAAGTGAACACTTAAGCAATTTTCAAACGTTAATTCACTCCAAATAAAATGTAGAGGTGAATTATAAATGAAGTGAACACTTAAGCAATTTTCAAACGTCAATTCACTCCAAATAAAATGCAGAGGTGAATTATAAACGAAGTGAACACTTAAGCAATTTTCAAACGTCAATTCACTCCAAATAAAATGCAGAGGTGAATTGTAAATGAAGTGAACACTTAAGCAATTTCCAAACGTCAATTCACTCCAAATAAAATGCAGAGGTGAATTATAAACGAAGTGAACACTTAAGCAATTTTCAAACGTCAATTCACTCCAAATAAAATGCAGAGGTGAATTATAAACGAAGTGAACACTTAAGCAATTTTCAAACGTCAATTCACTCCAAATAAAATGCAGAGGTGAATTATAAACGAAGTGAACACTTAAGCAATTTCCAAACGTCAATTCACTCCAAATAAAATGCAGAGGTGAATTGGAGGTCGGTAAACATTCACCTCGGTATTTTCCTACCAAAACACCTCGTCTGCAAAATGGAGGTCGGTACATATTCACCTCGGTATTTTCTTACCAAATCACCTCGTCTGCAAAATAGATGTCGGTACATATTCACCTCGGATGATTGTTATGTGTAATTATGGATAGTCAACTTTAGCCTCTCAAGGGGATCTAATCCTCTTTGAGGCGGATTGCCTCGTTATGTTGATGATATCCTACCTTATAGGTACTTATGGATCATCAACTAAGGTCTTTGTTTTGCCTCTCAAGGAGGTTTTTCTCGCCTTTGAGATGGATTGCCTTGTAATGTTGATGATGTCCCGCCTTATAGGTACTTATGGATCATCAATTAAGGTCTTTGCCTCACCTCTCAAGGAGGTTTTTCTCACATTTGAGACGGATTGCCTTATAATGTTGATGATATCTCGCCTTAAGGTACTTATGGATCATCAACTAAGGTCTTTGTCTTGCCTCTCAAGGAGGTCTTTCTCTCCTTTGAGACGGATTGCCTTGTAATGTTGATGATATCCTGCCTTATAGGTACTTATAGATCATCAACTAAGGTCTTTGTCTCACCTCTCAAGGAGGTCTTTCTCGCCTTTGAGACGGATTGCCTTGTAATGTTGATGATATCTCGCCTTAAGGTACTTATGGATCATCAACTAAGGTCTTTGTCTTGCCTCTCAAGGAGGTCTTTCTCACCTTTGAGACGGATTGCCTTGTAATGTTGATGATATCCCGCCTTATAGGTACCTATGGATCACCAACTAAGGTCTTTGTCTCACCTCTCAAGGAGGTCTTTCTCGCCTTTGAGACGGATTGCCTTGTAATTTTGATGATATCCCGCCTTATAGGTACTTATGGATCATCAACTAAGGTCTTTGTCTTGCCTCTCAAGGAGGTATTTATCTCCTTTGAGACGGATTGCCTTGTAATTTTGATGATATCCTGTTTTATAGGTACTTATGGATCATCAAATAAGGTCTTTGTTTTAGAAATATCCATTCAGATTTGCATACTTTGAAATATTAAACTTTTCATTCATTTGATTACACCTCCTGATTGACATAAAAAATATTTACATTCGGTTTCACATCCTATCATACTGGAAATATTTCTTCAAGTGTTCTGCATTCCAGGGTTGTTGAAGCTGAACTCCATCAAGTGACTCTAGTTCATACGATCCATTGCTCATGACCCTCTTGATTCGATACGAACCTCCCCAATTGGGTCCCAGAGGTTCATGTGTTGTGATCGTCTTTCTCAATACCAAATCCCCCATTTGAAATTTTCTCGGCCTCACCTTTGAATTGTAATACCTCGTATTCCTTTGCTTGTACACTGCATTCTTGACTTGTGCTTGTAATCGCTTCTCCTCCGTAAGGTCCAATTCAACAATGAGTGCATCATCGTTATTTTTCTCATTGAAATGAGTGACCCGGAACGATGGCATACCTACCGGCCACCTCTATTGGGATCACAACTTCTGTTCCGAAAGCCAAGGTGAACGGGGTCTCTCTGGTTGATGTCCCGTGGGTTGTCCGGTAGGACCACAACACTCCTGGTAGTTCTTCTGCCCATGATCTTTTCAGGGTTTCAATTCTAGTTTTCAGATTATGCTTGATAATTTTGTTCACAGCTTTAACTTGTCTGTTGGATTGAGGATGGTTTGGGGTGGAGAAATGCTTCCTGATACCCAGTCCTTCACAAAAAGATTTAAACCTTTCGTTGTCAAACTGTTTCTCGTTGTCTGACACAATGGATTGTGGGATTCCGAACCTGCATATGACTGACTTCCATACAGAGTATGTAGTTTTCTGCTCTGTAATTTTGACCAACGGTTCAGCCTCTGCCCATTTCTTAAAATAATCCACCGTAACTATAGAAAACCTGTTTCCCCCCTTTGCCGTTGGCAGTGGTCCGATCATATTTATTCCCCATTTAGCGAACGACCATGGGCTCATAATTGAGGTTAGCTCTTCAGGTGGGTTCCTCATTATTGGGGCGAACATCTGACATTTGTCGCATCTCTTTAAAAATTCAATCGCGTCTTTCTTCAAGGTAGGCCAAGAGTACCCCTGTCTAATAATTTTGAACGTCATCGCTTGTCCCCCGGTATGGTTCCCGCAAATGCCCTCGTGGACTTCCTTCATTACATATTCCACCTCTTCATTGTCCAAACACTTCAACAATGGTAAGGAGAATCCTCGCTTGTACAAGTCATCCCCAATCAAAGTATACCTTGCAGATCTGATCCTCAAACTCCTGGCCTTCACTTGATCCAGTGGCGTTGCCCCTTCTCGTAGATATTGGATGATTTCATCCTTCCATGTCTTCTTCAGAGAGGTTTTCAGGACGACTGAATGTGATGAGTTTAAGGATAAGCGCGCCACGGTTTCGATTTATATGCTTTTCAATTCGGACGTTCCTTCGCTTGTCGCTAAGTGAGCCAAAGCATCAGCCTAACTGTTTTTGGATCGAGGGATCTGGATAATCTCTGTATGCCTAAACTTCTTCAGCTCCTCCAAGACCTTTGTTCCGTAGGTCTTCATCTTTTCACCTTTGGCTTCATACGTTCCCTGGATTTGGTTGACTATCAGTTGGGAATCACTGTACAAGATAAGACTATTAACACCCATTGCTTGAGCCATGTTCAACCCTACAATCAGATCCTCATATTCAGTGTCATTATTAGTTGCTTCAAAACCAAAACGGTAAGAGCTGCAGAAGAATTGATTATCTGGATTGATGAGAACGACCCCAGCCCCTGCTCGCTTTCCTGCCGATGAACCGTCAACATATAACCGCTAGGTCCTATCTACCTCTGCACAGCAGCTTTGCGCCATTGGTGCGAATTCCACCTTGAAATCAGCTAAAGCTTGCCCTTTGATGGAGGTTCTTGCTTTGTACACAAGGTCGAATTGTCCCAACTCCACTGCCCATTTCAATAACCGTCTAGACATCTCAGGTTTTTGTAACACCTGTCTCAGAGGGTAACTAGTCAATACTTCCACCCGATGCTCCAAAAAATAAGGTCTCAACTTCCAAGTCGACATTATCAAAGCATAGGCCAGTTTTTCCATTTCAGAATACCAAATTTCGGCATTGTGCAGGGCCTGGCTGACATAGTAAACAGGACACTGAACTCCCTGGTCGGTTCTCACAAGGACTGCACTCATCGCCAGTTCTGAAATGGCCAGGTATAGAGATAGCACTTCTCCCGATAATAGTTTCGAAAGGATGGGTGGGGATGCCAATTGCTTCTTCAAAAACTATCTGGCATTCTTTTGTCCATTCAAAATCCTTATTCTTCTTGATAATATCAAAGAATGACCGGCATTTATCCGTAGACCTTGACACAAAACGGCTCAAGACTGCTATCCTCCCCGTCAGAATTTGCACCTCTTTTACTTTCCTTGGTTCTCTCATCTTCATCAACGCTTATATTTTATCAGGGTTAACTTCGATACCCCTCTGGTTTACCAGATAGCCAAGGAATTTTCCTGATCCTACCCCGACGGAGCATTTCTTAGGATTCAACTTCATTCGATAAGTTCGTAGTACTCAGAACATTTCATCAAGGTGCTGAATATGGTCTTCAGCTCGGATACTCTTTAAAAGCATGTCATCGACATACACCTCCATCGTCTTCCCGATGAGATCCTTAAAATTTTCATTCACCAAGCGCTGGTATGTTGCTCCCGCGTTCTTTAAGCCAAACGGCATCATTTCGTAGCAATAAAGTCCCCAATCACTCATAAATTAGGTATGCTCTTCATTTGCTTCATTCATTGGTATTTGGTTATATCCTAGTAAGCATCCATGAAGCTGAGAAGCTGATGTCCAGCTGTGACATCCACCATTTGATCAATTCTGGGGAGTGGGAAACTATCCTTGGGGCATGCTTTGTTCAGGTCGAAAAAGTCTATGCACAGCCTCCATGTCCCATTACTTTTCTTTACTAGTACTGGATTAGCTACCCACACAGGGTAGAAAGATTCCCGGATAAATTCATTGCTAAGTAGTTTCACTATCTCCCTTGCCAGTGCTTCATATCGTTCAGGATTAAGTGACCTCCTTTTTTGTACATTTGGTTTGAAATCAGGATTAACGTGGAGATGGTGGCACGCGTGTTTAGGATCAATCCCTTCCATGTCTGAGTGACTCCATGCGAACACATCTGAGTTATTTTTCAAAAAAGTGATGAGGTTAGTCCTGATGGGTTAAACTAATTCGTGTCCTATTCTGAACTCGATATCGGGTTTTGCATCATCAACTTTCACAACATCCAACTCTTACACAGGTCTTGACTGACCCCGATCCTGGGTACCCCTTGGATCCAGTGTTTGCAGTTCTGTTATCGGTTCGTCTTCCTCATTCGGTTCTACAATGAGACTCCCTTTTTTCACCATTTGGACGTTGCTGGAAGAGAAGCCTAAATTGTATTCCTGCGCAGCTCTCTGATCCCCCCTTACGGTAGTTACTCCGTGTGGTGTAGGAAATTTCAAGCAATAGTGATAAATTGAAGCTGTCGCCTTAAGCTCGTGGAGGATTGGTCTTCCTAATATGGCATTGTAGTTTTTCATGACGTCCACTACCACAAAATCAGTAATTACGCGTCTCTGACAAGGTCCTGTCCCCAGTTCCACTAGTAAAGATATTTCGCCTTTCAGACAGATGTAGTCACCCATGAAGCCCTGAATCCTTGTCTTCCTCGGTTGCAAGTTACGTGGGTCAATTCCCATTCTTTCAAAGGTCCTCCAATATAATACGTTCACAGCACTACCGTCATCCACCAATGTTCTGTGGATCTTTATCCCGGTCACCGGCATCGTGATCATCAAAGCATCTGAATGTGGTTGGAGTACCCCTTTGGCGTCTTCCTCAGAGAAACTGAAAGACTCTGAATTTTCCGGCGTGATTACGTGGCTACATATCTGATAGCTATTTCGAGCTTCTCGGGCGAATTCTCTTCTTTTCCTCTTTGACCCGATCTGCACTTGATTTTCACTCACAATTGTACGGATTTCATCAGGCAGGTCTTTGTCGTGGGGCTCTACCTCATGATGGACGACATACTTCTCTTGTTGTGTGGATTGCTTTCCCAAGTCCCGTGATTCAACAACATATTCTCGTAAGCTTCCCCTTTTTATCAACTTATCAATTTCGAACCTTAAATTCCGACATTCGTCCGTTGTGTGCCCCACTGACCTATGGTACTTGCAATACCGAGATGTTCTATCGGTCTAGCTGGCGGAATGATCCCCTTGTCTTTCTCATTCATGAAAATGACCTCAGTTGACGCATTTAACGGGGTGAGCTCACCTCTCTGCTCATAATTGTACAGTCTGAACCTATCAACTGGCTTGTAATCTCTCTCTTTTTCCCAAAAGTATTTCTTTTGAATTCTTTCTTATCCTCCTCACTTTCCTTCTTGTCTGACACCCTAGTAGTATTTGGTGACCACCTTTGGGATCTGATGCTTCTTCGGCATTGATAAACTTCTCCGCCCTGTTAAGAAACTCCTGATATGTACGAGGTCCGTCCTCATGTACTGACCACCAAAAACGAGTCTGTGTTTGCAGGCCTGATAGAACAGCCATCAGTAGCGCGTCATCTAATATTCTTTCCATTCCCATGATCTGTCTATTGAAGCGGCTCAAGTAGTTCATTAATGATTCCTCCTTCTCCTATCTGATGGTTACCAAACTTTCCTTCGGTGTGGTTGGAAGTTTTGACCCCATGAATTGTTTCAAGAACTAGCCACTTAGCTCGGACCAACTAGATATGGAGTGCTGAGATATATTGCGGAACCATCGTTGCGCCCGATCTCCAAGAGTTAAAGGAAACGCCCTGCATATTATTGCGTCGCTTGCCCCTTGAAGCTCCATCCATGACATGTATTGATCTAGGTGTGAAACCGGGTCAGTTTCCCCATTGTACCTGGCGAGATGAGGCATCTTCATTTTTCCCGGCAAAGGTTGTGACAATATAACCTCCGTGAAAGGTGACGACCTCTTGGTAGATGGTTCTGTTGATCCCAACCCTTCTTGTTTCGCTTCCAAGTCAGACAGTCTTTTCTTTAGTTGTTCAACTTCAGTTTGATCTGGTTTGCTTGACGGAAGAGTTGGTGGCTGACCCAAGTGAAGAGTCGAGTTGCCAGCTGGCTGGTTTTCCAGGTTTACTTTTTTCGTTGGAGATCTGTCCCCATTTTCCTTAGTCCGAACAGCTCTACTCTCCCCTTCTTTTTCACTCCTTCTTGTTGGATTCGGTCCCATCCAACCCAACGATTTTTGACCTCGTATATAAGGCGTGCTTTCGACTGCTGCACTCCTTGTGTTGTCCGAGTATCCGATTTGTTGTTCATCGAAATGGGAGGGTCCATCGGATCTTTGTAGTTGGGATTGCACCTCACGCTCCTCTTGGCGAAGACCCCGATTTTGATTTCTCCTCATCTCTTCCATTTCTCTTTGCATTCTTTCAAGTCGATCGAGGACCATTTCCACGTTTTCCTCTGCTGGGGGTCGCGGAAGGGCAGACATCCTCAACCCACGAGTATCCCCCTGCGAATCATTACCACGTTGTCCCCGATGACTTCCCGAATCTTGTCTGTTACTCATTATGATGGGGGAGCGAGTATGTGATTGATGATGACAAGGATACGGGCCCTCCTTCTAGCGCCAATTTGTTGACGTCACTTTTTGTCAACAAATAAATGTGGTAGGATCTATGTAGTTTAATGTTGAACCATATATTTGTGGATAATTTGGCTAAGTATACAACTTTTAAACTTAATGACCAACGTTGAAATAAAATATAAATATCAAATGAAACAGAAAAGGTAACAGATCAAAAGCGAACTGGGGTCAAAGTTGCATAAATTCACGTCCAGTTCGATACCCTGACAGCGACGTCAAATCAACGAAACCAAATAACAAGAGTTTTAAGAGATTTTTCATTTTTCTTTCCCTCAAAAAAGCATTTATGTCACTTATTTATAGTAGGGGAGGAGACAAAACATAATCATTACAACATATCACGTCTGCAGTATGTGACTGATTAATGACATTGCTGATAACATGACAACAAATGATTGCACTGACATATTACAGATAACCATAATTACTGACACATAATACGGCTGATTTGACGCTTCTGCTGCGCCGCCAGTCTCACCGCGTTCGGTATTCACCTTGGCATAAAGTCACCTCGATTTTACCAAATCACCTATCTCTTTAAGTTGAGGTCGGTTCCTTAAATCACCTCGGTATAAAGTAACCTCGATTTTACCAAATCACATCTCTCTTTAAGTTGAGGTCGGTTCATTAAATCACCTCGGTATAAAGTCACCTCGGTTTTACCAAATCACCTCTCTCTTTAATTTGAGGTCGGTTCCTTAAATCTCTTCGGCATAAACCACCTCGGTTCAAATAAAACAACTGTCTCTTTAAGTTGAGGTTGGAATTTTGAGAGCTGACTGCGTTGGCATCTTTCCTTGTTGAACACATCATCCATGTCAGCACGATATGTAACAGGTATGTTTGACATTTCGAAACTAATATCGAATGAATGAGAAATTACGGAAAAATGACAAAAATATGGTCAAAAGTTTTCCCATGCGATAACATGGTTAGGAAACCATGCGATTCCACGTCAACTGATTAATCTCGGTTTGGCGTAAAGCCTTGCGGTGGTATGGTTGTTCGATAAAGGTGTGTCTTTTGCATGGTTTGACTCCCACCACTTCGTCCACAACTGTTCACACTCTATAAATAGGACCCTTTGGCGTGTCCTATTCCATACACCAATAATATGCAATAATATTTTCATTTTTTCCTCTTCCTTAATCAAATTTTTTTTGCATTCTGTTGCATAATTTTGATATTCTTATTCATTTCATTTTTGGAGTTCAAAAGTAAT